>OX578272.1:173269658-174700491 GCA_951217065.1 Baccha elongata
GTCTCTATGAATAGGTGCCTAAAAGTTGATAGCACTTTAGGAATTCTACAAAAAAATCGTTATTTTTGACTAAAAGTGCAATCTCTACGAGATACAGCGTTTTTTCTGAATTTCGAAAATCAGCGGTTTTTAGACTTTTTTTTGTCTCTATGAATAGGTGCCTAAAAGTTGATAGCACTTTAGGAATTCTACAAAAAAAATCGTTATTTTTGACTAAAAGTGCAATCTCTACGAGATACAGCGTTTTTTCTGAATTTTGAAAATCAGCGTGTTATGGACTTTTTTTTGTCTCTATGAATAGGTGCCTTAAAGTTGATAGCACTTTAGGAATTCTACAAAAAAATCGTTATTTTTGACTAAAAGTGCAATCTCTACGAGATACAGCGTTTTTTCTGAATTTCGAAAATCAGCGGTTTTTAGACTTTTTTTTGTCTCTATGAATAGGTGCCTAAAAGTTGATAGCACTTTAGGAATTCTACAAAAAAATCGTTATTTTTGACTAAAAGTGCAATCTCTACGAGATAAAGCGTTTTTTCTGAATTTTGAAAATCAGCGTGTTATGGACTTTTTTTTGTCTCTATGAATAGGTGCCTAAAAGTTGATAGCACTTTAGGAATTCTACAAAAAAATCGTTATTTTTGACTAAAAGTGCAATCTCTACGAGATACAGCGTTTTTTCTGAATTTCGAAAATCAGCGTTTTTAAGACTTTTTTTGTCTCTATGAATAGGTGCCTAAAAGTTGATAGCACTTTAGGAATTCTACAAAAAAATCGTTATTTTTGACTAAAAATGCAATACCTTCGAGATACAGCGTTTTTTCTGAATTTTGAAAATCAGCGTGTTATGGACTTTTTTTTGTCTCTATAAATAGATGCCTAAAAGTTGATAGCACTTTAGGAATTCTACAAAAAAATCGTTATTTTTGACTAAAAGTGCAATCTCTACGAGATAAAGCGTTTTTTCTGAATTTTGAAAATCAGCGTGTTATGGACTTTTTTTTGTCTCTATGAATAGGTGCCTAAAAGTTGATAGCACTTTAGGAATTCTACAAAAAAATCGTTATTTTTGAATAAAAATGCAATCTCTACGAGATACAGCGTTTTTTCTAAATTTCGAAAATCGTTATTTTTGACTAAAAGTGCAATCTCTACAAGATACAGCGTTTTTTCTGTATTTCGAAAATCAGCGGTTTTTAGACTTTTTTTTGTCTCTATGAATAGGTGCCTAAAAGTTGATAGCACTTTAGGAATTCTACAAAAAATTCGTTATTTTTGACTAAAAGTGCAATCTCTACGAGATACAGCGTTTTTTCTGAATTTCATAAATCAGCGTTTTTTAGACTTTTTTTTGTCTCTATGAATAGGTGCCTAAAAGTTGATAGCACTTTAGGAATTCTACAAAAAAATCGTTATTTGTGACTAAAAGTGCAATCTCTACGGGATACAGCGTTTTTTTCTGAATTTCGAATATCAGCGTTTTTTAGACTTTTTTTGTCTCTATGAACAGGTGCCTAAAAGTTGATAGCTTTTTAGGAACTCTACAAAAAATCGTTATTTTTGAATAAAAATGCAATCTCTACGAGATACAGCGTTTTTTCTGAATTTCGAAAATCGTTATTTTTGACTAAAAGTGCAATCTCTACGAGATACAGCGTTTTTTCTGTATTTCGAAAATCAGCGGTTTTTAGACTTTTTTTTGTCTCTATGAATAGGTGCCTAAAAGTTGATAGCACTTTAGGAATTCTACAAAATAATCGTTATTTTTGACTAAAAGTTGATAGCACTTTAGAAATTCTACAAAAAAATCGTTATTTTTGACTAAAAGTGCAATCTCTACGAGAAACAGCGTTTTTTCTGAATTTCGAAAATCAGCGGTTTTTAGACTTTTTTTGTCTCTATGAATAGGTGCCTAAAAGTTGATAGCACTTTAGGAATTCTACAAAAAATTCGTTATTTTTGACTAAAAGTGCAATCTCTACGAGATACAGCGTTTTTTCTGAATTTCATAAATCAGCGTTTTTTAGACTTTTTTTTGTCTCTATGAATAGGTGCCTAAAAGTTGATAGCACTTTAGGAATTCTACAAAAAAATCGTTATTTTTGACTAAAAGTGCAATCTCTACGAGATACAGCGTTTTTTCTGGAATTCGAAAATCAGCGTTTTTTAGACTTTTTTTTGTCTCTATGAATAGGTGCCTAAAAGTTGATAGCACTTTAGGAATTCTACAAAAAAATCGTTATTTGTGACTAAAAGTGCAATCTCTACGAGATACAGCGTTTTTTTCTGAATTTCGAATATCAGCGTTTTTTAGACTTTTTTTGTCTCTATGAACAGGTGCCTAAAAGTTGATAGCTTTTTAGGAACTCTACAAAAAATCGTTATTTTTGAATAAAAATGCAATCTCTACGAGATACAGCGTTTTTTCTGAATTTCGAAAACCGTTATTTTTGACTAAAAGTGCAATCTCTACGAGATACAGCGTTTTTTCTGTATTTCGAAAATCAGCGGTTTTTAGACTTTTTTTTGTCTCTATGAATAGGTGCCTAAAAGTTGATAGCACTTTGGGAATTCTACAAAAAAATCGTTATTTTTGACTAAAAATGCAATACCTTCGAGATACAGCGTTTTTTCTGAATTTTGAAAATCAGCGTGTTATGGACTTTTTTTTGTCTCTATGAATAGATGCCTAAAAGTTGATAGCACTTTAGGAATTCTACAAAAAAATCGTTATTTTTGACTAAAAGTGCAATCTCTACGAGATACAGCGTTTTTTCTGTAATTCGAAAATCAGCGTTTTTTAGACTTTTTTTTGTCTCTATGAATAGGTGCCTAAAAGTTGATAGCACTTTATGAATTCTACAAAAAAAAACGTTATTTTTGACTAAAAATGCAATACCTTCGAGATACAGCGTTTTTTCTGAATTTTGAAAATCAGCGTGTTATGGACTTTTTTTTGTCTCTATAAATAGATGCCTAAAAGTTGATAGCACTTTAGGAATTCTACAAAAAAATCGTTATTTTTGACTAAAAGTGCAATCTCTACAAGATACAGCGTTTTTTCTGAATTTCGAAAATCAGCGTTTTTTAGACTTTTTTTGTCTCTATGAATGGGTGCCTAAAAGTTGATAGCACTTTAGGAATTCTTCAAAAAAATCGTTATTTTTGACTAAAAGTGCAATCTCTACGAGATACAGCGTTTTTTCTGAATTTCGAAAATCAACGTTTCTTAGACTTTTTTTTGTCTCTATGAATAGGTGCCTAAAAGTTGATAGCACTTTAGGAATTCTACAAAAAAATCGTTATTTTTGACTAAAAGTGCAATCTCTACGAGATACAGCGTTTTTTTCTGAATTTCGAATATCAGCGTTTTTTAGACTTTTTTGTCTCTATGAACAGGTGCCTAAAAGTTGATAGCTTTTTAGGAACTCTACAAAAAAATCGTTATTTTTGAATAAAAATGCAATCTCTACGAGATACAGCGTTTTTTCTGAATTTCGAAAATCGTTATTTTTGACTAAAAGTGCAATCTCTACGAGATACAGCATTTTTTTCTGAATTTCGAAAATCAGCGTTTTTTAGACTTTTTTTTGTCTCTATGAATAGGTGCCTAAAAGTATATAGAACTTTAGGAATTCTACAAAAAAATCGTTATTTTTGAATAAAAATACAATCTCTACGAGATACAGCGTTTTTTCTAAATTTCGAAAATCGGTATTTTTGACTAAAAGTGCAATCTCTACGAGATACAGCGTTTTTTCTGTATTTCGAAAATCAGCGGTTTTTAGACTTTTTTTTGTCTCTATGAATAGGTGCCTAAAAGTTGATAGCACTTTAGGAATTCTACAAAATAATCGTTATTTTTGACTAAAAGTTGATAGCACTTTAGAAATTCTACAAAAAAATCGTTATTTTTGACTAAAAGTGCAATCTCTACGAGATACAGCGTTTTTTCTGAATTTCGAAAATCAGCGGTTTTTAGACTTTTTTTTGTCTCTATGAATAGGTGCCTAAAAGTTGATAGCACTTTAGGAATTCTACAAAAAATTCGTTATTTTTGACTAAAAGTGCAATCTCTACGAGATACAGCGTTTTTTCTGAATTTCATAAATCAGCGTTTTTTAGACTTTTTTTTGTCTCTATGAATAGGTGCCTAAAAGTTGATAGCACTTTAGGAATTCTACAAAAAAATCGTTATTTTTGACTAAAAATGCAATACCTTCGAGATACAGCGTTTTTTCTGAATTTTGAAAATCAGCGTGTTATGGACTTTTTTTTGTCTCTATGAATAGATGCCTAAAATTTGATAGCAATTTAGGAATTCTACAAAAAAATCGTTATTTTTGACTAAAAGTGCAATACAGCGTTTTTTCTGGAATTCGAAAATCAGCGTTTTTTAGACTTTTTTTTGTCTCTATGAATAGTTGCCTAAAAGTTGATAGCACTTTATGAATTCTACAAAAAAAAACGTTATTTTTGACTAAAAATGCAATACCTTCGAGATACAGCGTTTTTTCTGAATTTTGAAAATCAGCGTATTATGGACTTTTTTTGGTCTCTATGAATAGATGCCTAAAAGTTGATAGCACTTTAGGAATTCTACAAAAAAATCGTTATTTTTGACTAAAAGTGCAATCTCTACGAGATACAGCGTTTTTTCTGGAATTCGAAAATCAGCGTTTTTTAGACTTTTTTTTGTCTCTATGAATAGGTGCCTAAAAGTTGATAGCACTTTAGGAATTCTACAAAAAAATCGTTATTTTTGACTAAAAGTGCAATCTCTACGAGATACAGAGTTTTTTCTGAATTTCGAAAATCAGCGTTTTTTAGACTTTTTTTGTCTCTATAAATAGATGCCTAAAAGTTGATAGCACTTTAGGAATTCTACAAAAAAATCGTTATTTTTGACTAAAAGTGCAATCTCTACAAGATACAGCGTTTTTTCTGAATTTCGAAAATCAGCGTTTTTTAGACTTTTTTTGTCTCTATGAATGGGTGCCTAATAGTTGATAGCACTTTAGGAATTCTTCAAAAAAATCGTTATTTTTGACTAAAAGTGCAATCTCTACGAGATACAGCGTTTTTTCTGAATTTCGAAAATCAACGTTTCTTAGACTTTTTTTTGTCTCTTTGAATTGGTGCCTAAAAGTTGATAGCACTTTAGGAATTCTACAAAAAAATAGTTATTTTTGACTAAAAGTGCAATCTCTACGAGATACAGCGTTTTTTTCTGAATTTCGAAAATCAGCGATTTTTAGACTTTTTTTTGTCTCTATGAACAGGTGCCTAAAAGTTGATAGCACTTTAGGAATTCTACAAAAAAATCGTTATTTTTGACTAAAAGTGCAATCTCTACGAGATACAGCGTTTTTTCTGAATTTCGAAAATCAGCGTTTTTTAGACTTTTTTTTGTCTCTATGAATAGGTGTATAAAAGTTGATAGCACTTTAGGAATTCTACAAAAAAATCGTTATTTTTGACTAAAAGTGCAATCTCTACGAGATACAGCGTTTTTTCTGAATTTCGAAAATCAGCGTTTTTTAGACTTTTTTTGTCTCTATGAATGGGTGCCTAATAGTTGATAGCACTTTAGGAATTCTTCAAAAAAATCGTTATTTTTGACTAAAAGTGCAATCTCTACGAGATACAGCATTTTTTTCTGAATTTCGAAAATCAGCGATTTTTTTTTTTTTTTTTTTTTTTTTTTTTTTTTTTTTTTTTTTTTTTAATTCATGTTTTTATTTTCAATTCAACTTATTACTAACTTAAATGCTAGACAAAAACCTTAAAAACTAGCTTACAGAATAACTTAACTAACTTACTGGCCCCATACGGGCGCTCTAAATTATACTATAACTATATATTAAAAATGCCTTTGGGCGTAAAAACTACTTAAATTAAAATTCAAAATTACTTAAAACTAAACGAGAAAATTTTTTTAAAACTCGTTTTTCAAGACATTTATTTTATTTTATATAAAAACTTAAAACTACCCTTTACCTAAATAAAACTAAATTAACCTAAATAAAACTAAAATATACGTAAATATACGTAATTAACTTAAACTACTTAAAAATACTTAAAATAACTTAAAACTACAACAGCCACCCGCAGCTTATTTTTTTTTTTTTTTTTTTTTTTTTTTTTTTCGCAGCAGCTTATGCAAATGCACACACACCCACACATATGCATAAATGAATATATATGCATATGTACTAGCGCCCAATGTACATATCCACAAGCAAATGCAGTTTTTATAATTTTTTTGGTGCCACCACTGTCCTACATAAAATAAAAAACCTATTAATACTTAAAAATACGTGGGTCGGCCAAGGCAACAATTTTGACTAACCATCAATATCAAGGTGGTCACCCAACCACCAGTATTTTTGAACTTGCTTGTAACAGTCCTTTTTGTCCCGAAGGGGCACAGCTCTACTGAACCGCAGACGCTCTGCTCCGTTCCCAGAGCCGACGTCTCGACCATACAGGATTCGCCGATCCACAGTTCTACGGCCGACGTGGTAGATTAACGGAACCGCCAATCTATCCTGTATCAGCCCCCGACTGTCTAAATAGAGGAATGTCTCGGGCGGGATGAAACCGTTAAGACAAACGCTCTCACTATATTCTTCATTGGGGTAATAAGCCCCGAAAATAAGTCCATTGGCTGAGGTCATCGCTCTTGCAATGTGACCCCGAATCAGCTTAATTAAAAAGTTATCTATCCTGTTTATATTGGCCCCGTTGTATAAGACCTCGTTGGCATAATAATGTTTGTACTCCGACTCTGGTGTCCTGTGTAATCCAAGACAGGTCCTAAGACACTGCCTCTCAAACACCCGAATCTTTTCCATTTGAGATGGGGCAACGTTAAACCACACAAGGCACCCATAGGCAATCATCGGCCGTATGAGGGCCATGTAACAAATCACCTTCACTCTGTTTTCAAGGCGGCTGCTATAAAACAACCGTCTTGTCAGAGCAAACGCTCCCCTAGCTCTGGCCAGAGCAGCATCTATATGTCGATTGAAATATAGATACTGATCTAGCCAGATACCAAGGTACTTTACTACATCTTTACTCGCCAGTGGATGTCCACTTGGTCCAACGATCACTAGATTTCTCCAGTTCTTTCTTGTATCCCTAGAAGCCTTAGACAAAGGGGTTCTAAACAGGATAGTTTCTGATTTCTGAAAGTTAATTTTTAACTTCCAGTCATCACAATATCGCTGAATCTTGTCGAAGTCACGCTGCAAGAGAATTCTGATGACTTCAACTTTTGGACCCGTCCTGTACGCTACAAGGTCATCGGCATACGCAATCGCATGAGTGAGACTACCTATCAGATCGCTGGTGTAAACACTAAAAAGAATCGGCGAGTTCACAGCTCCTTGCTGTAGACCGTTTTTAATATCAAAAGTTGTGGTGGAAGTTACATTGCCACTTTTGACAACAAACTTTCTACCATTGAGCATGTCATGAAGCATATACAACAGTGGTTTACTTATGCCAAATCTGGTTAATTTCAGATAAAGACCCTCTAACCATACGGTGTCGAAAGCCTTCTCTAAATCAACAAGAACGGCACCCGTGCATTGATTTTTCGCTTTGTTCCATTGAACATCAGAAACTAACTTAGACGCGGCATGAATAGTGTCATGTCCCGCCTTAAAGCCAAACTGATTGTCTGGAATAATATTCTTGTCCTCAGCCCACTTGAACAGAGCTCTATTGAGAATCTTTTCGAATACCTTACTGATACTTGGAAGAAGACTTATCGACCGAAGATTTGCCGGATTGGAGCTGTCCTTTCCCTTTTTGGGGAGAGGATGGACCACAGCTGTCTTCCAACTCACTGGATAATATGCATTATTCAATGCGTTGTTAAACAGTGTGGTATAAATGTCTATGGCTTCCTCAGGGAGATGTCGTAACACAATGTTGGGTATACCATCGACCCCCGCAGATTTCTTTTTCTTTAATGTTTGAAAAATTAAATGAAGTTCTACCTTCGAAATTAACAATGAACTGGGTCCATTTTGCTCGGCGATGGTGGCGTTTGCCAAATTTTCGTCATTGAACACGGTGAAACCAGTATTCTCAGATCGCCATTGCGTTATGTTATTTCCAAGATAGAAATTGTGCAGCAAGGCTCTGTTCTCCAGGTCATGATTCGGACGAATGCTAGCATTCACCTTATACACTTGCTGGAAAGCAGCCCCTACAGCTTCTACCTTTTCCTGAGGATCTTCTATCATATAAAAATTGTCATCGAAAACGGCACCCTCCGGATCAATTCCCGCAATCGTTAGTACGTCTTCGTTATCTGTTGTCCTCTGGAGTTTAAGACATGGAAGATCGTTTTGATCATTTCTTCTAAATATCTTATTTATTTGGGGAAACATACTAGAATCGCTAGAATTAACAGCCCGAATTCTGTTATCCCAATATAAATTAATAGATAATCTATAGTTTTGTCTAATCAGAACGTTAATGTTTTTGATCGACGACTTCAATGTCCTAATCTCCAGATCACGTGTGTCCGTGAAACGTTTTCACGTGTGTCCGTGAAAGCGTTTTTTCTAAATTTCGAAAATCGGTATTTTTGTCTAAAAGTGCAATCTCTACAAGATACAGCGTTTTTTTCTGAATTTCGAAAATCAGCGATTTTTAGACTTTTTTTGTCTCTATGAACAGGTGCCTAAAAGTTGATAGCACTTTAGGAATTCTACAAAAAAATCGTTATTTTTGACTAAAAGTGCAATCTCTACGAGATACAGCGTTTTTTTCTGAATTTCGAATATCAGCGTTTTTTAGACTTTTTTGTCTCTATGAACAGGTGCCTAAAAGTTGATAGCTTTTTAGGAACTCTACAAAAAAATCGTTATTTTTGAATAAAAATGCAATCTCTACGAGATACAGCGTTTTTTCTGAATTTCGAAAATCGTTATTTTTGACTAAAAGTGCAATCTCTACGAGATACAGCATTTTTTTCTGAATTTCGAAAATCAGCGTTTTTTAGACTTTTTTTGTCTCTATGAATAGGTGCCTAAAAGTTGATAGCACTTTAGGAATTCTACAAAATAATCGTTATTTTTGACTAAAAGTTGATAGCACTTTAGAAATTCTAGAAAAAAATCGTTATTTTTGACTAAAAGTGCAATCTCTACGAGATACAGCGTTTTTTCTGAATTTCGAAAATCAGCGTTTCTTAGACTATTTTTTGTCTCTATGAATAGGTGCCTAAAAGTTGATAGCACTTTAGGAATTCTACAAAAAAATCGTTATTTTTGACTAAAAATGCAATACCTTCGAGATACAGCGTTTTTTCTGAATTTTGAAAATCAGCGTGTTATGGACTTTTTTTTGTCTCTATGAATAGATGCCTAAAAGTTGATAGCACTTTAGGAATTCTACAAAAAAATCGTTATTTTTGACTAAAAGTGCAATCTCTACGAGATACAGCGTTTTTTCTGGAATTCGAAAATCAGCGTGTTATGGACTTTTTTTGTCTCTATGAATAGGTGCCTAAAAGTTGATAGCACTTTAGGAATTCTACAAAAAAATCGTTATTTTTGACTAAAAGTGCAATCTCTACGAGATACAGCGTTTTTTCTGAATTTCGAAAATCAGCGTTTTTTAGACTTTTTTTGTCTCTATGAATGGGTGCCTAAAAGTTGATAGCACTTTAGGAATTCTTCAAAAAAATTGTTATTTTTGACTAAAAGTGCAATCTCTACGAGATACAGCGTTTTTTCTGAATTTCGAAAATCAGCTATTTTTAGACTGTTTTTTGTCTCTATGAATAGGTGCCTAAAAGTTGATAGCACTTTAGGAATTCTACAAAAAAATCGTTATTTTTGACTAAAAATGCAATACCTTCGAGATACAGCGCTTTTTCTGAATTTTGAAAATCGACGTGTTATGGACTTTTTTTTGTCTCTATAAATAGATGCCTAAAAGTTGATAGCACTTTAGGAATTCTTCAAAAAAATCGTTATTTTTGACTAAAAGTGCAATCTCTACGAGATACAGCGTTTTTTCTGAATTTCGAAAATCAGCGATTTTTAGACTTTTTTTTGTCTCTATGAATAGGTGCCTAAAAGTTGATAGCACTTTAAGAATTCTACAAAAAAATCGTTATTTTTGACTAAAAGTGCAATCTCTACGAGATACAGCGTTTTTTCTGAATTTCGAAAATCAGCGTTTTTTAGACTATTTTTTGTCTCTATGAATAGGTGCCTGAAAGTTGATAGCACTTTAGAAATTCTACAAAAAAATCGTTATTTTTGACTAAAAGTGCAATCTCTACGAGATACAGCGTTTTTTCTGAATTTGGAAAATCAGCGGTTTTTAGACTTTTTTTTTTGTCTCTTTTTTTGACTATTTTTTGTCTCTATGAATAGGTGCCTGAAAGTTGATAGCACTTTAGAAATTCTACAAAAAAAATCGTTATTTTTGACTAAAAGTGCAATCTCTAGCACTTTAGGAATTCTACAAAAAAATCGTTATTTTTGACTAAAAGTGCAATCTCTACGAGATACAGCGTTTTTTCTGAATTTAAAAAATCAGCGTTTTTTAGACTTTTTTTTGTCTCTATGAATAGGTGCCTAAAAGTTGATAGTACTTTAGGAATTCTACAAAAAAATCGTTATTTTTGACTAAAAGTGCAATCTCTACGAGATACAGCGTTTTTTCTGAATTTCGAAAATCAGCGATTTTTAGACTTTTTTTTTCTGTCTCTATGAATAGGTGCCTAAAAGTTGATAGAACTTTAGGAATTCTACAAAAAAATCGTTATTTTTGACTAAAAGTGCAATCTCTAGCACTTTAGGAATTCTACAAAAAAATCGTTATTTTTGACTAAAAGTGCAATCTCTACGAGATACAGCGTTTTTTCTGAATTTCGAAAATCAGCGTTTTTTAGACTTTTTTTGTCTCTATGAATAGGTGCCTAAAAGTTGATAGCACTTTAGGAATTCTACAAAAAAATCGTTATTTTTGACTAAAAGTGCAATCTCTACGAGATACAGCGTTTTTTCTGAATTTCGAAAATCAGCGATTTTTAGACTTTTTTTTTCTGTCTCTATGAATAGGTGCCTAAAAGTTGATAGAACTTTAGGAATTCTACAAAAAAATCGTTATTTTTGACTAAAAGTGCAATCTCTAGCACTTTAGGAATTCTACAAAAAAATCGTTATTTTTGACTAAAAGTGCAATCTCTACGAGATACAGCGTTTTTTCTGAATTTCGAAAATCAGCGTTTTTTAGACTTTTTTTGTCTCTATGAATAGGTGCCTAAAAGTTGATAGCACTTTAGGAATTCTACAAAAAAATCGTTATTTTTGACTAAAAGTGCAATCTCTACGAGATACAGCGTTTTTTCTGAATTTCGAAAATCAGCGATTTTTAGACTTTTTTTTTCTGTCTCTATGAATAGGTGCCTAAAAGTTGATAGAACTTTAGGAATTCTACAAAAAAATCGTTATTTTTGAATAAAAATGCAATCTCTACGAGATACAGCTTTTTTCTGAATTTCGAAAATCGTTATTTTTGACTAAAAGTGCAATCTCTACGAGATACAGCATTTTTTCTGAATTTCAAAAATCAGCGTTTTTTAGATTTTTTTTTGTCTCTATGAATAGGTGCCTAAAAGTTGATAGCACTTTAGGAATTCTACAAAAAAATCGTTATTTTTGACTAAAAGTGCAATCTCTACGAGATACAGCGTTTTTTCTGAATTTCGAAAATCAGCGTTTTTTAGACTTTTTTTTGTCTCTATGAATAGGTGCCTAAAAGTTGATAGCACTTTAGGAATTCGACAAAAAATCGTTATTTTTGACTAAAAATGCAATACCTTCGAGATACAGCGTTTTTTCTGAATTTCGAAAATCAGCGTTTTTTAGACTTTTTTTTGTCTCTATGCATAGGTGCCTAAAAGTTGATAGCACTTTTGGAATTCTACAAAAAAATCGTTATTTTTGACTTAAAGTGCAATCTCTACGAGATACAGCGTTTTTTCTGAATTTCGAAAATCAGCGGTTTTTAGACTTTTTTTTGTCTTTATGAACAGCGTTTTTTCTGAATTTCGAAAATCAGCGTTTTTTAGACTTTTTTTTGTCTCTATGAATAGGTGCCTAAAAGTTGATAGCACTTTAGGAATTCTACAAAAAAATCGTTATTTTTGACTAAAAGTGCAATCTCTACGAGATACAGCGTTTTTTCTGAATTTCGAAAATCAGCGTTTTTTAGACTTTTTTTGTCTCTATGAATAGGTGCCTAAAAGTTGATAGCACTTTAGGAATTCTACAAAAAAATCGTTATTTTTGACTAAAAGTGCAATCTCTACGAGATACAGCGTTTTTTCTGGAATTCGAAAATCAGCGTGTTATGGACTTTTTTTGTCTCTATGAATAGGTGCCTAAAAGTTGATAGCACTTTAGGAATTCTACAAAAAAATCGTTATTTTTGACTAAAAGTGCAATCTCTACGAGATACAGCGTTTTTTCTGAATTTCGAAAATCAGCGTTTTTTAGACTTTTTTTGTCTCTATGAATGGGTGCCTAAAAGTTGATAGCACTTTAGGAATTCTTCAAAAAAATTGTTATTTTTGACTAAAAGTGCAATCTCTACGAGATACAGCGTTTTTTCTGAATTTCGAAAATCAGCTATTTTTAGACTGTTTTTTGTCTCTATGAATAGGTGCCTAAAAGTTGATAGCACTTTAGGAATTCTACAAAAAAATCGTTATTTTTGACTAAAAATGCAATACCTTCGAGATACAGCGCTTTTTCTGAATTTTGAAAATCGACGTGTTATGGACTTTTTTTTGTCTCTATAAATAGATGCCTAAAAGTTGATAGCACTTTAGGAATTCTTCAAAAAAATCGTTATTTTTGACTAAAAGTGCAATCTCTACGAGATACAGCGTTTTTTCTGAATTTCGAAAATCAGCGATTTTTAGACTTTTTTTTGTCTCTATGAATAGGTGCCTAAAAGTTGATAGCACTTTAAGAATTCTACAAAAAAATCGTTATTTTTGACTAAAAGTGCAATCTCTACGAGATACAGCGTTTTTTCTGAATTTCGAAAATCAGCGTTTTTTAGACTATTTTTTGTCTCTATGAATAGGTGCCTGAAAGTTGATAGCACTTTAGAAATTCTACAAAAAAATCGTTATTTTTGACTAAAAGTGCAATCTCTACGAGATACAGCGTTTTTTCTGAATTTGGAAAATCAGCGGTTTTTAGACTTTTTTTTTTGTCTCTTTTTTTGACTATTTTTTGTCTCTATGAATAGGTGCCTGAAAGTTGATAGCACTTTAGAAATTCTACAAAAAAAATCGTTATTTTTGACTAAAAGTGCAATCTCTAGCACTTTAGGAATTCTACAAAAAAATCGTTATTTTTGACTAAAAGTGCAATCTCTACGAGATACAGCGTTTTTTCTGAATTTAAAAAATCAGCGTTTTTTAGACTTTTTTTTTGTCTCTATGAATAGGTGCCTAAAAGTTGATAGTACTTTAGGAATTCTACAAAAAAATCGTTATTTTTGACTAAAAGTGCAATCTCTACGAGATACAGCGTTTTTTCTGAATTTCGAAAATCAGCGATTTTTAGACTTTTTTTTTCTGTCTCTATGAATAGGTGCCTAAAAGTTGATAGAACTTTAGGAATTCTACAAAAAAATCGTTATTTTTGACTAAAAGTGCAATCTCTAGCACTTTAGGAATTCTACAAAAAAATCGTTATTTTTGACTAAAAGTGCAATCTCTACGAGATACAGCGTTTTTTCTGAATTTCGAAAATCAGCGTTTTTTAGACTTTTTTTGTCTCTATGAATAGGTGCCTAAAAGTTGATAGCACTTTAGGAATTCTACAAAAAAATCGTTATTTTTGACTAAAAGTGCAATCTCTACGAGATACAGCGTTTTTTCTGAATTTCGAAAATCAGCGATTTTTAGACTTTTTTTTTCTGTCTCTATGAATAGGTGCCTAAAAAGTTGATAGAACTTTAGGAATTCTACAAAAAAATCGTTATTTTTGACTAAAAGTGCAATCTCTAGCACTTTAGGAATTCTACAAAAAAATCGTTATTTTTGACTAAAAGTGCAATCTCTACGAGATACAGCGTTTTTTCTGAATTTCGAAAATCAGCGTTTTTTAGACTTTTTTGTCTCTATGAATAGGTGCCTAAAAGTTGATAGCACTTTAGGAATTCTACAAAAAAATCGTTATTTTTGACTAAAAGTGCAATCTCTACGAGATACAGCGTTTTTTTCTGAATTTCGAAAATCAGCGATTTTTAGACTTTTTTTTTCTGTCTCTATGAATAGGTGCCTAAAAGTTGATAGAACTTTAGGAATTCTACAAAAAAATCGTTATTTTTGAATAAAAATGCAATCTCTACGAGATACAGCTTTTTTCTGAATTTCGAAAATCGTTATTTTTGACTAAAAGTGCAATCTCTACGAGATACAGCATTTTTTCTGAATTTCAAAAATCAGCGTTTTTTAGATTTTTTTTTTGTCTCTATGAATAGGTGCCTAAAAGTTGATAGCACTTTAGGAATTCTACAAAAAAATCGTTATTTTTGACTAAAAGTGCAATCTCTACGAGATACAGCGTTTTTTCTGAATTTCGAAAATCAGCGTTTTTTAGACTTTTTTTTGTCTCTATGAATAGGTGCCTAAAAGTTGATAGCACTTTAGGAATTCGACAAAAAATCGTTATTTTTGACTAAAAATGCAATACCTTCGAGATACAGCGTTTTTTCTGAATTTCGAAAATCAGCGTTTTTTAGACTTTTTTTTGTCTCTATGCATAGGTGCCTAAAAGTTGATAGCACTTTTGGAATTCTACAAAAAAATCGTTATTTTTGACTTAAAGTGCAATCTCTACGAGATACAGCGTTTTTTCTGAATTTCGAAAATCAGCGGTTTTTAGACTTTTTTTTTGTCTTTATGAACAGCGTTTTTTCTGAATTTCGAAAATCAGCGTTTTTTAGACTTTTTTTTGTCTCTATGAATAGGTGCCTAAAAGTTGATAGCACTTTAGGAATTCTACAAAAAAATCGTTATTTTTGACTAAAAGTGCAATCTCTACGAGATACAGCGTTTTTTCTGAATTTCGAAAATCAGCGTTTTTTAGACTTTTTTTGTCTCTATGAATAGGTGCCTAAAAGTTGATAGCACTTTAGGAATTCTACAAAAAAATCGTTATTTTTGACTAAAAGTGCAATCTCTACGAGATACAGCGTTTTTTCTGAATTTCGAAAATCAGCGATTTTTAGACTTTTTTTTTCTGTCTCTATGAATAGGTGCCTAAAAGTTGATAGAACTTTAGGAATTCTACAAAAAAATCGTTATTTTTGAATAAAAATGCAATCTCTACGAGATACAGCGTTTTTTCTGAATTTCGAAAATCAGCGTTTTTTAGACTTTTTTTGTCTCTATGAATAGGTGCCTAAAAGTTGATAGCACTTTAGGAATTCTACAAAAAAATCGTTATTTTTGACTAAAAGTGCAATCTCTACGAGATACAGCGTTTTTTCTGAATTTAAAAAATCAGCGTTTTTTAGACTTTTTTTTGTCTCTATGAATAGGTGCCTAAAAGTTGATAGTACTTTAGGAATTCTACAAAAAAATCGTTATTTTTGACTAAAAGTGCAATCTCTACGAGATACAGCGTTTTTTCTGAATTTCGAAAATCAGCGATTTTTAGACTTTTTTTTTCTGTCTCTATGAATAGGTGCCTAAAAGTTGATAGAACTTTAGGAATTCTACAAAAAAATCGTTATTTTTGACTAAAAGTGCAATCTCTAGCACTTTAGGAATTCTACAAAAAAATCGTTATTTTTGACTAAAAGTGCAATCTCTACGAGATACAGCGTTTTTTCTGAATTTCGAAAATCAGCGTTTTTTAGACTTTTTTTGTCTCTATGAATAGGTGCCTAAAAGTTGATAGCACTTTAGGAATTCTACAAAAAAATCGTTATTTTTGACTAAAAGTGCAATCTCTACGAGATACAGCGTTTTTTCTGAATTTCGAAAATCAGCGATTTTTAGACTTTTTTTTTCTGTCTCTATGAATAGGTGCCTAAAAGTTGATAGAACTTTAGGAATTCTACAAAAAAATCGTTATTTTTGACTAAAAGTGCAATCTCTAGCACTTTAGGAATTCTACAAAAAAATCGTTATTTTTGACTAAAAGTGCAATCTCTACGAGATACAGCGTTTTTTCTGAATTTCGAAAATCAGCGTTTTTTAGACTTTTTTGTCTCTATGAATAGGTGCCTAAAAGTTGATAGCACTTTAGGAATTCTACAAAAAAATCGTTATTTTTGACTAAAAGTGCAATCTCTACGAGATACAGCGTTTTTTCTGAATTTCGAAAATCAGCGATTTTTAGACTTTTTTTTTCTGTCTCTATGAATAGGTGCCTAAAAGTTGATAGAACTTTAGGAATTCTACAAAAAAATCGTTATTTTTGAATAAAAATGCAATCTCTACGAGATACAGCTTTTTTCTGAATTTCGAAAATCGTTATTTTTGACTAAAAGTGCAATCTCTACGAGATACAGCATTTTTTCTGAATTCAAAAATCAGCGTTTTTTAGATTTTTTTTTTGTCTCTATGAATAGGTGCCTAAAAGTTGATAGCACTTTAGGAATTCTACAAAAAAATCGTTATTTTTGACTAAAAGTGCAATCTCTACGAGATACAGCGTTTTTTCTGAATTTCGAAAATCAGCGTTTTTTAGACTTTTTTTGTCTCTATGAATAGGTGCCTAAAAGTTGATAGCACTTTAGGAATTCGACAAAAAATCGTTATTTTTGACTAAAAATGCAATACCTTCGAGATACAGCGTTTTTTCTGAATTTAGAAAATCAGCGTTTTTTAGACTTTTTTTTGTCTCTATGCATAGGTGCCTAAAAGTTGATAGCACTTTTGGAATTCTACAAAAAAATCGTTATTTTTGACTTAAAGTGCAATCTCTACGAGATACAGCGTTTTTTCTGAATTTCGAAAATCAGCGGTTTTTAGACTTTTTTTTGTCTTTATGAACAGCGTTTTTCTGAATTTCGAAAATCAGCGTTTTTTAGACTTTTTTTTGTCTCTATGAATAGGTGCCTAAAAGTTGATAGCACTTTAGGAATTCTACAAAAAAATCGTTATTTTTGACTAAAAGTGCAATCTCTACGAGATACAGCGTTTTTTCTGAATTTCGAAAATCAGCGTTTTTTAGACTTTTTTTGTCTCTATGAATAGGTGCCTAAAAGTTGATAGCACTTTAGGAATTCTACAAAAAAATCGTTATTTTTGACTAAAAGTGCAATCTCTACGAGATACAGCGTTTTTTCTGAATTTCGAAAATCAGCGTTTTTTAGACTTTTTTTTGTCTCTATGAATAGGTGCCTAAAAGTTGATAGCACTTTAGGAATTCTACAAAAAAATCGTTATTTTTGACTAAAAGTGCAATCTCTACGAGATACAGCGTTTTTTCTGAATTTCGAAAATCAGCGTTTTTTAGACTTTTTTTGTCTCTATGAATAGGTGCCTAAAAGTTGATAGCACTTTAGGAATTCTACAAAATAATCGTTATTTTTGACTAAAAGTTGATAGCACTTTAGAAATTCTACAAAAAATCGTTATTTTTGACTAAAAGTGCAATCTCTACGAGATACAGCGTTTTTTCTGAATTTCGAAAATCAGCGTTTCTTAGACTATTTTTGTCTCTATGAATAGGTGCCTAAAAGTTGATAGCACTTTAGGAATTCTACAAAAAAATCGTTATTTTTGACTAAAAATGCAATACCTTCGAGATACAGCGTTTTTTCTGAATTTTGAAAATCAGCGTGTTATGGACTTTTTTTTGTCTCTATGAATAGATGCCTAAAAGTTGATAGCACTTTAGGAATTCTACAAAAAAATCGTTATTTTTGACTAAAAGTGCAATCTCTACGAGATACAGCGTTTTTTCTGGAATTCGAAAATCAGCGTGTTATGGACTTTTTTTGTCTCTATGAATAGGTGCCTAAAAGTTGATAGCACTTTAGGAATTCTACAAAAAAATCGTTATTTTTGACTAAAAGTGCAATCTCTACGAGATACAGCGTTTTTTCTGAATTTCGAAAATCAGCGTTTTTTAGACTTTTTTTGTCTCTATGAATGGGTGCCTAAAAGTTGATAGCACTTTAGGAATTCTTCAAAAAAATTGTTATTTTTGACTAAAAGTGCAATCTCTACGAGATACAGCGTTTTTTCTGAATTTCGAAAATCAGCTATTTTTAGACTGTTTTTTGTCTCTATGAATAGGTGCCTAAAAGTTGATAGCACTTTAGGAATTCTACAAAAAAATCGTTATTTTTGAATTTTTGACTAAAAATGCAATACCTTCGAGATACAGCGCTTTTTCTGAATTTTGAAAATCGACGTGTTATGGACTTTTTTTTGTCTCTATAAATAGATGCCTAAAAGTTGATAGCACTTTAGGAATTCTTCAAAAAAATCGTTATTTTTGACTAAAAGTGCAATCTCTACGAGATACAGCGTTTTTTTCTGAATTTCGAAAATCAGCGATTTTTAGACTTTTTTTTGTCTCTATGAATAGGTGCCTAAAAGTTGATAGCACTTTAAGAATTCTACAAAAAAATCGTTATTTTTGACTAAAAGTGCAATCTCTACGAGATACAGCGTTTTTTCTGAATTTCGAAAATCAGCGTTTTTTAGACTATTTTTTGTCTCTATGAATAGGTGCCTGAAAGTTGATAGCACTTTAGAAATTCTACAAAAAAATCGTTATTTTTGACTAAAAGTGCAATCTCTACGAGATACAGCGTTTTTTCTGAATTTGGAAAATCAGCGGTTTTTAGACTTTTTTTTTTGTCTCTTTTTTTGACTATTTTTTGTCTCTATGAATAGGTGCCTGAAAGTTGATAGCACTTTAGAAATTCTACAAAAAAAATCGTTATTTTTGACTAAAAGTGCAATCTCTAGCACTTTAGGAATTCTACAAAAAAATCGTTATTTTTGACTAAAAGTGCAATCTCTACGAGATACAGCGTTTTTTCTGAATTTAAAAAATCAGCGTTTTTTAGACTTTTTTTTGT
Organism: Baccha elongata; assembly: GCA_951217065.1. Classification (NCBI taxonomy): domain Eukaryota; kingdom Metazoa; phylum Arthropoda; class Insecta; order Diptera; family Syrphidae; genus Baccha; species Baccha elongata. The sequence goes on from OX578272.1 coordinate 173,288,769, forward strand.
CTCTATGAATAGGTGCCTAAAAGTTGATAGTACTTTAGGAATTCTACAAAAAAATCGTTATTTTTGACTAAAAGTGCAATCTCTACGAGATACAGCGTTTTTTCTGAATTTCGAAAATCAGCGATTTTTAGACTTTTTTTTTCTGTCTCTATGAATAGGTGCCTAAAAGTTGATAGAACTTTAGGAATTCTACAAAAAAATCGTTATTTTTGACTAAAAGTGCAATCTCTAGCACTTTAGGAATTCTACAAAAAAATCGTTATTTTTGACTAAAAGTGCAATCTCTACGAGATACAGCGTTTTTTCTGAATTTCGAAAATCAGCGTTTTTTAGACTTTTTTTGTCTCTATGAATAGGTGCCTAAAAGTTGATAGCACTTTAGGAATTCTACAAAAAAATCGTTATTTTTGACTAAAAGTGCAATCTCTACGAGATACAGCGTTTTTTCTGAATTTCGAAAATCAGCGATTTTTAGACTTTTTTTTTCTGTCTCTATGAATAGGTGCCTAAAAGTTGATAGAACTTTAGGAATTCTACAAAAAAATCGTTATTTTTGACTAAAAGTGCAATCTCTAGCACTTTAGGAATTCTACAAAAAAAATCGTTATTTTTGACTAAAAGTGCAATCTCTACGAGATACAGCGTTTTTTCTGAATTTCGAAAATCAGCGTTTTTTAGACTTTTTTTGTCTCTATGAATAGGTGCCTAAAAGTTGATAGCACTTTAGGAATTCTACAAAAAAATCGTTATTTTTGACTAAAAGTGCAATCTCTACGAGATACAGCGTTTTTTCTGAATTTCGAAAATCAGCGATTTTTAGACTTTTTTTTTCTGTCTCTATGAATAGGTGCCTAAAAGTTGATAGAACTTTAGGAATTCTACAAAAAAATCGTTATTTTTGAATAAAAATGCAATCTCTACGAGATACAGCTTTTTTCTGAATTTCGAAAATCGTTATTTTTGACTAAAAGTGCAATCTCTACGAGATACAGCATTTTTTCTGAATTTCAAAAATCAGCGTTTTTTAGATTTTTTTTTGTCTCTATGAATAGGTGCCTAAAAGTTGATAGCACTTTAGGAATTCTACAAAAAAAATCGTTATTTTTGACTAAAAGTGCAATCTCTACGAGATACAGCGTTTTTTCTGAATTTCGAAAATCAGCGTTTTTTAGACTTTTTTTTGTCTCTATGAATAGGTGCCTAAAAGTTGATAGCACTTTAGGAATTCGACAAAAAATCGTTATTTTTGACTAAAAATGCAATACCTTCGAGATACAGCGTTTTTTCTGAATTTCGAAAATCAGCGTTTTTTAGACTTTTTTTTGTCTCTATGCATAGGTGCCTAAAAGTTGATAGCACTTTTGGAATTCTACAAAAAAATCGTTATTTTTGACTTAAAGTGCAATCTCTACGAGATACAGCGTTTTTTCTGAATTTCGAAAATCAGCGGTTTTTAGACTTTTTTTTGTCTTTATGAACAGCGTTTTTTCTGAATTTCGAAAATCAGCGTTTTTTAGACTTTTTTTTGTCTCTATGAATAGGTGCCTAAAAGTTGATAGCACTTTAGGAATTCTACAAAAAAATCGTTATTTTTGACTAAAAGTGCAATCTCTACGAGATACAGCGTTTTTTCTGAATTTCGAAAATCAGCGTTTTTTAGACTTTTTTTTGTCTCTATGAATAGGTGCACTTTAGCACTTTAGGAAGTCTACAAAAAAATCGTTATTTTTGACTAAAAGTGCAATCTCTACGAGATACAGCGTTTTTTCTGAATTTCGAAAATTAGCGTTTTTTTAGACTTTTTTTTGTCTCTATGAATAGGTGCCTAAAAGTTGATAGCACTTTAGGAATTCTACAAAAAAATCGTTATTTTTGACTTAAAGTGCAATCTTTACGAGATACCTACAGCGTTTTTTCTGAATTTCGAAAATCAGCGTGTTATGGACTTTTTTTGTCTCTATGAATAGGTGCCTAAAAGTTGATAGCACTTTAGGAATTCTACAAAAAAATAACGATTTAAATGTATTCAACTTTTAGGCACCTTTTCATAGAGACAAAAAAAAGTCTAAAAAACGCTGATTTTCGAAATTCAGAAAAAACGCTGTATCTCGTAGAGTCGTAGGATTGCTTTTTTAGTCAAAAATAATGATTTTTTTGTAGAATTCCTAAAGTGCTATCAACTTTTAGGCACCTATTCATAGAGACAAAAAAAAGTCTAAAAAACGCTGATTTTCGAAATTCAGAAAAAACGCTGTATCTCGTAGAGATTGCACTTTTAGTCAAAAATAACGATTTTTTTGTAGAATTCCTAAAGTGCTATCAACTTTTAGGCACCTATTCATAGAGACAAAAAAAAGTCTAAAAAACGATAATTTTCGAAATTCAGAAAAAACGCTGTATTTCGTAGAGATTGCACTTTTAGTCAAAAATAACGATTTTTTTGTAGAATTCCTAAAGTGCTATCAACTTTAAGGCACCTATTCATAGAGACAAAAAAAAGTCTAAAAACGCTGATTTTCGAAATTCAGAAAAAACGCTTTATCTCGAAGGTATTGCATTTTTAGTCAAAAATAACGGTTTTTTTGTAGAATTTAGGCACCTATTCATAGAAACAAAAAAAAGTCCAAAAAACGCCGATTTTCGAAATTTAAAAAAAAACGCTGTATCTCGTAGAGATTGCACTTTTAGTCAAAAATAACGATTTTTTTGTAGAATTCCTAAAGTGCTATCAACTTTTAGGCACCTATTCATAGAGACAAAAAAAGTCTAAAAAACGCTAATTTTCGAAATTCAGAAAAAACGCTGTATCTCGTAGAGATTGCACTTTTAGTCAAAAATAACGATTTTTTTGTAGAATTCCTAAAGTGCTATCAACTTTTAGGCACCTATTCATAGAGACAAAAAAAAGTCTAAAAAACGCTAATTTTCGAAATTCAGAAAAAACGCTGTATCTCGTAGAGATTGCACTTTTAGTCAAAAATAACGATTTTTTTGTAGAATTCCTAAAAAAAAAACGCTGATTTTCGAAATTCAGAAAAAACGCTTTATCTCGAAGGTATTGCATTTTTAGTCAAAAATAACGATTTTTTTGTAGAATTTAGGCACCTATTCATAGAAACAAAAAAAAGTCCAAAAAACGCCGATTTTCGAAATTTAAAAAAAAACGCTGTATCTCGTAGAGATTGCACTTTTAGTCAAAAATAACGATTTTTTTGTAGAATTCCTAAAGTGCTATCAACTTTTAGGCACCTATTCATAGAGACAAAAAAAGTCTAAAAAACGCTAATTTTCGAAATTCAGAAAAAACGCTGTATCTCGTAGAGATTGCACTTTTAGTCAAAAATAACGATTTTTTTGTAGAATTCCTAAAGTGCTATCAACTTTTAGGCACCTATTCATAGAGACAAAAAAAAGTCTAAAAAACGCTAATTTTCGAAATTCAGAAAAAACGCTGTATCTCGTAGAGATTGCACTTTTAGTCAAAAATAACGATTTTTTTGTAGAATTCCTAAAGTGCTATCAACTTTAAGGCACCTATTCATAGAGACAAAAAAAAGTCTAAAAACGCTGATTTTCGAAATTCAGAAAAAACGCTTTATCTCGAAGATATTGCATTTTTAGTCAAAAATAACGGTTTTTTTTGTAGAATTTAGGCACCTATTCATAGAAACAAAAAAAAGTCCAAAAAACGCCGATTTTCGAAATTAAAAAAAAAAACGCTGTATCTCGTAGAGATTGCACTTTTAGTCAAAAATAACGATTTTTTTGTAGAATTCCTAAAGTGCTATCAACTTTTAGGCACCTATTCATAGAGACAAAAAAAAGTCTAAAAAACGCTAATTTTCGAAATTCAGAAAAAACGCTGTATCTCGTAGAGATTGCACTTTTAGTCAAAAATAACGATTTTTTTGTAGAATTCCTAAAGTGCTATCAACTTTTAGGCACCTATTCATAGAGACAAAAAAAAGTCTAAAAAACGCTAATTTTCGAAATTCAGAAAAAACGCTGTATCTCGTAGAGATTGCACTTTTAGTCAAAAATAACGATTTTTTTGTAGAATTCCTAAAGTGCTATCAACTTTAAGGCACCTATTCATAGAGACAAAAAAAAGTCTAAAAACGCTGATTTTCGAAATTCAGAAAAAACGCTTTATCTCGAAGGTATTGCATTTTTAGTCAAAAATAACGATTTTTTTGTAGAATTTAGGCACCTATTCATAGAAACAAAAAAAAGTCCAAAAAACGCCGATTTTCGAAATTTAAAAAAAAAAACGCTGTATCTCGTAGAGATTGCACTTTTAGTCAAAAATAACGATTTTTTTGTAGAATTCCTAAAGTGCTATCAACTTTTAGGCACCTATTCATAGAGACAAAAAAAAGTCTAAAAAACGCTAATTTTCGAAATTCAGAAAAAACGCTGTATCTCGTAGAGATTGCACTTTTAGTCAAAAATAACGATTTTTTTGTAGAATTCCTAAAGTGCTATCAACTTTTAGGCACCTATTCATAGAGACAAAAAAAGTCTAAAAACGCTGATTTTCGAAATTCAGAAAAAACGCTTTATCTCGAAGGTATTGCATTTTTAGTCAAAAATAACGATTTTTTTGTAGAATTTAGGCACCTTTTCATAGAAACAAAAAAAAGTCCAAAAACGCCGATTTTCGAAATTTAAAAAAAAACGCTGTATCTTAAAGGGATTGCACTTTTAGTCAAAAATAACGATTTTTTGGTAGAATTCTTTAGAGACAAAAAACGCTGATTTTCGATATTCAGAAAAATCGCTGTATCTCGAAGGGACTGCATTTTTATTCAAAAATAACGATTTTTTGTAGAATTCCTAAAGTGCTATCAACTTTTAGGCATTCATAGACAAAAAAAAGTCCAAAAACCGCCGATTTTCGAAATTCAGAAATTGCTGTATCTCGAAGGGATTGCACTTTTATTCAAAAATAACGATTTTTTTGTAGAATTCCTACAGTGCTATTAACATTTAGGCACCTATTCATAGAGACAAAAAAAAAGTCAAAAAAACGCCGATTTTCGAAATTCAGAAAAAACGCTATATCTCGAAGGGATTGCATTTTTAGTCAAAAATAACGTTTTTTTTGTAGAACTCTTAAAGTGCTATCAACTTTTAGGCACCTATTCATAGAGCCAAAAAAATGTCCAAAAAACGCTTATTCGATATTCAGAAAAAACGCTGCATCTTTTTTTTGTAGAATTCTATGACATCAAAAAGAGAAAGATTATTAAAACGCTGCTGGTCTTTTTGTTAAAAGAAAAAATTTATTTGACCATTTATTTATAACACTGTATAATTTAGTTTTATTTTGCACAATAAGGTATGTATTCAAAATTAAATCACAACTGGCTTTTTTTAATATAACAATTAATATTGTTTAGACAAATTCTTTATGTAGGTTTAATTTTGATATCAGGAATTAACGAGAAAATTAAATTTTAATAATTATTCAATATAGATTTATTAAATATTTTGATGACATTTTATTTGGTTGTATAGTTTGAATTCAAATTTTGTTTCCATATTTAAAACGAGTACTTTTTATTATTACTATATAATTAAAATAGTTTATTTCAAAAATTTCATATTGTTTTATTACAAAAAAAAAAAACAACAACTGTTCAAATTTGATTCTTAAATATTATAGAAAAAATTTAATAGGTACTATCTAAGAACAGTAAATTTAAATATAATTACATATTTTGTTAAATATAGTTTAGTTTTTTATGTTGATTATCTAATGAATTTTAATAAAAAAAAAACATGAAACATATAATAATAGGATATAAATTACGATTTTGAAAAAGCTTAGTTTAGAAATTAAGAGGCTAGAATTCGAAACTGTTTGCACCTTTTTTCAATACAGAATATTGCTCTAGGTTAGTTAACTTATAACATTCCATAGTATTTATATGGCATTTTTAGATTTTGTAAGAATTTGATATAAGAGATCTGTTCTCAAACACACATTTTCAATTTCAATAAAGGCATAATTACAACAGTACGTCACAATGTTTAAGTTCATTATCCGGTTACGTTTGCAATAAGTTGAAGCGTAATTAGAAACAAACGTTTTGTAAATAACAGTACTAACTGGGATAATTTAAGAGAAGATTTCGAAGATAATATTGTCCGAAGATAGCAATAGCGAATCAACAAATATAGCAAACAAAATAATTAGTGGAAAGAAAAGAACTGCTGCTGAGAATAATGGCTCCAATTTAGCACAGAATAGAAAGAAATATAGGAAAACAAAATTCCCGACCATCATTTCAGCTTGATCAATAATCTAATCACTTAACTAATGATCAGGGTTTATCAAATATCATTATAATCGCGAGATACCTCAGGAAAGGGAACCATCAATGCAAATGGCAATAATTGGTTTCCCTATATAACTGGGGATCGAACACCAGTGTCCAGTATGTTGTAGTGATTTTTTGAAAATAAAGTTTACTGGAAAGATAAAAAGCAGTTATCAAAAATCAAAAAAGGCTATTGGTAATTTTTTCAATATTTCTGATTTCTTTCTTTTTCAACTTCTTTTGTATTCAATTTCCTTCAATTATCTTTGTGATATTTTTTTGGTACATAGTAGCGAAACTAATTTTTCAAGGGCGAAGGTCGATTACTGTACTGTATGTACAGTGGCATCGCTGTAAGAAGTAAGAGATTTCATTTGCTTTAAACGTATGAAATAAGCTGCTACCAAACTGATATGCAAACGTTCTATCTTTCCCGAACTGACAATCTTTCTTGGCTGTGTATTGAAGATTAGTCCACAGGTCGCACCACACATGCTATTTTTCGCACAGAAAGTTTGTCTTGAATAAAAAAAACATTTGCTTGGAAGGTTTGTTATTTTCACACTGATTGGGTGAAACTAAGTAGTAAAAAACTTCATTCGTTGAATCAAAAAAAAGAAAAAATGAAATAAAAAAAAATTAAAAACAAATCAATTTGTGGTTTCTACGCGTCATTTTTTTATTACATCTTTCTTAGCATAAAGAAGCACTTAATTTTGATGTTACTCTTTGTTTATTTGTTTTTTTTTTGTTTAGATAAATGAGAAACAAAATGAAAATGCATTTTATGTTTAACTCACAAAAATAACACTATAAACAAAAACTAATCTGTTATTATTTTAGTCAGCATTAAAATTTCCTACTAAAGTTAATAGTTTTTAATAATTAATTCAATAAATTATTAAATTAAACTTAAAATTGAATGTTTATGCATATAATTATTCAATAAATGTATAGACAAAATGAAAAATACAAAAAGTAATAATAGCTCTGTAACTGGTCTTAAAAAAATAATAATAAACAAAACAACTACATTGTTTAACCACCAAATGATTCATATACTCAAGTTCTCAAGCACACTTAATATACATACATATTTATAAATATTATAATATATGGAGAGACTAATTTAAATTGTTGATTTCATAGTTTTGTATTTAATTTAAGTTTATTTTTTTTATTAAAAATAAATTAATAGAAAATATAAAGAGTTTATTATTTAAAAGTTTTGTTTGGTTAAACCAATTACTTTTCAAAATAAATTTCGTTTTTTTTTTCTCGAAAAAGGCATGAATTTAGTGAATTATGTGCATTTTTTATTTTTAACATTAAAGGAGAAAAAAAAGTAGTACATGATTTACGTCACTAAATTGAGTTTTATTTTTGTTATAATTTTTTTTAATAAAAACTTTTTTTCATTTAACAAGTAAGCCTCAGTTTTGTTTTAATTTTAAGGAATTAGGTTAAGTGCCTTAAGCAACGGACGTTGATAACGAACATTGCACTGTCAAATGCATTTTAAAACAAAAAATAAACATTTTATTTATACTTTTTAGTTTTTATTTAAAACAAAAGTCACAAAATGTTTTTTTTTCTTCTCTTGGCTATATCTCAGGTTTCGTTTATCTGTTTTATCTTTTTTTTTTTTTTCATTTGTTTAGTTTTATAAAATAAAAATTGCTACTATATTAATAAAAATAAATAATCATAGTATCACTTAGGGTTTTTTCTTTAAAGCTAGAGAGCATTATTGTGGTGTGATTAAATCACGTCATATTGACACCTAATGCTCGACTTGTATACTCGTATACGACATAACTAATCGATACAGCTGGCAGGACTTTGATGAAGTTTGGCGTTATACCCCGATAGAGGCCAAAGACTCCTTCAGTTCGAAGAATTCGCTTGAAGACATCCAGCATGTTGTCGTCCGTGGTTTTTAGTGATGCGGCTAGAGTGGAATCAACCGAAATTGCTTTGGTTTTGCTTACGACTGAAAATAAGAAAAATTATTAAAACATTACTTATTTTTGTTTTGTTTTCAAAATATATACCTTGAGCTTGTAGTCGCGTCCTAACTAATGCTAATGGATAGGAACACACCTGACCCAATGTACTGGATGCACTACCACACGCTAGAAGTACCATGAAATTTGGCTGTTCATTTTCAGCATTATTGTGTGAGCTAAGGTATTTCTTCTTTAATGTTTCATAAACAGCTAAATCAATGCCAGCATAGGGTATGATACCCAGCATGTTTGGAATGTAACCGCGATAAAAGCTGCGGATACCTTCTTTGTAGTAGATTTTTTTCGCTGCATCAGCTATGCCAGTATATTGGCCAGTTTTTCGTAGAGCTAGTCGAGTTTTTAATACTTCCATGGGATATATGACTGTTTGGCTAATACCTCCGGCGCATGCACCCGCTAGAAAACGTTCACTAATGGTCATTTGTCGTTTCTCATCACCGCGTATTAGTCGTTTGATTTTTTCATAGGCAGCAAATTTGAGAGCTGATTCGGGTGCAATTTTGAGAACATTGATGCCGTTGCCTCGCCACATACTGCGAGTGCCACCTTCTTGAAGCATGTACCTTAAACTATCTGAGATTTTGGCTTTGTATGTTTGGACCTGTGAAATAAAATAGATGTAAAAATATATTATTAGATTTTTTAAAAATGTTTATTTATGATAAAAATCAATCAATCAAGCTTATTGAAAAGGGGTTGTTGCCTGACTATGTGATAATTTATAAACCTAATAATAATTTGGAACAGCTTGTGTCTCTAATTAACACATGTGTGAGTAAAGTAAAGTCTCAAATGATTTAAGTTTGACTTTGAAGTTCGTGCGAACCATTAAGTGAAACTTAAGAAATTATGTTGTACTTAAGGCCCATTGACGTATTAGGTATGGAACGCAATTAGCCAACTTCATGCGTGTTCCAACATAACTAGGGGCGCCATCAACTACTAGCAGGGAATCTGCGTAGCAGTGATATGATTTTTTTAATTAATTATTTACTATTGAAATATTTTGGTGGAAATTATTATCAAACTACTTTTATTTTACAAAACACATCCACTCCTTATGCCATGAGTTACTTACAGATGAATATATTATCGTTTTCATTTAAATTCTAATGGCGAAAATAGTACATGTATTTAACACTAAAAGATGATGGCGTTTTTAGGCTGTTTTTAGCTGGAACCACTTTTTTTGGCTGTTTGTATGAAAATTTCAACCGACTGGCGGTCCATATCTAGTATGTCAATGTTAAGGCCTTATGTTTAGTGTGAGCAAACGGGCCTTAGACGTTTCAAATGAAAGCGTTTACACAAATGGGCGTGTTCAGAAAGTTTGCAACGATATTTTAAAGTGATTAATATTTAATTAAATAAAGATAATAAAAACAAGATTACTGATAAATCCATCCAAGTTATGATTAAGTACTTGGATCAAACATGGTATTATTAGTCTAGTACTAAATCAATTGATAAGTTCACTTTCAAATCTATTGTTTTTAAGAGTCATTTCCTTTAAAACTATGATAAAAAACAAAATAGCCAAAATACATGATAATCAATCACTAATACACATACACAATAAATACGTTTTGATAATATGGAACAAGATTAAAGGCACCATAATATGCCTGACTTTAACAGGTGTCGTCATCGCCTGTGGAGAGTGGAGTTAATTCTCTACAAAATTTAGTTCAGTCAATCGATTAGTTTCTATTTGAAATTTAAATTCACGACAATGATATAAAATCTTTATATGCATGGGAATGTGTTAACTTTCTACATTTACAATCCAAAATTCATTGCCATTACATCAAGAGACCACCAAATGTAAAACAAATAAAATACATCTCGTTTTCTTCTTAAATAGAGAAAATTCACTTTTCATATTAAATTTAAAAGTAATTTAAGAAAAAAACTACTTAAAAACAAAAGCATCATCTTACCTGCAAAAACACTTTTATCCTATCTAGAGGGGCTGTACATGTGCGCGAAACAGCTCCGGCTATACCACCAGCCGCTAGATGTCGCCACCACATCCCACTTTGCATTTCACTTTGTGTAAAGTCATCAGGTACATTCATATCTTCGCCAATATCCAAGTACTGTAATAAATAAAGAAAACAAAAATTGTTGAGCATTAATTTTAAATAAAAATTATTTATGAATCGAAAGTAAATGATTAAATATGTACATAGAAACAAAAAGAAAAAAAAACATTACATGAAGCTCGGAATCGTCAACAATTGGCAAAGGCAACATCATTTTTGTTGTGTTCTTTTGTATAAATTACTTTGTTTTTACAAAATAAAGAAAAAATAAATAATTTTAAATTTTATTTTATGAAACTACAACATTCAAAATGTGCTAGCAGCGCTGAATTTAGAACTAGTGTCTCCTTGCCACAATAATAGGAAGAGTACAATATTTGAGGTGAAAATGGTGTCGGTCGGTATATGGTACGTCGGTCGACCAAACTCTCTGTCTGTACCTATCTCTGTATCCATTCATTTGGCACATCGACATCAGCAATGGCATTAAATTAAATTATAAGCAAAATTACAGTGTCAAGTGTATATCAATCGCTTTTATTTTATAGAGGGATGTAGTTGTTCTCGCATAATAATAAACTTCAACGAAAAAACACTCTTTAAGCGTGCGCTCTTTTGTATAAGGAAGTACAATTAGATTTCGTGTATTGTAGTTGCTAGTGCCACGCAATTTGACGCTAATGAAATAAAATGAAAATATAAATAAATGCTGTAAGAAAAAAAACATTAACAATGAGATTCTTGCCAATTGCATAATATTTGCCACCACAGCTAGACACATAGTGCATTGCGTAACAACAACAAAAATTAAACACATGCAGCGCATGATGAGTGTATAAAAGGGGATGATATGGTGAAACAGTGGGGTATGCACCCCATGATAGTAAATCTCTATTGTTGCATTGCACTTGAGAACTACAATGAACATTATGATGATATGGTTTAGTGAAAAGGGCGAACTATGAAAGTAAAAGGATCACTTGATTTTAACTTAAAGTGTAAGTATTAGCTTTTTATCAAAATCCTCGAGGCGAATTTATCCCTTTGCTAATTGGTCAGTTATTTTTCTTGGAAGTATGCCAACAAAAGACTACATTTTGATGCAGCATTTGCTTGCTGGATTTTTGTTATGAACATTTTCAGACTGACCGATTTAACTAACCGATTTGCAGTTTGCTTAAAGATTTAGTTCTTTATGTGTCTAGAGTGGGTCATCTAGTTCGTGAACGGCATTTGACATCCCAATTTCAATACTAGTATATGTTTGTATGATATAAAGTGTCAAGCAGGTAAAATGGGGGAGCTGGTGCCTAGAGTGCTGAAGTTGGTGGCATGTGTTTAGTACAACTTTGATTACCACCGTTTTGATGCTGTAGGTTTAATCTGCATGCGTTCCAAAGCATCTAATATCTATGGTATACAAAACGTTTATTTCAATAAATCTTCCTCAATTATAATTATTAAAAACATTAGCCCAATTTATATTTCTAAGATCTCCGAGATCTCCGTATGTTCAGAAATATAAACACAATTTCTCAGTGAAATTTTACACTACTGCTGTCAAAAACCTGAGCCTGAAAAATTTTGGATTCGCTTGCTCAGGTGAGCGCTCACAAATATAAACTCGCCTATTTAAATCGTAACATAAATTTTACATACCCATGACATACCGTTGAAAAGCTATCGGAAGTATTGACTAGGTTCCCATGGTCCAAAAATTACTTTTTTTACACTTTTGATATGCTCAATAAAAAGTTAACTGACAGTGACAATCAATTGATATCCGAACAAAAACTCAGAGAGTCCTCTGCTTATTATTTATAATAATGAGTTAGAAATTAAAAAAAACTGACATTGGAAGTTTAATGTAAAATAAATAGTTCATGAAACTACCAAGCTTATTAATTTATGACCCGTTGTATAACTTAACACCAGATAACAATTGGGTTACAAAAACTCGTCGAACCATTTAGATTTACACCGAACAATTTATAGTTTTAGTTTGACATTTCTATCGATTTATCCAACAGTTATGAAAATTTTGTGTACTTTTGTTTTTTAACATTGACAACATCTTGATACAAAATCTATTTAGTTCCATCTTATGTATATAAGCTTTAAAATCGGCAGAACATCTAAATTCAGTTATATTGAGATATGGGTTTTTGAAGCAGTTGCAACTCCGCATGTTATTTATAACATATTTTTTAATACCTAATAGTTAGAACTCGAGTTATAATTTCTCTCTAACTAGTTAAGTTTTATTAAATAATTTTAATTATTAAAAATTAAGAACATATTAACATATGCTTTAAAAATAAAAAACAAAACTGACAAAAATATCTATGTATGTATGTATATACATTATTATTACAATAAGATTTGTAGGTTTATTTTTCAAAGAACAATTCATCAAAACTCGTGAACAGACATTGTTTTCATTGCGTAAATTTCCACGCAAAAACAAAAATCTAAAAATAAAAAAAAAATGTCTCTTTGTAAGTTTAAGTTTAATTTAATTTGTAAGCTTTTTTGTAATTATTATATGGTTTGTTGTAGACCAATGCATGTAACTATTAGAAAATGTAACATTAGAAAAGCAAATCCGTTTATTATAGCTCAATAATTGGATTTTCGTTACAAACTATAATATTATGTATACCTACCTCACACATTATTTGCCTACATAAAAAAGATTATTCAATATAAATGCTTTTTTTTATAAACACAATCTTTTGAACTTTACCTCAAAAGCAAACACAAGATTGTGAAAAGCTGCTTGGTATATAAAAGATTTGTTTGAGTTGGTTTTTTCATGAACTTGTATGGTATAACGTGTGCCATTTCATTGTCATTAATGATATTTTAAGTTCAGGGCTGACACTTTAAAGGATGACCTTCATGGTCATGGTAATGCACTTTTGAAATGCTTTATTGTGGTTTAAGGAAAATAAAGCAAGTGTTTTAAATTGTTTTAGTTTGAGTTGAGTCTCGTTCTGTGGTTAATGGACGCAGTGTGAAATAAATGTTATTATTTATTATTTCATATAATAAAATACCCAGGCAAGATTATAATGACTGACAAATATGCAATGCCATTGGGAAATTCCCTTTTCAACGAAGATTATAAAGGTATAAATAAAGTTTAATTTGAATGAATCATACAATTTTGGAGTTTTCATTAATTGAGTTTTAATCTTAAGGTACCTACAACAACAATGCTTCTACCAACCAAGCACTCAGTCTTGATTTAAACGCATCTACATACCCGTAATTAAATCTCAAGACTCGAATTCTGGATTAAACATTGATTTCTTATGAATCTTTTTACCATTTAGAACTTGCAAATCGAACTAAACCAAATGTTTGAACACACTCACTTAAGCGTCATTTTGAAGATACCATATGTTAACGAAAAATTGTAATTATAATGAAATAAAAATTGTGATAAGAAATAATGAAATCATTTTAACTGGCTTTTTAAGAGGCGGCTAGGCTATATCTGCATAATTTTCGGTTTAACACTTCAAGACTTTTTATTGGTAAATTGACTTTGTTGGACGATTTAACAAAGTGAATTTGCTTGGTTTGATAGATTCGTAAAAAAGCATACATGGGTGTGTGTTAGTGTTTTGTGGATTTCTTTCCAAAGTTCATCTAATTGGATTTAAAACCGGGTTTAAATTTTAATGTTAATAGTCTTTTCACAGCAGATAAAAAAGCGGTTTTCGGAAAAGGGTTAACAAAAATCAGAAACTCACAAAGAAAATCAGAAGAAATTTGTAAGTATTATTTTGATACGAACAGTTTTGAAAAGAAATGACAGCTACCTGTCATTTGTCAACCTCGATATTTGATTGAGTTTTGAATGTTTTACAGATATCTTTTATGTATTTTGCAACTGCAAATGTTTATATTAAATAACTTGTGATCAACGAAAACCTGACATGTACCTATGCAATATCCCGTCATAATTTAAGCAGTTACAAATCGTCAAACGAAATACTCATTCACAATAGATATTTGTTGAATATTCACAATAGATGGAACATTTATCAATTGATGACTAATTACGAAAAATTTATCGTTTATCAATTAGATAATTGATTTATAATGGAAACCACACAAAAACAAAAGATTACATTAAACATCAAATGAAATGATTTGGCACTAGTTCAACTCAAAGCTTCTTATTTACCCGACGTTCAGAGTCTAACAGGAATTACCAATCAGAATCAGTAAGTGGACTTATGGTTAAAGAACGAAATATTATTTTAAATTTTACATATGGTATCAGTTTTTTGCGTTTAAAATGTAAATTACGTTGCCTTGAATTGGTTTTTGTCTGTCGCGACTCTATATTGAATTGCAAAAAACCACGACTTAGACATAAGGAAGCGCATTTATTTGCATACCGTCAATGATATTTACTCGTTTAATATTATTATTAGATTTCGTAATACCAGACTAGTTTTACATCATATAATTTCTTTTGTAATTGATAACGAGCAATTACGACTTCATTGTACTAGGTGAATCCACTTTTTATCAGTTTAGTAATATTACAAATTTGAACGTTGAGTTTGCTATAAATGATAAGAAAATTAATGTGAACTGTGCAAATTTCACAATTTCAAGGAGGCGTGTGTTCATTGTTCAGATTCAGTTCACTGATGTTTACAGGAAGTCATAAATCAATCAAAATTAATAAATAATATTAGTTTAATTGCAAAAATAACATTCAATATCTTCATTTTATGGGGAAATTTATAGCAGTTTGTTTTGACAGCTAAAAATATTGGATACAAGCTTTAAGTTATCGAAATAATTATAGCAACACTTAAATGCAGATGAAAATGCTATAGTCAAGATGACTATTTTCTTTTTCAATATAATTTTGATCTCGATATTTCATTTGCATTATGATTATCTCTCTAGCCAACAAATTTGATTTAAATATCCTATTTTCTCAAAGCTAATATATGTAATTAAATATATTTTAAAGTCCATGTTAAACTTAAGAGGTTTTTTTGTTATCAATCAGTAAAATACTTTTTATGGCTTTCGATTCCCCGAAAAACTTTATAAATGATCACAAAAAAATTCCACAACATACAAAAAGTAAACTAGAACAACAATGAATCAGCTTTAATAAAATAAACAAACAAATTCAATTCTGACTGTTCAAAAACCTCAATGAATTTATTTACAAAAAAGATGATTACATAAATAAATTAACAAACCAGCCGCATATTGCTCAAATTATTCAATTCAATTTACTGTGAAAATACGACTCGTAAATAATATCATTCACATGTGCATGATTCAGGTTCACTGTACTAATTCATAGTAAGATGCAGATAATTTTGTTTACACTTCTTCATTATCCATGGATATCACCTTTTCATCTTAAAATATTTTGCATAAATATTTGCATTGAACAATGTTAAATAAATGTCTAATTAAAAAAACGTGTCAGTTTCTGACTTCCAAATGAACTTGTTAATGGCAATTTTGCAAACAACTTGTTACAATTTTATTTATAATCGGTCATTTAAAGTGATTGTTTAACTTTTTGTAATTTTCACATTACGAGTGCAGTTGAGGGTCAAGAATAAACAAATCATTTTATTTTAAATTAAAATCGCATTTATACTCTGAACACATTAATTCAATGAAACAAAATTTCTTTTCTCGACATGTTCGGTATAAATATTCTTATGAGATAAGTCAAAATTAACATGACCTTAAGCTGTCAATTACTCTTATATACCTAACCATCTTTTTCATATTTATTTAAAAAAAAAACATTTGAAGTTTATAAATTCTCTCTTTTTTATGATCGGATTTTTGGCTTAAAACCAATTTTTTGTCAAAAGACCGATAAACATATGAAGTTGTTTTTATTTTTTTATTAATGAAAATCAAACGAAACGCACCTTATTTTGCAAACCGTATAAAGGTAGACATTCCGATTGCATAATCAAAAATAGTTTCGCGTTCAGGTTTAGAGAGTTAAAATTCTGTGACCTAGTTGTATGGGTATTATTTTGAATGCAAAGCAATGCAATGACTATTGGGAAGCCAAAATGAATTTGAATAGAGACACAAACATGTGTAAGAAGACGGATATGAATCATATAATAAACTTGTCTGCTATAAAGTGGACAACGTAATAGTATATTAAATAAGTATGTATATTGTATTTTATTATCATGCGAAGTGCATGTGGTTCTAGTCTTATGACGATCAATTAGTTAATTTTTTTTATTTGATCTTGTTCAAACTAGAAATATTTAGGATCTTTTAATCAAGCTTGGATCAAAGTTTATATCGTAAGGTACAAAATGGAAAGCGCATAAAAAATAAAAAGTGGGGGAAATATTTAACTTATATGTATGTATCCATTATACATGTATATTAGATACACCTTATATTTTTTTAATTTTATTTTAATGTAAACCCACCTTTAAACTTTTTGTATGATCTGTCAATGTCAAAACGTTCACAATAGAACAACTTTTGAAAGTTAAAACAAATCATAACCGAATTAATCAGTCGTTGCTCGAAATTTTTAAATTTGAGACAAACTTCCATTGCCTACCAGGGATGTTTTCGTCTATAAAAAAAGATGGGGCTGTTTAATTTGCGACCACTGACTCAGAACGTTGTTAGTTGCTTCGCCATGAAAAAATGTAAACAATGACTGACGTTTAGAAATTGACAGTTCATAAAATACAAGATTTTTATGTTTGACAGACCGGACAGAGCAGCCATACAGCTCGAGCGACAATAGACATTTTGAAGGATGCGTTTCCGGTTCGCTAAGTGTTTCGATTTGACAATTTGCAATGGTCGATTTGATTCGGCCTTTGCTAACTTCTTTTTTTGCTTTATTTTAAGTTACTGGTCTATAAAAACAAGAAAGGACTTTAGAAGCTCTCAACAAAATATACGACTAGATTGTGGAAACTTGTCATCTGAAATTATAGTGTCAGAGACATTAATTAAAGAAGTTTAAAAGTTAAATTTTATAGAATAGCATCGAAGATTCTATCTATTGTAAATTTATTATGAAATTATGAAATTTATGATCTACATATATTTTAACACACTTCTTAAATAAGTACCTATTTACTTTCATTTATTGATTTAAAATATTAAAAACAGTCTTTCTATTTTGAGCGTTTGCAATTTGAGTAAATAAGCAATTTATTGACTTTTGTTTCTATAAAAGTCAACGTGTGTGTTTGCAATTTAAGTACACGGAAACAAGTAAAATAAAAATAGCACATTCGATATTATTTATAAACTTGTTTGCTTTTTTGTCTGCTGTCTGAATTTTGAGAAAGCAAACAAAAACACTTATTTTTAAATATTAACAAATTTTAAATAAATCATACAAAAAAGGAAGGGTACATTTATTAAGATTTATAAAGCATTATCTGAGCAATCCTAACTTCTAGCGTGCAATTTTTGACTGTCTTACAATGACTTTACATTACATAAAAGATAATACATAAAGGAATTGTATACATTCCAAACACAAAAAACCTTGTATTTTATTTTTCAAATGTTTAAATTGTCAAAACAGTTGGGAAAATAAAAACTTATAGCATCTTTATACTCAATGTAATCGATGAACGCTATGCTAAAATTACAACGAACACAACTAGTTGCTAGTGGTAAGTGCAAAGTATGCAAGGAACTCTAAAAAATAGATTTAAGCATGAACTCGATTTTAAGTCAAAAACTATAAAAAGTAGGTATTTTTCGAATAGGCATTAAATTATACATATATTGTAGTCCTATTGTCACCCTATCGGCAGATGCTATAATGTCGAATAATTATTAAATATGTAATAGATATTATATACATATATGTATAATATATATAGTCCGCCACAACTATTATAATAGGAGTCTGGCGATCGGATTGTTTGCTGTGAAATAGATAGGTACAACATTCTGCAAAAGTCATCACAATATCGGCAGATGCTATAACTTTTGCAAGAGGCGGAAAATGTCAATTCTACTCTAGTATTTTCAAAAACTATACCTATAATAATACGAAGCCTTGCGCACAGTAGAAGCTTTTGCTTTCCTTTTTAAACAAATGAAAACAAACAGGAAAAAAATAACGAACTCGAATGGTTTGCTGGCAAAACGCATTAAAATGATTGGGAGTAATCTCGCAGCTGTCGCACATACATTAGAATACAAGAGCATAGTTTCCTCGTTTACAATCGTTTCTCGCATCGCTTTTTCGCACTACTGTACACTATACGGTCTAAAAGAATTCAGAAGTCTAAAAAGAATGTTATTTTGAAATCTCATTCAGACCAATCCCAGTAACACTATTCAGTGCGCATACAAATTGGCACACATTTTTATTTGCATATTTGTTATCGACATTATGTAGATACGAAATACTACAAATAAAATTTGAATTAAAACAAAAAATATGCATTTCATTCATAAGAAACAATAACCCTGAAACTTATAACGTCTTTTTTATGAATCATGAATGCTCATATAACCATAGTCAATCTTTTTATCTTTTTAGAAATCGAAATCGAAGCGCGATAAATTCCAAAGCAACGTATCTACAATTTCTGAGACACGCGTATGAAATTCAACTTGCCATATGATCGGGAGTTTTTTTTTTTGATAGACTCACACACAAGTAAATAATCATTCATTATCATTCCGCCAGTAATTTCTGATGAAATAAATTCTTGCCAAACAAAAAGACTCTGGTATGGTGTTGGTTGATACTGACAGTCAAAGATACTTTTTATATTGGAGTTTGAATAAAAATAACCGCTGTTGCTAAGTGCGATACAACATACAAGAAACAACTTTTAGCTTGACAAAGCAATGAGAATAGGCAGTTGAATTAAGGGAGCCAGCCAGCACATGGCATCCGAAATTCTCTTAAATTAAATAAAACAAAATCAAAACAAAAGAGAAACTGAATGAGACTTTTTTTTATGGAAATGATGAGTAATTCAATTATGACTAAAATTTTATTAAATATGAAAAGGATATTTACCCTTGACATCATGTCCCTGAATATGATGACAAAGTCTTCAAGCATATCACCGGCCAAAGCCATCTGATGGATATTATGGTAATCCACTTGCATATTAATGTTGTTGCTTTTCAACATTTTATTTTTTTTATATTTATTCGAAAAATAAGAATAAAAAGAATCACTTAAATGTTTAATCACAGTTCAGTTCAGACTTTTATTACTCCAAATTTAAATTAAAACTTTCACTAAATTATTTGTTTCAAAATAATTTTAACATGCACTGCAGCATTCATTGCAGCATTTGTGTTATTTTTATTTAAAGTCTATTAGCCAAGACTTTCACTTTTATTTTTCTTTATTCAGTCCAATTGAAAATAAAATATCCGTTTAAATAAATTTGAAATATTTTCGCTCTAAATATTTGCACTTTATTTTTGGCAAGTTCACAATAATATTATCTTTTTTAATCAGAATTAAAAAAAAAAAAAGGTTATTAGTGATAGGCGCTATTAACACACTAAAAGGATAACAGTTTCTGGTTGATAATGAAAATTTCAAACTGTATCCGTTGAAGCGTTTCAAATTCGCCGCAGCCTTTTAATTGTCTACTACTCGAAACAGCAGTTGTATTGAGACTGAATTCGAAGTGTTTAGACTAAGCGAACGTCACTTAAAGACTGAGCCAAGCGCGATACTAGATTGACGCAATCTGCTATGGTCATGACGGATGGTTTTGCGTTGGAAGGGGGTGTATTCGCAACCTAAGGCCTATAATAGTACAGATACATTATATGAATGGCGGACTTTGAACATTGGTTAAGGGGTGTTCAGAGGGTGTTATCACAGCAACTTGTTGTGCTTCTTCCATAAGCTCATGCCGGTGATTGTCGGGGTGACAATTTAAATTATTGTATTTTGCCAAACGTCAATCAGTACAGTAGTCTTAGTTTTGTATTTTCTCTCTCTCTCTCTTTAGGTTTTATTTATTTTAATGTGTGTGTTTATGTGTTGTTTAGATAGAATTTTTGTTGTGAGAAAAAATTCGCACAACATAGCTAGAAGATACTAGAAAAATAATTATTGACGGTACTTGAGTGTAGAACTTTATGTAATAGGACGTTTTGAAGTCTTCACGAAGAAAAGTGTGATAAACGACCCACAATAGATGAATGAACTATAAAAAACTTTTAAGTATGATCTTTTTTTTGTGTGTGAGATTGAAAAGAATATCACGGGGCTGATAAATTAAAAATGCAAATACATTTTTTTTTGTTTGACTGATAAGATATGAAAAGAAAGAGTAACGATCGTGCCGATCATGATGAGATTGAGGGGTTTGTCAATGAGAATATATGTAAATGTACTTATCTACTCTACATACGTATTGATAGGTAGATTCAGATATTTAGCTTGCATTCAATTCTATATAGGTATGTTAATATAAATAAAAATAAATAAGTAGATATATGGAGTGTCAAAAGATCAAAAGAATAATTAAGGCGCATGAACAGAAGTTCTTATCTTACACAATTCTCTTATTTACAAGAACATATCTAAATTCATGTAGGCGGTGTTTTCTGACTTAAACGTCAATGATTCTTGGACAGGCTCTCAAAAAACTGTAACTGAATAGCTTACGAAAACTCATTGAAACGCTCGCACAAAAAATTATTTATTATTAAAAAATTAAGATCATTCTCATATTTTTTTAATAAAGATCAAATTTTTAATTGATTTTATTGTATGTATTTTTAAGAAACTTAAATAAAAGTCCAGACATTAAAAATTGTACAGAAATTTAAGAAAAAAGTTACATTTGTTATTCTTGTCAGATTTGTTCTGATTTAAAATCAATTCTAAAATTCTGTTCTTGACTATTGTGAACGGGTATTCCAACAATCTATAAGCAGGGAGTTAGAAAACTTTTCACTGAACACCAAAAGCGAAAGCTATTTCATTCTGAACAGTTCGAAACAGCTTCATTGAACACAGCTAAAATATTTTTTTTTATAGCATTATTTTATTTTGTTGTTCTGGACGATTATGCTGAATGCTTCATTATGTGTATTAGTTTTGAACATTTACATATTTGTTTAGATTGCTTGCCAGTTTGGTTCGGAATATCTTCGACTTCCGTGAAAGTGAGCAGGATTCCTCGCCGTGCACATAAACTCGACGCTTCTATTCACCGAGTTTTGGACCGGAAAGACTTAAACATGCACCCGAAAAAATCCAACTTTAACCCCAAGCACAAAGTTAATAAACGTAGACAACACTTAAGTTGCCAGCATCCTACTTGATACAATAAAGTATCTAACCGTTTATTTAGAAGGAATTTAATTTTTGGCAGCATGTAACTTAAAACGAGATTTATTGAGATTGCACTTTAAAAAAAGTCATTGTGGCGATAGTTCTGAGGTCACCGGATTTAAACGGCAACAACTACATACATTTATATTTTTCTGGATACGATTTTACTGCCGCCAGATATATGGTCGTGTGAGATGGAATGAAACCGGCTTCCTGTTGGGAGACATGAGAGATGGCTCGATTGAACCAAAATTGGTGCTCCCAATAATCGTTTGTATCAAGTTATGTACGCGCTGAGACCCCAAGCCTATTTACTTTTTGAAGTTCAGAAATTTAAAATTTTTTACCTGCTAAGATTTGAGTTGAATTTGTTACATTTATTCTCAAAACTGTTTTTCGTCTATCTTCTTGCACTGTTAATTTGTTTATTATGACTGCGGAGGTTACAATTGGATACGATCTATTTCTTACAATTTGTCAACCTTTAAGTGGAAGTCACAAACAAAAAACTATTATTTTGTCAACTGTTTTTCGAGAGTTCGGTTTAGGGGCAGGTAAAATATCAATACTGCAATAATTACCACAATGAATCATCTTTACTCTATCGTTAAATCAAAAAAATTAAAGATATCACTACAATAACATCCGACAAAGAGTTTTCAACATTATAGATCTTATACTCGTGCCTACCATAAAGTCACTGCTGATCTAGACAAAATCTAAAAAAAAAACAGTTACTATCACAACTTTTCGGTTGCTTAAATTCATGCGATGACGATGACTGCCCATTTTAACAATTTCAATTGTTGATTGTTCAATAACAGTCAATTGATAAACTGGTATTAGACTACCATAAAGTGTAACCATATACACAGATCGCTCCAAAATAGACATTTTGAACGTTCTGTTTCTGCCTTAATCACTCATTTTAGCTATTTCCACTGACTAGCACAAGATCACTTCATATGACTTTTTCAGATTTGAAAAGAACAAACAACACAGACTCTGGAAACTTTCAAGGAAAATACCAGACAAGTGTGCGAGAACTTATCGGCCGAAGTTTTTTTGTTATTGTTTTTTAACCACCTTGTTTATAGCGAACGATTCAACAAATTTTGCTAAAACTTTAACCATTAAAATATTCCGTTGTTGTCTTATCTTGTTTTCTAAGTCCAAAGATTCAAAGTTAATTTTGTCAACAAAATATTGTTGAAATGATTTTTGCATAAGCTTCTACATTATGCCATTAATATATTCTACAAAATTGATTATGGTTTTTAGTTTAACTGATAAAGAACTCTGGAGTTCTGATAAGATTTAGCTGTATGTTGAAATCTCGGGGGCATGGCACTCTTATTATTTTTTTTTTAACAATAAAAATGTATTTTAATCGATGAGTGTTATAAAATCATTAACACTTGAAGTTAACTCAAGTTATTGACTTTTCTGTCTAGACAAGCTAGGCAACAACAGAAATACAGTATTGTAAGAAATAAGAATATGGGTTTGGTGGAGGATGTAATCGTCACTTTGTGCTTGCAACTTTCGGTTTTACGTATTTGTGGCGAAGAAAATACATAACTAGAGAATAATCAGTTTTTAGTAAGTATTTTGTGATAGTAGACTGATAATTACATTATGCGTTTAGCCATTTATGAAATAATTTTGCAGGTTGTTCAAACAAAGATTTATATATTTGCTTTGGTAGGATTCGAATGAATAAAAAAGATTAAACGGAAATTTTGTTTTAATTGAACGTGGCAAGTGTGCATTAATATATCAATATCACTCCAATACCGATACACCTTCGCTTTCACACTGCTCGATATCGACTCGTTCATGCTACGATGCAATTGAGTATATTGTTGTTTTCTTTGTTATGAACTCATCTCCAAAGATACGCTCCGATGCCAATATGTTTTCGTTCAAATACAATATTTTTTTCAGAATTAAGTGAGATCAGAGCGAAAGCGTGTACCGCTGCGCTGTATCGATTATGTCAATATATTAGTTTTATCATGTGTCAATATAGCCCAGTCAACGAATGCTCAAAAACGCACAAAAGGGCCCCTCAAAAATAAAGGTTATTTGGCAGGTAAACATAGCAAAAGTCTATCCTGTTTTAAGTTTGTCGCAAAGGAGTGCGGTGTGCTTAAAAGGTAGTTTTTTAGATTGTAGCTTACAACTCGAAAACGCTTGATCCTCTTAATCCTTAGGTTAGTTTAGGTTAGCGGGTTGCTGAGAGAGAGCCATAAGCTCAACTCCAACGCACTTTGGTCAATGTAGACCCATTGTGATGTTCATTTGAGCGTTTAACAATTCCTCGTTCTTACCATACTCGAAGTCCATTATACGTCCATAACAGTTTCATTCTGGGGGCGTCCAACTACCCGCTTTCTCCTGCGAATCTGCAAAGTTTGTTATTGTACTGGGCACTATGATAGTTCTTCGATATTTTCGAATAAGTATTTCGTTTCTTAGGTGGCAGAGACTAGGGCAGTGGCAGAGGAAGTGGGTTATGTTCTCATGCTCTTCCTCGTCACTACATCCATTACACAATTCAGTTTCAGTTAGGCGCAGTTTTTTAGCATGATATCTAAGCATAGTATGAAATAAAAAATAAATTTAGTGGCACTGACAGCTCCGAAGAATCACGGCCTAGTGACTTATAACTCTCAACCAATCCTTTTGTGTGTGTTGTTAGTTCTACGGGATTGGAGGGGACCTACAATTTTACGTCGAACCCGAACGACTAAAGTGAGAAGCACTTTTCATGACAATGATACTCTTGGAGGATTTGTCACTTCCTCGCAAGAGTCAGTACCCCTGAAAAAAACATTAGATTTTATGGAAGTTTGAAGCTGGGCTTGAACCCAAACCTCCGGCGTGATGGTCCGACACACTAACCACTACGCCAAGGGGCACTACTTAGCATGGTATGGCCAGTTAAAACGCCAACCAACGTCGATACTGACTGCTTGTCTTTTTGCGTGATAGCTTTGTTCTGTTTTTATCGTATTGCGGCCATAGTTTTCTAGCCACCTCACAGGTATTTAGAGTAGCCCATTTTGAGTTAGCTCTTGATAGTATTTCACATATTACCTTAAGTTTGAGGTTGCATAGTGGAGGTTTTACGATATTTCCTGAGATTTTTCTTCCCAATTCGTCAGCTTTTTCATTACCTCTTCATTGCCAATTCGTCAGCTTTTTCATTACCTCAGATCCTCGTGTGACCGGGAACCCAGAAGAGTTTTATATTGTGCTGTGTAGCAAGAACTTTAAGCTATTCGCGACAGCTTTGTACAAGCTTGGACTTTATTTCAACAGTAGAAATTTCTTTTATTGCTGCCTGGCTACTAATGAAAATGATAATATCATCACACGGTAGCGCCACCGTTGAGGCAGCTTTGGCAGCTTTCGTTACTGCTAAAACCTCCGCTTGGAATACACTACTGTTATTGGATAGTGTGATTGAACCTTCTATTTTCAGCACTTCTGAGAAAAAGCCAACTCCAGTACATTTCCTTATCCATTTTCGAGGCATCTGTGAAGATAGATTTGGTTGTAGGTTGTAAAACTACATTCTTATTCCATTCATTTCTACTTGGGTACAAGCATTCAAACAACGTTGTCATATTTAGAATTTCAGAGTGTCCAGTTAAATTGGATCCCCATAGTTTCAATTGGCTTATCCTGAGAGATATAAAGGTCGAGTGGCAGGAGGTTAAGTATGGTTTCTAAACCAGCCCTTGTTGTGTTGCGCCAGGGCAATGGTATATCCAATGCATGCAAGTTTCTGGATTTTCGTCAACACTTTAAGTACGTCAGTATTGGTCTCACTATAGCAGTGTACATCTATAGAATTACCTTGGGTTTTGAACCCCATTTTTTTCCAAAAATTCAGCTGCATGAGTAGAATGTACGTTTTCTTGGACGTTCATTTTCCAATTCAATTTGCTACCAAGTATGATTCTGAGGTCTTTGGCGTTTTCGGCTAACTTGAGAAGCGTGCCTTCAATTGATGGTAGATCTAATTGTGGAATTTTTCTTTTGTTCGTTAATAAAACTAGTTCATTTTTTGGGGGTTAGTACCCAAGTCACATTTGCGGGCCCAATCATTCAGTGTGTTGATATGTAGCTCTTTGGGGGAGATCACTGATAGTGCCTAGGAATATCCCAGTAGCTAAAAATAAGCAATGACTTTAATCTCACTATTATTAAGCAGTATTTTAAAACATCGTTCACAACCAATATCCACAATAGTGGCGAGATGACCCCTCCTTGGGGTGCACTTCTTGAGGCAGTCAATGTTCATACATATGCTGACTAGGCTTCTTTCTATAGCATATGTCTTAACATTATTAAACGATCCTTTAATGTCGGGAATCCTTTCCTTCAATTTTATCTATTTTCGTCGGAGAGAAAATAATTTGCTGGTTCTTCATTTATTGTAATAATAAATTAACTTGAACAAATAAAAACAAATTTCTTAAATCGTGAAGGAATTTAAGCCAAAGTAATGTTTAAAAAAAAACTTTTTTAAAGCAATTCACATAGCAAAGGGCAAAATTTGATTCCACCTCGAACAAAACGCCCAAAAATTAATCGTGGTAGAAAATTTTAACGCAATTAACACACTCTGTTTGTAGTTTAGATATTAGGAATTTGTTGCCTTACGACCCACGAGAAAAAAATGTGTTGTTCCGCCTTAATTTAGCTACCAGACAGCATATTCAGAGTCTTTCCTCGTCATGTAAACCATAACTGGATTCAAATACGGAATCAGAATTCGGATTGAGATTTCATACGAGATTTATGATCGAAAGATTGGATTCATAATAAATAAACATACAATTATGTAAAACGATAAGAAATCGCAAGTAAAATCGGATTGAGAAATCCCATTCCAATGCGATCCAGGGTTACACGCAATTGAGTTTAAACTGGATTCACTTCGGATCAATGTAAGTGTAATATAATAATTTATTTTTTTCATTTAAAATATATACTTCCTATTGACTGTAAGGATTGATAAATGAGTGCAAATGTCATTCATTCAATATGAATAATCATATAATTTCTACTAATTAAATAACAAATACTTAAACTTACATTTGATGGAATCGAAATTCGTCTGGCAGTATCAATAATTATACAATAAAGGATACAAATGGACTTCGTCCTATCCCGAGATAGCCACTCAATCATTGCGATTAATCTTTTAAGTTTAATTTGTAATTTTAGTTTAAATCTTGACATGATCAAGATTTTTTGTGGCGTAATTTAATATGTTTTCTATGAATTTTGAAATTCCGGTTACATAATTTGACTAATTTTGTTTAATTCAATTAAATTCACTGAAAATATGGTACTTAAGATATTGCAATATTTTATAACAAATACACAACACATCAAATAGTTATACACTTAAGCACCAACCCGGACAGTTGGATTCTCAACCAACTAACTTTATGTATTCAAGATACAAAAAAAAAATATTTTTTTTCAATAATTAAATCACATCATCAAATCAATTGAATTGAGTCAACAGAAACTGACTCAAACTGGCCGGCACGAGTCAATATGCATATTAACACTAGAACATTACGTCGAGAGCTGTTTACATAGACTATCTTTAAATGAATATAATTCTACGCGCATGTTAGCACAATAATGATCCAACTAAACTCTTCTCGTGATAAGAAAAATGGAAAACTACAAGTTCGCAGTTTGAAGCTGGAATAATTTAGAACTAAATAATCGAGTACTCCATTTCGCTTATTAACAATTCCTTTTGTAGGAAAAAGAATGAATTGAAAGTCGCAGTTAGACTGACAAGTGGGTAGAATAGATACCACAGACTTTATATTTAAAAAAGCAATATACTGGCTTTTTTTTTTAGCTAGAAGTTTAATCACTATTAACTGATTAAAAATACATAACCATTAACTTACATCAATCACTTTAATAAAAGAGTTGCCAGACTGACAAATTAGTTAACGTTTAAAAAATGTTAATTCTAATTATACAGCTAAAACTATATACATAATTTAACTAATTCATTATTTCTTATAACATCACCACTTAACAATTTATTAAAGGTTACGTGGAGTACTTTCTAGAACTTTGAAAAAAAATTAAAATTTTATCGCAAGATATTATGTAGTGATAATGTTAAGTGCGCAGTTAAATTACATCATAAAAGATCGAAGAAAGATAGTTGGCTATTAAATTGCATTATAAAGTGATATAAAGCATTTAATTAAAAAAAATACATTTGTAAAACTAAACAAGCATCTTAATAAAGGTTTCAACAGCAAATTAAGTGCATACTTGAGTTTTCAACTTGTTCCTTTATGGTGTTAGAAGAGATCGCATGGTAGTACTTTAAAATAAGTTTGATATAAATGCATTACTATATCGACTGAATAGTACAAATTATTTAAGTAAATTAAAAACGAATCGTTTAGTTGAAAAACGTTTATATAAAAGAAATTAAATTTTCTTCAAAATTCAAATTAATCATGGAAATCAAATGAGCTGTGAGTTTAAATAAATCTAACAGTAGTAGAGATAGCGACCGTGTAGTTTAAAACGTTTAAAATAATAATTTATAACTTTTTTTAAGACCTAGAATTTAAATTCCCCTCTGCACTAAATCGGCCCAACCGTTTGGGCTGCAATTGCTTACACATATAGACGAACTGACAGACTCACAAACAGACACATACTGATTGAATTTCACTATATATCATTATTATTATTATTATCACAAGTAAAAATGTTACGTATACGACCGAGTGAACGTTTAGGGGAAAATAAATAATATATTCGTTTGAACTTACGCTGTTGATCATACATTTTTTTTTTAACATCTTGAAAAAAAAAACTTCTTGGGTGGATTGTTTGAAACTCTTTTAAATAAAGAAAACATAGAGCACATAATTTATGAACCTTGAAACAGACACTTTAAAATTATACAAATGACCGCAAACAATGCTTTAATTAGAAAACATTATTTTTAGAAAACAATGTATTAGAAATTTACTTGGTGAACTTTGTATTCAAAACAGTTACGGGAAAGCTGTACTTTATTCGGCTAATACAACAGTAAAATGTGGGTCATTGATAAAAATTTTGAATTGAATAGCTAAAACGCATCTAAATAAAAAGTATTTTGCTGTCCACCAAATTTTCTTATGACTACATAAGTATACCAGAATTGTTATGCCATTATAACTTTCTCAATCCATCTATCATCTGACATGCCAAGCGAACATGCTAAAACATCTATTATTAAATATCCGGATATCCGGGTAGTTTGAAGAATCGGATATGGTTTGAAGCACTAGTTTCTTTGTCACTTTAGTGGTGAAACGTCAAAGCATAATATGTCAGTTAATTTCATGACGATAAAAAAACCTAAATTTGTCTATGTTTCTAAATATATTGCTCGATAATTTCAATAAAGTTTTGCTTTTTAATTATTTACTTTTAATTTTTCTGCTTTTACTATACTCAAATGACAAATGAAATTCTTTATTCGTTTAAGGACGCGAATGTGAAAATGCTTCTGGTTTTGATTCTAAAACGAAATCCAGAGCAATTTTTTTCTTCTTGTAATAAGAATAAATGACATTCTCAGTGACAAGCGAACGAACATGCTCTGAAACGTTCTCTGCACTGAACATGGTCTGACGTTTGAGCCCATAAATAATTAAAGATTGTAAGCATAAAGGCTCATTTCATATTAATTTTTGTTTGAGTTTCGTGAATCATTTGTATTCGACTGATTTGTGTCTGAACAAGACAAATTTGATTTACTTCAAAATATATAGCTCTATTCCAGAAGTTCCCAAAACTACACATTTTGCCCAAACCTTAATGTCAATTTGGAATTTTCCATAATTCGATTATCGCCAGACGATATCGTTTTCAACGTTCCTCTCTCTATCATACTTTTCGGATATGATAGAGACAGTATCTATTCTATGAAACGATTATCGTTCGATCGTTTTAATTTTACGGAATTAGACCCCTGATCATGTATTTTTTTTTTTTTTGCTGTGAAAAAAATGTATGTTTAATTTTTTCGATAACTGGTATATTTTCTCTCTTTTGACAGAAGAACTGTGTAACTACAGGAAAGCTTGAAGTAAAAGATCAATTTCAGGAGAACATGAACTAAAATGGGTAGTTTGTAAGCTTGTTAGAGATAAGGTAGTTGGAATACAAATCTTTCAGAGAAAAGTAAAGCGCGAAGCAGCTTAAGCCAACAACAGCGCCAGCACCAGCACCAGCACCAGCGGCCGCCATTATTTCAGAACAATTGTATTTCAATTGCTCAACACAGATTAGAACAGCACCAGCAACGCCAAAAAAGTGCTCAATTTGCTGTTGCTGGTGCACTGCTGACAACCCACTATGTTATTCAGTGGCACCAAACTGCAAAAGAGAACATTTTACATAGAATAAAGTAATGAAATGTCAAATGGTGCTGGTTTTTGTTACAAAGTTGCTGACCATTTTGCTGATTACTTTTTTACTGCAAAAGAGAACATTTTACATAGAATAAAGTATGAAATGTCAAATGGTGCTGGTGTTTGTTACAAAGTTGCTGACCATTTTGCTGATTACTTTTGACGGTGCTGGTGCTGGTTTTAATCTGTTTAGCGCATAAAACTATCAAAAATTGAAGGAATTACCACTTATTTAAACGTCAAAAACATATGTTCGTTTTATAGTAAAATCAGCAAGAAAATCAAAGAAAAACTTTGGAAGTCTTTGGAAGTGTGATTTGCTTTGTTTTTTTGTTTTTTTTTTTTTATTGAAAATTAAAATAAATTTAATTAAAATTGAAGTTCAGAAATAGCTCTGTGTTCATATTTCTGCCCAAAGAAATATTTTGAACTCTCTAGCTCGGGAGCTGTTATTTTATACATTGACGTACTAGATATGGACTGTCAGTAGAAAAAAACCGTAGAAAAAAAGATGTTCCAGTTAAAAGCGGTCTAAATCGCCATCATCTAGTAGTGTTAAATACGTGTACTAATTTCGCCATCAAATGTAAATGAAAACGATGACATATTCATATGTAATTAAGTCAATAACATGTGGAGTGGGTTTGTTTTGTAAAATAAAAGTAGTTTGATAACAATTTCCACCAAAATACATCAAAATTAAATAATTAATTAAAACAAACATAGCACTGCTACGCAGATTCCCTGCTAATAATTGATGGCGCCCCTAGTTATGTTGGAACACGCGTGAAGTTGGCTGCTGAAGGTCCTTATCTAATACGTCAAGGATTTTTTTTTTTTTTTTTTTTTTCTCTTTTTGTGTCAATTTTAAGTGGACGTTCGGAAAACCTTCACAGTAAAAAAAAACTTCCTAAACCTTTTGAGTGGTGTTTCGGAGTGCTGTTTGGGAGTGCTAAATTAACTTTCAAAATTGAATAGGGATTGTTGGGAATACTGTTGTTATTCACTAGCACATATTTATATTGTTTACATAAGAGGACTCAATTGCAATACACAATTATTGAAATAGAGAAGGTTTAAAGGACTTAACATTCTTTAGTTACATTAAAATACCAATAAAAACCACCACCACTTTTGGATTGATTGTCGTAAAATGGTAGCTATAACTGTCCCCTTAAAATAAACGACTCCATATATTATATGCATATACATTATACACAGACACATCATCTTAACAAATTAAAGAGAAATATCTTATCTCTCTAAAATAGAAAAAGAGTAAACAAAAAGTCCCCCGAGCCGTGGTGAGTCAGCTTGTTATCATGCATCAGCTAATGAAATTAATTTTTTTTTAATACAAAAATACCAACTTAGTAACAGTTCCATACTTAGCAACGAATGACTATCTTAACATTCTAAATGCGAAAAGCCATTCAACAGATAAGAACAAGACTGCATAAAAAAAGAACACACATCATAAAAAGAAGATATGGAAAAAACCTACTCCAGTTAAAAGTTGAAGACTACACACAGACACTGAGAATCCAGAACTGCAAGGACCATAATAATTTGTACATTACAAAGCAAAGTGGAAATGAAAAGTGACATTGGTGGCTGGTCGGTTTCTGCTTCTGGCTTCTACAGTATACACGTCGTCTCGAGGGGGCTCGTCTGTTTTTTTTAAACAGTCTGGGTAGCAAAATATCTACTTATTTCTTTTTCTTAATTAAGGTCATCGTTATCTTTTTTTTTTAGCTCGGAACGACTTGTTGTCGTCAACACTTTTTTGTAATAATATTTTCGTAAGCTTTTCTGTGAACATTGTGTTTTAATAAAATCTTCTCACAGTGTATAATTGGCATTACAGTGGTCGAGTGAGACAGGGGTCGAATAACAAGTAAATGTATTTTTTTTTTATTTCAAGTAGGGGGCTCGTTCGAGTTGGTGGCTTTTGATTGGTTATCTGTTATAGGTACCTTGACAAACAACAACAGATTGCTCATGACGTCAATGTATGATAGTTAAATAATTAAACGACAATACGAACAAACAAATAATATTTGTACTCATAAATAAGTGTGGAAACGTTGAAATGTCGCACTTGTACTTCCTCAGGTTTTCCTTATCAGTTTCAGTTTTTTTTTTTTATGATTTTGTGCATAAGAATTGGTTTTGATAGTACAAAGAGCGCAGACAGTAGAAAAAGGTCAGACAAATATTAAAATGTATGCGTAAATACAGTAGTTTAAGTCCAAAAATAATTACAAAGCGTGATAATGGGTACGACTAGTATGCGAAGAGCTTGTTTGCTAAGCTAATGCTCACATTTTTTTGCGCTAGTGCCAGGTTTCGTATGAAAAATAAAACAATTTTGCATACAAAATGCTGACGTTATTTCAAAAAAATGTTATTTGAGACTGAGATAAAGGTTTTCGCATTCCACCCAATATGCTTTTTATTTTTGGCTGAAAGAAGCTCGTTGGGTACGGTCTTATACATAAACTCCAGGGTTAATCACCTTTTATTTTTTTTTTTTTGTATTCAGTACCTACTTCCATTTTCATTAAAACTGTCCTTCTCAAATTAAATTGTTTTGCGGGCGGAGAAGGGATCGTCTCTATCTCGTTCAGAGGTATAAATGTTTCATTTTAGAAAAATAGCCTATATTGTTAACCATAGCAAGTCGTGTTTGATACTGAAAATGGCTATGTCTTTGCCAAAGAGAAATATCTTTTCTTTCGTTTGGCCTACAGAATGCACCCACTCTATGCATTGTTCTTCCCCGTTTTGGCCTGAGCGCAGCTTTCTGCCAGATTCGAATATTAATCAATAATAAATTTATTTAGAACCTTTGAGCCAATGATTTTTTATTTGAACCGTAAGATGACAAGGTAAAAATTTAACTTATTAATAATTACAAAAGAAGCTCGTTGGGTACGGTCTTATACATAAACTCCAGGGTTAATCACCTTTTATTTTTTTTTTTTTGTATTCAGTACCTACTTCCATTTTCATTAAAACTGTCCTTCTCAAATTAAATTGTTTTGCGGGCGGAGAAGGGATCGTCTCTATCTCGTTCAGAGGTATAAATGTTTCATTTTAGAAAAATAGCCTATATTGTTAACCATAGCAAGTCGTGTTTGATACTGAAAATGGCTATGTCTTTGCCAAAGAGAAATATCTTTTCTTTCGTTTGGCCTACAGAATGCACCCACTCTATGCATTGTTCTTCCCCGTTTTGGCCTGAGCGCAGCTTTCTGCCAGATTCGAATATTAATCAATAATAAATTTATTTAGAACCTTTGAGCCAATGATTTTTTATTTGAACCGTAAGATGACAAGGTAAAAATTTAACTTATTAATAATTACAAAAATTAATTTATATATACTTTTGGAACTTAAACCAAATTAGTGTAAGAACGAAAAAAATAAAATGCACGAATAGGTCACATGAACTTGTAGCAAACTATGGGATTGAAAAAAATTCAATTTAATAAACTACGTTCAAAGGAGAAAAATATCAGCAATGGCCTTAAGACCAAGTTGTAGCTGTGATAACACATTTGTTTAGCTAAAAACTTTAAATGCCAATTTGTGTTCAATAATCAATTAAACGTCCATACCAAATTTAAAACAAATCGGTTAAGCCGTTATCAATTTATGGACAAATTTGTAAAAAACCGTTAACACCGAAATTCCGTTATATGTATTTTTAGCCAAAAACCTGAAATGTAACAGTACTCTAAATATGAAGTACAAAAGCTTTTATCAAAATAGAGTTTCATCAAAATCGTTAGAGCCGTTTTTGAGACAATTTTGAAAAACTATTACCGTTATATGCGAGGTACCCGTTATAGCTGGGCTAAAATGAAAATTCGAATTTCTCCTCTAGGGAGACACTAAAAAGTGCTATACGAAGTCAAGTCAGGTGTACAGACAACCGCACATACGCACGCACATCTGCACAGACAGACCGACGCGACTGACCTCCATTTTTAGGCTTCTCTAGTATCGTATTGTCAGGTTTGATTAAAACTCGGATATTTTTTACACGAAACTAATACTTGCCCTATTGAGCAAGTAATTTTTTTTTAATTTTGTGTTTATATATACTTATGGTAACTGTTTTTAGAAAATTCATACATTCATAAGACTACAAATAAATTGACGATTAAAAGTTTTAAAATATCGAATTTGAAAACGATAGACATTCATATTTGCCTTCGGAGAAATTTACCTAATACCAAGGGCAGCCACTATGCGGAGAGTTTTAGAGCGACAGTGCGGCGCACTATGGAGTAAATGCTTGAAAAAACGATACAAAATTATTTTTTAGTTCCAATGGTTAGATATCCGTCTAAAACGATTTTTCGTGACATTCAAAATGTATTTTATTTATTTTTTAAACAATAACACATGTTTTTAAGATGTTTTTTTTTTTTTTTAATTGTTGAGACACACATTTTCTGAAGAAAATTGACCCGAAGTCAAAAACTAGCATGGTCAAGAATAATGGGTATTTCTTCAATATTGAATATCTCAAGATTAAAAATAAACATGTGGATTTTATTTAAAAACGGTTATAAATACTAGTATTGCTTCTAAAAACAAAATACTAAACAACAACCATTAACATTAACAGAGCATTTTTGTTAACATGGGTAAGGGTGCATCAAAAAAGGCCTTTTCTTGAATAGGTAAGAAATGATGGCAACACTCGTGAAAGACGCTTGTACTGGAACAATTTTAATCTTGGCATAAACACAAGTATTATTTCCTAAAAGAGTATCTCCCTGTAAGCCTGTAAGGGCTTACCCTTTTCTTAACCTATGGGAATTAGACTATCGTTTTCTAAAAACTTTACTTCATAATTTTGGAATTTTGTCTCGTTTTTGCATGCATTTACTCCATAGTGCGACGTCTAGGACAGTTTTTGCAGTGTTTATTCTACTAATTTACCTTTAGAATGTAGACGAAGTAAGCGTATATATTTTTCATACTTTCATATGAGTTTTTAAAACAAGTCCCAGTTTTTCAGTGCGAGATTATTGCCAGGGTTATA
Organism: Baccha elongata; assembly: GCA_951217065.1. Lineage (NCBI taxonomy): Eukaryota > Metazoa > Arthropoda > Insecta > Diptera > Syrphidae > Baccha > Baccha elongata. The sequence continues at coordinate 173,324,059 of OX578272.1, forward strand.
TTAATCTCGAGTAACTCATCAATTTAGCTGAGTTAACTCAAGATTACAAACTGACTGCAAAATTCGTTTCCGTATCAGCGTTAACTCGAGGTTAATCTAAACCTGGAATAATCTCGCACTGACAAACTGGTTCGAAGTACTCTAGTTCTTCAGGAATAAGTGCAGTTGTAGTTCTTAAGGTCAGTTAATTGTATAGTCTTTTTGATAGTAGTCCCCTCCCCAGTGGCGTAGTGTTCAGTTTCAATGTGCGTCTTGCGAGACAGTGGCACTTCTTTATCATTTGTCTTGATAAAGTTCAACTCATCTTAGCATTTCTTTAGATTCTAAGTCACAAGACCTTGTATCTCGGCATGAATTTTAAAATGTATACTTATTCGTTAATATCAGTGTTCAATAATCTATAAAAAAAAATATGTTACTTATGGTAATATGTAGTCTTTGAAAAGAGTTACCAGAGACAACATTATTAGTACCAGGCTTTTTATAGAATGTCAAAAAATGTAGGCATATAATGGTCTTTTACTATTGTTGGCTTTGCAATTTATTGTTGAAGAATAATTTTGTTTAATCACTTGTATGCAATTTGTTTATACTAAAATGTTCTTTAACAAATTTTAACATTTACGGTTAGTGTGCGTCAAGCGGAATTTTGCCCTCCCATTGTGATGCTCAGACATTTAAAACCAATGTGCATCGGTATCTTCTTTCATCTACTCCTCAATTTCCCTAACCGCTCGCAATGTGTTTAATCATTATAAGGATATTCATAACACCTTGATTACGCGCTTAATATAAAAAAAAACTTAAAAACTCAAACTCTTGCAGCTTGTATCTCTTTCGAAACAGATGCTATACGAAACAGAAACGAGACGACTCGTGTGCAGAAATCTTAATTTTATCAGATTTTTTGCAGTCTGGTTATCTGATATTCCAGGTCAGAAAATAATTATTTTATAATTTACTTATTTTTAGAACAAATTAAATCGAAACACGATAAGATTTCGAAAAAATATTAAACAAAATACAAGATAACTTTGTTCTTTGGTTTTTTCTTTCTTTCTTTTTTTAGTGAATAATACGGCAATTAATGAAAAAATTGATGAGAATGATTAGGTAATTTATGAATGTACAAAACAACATCTAACAAGCTGTTTTTTTTTTTTCAGCAAGCAAACTCTACAACATTTAAATTTCTTGCATTATTTTTTTTTTTGTTACTCCAATACCTTAAGGTCGTCCTCTGACAATCATGATGATGTCAGTTTTAATATATTCTTGATTTTATAGGCCACAATATACAAACGAAAAAATATTTTCTTATTATAATTTATAAAAGAAACCATTTATGTTTGAAGAAATATTGTTGTGATTAAGAAAAGTTCAAAGATTTACAAATATAAATAAATAATTTGGTTGCAATAAATGTTTTTAGATTATATTGTTAATAACCGAAAACCATCTACTTTTTTTTAGAAAATACAAAACGCATGCATAAAAAATGTAAGTAAAAGAACGCATATGTTTAAACAAGAAAGTTTATTGATCGTTGTTATTATGCTTTGTAACTTAAAGATGCAAGAAACATGAAAACCTTGTCGGGATATTTTAGAAACTTTCATTTAAAATTTTGTTTACTTTTATCTTAAATATCTCAGAAAGTCTTCATTAGGCAAAAACTATGTCTGATAAATTTGTTTGGCTTTAAAACGCAAATAAAATGAGTCTTTAAAAATTTAAATCGGACCGCAAGATGCGGAAATATCAATTTGGCGGCAATTTTTAAAAATGGCAGCCAAACGACCATGATTTGGACCATTTGACCAAAGTTGATTTATACCCCTATGGGTGCTTAACAAAGCCCCATGACAAAACTGAGGGACATATAACAGCACACGTGACATGGGATAACGCGTAGATTAGTATGTATTGCTGAGCGTGCAGAACTCTACGCCCTCTATCTCAAAAACGGTTGGTCGTATGAAAAAATGATTGTTACAAAATTTGTTGGAATTCTTATGCTCTGTAACTTTGTAATGGATGCTAAGATCGTTGGAGCCATGGGAACCGAAATTTTCCCGAAAAACAGATTTTTGTGACCTTTGACCTTGAATATCTTATGTTGCAGACACGAGATTTTGGTTGACTTTCTAGACAACTTTTAGAACGGCAATATGAAGGTGTATTTCTAGGTTAAACCATTGTATATACATTTCTATAGTATTTTCATGCTGAATAATCACCGCCTGGCCATCTAAAGAAACTTGTGAATAACACATTTTTAGGTTCGTGCATTTACTAGTTGTCTATTCTGTAACCCTGATAACAGTCGTAAACATATATGATTTTTGTTTTGTTTACGACTCTTGTCAAGGAAATATGGATTTTAAAGCCAATAAAATATATTATATATTATTAATTTGTTTTGTTGACGACTTTTGTTAGGGTAACAGAACAGACACTTAGTAAATGTAAGAACCTCCAAATGTGCGGTTCACAACTTTCTTTAGATGGCGCTGCTCCATGGTTGTACTATAGAAATTTATATACAATGGTTAAACCCTAAAATGACTGGACTAATAATAATCGTGGGATTTTGAACGGTTTATGCCAAGCCTCAGTTATTTACCCTATTTATTCTTCATTATGAAGTAAATCAATCGTCAAGCTAAATCATAAGACACTAGCATTTTTTGTTTTCATTAATAATAACTATAAAAGATTTGAAAAGTATTTATAGCCATTATTATGTATTCTGTCAATGAAAATCATAATTTTACTCATACAAGACATATGCATCGATTTGTTATTAATTAAAAATGGGTTTAAATTTTTTGCGGCTTAGAGACAAAATACCAACTCATTATAAATATATGTAGGTACTTCGTTCGGTAATCATATGCGTTCTTTTCAATTGCTTACAGTTGTTCAAAGATAAAAATATATAATAAACTCAAATTATTCAAACTTACAGTAGAATGCCGCCAAAATTTAATTAAACCATGAATGTCTGTTGATGGTGCCAGAAGCAAGAAATCACGCCATTCATTGTAACTAATATTCAAACTGCCATCTTGATCCATTCTATAAAAAATATATACAAAAGTCAGTACATATTCAAATTTGCATTATATAAAATTCTATACAAACCTCTTCAACAAATGCTTTGCTTCAGCTTGATCAACTTCAATACCCAAGTCTTTGAATGCTGATATTAACTCTTCCAAGTCAACTTTTCCTAAAAGAAAAGCAAATAACATTAAATAGTATTATGATTTTATACATTTCAACGTTGGTCTCTCTCAGTCCAGTAAAATTGTCGCATGAGAGTGAGATAAATCCGATATTTCTGAATTTTTTCAGACTTGTTTATGATGTTTTTAGGGTAATAATCGCTAAAATCCTTTGGCGCTCCAGGTCAAAAATTTGGATTATTTATTGGGCCAATAAATAAGTCTGCAAAAAATCAGAACAACTGGATTTGAGGCACTGGACTAAGAGGGCTCTACAGAATATTGCGAAAAATAACGAACTTCGAAAAAATTATCTACTTTGAAAAGCTTTATCTCGGAAACTATTGGGTCTACAGAGACATATTAGGTCTGATCCCTTACTTTTTTCACAGCAAAAATTTCGTTGTCAATTTTTCAATAGTGGGGATGATATCTCTCTTTGAGCTCTGTGCTCTCTTTTCCGTGAATGTTTGTAAAATGTTACTACGGGAACGCTTTTTCACAGAAATTCATGTGAATTATCACGAAATTTCAATTTGGGAACAGACTTATTATAGTCTCGTATTGTAGTTGACTTTGAAAGCGTCCTGAGAAAGTATTCAAGACTGCCTTCAAACCGACTCTCAACATATAAAATATATAACAGTTTCTCAGTTGCTCTTAAAAATAACAATGACTAAATAAAACTTACCATCCCGATTTTTATCCAAGTGTGAAAATTGAAGTCGCAAATTCTTTTCGTGTTCTCGCACATAGTGGACAAATTCAGCAAGCCCCACATCACCACTTTGAGTTTTGTCAGATTGTTTGAGGAAAGTCTGAAATTCAATTAAAAGGAAAACATTTTAATAACGAATATCATAAAATTTATAAAAAATAAAAATAGAATAAACGGCTAAGGTCACACAAATTTTCTTTTCAAAAATATAGATCCTAAGGGCCAGAATATAACTCTGTAATATTTTCAGCATTTTTCAATGTATTTTCTGTTAGAAAATTAAAAAAATACAGTGCTGAAGAAGTTATAAGGAAGGTTTGAAGAAAAAATCAATAAAAAAAAATCGATTAAATTTTGAGACTTCAAGAGGATACAACATTTGTGAAATCTTGAAGTCTTTTGAATTTATTAGCATTCTAATTTGTAGGTCTTTAATTTGAATATTTTTGCATTTTTTGTAATCTCTTTCTTGAAACTTCTCTACAAACAAGTATACTCTACCTAGTTTCAATGGACCTACTGAAGCAAAACATTCGGCAAAAGATGGAGTCTCGTATGGAAGAAAGATTTATTATAATTTGTTCCGTACAATACTGACCTATGGAATGACTACCTGGTGGTCCTCTTTTATCAAAGCCGCACAAATTGATAAACTCAAGAAGTAGACAAAAGAGCGATCTCTGGCACTACAGATATGCTTCGGTCTTGCTCTACTTATGTCCTGATTGTAATTTAACATTTCGTCCACCTATTTTACACACAAAATACATAGAATCTTTTAGTGTGGTTAAACTTAGAGAATCGCATTTCTACCAGATTGTATTGGGATGGCGGACGTGTGACAGGAAATTTGTATAAAACAATTTTATTGAGAGGTCAAAAAAGAAGCGTGGCATCGCATCGTAGCAGCACTCTGCTCCGAGATTAAGTTTTTCGGATTTCGAACTATGCAAATATTATTTAAACGAAGCAACTGGCATTCAAGATTCCTAAGCAATACCGAAATCAAAACCGCAACACCGTTATACTGATGCTACTATCAAAGTCGTTGATAAGGTCAAAAAATATCCTTAAAACTGAAACAACAATGTCTAGATGATCTCGCGAGTTCCAAGCTATTATGGTATCCTGAGAAATGAACATGCTTGAGAGTTTGCCAGGACAGTATCGCCCATTGACAGCTTACTTGTTTGAAGCACTTAAAAGTGTGAAGGGCAATATCTTTTCTAGATATCTCTCAAAATAAATTCCCAGATCAAAAAATCTATTAAGCTGTGTATTTATATTTATATCTCTATCTAGAAACACTGACCAGACATTGGAAATTAACACTCGCCACTGGCCTATATGACACCATGCGGTACAACTGGGTATTCTACAAAACACTCACTGCTGCTTCTGGGAAAATGAGAGAGATAAAGTAACAGTTGCCCACTTTCACTATCTCCATTGAGAGTTCAAGTTCCCAGTCTTTTGGTGAATAATTCTTCTTTCGATCAAACAAACTCTCAGGAAACAAGATTAGAGATTTACTCGCTTTCCTTAAAACGACCAAATAGTTCTGAATAAAAATCAATTTAAACATCTACAAAGACGACAACAATATTATTAATTCAATCAGAAGACAAAATGAACTAGGAGATATGCTTGGCGTTCTTTTTTTATGGGAAAGAAGGGAAGAAGAAATCTTTCTCTTAAACTCGAAGCTCCATGAGTTTTTTTAGTTTCTTAAAAGGACTGTCTTACTGGGAAGTTGCAACTGAAAGCGGTACGAGGATCAACAATAGCAGGATTCCAATAACAACGGAAACATAACCTAGCTAAACCGCGCAAGAAAAATATATTTCCCGTGGGGTACGCTCTTAGTCATTACTTGAAACTGGTCACGGGCACTTACCAATTCGTGGAATTACAGCCTGCTAAATCGGAATTTACAACACTTTATTTACATAAATAGGTAACAGCTTACATATCTCGACAGTAAATTCAAGACACAAACGTTATGGTAACAAAATGGTGTAATTAGATGTTTGATGAGCTAGTCTGCTCAAAGCCAACTTTCTGTAGTTTTTCGCATACATAAATAGTATTAAATCCTGCATTAGTAAGGCTACAGACAAATGTGCATTAAAATAAATCACAATCCTATTAAAAAAGTTTATCACCAAAGCCCACACACAAAATTTCAAAGCAAAGTATAATAAACCATTGTCATTGTTGCCATCCTAATCGATATAACAAATTTGCTAAGTCTAAAGTCCGTTTAATTAAAATGCATATATTTCTGACCATTTGAGTTTATTATTATTATTTTTTAAATAAAAGCGCACTTCACAGATGCCAATCACCTTTTTAAATTAAGCATATTAAAAAAAATTTATTATGATTAAAAATTCAAAAATGTTGCATCATTTTCTTATGATAGATATATTAAGTTAAACATGTTATAACGAATGACAGGTTGAAAAGCTTTTTTCTTAATTAATTTAGTTAGTTTAGAGATCAGAAAGTAAAAGGTTTATATAATAAAATGTTTAGCGAAAGCTCAGCTGTCTACAATCTCAACTGCCTTAAAGTCTATTGTCATCAGGAAAAGATAAATTATTATCTAGTGTACCATGTCAGACTTGTTTTATCGCTTTGGAGACGCCAAAGGAAACAAAACACTCAGACAGTATGAATGCAAGATTCTTTAAAGGACCGAATAACATCATCACCTTATATCAAGGCCATTTATTACTCAATCTTTGTGTTATACAAAATAAATGGTCTATGTATTTATTTTGTGTATGCAGAGAATTTCTTTTTTTTTAAATACATTGGCTGATCTCCAAGTTTTTTTTTTATAATTTTAGCAAATTAAATAATTATTAACTCGGTCATAAAAAAACAAAAAATTGTTTCTGAAATAATCTTTAAAAATAAGTGTTGCCCTTAATTACAATTATTGCAAATTGATACTAATTGTTTAACTTAATCATTTTATTGATTTTTGAAATAAGACACAAATAGAATGGAATTAGCATTTAAATACCTAGTCACATTTAACCTTTTTTGAAAATAAAATTAAATATGTACATATGTATACAGATACACGTCCTGAAAGATTAGGTTCTGCGAATAGATATAGATTATATCTTTTGACAATACAAATGGGAGGGGAACTTCTTCTTACACAATGTACAACGACAACTATGTTAAAATGCTTTTGAATAAATTCTAACCACAAAAATAAAATGCATACATAATGAAAATCGATTTTGTGCGAAATGTTCTTTGACAGTGCATTACCAAATGAATGAAACACTGAAGGCTGAAGGTCAATGTGAGAACGAAGCAAGGAAAATGTTTATAACAGCTGCCATTTAATGCTTCAGAAATGGTTAAATGTTTAACAGGGGTGTTTTTGTGCTTCGGGCAATGATTTAAAAGTTTGTTCAAGGAAAACGAACGCACACTAAACATAAGACTGCGTAAAATGAAGTAGCTTGCTGAGATACACGCGCCAGTCTTTAACAACATTTCAGGAAATGCGATAGGACCGCCCAGGCGTAAAAAAAAAACAAAAAATATGATTTCTATAACGGAAGCAGCCAACGAACAGAAAAACCACTTGTTTGGATGTAGATTTGCTGCAAGAGGAACTCAAGACATCTTTGGTACTCTAATTGGAAAACACAGCGTGCATAACAACACGTCTAGCAACGGACGCACGCATTTGTAGTTGGGAATAGGACAAGATTCCCATATTTATACATGGGAGTAGGACAAGATTCCCATATTTATACATCTAAAGGCACATGATGATCACCAGATGGTTGAACTTGCAACCAAATCAACCACGTAGCAATTTACGGAAGACATACCTCTAGCATAATGGATGTACATACTTTCAGAGGAGCCAACATCGACTGTGACAAATATCTGGTTGTTACAATGCTACAACTAAGGACTACGGATATTAAATGAAGCTCTCAGAAGGATATCAATATCATCAAGAATGAGAAAGTACATGCAACTCTGAATGTGGTTAGGTAAACAAAGGCAAAACACAGGCCTACAGAGAAAAACAAGAGCGGTTCGTAAGCTAGATGTAGCCAGAAGAAAAGAAAAACGCCTGCACACAACGAAGAAATAGGAACACGATCTGCCTAACCTAAAGTTTAAAATATTCAGAGATGCTCCCAGAGGAAACAGGTGCATATCTTTTACAGACATGTCATTAAATCCAGATTATGAGGCAGAGGTAAAGATTAAATCATATCAGATAAGTAACCTATAAAGATAGCGTAGGGAATATCGTTGTAGACATGCAGTCGATGTTAAACATCCAGAGAGTCTATTTCAACCAATTGCTAAACCGCGATGATGTTGCTTATCCAGCAAATGAGCCTACTTTGCAGCAACTACAGAGGCCTTTTAAAACTCGCCTAAAATACATTCTTTATTTGACAACAAAAATAATTAGTCTTATTCTCATCTCCCAATATGTATGACAATTAATCCGGTGGTGGGTGTGGTCATCATGCACTGTTAAAGTTAAAAAATGCAAGTGGACATTTTTTTCGCTGCAAACTGATAATGGGATTTATTATAGGAACAAAACACAAGCATATTTTGTTATTGGGGGAGGTCTCATTAAGGCGGGAGGGGCAATTTTCTGAAAAATTTAGAAAATTGCACCTTCTGGCTAAACGAGGGTATATAGACCTCCCTTTCCATAGTGGAATGTGCTTACAACCAGAAGCTATCTGAAACGGCAAAATATTAATTCGAATAAAAGATTAAGGAGAACATGGATGTTAACTGTATAGAAAGATCGAACTTAGAATATTCAAATGCTGCTGCATGTTGGAAATATTTTGTTGCTGTTATCTTTCAGATAGAGTTAAAGTGCTGATAAAAAAACTGGAAAGTAAATAGGCACCTATAGTTTGAAAAGTGTCAAATGTTGATATTATGTTGATATTTTTAACGAATTAAAAACGATTTCTAAACGGGAATGTTATTTAACGATGAAATACTTTAACAAATATTGGCATAATTGAACTAAGAAAGTTATTTTGCGAATGTAATAAAATGAAAAAGTCAGTCTTTCGATTTCAACTCGATTGAAAACTTGTTGAATAACATTATCGAAGAAGTTTAACGACAAGAAAAAGGTTAAAACTGTTTTTGGAATTCAACAACAATTTTATGCTGTACCAAATTGGATTGGATGGTCTATTAATATTGGTAAAATAAATGATATCCCAGTGAACATTAATTTTATTTTTAAGATTTAAAGGTAAAATTACTGGTTTGTAATATTTAATTGTTTTATTAATTTAATATTCTTAAGAAAATGACTGGTATAAAACAATATATGTACCTATGTACCTATTAAGTAGATATGGATTCTCAATACCACAACAAAAGAGTAAATATTCCAATAAAATGTTTGCATATATTTGAAGCTAAGTAGGTACCTAATTAATTTAACTAAAGTAAGAAGAACAATAGGTGTTCTTCTTACTTTAGTTAAATTAATTTAAATAAAAAGAACAATGCTATTTTGATGTCCACCAAGTAACAATATAAAAGACAGATGTCCTACCCTCATAAAAAATTAAACTAAAATGTTTTATCAAAACATGCCTTGTCAGAGTTTATGAATTATGATAGCTACATTTATTTTTGAACATAAATTCCCAAAAACCATATGAACACTTCAGAAATAAGATATGTACCTACAAGTGAGAAAAAATGACCATGACCAGAATTTCTGAAACACCTTTTTCGTAATTATATTGTGTCTTGCACACACTTTGCACTACTTCATACTTTTTAGTAAAACTAACAACTTAAAATTATTGAAAGTTTAATCACATCATTCTCACTACAAAGTGACTCTTAACTTTCTTTTTTTTTTTAATTGTTTTCATTTTTCTCCTCTACAGACACCTATAAACAACACTCTCTAGTTCCAAGTGACTATTTTTCTTATTTGTGACATCATCACTTAACCCACTTTACTCGATTACCTACATGTTATCAATAAATTTAATAAAAAAATATATTTTAAATACATACCTCCGCATAAACACTTGATAATCCAAATTCTTTAAGTGCATCAGATAGGTCATGTATATCAATCTTGCCATTGCCATCACGATCAAGGCGATTAAATAATTTCCCCAAACGTTCCTCATCTTCCTGAGGCAGTTCAGATGGCAGTTGCTGTTGTTGTTGCTGCTGCTGTTGTTGTTGTTGCTGTTGTAGTTGATGCTGCTGCTGTAGTTGTTGTTGGGCAATCAAAACATTTTCAGCTACTGTCGTTAAAACACTTGTAATGGGAATTAATTTAACCGCATGTTGCTGGTGTTGTGGGTTTGCTGCCTTATCAGCGCTTAAGTTTGATGATTGTAAGTTTACACTGTTCTTAGCGTTGACCATTCTTGTTATGACTTTCTTTCGTTTCAATTGAAATAAGTTTACAAATTGATTGTATGGACAGAGTTCCTTCGAATGGCTTCTCCAAATTAATGACCAAACTATTTAATTAATTTGCGCAAAATTAGCCACCTCAATTGTCTAATAAGATTGACCGTGCTAGAGTGCCAAGCTGCAAACGAGCACGCACATTTGCCTTGGGATTCACAAAAAATGCTTTAAAAATAGATAAATTTAACGCACAATAACTTTTTTTGCTGCTTTTATTGTTAGTTTAATAAATGAAATGTCTTGTCTTAAGACATTTGTTTGCAATTAGTCAGACACACATCGACATAACATGGTTCAGTGAAATCGAAGAGGGTGTCGGCGGCGAATTGACTGTTTCCGAGAATATTTTTTGCAAAGGATTACTAACAAAACTGAAGCGATATGTTGAGTGAATTCCGAAACGCGTGCGACCAAAGACGAATGAACGACTGATGACAAAGCAGAGTATACAATTTCTGCTGGGCACTGCAAGAAAAAAATACTTTTAATCTTTTTGTCTAGATAATTAATTCACGCTTTCTAAAGAGGAGAGTAACGACGACTACTCTGCATTGGGTTTTGCGGATTTCACGAAAAATCAATGAAAGCACATGAGGATTGTATAGAGAACAATCAACCGACAAACGACGACGACTTTATGTCTAGTCAACACCTTATTTTATGAAAATTTACCAGAAAACTTTTGATGAAAAAAGATTTTTCAATTTCACTCTTTCCGGATTTTTCTTTTCTTTTTTTTTTTAAGTTTGTCTAGCTTATAAAACACATGTGCTGTAGCTAAAAGAAGTTTTTTTCTTTTTTCTAAAAGCGTTTTTCTTCTAATAATATGGAACTACTGAAACTGTGGCTCCTCTTGCTCATGGCTTCTTCAAAATTTTGCCTGGATTTGCAATTTTTTTGACATTTTTCTTTGCGCTTATATAAAACGTCAAAAAGAAAGTGGGTCAAAGTTGAGGTATCTTAAACGATAGTAGAGATACCTGGTGATGAATAGATATACTAATTTGGCACAGTAGTCACAGTAGAGGCGATTGGCTTCCATAATTTGTGATTTAATGGGAACTTAAAATAATAGATAAATAGAACATCATCTCAGGAGGCCCCACCCACTTTTGCCTACAAACTTTAAAAACTGCAAGGTTTTAACTCTGTATGCGTAGCCGTGCATTTTGAACAATACATTCTTAAAGTTTTACATTTAGCTCCTGTTCACACGTATTCACATATAGCAAATGGCGTGTAATTTTTTTTTTCTACGGGTGGAAACGGAGGAGAACGAGTTGATGACCTGTGGTTGGGAAAGAAAATTGTATAGGTATATTTGAGAGAATATGAAAAATTCAGATATAAAAACTGATGATAGAGTTAATCTCGAGTTAATTTTAATGAAAACATGTTTGTTTGTTTGTTTGTTTGAGATCGTTATGTGTACTCAACCAAACATATTTTTATATTCAATTTTAAGCTTGAGTTTACCCAACAAGGTTGGTGATTTAATCCATTTTTAATTCGTCGAAAAATCACTTTTTCTTTTCTTTTAAATTTTGTTCCGAGAGTTTCGGCACTTTGATTGGTCGAGGGTGTCGGATATACAAAACGAAACCACAATTTCCATCAGATTCGCTTATTTTTCCATATTACTTTTTTTTATTTCTTCTGTAGGCCGCTGTCTTACGAGCTTAGTTATTTTCTAGTGTTCGGGTTTTTAAAACTTGAGCGTAACTTTTGCCCCGCTCTGGTGTTTCGAAAAAATCATTTTGCTCAAATAACAAAGATTCTAAAAACATATTAAGTTTTACATTGCATACATTTACATTTATTGACACATTTCATTATTATTTCTTTTTTGTTTTATTATTTTACAAACATAAGTTTTCGTTACAATGGTTTCAATGGTTCGTTTTCTTTTTTTTACTAAATATCTCATTCAATTTGATTAAAACTTAAATAATTGGTTAAAATATGCGAATGTTCTATAATTTGTAATTAAATATTTTGCCACAAAACATGTACATTGAATAACATTAGTGCATTGGCAATGAAAAAAGAAACTAATATTTTCTATTTTTGTTTTGTTTTTTTTTTTTTAAATTAAAATTTTTGTATAAACTTAAAAAAAAAATATTAAAAAATTTCCAGCTATCTAGTTGTTGAGTAAATTCCAAGCATCGTCTTCTGCATTATTCAATCGATTTGCATTTTTGGGTTTAACATTCTTTACGTCTAAATCTTCAAAGCCTTCACCTTGGGATTTGTTGCTGGAAAGTTTTAGATTCTTCTTTGTGGTTGTGGTTGTAGTTGTTGATGTCTTTACTTCGTTCTTTTTCGCTTCTGTTGGTGCTTGATTTTGGTAAGCATTCTGGTAGCTACTTGTATCAAAGCCTGACCAATCGTCACTATCTGCGTCGTTGTTGGCTGAAGTGTTAACAGCATTCTGATAAGATAAAGACGATTGATTTGCTTGCAAAGTATCTTCATTCCAACCCCAATCGATGTCGTTTGGATTTGATTGTGATGAAAGTTTTCCAGCCGACTGTGATCGTTGGTAACCACCTTCGGATTGAGTTTCTTGATTAAAACCAGTGTAGCCACCTTGTGGTGAATTTATATTGCTGCCTGCTAAATTACTCCAGCCTCGTTTGCTTATGTCGGTTACCTAAAATTGAAAAGAATTCAATTATTAATAATTCAACAATATGAAAAACTAAAACAAAAAAATATGATTCAAACTAAATTTAATAAAAGAAAAACAAACCTTATAAGCTACATCAGACACTTGAGTGCTAACGGTCTCTAGTAAACCACCATCTCTAATCTTTACATCAAATGAAACAAAATAAATCATAAGAATATAAAATGGAAAGTATGACAATCGATCATTATTATAAGGTATAAGATTTTCTGGTAAAAAGCATCGATATTAAAAACACAAAATCACCAACAACATACAATAATTATAATCAATCATAATGCACTATTAAAATTAACTTTCAAAACATAAATGAATAAACTAAAGTTTTAAAATTTAAGTAAAATGATTGCAAACATATATAAGAATTAGCATACCTTGCTTGATGCCACATTACCGTACGTCACAACCTTTTCCTTAGCTGTTACTGCGATTTTAGAAGCTCCAGATGATAACAAACTCCAACCCTTAAATTGAAATAATGTGAAAGGTGATTTTTATGATAACATACTGCAGTTAGGCTGCGTAGCTTGCGCTCCATAATTCAATTTACATTGAGAAGTGGGCAAATTAGACAAGAACAACCTGTGCACACTACCAGGTATAACTCCTGCCAAAAAATTGTGTTGGTGTACACAGGTTGTTGTTGTCTAATTCGAACACTTCTCAATGTAAATTGAAATAATGTTTATTTGTGCACAAACTATAAATTAGTGTTTAAAAAAATACTCACTGAAACAAGGGAAGAAAGAGTAGAATCAAGTATCTCCTGTGATTGAGTTTTTGGTGGTGGTTCTCGAGTATATCCAAAGCCAGTGTATTTACCACCTTGATTTGGTGGTAAATGACTAAAATAGAAAGAAAGTATGATTAATTTTTATGAAATGTAGTTTTAATCATGATTCACTGTGTTGAATGATAATATAAATATAAACATATGTAATTCTTTAAGGGATGAGACAATTCTCATCCTTCATCAACTCGCTCATTATCTTTGATTTTTCTTTGACTTGGGACCCATATAAAGCCTTCCAGATTTGCTCTGCAATCATCGACTAGCTTTAATCTGTGGTTTTGATTGCATACTATCTTTTTATCAGGATGTCTACAGAATTTTTATTTTGTGTTGAGATTGTTTTCGGTTTGAATATCCTTAATGTTACTTGTATTGCAATTACCTTGAACTATCTTGAAAGAAACAAGAATGTTTGTTTAATAATAAGTACTTCTGAGAAGACACCTGCTTCAAATCCATTAACCAATTTCGAACCGTTCAGTGAAAATTGTGGTGTTAAAATCATTAGCCACCGTATCATTTTTCCATTCGTCGCGTGTTGAAAGTTTATGATACATGAAATTGAAATGTTATTTCAGAAGTTAATCGATTTCCAATTTGATGTGGCAGCATATTCTAAAAAGTATTATGTGATATTGTTTTACTTTATATGAGAGCTTTCATTGAGGAAGTGTGCTCTGAGGTGAATTCGGCAAAACCCACAAGAAGACCCTTAAGTAAAGCAGTGAGGTGAGCAGTGTTCTTTTATTTGAGGTCATTATTATCCTTAGAAAATAAGAAGAAAAGCCTCAATAGTGAACTATGAACGTTTCTGTTCAGTTCATGTTTATGTTGATTTTTACAAAGAATAAAGAACTGTTCGGTTTAGACTTTGGAAGACTATGGGAAAGTGTCGTAAACTACGATCCAGCGAACACCCGGGACGGATGATCTGCCAGTTAAACTGTTTAAAGTCACCGGAAATGCGTTGGTAAGAAGCATGCACTATAGTATCAGGATTGAATATAACATGTCTGATGAATGGAACCTCACAATTGGGCACACCAATATGAAAAACAGAAAGTCTTTCTGTATGTTCTAATTTAATTATAGAGGAATGGTTGTAGACAAGAAAATTAGAACCATGTTTAACTGTGAGATCTCCAAAAAACTTGTTCTGCTGTACATAATGTTGCTGTATTGCGTTAAGTTTAAAAACAACCTTATCAAATTGTTTGATATAAATTAAGGATTCAAGCAAGAAAATGTTCTTTCACGCAAACTCGACAACATCATTTAGAAGACATTGTCTGAACCTCTGATGTTACCTTAAGAGTTAACATCTTTCAAATGTCAACACAAGTACTGGTACATGCCTATGAGAGTTGTAAGGCATTTGAATTACAAGAAAAAGTGTTAAAAATGCATTCGAGTAATAAAGACTTCACTCGGAGAAGCAAACTATATTTGTATAAGACTCTGACCCGTCTGTCTATGGTGTGTGGATGTTGACGTTGTCATGATTGGATTAAAAAGGGTTGGTCGCTTTGATCGAAATTGATTTTCGGTATATATGTATATGTGAATAATGTGAGGCGAAGGCTGAACGACAAAATTTACGGGTTGTACCATAACATGAATTAATCCTGAAGGATACTTATCCAACAGCTACGATGGCTATGTGGCCTAAATCTAATATTGAAGATAAGTATAAAAAATGTTCGTTTACTTGATCAGTCAGAACTGGCAATCTTGGTATTGCTTTGTTACGGTCACGGTTTTTTTTTTTTTTTTTGTTTTCTTTAAAAACAATGTGTAGGTTTCTTTACTAATAAACTTTTCAGTATTTTATTTGGATATATAAATCCAATATCAGATATTTATGGTACGATGCTGCGGGGAGAGTTCCAATCTGTGTTAATGTTTCAGATGTATTGGTGAATTTATATCATAACCAAGCAATAATGGCACATAGTGTAGAAATTACCAATAATCACCTTTAAACTAAAATATCAACAAGTTCTACACTAACAGAAATCTTACATTAACAATTATTTAACACAAACAATTTGATTAGAAACGTGTGTAAACACTTAATATTGTTTACTTCTTTATCAGATTATTTCAAATTGTCAACAAAACATGATAACACGTGGATTAAAATGAATGTTAACTCTTGAATAATTATTTTGAATCAAACCAATTGAAAAGAGAAAAAATACACTTACTCAGGTCTCGTAGCATTCTGCTCTTGTCGTCTATTAAAAAAATCGTCCTTCTGATCTTTGAATTCCTGACTATTTAAATTTTGGTAAGATAAATTACTATCATTGTATCCTCCTCCATTTTGATAGCCTCCAGTCGAGCCTCCAACATTCGACGAATGTCCTTGATTACTCGATATAGAACCACTGCTCTTGGAATGCGACATTGAATTTCCGCCCCCCGTTGACGAAGAACGTGATGGTAAACCCTTTTCAGCTTCTTTCATATTCCAACTTTTACCTTGAGCCAAAGTGGTAATCTTATCTCGATAAAGTGCAGCAGCTTTAGAATTATAGCGCTGCTGTATGGGTGCACTGTCATTCCAATCAGATTGATCATCAAAGAAATCTCTTGCCTTACGATTGCCACCAACTTTCATTTTTTCCAACTCAATATCTTTCCATTTGTCCATTGTTACGGAACGCACAAATGACAAATGCACTCCCAAGCCACGATGTTTGCCTGAACACTCCAAGCATATCCATATGCCATAAGTAACCGATACCCATTGTGGATTATGGGCTCCGCATTCAAAGCATTTCTGAAAATTAAATAGATGAGAAACTGATGTGGGGTGTCGGAAGTAAGAAAAAAAATCTAAAAACTCTTTCCAACCAAGATTCGAAGGTCATGTTTCGTTTTTTTAATTTTTTCTTCTTTTAAATACTCACACTATTTTCATCTTGAGGTTTGAGCTCCTGCAGCACACGACGTGTTCTTGGACTTGCCATAATTTTTTTTCTGGAATATCTCTGTTTTACTGTAAACTTTTTTATCTATTTCGATTTTTTCTTTTAGTTTTATTATAAAAATGTTTTTCAATAGTTTTAACTTTCATACAATAAACTTATTAACATTCATTCTGTTTGTTGGTTAAATGTTAATATTTATTTAATATAATAGTCATTTTTGGTATTTTTTTAAAACAATTTTTTTGCAAATTTCTTCGTGAGTTTTTGCAAAATTAATAAATTTTTATTGCAGCCAGCAAAACGTCAAATAATAAAAAAAAATTGTTGACGTGTTCCAGAAGAACTTTTGCAGTAGTACATGCTATCGTCCACAAGGTAGAGCGCAGTGTAGAAGAGAGAATTTCGTTGGTCTATCTATTGTGAACTTACCCTTTTGGTTTTTGTTGGGTAAAAAAATTCAATTTGTTGACAAAAATTCAATAAACTTATTTATATTAAAATATGTCAGATAAAATATCAAGTATTTTATTAACTGGAATACCTGGTATGTACATTAAAAAATGTTTTGTGTGACAATTAATAATTATGGTTTCCACAGTTGAGTTTAATAAGCAGATGTCAGTACAGTAGAGGTCACAAAATGTAACTCATGTTTTCTTTACTTCTTTTTTTTCAGGTGTTGGAAAAACAACAATTATTAAGAAATTAATTAAAAATTTTAAAGAAAAGCAAATTAAAATTGCAGGATTTTATACTGAAGAAGTACGATCAAAAGATGGAATTAGAATAGGTTTTGATGTTATCAGTGTAGATGAAAAATGTGGTATTTTAGCAAGGTAATATTATTAGGTTCTACTAATCCATCATGAAATCATTTTGCTTGGAAAAGTAGTGTTAATGTTTGACTTTAAGCTAACGTTCTAGAAATAATTCATTTTGCGAAAGAGAATGTTCTCTATTCAAACGCCGAAGCTAGATTTTTTTATATTAAAACATCTTTTGTTTCCAAAACGTTCGCTTTGAGCTATATAATCATACGACAAGCTTTTTCAAATCTAAGAATGAATTGTTTAACATTTGCTGGCTTTGAAGGCATATACTTTGTTAGTTGTTGCTTTTTCTAGCATTGTGTTTGATAAAAATCAGCTCCATATTATATTTTATATTTATTTTACTTTAGTGAATAATATAAAACCAATAACTTTCCTTATATTTCCACAGAGAATCTTCAACTGACAACATAAATCGTCCTAAAGTCGGAAAGTATTCAGTTTATACAAAAGATTTAGAAGATATAGCTCTACCATTACTCAAAATTGAAGCTAAAACTATTTTAATTATTGATGAAATTGGAAAAATGGAATTGATGAGTAAAAAATTCAAACAACGAATCGAAGAAATATTCGGGAAGACATTTATTCTAGCAACCATACCAAATCGTCAAACTATTGATATCGTTGAACGAATGAGGACCGATAAAAGCTCGTTGGTATTGCAAATTACAAAGACAAATCGAAATGAAATAGTTGATGAAATTTACCAAAAATCCGTGCAAATGATTACCAAAATATGAACAATAAAAATAAGTATGACTTATTACCTTTTTTTTTTCTTTAATATAATATATTACGTTCAATTTATTTTTTATTTATGTGTATGTATAAAACCTAACCTATGTAAATATATAAACTTAACAATTCAAATTCGTTCTCACGCTGACGATTTATCTAATTTAGCTTCTCGTACAGATCGTTTACGGACTCTTTTAGGAGATTTTTCCGAATCCATATCGTTAAACGTCTGTTCGGTTGCCTGCCATAGCATTTCTTGTCGTTGTATATGATCTGAGTAGCGAATTATAAAGGTTTTGTCAGGTGGTAAAAGCAACTGCCATTTTTTTTCCGTATTTAATTTTGCTACGGATTGCAGAGCTTCTAAAGCTTCTTCTGGTGGGACTTGAGTCGTTTGAATTACTTGACGACGATCTAGGAATTCTTGTTTAGAAAATTTGTAAAGCTGTAAAAATAAATTTACGTAATGTAAAACAAACCAACTATTTAACAATCTAACTTACAATGTAATCTCTGGCACGTATCATCAAATCTGAACACACTCCATTAGCATTTGATAAATTATCTGGAGGATAAATTATTTCCGATTTTGCAACCCAGTTGCCCTTGATAACCACTCCAACTAGGGCTAAGGTCCGCAGCACAAGCAACGGTGTGAATTTATCAACATTATTTCCATTCAAAGACCTTTCCGAGCTAAGACATTCATCAGTCTCAGTTAAGATGGACATGATATCATCAAAAGTGAGCATGCGAGCTGGAAAACACAAATCATATTAGCAAACTAGAAATTTAAAACAGATAATCCAACTCACCATCTTTTAGAATCACCTTCAACTGATCAGTCAATGGCATTGTTTTCAATTTGGCTCTACCAATCACTTTCGATGGCAGTACCGTATCGATACTCATCTCCTGGCAATTCTGAATCAACAATTTGCCGGCATACTTTTGAGCCTTCAATTCCATTGAATGAGTAATCTGCTGTTGCGTGGCAAATAACTTCTGCCGCTCTAATTCAGCAGTTGGTGATGTACGTGGATGCCAGAGTGTCTCGCACCAGGGTTCTTCAGTACAGCGCTTAACGAAGCTATCATAGCTTTTGTCTTTGATTTTTTTACTTTTATTAGCTCCGGTTTTTGAGAACTTCACGGTGACTTGCTGCAGTTCTTCGTCATCGTCTTCTTCATTGATAGACTTCTCTTCTGCCTTGGCACGCTTATCCTCCTTGTCGAAATATTGGAAGTTTGGTCGCAATTGCAAAATACTTGTCAGTGGAGATAGATGGACTTCCTTATCCTGCAGAATGCCCACAATATACTTCGAAGCACTATCAATAGATTTTGTACTAATGTACGATTGTTTATCCATAAGTCCATGCTTAAAAGTAGGTCTTTCTCCTTTAACTTGAGTCTTGCCATCTGCCATTAAGGCAAATTGTTCTCCTTTAAATCGATCATAATATTTGGATTCTATATTCATAGCAAAGTCTACTTTAACATCATTGCTAAATGGTTTCACACAGCAATTCACTACATTTGCCGAATCAAAGTTGGTAATGTGAGTTTTGGTTGGATATTGAAAGAGATACAAATTGTCCTGCAGGTTCTTCGATAGAAATACCGGAATCTAGATTAATAGATGAGAGATATTTAATAAGTTTGTGAGCAATGTCAAGTGTGTTACCTCTTCTACGATGTAGTCTTCATCTTCATCCATTTTAGTGACTCTTCTGGAGAGTTTATATAGCAAGTTTTTAAGTTAATAGTTTGATATTAATAACTTTTTCGTATTTCGCAAAATATTTAAAACCAAAAAATGCTTTCTTTTAACAAATTTTCATTTAACAAGGTAAATGTCAGAAGCATGTGTGTTGAGTTTGACGTTTTTTTATGGTACACAATAAAGAGATTATCCTTCATTCACAATCACAACGACTTTCGAAAAACCAATTTTTTATTTAACACGCCGCCTCATATAAATCAATATGTACCCCTTTTGATGACGCATTATATTTGAATATGTTAATCATATAACTGGATGAATACGTGTAAACAGCTAAATGGAAAATTTGACAGTCCCATTTGAAATGCACGGTTTGTAGTCAAAAGTGAGTGGAGCTACCTGAGATGATGTTCTATTTATGTATTATTCTATGGTTTCCACGCAGATACGTTGCTGTAAACAATTACTCTGCACAGATATCGTTTTTACTCATACAAGTCTACAGAGACAGGGAAAAATAATCACACCTAATATATTTTTAAATCCACATTTAAATGAAGATTTAGCATTTAACTCAATTAAAAATCTAAATTGCAAAATTAGTTCTAAAAGCGCCATAATGCGTTCGCATCTTAAGACTTTTTGTTCGAAAGTGTATATTCACCGTGAACTATTCTTAATTTGGCATTACAAAACTATTCGGTGTTAAAAATTTGTAAACAAAAATCCTAATCGAAGTTTTAAAGAAATTTAATTTGATTAAAATAACAATACTATATAAATAGTAATGGAAAAAGAATTCCGTCGTCCATGGAAGAAAAACTTATACGAAAATGTTGACTATGAAGATAACTACACCGATCCATCATTCCTAAAGGACCTCCGTACAAACATAAATGTAAAATTCTATTCACTAGCAGAGTCAATCCAAGGTGCAACATTACTAACCAACCAGATGTCCTGCATCACTGGATTCCTCATAATATTCTATCTTCTTTACTATGAAAAAGCATCACCTACAGACATCCTTCTCCCAAGTGGTCTGGCAACCTGCATTGGTTATATCCTCTGCCGAGGACGGCAATTAAAGTTCGGCGACTTAATTGAAGATTCCAAAACTCTTCTTGCTGTTCTCATCTTTGGGTATATTTTCTCGCCCCTCTTGCACACACTTACCGATGCAATCAGTACGGATACAATTTGTACAATGACAATTTTTGTATTTATTCTTAATCTTGCATTCCACGACTATGGCCTCGATGTGGCTATGGTTTCAAAGACAATTTCTTTAAATGCCGCTATATTTGGTTCGATATGTTTAGCTTCACGTTTATCCTCGTCTTATAGTGCATTTGTGCTTCTTGTAGAAGCAGCTATATTCTTTGTTTTATATCCAATTTTTACGGCAAGATATTGGAAGCCGTTTTATATGATTCCAATTTTTATTTTATGTTGTTTATTTTTGTTTGGAATTTCTACAGAAGGTTTCTATATATATATTGTTATAATTGTTTTTATTAATTTTATATGTCCTTTGATATTTGTACATCAACAGAAATACAAAAACAATATTCATGGACCTTGGGACGAGGCTGTTGTTGAAGAAACAAGCCAAATTAGTATTGACAAAGAATAATTATTATAAAATGCATTTAATTTAAGTACCTTTGTATTTATCATTATCTACGCAATAAAAATTGTATTATTTAAACAAAGTTGTCTAAATTACTTTATTAAATTAAAGTAGTTTAATTTGAATGGCAGAAGCTAGCTTGCTGGCAGAATTGGGGTTTGTAGTTAACGAGAATATGAAGAAGTTTCTTTATGCTCATTAACAAAAATCAAATTTTATTGTGGAGTGGAAACTTCAAGGTAGTCAGTCAATTTTTGTACCTGGAAACAGTTTGTTTTAAACTCGATAAAGAACATAATCACAGAAATCAAACGTATATTTCACTTGCTTGGTTATTGGTTGGGTAAGCAATCGAGGAATAAAGCTCTATTGAGGGGAAGCATCGCTTTAAAACAATCACTATCCGGGCAGACTTAATCTTCTTTTCAGAGATGAAGTAGAAGGTAGATCTCCAACGACGTAACAGGAGATTATTACTTGACGCCAAATGACTACCAGGCCTATGTAACCACAAGTATTCTCCTATCGTGTGCTTTTTATTAGCTTCTAAATAGTTTTTCCTTTCGATCTTTTACATAATTATGTTAATGAATTTTCGAGAAATTAGTAAAACTACGAGGGGCAAAATAATTTCAAAGCTAAATAATAAATTGTTGCACCAAGTCTTTTTCTGACGTTGAGGGTTAATTACAAGCAACAAAACTTCCGTACCACGTTTACGTTGTTATGTTCAACACGTTCTAATATCATAAATCTTCTGTGAATCTTTGGTATTGAACATTTATCCATATTTTAGAAAATCAAACGTAGGTTTGTAATTGTTTTCAGCTCGTTGAAAACCCCGTCAACATTTATTTTCATCTTTATTCTTTATGGAATAAAAAAAAACATTTTTACCGAACTGTTTATATTTCTGATTTGAAATAAATAGCTAGATAAGAAAACAGAATTTGACGGTTGACAAAGCGAGTTGATTAAAAATCTAGAAGAAAAAATGTCAGATAAGTATTGCGATAGGTACAATTAAAATGTATTTTAATAATTGCGGAATGAGATTTAAGAAACAAGTTCCGCCCAAATGACCCGCACCCGTTATAAACATTGGATTATATATTTATTTATGTACACAAGTAAACAGATAACAAAATTCCACGATTCTCGAAAGTAATAGAATATTCATTAAACATACCTATGGTTTTGAAATAGTTTTATTTATTTAAAAAATAAAAATAAATCAACTTACGATTTATTTGCCAGTAGGTATCTTTCTAACTCAAATTTACTCTTTTAAGAATCCCTTTTTTTGTTTTGAATACAAACAAATTAAACAGATTTCATTTTACGACTCAATTTATTAAACAAAGCGATACACCACACAATCACACATAAGTAAAGAACTCTGATATCATAACAATGTCAAATAGGGTTATGATAATGCAGTGTTCCAGGTGGATAATGTAGTTTTCCCACACCTAAATAAAAATAAAAAAAAGGTTGTTTGTATTGTCAAAATATTAGCTTTTTACAAGATGCAGCACCATACGGTTTTTATAAAAAAAATGTTTTTTGTTTTGTTTGTCTGTCTGTCTATCTGTAATATCGGAATGGCTGGCCGATTTTGCGGGACTTTCACTGACAAATAGTTTATTTCACGATAGACAAAAATACAAGGTATGTTGACTCAAGATACTTGATTAGCCATTTTGTCTTAACGTGACGTGTCTATCATCTTTGACTGTTATTTTATGTCTTAAGTCATGCTGATGATTTTTGCCAGTTCATAGACTTGTGTGAAAAAAACGACAACACTCGTAATTCAACAACACGTAAATACAACAACAACATAAGTCTAAATAGACTTTAGCTAACTCTCGATAGTTATCGGGACTTAGCTAAGTCCATATAGATTACTGCGTAACCGACACAACTACATGTGGTTATATGGAAACGTCGGTAATGCTGTGGACAATTTTCTGTATGGACTTGCAAAAAAAGCATTTAAATGAAAAATCTCCGCCTTATAGCTTTCAATATGTAGTGGTACTGTTCTTGCTCATTCCAACCCTTCCAATTGACAGATAAAATCAAAAATAATATGTAATACAAAACTACATTTTCGCCTCCAAAAATGATTCGTATTGTATTCTATAATCAGGCCTTTGGTTCTTGAAATGTCGTACCAATAGAAGGAAAAACAATTTGTTTAATAATAAAAAGACACTATTTTTATGTTTCTTATGTAACTATTTGTTTATTGATTTGGTTTATTTTTAGTTATTTTCATTTTTTTTTTCTGCAATGCAAATATTTATGTAATTGCAATTACTATTGCAACAAACAACTTAATTATTAAAATATAATAGAAACTATTTAAGAAAAAAAAATTATGTTTATCATATTATTTTGTTTTTTTTTTTTTATATATATATATCATAAATTAAATATTTATAACACACGGTTAAGAACATTTTCGTTTTTTTTTTTATTTCTACTAAACATACACAATATAAATATAAAAAAGATCTGTTTAAATTTTTATTTAATTACTTAAAAACTAAGATATTATATTGTATTTTTTTTTAATTGTTATTAAAGTACGTACATTTAACATTTGTAGTTTTTTTTTGTTTAATAAAGTCAAATTTTTATTTTATATATTTTGTTAGTTTAACAAAAACACAGTTTTGTTAACTTTATGTTTATTTTCAACAAAAACAAGAACAAAGAAAAATAGAAAATTTATTGCTTGAATTTTATATTTGTTTATATTTTTATTTTTGGTTTATGCATTTTATATCATTAATTTTGTTTTAATTTGTGTATTTTGTTTGATTGTTTTGTTTTTGCAAACAAAGGAAATAATTAAAAATGAGGTACCGAATAGTTAAAGTTCATTTGGGTGAGAAAAAAAACTGATTATTTAACAAAATATAAAGTAATGATGAAAAAGTATTTGGAATTTTAAATTTTCGTATATCTTAAAGAGTAAGATTTTGTAAGCAAAAAAAAAACTGTAGCACGAGCTTGTCAATGAAGAAATCCTGAAATAAACATCCAAACACAAATAGCAATTTGCATTTTATTGTTCATTGCTGATAAGAAAGATAGGATGAATTCGTTAAACTGAAACGCTCGGGTATCAAACGATGTTCATTGATAGATTCGGTCGGAGTTCAAACTACCATTTAATGCAGTAATATCAACAATATTTTAATGACTGCTAGGTTTTTAATTGCATAAAATTGGCCAATGTACACAGTAAAACTTCCGTAAAATTGAAACGATTGAGCAATATCGTTTAAGCGTTGTGTATTTACGATCTATTTAATTTTCCATTTTTCTTTATTAAACTTAAGCTAGTGCGAAAGCAAACGAAAAGTTACCAGAAGCAATGCCTAAAGTAAAAATGCCAATAATTACTTCTGTGAACTTAATTAAGGTTCAACCATTATTAAAAGAAAAGATGAATGCATTAAAATTTCTTGTGTTCGCATTCGACAATTATGGGCGACTTAAGAAATAGACGACACTTAAGGAAACTTGAGGTAGAATTATAGAACTAGATTTCGTTTGCTTTCGACTTTTATGGTTGGGCTTGTTCAAAGTTATCTACTGCTCGAATTAGCAAAAAATAACAAAACAACTACATAACTATTAAATTTGATGTTCCGGACTTAATAAACCATACTTAAGTTAGCGAAAGTTGTTTTAGTCATGTATAAGAAAATGTATATTGCATTGAATTGAATTGTGTATTCTCTCTGCTACTAAAGCAAACTTAAGTGAGCAAAACCAATCGGTAAATTCATATGTCTAAACCATTATCGTTAAACGTTAACAAATGCAAACAACAAACATCTATGCTTATGTGAAGTGTTAATTATTGCAAAGTTGCATAGTTCAACCGAAACTGTAGTCATTCCATCAAAGGTTCAACTATAATACATTTTGGCATTTTCAAAACTGAACGAATTACTTGATTATGGTATGCGTACGATTATAATTAACTTTTGTCCGCATTTAAATCTGTCAAAAACGACTAGATACTAGTCTCTCAAAACAAATTATGCACATGAAAAAATTTTATTTGTGTTTTCGTACAACTATTCATTCCCAAGAAAAGGCAATGATAAAGCGGACAAGGAAAGGCCAACAATAATTTTTACTAAATTTATTGGTTTTCTTTGACATGAAATGACAGTAATGAAATTTGAAATGTGAATTGTTCTTGCATATGCTTGCGAAAGTGAACGAAAGTTAACGAATCGTAACTGGCCTCGTAGCTGCTAATGGCTGTCTATTAAAATTTTACCTTAGTATTAAAGGACGAAATAGAATGCCTCTTTTCGTATAGACTTGTTTTTAACACTTTTAAAATGACATACGAAGAGGGCAATAAAATCACAAACAATAACATATTTCGCTACAATTCTTATACAAAATATTTATAAACAAAACAAAAATCCTTAATTTTTTCCTCGTTTTCCAAAAGATACAAGCAAAAAATACAAATTTTTAACCATTTATTTTCATCAATCCATACATGCAACTCACTCATGCTGAATTATTCAGTAGTCTCTTAATATAACAAATTTAATCTACAATCAACATCACTTTACCTTCAATACTATTTTTAAATATTGTATATTATTTGCTTTTATAATATTTATGTAGCTCACCTAGGGTTTTTTTTTATAAACTGTTACAAAGACTAACAACATTATAAAAATTGTTAACGTTAATTTTTTTTTTTCAAATTCAACTAATATTTTGTTTAAATTTTTGAAATGTTATTTCTAGTTTTTCATGGATTTTTTTTTTGTTGCGGCCCTGGTTCTATTGGGTTTACCTTTTTCATTGCGCTTGGCGTACTATATTATTTAATACATTTTTTTTTTTCAAAAGTATGTAGAGTAATTTAGCCATTGGCAGTTGGAGAAGTAGCCGCTTTGTTATTACACTGGCAATGCACATTGTTCAGTCTGTTTTTGTTATTTTCTTCATTGTGAATTTCACAGCGTCCATTGCAGTTGGCAAGTGGTTCGTCATTACGGTCCATGGATTCAGTATTGTGTTTTAAGAATATAGAACTACTGGTAGTTGCTTCTACAGTTGACACTCTCAGAACCAATGGACTTCCACTACTTGCAGCAGCAATAGCCTCGGGTGGACTACTGCAATTATTATCTTTATCATCGTCTGACTTTAGGAGCAATCTGCGTTGTGAATTGGGAGTTCTTTTTAGTGCACTGGCCAATATATTTGCATTTGGCAAACGGCTTTCAGACTTTCTAAATGACTGTGGTAATTTAACAAAATTCAATTCAAATTTACTTGCATTTGCAGCCGATGATAATGATGATATAGAAGTTGTTGTCAATGATGATGTTGATGGTTTTTTTTCTTTTGTTTTGTCTGATGAAAATAATTTGTGTGGTTTAATTGAATGTAATTCTTTGTGTTCATTTTGTTGGTTTTGTTGCGACTGTTGTTTGTTATGAAGAAATTTTGTTGGCTTTTTATTTAAAATTTTATTTTGTCAAACTACAACTTTGGTTGTGTCTTCATTTTGAGCAGGAAGATTGCTAATTAAATTTGCGGCTGTTGTAACTGATTCTAAAAGGGAACCTTGAAAAAATATAATACATAAATTATTAGCAGAAGTGTGAGAAAATAGTAATTTAAGTATATTACCAGATTCAATGTCATTAGTGTTTTTAGCTGAATTTCTTTGGCGACATAAATACGGAGAATTCGCTGGAGATGGCAGTTGTGACTAAAACAAGGGAAATTAGTGTTAATTTACAAATTTGTATATAAAGTTCAAAGAGTAAGGTTTGACGCAGGGTGGTGTTAATTGCGAGTACAAAGATGAAACCTAGAACTATGCGATCGCGGAACTA
This sequence comes from Baccha elongata, assembly GCA_951217065.1. NCBI lineage: Eukaryota > Metazoa > Arthropoda > Insecta > Diptera > Syrphidae > Baccha > Baccha elongata. The sequence goes on from OX578272.1 coordinate 173,351,743, forward strand.
GTTTCTCCAGAAGGTTCGACAGGTCGAAGTTGAGTAGGATGTCGCTACTAGTTACCTTTTTCCAAGCAAATAAAGTATATGAAGGCACTCCAACGATCAGACGACATCTGAAGAATTCTTTCAATGTAATCAAAGGTTGTGTTTCCAATTCCAGTTAGGACGAACTACTTAATAAAAACTTTATATGGACAACTACGACATATGAGAAAATCAGGCCTATATTGTGGATTGTGTCCAGCTCTTTCAGCTATCTTAGAGTCTAGTTTTCCAGGATGGAGTTTGTGCATCAGTACAAGAGAAATAAAACAAGCTTAAAAATTCGAAAGGAAAACCGACTTTATAGTCGGAAGACACAGCCAGTACGACAACACAAGGGCGCTCGGAGATATCATGATCAACGAACCGTCAACCGAGTTGCGAAAGTAGTTGGGATGTCCGAACGTTTCGAGGGCCAAAATGAACTGTCGATTTGGAATTTCAAATCGATACACATCAACTTCTTCTCGATTTTAAATAACAACGTGAATAGCAACGAACTATACAGGGCCATGTCGCATCTCGGCATTCCTGCGAAACTCGTCCCCTAGTGCAGGATGACGATGGGGAAATCTCGGTGATCAGTCAAGTCGGTAAGAACACCACCCAACCATTCGATGCTGAGAAAATTCAACACAAGTTATGATACAACATATTTAATCAATATAACATAGACTAGACACAATAAGAAGAGACCGAGCAGTGACTGGCACATTTTCCAGTAAAACGGAAGCGGCAAAAATAGGACTAACATTTAATGAGGACAATACAAAGTATATGCCGACAACGAGAAAGGAACACAAACATCGTCGATTCGGGTAAACGCAAAATAAAAATCAGCGTAAGGACCAACCGAAAATGCACTCTTATCAACCGGTGTTTTGTTGCACTTAGCAGACATTTAAGTAGTAGGGTTTCTTCCCAGAGAACCAAGCAGACTTTATATAAGAAATTAATGACCTCGGTCTAGCTTAATGGAGCAGAAGCATGATTATTTATACTTAGAATCAAAAAAAACTAAAACTAATAATACTCACTACTTTATTATTAGTTTGGCAGCAAGTGGCTTTGACACATCCTTCTTCAGTTGTCGGACAGTCTAGTGCACAGCAATCTGATCCACTCATATTTAAACTGGATGTTCCATCAGACATATTGCAACCTTCGATTTCAACAAATTCCGGTTGAATCGTTGTGGAATGGATTCCTTCGTTATGGAAAAATTCTTTAACTTTTTCGGCAATTTTCATGTACTCAGACAAGTTCCGACATCTTTTTAAAAAGAAAAAAATAGGAATTCATTAGAAATGCGTATTTTTTTAAAATAAAGAGTAAATATTGTATTATTATCTACTGATAAAGTAAACAAATATTTTTATCAATTATCATTAACACCTTATATGAGCAGAAGCAATTATTCGATCACCAGCTAATTGCCACACGTGGAATTCATGAACAGCTAATACTCCATCGACTTTCTCAAGCAGTCTTCTTTGAATTGCATCTACCTAAAGATGAATAAAAATAAAAGAAACTTTTAAAACCCATTTCAAAACTTAATTATTTTAAGCTAAACCTGAATGTGTGTTGGAACAGTTTGCAAAAGAATTAAAGCTGATTCTCTCAACAAGGGCCAAACAGATCTTAAAATCAATAGAACGAGGATAATCGATAGTGCTGGGTCCATATAGAAACGATATTTCCAGTTTGTTTTCCAGACAATCTAAATGATTTTTTTATGAATGTTATCAAGAAATAGGATTGAAATTGACTTACCAGTGCACTTATTACAACGATTACACTACCGAGAGCATCGCTGAGAACGTGCAAAAACGCTCCTCGCATATTCATTGAACCAGGATCGTGACTGTGTCCGTGGCTGGATTTTTTCAGCGCGGATTTATCCTGAAAAGAAATAGATTTGGATGTGAAGACAGAGTCATTTTAAACCGAACATTTATGAAGAAAAAAAGTGCAGAAATAAAGTTAAGAGGTCAAACTACGAGTTTCCAGTTTCTGTTTCTATTATATGACGTATTTGGATCTCCAGAACGATTACAATGTAGTCAATTTGAATTCTCAAAATGAATCCTGGCATCATGAGCAGCTTTGCAAGTATATATAATGTTATCACTCACTTGAAAGTCAATGAGCCATTCCCTGTTATGGGAAGTTTTGCCATGTCGGTTGTTTTCCTAATGTTCTAGCAAAGATTTTGTTTATCAAGTTTGGCGCGAAAGTCTCCTATTACCATTTTTGAATTCGTAGCTGGAACTCGTATTTGTATCAAATTAAATGCCCTCTAACATTTCCTTAAACAACATTATCAGACGGAGACCCTTTTGCTTGAGGAATATTAACTTCAAACTATGATGGATCTTCAACGACGCTTAAATCTAAAACCTGCGGACTTAGTGTTTCTAGTCGAAAACCAAAAAATCAGCCTTTATGGTTGGATGACAAACAAAAGTTAGACTTTTTAAAGTCCTCAAGGGACTAATAAATCAGACAACAACATAATTTTACTATTTATTTTAAATCAAATAATTACCTGATTTTGGTATGTAAACGAATTATTATCACCTTCAGCGTCATCGACATTGGCTAGTTCATTGATGCGACTATGATTCCTTGTCAAGCCACCACCATGCGAGTGTCCATGATGTCCTCCATGTTCTGTAACGCAAATACAAACAAAAAACATGAAATTGCGAATTAATTTTAATTGAAAATAACTCACCATAAAGTAAAAATAAACCTATCACATTGACTAATAAACCTAATACACCTACAATCAATAGAAGTTTTGGTTCATGTATCGTTTCCTCTTCGATAAACCTATTAGAACAATAATAAAAGAGAAATATTATTTATATAAACAAATATAAATATTGATAAATGTGTTTTCTTAACATTGTTTGGCTTTTAAAAATACATACAATACAATAGAAACAAATGTGTAGACAAACTTATAAGGAGAAGGAATAATTGCTATTATTTTTTCAGCTTTTTCAGCTTGATGAGAACGATGTCAGACATTGAAGTGATTTTGAATGATTAAAATGATTTTCATCAAAAAGTTAAACCGTTTATATTAAACAATATTTTAATATGTGCAATTTTCCGTAGATGGTTTTATAAAAATGCAAGCCTTTAAAAAGGTGAACGCTAAAAACAAGTCTTTTACATTTAACCTTTCTTGGTTTTTTTCATCAACAAAGGCAATGTGTTTAAAGCGACGACAGAATTCAATCGATTGGAAATTACTTTTTTCTTGCTAATCGAAGTTAGTTTATTTTTATAATGGCATATAAAAACCATAAAAGCAACACTTTTGTTTATAATAATTCATGAGAGCTAAGGATCTGCTCTCATGAATCAAGCGAAGTGGGAATGTTGTAGTCCCATTCGAGATCATTAAATTGGGTCGCCGCGCTGTCGGAAAAAGAAGAAAATGCAAACCAAACAATGTTTAAATGTTTTTTTGTTTTTGTCTCTTTTTATTAGAAAACTTACCTTTTACACGCTTCTATTGTAATACTAAAACATAAAGCAACTAAAAATACGGCATTAACTAAAGCACCAAGGACTTCGGCTCGAGCCCAGCCGAATGTGTTTTTCGACCACTTCTTTGGCGACATCTGAAAAATAATAAAAAAAAAAACATGATAATATAATTGTAAGAAATAAATAAATGTATGAATCTTAAAAATTAAGTGCAAATTTTTAACCATATTGGTACACATAAAATGGGCTCTATCGGTACCATTAGTCCAATTGGAAATAACCCAACAGCGGGATTGGAAGCCATATATAACCTTATTTTTTGTACGACGATCGGCATCAAACAGGAATTTTGACCGACCAATGAATCGACGGTATTCATACAACAAATACCCACGCGACGCGGATGGATCCAAGATGGATATTGGTAAGTGCCGGATATCCTTTTTTTAAATCTTGAACTAAATTTGGATTCCTTATTTCAGCTGCCTTTTCTTTTCTGTAGTCTTGGCAGTGCCGAGAGCTGCTAAGTTGCAATGATGGTAATATTTAAAACTGACACTACCTTCTTCATTTGACAATAAAAGCGATTTCAGGCATCTAAATTAAGTTGAATTGTAACTTACTGTCGTAAGGAGTTAAAATTTATAAACGAATTATTCAACGAATTTTGGCAAAAATTGGTCAGATCACAAAGTTTGTAGTTTTTCACGGAGGAGAGAGCTCCAGAGAAAGGAAAACATTTCCCTATGCTGTGAATTCTAGTTTAAGAAATTTTCTTGGGCTGAAATATGAACACAGAGTTCATTGACGTACTAGATACCTAATACGTCAATGACAGAGTTCTTTCACAAGTGACTGCCATTTTCAAGTAAAAACAAATCAAACCTTCAAAGTTTTTTTTGATTTTTGTGATTTTACTTATAAATTTTAAGTAATTACATTTGGAATTATTTTATTGGTAAGATTTGAAGATCGAAACATATGCAAAGCAGTTGCCGTTGAATTATTAAAATAATTGTATTCAGCCCTATCATCGTGACCGATCGGAGAAAACATGTCTCCGATTTTTAAGTTATGTACGAATTCGGTATCATGGAGTGTTGGCAGTGCTGTTACAATTCACTACACATATGTACATATTGTTTACATCGGTCATATATGGTCACATCCATATGAACAATACGCGCAGTGTTTTTTCACATCTTTTTTACAATTCAGAAACGTAACTAATAAGTGCAAATTGGAACAAATATTAAAATAATATTTTTTAATTCGTTTCTGCTTTGTTTGAGATTATAAAAATTAAATTCAAACAATCTTTGGTCACTACCACATACAGGGAGGGGTTTTAATGTTCCATTCGGTTCATGACATATGTAAGTGAAAAGGGCAATTAATTAAAATATAATCTTACCAGATGCCCATGTTACTTCAAGTTTTTCTGGAACAAAACTTTTATCGGACTGCTCAGTTTCGTCAAAATTTCGTTTACCTATGCTTTCGAACGTAAAGAGTACTACATAGTACAGTACGCGTAAATTTGTTAGTCGACCAAATATTATGTGACATTCTCTTGCGTCCGCATCCGACCATTTTAGGCGACTCAAAGAATTGACTGCATTAAAGGAAGCTTACGTAGAATTGTGACATATCTTCCGTAGTTATGGTTGGCCCTTTAAGTGGGAGGCCAACGCAAGAAAATTGCACATATTTGTATATTTGTGTCGTTTATCGAAACTCCACGAAATAGAACTTTGTAGGCAAAAATGAATGAATGCATTTCTTGTATTCGTTCAGTTATTGGGTCTTCGTAGGTACCGTTCCGTCCATTGTAGTCAATTATTCAGATTTAAATTAATAAAACTGAAAAAATCGGTCTTATTGCTAATTCAGAGGGTGGCTGTGGCTTTCCCTCAGATTTCAGCGTGAATTTGAAACAAACCAATTTAAATAAAATGAAAGGGATTATTTGAGACGTCCAATTAAATTTGGCATTGTTGACATCGAAAGGTACGAAATCATATACGATAAACTATTTATTTTTTATTTAAGTTCTTTTCCAAGAAAAACTTTGCATTTTCTTCAAATGTCTATTTCTTCAGTGTATGCATTTAAAATTAAATGTTCACATATGATTGACTAATAAAGCTCTCCTAATATGGATTAAGAAATATAATCGTTAATACATTGTTATTAACACACCGTATAAATACCTGTACCTCGTAAAATTTGTATTTCTTTATTGTTCAACTAATTAGGCTCAAGTGTTTTTTTTTTGTTGAAACGTTTTAAATATTTTTTCTTTTTTAAGATCATAAAATTTATTATCAAAAACCCCCTCTTTTATAGAATAGAAGTCACAGTGTACAAACTTACCTTAACTGATAAAAATGATATGACTAAAGCTGCTATATCGCCTAACATATGAAAACTGTCTGCCACAAGTGCCATTGAGTTTGTTACATATCCAACGACGATTTCGACAAAAAAGAAGAACGCTGTCAGCCACATCATCGAGAGTAGTCGACATTTTTTACCACTGTACTTTCCCATTTTAGCAAATCTGAAAGAAAATAATGAATTCTTTTAATATTTATTTTATGTTATATGAAGGTGTAAAGAAAAGAATAGACAAAGCAATTAACTTGTTTGTAAAGATTGTCTTTTGTCGTAGAAAACATTTTTTTTAATTGAACGAAAAAAGGAGCCATTCTTACATCATAACGGCGGAGACAAATGATTTTGAATTTTCTTACAAATTTCTTTTCGTTTATTTGAAGTGGAAAAGAACGGCTTATTTAGATGAAGTCCAACAAACTAGACTAAAGAATGATTGAGTGAAATAAATTCCTACGAGTGCTATGTCCCCGTAGGCAAGAGTACTAGATTTGAAATTTATTGTTAGTTTGGAAAACAAAACAACTATCTGGCAATATATTCAACAAGTAGTGCACTGTGCACATAAGGGCATTAGACTAAAAAAACATGGCCAAATTTATTTTTTAAGTTTTTTAAAGGTAGACCAATTGGAAAAACATTTGAAAAGTCCAGGAGAAAAACGGTACCAACAAAAAAAAAGGAGACGCTCTGACATGCGCTAACGAACTACAGAAGAGGAATTAGTCTCCTAAACGTCGTTTGTAATACTCATCCCAGTCCTGCTGTATGGGGCGGAAGCATGGGCGTTAAAGAGCTCGGATGAAAAGTTAATTGGATGCTTTGAGAGAAATATTCTTCGAGTGATAATTGGTCCTGTGTGTATCGAAGGAGTATGGAGAAGAAGATTCAATGACGAGCTTTACGGGCTATACAGCGATAATAACCTGGTCAAGAAGCTAAAAATTCAGCGGCTGAGATAGCTGGGTCACGTGGAGCGTATGGATACCAACGCACCAGCCCGACGAGTCTTTGAGTCCAATCCGGATGGTGTACGCAGAATTGGAAGACCCCCCAATAGATGGCGCACACAAGTGGAAAACGACCTCAGCCAACTTGCTGTGCGAAATTGGAAGCGGCTAGCTAGGAACAGATCTGGCTGGAGACACTTGTTGTAAAGTAAAGTAAAGTAAGTAACACAAAGTACCAATCTTTATCCTATAGAAAACTTTTGGAATGATGTTAAGGTTAATATTGGGCAAAACAAAATTAGAAATTTAGAGGATCTTTGGAATTAAAATAAATAAACCAAAGGTAGCTATAGCGTTACCACTATTAACTCAAAACGCATTCAGCTATATCACTACGGCCCGCGACAGCCACCGCTATCGGTTTGCACGTTTCTTGAAGTCAACTTGTAAAATTTTGCTGCTTTTTTATCTTTATTTCCATTGTGAGTTAGTTTTTTTCGATTTTTTGTCAAAATTCAACGTTGCATACCCTTATGTGCAGCAATGAATATGTTTCTATGAGTTACCGTTACGTTTTTATATATAATTGATTTGTTCTGATAAACTAAAACAAACGAATATGAGACGGTGGCGGCGTTCGTAGGCTAGCTGATTTATGCAAAAAGGGTGCTTTGAATTATAAATTGTTTATCGACAGTAAACGACCAAATGGCATATACATAAACATGCAGCTTAGCAACGTGATGTGTAAATCAGAAAATAATATTTTGAATGCAAAGGTATTAATTCTTCAATTTTAAATAGTAGTGTGCCAAGCCAACCCAATGACTACATAGATAGTCATTTTGTTCGATAACATGCGGGGTGAAAAATTATTTATTCTTGGTAGGACTATTTTAGTATAGATATGCAAGGAGCACTCATTTTTACTTGCTCAATAGAGCAAGTATTGGTTTCGTGTACAAAAAAAAAAACAAGATTTTAATCAAACCTGACATTACGATGATAGAGAAGCCTGAAAAGTAGGTTTCGTCATGCCGTCTGTCGTTCTGTCTGTGCGGATGTTCGGATGTGCGGCTGTGCGTATGTTTGGTTGTCTGTGCACCGACCTACAGACTAAAGGGCTTTCCCGATTTAGTTGAAATTTCGTATATATAGCAATTTTTGGTGATTCCCTAGAGGAGAAATTCGAATTTTTATTTTAGCCCGGCTATAACGGGTACCTGCCATATAACGGTTTTAGTTTTTCCAAATTTTCTCAAAAACGGCTCTAACGAATTTGATAAAACTTGGTGTACGTTATATTTGCAGTAGTTTTAATATAACTGCATTTTAGGTACATAAGGGAAATTTGGGTTTAACGATTTTTACAAATTTGACCATAATTTGGTAACGGCTCAGTCGTTTTTTTTAAATTCGGCACAGATTTTAGACTTGACATTTGAAACAAGACGGAATTTACAGTTTTTTGATAAAAAGCCGTTTAATGATAGCTGCCATACAACTTGATCTCACGTTTAGGCCATTTTTTGATACTTTTCCAACTTTCTTCAGAATTTAATAAATTTAATTTTTTTTAGTCCCATAGTTGGCTACAAGAGCAAGTCGTGCATTTTATTTAGTTTCTTATGAAAAAAAATATAGAGCAATTAAATTTGGTGACGCCGCTTGCAGTGGTTGGGTGTGAAATTCATGCAACCACTGATTGGCCAGAATATGGAGATGTCCATTGGCGTATCGTTGGACTACGCACCGATTGTACTTATTTTACCTCCAAGTGGTAACTAGCGGGTACTGGTCCTGTCGATCCGAACTGGTCTTGCGAAAAACTTAAGCGAGAGCCTTGAAAACTTAAGAACAAAAAGAGTAACATGAATTCTAATGTCTGAAAGATTATAAACAACGCAAGAAGAATCCGATGGCTCAAAAAATGATGGTATTCCCAGCAGAATTCATTAAATACGAAAGACGCAAGCATCAAATCATCAGCTATAGTATGGGTCGAAGGAAGTATGCCCGTCCATAAATACCGAAAAAGTTGATCATATGTCCTGCAAGTATTAAGACATATCCCTGCTAAATTTAACACTATTAAGATATTATTCAACGTATTGTTTGAGTGTTTTTAGTCTTTTTACCATTGTAACTTGAAAATAAAAGAATTATTTAACAGTTCAGAAAATAGCTTCCTTAAACCTTCGGATAGCTCGAACATCAATTAGTAATCATCATTAAATTTACATACAGAATGAGAGTTATAATCTCAGGGTATCACAATGGCTACACATTGATCTGTGACGATACAAGATCAATCGCTAGCCTATACTACCCTAACCTAATTGTATTGCCTAAAAAGATCTTTGTTAATCTTTTAACAAACAATTTGAAATTTGCTGATAAAAAAAAAGCTTTATAAAAGTGTGTTATTAATAAACAAGATGTATAATAGTAGATACATCAAGAAGTATTTCAAGGTACTTTTGAATAGTATATTAAAGTTGAACACACTAGTTACCAAGTATCTAGGTTTACTTCTACTTTTTGCTTAACAACCATTCATATTTTTTGATTCTATCATAATTTAATACATATATAATGAACATAATGTATGTTCTGTCTCTGAATTGTTTGCTAAACGGTATTAAATTAAATCAAAAAATCTTCTTTGAAGCACATATGTAGGTAGCCTTTTTCTAACACAAACAGATTCGTTGAAATCAGATATGTCGTTCCAGAGATTGCACATGTAGTACAAACTTAACGCAGCTTTTACGCTTAACATGTGAGTGAAAATAAATAAACAAATGTACCTACTGACGGCGAAGACGACGCAGAACGACTAAGTCATAGGTATAAGTATTTTTCTAATGTATTCATCAAATTAAATAAGCCCCACGTGTTAAGATAACTAAGCTTAAATTTATGATGTGACACTCGTCAGCCCGTCTCATTTTAAATTCATCCCAGAACAATCACGAGAACTACGAATGGTTAAAAGAAGAAGATAATTTTTATCATCAAAAGCCATTGAACCTAAGATATTGTATGCGGAATTTGAGATGAATATCTTCAATGTATTTATTTTAAATAGAAGATTTTTCAAAAAATACTTTTTTTTATTTTATCATCATAAATAAACAAATCTGTTTGTGTCAAATTAGCTATTTTTGCGAATTCTTATTTATTATCTGACACATTACTAAAATAACATGAATCCATAAATAAGATATAAGAGTACCGTTAAGTAGAAAAAAATCGTTAAAATTTAACACGCTATACCAACGAATATTTGTTTGATTTCGAAAATACTTTTGTCATAGAATTATTATCATTGAATCATTAATGAAGCTTAATTTCATATCCGCCGATGAGTTGTCGTGTGAATTGATTGTTTGGTTTGTGACTTTGTGTGGTACTTTTGCACAGTTTTATTTTTACTAGCGATTATATGTAGGTAATATAAGGCAAGTTATGAATTCGTGCAAAAAAACAGATTTTAGATAACAGATTTTAGAAAACAGATTTTAGATAGCAAAGTCGAAAAAAGTGGGTCTGGCTATTCTGCCTGTGTCTGTCAGTCTGTCTGTGTGTTATTCGCACCTGCAGCCTAAACTCGGTATACACGATTTTTAGGGTGACGGTCAGGGTTTTTTTTTTTTTTTTAATTTTTGTTCTAGACCCAAAGCTAAGTGCCTGGTCACACTTTCATTTGAATGAAACATCCCAAGAAAAGCCGGTCTACAAACAAAAAAACTTTCATTTGATTTTGACATTTTCTACGGAAATAACAAAATGAAAATTGAAATTATTTGACGTGCGATATTAAATGTATAATGAGAAACTAAAAATAATTGTTTGGAAAGGAAGGGAAGTTCTGACAACAATAATGGGATAGACAAGAATGAAATATTAAAAAAATTACAATTTTTGAAAGACAGCCGATAATATTTGCGTATCCTTAGTAACTGTATTTATTATTTCGTCAAAAAAAAGAAATTAAAGGAGAAAACATTCATTCTAACGCCGAGATTCATTATTGAAAATGAGTTTCGGTGGAATTTCAATGTATTCAGCTTTTCTCCCTCAGTCTCATTGAAAATTAACCTGTCTCTCTCGGACAGTCTTTCGTTCCTTCGCTAATGGGGCCCAGCACTAACGGTACCTGCCATATAACGGTTATGAAAAAAACTTTTTTTTTCTCGAAAACGGCTCTAACGATTTTAATAAAATTTGACATAAATATTTCTTAAGGAACAGTTTTAACGGTACCTGCAATATAACTGTTTTTATTTAAATTTTGACTTTCTAGTTAAGTGGATTTTTACAAAACTTTATTTCTAAGAAGACCTAGATAGCCAAACAATAATGGCGTACTTAATTTTTTAATGACGTTTCTTAAAAAAATTAGATTAATTAAATTAATTTTTTTTTTTTTGAAAATTGAATATTTTTAAAACCAATTTAAATCGAAAACTGGACCTACGATTTTGAAAAAAAAAAAAAATATTGTAACATTTAATAATTACTGGAATACCACGATTTTCTCGGAAAACTCTCGTTTGTTATAAAGTAATTTTCAAAGTTATTTGTTTTTATTATTTTCTTAAATCTTATTCAATTATATCAAAAAAATTTAAGAAATAATTTCATATAAAATAATATAGTGGCAGGTTCTTTTAAGCTCTTGGTAACGTGACACAAGAGCAAGTTTGTGCGACCCAGTCGTGCCTTTTATTTTTTTATCAACCACCAATTGTTTGTGCTGATAATAATTTTACTACATTTGGAATCCCTCGTGTTGCGCACAGCACTTAAAAACACGTTATTTTGTTAGATACGAATCATTTCATGTGTAATCACAACAAAAGATAAGTGTGAGGTTGGTAATAGTTTACAAAATTAAATGAAAATAAACGAAAAATAAAAGATCGACGTTTAAAGATAAACAAGGTAATTATATAAGTAATTCGTGTGCAGATTTAAGGGTAAATATTCAATAAAGTGAGAAAAGTAATAAACAAATAATAAAATTGACACATTGAATGATAGATTAAATATCGTTTTTTTTTTATGAAATATCGAGTAAATCACATATTACCTCTGTTTCAGAACTTCCAAAAACATTTCTGCCCAACTTAATGTCAATTTGACGTTAAATCAACTGAAATGAAACATTTGATAAGGGAGGGCATTATTGGGCGGAAATGTGTAGTTTTGGACCGCCTCTGGAACAAAACTATTGTTTCTTGGGTAAGTTACATACATTGGAGGAAATTCCCATATAAACACATTGATTCAGTAAAAAAAACTTGTTTCAGAGACTTCGCTGAGACCTATGAGAAAAGAAACTTGTTTGTTTTGGACATTTTTGAAATATATAGTAAGATGTCTAAAAATTGATAATTTAAGGAGGAAATTCGTATAAGTGAACTTAACAGTCGCTTATCTCTAAATAGACGTGATTTTTTGGTTGAAATTGGTAGGAAATTATTTTTGTTTGTGTTTTAAGCTTTTTAAAAGTTATTTTATTTGAAAAACCTAAACATGTTGCGAATGAGAATTTGGAATGTGAAAGAGATGGCCAAATTCAATGCATAACTGAGGCTTTTTTGGTTGTGAAATCGCAAGAAAAAGTCGCAGATAAAACTTAGTTATTCATTACTTTCTCAGATTTGGTGAGAATTATGGAAAAATAACTATCCATGGAATGAATACAAAATATACAGCATATCAAGTTCGACTGATATCCGATGAAGCGGTCAGAAATAGCCAGCTTTCGTCTTAAATTAAGGCCACACTTAACTTGCCGGTTTCTAGCAGACACGTAAGATAAATTTAATAAAAATCAAGTTGAAAGCATCTTATTAGACAGCTAAGCAAAGTTTTAAAGAAATTCACTTCAGGCGGTCCCAAGAACGGAGAAAAGTTCTATTTAGTGATAAAAAGTAATTTATACGGCACAGATGGGTTGTCTTACTGGCATGACAAACGTCTAAAAAATGAGATGAGAATGACTCGCAACTTCAGTGGGGGTGGCTTGAAGCCTAGGGCAGGATTTTTATTTTAACGGACGTGTATTGAATTTGTAACTGGAAAAATAAACTAAAAAAATTACATTGAGCTGTTGGAGGATATGACGGTTAAGAAAGCTAAAGAGTTATGCGGAACCCCTTTCATATTCTAGTAAGGTAAGTAAGAGGACAAACGAAGACTTATTCTTTAAGATTTTGGTATCATCAGACCCCTTTATATCTTCACTGAGAAAATGCTATCAAAAAATTGAAATTCTAGGTAAATGGCCTGAAGATAAATATACCAGTAGGTACATTTAAATTTTCCTTAAAACTGTTATTGTTAATTTTGTCATTTTTTTTCTTAAAACTGTTTTCGTTAATTTTTTGGGTTATTTACTTGTTGCTTAAAACTGTTTTCGTTATTTTTTTTTTTTATATATTTTATGTTTTTTATTTAAAACCAGACTACACAAACAATTTAAAAATATTTTTTTAAATTAAAATAAAATATATTTTAATAAGAAAGCATTGCAAGTTGAAAGGTATGTAAATTTAGTAATAAATAAAAAAAACATTTAAAAATGTTAACTGGCAATGCAACGCTACCTCCCGTACTAATACGTATGTATATAAATTCATTTATCGAAATTTTACTTTTTGCCGAAATATTTGAACATTATTCAAAGGCCACAACGTTTTTGAACTCGGTCCAAAGCACTTGTGTACAATAACAATAAATTAATAATTTTCACAAAGACATCTTCTGACATAAATCCTAATTTTCATTTGATGGACAGCAGAAAATGGCAGCCAAAAAGAAGATACCTACCTATCTTAATTTATTGATAGCCATCATGGTGAGTCAACGAATAGCCAACAATTTTCACTCTGCTTGAAAAAAAAAGAAACAAAAAACAAAAACCCCCACAAAATGATTAAGAAATCAATTATTCAACTCTTAAAAATATCAACTTCAAAAACACTTGTGCAGAGGACATCATCTAAAAATTCAAATCAGTGAAAGAGAGCTTAAGGGAAGGAGTTAACAAGGGATGAGATTTATGATATAAATTCCTGTTATGAAATCGAGTGAAAATGTCTATACATTCGTGTTAAAAATGTATGAGCTTGTGTGCTGTTTGAATAACATGTAAACACAAACAGCAATGTAAAAGGATACCTAGCTTATTAGTATTTCAATTTGTTTTTGTTTTACAAACAAATTATGGATGATATATACCTACTTACAGTTACATAATATCGTAAAATATAAATCCAAACACTCTTCAAAAAGTCTTTTCTATTGAGGAAGGAGCTATTTTTTCAGTGCGCTTAATGCATTTTTTCTATAAAATTCTTTAGATATTAAGGGTACTCATCTAACGACGGAAATTTTCGCTTGATGTAAAAACGAAACTTTATATACGTTTTCATGAACGCCCCATAAAAACTGTTGACGTAAATTGGCATAAATCATATTATAACGTCACTATCATCTTAAAACTGGACAAAATGGCGATGAAAGATATTGAGTGAGCTACTTTGAATTTTTGTTTATCAATTGTTTTTATATAATTTTTTTTAATTCTCACTTTCTTAATTTTTGGAACATTTGTGAAACTATTTTCTACTGCAAAACGCTCTTAAAGGGTAAAATTTGCAATAAAATTTTCCCGCCTTCGTGAAATGTCAACAAAAATGGCTACTTTACTTCTTTTCATCTTTACATCGCCACTTTCCGCATCGAATTTGTGATGAAAGTTTATATCTTCCGAGGGAAAACTTTTCCATACAAAATTTGACAGCTCGTTTCCGACGGCGGAAAAGTAAATCGTTTCCGTCGTTTTACGTCATAGGATGAGTACCCTTATTATACATTCAGAAAATCTATAGGATGCTGCATCATAGTTCAGATAACCAGAAAGTATATTAATAGAAGTAGTGAATAAGGAAAACGAAAAAATAACACCTTGACTGACTGAGAAAGCATATTCAGAGCACCTTGAATGTTTTGGTTGGATTTGTGTTTTTGTCATGCTTGATTAACTTAAGTAATAAGAAACAAGGAAATATGGTTTGTAAAACAAAAATTGTTTACATTTAAATAAGTACTCCGTTTTTTTTTTTTTTTTTTTTTTGATGAAGACGTTTTTTCAACACTTATTTTAACTCATCGAATTTTCTTAAGGTATCTTCATTTTCATAAAATTTGTAATCCTTATTTGTTTTTCTAGTTAATAAACAGCAAAAGCAAAATTTATTGGTTGCCCGATAGTGACGATGATAATTTTGTTCACCATTTTTATTAACTCCGTAGTGTTGGACAAATTTTAATTTCTTCTATAATGGATTCCTTCGAGTTTTACGTTTATATACTAATCGAAAAATTCAGTGGCAAAATTGTTTTTTTTTTTTTACACGACCTTCATACTTAATTTGTAGAGATTTTTAAGGAAAATTCTCGCAAAAATGCCAAGGACGAACGAACAAAAATCACCACAGTTCTGCCCAAGTACTTTTAATGGTTGATGAGGTAATTTTTCTTCGTAAAGGCTACTTTCATTTTACAGGTCTAAAGAATTCTCTCTTACAATAATAATTGTCTACCCTTGATCTCTGAATCTTTAAAAAAAATGTTCTCGTTAAAATTAATAATTTATTCAGACAACAGTAACAGCTCTAATAAGTTTGCATCGCAATTATAATATATAATGTTTGCACATTTTGAATTATAATTAGGTGGCAGACTGTTTTTATATAGTTGCTTTTAATTTGTGCCTGCTTGATTGGAGCATTTCCTATATATGAGATATCCAGGAAGAATGTGTTCATAGGCTAAGAATAAATTTGTTTTTATTTCAGAGAAAAATATGTACAAATCCAGACAGTTAGTCGAACGCAATGGAATAAAAAATATTGTCATAAGAAAAATCGTGCAAAGTTCAGCTGGGGAACTCTGTATAGTTAGTTTGAAATCAAACTTAGATTCTTATAAGACGATAGCTTTAAAATATAGTATAGAAAAAATGCGAACTTTAATGTAGTAAAAGATTTGTTCATATTTATTTGTGTATTAAGGTTTATTATGGAAATTTAATTATTTTAATCAATAAATTTATGACAAGAATTTTTGTTTTTATTATTGAAAATATGTTTATCTAACCACATAGTAGTTTGATATAGCTATCAGAAATATGTAAATCCAAATTTCTAATAGAAGAAAAAGTACCTAATTAGGATGTGTTCCATTATCAAGAAAATAGGCATAGACGAATAGGTATTGCAAGTTCTGAAAATGAATGCTGGTATTTAAAATGATTTTTCAAAATAATTTGTTGTTTCAAAAATTGATGGAATGCAGCATCCAAGACAATAAAATGCAGTTCCATAAAGAAAGATAGACCAAAATAAAATGTATATGTGTGTGTCGCCACATTACCACAACTATTTGGTACTATTCGCAAGTATTCGCGAAGAAGAAAGCAAAACATTAAGAGCCACATGACGTTTTCCGGACGACCATAT
Organism: Baccha elongata; assembly: GCA_951217065.1. Classification (NCBI taxonomy): domain Eukaryota; kingdom Metazoa; phylum Arthropoda; class Insecta; order Diptera; family Syrphidae; genus Baccha; species Baccha elongata. The sequence goes on from OX578272.1 coordinate 173,368,172, forward strand.
GAGTGGCTAATGTATTGCCAAATACCTTGCAAACACATCCGTGAAATTATTTAAAACATCATATCGCAAGTTTATTTTTTGTTCAAAATAATATATTTTAATCAATAATTGAGATCAAAAACAAGAGCGAACCTGAACCTGAATATCAAATTTTGTCGAAATCGGTGAGTATTTTAGAAACATTGATTAAAACAAGAAAACATTTTTGAACAATGTTTTTCTCGTCTGGACGCTTGATAAACATTTCAGAAATGGATCTGAAATGTTTCTCTACAATACAATTTTTTTACCAATGACACAGTTAAAATAAAAGGCAGAACTGGATCGCATATGGCTGAACAGTAAAAAAGCATAACTGGGAAGAGCGTACTTCTCTTGGATACTGAAGTCTTTTAATTTGTGAAGGTATACGAAATAATTTTTTTAATTATTTCAATAAATTTAAAATGCAATAGGTAATTAAAAAAATAAAAAACTAATAAATATAAAAAAAACTTTAAAAATTAATTTATAACAAATCAGAGAGTTTTCCGAGAAAATCGTGGTATGCCAGTAAATTTAATATTAGTCATGAAATGCTTGAACTCGTGTTGACAAATTTCAACCAAAAATGAATCACGCCGAGTTTGGAGATATAATTAGCTGGTGCTCGGTTCAAATATTTGCAGAACTGGCCCTAAGCATCTATCAAAAGAGTAAGTGTCAAATATATTACTTTCTAATGACAGCTTATTCGCACTGAATATTTCGTAAATGTCGAAATTAAATCTGGGCCCGTATTACGTATTACGATAATCGTTGAAAAACCCTCGTTTTCGTTCAAATGCGATCACGTAGGACGATTATCGTTTAAGTTTCAACGATACTCGTTTCTTCTTACGAGTACTATTTGGCTGTCGTCTAGCCTTTGTTCTCGTTGTTGTCAATTTTTTTTTGTGTTGTGTTTATATGTCTGCCGGTTATGTACCATTTGGGAACAAAACTTGAATCCGAACAAACAAAAATAATTAAAGAACATTTTATTAACAATATTAAAAAACAACCATAATAAACGCACTTGCACTTATAAATAAACAAAGTCCGGAATTGCAAAAAAAACACTATTTGGTTTTTACATACACATTTTCCATGCTCTTCTCGTTGAAATATTTGTTACGAATTTTCCGTCTTCGCCCCTTGGAACATGTTTTCAATCCGAAAAGTAGTAGTTAATAAACATTTTAATATTTTTTAAGATAATATACCGCACTTCTTTAATTTCATACTCAAGTCTTTATTTATTTCGATCATATTTTGACATCTATACACCGACGTGAAGTTAGATGCACTTCAAAAAAAATAGTATTTCTCTGTTTTATCTGGCAACAATTTCATGAAACTATTCTCGTTACTTGTAATCGCTTTATGTTGCGGCTTTCGTTTTCTTGACTATCGTTTTTTTGTTGTTCGTTTCGTAATACGTAATACGGGCCCTGTACATATTATCTGTCAAACTAGAAAGTCTTAAGTATATAACTTTCTGATCACATTTCGTACTAATTGACCCTTTTTTTTAAAAAAAAGTTGTGGGTCATGGGACCCTCGACAGAAGTGAAGCTTTATTATTATTTTTTTACAAAAAAAAAATCTGTGACGTCGTATGTTTCCTGGACCTTTTAGAAGAAGTATAACGCGGCAAGTCCAATACAATCCAAACTGATAAAATTATAACCTTGAAAATCCCCAACAGTAGGTAGGTAGGTACATACGAAATGAAAATTCCGAAATTTTTATGTAAAATAATACTTTCTTTTCCCTCGAAATTATAAACGAATTATTACTTTTTTTGGTATTAAACTATTCAGGATTTTGTCAGTCAATTAGGAATTTGGTAGTCGAAATTTTGTATGTCGGGATTTCGACAGACGGGATTTCGTATTCGGGATTTTTGCTGTCGGGATTTTATCAGTCGGGATAACGGGAGTCGGGATTTCGTACTAGAATAGACTCGAGATTTTGTCAGTCAGAAAAAGCATAATCAGCATTCCCTATTGCAAGTTAATAATGCAATGATGTGCTTGCCCTTGCTTCACCGCATTTCTCCTCAAAGATTTTTTTTTCGGGAACGTGAAGAAGAAAATCAACCAACCACCGTCCACAAACCATCATCAAACAACCAGAGATGTCAGAGTAGTTTGCGTGGGGTAGTCTAGACTACTAAGCGATTAAATTGGCGTAGTAAAAATGGCAAAAATGCTACTTTTGTGAAAACATAATTTTTAAAGTCTGTTACGTAAATGTGATAATTATTTTAGTTAACGTAAGTGTAAATAAATACAGTACACGTGCTGTCAATTTGAATATTTTCCGCTCGAAAACTTAATTTGATAGATTTTATATTGTTTTATCATTTATTGTAGTGGATCAGATTGTTTTCACAATAAAAAAGCATTGCGCTGATTTTTTAAGTTTTTTGGCTATTTAATTTGACAGTAGAACTGAAAACCCAATAGGGCTTTTTAGGTAACAACGATATACTTGTATTTCTTTCTCGTTCACAGAACAGTGTCAAAATCAGCAGTAAGCGGATGACAGCTGACATTTTTTTATCAAATTTTGACAAATTGATTGAAAACAAGAGCGGAAATTTTAATGTTGAGCGCGAAAATTGTGAATAACTTTTTATTCACGTAAATCTGAAATTTCACAAGAAAAAAAGAGATTATTTACAAAATACTTTTACAAGATTTTGAGTTTGACATTTTGAAAAAGCGCGATAGAGTTCTTAAGGAAACGTCTATATAGAAATATATATATTTATTTTCTCTCTCACTCCAAGGCATTAAAAAACATCAAACGAAATCCTTTGATGGAAAACAAACCAAAAGTTGTGATTTTTGCAACGAAAAGAGATCGGTCTTCCACAAAATATAAAGAAAAATTATCTTGGACTAGAATTTCTTATTATTTTTTGCTACTAAACAATTAACAAATAGTTTCTTAGTATTTTAAATAATAATTCGATTAAAAATAGTGGAAGTGTTAGTGTTAATAGGGGATTGAAGTGCGAAAATGTACTCCGCCAGTACAAAATGCGATTGTTTTCCATCAAAGGATTTAGCTGTACATTTTTTTCTTGATTCGATATTTGACTCTGACGTATTCGGATACTTCTCTAACATAATTTCAATCTGTCATCCGCGTAGTGTGAGCTGTCATTTATTTTTTGACAGCATAATAAAATTCCCTATCTACATTTTGACAGTTTTATTTTATTACATAAACTTTACTATCTAACTGCTTCTGTAGTTTATCAAGAAAAGTAGATATTTGCCATCTCTGCGCCACACACTTTTTCATTGTAAAACTCTTTCATTCTCTGTTTGCTTGGGTTGTGCACCGAGACAGAGACCGAATAGTATTTCTACCATATCTGCAGACTGCAACCAAACGATTTCATTTTCGTTTTGTTTTTGTTTTAGCTTATTACTTCATTGTTCATTGCTTGTGTTTTAAGTTGTACTTGTACCTTCGCCTTGTGCTTGAACTGGAAAACCCGAACAATAACGAAGTCTAACGAGAAAATACGAAAAGGGCGACCGACAAATTGTTGCGCTATTTTATATTTTAGTCCCCCTAAAGAAGTTTCACTTCAATAAAAGGTTACGATTACATTCTTTTCAAGACGAAAGAAGAAACGATTGCGTTTCCATTGTAAAACTGAACTGCATTTAACAACTACGAATGAAAATATCGTTGTGAACAAAGTGCGTCCTGCTGCCTGAAGTCATAATGTACGGAGCATTTTATTCTTATATCAAAATGAAGAACTGACCTTTAAATATGTTTCCATATTATTATAAACCTCTTTACTCTCATAGCCTTGATATACACCTTCCATAAAACAACTTTAATGTCACACAGTTCTAACAAATTAAAATTAAAATCCCCTGAAGAAATCATTTCATTTTCATACCTGATGACGATGGCAACTTTTTCCCCCTACATCAGAATTTGTTTATTTTACGTTTGATGAATTATTAACGACTAATGGGATTTGCTTGATCCAAAATATGTTTACTAATTTACAGAGAATCCCTAGGTGCACTCCGTACCACGAATCTAAATCAAAATTAGTCACACAAACTGGAATAGAGGCAAACTCTTCGTTGAATATTTATAAATGAGTATCGAGTGACCTACGAGCTACGATTACGAATTTACGAGTACCTATAGATCGCGAGAGTAAAGAATGTTCGCAAATGAATCACGAAGAGATTAACCGGTTACCGACTACCGTGACATAGTAAATGTTTACCCATGGAATAATATTTATACTAAGCTTTGATGTCATAATAAAAAAGAACCTGTCTATCTCTTAGTTAGCTCTTGGGATAATAAATTGTTAAAGAAGCATGAACCATAAAAGAATGCAAAATTAAAAAAAATTTTGGCGCGAAACTAAACTGATGCTTTTTGAGGCCACTGGTTTTCAGGACAGCAGGTCGATGTGTTACATTTTGTATATGTAAAAAAATAAATCGGTGTAGAAAGTAACCAATACGTCATTTTTGTTTTGTTTTGTAGTAAATCTTCGACTTTCAAAGAAATACAAAAAATTTTATTTCAGGTGGATTTTTTACACCCAATTCAATAGTTTTTCTCGTGGATGAAATAAAATGTACTAACTTACCATCAATATAGGCTTTAAAGTAAAATAATCTTGCTGAAAGACTTTACATATTTATATCTTAAATAAACCGTATGTTTTGTTTGTTGAATTTAAAATCAAACGCCTCCAATTACACACCGCAAGTTGGCTGAGTTAGTTTTCAACTTGTGTAGCTAAACTGTTGAGGGGTCTTTCCATCTTTCGAATGAAGTTTACCGCAAACTCTATGTTTCTCAAGGTCACAAAATACGTCATGTGACTATTTTTGAATTTAATATTTTATCAGTGATTTTGATATAAATTTCGGACAGTATTTTCCGGACGTTCTAAACCAACGAGTTTTTATTTACTGAATTAAACAATGAATGAGAAATAAATTAGTTACAACTTTAAATTATTTGCTGTTTTATTTCCAAAAATGAGGGAGAAAAACTAAAAAATGAACTTTGTATAGGGTAACTTAGTTTTGTTGTAATAATTAATTGCTGTGGCAGAAACCTATTTTACGCTTTTGTTTGTTTAAACAATCTATTAGGAACAAATTAGAAACAATTTTAAATTATTTGCTGTTTTATTTCGAAAAATGTGGGAGAAAACCAAAGTAGTGCACTTTGTCTGACCAACAAGCATTATTATTATCAAGCTGACAGGATATACTTGAAGAAAAAAACTTTTGTTGTAAGCTCAAATGTAAGCTAAAAATTAAAAAAAAAATTGTTTAAACAAGTTAATTTGTTGTTACCAAAAAAATTCATATTTCCTGAGCAAATAATTAGCAATTATTAAATATAGAATTGACTTTGATTTGATTTAATCTATACACATAAATAAAAATGGAATGTCTGTTTGTAATGTCAAAATAACAGTATTTTACTACACGCATATGAGAGCATACACAGCCCTTATAACAAAACCCAAATTTTTAAAATTTTTGTCTGTTTGTTTGTTCTGGCTAATCTCGAGAACACCGATTTTGACCAGACTTCGTATATATGAACTGATCAGAAACTACTGGACTGATTTTAACGGGAGTTTCACTGACAGATAGCTGATGTTGTAGCGGATGTTGTAGCGGATGTTGTAGCGGGTAACATATTCTATTTTATTTACTCCCTAAATGGCGCTCGGGTCGCTTTTTTTTCTCATATTCGTATATATGAACAGATCAGAAACTACTGCACCGATTTTAACGATACTTTCACTGACAAATAGCTGATGTTGTAGGCAGTAACTTATGAAGTAAATTATCCCAAGGATGGCGCTGGCTTTTTTGAAAATTCTTATATATGAACTTAAAAGCTTTTGGCAACATTTTCGACCTATAGCATTAAAATTACTCTTTTAAAATCAATGCTTTCTCCCTTATTTTTTCTGCGGCAGCAACACGCCGGGTAATAGCTAGTCAAAAATAAAAATTTGCCCTGCCAGCTTTACTGTGAAGCAGGAAGGTAAATTCATTAAAAATAAAAGGCACGACTGGAGCGCACAAACTTGATCTTGTAGCAAGTTACCAAAGAGGTTGAAAGAACCTTCCATTATTTTGGGTTGGGGTCAAAATCCAGAAAACCAAAAGACCGAAAAGCCAAAAGCCCGAAAAGCCAAAAGACCGAAAACCCAAAAGCCGGAAAAAGTTTTCCCGAAATCCCGAAAAATTGTTTAAAATGAAAAATTTGAGAAAATAAAAAAAAATAATTGTTTAATTAAACTAATTTTTTTAAGAAACGTCATTAAAAAATTAAGTACGCCATTATTGTTTGGCTATCTATGTCTTCTTAGAAATAAAATTTTGTAAAAATCCACTCAGTCGTTAACGAGAAATTAAAAATTAAAAAAAAAACCGTTATATGGCAGGTACCGTTAAAACTGTTTCTAAAGAAATATGGTTCATGCGTCATACCATCAGAAAGGCTTTTAATTTGGTATCACTTATGTCAAATTTTATCAAAGTCGTTAGAGCCATTTTCAAGAAAAACCAGTTTTTTATAACCGTTATATGGCAGGTACCTTTAGTTTTAGTCCTAGAACAAAAATTCAAAAAAAAAAACCTGACTGTCACCTTAAAAAGTTTTATCGGTCCAACCATTTAGGCTGCAGGTGCGAATGATAGACAGACAGACTGACAGACAGGCACTCAGGCAGAATTGCCAGACCCACTGTTTTCGACTTCGCTATCATCGTAATGTCATGTTTGATTGTTATCTAAAAACTTTTTTTTCACGAATTCATAACTTGCCTTATAGTACCTATAATCGCAAGTAAAAACTGTGTGAGGATTTTTTTTTTGGGTGTGAAACAATCAGGAAAAATTGTTTAAACAAATTATTTTGCTGTTAAAAAAAAAGATTTTTGTTCACATTTGCAGAACAATTAATTTGATTTGATTTAATCAAAAATAAAAATATGCCCTGCCAGGTTGCTGTGAAGAAAAAATTATAAAAAAATAGAAGAACAAAAATTTAATTTAATTTTGCGGTAATTGAATAGCAATTAATTGGCAATTATTTCAGGCAAGAAAAAAACGGTTTCTGATACATTTGCCCTGCCACAAACTTGTTCTTTGGAGAATTTCGCACTTCACTATCTAAAGATTCACAAAAAAACACGGGTACTGAATTCAAAATTAATAGGACATCAACTCGTAGTCTGCATTAAAATAAATCACCAAATGATTTTATTCCTCCTATTGATATAAGTTGTAATTTTATAAACTTAAAACTTTATTGCTGTTAATAAAGGGATTTCATCGTAAAATTCAGTTCCAGTTCAAAAACAAAGACATTTTAAAACAAACGAAAAGAAATATAAATTAATAGCTTTCGAAACTTCGAAATATTAATCTGACTCAAAAAGCCAACTCCCAGAAATCAAAGGTACCTACATATTTATGCAAATCAAAACAGTTTAACATTTTGTTTGGTTAGTGTCAACTTTCAGTTAGAACTTGTTGTATTTATTTACATTTATGTTGTTTACTTTAATATATTTATATACCTATAGTTGACCCAAATATGTAAGAGCTCATAATTTTCTAAGCGCACAAGCATTTATACACCATTTGGCACCAATAAAACTATACGATTGTTCTTGTTGTTCACCCAACTAGGATGCTTTTCACTCCCCACTCACAATACAAAATAAAACTTATCTTCTCGAGACACATTTTAAATATTTATTCAAGACTTTTAAAATGTAGGTAAAGCGGGAATGTGTACATACAATACGACGACGCCATCATTTCTCTACAGCAGTAGTTCTTGAAACACACAAAATTAAATTTAATATATTCCCTGTTTATGGCATCTGTTTTGAAAAAAAAAAGCTTTCCATTTAGATATGTACTTTTTCTTTCTTATAGGTTTTTTCTAAAAAAAAGAAAAGTAAAACACGGAAATAGTTTGTGGTCTTAATTAAATCACAAACACACTTACAAAGTCATACATCTCATCCCAGCAACTCCACAAACATAAAAACCAGAGTAAGGAAATATCCAACAAAACACATCATTTAAGGCGGCCTCCCTATGCCACAAAACCCTCATAACCTCAGCTATAATTCCGTGCTTATGCCACTCGGTTTTTTTTGTTGTCCTTTTACCTATTGTATCCTTGATGGTGCATTCATTATTCCTTTCCGGCTATAACACAATTTCCGGGAGTTTATAGTTGTTGTTCTATAAAGAGCAGAGGGAAGAAGAAAATGGGTTACAGCACAGCCAGCGCCCATGATAGTATACTTTAAATCGAAATTTGGAGCAGTTTATAATTTAGGTAGGTATGTCCCCAATGTACCTAGTGTACTAGCAGGAAAGAGTTTAAAAAACTGTACCTACCTACTTTGTCTGTGAACTAGGGACTATGTAAATATACCAGCCTCATATATTATACCTTTGTAATTGCTTTACTTTGGTATCTATATTATGGATTTTAAACTACAAATCCATTGAAACAAAAGCTCTAACAACAAAATTTTCAACGATGTTTTTCACAAACGTCATTGGCAAATTGAATAAAGTTGAATAGGGAATTTCTCCAAGTTGTCCAAAAATGTAATAAAACAAAGTGACAGCTCTCACTTTACAGATGACAGATTGAAATAGTATCGCTCTTTTTTCGAAATGAAAAAGTAATTTGTGAATAATTGTATAAATTTGTGCTTTCTGTTAAAAGTTTAATTTTAACAGCAAGACATATATACAATAATATATATGAAATGATTCATAAAAGTGGACGAAGACATTTTCATTTCTGTGATTTATTTTAATTTAGAAGTTTACAGAAAAGATGAAACGCTAATAGACTCGATGTATAAAAATAACTGGATTGGATAAATAGCAAAAACAGATGCAACGTGCATTTTTTTTAGTTAAATTTGCTGTCATCTTAATTTTCAGATAAAAATTTTCATCTGAAAATAAGGGGAAAAACGTAACAAACGTAACTAAATACCAATCGACGTCAACTGAACTTTTATGACAGCTGGCCAATCAGAAGGCAGATTTTTGACAGTTCTATCTGTCAAAAGGCGTCGTTTAACGCGCCAATTAAAAACTCTATTCGACTCAAGTGCTGACGTTGCTGTGCGAACGAGAACGATTTAGATACATATTTCGTTGTTACCTTAAATGTCCTATTGAATTGAATTAGTGGATGTGATCATGATCACTTTACACAGACGGAAATACCCAGCTCAATATTTTCCAATCAATGCAAAACAAATATTGATAGTATCTCCTTTCATCTTCTCTTCAATTGATACCTAAGTCCCATAAGAAACAAGATCGAATTCCCAGGTACCAACATGGTTTTGTCTGTACAACACATAATGTTGTGTGATAAGAAGTAATTGAGTTAATCAGGATCAAGATTTACAGAATAGAAAGGTAATATATTCCCGCACATTGTTTTGTGTATGTTCTGCGCATGTACGTCATCTGAATTATTGTCGTTTGACAGCTGCGCTTCCTTTCTTTCATTTCGCTTATGAATAATATGGCGTGTGTTGTGTTTTGAACACAGAGGAGCTAACAGAGAGGGTAATCCTGTCATTTTATTTGACGTTACCTACAAGCTTCGACATCAGCTGATCTCAGCTTAGGTGAAAAAGTGTGCGTGAGAACAAAGGAAAACTGCACACACTCTCACCTAAGCTGAGTGGTGGATTCATTTTCCCGCCTTTTTCAAAATCATCAGATTTTTGGGTCTGTTCACAAACTCGTTTATTTTTTGGTTAGGCTGTTCCTACACCAGTAACTCATTACTTCACTAGTTGCGTTTTCGTTTGTTTGTTTTGGTGTAAAAAGAAATTTGGGGTAAGAAAATTACCTCTAAATACTAAAAGCAAAACATAAAAATGTAGTACACGGAATATAAAAAACCACATGCGAATGTGTCTCTGACGTCCCGTACCAATGGTGTATTTGTGTTACTAGCGCAACATTTAGCGATGTTGTTATATCCACGAATATTTAGGTAGTAGGTACACCGCATGTTTACCCAAAAAGGCACATGTGCAAATGTAACCAGAAGGGTTGCATTCGATGTGGTTACATAAGAATGCACATATATTTGGTGCTTACGTATGGCTATTTTAAGGCATGTAGTCAAATGTTTCACTGCACACTATTTGACATTTAAATGTGGTTTCCTAGTACACGAAATGCAAACATTCATGCAGCGAAACATTATTTTTGGTGTTGTGTTCTAGTTCAATATAAATTATACAAGAATATACAAGAAATAATTGAAATAATTTGTTTAAAGTGCCAATTACAAGAAGAAACATTCCAAACTGAAAAAAATTTAATTTCATTACAACTCTTAATATTAAATTATCAAACAGTTATTCACACAAAAAACCGTCTCCCGAACCAAAAAATATATGAAAAAAACTAAAATATTCTTTGAAAAAACACGAAATAAAAATATATTTCCAATAATTATATATATATATAAGTTCCGATTTTGCTTCTATTACGAGAATGGCGTAATAGAGTACCAGCTGAAAATACAAGTGTGATCGTAGCTTAGCGTGCATTTATGAACATATCCTTATTCGGGAGAACTCTACCTCATTTCATGATCGAAATCCACCACAGCTCATGAGTTTAAGGGGAAACGTGAAACTTAAAAAAAAATCATGAACTGATTGCCGTGTTACATATTGGAATTTTATTTAATAAAACAATCTGTAATATTTACAACACGTTTAAAAACATTCAGAAACATTTATTAAAATAAATCTGATGCCGCAAATACTGGTTAAATCAATATGCTTTTTATATTTATACTTCTAGGGTTTTTAATCAAGATTCAAACTTTTTGGGTCTGTTCATAAACTTGTTTATTTGTTAGTTAGGCTGTTTCTACACTGGTGACTCACAAGTTAAAGTTAGGCTTATAATGAGAAATACTATATTTGTATTTGCATTTTCGTTTGTTTGTTTGCTTGGATATAAAAAGAAAAGAAGGTAACGAATTCCCTTCAATTAAACTATCAGTTCAAAACCTACTTGCAAAAGAAAACGAAAAACAGTTCTTTTTTGCCACCATTAAAATCGACATTAGTCGCTTTCATATTATTTGATGCAAAATATGGAAGTGACTCGATGACAATAATAACATAGAATATTTTTTCCGTTTTTTAATTGTTTCAAACACATCAGTAAACATTTTACTTAAGCAATTTCAAGCCAGAAAATAAGTTTAAAAGGTATACAGTCTCTTTTTACTACTGATGCTATAAACGCGCAAATGTAAAAAAAAATTATTTTTAATTGTTTTCATAATTTAAAGATTGTTTTTGCTTATAACTATAACTATTGGCGCAAAATTATAGTCGATTTAACTCGAAACTAAAAGCAATTTTATGTGAAACTTGGTTAAAAATACGTTTTTCCGTATTATAAACGGCATAAAGTATACATTTTCTTAATAAAGTTGTCTAACTTTAAAAACAGCAAACCTTAGCATTATATTTTTAATGCAGCACAATAAAATCTCTGATAGATTGACAGCTCACTCTCTTGAAATCGCTTTTGTGAAATGTAACTACGCACAAATACTGCATAAATTCATCAACGACCCCTTTCAGAAGAATATATAACTGGAAGTTAAAAAATTGTTTATTCTTGAGTAAAAGTTAGACAACTGTTCTAAAATTGAAATAATGTTAAGTGGTGTGACGTTAATTCCTTAAATATAGGTTGACTATAATTTTGCGCCATTGAGTTTATAACAAAGAGAAATCATGTGGAAGTTTCAAACTTTGCTCGTATGATGTCGTTACTATCGACTTGTGTTTTTTTACTCGAGTAGCAATTATTCTTGAGTTAAAAGGCAAGAGAAATAAAGAAAAACAAATACAAATGTATACAGAAAAAAATTGTTCGGTTGGGGTTGAGGGATGTTCGTAACATGGAATTATTGTAATAATAATTACTCGATATGATCATTAAGCGACATCTACTTCAGTGAGTTTGAAACCATCTTGATTTCTCTATGTTTATAAACTCAATGTAATAATCCGGGAATGCGAAAGCTGTATCTGATCTTGCACTTCTGTCGTGTCTTAAAAAGCTTAGATACGTAAATAAAGTACAAGGATATCCGATATTGAAAAATAAAAATAAAAATTGAAAAAACACGAAATAAAAATACAAGTTGCTGTTTTGCTTCTATTACGAGATATGCGGGCTAAAATAGTACCAGCTGAAAATACAAGTGTGATCTTAGCTTAGCGTACATTTATGAACACAATTTATGAACACACCCTTATTCGGAAGAATCCTACCTCCATTCATGATCGAAATCCACCTCTGCTCATGATTTTAAGGGGAAACGTATTCATATACGCGAAATGCAAAAAATCTAAACATTGGGTAACCGGAGGGACAGACGTAACTACAGATTTTTATCTTTATTAGATAATCTTTGGTTTTGAAAAAGAAAAAATTTGTGAAATAAAAACTATGGCGGTTTGTTCAGTTTTCGGTTGTGATACCAATAATAATAAAAAAAGTAAACAATATAAAAATAAAGTAAATAATGTGCCTGTGAAACTATTTCGTTTTCCAAAAGATTTGGAATTGGCAAAAGTTTGGCAGAATAAATGTGGCAGAAAAGATAAAATTAATTAAAATTAAAAAAAAACTTATTGCAATCTGCATCTTTTGTCACAAACATTTATTTACTTTTATATTAAAGTCTACACTCACTTCAAGAAATAGAATTCGAGTGACGTCACACAAAAGAGGGAGATAGGATAACGACATGCTCAATATAAATACTACCTTGTTTTCTGTATATCTTGAATCAGGATCATATGAATTCTTTATATTGGGGTTGTTTTGTTTCCTGATGATATTTTTGTCAGTTTTGTCACAATATGCATAAGGAATTTGAGTAAAAAACAAAAGTGACATGAAATCTTTTATAATTTAGGACATTTTTTGACATAGCAGATTAGCCCAAGTTGATAAACCATTAAGTTTATAGGACGGTTTTGCTGATAATAACTAACAAATAACAGATTAATGCGTGGTATCGTATATAGGCTTTATGCGGTGAGGTATATTATGTAGGTAACCTCAATAGGTGCGTTGGATGTTCAAACTTTACACAACTGAATAAATGTGATAGAAGATAAGAATTAAGAACACTTTAAATTATAATTTAAGTATTGAAGAACTTATTTTAATGTTTGTTTTGCTTTGTTAGTGATCAAACATTTTGTATTGCTACCGAAACTTGCGAGTACAATAATAATATATAATATTATAGCAATTCATCTGAAATTCACCAAACGAAATTGAAATATAAATAAAAAATACAATTTAATCTCTGTTCAAGAAAAATTGTCAGTAGGTATAGAGAATATATGAGAATATAGGAGTCAAATTTCTATACATATCAAAATAATGTTTTGAAAATTCTGTAAATCGGAAGTTTGTATTCCAACATTCTGAAAATCCACAACTATATCTCGTTAGTCTTTTTAACAATAATCAATTCGTATTTTGTAGATAATAGCGTACGACTTGAGGCTTCCTAAGCGGCTTCAGTAAGTCAACCATCGATCAAATCTTCACATTGCCCCGGATCCTAAATAAGATTTAAAAAAATCAATATGGATATAAAGACAAACCATCATCATAGTTTTGATCCAATGTCAAGTTTTGTTATCACTGCTAAACTAATAAGAATTACCAGGATGACTTTAGAGCCTCGGTTCGCAAACTGCGTTCCATTTAATTTTTTTGACTTTTATTTTTTACTATCGTTAAGTGTTGAGATCTTTCGATTCACAACCGCATGAGGGTTGTTATTAACGAAGTTAAGAAGAAATATATCCTGGCATCAATAAAAATCGAATCCCAACACAGATTAGATCAAAACGTGATCATTCAATCTAGCAAAGAGATAACGAAATAATATACAACATTTCTAATTTCACCGAGCTGTTAAAACCACAAACCGCCACAGACTATGAACATCAACCTTGGTATATTCGCTGTGCATTAAGAATGATTATCCGAAAAAGTATTTTGAAATTTATTTTAAAATATTCATATATTTCCTGAACAGTGAAAACCAAAACAATGAAAAATATTTAAAAATGTCGGCCTAGTACAGACCTATCTTTTGACTAAATCCGTTGTAAATGGGTTTCCAATAAGGACGGACAGTCAGACATTGCTTCTGAATCGTGTTACTTGGCATAGGCACTGATTTGTCACAAATGAATAAATAATAAACATCACTTCAGATGACACTAAAATAATATGATTGCCACAGAATGTCTGGAAAACCCTTTTATTATAAGAGTGTGTCTTAGTTAACCTGGAGGAAATATATATTTCACTCAGTTTGTGATTCCGAGTTCACTCAGAGTTAACTCATCAATTTTCCTAAGGTAACTCGGAATATCAAACTGTCTGAAAAACATACTTCCAACAAAAATTAAAATCGAGGTTAAATCTAGCGCTGTGATGATTTCATACTGAAAAACTGGGTGTTTCTGTTTTCGATTCTGCAATAAAATTCAGAAGCATTTTAGTTTTAATTTCAGAAAAATATTTTTCTTCAGAGTGCCAAAGCTACTTAACGCTTTCAAAACCAAACAGAACGATTTCGAACAAAATACACTGGGTTAATAAACACATTATTAAACAAAAATACTACAGATTCATTATTGTATGTGCTCACATAATTCAACAATCCTTATTTGGCGGTCAAATCAACTGAAATCAAGGGTGTCTGCTGATTATACGATGTCATTGTACTTCGAAATTTCGTACATTTACCACATCCAACACACAAAAATGTATATTCACATAATAAACTACCTATATAAAGATGTTGCAAGTTCAATTAGCAATATCAACTATTGCTATACTCTTAATTGGCTAAACACTCTTGTGTGTGACGTTTTTTTTATTTTGAAAGAAATAAAATTTCTTAGACATCATGTGCGCTGTACAAAATAATATGTAACGTTACAAATCGACTACGACACAAAAAAGCCAAGTCTGTGGAAGTTTTGGGACTTGAATAAAAATATCGTATTTAATTATTCATTCGGTACAGTTGCGTACATTATATTGATTGTCTTTATTTTGAAGGGGTTATTTATACAAATATCAAACGGTCTTAATAATATAGTGAGACAGACATTGACCATTTGGTCTATTTTTTTTATCTATCTAATCGAATATCGAAAAAGTTTATACAGACGACACCAAAATACCATTCGCAATTATACTCGATACTTCTTGTATTAAAATCGTGTCAAACGAACGACAACGATAGCTTGTGCGCACGCTACACTACTTACCTATGTTTTGTCACGTCTGCGATATGTGACTATACTAGATATGTGTATTTCTATAGATTTTTTTTTTGTATCCGATTTTTATTTGCACTGGGTTTTTAGTGCATTATGATTTCGTTTTATCGATTACATAGAATATACGTGTGTTAATTATTAGTTACTATATGAACAAAAGGGCGGTATTTTGAAACTTATTTGATGAACACGGTCACATTGAAGTGTTCATTTAAAAAGGCTTCCTCCCATAATTAAATCTAAGTACCTTAACCACGTGTGGCAATGAAATCAAATTATCTATGATGAACGAGTTGTGTGTGTCTAGTTTTAGAATCGATTGCTAACCTTTCTTTGAGGGTTGACATTTAATTGTCAAGTGTACCTACTTTGGTTATCTTGTTTAGGGTTTATATGAGAAAACATTGAGTTTCGTGATGGTTGGCAAGAAATATTAATTTGTTATATTTTTGACAAATATGGTTTATATTTGAACAAAGAATATACATTAATGTTTAAGCTCAAAGTGTTTATCAGTCTACGGAGAAGATAGCATTTTTATTAATGACGCACATTTTGTCAGTCAGTGGAAGGTTTCAGTCGATTATTTTATTGATAAAAATCTAGAAACAAAATTTGTTGGTTCATCCATTGATTGTTCTTTTTTATTACAGAAAAGTAACGAAAGTCCTTTTATAGTCACGATGGGCACACCTAAGAGCTTCTGGAACAAACAAATACAATGATACCAACATTCACAGGCTCACAGATGACTGCCAAATTTTTTTGAGGTCAAACCCGCAAACTCTACAAGATACTTAGAGTGACTCAGTAGTACAGTCGACAGGATATGTCGTAACCAAGATATGGCGCTCCGAAAAAGGGGTAATTCTTCAAATGTTGCTCGAAAAATTAAGAAAAATACAAATGTTCAACTTTTTTTCGTCTCGTATATACCGTTTTTATCTTACGTTCTACAGATAAACATTGAAAGAAACTACCGGAAAAAGAATATAGCCATAATGTCAGATAGCCAAGCTAAACTCAAAGCACTAAATTCCTGCTCGAAGCTGATTTGGGAGAGTGTAAACGAACTCAAAAAATATTGCGAAAACAACAATGTAACATTATACTGGGTCCCAGGACATGTTGGAGTTGAGGGAAATGAGGAAGCTGATGTTTTGGCTAAGACAGTGGCAGTGGCACCCCTGATTAAGCCGGAACCCTATACGCGATAGGTGAAAATGTGATAAAAAATCAAATCAAAGTGGAAGAGGAGACAAAAAGATCGAAAAACTGGAAAAAAAACTCCCTAAACTGAGCCAAAATGCTTCTTGGAAACTATAACCAAAAACGATCTGAAGCTTGTATAAACCTGAGTGGAAACAAACTTAGAATCTTAACGGGTTTCCTCAGTGGTCACTGCAAACTTAAAAGACACCTAAATATCCTAGGTATATCCAGTAGTGCAACCTGCAGATTCTGTGACGACCAAGAAGAAACGCCAAACCACCTTCTAGGAAAGTGTGGGGACGATAATGCACAAAAGAATAAAACATCTGGGAAGTTACCAGATAGAGGAGAGCGATACTATACTATCATTCCTTAAAGATATTAAGATGGAGGAAGAGCTGTAAATTGAGTCAATCATCCAGCCCTAGTAAAGGGGGCACAATAGATCTAAAGGTCGCAGTGCACCTAAAATCCTAAATTTATTCATTCATTCATTTATCTTACGTTCTACGGTAAAACTGTTGAGATATGTTTTGTACAACGTTAAATTTTCTACAATATTGACTATGAAAAGGTTTTTGTATGTCACGTCGTTACCGAGATATGACGCTCCAAAAAAAATTAAATTTTCAAATGCCAATTTTCCCGTTTTTTTCTTCTCTTATTTTTTTTTATCTTATGTTTGGTATGTTTTGTAGATCGTTAAATTTGCTACAATATTGACTATGAAAGCACGTATGTACTATGTTACGTCGTTACCAAGATATGGCGCTCCAAAAAAAAGGTAATTTTTATAGTCAATATTCAATATTCTGGTAAATTTAGCGCTCTACAAAACATACCTGACTGTTTTAACGTAAAACGTAAGATTATAGAAGTATAAGAGAAGAAAAAACGTAAAAATTGGCATTAGAAAAATTACCCTTTTTTTGGAGCGCAATATCTCGGTAATGACGTGACATACAAACAAGTTTTCATACATGCTAATTTTATAGTCAATATATTGCAGCAAATTTAACGCTCTACAAAACATATCTGAACAGAAGTCAATATTGTAAATGCCGATCATGGTCAGACATTCCATTAAGATTCAGTTGGTCTGAAAGGGGAACATTAGATGAGTTTTAAACAATCATCAGGTCAAGGAGGCTTGGAGTAGAAGTAGCACCAAAATGAGTAGCATGGGAATACGTTATTATAAAAGTCAGTAACTACAACTCCATCTTTTAGTTGGATTTTAAGTGAAATCACTGAATATCCCTGCAAATAAAAAAATAAAAAAGCTTGGCCGAATTAGTAGAAAGAAGATCCGAGGAAGTCTTTACGTCAAACACACTATAGTCAACAAAATACAGCACAACCAACTCATAACATTTTAAATTTAAAGAAGGAAGGGCAGCCCTATCAACACATGGAAAAAACAAATGCAACAACAACTGAAGTTAGATGACTTCACACGTCGAATAATGGAAAACAGACAGTATTGCCGATGTTTTCTAAGGCCAACTCAGCGTAGGTACCCCGCAAGCAGATTTTTAAATAAAGTCAACATCGTCCAAAAAGAAGAAGAAGAATAAACAAAAACTAGAATCAAATTTCTTAAACCGTTTACAATAAACCACACTACAAAAAAAAATAACTACAAACTCAGCTGCTTAGGTACCTAGTTATGTTTCAAGAGTGTAGGTACCTGTACCTACCTCAACACTATTCGACTTAAGAATTAGCTAATCACAACCAAAAAAGCACGTGGGCTATTCAATGAGAAATGCAATGGATCGGAAAGTCTTTAATTGTTTTTTAATTAGAACTGGAAAAAAACAGATAAATATACCTACAGAAAATAAAATAATGAGTCATGCAAACATACGGACGGAAATTATCACGCATCTCAATCTGAACAGCAATCTAGGTAAAGAAAAACTTTTGATTGTCTTACACTCCTGGATATGATTAAACTATGTAAATTAAAAATTTAATATACATACATACGTATATCGAACATAGAAGAAAAATATGGCAAAATAGTTGGTGCACCACTTACCTACTTTTGTCGGTCGTCGATTCGTCAGTTTTTTCGCTTCAAACTTGGAATTTATCACTTTTTTCCCTGTTGGTGGTCGAGCGAGATCAACAATTTTTTTTTCTTATGAGAGAATCACAGTTCTCCAGCTCAGAATTCCACGACACGATTCGGTGTTCTTTTATGTTTCGTGTTTCGCGTTTCGTGCAATGTGTCGTGTATTGACTTTTTCCTCTTTCCAAAGCTGATTGTGTGCCGAAGGTAGGCAGATAAAGAAAAAAAGGAACCTAGGTTCGGTGACCTGAACTTTTATTATGATAGGTTCACTGAGATGCAGCAGTTGGAGGACGAAGATGAAAAAATATGCAATGATATAGGAATAGAATACCTACACAAACACGAAAATAAAAAAAATTCTTTTAAGAAGGAGTAGAGATTATTCTGGAACTGAAATTTCTATCGACTTTCCGCCAAACACTCGATACCCGTCGACTTTTGTAATTTTTTTGTATTCCCGATCAGAATTGAAAACCAAAGTCTGGGGCAATTTATATTCACTTCAAAAAATAAAAAAACAAATAAACAATTAAAGTCACAGACGAAAAACCAATGACAGCAGGAACAATTAAATGACTATACACTCCGCGACTCCAACAACTTCAATAGAACCAATTCTGTGGTAGGATGGCTCTATATTTTGTTTTACTTCAATTTTTTCAACATCGACACTGTATTGTGTATAATATAATTTTTTTGTGGTAAGGAGTGCAAAAAAATATTTAAGAATAAAATGTTCTTTTGTTTCTTATTTGTATTTATTGTTCGCGGATTGAACGGAAGATAACAAAACAAAGTAAAAAAAACCACCGAGAAAAATATCTATAAAGTGGTTTAAGGAATGATTATATTTTATCCGTTTCTTTTAACGATAACAAGCAAAGAATCACAATGTAATTTAGAAAAACAGAATAATTAAATTAGTCTTTTCATTTTTATAAAAACTTTATCGACACTATCACGCCACGGTCCCTAGAGAATTTAATTCTAATGAAATATGAATTAAGCACACGGGTGACGGGACGGACACGGCAAAATCAAATGGGATAGTGGAAGTGGATTGAAAAAAACTGACAGTTTCCGACTAGGTGTGAAGTTAGGTGTAGTTTGTGGGTGTTTTTTTGACGGTCATATCGTACAGCGGCTGTTTTTTGTTGATAGAGATGTGGTATAACAAATTGAAAATTTATTTAATAAACATTTTTAAGAGGAAATAGTTTTTTGATACAATAAAATACGATTTTTTAGAGGCAGAATAGTATTGAATAATCTATTTATTAAAAGAGTTTTGTATTTTAAAGCGTCGTGCAAACCGAAGCGGTGGCGGTGGCGATGTTGATTGCTGTCCAAATGGTGCACATGTAAGCACTAAAGGCCCAACTATAATGCTCATAAGTATGAGCTACTGTCAAAATCGCATGTGTAAATGAGCGAACACACAGTCATATGGCGTTGGCTATAATGGACACATGCGCATTTCGTTGAGTTTCGTTAAACATGAGCTCCGTATGAGCTGTGCAATCTGAATCGCTCTTACATATGTAAATTTGACAGCTGTGGACATTTTTCAATCCATAAAAAATTTAATTGCATTTTACAAAAAATAAATTCGAATTTGTATTAAATTATCCATTATCTATGGTTAACAACTGAAATAACCAATGGTTTCACATAACCAGAGCCAAAAAGAATAAAGGCCCTAAGAGAAACTAAAAACAAGTGATTTTCACATGTTTCACATATTCATTATGTACATTCATCATGTTTGTATAAACATGACGAAACAGTTCGTTTAATTTTGACAGTAGGCCATGCCAGCTCATGCGCATTATAGTTCTACCTTAAGGGCCAACCATAATAGTCGTAAGCAAACGAAAGCTAATGTCATAATTCTACGTCAAGTTTTCTTAAGTGTCGCCATTACCTTCAGTCGACCATAATGGTCGAACGCACACGCAAGCCAATTTCACATGTATTTGGCCGGCTGTCAGATTTACGTACGTAAACTGCGCTCTGGAGCGCTCTTTACGTACGGAGGCAAAAGTGAACGAAAACTTGCCGAAACTTAGCAATACGACATAATGTGCGCACTATACAAATTCCTTGTTCTCCCTTATTTCGTACGGCACCGTACGTACTAATTCTTCTATTATGGTTCTGCCTTTAAGCTTATAGAACAGCGCATAACAAAGCGATAACACGATTCTGAACGCGTTGCAATGCGATCAGAAGAGCAACTTTTCTTGAACGCAGTAGCACCACTTGCGGCCAGATCGCAAGCAGAATATATTCATCTGGCATGAGTTTCAAAAAAAAAATAAATTGAAAAATTTTTGTATATATATTTTTTTTAATTTTCCCGACTGAGACTGGTTTCGAGATTCTGCTTCTTCTCGTGAAAAACTAAATAAAAACAAACACAAAATAACAAAATATGTTATTTATAGTTTTTTGCCCGCATACTTATCGCGCGATCACTGGTATCGCTATCGCCACCGCCATCGTTTCAATTTGCGCAACGCTTAATGTGAATAATGTCAGATGCACAAAAATATTCTTAACTAACATTTATTGCATTCTAGTGCGAAACTGTTCGCTTCTACGAAAAGATTTGCTCCTTTCTTCAAAAGATCTTTTCCATTTTGTATGTTTCATCATTGTATATAAATTTCTATAGTACAATCATGGAGCAGCGCCATCTAAAGAAAGTTGTGAACCGCACATTTGGAGGTTCTTACGTTTACTAAGTGTCTATTCTGTTACCCTATTAATAGTCGCCAACAAAATAAATTAACAATATTTAATGTATTTTATTGGCTCTAAAATCCATATTTCCTTGACAAGAGTCGTAAACAAAACAAAAATCATGTATGTTTACGACTGTTGTTAGGGTAACAGAATAGACACCTAGTAAATGCACGAACCTAAAAATGTGTTATTCACAAGTTTCTTAAGATGGCCAGGTGGTGATTATTCAGCATGAAAATACTATAGAAATGTATATACAATGGTTTCATTTAAATGAAAAGAGGGGACAAATATCGAATCTCAATAAGAAAAATGCGATCTCGCAAAATTTGGGTTATTAGATCTAAACACTTTGACAGACAGATGATTGAAATATTTTAATGGCGTTTTTTTGTTTATCCGTTCTTTTTTATTCTAAAACTATTGGATGGCTTGTTTGACGGTATGTATACGTACTTTTTTTAAAAACCTTTTTTTACGAATTTGTACAAATAATGTTAAGTAAACAAACAAATGATAATGAAAAAAGATGTTTGTAATTGAATGGAAGTGTAAATATAAATGATGGTTTGCACTTGCTGTCAAATTAAAATCTTGAAATGTCATATTCGTTAAAGAGACCGGTGGAAGCGTGGGGAGAAAGATGTGTAAATGCTCTTAAACCCTGGTAACTGCAGCTCTGCTGTTCTCTATGTATTTTTTTATTCTTGGGGTTGTCGAAGAAACTTGGCTTGACTCTTATTAAAGTTCAAAAATCACAACTATGGTATGGATTTGACTCAATGAGTAATAGCTAAGTCGCTTATGATTTCAAGTACTGGAAAAGTACATTCCATTAAATATCACAGATGCCTTTAACGATTTGTACTTAACTCTAAGTGAGTGGAATGACAATAAAGGTCTTTCAGTTGTTTGAAACCAAAGAAAATAGTTTTTATAGTGTTATCTACTTACCATATAACTTTTCTTATTTTGATTTTCTCGTTAACGAATTAACGCTCCTTTATGATTTTGTAAAAATTTCTTTCTTTACCCGCAAATTTTTATATATGTGTATTCAAAAAATAAGCTTTAAAAACTTCAATGACTTCGTTCTTTCATATTCTTGCTGGTGAATTTAGACTTTCTGATGTCCACAGTTGTCTCGTGAGCGCCTGGATTGTTTGGATTGAATATGTATGATTTTATTGATAATTTTGTTTCAAGTCGAAATGTTTTTTTCTTAACAGATGGTGTACAAAACTCTTCATTGCGATAAAAAAAAAATTTAAAAAATTATAACAAAATCTTATTATGTATTACATTTCTTGTTTGTTTACCTCTTTGTGTTTAGACATAATTTACGGTTGAAATACTGACTTTAATATCTACAATTGGATGCTTAATTTTCTTAAATTTATATTGCGCCATAAACACAAATCCGAAACGGCAGATTGTCTACCAGTATTGATTCTCAGATCATAAATTCTAAAATGATATAAATAAAACGATAAATATTTTAATGCAAAATATGGTTATTTAAATACATACCGGCAAATAAGCCCAACAGTTATTTCATCCGTCACCATAACTTTAAGTAAATTTTGTATCAAATTATTTGGTAGCAACTTTAAGACAGGCTTAACACGATCTTTACCACACTCGACAAGAAGAGAAATAAATTGAAAAATGAAATAAATTCTGGGCGAGAGCTCATCTGTTGTTACAAATTGAGCAAATACTTTGAATATCCCTTGTAAACTACTTTGAAGTGGTGCCCTGATGACAGAAGGTGGTTCTTTACTGTTCTGGTGTGTTTCCATTGCAAAATCACTGGAGCTCGAATTATCTGAACTTTCAGGATTTGTCAGTTTAAGTATTTTTGCTGCATTGCCAATTTCAACTTCATCCATGTCTTCTGATCGAGATCGTTTTTTCAATGGAGGTGTTCTTGTTTCTAAATTCGATATAATACAATAGACACACAATCTTGCCAAGACAAACGATTGCGACTCAGTTATATCTTCACTAAAAAACAAATGTTTATACATTTTAGTTTGATTTAAATGAAATAAAATCAAAAATTACCTTCCAGTTTTATTGAAAAGAATAAGTGGAACAATACGTTCCAGAATAGCAACCGTGTTTCTTTCAATATCTAAATGCATTACAGCAAATACAATGTCCATAGTTTTCATCATATCCTTAAAAAGAAAAACAATCATTTGAAATAAGAAACAAATAATGTGTTGCAAAGGTTCTCACTTTGGTGTATTTACACTTTAAGATCTCTTCCGCGAGTTGGGAAACAAACCATACTGGACCACCAGCTTGTAATAAGCTTTCTAGTATTTGTGCAGCTTTTACAGGCACCCATCCATGTTGTGAAACACTTTTCCACACGTCCTTGAACTGCTCAATTAGTGGTGTGTGTGATACGAGATTTGTTTCGGGGATTCCCAAAGGATGTATGTCATGTTGCATTTTTCTTATAATTTGAAACGACAATCCAAGTCGTTCCTTGGTGTTTTCTTGTGAAGACATTTCTTCTGGGCTTAATGTTGACAAGAATTGTTGCACCATATTGAGGGGTTTAAGGAATTCATCCTTTGTAAAGATTAATGAAAAAACGATTATCGAATTTCAAATTTTAAATCAAATGCTATTATGCTACTTTTACCTCTCTCACAGTTTGCATATAAGCACACAAAAATGATGCAGCACAAACTGAATACGAAAACAATCTACTCTTAATACTATCTAAAATTCCTTTAACATCAGTCGATGACAGAGTTTCATTTTCCCATGCTACTAGAACTTGATAGAGAACACCGGGAATGTTCATGCAAATATCCTGCCATGTCAGATTACTAAAAAATAAGAAATAGAAAATTTCAAAAGATAAATGTGTCTCGAATAACCTGTTTTTAAGATGTGCTTCTGGTTTGCTCAGACTTAGTAATAATTCATCAACAATATTTTCATCACACAAAGCAACCATATTTCTGGGTGACTTTGGCTTATTTCTTTCCGACATACATTCACGAACCCATTTTTCAAAGAATGAATCACCATTTTCCGATAAAACAACCTTAAATTAATTTCAATTTAATAAAAGACAATTGAATTATTTTATTTTATCACTTACGTCGGATCCATATTTTTGAACAATAAATGTTAGCATTAAAAATGAAACATCAAAGAGTGTAGATCTTATCACTGAGGTTTTACCAACTTCACCTGGAACTTGCTTAGAAGTTTCATTACACTGTATTAGTCTCGAGACAAAAGTCTTCAAGCGGCCTTCTACTGTCGCAACAGACAGTATTAGATCAAAACTATTGCCTTTGGGGAACAAAAATACAATTTAAAATTAGAAAAAGTAGAATTTTCAATTTGATTAACATACCAACTAATACTTGACATAACACTCCCAAGAGTGCTTCTTGTACTTTGTTGTAGTCTGCACTTAGAGTTTTCAAAACTCCAGATAATGGAACTTCAGCTCGAATTATAAAATTAATAATCGATGGTGCTTGGTTGGCTACTTCACGCTTTTGTAAAAGTGCCGAAATAGGTTCCCTAGAAAGGAAAAATGTGAACAAAAAGACACGACACATTACAATCTATTGTTACCTTAACGAAGAAAATCGTTTTATGTGAACATCATTGACCAATTGCTGTTTCTTCCAGTCGTTTAACAGATACTCAATCATATTACATGAACATTTAGTGTCCATAAAGTCCAGAATCAATGTATCTTCTAGTAGCATATCCAAAGCTTCAACCACCTCCGGAATATGATCTACTTCATTGGGCTCTATAAGAAAAAAAAACGATTAACAACAAACAAAATTTCTTTCTATAAAAACACAAATAAAACTTACTATGATGTGACAATGCATTCAATTGTTTTATTATCAGCGGCACTTTGAAAAACGTAAACGCTCCCCACATGGTATCATGACTTGTTTCAATAACATTG
The DNA here is from genome assembly GCA_951217065.1 of Baccha elongata. NCBI lineage: Eukaryota > Metazoa > Arthropoda > Insecta > Diptera > Syrphidae > Baccha > Baccha elongata. The sequence continues at coordinate 173,393,669 of OX578272.1, forward strand.
CTCAGAGATATGAAACCTGCTCGTATAATCTCATAGAACAGACGCACCATAGAATAATTCTTTAGGCGCTGTATCATCAACAACTCCGATACGTAAAATTGGGTGTCACTGCTGGGATTAAGAAGAACTTCAACAGCCAACAAAGGTTGAACGCAATAAGAAATCGGTTCGATTTCCTCCGATTCCAATCGCAAGATATGCAATTGAACAACATCAACATATGCAAGGCGATGAAGCTTCTTTTCAATGCTGGTATTATTCGGTTTATAGCCAGAACTTATAAGAGAGCTTTTTATATCCGAGTATTTTTCACGAATTTTTCCAAATAAATCTGGATCTTCTTGTTTGCCGATATATAGTATTCCCATAAGGAAATCATTACTTATGATAGTTTCTATAACTTCAGTGGTATTGTCAATTAGAACTTGATGTTCTGGTGATAGCTTGCCTCCGACTGCAAACTGCTCGGTACAAGAGGCAAAAATCTGCATTAACCAATAAACTAGAGACACAACAGATCCCGGAAGTACTACTTCTTCGGGCTTACTCCTAAATACAAAATCGATAGTTTAGTTTGAATTGGGAATGAAATAAAATTACAAATTTACCGACAAGTAACACCAGATATGACAGATTGAAGGAATTCCAAGAGTGATGTAACACAATAAACCTTACCAAAATGTTCATACTTCGATATACGTTTAAGGACAGCGGCATGGGACACCAAATGAGCACACAAAGAGTGTTTAAGATATGACAAAACAAGCTATGAAAGAATTGATTGCAATATTTTATATATAAATTGATTATATTTACTTACCGGATTTGCATTTGAACCTATAACTGCTTGTTGCAGAATACAATCGGCTAAATTATAAACATCACCACTAACACCCCTTGGAAGTACCTGAATTTTAAAATTACAATATAGTTTATTTTTATTTTATTGTGTGTGTTATGATTTTCATGTCATTTATTTATGTTTTTTTCTTTTGTTTGATTATGTGAAAATGTTAAGAACCATTAAATTATCGGAAAACTTATTAAATAAAAATTATTGGTTCGTTCGTTATTCGAGTGCTTTACGTTATCAGTTTAAAATTGAAAAACCAATCTACTATCCCAAGAGGAATTTATCTGAAGAAGATGAGATGAAAGTTCCAATTCAGGAACCAGAAAAGACACAAACTGCTACGAGTGTATTAACAACATTACCCAAAGCTGGCGATTTCTATAAAATTCTCGGAGTGAAGAAGGTAGCTTCAGCGCAAGAAATTAAAACAGCATACTATGATTTGGCAAAGAAATTTCATCCTGATGCTAAACCAACACCTAAAGAAACTGAATCATTTCGAAAAATCTCAGAAGCCTATAATGTTTTAAGTGATGAAACAAATCGATCCGAATATGATAGATTTGGAGTGGTTATAACAAATGGGCAACAGACGTCAAAAATTGTAATTGGAGATAAACCGACACATATTGAAAGGAACAAACTAAATTTTATGAGATTCTTGAAGGAACAACCAACAGCAATAAGTAATGAGAAAAAACTTGCACTAAGAGGTGGGTAAAAAATAATATAAACCTAACAACTAAAATAGGTTTTCAAGATTATGTATGTATTTTATGGTAAGCCGTAAATATTATTAAAACAAGGTCTGATTGCAAATTTTTACTGCTCATATTAATATATTGATTAAAATAAAAGAGTGAAAAGATTTCTTTCTGCTTTTTCTCTAAGTGTAGGGGTCGAAAATAGCGATTATTCTAATTTTTCTCAGAGGGGTATAAATATCAATTTAATTATTATGTATAATAATAATGTTAGCTCCAGTGACTTACGCTCCCAACCAATTTTTCTTCATGTTCCTAAAAAAAAACGTTAGTCTTTAAGCTCTATTTGAAACTAGATACACTCTAGCCCCTAGGGCATAAGCCACTACCACTACAATTTTTTGACCTTTTAGGCATCTTTCACTCTTTTCGGGTCGGTAGCGGAGGAGCTCATTGATAGGATTCACTGAAGACGCCCACAGCTCCATTCCTGTGGGACATTTTGTAGAACTACAACAACATATTTGGAGTCCAGTTCTTTAGGGAGCAGATAAAACCGGATACGTTTTTGGGGGTCGTTTCAGTTTCAGTTTATTTATTTAAAGCCTATACACTACACAATAAGAATATAATTCCATTTTTAGTTTTTTTTTTAAATAATAGGTACAATTCTGTTTTCAGGTAGCAAAATGTTACAAGTCAAAATGGAAAATGATAAAGTTGTTTTCACAAATTAATTTTATATTTTTCTTTGTTTTCTAAACAAATTGTGAAAATAATTTTTTGATTTGTCATAACATTCTGGACTTTAAAAAAAGGTCTCACGTAAAATTTCGAAAAGTGACTTATAATATTTTGCCATCTGACCACAGAATTATAATGATATAGATATTTTTGAAATTAAATTATGTATATAGTAATATAGTAATAAATATCGTTTGCAATACAATTTTACAATACATCTCAACTAAATACTCGATAAAATGTCCAAGTAAACCTAAAAAAGACAAAAACCCCAAAAAAATCGTGTAGTTCCAATTTTTTCGGGAATGTTTGGATGAGGGTCCCCTGCAATTAGGTTAGGTCAAGAGAGTGAAAAAAATGTATGAAAGAAAAGTAAGAGAGTTCTAAGGGTTCTAAGAAAAAAAAGAAAGCACAGCAGAAACGCGATTTAAATTCATGAAAAAATGTTACAGAAGAAATTAAATACGCATATTTTACCAATAAAGTAAAGAGAGAATAAGAATGCCTTATGAGCTAAAATCTCAAAAAAAGAACATCCTATTTGCACCAATTATAGAGGAATCAGTCGCGTTTTGATTAAGCATCTTAATCCATTCATGGATGACCTGATCGATCCTTATTAGTGTTGCTTTAAAACAGAAAAGTCTAACATTCACCAAATATACGCATTACGACAGGCAAAGGAAAAGATCCAATATCTAACACCAAACCGATAAACACTCTTCATCAATTTTGATACTTTTGGAAGTACAAATCAAAATGTTAGTGCTGCGTATGTCAGAATTAAGCAGAAGCCGCTTCAATTGTCAAGTGGTAAATGAAGCAAATTCAGGTAAAATCCCTTGAATGCACGACACCTCCACACCTTCTGTAGTATTGTTAATGAGAGACATTCAAAATGTTAATATAAAAATAATATAAATTTAAAAATATTTTTTTTTTTTTGTAATGAGTTCCGAAACCGAAGTCTCTAAAATCAAATTTCATTTTTCAAGCTTTTTGTTTTCAAGATAAATTTTAGTGGCAATGACAACTCCGAAGAACCACGGTCTAGTGAGTTACAACTCTCAATCAATCCCTTTTGTGTGCGTTGTTAGTTCTACAGGATTGTAGATCCTACAACTTTACGTCGAATCCGACCGAGATGCACTTTTCATGACAATAATACTTTTGGAGTATACATCAGGCTTTCTCGAAACTGAGCTCTAACCCAGACCTCTGGCGTGATAGTCCGACACACTAACCACATATTTGAAAAACAATTTGTTAAACAATCATGCCTTTTACCGTTGTCGTTTGTCGTAAAAAATGACACGACAGAGAAAACGACAGCTGTCGTAGGTTACAAACGATAACGGTAAGGGGTATGAATAATCATGCCTGTTGTTCTTGTCGACTGTCACTTACAAAAGCATCAACAGTCATGTTGACCTGTTGTGTCGTTTTTTACGACAAACGACAACGGTAATAGGCATCAATATTTATATATGTATGCAGTATGCATATATGTAATTACTTATATAAATTGTTTTCTGGTTTTACAGATCTACTTCCCCAAATAACTGGCAACAATGAAGTCCAAATGAATTTAAATTTTTTACAAGCTATTCATGGAATCAAACAATACATAGATCTCAAAGCAATGATCAAATGCCCTAGATGTAATGGGGCTACTAAAATGGAAAGCCAGACAAATATTGAATTTTGTCCAAAATGCGGTGGCACTGGACAGTATAGAATTAAAACAGCAAATTTTATGGAACACACACAATGCGACACGTGTAATGGCAGACGATATGTTAACAAAAATAGTTGCAAAACGTGTGAAAACCGAGGGTATGTATTGCAGGATAAGCGCATCGAAGTGCAAATACCACCAGGAACTTCTAATGGAGATATTTTGAAAATAAAACACCCTCTAAATAATCAAGTTGTTAACATTCGAGTTGCTGTAGATAAAAGCAGTTTATTTAAGCGTGACGGTAATAACATTGCCACGGACAAATACCTGACCATAAGCCAAGCAGTGTTGGGTGGCACATTCAAAATTCGTGGTTTGTACGAAGATTTAGAAGTGAAACTTGGCCCAGGAACAGAAAGTCATACAATGCATTGTTTCAAAGGCAGTGGTATACGCACTGCTGCAGGCCAAGTGGGAGACCACATAGTAACATTTAAAGTTCGAATTCCGAAGAGTTTGACCACTAAACAGCGGCAATTGATGCTGTCGTTATCGAGAGCTGAAGATCCAACATTTGATGGGCAATAGTTTTGGTTATGGTTTTGGATAACAATATTCTATTAGGAGTTATTAACTATAAACTAAATTATATAAATAAAATAAATAAAATATAAATTGTTGTACATGGATATGGAGCTTACGGTTTTTATATTGATACCCCATTGGGAATCTGACCAGCGTTCTCGCCAAGCTTTTAGAACCATCAAATTGAGAAGACTGGTTTTGCTAGTTGTTTTCTGTAGTTCCATGCCTGTATCTTTCATTGTCCATGCATTGGGAAACTATTAATAATTATAATTATAAAACTTTTAAATGTAGATATATTTTATTGTATTATTAAAACATTTTAAGCACTTGTATATCAAAATTAAAACGTCGGTAGTAAAAAAAAAGGAAATCTGTTTCTCTGTCAAGTGTCAACAAAAATATTCTGACAGCGCTTAAATCTTGACAGATGCGAAGCGAGGTGAATTTTTCGTGGTCAATTTTATGAAAATAATTCTTTAGGGTGCATGCAAAATGATCCAGGCATTCAAGGTTAGCATGGTAATCGCAGCTACGGATGAACAAGAGATGAAAGGAAGAAAGGAAGCCTCTGCTTATGCTTGAGTCATTGGATATGCAACTAGCTGACTTGGCGGACTTTGTTTCGTATGCAAAGTTGTGTTATTATGATTTTCAAAATTTATTATGTTTGTTTCCGTAGAGTGCTTACCTAAATCGATACGAATCCAACAATAAAAAAAAAAAGAATGCAAATCGGACAAAAAACATACAACCGAATTCATCAGAGGCAGGAATTCATTTTTATATAATGTATATACAGATTATTTCTTATGTGATATTAATCGATTTACCATGAAACTCGTAGTCCGCCATTAAATGTTAGGTGATGTTAGACCGCACCAGGAAAAACCATTTGAGCTACTTACAATCACACGACTGCAGCGGCATGACCAAATTTATGACGTGAATTGGCATTTCTTTCTATTCGCATGTGCAGAGACAGAGAAATGAGATTTCTTAGCCAGTACACACAAAAATGTAAAAAAAAAAACGAGTTCATCTAGTATCTATTAGATAGCGTTAGTTTCTATGGAAATTAGTTGTTTTTCGTTCACAACTAATATTATTTTTCATCACTGGCTGTAAATGTGTCTATGATACACCTACTCTATTTACTAACCTCCCATTAAAAAATAAAAAATAATTTAAACCTTATCATGTAATTGTATAAGGTAAAGCGCACTAAGCGGGAGTTAAACTGTACCCCACTACGCGGCAAAGTTGTCAGAATATCAGCTTTGTAGTGCTGTGTCTCAGAATTGGAGCTTTACTGCCGCTCAGTGAGGTCCATCATAAATACATTTCTATAGTACTATCATGTATGAATAATCACCGCCAGGCCATCTAACGAAAATTGTGAATAACACATCTGGAAGGACTTACATTCACTAATTGTCTCCAAATGTGTTTTGCTCAAGTTTCATTAGATGGCACTGGTCCATGATAATACCATTGTATATAAATGTCTATAGTACATGGAGCAGCGCCATATACGAAAATTGTGAATAACACAATTGGAGGTTCCTACATTTACTAAGTATCCGACAACAATAATGGGATAGACAAGAAAGAAATATAAAAAAAAATACATCGTTTGAAAGAGAGCCGACAATTTTTTCGTATCCTTAGTAACTGTATTTACTCTTTCGTCAACAAAAAAGAAATTAAAGGAAAGAACATTAATTCTAACGCCGAGTTTCATTTTTGAAAATGAGTTTCGGTGGAATTTCGATGTATTCAGCTTTTTACCTCTTTCTCTCCGACAGTCTTTTATTCCATCGCAAATGTGGCCCAGCACTTACAATAGTAGTAAACAAATAATTTAACAATAAAGAATTTGAATGTGTTTGAACAACAATAAAGAATTTTATTGGTTCTCAAATCCGTGTTTCCTTGACAAAAGCCGTAAACAAACAAAAATCATATATAATTACGACTTTTGTCAGGGTAACAGAATAGATAACTAGTAAATGCATGAACCTAAAAGTGTGTTACAAATTTCTAAAGATGGCCAGGCGGTAATTATTCAGCATGAAAGTACTATAGAAATGTATATAAAATGACAATACTATACAAATTTATATAAGTACAATTGTGAGGTCTATAACATTTCATAAATCCGTTGTAAAGTAGCTTCTTCTAGTGCAGTCGCGACTTTTATTATGATAGCTGTTATTTTAAGTTTTTATTATAAAATCTGCCGAAATTTGTTCTTTAATACCCTGGTCGTTTCTTCAAACACGGTAATATTATTCACTCGTTTAAACCAGATGTAAACTTAATTCAAGATATGAATTATTCATATTATTTACTTCTTTGTCCAGTTTAATATTGTTTCCTCACAGTAAAAACACTTAAGAAAGATATCTTAAAGAAAGAGCAATTAAAATAAATAAATTTATTTTGAAATAGACGAAACCAATGAATAGTTTACATCTGTTAATTACTTAATCGACAGAACAATATGGTCATCAAAATGATTATCAGCTTACAATCACACCCGCTTAACCATTCAAATGGCTCTGGTAATGCAATCGCTACAAATTATTTGTTGCTTTCCGACTCTTCAATAGATGTCACTTAAAATTATCGTAAAAATTATCCTTAAAATCCAATCCCTGCTCGTGATTTTTCTATGTTCTCTGAAACCAACTTACAGAAGAAGTTCTCCAACATATATTTTTTTTTTCATTTCGTTTATGAAAAATTAGAAAACAAAATAAATTTTATTTTACTACCATTTAAGAGTATATTGTATATTTTCAAACTACAATCAGTTTTATTAATTCTTCTTTGTACAAAAAATAGATTCTCAATCCGAAAAGCCCAGAAAGTTCTTACATAAAATTTTTGTTTTTTTTATAATTTTAAATAATCACTTACTATATTTTGTTCTACTTTTAAATATTACTCGAAGCCAAATATAATTTTTTCAATGCGAATATAATAAAAGTACATACATATAGGTATAAACAACGATTATTATTTTGTAATAACTAGAGTTACATTATGTATAATGCATTATAATTTTTGTTCAATCAATTGTTTTTTGTTTTGTTTCTTAATTCTTTTTAATATTTTTTTGTGAATACATTTTGTTTAATAAATGTTTCTTTTGGTTTCTTTTTTTTTTAATTAGGAAGTTATTAAACAAACCCCAAAGAAAAATAAAATGTGTGTGTCGAATGTTTATTATATTGAATTTATTTCGCATCTATAGTGATAGTAGAATGGTTGAAAAAAATGTATATGTACGTGTCGTCTGAATGTATATATATCTATATATTTTTAAATGTGTAAAAATTAAGTTTATAAAAAAACGTTCACTAATATTCTGTTTCAGATATGATCGTTCCATTTCCTTTAACTTCTTATATACCGTTATATTTTCTGTAAAACCTTAAATCAACGGAAAAAAGACTAAAAAAAATAGCAGAACAAAATCTGTTAATAAAATTTTTTTCAATATTTTTCATTATTTATATTAAAATATTATTTTATCTGTTTTCGGATTTAAAGTTAAAATAAAAGAATTATTCCTTAATTTTTTTAACAAATATTATACGATTTAACGAAAACAAATTTCAAGAAAACAAATTATAAAGAGCTGAAGAAATCCGCTAGATTGATCGTAGTGGATGTGATAAACGAGGTCTATGCACTATCAACGTCCCCTCCTCCCTTTACGGCTGATGCATAACTAGGGCCGGAAGTCGGTGGGTTGGTTGGCTTAGTCTCATCTACTACAGGTGGGTTGTCAACTAAATACACACATCCAAATATCGGTTTTATTGTTTTTACAAATGATAACAAAAACATTTACCTTTAACATCCACAGCAAAACTTTCAACGCTTCTTAGATCATGCTTCTTGATAAGTTGGCATTCTCCACCTTCTATTGACGGTATGGAATAAACGTACAAGTAACCGTCCTGGGAAGCTACCATGAGTCTAGTTGAACAAACAAAAAAAAATACACGATTTATAAAAATATCCAGACCAACACAATAAAAATATTACCTTAATTGTTTTTGAATTGTAGCTATGGCACAAATTCGCCTAACCCCGGCCTCAGGAAGAGTTACAGATGCAAAGGCCCGTCCCTGACTAAAGACATTCGTAACTTGTGTTGGCAAGTAACTGGTTACGGTTTTGCTTAAAAATCTGAGAAACGTATAACTTAATAAATTATTGATAACATGATCTTTAAGCAAAGATTAAATTCGGAATGAAAATTCACAGCTTTTTAGAGTTTCTTAACATACCCCATCCAATCGTCACTTGATTGTTTACTTTCGTTCTCAGCTACACTTCGATCCAAACGGAATATATGAACAGTTTCAGTGTTTGAGCTTGAAACTAAGTACTCAGAGCAGGTGCTGAATGAGAGTGAAGCAATGGATACACAACGTTTGAGGCCACGACGCAATTCAAAGAGTTTACTGCCATCCAGAGAAGAAAAAACACGAATAACAGTTCCACGTTCACTGGCCGTGGCGATTTCCGTACCTGACGGACTAAATGCAATCGCTGCCAATGGCGTATCGTGAGCAGGAATCATAGTTTTGGCATGCAAATTGATGGCATCGAATATTTGAACTTCACCTGAAGTCACACTGCCCGGGTAGGCGAGATAACAGTGATCTGATGATGAAGAAAGGGCACATAGTCCTGTAGTATTGGATGGTGTATCGCGAATTGTATGAACAACTTTCATGTCCTGGATGTTGTGAATGTATAAACTTTCTTCCAGACAAACAACAAGACGTTCACGATTGAGTTTTACTGCCAGTATGGTGTTTGAGTATGAGTAGTTGCAGATTTCGCTTTGTTTTTTGAAATGGCATACCTAGATTATTATAATTTATTAGTTTTTAAAAATTGCAGATATTTTTGTTTTTGTTCAAATAAAAACCTTAAGCTTGCGTGGTGCTTTCAATGAAACTATGGCAACTAAAGAGCTTTCAAAGAGTCGTTCAATGAGGAAAATCTCTTCTGATTGACAACTATAGATTTTGTCTAAGGTAGAGTCGATGCTACCGAAGCTATACAGACTGTATCCAGATTTTGTAGCTACAGCCAGGGACCTAAATAAATGAAATAATGCAATAAGTATGTATGAAAATAGATTTTTTATAAATAGAATATATGGTGTAAATTGTTATTAATGAATTATGCTTAAAATACATTTAAGAAACGAAAATATAGACAATTTTACAATTTTACAAAAATAAATGAATGCTTTATTCTAAAAATCAATATTCGAACCTATTTAAATTTTTAAATATTGATATTACAATATTACAATGGCAATTGACACTTTACACACTTCAACTATCAAACAATCTTTTTGTGTGCGTTGTTAGTTCTAAAGGATTGGAAGGAACCTACAATTGTTCGTCAAGTCTAAGTCACGACTAAGGTAAGATGCACTTTTTATTTCAATGATACACTTGAAGGATTTGTCACTTGATTGCCTGTGCTCTCTGGAAACAATCAAAGTAGTTTGTCTGTCTGGCCAAAATTGTATCATATTGTCGATTTAATAATATTTTAATCTAAAAGACTATCTGGTTTATATTTTAGTCTGCCGTGAGATGTGAAGCATACAATCTGACGTTACACGTGCAATATCAGGTGCGGCTACAGGTGCTGGGACATGCACATGAACAACCGGCTTATTATTAGGGTATTGACTCACAATCTCTCACAATAACGTACTCTGCAAACGTATATCTCCGAGGTTGTGCACTACTGGTTTAGGGGTTGTAACCGTTCGGACAACTGGTCCAGCGACTATGATGGATGAAATTGCGATAGACCTTAGTTGATCATGAATGTGTCTTTTGAATTCATGATCGCTATCTAGCTTGACAGTGTAGTAATACAATCCTTTTATCCATGATTGAATCAAGTTCCTATGATGATTTGTTATTTCGGTAAACTAGAGTTGTTATACCTACGTTCGTTCACCTATGGACTCCATAAACCATTTTGTTGCGGAACACTAAGAGTGTGAAGAAAACATCAAACTTCCAGAGACTTAAAGAGAACGATCTAAAGTTATTTGCATCCAGAATATTATGCCTCGATTGGTAGTCGAGGCATACATTCTACAAGACAATTTAAAAGAACCCAGACAAAATTTAAGCTATTTTTGAAGCACAAAGACCGACAACTGAGAAGGAAGTCAAACAATTATTTCGTTTTGACACCTACCATAAACGAGGTAATCTCATCCACGTCGCCAAATTGTATGCATTAATATAATTAGGACAATATTAAAAAAAAAAAAACAATGCGTTACTGCAAAAATCAATAATCAAACCTGTTTTAATTTTCAAAAATTGATAAAGAACAACACTGGTAAGAACAAGTCGAAAAAATCAAGTAGGTACTGAAAGTATTTTGTTTCCACATAATGGGTAGAAAAAAGATCAAACACAAAGAAGGCACTAGGTACCAGCTGTGAAAGGTTAAATTAAAAAATAACGTCTTCCAAAAAAAATCTATTATTTTTGCGAGTTTCAATATATATTTAAGGGCAGAATTGCGAGGTTCCGGGCTATTCAAACAATCTTGGAGCTTATATTATGTGGTTTTAATATGTTTATCTACTGGGGTGGCATTCTAGATCTAAAGGGGCAGGTCTCCATGCGCGAAAAATCTTTTAATTCCCAACCTTTGTAAATATTTTACAAATCATTAACCCCATGTTATTAAATACAATCTGATAAAAATAAAACTAAATTACATGTACTTACGTGATGTTTTGATTGAAATTAACAAAGAGTTCTCCAGAATCTATATCTGGTCTCCCAAGCAGGCTCATGATGGCTGTTTTGTAATAACTTCCGAGTTAAGATTTATGCGTTCGAATAAAATGTAAATTCTGTCTGCCAAGGTCAGTCCAAGAGTCGATGTCCTAACAAACAGAAGCAAATCTCTTGCTTTTAGGTGATATCAATTGGTTTATTAGTTATTTTAGTATAATAATTCACAAACTAGTGAGAAGAATTATAACAGCAGTTGCAGTGTATAAAAAAAACAGTAATCTTCAATCACAGGCCAATATAAAAACAAATAATATACAAATTGGGTGTTTTCTTTTATGCAGGGTACAATATTGAATGTTCCGAAAACAACAGTCGTTGTTTTTTGTTGACAAATTATACGCTAATCTTGATTAAACTTTTAAAAAATGCGACGAATGTCGATATAAAAAAAAACAACGTAGTGTTTTCCCTGTTTTTGCTTTTGCTTATTTGGGTTCCAAACACAAAGCACCTCGAAAGATGTCAAAACAAATTGCTATTTTTTTTTCTTGCTGTTGTGTACACACTTTCTTTCTCTTTTGTGCGAGTGCTGTTTTTTTGTTTTTTGTCTCTGTCTTCTTGGGTCACTTTTTTTTACGTAAATATTTTTTTGGAAACTATCACAAATTTGAGTTGATTTCTTCTTTTGATTGAAACTTTGAGGATTTATTTTTAGAACGGATTGTTGGTCAAGAAATAATTAATTAATTGTATTCTATTTTATTTAAATTGGTAACAGTTGTAACAGTATAGATAATTTTTTTCAAAATTGTGTTGGTGTTGATTGCTAGCAAAATTTTGTTTGAGAAAAATATATTTTGATTTTTGACAAGAAAATTTGGAGAATGATATGGAAATGGTAATGAAGATTGAACGTGTTCAGGGATAGACATTTCGAAAATTAACCACTGCATTATTTCGGTGTGTGGCTAAACTGTTGTATTCATTGCCACCAGGGTATCAGCAGCTATTTATTTCAAGTCTGCAAAAGAATGTAATTAATGATGCGGAATTTCAAAACGCTACAATTTATCGTGATGCAATGTACAACGGATCTCAAAGCAATCCTACTGCATTCTATGTGCAAATATAAAAAACCTTTAGCATCACAAATAGCTCCGATGCAACAAATATTGCATTGCAGTAGAAAGGTGGTGTTGCAATCATTGACGTACTAGATATGGACCGCCAGTCGGTTGAAATTTTCATACAAACGGCCAAGAAAAGTTGTTCCAGCTAAAAACAGTCTAAAAACGCCATCATCTTTTAGTGTTAAATACGTGTACTAATTTCGCAATTAGAATTTAAATGAAAACGATAATATATTCATCTGTAAGTAGCTCATGGCATAAGGAGTGGATGTGTTTTGTAAAATAAAAGTCGTTTGATAATAATTTCCACCAAAATATTTCAATAGTAAACAATTAATTAAAAAAATCATATCACTACTACGCAGATTCCCTGCTAGTAGTTGATGGCGCCCCTAGTTATGTTGGAACACGCGTGAAGTTGGCTACTGGCGGTCCATACTTAATACGTCAATGGTTGCAATGTATAACAAACCACAGGTCATCTACTTGTAATCCTCCGTCTCTTCCCGTAGAAAACAAATTTTACACGGGCTTTTCTATACATGAATACATGTGAACAGCAAACTGCAAAATTGTAAGAATGTATGGTCTAGCCAAATTTGAGTCCCATTTGAAATGCACGGGCACGCATACAAAGTTAAATCTCTGCAGTTTTGAAAGTTTGTTGGCAAAAATGGATGGAGCCACCTGAGTTGATGTTCTATTTATTTATTATTCTTTGGTTGATGACCGATGTGCAAAGCATAGAATAATAAATAAATTGAAAATCAACTCAGGAGGCTCCACCCACTTTTGCCTACAAACTTTCAAAACTGCAGAGATTTAACTCTGTATGCGTGCCCGTTTATTTCAAATCTGACTGTCAATTTTGGCTAGACCATACATTCTTACAATTTTTCATTTTGCTGTTCACACGTATTCATGTATAAAAAAGCACGTGTAAAATTTTTGTTTCTACGGGAGGAGACGGTACAAGTTAATGACCTGTGGTGCAAAGAAAACAAAAATTTAATTTCTCGAGCTTTTTCTCTGAATGCATCCATTGTTGGTCATTCACGGTAGATTCATTTTCTGTCATCTATAATTTTAAGTTAAAATTTTTGCTCATAACAAAATTTTGTCGGCCTTTTTTTTATAAAAATCTAATTTCATATTTATTAATTTAAAACTTTTCTATAAAATGTCAGACGAAAACAAAACAACAGAACCTTCCGAGGCTTCAGCATCACCCTCGACCAAACCGAGTACTTCAGACATTACCCATTTAAATCTTGCATCAGCCGCAGATGCTCCAGAACCACCAAAAATTGAAGAGATTGTCCAAATCGATCCGGAATGTTTGGTTCTAGATCTGAATCATCACCGCATCGGAGTGCTTGAAAATTTCGAACCACTTACTAAAATCGAGAACTTATATTTAAGATGGAATCTGATAAAGAAAATTGAAAATCTAAACACTTTGACCACATTGCTAGAACTAGAGTTGTATGACAATCAAATAACCAAAATTGAGAATCTAGAATCCCTAATCAATCTAGAAATACTCGATATTAGTTTCAATCGTCTAATCAAGATTGAGAACCTCGATGCATTGGAAAATCTAAAGAAATTGTTTCTGTGCGCCAATAAAATCAGCATCATCGAGAATATTGGTATGCTAACGAATTTAACCATGTTGGAACTTGGTGATAATAAATTAAGAAAGATTGAAAATTTAGAGACGTTGGTTAATCTCAGACAGTTGTACTTGGGTAAGAATAAAATAAAGAAAATTGAAAACTTGGAGAAACTAGTTAACCTTGAATGCTTGAGCTTGCAAGCTAATCGCATTGTAAAAATTGAAAACTTGGAATCGTTGGTTAATCTCAACGAGTTGTATTTATCCGAAAATGGCATAGAGGTGATTGAAAACCTAGAAGAGACCAAACTAATTGAAACATTAGACTTGGCAAAGAATAGAATCAAGTCGATTCAGAACCTTGAAAACCTAGCTGATTTAGACGAGTTTTGGATGAATGACAATCAAGTAGCCGAATGGAAAAACGTAGAGGAACTGAAGAATAACAAAAAGCTTGCAACTGTTTATTTGGAAAGGAATCCAATAGCAAGTGATGCGATGTATAGATTTAAGATCAAAGATATTGTACCATGGTTGCAGAAGATCGATGCGACGTTATGTCGATAATTTTATTTATTTCTTTTAATTAATGTTTTTGCTTGTTTAACAAACTCAATGTTCTTTTTCAGTGTTATACTAGATTTATATGAATCAATAATTTGAATTTAACGTAATAAAAATGTTTATTTAACTTGGAAGCTATTTTTGAAGCACCAGTTTGTTTTGACTTTACTAAAATGCTTTAGCAGAATCAAGAATGCAAAAATCTTATTAGTCCTGCTGATACTACTTTCCAATTTCAGTCAACCAAACCCAACAAGAAGCAACCTTGTTGTTAGATTCTTTGTTATTTGAGAGCTTACACATTAGGACCAACACTTGTTATAGTGTGAAGAACAACTCGAACTTATTTAAGTCGAATTTCTCTGTTAATCGAATTTTTATTTATGTTACCTTATATCGTTCTATAACTCGAAGTTTCTGTTACTCAAACATTTTTTCCCTCAGTTTGACTTATGGAACTGTACTCAGTATCGAGACTCGGGGAAATAACACTTTAATTAAACAAAAAGAATTATAAGTAGTACTCCTAATTTTATTGCAATGAAATATTTAATTCGTCTTCTTTTTAACATATTATTACACGCTAAATCATACACCAACGTGTTTGTGGTGGGTTTTTTGTTTTTATGTTATTACAATAAATCCCTTCTCTTCATACAAAATATATTATGAAATGTGTGGGTCTAAATTCTAGAATTATATTCAAACAAATAATTAAAATGTATCTGAAAAAATGCAAACAATATGTTAATTGTTTTTTTTTTATTCAATCCTAAAATCCTAGCAGAGGAACAAAAAAAGGCAATAAAATAGAAGAGGAAACTAAAAACACCCACAAACTTTTGCTGCGCATTTCCACGGCATCCATAAAAAAAACGTGTTATTTCCTAGGAATATTTTTTGTTTTTTGATTTTTTTTTCTTTTTGTGAATTGTTTAGCTATGCATTCCCGCGCTACATAAGAATCAAAGCTACTTCTTCAGGTCTCATGCTCGGACACTTCCAATTGTATAAATAATATTGCAAGTTACCATCACCGGTACCAAACTTCAAGGGCGACAAGAATTTTTTGTTGTCCATTAAATCTAGAGCATTGAATACATCCATTTGGACATTTTTAGCAGAAATTAAGGCATCATTCATAAGCTCCAACCAGGGAGTTTTTGTGGAAACATTATAGAAAGAATAAGCGGCTCGCACATTTTTATGCACCGGATGATGCATCACAGTTGATGGCAAGCTATAGAAGCTAACCATATCAGTTATTTCGCCATTATCAGCTTCGACTATAAAACAGTCAATGATACCTTCTCGTGGTGAGAACCAATGAACGAACTCCTCCTGTGAAAATACTGGACATATTTGGAATTTCGAGAGATACTCATTGAGTATTTTGTGGGCACCTTCCATATCTTTTAATTGAATACGACGAAAACCCCGTGTCTTTGGTTGATCGGGTAATTTGAAGAGCTTTATTGTTCGTTGCATTGTCATGTTTCTGGCTAGGTGTGAGAACTTAACCTGTAAATAAAAATAAGAAAAAGGTAGTTATTTGAAGGAAGTTCAAAATAAGATCAATATAAAATAAAGTTGTCCTCAAATACTCAAGTTTCAGTTACCGACAGAATATAAAACAATTGAAGGTTTATATAAAGTGACTCCCTAGAGGATGATCCAACCTTCGTTACTATAAATAAGAGAGAGGTCATTTCCAATACATCTAGAACTAGAGGGTATATATTTCTTTTCGGACCGAAAAAATCACAGAAAAACTAATTGGGATCGTTTTGTTATATAAAACGGTATTATTACAGCCTTACATCAGAACCTCTTAAAGTTATTAACCATATGCTTGAGACCTTAAACTAATACTTTAAAAACGCCTTAATGGCACTAAGTTCCAACAATTCATCTCATTGGTGGAATAAGTAGTCCTTTCAATGCGATTCAGGAAACGATTGGAAACTCTACCAAAACATTCAAAAGAGAGATAGAGTTTGCGATTAAAAGATTTGTTTAACATTGAAGGTGTGTTTAGTATTTTTGAGAGTGCAATAGAAGAAAACTAGTATGCATGAACATTGCGACAACAGTCTCACTTAAATGATAGTAGGTTAGCTTATTGCAAAAGAAATATTAACACCACCCTCGCCAACACTAATTAATTAAAAGAAAGGCGATACCATCCCAATTGTGGATATTATCAAGGTAGACAATTCGATTGTTTCTATAAAATAAGCTTTTTATTATCTTTAATTTGGTATCACAAAAAAACGATTCGGCGCTTAAAAAGTCATCGATTTGCACTGAAACTTCAATCTCTCTTTACCTGGCCACAATTTAATCTACCATCAATTGATAGAAATCCTAAGTATCTACCTAGGAATAAATAAAGATTCTAGCTATATTTTTCTTTAAACGGGTTTTAAAAACCTTTTGAATTCTTCTTCCTAAATAGAAATTTATGGGATAACAATGATATTCTGGAACCTACAACCAAATTTGTCTTTATAGACAAACATGGACATACAATCCTCGCGACTTAAATAGGACACCAATCAAGTGCATTTTCTATCGTTATTTGAGAGACTGCTGGTAGGCGAAAAGGCATTAGAGAGGTAAGGATTAAAATTCAGAAACATCTTGAGTTATAAGACTAACGGAACATGATATTTAGACAATTTAAACATCAGTATTTAGCTTAGTTTATACTTTATCAAGAACAAGTATTTAATTGGCAGATACAGTGCAGATATCAAGAATATAGTAATAGTTAAAATTAGAGTACTTTATTGATTTTAATTCGAATTTTTGAAAATTTTCTGAGCAATATAAATTTTAAAAAATCCGAAATGCTCGATTTAAAATACAAATACGTTTAGGAAATTTGGATAGCGTTTGAAAGAAGATACCGATACACATTGGTTTTGAATGTCTGAACATTACAATGGAAAGGAAAAACAGAGCCGGGTAAAGCATTCCACAATCGTGTGCTGCGGCTTAAAAAGAATCTCTGTACTTAAAAGTACGTCCGAAGTTTGGCTCTAGTCAGCACCCTACCTAGTTCCGTATATATACTGGCTACTCTTAGGTGAGGTATCCAAGGATGGTAACAAATGGAGTTAGCACAAAAAAACACACTTTAAAATCTTAAAAATTATCTTTGTTCAAATCTTTCTCAAGCTGACAAAATGGATCAAGAGAACTTTGAATTTCCATATTCATAGCCGAGCAGGCAGACAGACTATGCCAACTACGAAAACCATATTTTTCTTTAAAATTGGATGATCTCATGTGCAGACCAGTTTATCCTTAGCCAGCCAACACGTTGCCTAGTTGGGCACATAGACTGGTGATGGGTACTCTTAATGAGCTATCCGAGGATCTCTTGACTTTACCAATAACTTGAATTGAATTAGTGAACCATCAAATGCAATCGAATTACATTGACCATAGTTTGATTGCGTTAGGCTGCGGTTCTGGTGCTAACGAATTTTACTCGCGCGAACTTAGCGAATGTAAGCGATTGCTAAGTTCGCGCGAGTAAATTTTGTTCCCTGGAACCACAACATAGAAAATGCGTACTTTCTAATAATTTAGCGAACTTTGCGGATTCGCGCGAGTGAAATTCGCTTACATTCCCTAGCACTGGAAACGTAATCTTTAGCGGGTTCTTTTTAATCAACCAGCAAACCTAATATGCAAAAAATATTTAGGAAACAGGTTTTAAAGGCAAGGGGCTGAGTTTTGCGGCAAGAAACGGTAGAAGATTTTCAGACGGATTCTCTTGTTTTGAGATTCTAGTTGTCTGTCTGTACGTAGCAGCACCTACAGCCTAAACGGCTGAACCGAATCGCTTCAAATTTGTAATGTAAGGTTTCTACTGTTTCTAGAACATACCACCACAGATAATAAATATACAGATGTCTCATGCTCATACAAAAATATGTCCCTACAATGCCTGATAAATATTACACAAAAATATTTCGGAAAAAGTATTTAAAACACGTTCACTATCCAATGCAACATTTTTGATACACATCATACAATTTGTACCTGATTCTCGAAGTCCAATGTATCATTTTTTTATTCAAAATAATACATTGGACAGTGGAAGCTATAGTCAATTTTTATTGTGGACGTAGAGGTGTAAAAATTAAATTTTGTATGGGAATAGTGAAAAAAACGACATCGAACCTCCTTTGATGATGGAAACCGAGACTTCGATATACCACATCAAAAACAACAACAACACAAACAACCTAGACTTAATGAAGCTGCAGGCCATGAAAAATAGAGACGATTTCTTATCGTCCTATGCCTCCATCTGGGTTACAGGACATTTTCAGACTTATTACACAATACATTCATATTTACGACAGGGACAAGTGGAGAATCAACTTTTCATGACTAACTTATACTCAACTCATACTATACTTTTGGGTACGCAACTAATTCTTCAGGATTGGAGGAAACATAAAGTTCACCGCCTAATCTGACCAGTTAAGATAGGATGTTATTTTCTCACAACAGCGAGTGCTTCTGAAAAATAAAACAACTCAGATGTTTAGGTTCTAGGTATTCGAAGTCAGAACTTTTGTGTCATTTTGCGATACATTAATACTACCCTACAAGGAACTCCTGAAACTTTTTGTGGGGAAACGTTTGAAATAATATTACCGAGTACAATTGAAAGTCTAACAAATAATGAGTAAAACTTTATGTTTAGTACTTACATCAACAAGTTTCTTCGGATTGAGAGAACGATGCCAGTATCTGCACGTCGACACAGGTTTTGGCAGTACAACTCCAGCGGTATAGGCCGCCTGATAAATGCCAGTCAGATTAACTCGTCTTGTAATCTCCCTTATCAGCACAGGTGCTACACGTTTGCTTCTAAGCTTTTTGTGTACACACAAAAAATTTATTTCTACTACTTTTAACACCTTCTCGTAGCATCGGAGTTTACTTGGAATTGCCGATATGAATCCCACTAAACGTCCCGATTTCACAACCCGTACGCCAACATGCCAGTCTTGCCGCCAACCAGGCGGTTGCAAAGACCATTTCAAGAATTCCGGTTGATAATCAAAGCGAAACATCGAATCATCATCTTCTACGTAGTTTTCATTAAGCAGTGTGTACAATTCTGTTAGGTTTTGAGAGCTATTTAAGTCGAGCGTGTCCCACTTAAAGCCTTCAGGAAGAGTATAAGGGTCTGGCCTAATATCCGAAATATCCTTATCCGGTTCGATAGATTCGTTTGTAAAGACCTCCTCGTTGAGCTTTGGAACTGGTTGAGTTGACCAAAAGGTAAACTTTTTGTTTGCGTTTTCTCGCGCAGGCACCTCATCTGGTTTCTGATATCCACCATAAAGAGCTGTAATTTGAAATTACTTTATTTAAACGATTTACGAGATAAAAACACAATAAAACTAAAAATCAATAAATCATCAAATATTCAATAAGAAAAAACAAATTAATTTTGGAGCCTCACTTCGAATATCCTTGGGAATTTTAAAGGCGTCGTTAGCCGAATTCAATCCCGACATCACATCGACGAATTTCATAGAAAGAGCCGACACCAAACGATTGCGGGATTCTTTATCTTCCCATGCTTAATAAGAATAATTTAAAAAGAAATAAGTAGAATTTAAATGGTAAATTAAATTAATAAACTTTATATAGATACCTTGATCGTCAGTTTTTTCTTCGCCGCCACTCTCAGGTTTTGTTACTTCGGTATTTTCGACATTTTCTTCGGCACCTTTTTCAATTTCTTTGTTATTCGATTTTTGGTCTTTGTCCATGTTGGCTAGAGAAGGATTCTTTTGAATATCGATTTATGGTTTTTATTAATTAATTTTATTACTTTTATTCTTTAATTACCTTTTATAATGAATATTTTTTTATTTTTAATGTGCTACACAAGACACCCGTCTTCTCCTTGATTTTTTGCACAAGAGAACTCTTTTTGACAGTAGAATTCAATATGGCGTCGAATGAAAATTGCCATAATTAGCTCAATTAGAAAGCGTTCGAAATGAGTTGAAACAGCATAGCTGGTATACCCAAATGAGGTGAATATAAATTGTAATCTTTTTTATTATTATTTATTTTTAATTGTCCGATTTCTGAATAGGGGGTTCGCACATGCATGACAAGAGCGGCATGATCGTCTGAGTTTTGATAGAAGCCGCATTTTTGTATCCCTTCTGATCCTCATCTGGATTGGATATGCGTAGTGAAATACATGGAAAAGTACAACCACAAGATTTAGATCTTGCAAAATTCCAATCCGTTCCGGATCAGAAGGGATAATAAAACACGGCTATTGTATTAGGCCCAGTCTTTTAAGCTCTGGTTAAATTTAACCCTTAATCATAGAAACACATACAAAATCTATGGTTAACAACTGAAATAACCAATGGTTACAAATTTAACCATATGCTTGTAACCATAGAACCACACACAAAATCAATGGAAATAACCAACGGTTACAAATAACCAGAGCTGAAAAGACTGGCCCTTAGACTGGTATCGAAACTAGGGTTTTTCTGTAGTTTTTTTTATAGACCGTAAAATATGCAACTTTTTTAAAGCAGCTCCATTTTTAACCATTCTTTTTTCATAAATATGCATTGAATTAAGTTTTGTTGCTAGTTAATATTAGTTAAAATGGTATATTTTGTTTCAAAATGGATGTGCCAAAAAAATGAAAAAAATTAGGTACATCAAAAATTATTAAATTAATGTATTTTCAGTGGTTATTATGTGCCAGAATAAAACGAAAACCTTCAAACCTAACATCTTTTCATCAAAATAAAAAAGAATCAATCACTATTTAGTACCGAGCAATCAACGCTTACTACGTTGTGTCACAACACCATGGTGTGGCAGTGTGTCCAAAGTATTACAGAGTAAAAACTCTTCAGTTTTGAAAGTTGGTTGTTCTATTTATTAGTTCTTGTGTTTGCCACGTGAGGGGAGAGAATAAAAGCACTGAACGCGCTCAAATAAAATGCTTGCGTTCGCCAGCACAACTATTGCGCACGTTCGGGTGCACACCAAAAGAGCTATCTGGATACGTCTGTATAGTATGAGTTTACGAACGACCTAAACCGGATAGGTGTCAAAAGACACACAAACACATATTCGTAGTCAGCTGTTTGCCAATCCTCCCTTGGCTTCGTGAGTATACTGAAAATTTTACGATACTTTCAGATTTATTTCCCCGCCGGAGCTATATGGTCGATCAGTTATGTTTTAACATGGAATTACAACAACAGTAAAGTATGCGAACCACAATAGTTGTGCACGCGAACGCAAGCATTGTGGTTCGCATACTTTACTGTTGTTGTAATTCCATGTTAAAACACAACTGATCGATCATATAGCTGCGGCGGGGAAATAAATCTGAAAGTATCCTAAAATTTTCAGTATACTCACGAAGCCAAGGGAGGATTGGCAAACAGCTGACTACGAATATGTGTTTGTGTGTCTTTTGACACCTATCCGGTTTTGGTCGTTCGCAAACTCATACGATACAGACTTATCCAGATAGCTCTTTTGGTGTGCACCCGAACGTGCGCAATGAATCAGGTCCTAAAACATGTCAACCACCTGAAAATCAGCTGATATTTCAAAATACACAAAAACGTCAGTTGTCACCGCCGGGCGAAGTGTAAAAAACACTTATGAAATTTATTTTATTAGTAAAATTGAAACAACTTTGTATATTTCTTTATTTACCAACTGTAAATCTGAGAATTACATCATTGTCCAAATAAAAAAAATCATCACGACAAACAAAACCGACGTTTTATTGAATAAAACGGAAGAACTCAACCATTTGAGACAAAGAAAAACTACAACCACAGTCCCATTAACCCATGATCCAAACAGCAGCAGAGGCAAAAGATGTTATGAGATGACGCTAATAAAGAAAAGAATGAAACTTGTTGCTGCAGTTCTAATTCTCATATTTGTAATTTTCTATTTGTTTAAAGTTCTTGCCACGCAACAACTACAATCCACCGACAATGACCAAGATAAAGTTATTCCAGCCTCCTACAAGCAGCAGCCACTTGCTGACGATCAAAAGATTGTTACCAACTCGGTTTTGAATGGTGGGATAATTAATTTTGACCTTCTGGAACAACAGCGACAGGAATTGAGATACACCAAAAATAAACTGGCTAAGTTAGAGGAAAAAGTAAAAATTTTGGAAGCAAGTATGCCCCAGAAGTATCCAAATGTAAAGTACTTGAATTACAAAACAAGGAAAAGAATCCTCATAACAGGTGGAGCTGGATTTGTTGGTTCACATTTGGTGGATAATTTAATGATCGATGGACACGAAGTTATTGTCGTAGACAACTTCTTTACGGGACGCAAGCGCAATGTAGAGCACTGGCTAGGCCATGAAAACTTCGAAATGATTCATCACGACATTGTGAATCCTTTATTTATTGAGGTCGATGAGATTTATCATTTGGCTAGTCCTGCTAGCCCACCTCATTATATGTATAATCCCGTGAAGACCATTAAGACGAATACTATGGGAACTATCAACGTACTAGGACTCGCAAAGCGGGTTATGGCTAAGGTACTAATTGCCAGTACATCAGAGGTCTATGGAGACCCGACTGTTCATCCACAACCTGAAACTTACTGGGGACATGTGAATCCGATTGGACCGAGAGCTTGCTACGATGAAGGAAAACGAGTTTCAGAGACCCTCAGCTATGCATATGCCAAACAAGAAAAAGTTAATGTGCGTGTAGCGAGAATTTTCAACACTTATGGTCCACGAATGCACATGAGCGATGGCAGAGTTGTATCCAACTTCATTATACAGGCTCTTAAAAATGAGACCATAACTGTCTATGGAAATGGGAAACAAACTAGATCGTTTCAATATGTTTCTGATTTGGTAGATGGTCTTATTGCACTTATGGCATCGAACTACACCCAACCGGTAAACATTGGCAACCCAGTTGAGCATACAATTGAAGAATTTGCGGTAATAATAAAGGAACTAGTTGGTGGGAAGAGCGTTATTGGACAAACATCTGCAGTTGAAGATGACCCTCAACGACGAAAGCCTGACATAACACGGGCTAGAAAATATCTTAAGTGGGAACCCAAAATTCCGCTCAAAGAAGGCCTCTACCGAACTATAGACTATTTTCGTAAAGAGCTGGAGCGATCAAATCGATTCCAGGAGAACAGCAATCGTTATTTTGAGTCTGAAATGCATCGATACCATACTAAAGAAGATTGATTAAATCTTAGTAGCTATTTTTAAATGTCTAGTCTGTAAATATTAACGTTTGATAATAATATGTTGAATATATTTTTTTTTCTAATTTTATTTTTTGAAGCTTTTAAGAAAATGTGTTTTTTTTTTTGTAATAAAATAAATTGGTCTTTGTTATAGATGAAAAAGATGGTTTCATTTGATAAGGTTGTTGATTGAAAATCAAATATGAGCTTTGTTGAACCCAAAAATTGTTGTTTTAAGTTGTGACGCGATAACCAACTTAATGGTCAGCTGACAGAGCGAAAACAAGCATACTTTTTACTTGCCATTACAAGTTATGCATTTGAAAACAAAATGTTTTCAGATAACAAGCAGATAATAGTGAAAATGAAAAAAGTACGTCCGATAATTCTGCCTGTTCTAAAAGGCAAAACCGATTTACTTCCATTTTTTTTTTGAGGGTTTTTTAGAGCAATTCTTAGAGGAGCAATCGAAATTTTTGTTCTAACTTAACAAATAACAGTACCTGATATAAACCGTTAATGAAAATCAAGTTTACGATACCATCCATTTTCATCGAATGGTTTCTTGCCAGCAATAATGGATTTCGTCAATCTTTGTTTCCAAACAAAAACTATAACCGGCTTTTAAATTTGATAATCGGATAGTTCTGAAATGCCAATTAAATACTGAAATAAAGGTCTATATAGAAAAAGAAATTAAAAAAAAAATTAGTTAAAACACATTTTTATAAACTAAGTTTTCTACAATTTGTTTAGCTTCATTCAGTTTTAAGCACCGAGATAACAAGAGCAAGTTAGTGCAACTGATTCGTACCCTTTATTTTTTTTAACGCAAAAGGTTTAGACACGCCCGTTTTTTTTAGATATAATTTTAAAGATAATATATTGCCCCCTTCCGAACTGTAAGACAAAACCAAAAACATCAATGTAGTGCAAGACGGTGCATGAAACTACAAATAACGAACAAAACAATTGGCTGGTCCAGGGGAAGAACTGCACAAGTCCACTTTTTTCCAAAACTAAACTAATGATAACATCTTGTAGCCCATTTTGTGTCTACTATATGACGTTATACTCAAGTTTTGAACAAAAAGAAATGCAGTTTTTTGCAAATTTCGCGGAAACTGAACTTTTTGCAAAAAATATTTGGGTAAAAATTTTAGCTTATATGATTTTCTACAAAAAAGGTCATAACACTTTTCATCGTACCATCAACCAAATTCGGGAAAAAAAGTGTTAAATTGTTAGGTACATAGTCTGTTCTTAGACAACATCAAACTTTTGATCTAGTGTTTGGCGCTTTTTGGTTTATTTTTTGTGGTTTTCCCATTAAGCCTAATCCAAAGAAAAAAAAATATAAAATGCATGGCTGGGTCTCACGATCTTGCTCTTGTTGCAAACTATGGGACTACAAATGTTGACTACAATGTTGATTCATGAAATTATGTATCATCATGTTTTTCGTTTTATGTAGTTCAGCAAAAAAAACTTTAAATGCCATCTTACCAAATATAAATGAAATCGGTTTAGCTGTTTTGAAGTTCCAAATTTGTAAGAAGGCGTTAACTCCAAATCATCAAAATGACGGTGTTTATCTATTCTTGGTCCGGTACCGTAACCACAAGAAGATTACATCATCATAAAATACTTTTGCGGATGACACAGCTGCAAAGTTTTAACGAGCATTAAACAAAGAAAATTCTCTTAATGAACCCAAAATTTACACATCGTAGCTATACCAAAGAAGAATTCAAAATAGGAGCATTTCTTTTTAACACCATTACATCTCATCAGCAATAACTCGAAAACGCCGAAAATCTTCAATGCTGATGATTTCTTCACGGGTGCGTATCACGGATTAATGTCACCAGAGAGTTGAAGCACATACATATGTTTGGATTTTACTATACTTATCGAGGATGAAAGTCAACTCTTCCAAATACAAGTTAAGCCGAACTACTCCTTCGGGTCGACGAAGACTACGTTCAGCCTTTAGCAGGAGTATCACACATAACCAGATAGTAATACAGTTAAACTAGAGGTTCTTTGTAGTCCTAGCTTTGTTTTTCGCTTATCAATTCACAAAGCCTTTGATATTTGGCATGGGCATTATTGTTTTGGGTTTTTTAAACCATTAACATTTTCCTAAAATATGACTCTTGTCGAATTCGAATTCAGTAAAGCCAAATTTTGAATTGTTTCGACTTTTGATTGATTTGATTTATTAGGATACGTAGCTTGCACTCCATTATTCAATTTAGAACATGTATACTACACTGACTCTCTTTTTGGCTGGAGTTAAAGCTATTTTATGGCTGCCACGCCAATCATCAGACTACTTTTTTAATAGTGTCGCTCGTCTATTTACAATCTCATGTTTATTCGAAAAACACTTTATTGAATGTTTGTCTTAGTTAGAAATTGAACTTGAACCTCCCGCATTTGGTCATTGCAGTACACAATTATATTATTGTAGGTACTTACATGTTAACCTCAACTCAATTCGAGTTTATCCATCCAACTATTTTTTATTGACGCACATTTTGTTGTTTCATTCTGATTCGTTCTATTATTTCGTTGAACGAATAAGAAATGAAATTGTAGTATAAATTGAATTTGATGTTTTGTTTAATTTATATTCAAGAGTAGAATAGGTTGATGGATGCTGAGCAGGAAAAGATAAAAGAGAATTACAAAAATGTATAGAATGTTCATGTATGAATGTGTGTATGCTGAAAAGAAATGTTTCAATATTTTTAATGCGGTTTATTGAGTCCTAATTGTAACGCTAAAATTCTTCAAAACTAAGGTTCTTAATTCGGCAAAAATTTATAACAAACAGACAACTCCACTTTTAAATTGTTAAACAAAATTTAAAACAAGTTTATTTAATTACTTTGTTTTACAACGAAAAACTTAAAAATATATTTATATTGATTTTTAAATACAAAGTTTTCATAGGTGCTTTCATTTATTTTTTTTTTCAAAAATTTTTCGACCCAGGAATAGTTTGTTTAAACTTTTTACAATAACAACATTTGCTTATATACTTCTAGCCCTTTAGTATACCCATATGAATCATTTATAAATGTTTTCATAAAAAATATTTGCTGTAGAGATCCTTTTGCGACGCGCTGCAATTGTGAGATTTACTTCTCATTCGATTACTATATTTAAGTTATTACACTTAAAACTACCGTTATATTATGATTATGACACAAATTAATATATGTTTATTTTGTTTTTGAAAATATTATGTAGCAAAGTAAAATATAAATTATTTAGACATAAATGACTACACCTTTATTGCGATTTGTTTATTTCTTTTTCTTGTCTGATTCTGCCTTTACATATTTAAATGATAAATTTTTATTTTAGTTTATTTATTTATCGACAACAACTATTTTCATTATGATTATAATAGGCTTATATACATAGCTCTTCCACTGATTGTTTGCTCATAAAAAGTGCAAATTTTGTATTCTCTTTTTATCTCTCTAGCATCTCAACGAATAGTCTTTTCATCGCTACATTGCCTTCGCGACAAACTGAACGCCAAAATTTTCGAATAATATTGTCAGCTTGCCTTAATGATGGCAATAGAAGCAATAATTGCTGTTGATGTGAAATAGCAGTTGTGTGGCGGAGTAAATAAACACAATCGTTCAACGAATTTAATATGGACTCGCGAAAATTACGCAATGAGCTGGAATCATCTAGCAAGACATCACAATTTGAGAGAATCAGAGCCTTTAACAGGTAATATTCTTCTTTACGTGGTGATATTCTCTCCATTCGCTGTACAATTTGGACACAATGATAATAGAGTTCTGTTGCACCACATTCCTTGGCTACCCGCTCATCCATGCAAACGTCAGAGGCAAAGTTTAGTTTACCATTAAATGGTATTGAACGATAAGTTAATTGCAGTGTTAGGATCTCTGCCCATGATACTTGCAATAACTTCATTTGGTCATTGAGTGGCAGTTCCGTAAATCCAGGTATTTGTTTGGCCCAGCCAATAACTCCAACCAGTTCCTTATCATACAAATCGCTCAGAACAGCCAGCATATCGTGGGCATCTCCACCAAATTTCGGCGAAAAATTGCTACGTTTAGCATCTTCCTCTTGGTTAACACAGATTGCTTCTGGTTCGTAAATATTCAGAACTTCTAAGATTTTGATATCTTCCAGCGATGAAGTTGTCGACTGATACAGCATTTGCATTGTCTGATACGAATTTGAGACGGGATTTCGTCGATACTTTTGCCTACCGCCACGAACTCTATCAAGACGGACGCCTTCTTTAAGCATACCCATTAAAAGGCATTTTTGGAAACGGCAAGCTTGGCAGGCTTTCCTGCGGCGTTTGTTAATTTCGCACTCATTGTTTGCCGGGCAGGTATACTCAATATTGCCCTGAATGGTACGTTTAAAAAATGCTTTACAAGCCTCACAGCTAGCCACTCCATAGTGAAAACCTGAGGCAACGTCTCCGCAAACTAAACATAATCGACGAATTTCTTCGCGTATACCAGCTTTATTCTCAATTCCATTTCCACAAAGTAGATCACCAGACAGCGAAGTAGTCGAACTGCACAATTGACGTTCTGGTGATACAGATGGTGAAGTTTGTAGCTGATGATTACTTGCTGAACTGCTGTATGATATCGAGTTGGAACAATTTAGAATTGATGTTGTGGGACTGCAACAATTAGTTGTTGTATCAATTTCTTGTTTAATATTAAAACTGCTTCCAATTCCATCGGCCATTGTGATGAAACTAGGCAATAAAGAAAAGTCGGAGATTTAAAATAATACACGTATATGGTCCGCTTAACTATTTTAATAGCTTAAGTACTAGATGGTTGAGTTACTATGCAAAACTATTAAATGAATCCACAATGATAACAAAAACTTTTAGTTTTGTTGATAATTAGTCTGAATTAGTGAATGATTAATGATTCCTCAGTTCCTTATTTATAAACGCTTCACTAAACCAGAAAGAAAAAGAATTCCTTCAGTTAAAACTTAAAACAAAATATTGCCAACAAACAAACAGCGCGGCCTCTCATTACAAATCTAAGGAAAATACTAGGAATGACCAAGGAATTTCAAGTCGAGAGCCACCATCTTTGTATCGAATTCAAAGCCGAATTTGATAGATAATTCAACGTCACGAGATATATATGCCTTTGGCGGAACTCGGGATCTTTACAAAACTGATACGCGTGACATTGGAAAATATGCGGTGGTGTGTTAAACATGCACTGATTAGGTGTCTGCAAGAATATGCGCTATCATGGGATCTCGAACAGATATTGCGAAAATAAGGCGTAAAATGGGAAGACTCTATATTCTAAGATCCACTGCTGGGGTATGCGGACGTTATCGGCATCATCAGCTGTTCCTAGTCGTCATAGTATCCTTAATGGTGATTGAAATACAGGCGAAACTTGTTGGTTTGAAGTAAACGATGACAATAGCAGGTGCAGCTATCAAATGAACAAACTAACATCTGGAACAAAACATCACTATTGATAGAAGAAATTTCGAGATACATATCAAAGGAGTTCATCGTCAACAGCACTTCAGCAAACAGCTACTTCTTCGGCTTGGCTAATTAAATGAGTTCAAAACACGTTACTACTTTGCTGAGTTTTTCACGATAAGCTGATAGGAGAAGCTGGTACCTGTTTCGATATTTCTAAAATGAAATTTATTTGGTCTTGTTGTACATAGGAGAGCAAATGACTGGGAACTCTTACTATTGTTTTCGAATCCAACATCCAGATTCGAGGAGACAAGAACAATCGATCTATCGTGGATGCCAGAGCCGCTTGGGCTGGATAATTTGTTAAAAGGTGTGCGGGATCGAGAACGACGGAAGGAGCTCTTTTCAGGCAGAGATTATTCATGGATCTGGAGCGGGATAAGTAAGTTATTATATATAACTTATATTTTCAAATACATCAGACTGTAACAGTCCTTAGATGTAAAAAATGAGCACTCAAACTTAAGACAACATATAGACATTACACATGCGAAAAGATGTTTTTTTGTAAAGTGTAATCAAAGTTAATTTTCAAGGCTCTATCATAAATAAGACAACTGAATTCTAAAAGGGACTACAGATAATATGTAAACCCGAAATAATGTACAATGAACAATATGTAACCAAAACAACGCAGTCATATTTATGATATTTAATAAGCATAAAATATCTATAATTTCTGAATCCAGTCAGATAAACTGCCTAGCAGCAATTGCAACAGGTGACAAAAAGCATACAGAACCTAGATAGGATTGCAACTATTGACAAGATCAACACTTGATTAAATATTGTTTTATAATGCATTAAATCCATACAACATCTAGATAGATAGATACCCAGTGAATTTATATTCACTTGCTTCATTTTATGTACATAAGCGACACATATTTAAGTTGTTCTTATCAATTTTAATTCAATTGTCTTATGTAAACAAAAATTAACCAGAGAAGAGGGGGCAAATTTTACTTTTGTGTTTTTCTTTTATTAATAAATAAATACAAGGAAATACCTACCAAAAACAAAATATACATATAAAATGTTATTTTAATTTTTTTTGCAAAAATATTTAACTTACAATTGTTTTTCTTTTCCACTCAAATCAAATAGACTCTTCTATTAATTTTTCCGACTATCGATCCAGAATTCCCAAATAAGAATTGAATAATTTTTCGACAAAAAAATATTTGTATTGCTTTTTTGCTATTTGCGAATTATAAACACTTTCGTCTTCATTTATTTTTGTTCTTTCTCATTTGCTGGAAATTATTTATTTCGTTTTTTTTTTTTTTGTCTTTTTTATTTGTGAAAATATTCTGGTTTCGGTGGCATTATGACCATGTAAATTGTTTTTTGTTTAGTGTTTTCTTAAGGTTATATACTATTGATTTAATAATTTAAAGAAATTTTGTAAAAATTTAATTAAAAAATATAAATATTACAAAAAGAACTTTTTGTGAAAAGGGAAGAAAAAGAAAAATATTTTTACACCTTCGAAATTAGAAAATGTCAAATTGGAAAACTTCAAAAAATGTCAACTTGCGACGAGAAAGTAAAGTATTTTATTTTTCTTTTGTCATGTTGGATAAGGTGGTTAAATTTGATGGGTAGGTTTGTGTCTAGGAACCATAGCAACATTGGGGTGGACACAAAGTGTGGTATTACACCATGATTCTGGAGTCATAACTTTTGAAAACACAAAGCATGCATGTGCACTCTACAAGAAGCGAAAATGAATGAATCGAGAAAGAAAAATTAGGAACAGCAGCTTGTGTTTCTTTTCTGCTGTTCGTTATTTTTTTTTCTCGCTTCATTCCAGACAAGGGATCTTGCATCTTTTCGAACATATAAGTGAGTGCAAAAGAGGCTTCCACTAGAAATTCCTTTTCGCACTCACACATCGCTATTTTAAAGTTCTATAAGTATGTTTTGATTGGGTAGTTTGAGTCTGGTGTTGTGAGTACTCTCGGGATTACACACAAATTATTTGAAGACGCCTCACTTGAAGCGGGAGGAATTTTTGTGAAGTTAGACGAAGCGATTGCTTTGCATTTTATAAAAGAAGGAAACCTCTATAAGTTAATATTGTTGCTTCTGTTTGTTTCCTATTCCACGAAATCATTTTCTTTCACTCTGTATAGAAAGTCTTTTCAGCTCTGGTTATTTCAGTTGTTAACCAATGTATGTGTTTCTATGGTTACCAGGAAATGGTTAAATTTAACCAGAGCCGAAAAGACTGGGCTCTCATCGCGTAATTTTTCAGACGATCGTCGTCGAAAAGATCGTCGTGAACGACGTCGTTAAAAGTTTTCTTCGCGTAACACCACCATCTAATACTTACACGTACACGGCTTATGGTAAAAAAGAACGCAATCATTGCTTGCGTTCGCATGCACAACTATTGTGGTTCGCATACTTTACTGTTGTTGTAATTCCATGTTAAAACACTACTGATCGACCATATAGCTCCGGCGGGGAAATAAATCTGAAAGTATCGTAAAATTTTCAGTATACTCACGAAGCCAAGGGAGGATTGGCAAACAGCTGACTACGAATATGTGTTTGTGTGTCTTTTGACACCTATACGGTTTTGGTCGCTCGCAAACTCATACGATACAGGCGTATCCAGACCGCTCTTTTGGTGTGCACCCGAACGTGCGCATTTATTGTGGTTCCGTATTTTTGTCCAACAGCTGTTGCTTGCAAAATATTTTGCAAAAATCCCGCTAAAATCTGACAACTTGCAGCATAACAAGTGTTTTTTAAGTTTTTTTTTTCTTAAAATTACCTTCCGCATTAAAAATTTATTTAAAACCATGGACGATCCTATATTTAAACAAAAATATCAAAAATACAAACTGCGTGTAAAATTGTGGGAAAAGGATTTCAAGAAGAAATACAACAGAATTCCATCAAAGGTGAGTATAAGGAGGTAATGTTTAAGCATAGAATAATGTACAACTTTCTATTCATTTTTATTTTTAGTATGATATTCGTGATGCATCGAAAGATATTCGTGATTCTTACAAAATGTACTATAAACTTAAAACATCCTTTCTCGAAGACACCCTCAATGATGTTCTCTCAGAGGATGGTTTTGATATTCTGGAAACCTCCCAAGGAGATATGGATGAAAGTATGCAGGACAACTCTTGTGGACCACAACTGCCTCTAGATATATCGAATATTTCAAATATGGACTCAACTTTGGGTTTCTCAAATTTAAATGAACTCAAATCTTCAACCCAGCTGACAAATGCTGTTAACATAAATGATAACCATATCATCAAGGAATTCGAACCCGTCGAGTTGAGCGAGCACAATTCTAAAGCTTGGGGAAATGGTGTTAGTAAGAAACCAGCCATTCAAAAGTCCACCAGTCCTATCCGACAAGCCTTTAAATCCAATTTAACTGCAAAACTTTTTAAAAGTTCATCTTTTGCGAAAAGAAATCCCCGAAAATCTTTAGCCAGACCGAGTAAAGATCTCTCACAGTCTTCAATTACATCAAGTCAATCAGAATCCTTAGATCCTATGGAACTTTTACCTGATCTCGAAACCATACTCACACAGAGAGCTAAAGAATTGTCCCAAAAAGAACCTAATTATGATTTGATGGCGCCTGTGGGCCTCAAAAAACCTAAACATAGTTCTATGCAATTGGACATAGGGTGGCTAAATAGAAATGCCACAGACGATGGTGTTGAGTATATGTCAAGTGATCAAGTTAGAACTCCTGTTCCAATGGGCATGAATAACATAAATTTATCTCAATTAGTTGATCAAAGCAGCGTGCAAGAAGCTTCAGTTTTTGATAACTCAATCATAAATGATTCCGTTGAATGTGGTCTCAAGCCTGTGGCCAGTACAAATGACTCTGATTCAATCGTCTCCAATAGTGAAGATGAAAAACAACCTGAAGAATATCGTCGCATTGTCAAACGTAGAAGAGTTCTTACCACAATCAACAAAAACCAACAAACACCTGTTGCTCCTTCTAGAGAACCTGTAAAAGTTCCAACTGTTATATGTGAGGAAATTCAAAAACCAATATCTGAAACAAGTACTAAATCTCCAGGAAGTAGTCCAGTTGTAGTTAAGAAGCGGAAAAGAAAAGCAATTGATACATCCGAAGACGATGAAGATGAAAAACCGAAACGGACACGTAAAAAAGCTACCGCGACAAAGAAGAAGCCACCGAAGAAAGAAGCAGTTAAACCAACTGCAAAGAGTAAAGCAAAAAAAGGATCATCTAAAGCTGTTAATTTACGAAAATCAACAAGAGATTCAAAAAAGAAACAAGAAGTGGAGGCTCAACCAATTGATGATGATGATGAAGGTAAATTGCCAGATCCAGAGGTGATTAAGTATACACTGGCTCTAGAAACGAATAACTTTAGATGCCTACCTAGAGCAAATGTAGATGACCTTAAAATAGCCAATTCAGTGGCTGATGATTACATCAACAAAATCAGTGACAAGATAGGTGCGGTCCAAAATGTAGAAAAGCGTGTTGTAGTAAATCAAAAACGGGAAGCAGATAAAAATAAGTTAGCTGAAAAAGTGGCTTCTGGTAAATTGAATGAGAACTTTGTCCGGATCAATATTCAGAAGAAAGTATTTGTCCGTGGCAAAAAGCCTGTCAATTTCAGCAAATACAAAAAAAACTTATGGAAACAAAAAAAAGCGGCTGCATTAACAGGCCCTGAAATGAACATGGGTGGTTGTGATGGAGGGGTCTTGAAGTGCTTCCAATGTGGTGAGGTGGGACATTTTGCGCAGCAGTGTAAATTAAAAGGAGAAACACTTCTGCCAGCTAGTGTTGATATAGATGATGATAGTCCTTACATAACTCTGGAAGAAGCTGAAAAGATGGCCAGCCAAAGTGCATTGGTTGTACATAGTAGGAATTTGAACAAACTACCAGAAGCTACCAACTCTTTGCTTTATCGACAAGAAAACGACGAGGAAGATGCAAAAGCATCTAATTATGAAATGAAAAGTGATGATGAAGAAGATATTGTATCTGCAATATATCAGGAAATACAAACCGCAGAACAACCAATTTCAATACCATCGCCACCAAAAACGTATGTAGGACATAAAATTCCCCAAGATTTTCTTGAGAAAGCTGGTCTTCTCAATGCTCCTGCAGTGGCCTCCAAAGATGGTGCTATTTACGATCTTAACGATGATGGATCTGTCCGGGCAGCAACAGAAGAAGTTTACGAAGCGCTCCGCTTATTTGGTCACACTGACTTCCGCAAAGGACAAGATCGAGCTATCATGCGAATTCTGTCAGGTCAATCGACCTTGGTAACTCTAAGCACTGGCAGTGGAAAATCTCTTTGCTATCAGTTGCCTGCTTATTTATATAGCAAAAAAATGAATTCAATCACTTTAGTTATATCGCCATTAGTATCTCTGATGGAAGATCAAGTTCATGGAGTTCCACATTTTCTACGAGCTCACTGTCTTCATACTAATCAAACTCCAAAGAATCGAGAAAAAATTATAGAAATGATCAACAAAGGAGAAATTGATATTCTATTAGTTTCTCCAGAGGCGGTTGTTTCTGGAGAACGTTCAACTGGATTTGGTTCGATTTTAAAGCAATTACCACCTATTGCATTTGCTTGTATCGATGAGGCACATTGTGTGTCTCAATGGAGTCATAATTTTCGACCAAGTTATCTAATGATTTGCAAAGTTTTGCAAAAGAATTTAGGAGTTAAGACTGTGCTGGGTTTAACTGCTACAGCAACACTACCCACTAGGACAAGCATTATAAGGCATTTAAATATTCCAGATGGAGAGAAGGGAATCATTAGTGATATTCCGTTGCCAAATAATCTGATTTTGTCGGTATCAAAGGATGAAAACAAAGATGCGGCGCTGATTGGATTATTGCTAAGTAAAAGGTGAGTTGAAAATGTAAAGAAACAGTCGCACAAATCGCACTAGGCTAAGAAGATGGGTATTTCTGTTAGATTTATATAAGTTTTCAAAAAGACAGGAGAAACAGAAAAGAGCAGCCAACCATTGTTGAAAGCATATCCTCCAAATCATATTTCTATATGGGATATAAATAAAATACTCTTTTAATTATTATGAATAGTTATATAAATAATTAAAAAAAACTTAATGTAAATTTCATTCTAGATTCGACGCGTGCCATTCAATCATAATTTACTGCACTAGGCGGGATGAATGCGAACGAATTGCTGGCCAAATTAGAACGTATATGCAGGTGAGTAGTTTTATTTTCATTTTACCTATTTTATCCTTCGTCGTTACAGGATAGAAAAGCTGATTTAGTTCCGGCTAATGCTAAAAAACGCAAACGTGTTAATTGGCAAGCAGAACCTTATCATGCCGGATTGCCAGCATCACGTCGTCGTACAATACAAAATACATTTATGAAAAACGAACTTCGAATTGTTGTGGCTACAATAGCCTTTGGTATGGGAATTGATAAACCAGATATACGTTCAGTTATTCATTATAATATGCCGAGAAATTTTGAAAGTTATGTCCAAGAAATTGGCCGTGCAGGTCGTGATGGAAAAATATCACATTGTCATTTATTTTTGGATGCAAAGGGTGGCGATCAGAATGAATTGCGAAGACATATTTTTGCTAATTCCATTGATAGACATGTAATACGTAAATTACTGCAAAGGCTATTCATTCCCTGTTCGTGTGATAAGAACCTTAAGAAAAGGTTAGTCTAACGATTAAATGTTCTGGGCGTTTTGTTTTTATCTGTTTTTCTTTTGTTTAAAGTGATTTTGTAAAGGAACATCAGGATGAAATCAAAGCATCTCAAAACATCGATTGGGATGATGATATATTCGATACCGATGATAAAATTGTATCTGAAGCTCTTCCCAATTCATCCAATAAACTGCCAAGGAAGCGAGTATGTCCAGGTCATGAAATTGGTATCTCTATTGAGAGTACAGTTCAAACTTTAGATATTCCTCAAGAAAACATTTCAACTCTTCTTTGTTACCTTGAATTGGATTGTCGTTGGGGAATAAATGTTTTGAGTTCGGCATATATTATGTGCAAAGTAGTGTCTTACGGAGGTCCAAAGTACTTAAAGTAAGTTTAGTAAACGAACACGTACATATAAAAAGACTTCTCGCGCTAAGTTATCAATTTAAATTTTAGACTTGCAGCGAAAGACTGTCCTCCATTGGCAATGGCCATAGCTTTGCAACTTAAGAATAAAACATTTAAGGAGGACAGCAATACAATCGAGTTTTCTGTAATTGATATTGCTGCGGCAATTGGATGGAATAGTGGTGTTGTAAAATATCAATTAAAGAACTTAGAATGGATAACTCGTGAGTATTGAAAAGGTTATATTAATATGTTAAAATTTCTGTTTTTTTCTCTCACAGAAAATGGTTATCCAAAAAGATCTCCTTTAACAATTTCATTTCTTGAATTGGGCTTTCGAGTTAAAGCACCGGGGGACTTTACTTTGGAAGAGATCGATGAAGCTTTGAACACCCTTTACGAAAGGTCTGTGACTCAAGAGAAAACACAGTTAATTCAGGTATGTCCAGAAAGATCTATAACTAATGAATACCAACAAATCACATTGATTCTCTTTTAGCTACAATATGTGTTCCAAGGTCTCTCTTCGGTCTCTTACAAGTCTTATCATCCCTGTACATCTGAAAATTTTAATTCAGATAATTCAGAAAAATTAAAGTTAATAATAAGAAAATATTTCCAAAATGATTATCCAAAAGATCTGGTTCTTGATGAAGAGGTTCGTTGTTAAAAATAGTTATTAAATACATTTTTTCAAACTTATCATTTAAAAAACTATTTCAGCAATCAACTGTAACCGATGAAGAAATAACTGGTGATATTTATTCAATAATAAATATGTATCCTGATAATACATTTAGTGGAAGGAATATTGCACGTATTTTCCATGGTATACAAAGTCCTAATTTTCCTGCAGTTATTTGGGGTCGATGTAGATATTGGAGAGCCCATTCGAAGGCGAATTTCAATCACATCGTAAAACTAGCCAATTCGATTATTGTTAAGATGAGAACTTAGTTTAAGTATCAAATATTTCTGATGTTTTAGTGTGCATGATCATTGTTTTTTATTGTTACAAATGGTCAGCTCTTTTAAAATAGGAAAAGTTTACATTTCTAGTTGCCAAGTTAGCGGATGCACCAATCGATCCAATTTTATGATAGGAATTGGTTAGTGGGTACTGCACTTAAGCATTACAAAAAAAAATGGCGATATGGTGGGCGTGAGCTGGAAATCCATTTTGAAAAACGCGTTTTATTTAAGAACTTGAGAATGTCCTGTTGTACAAGAAAATTGTTAAATGTCTCGATAGAAAATATATTTTTGTTCTTCCTGTTTTACAAAATAGTTTTATTTTAGTATAAGTGTTTAAATGATATAAATGCTGTTTGGGAACTATTTAACAAGAAGTAAATAAAATAACCTTTAGAATATTCAACCGTTATTTTTTTTTGCACCTTTCTCTTTTATCAGAAGTAAAATCTTGATCTCGCCGCTACCGAATTGTTTTATACATAAATTCACAGCAGTTATGGACAAACTTTATTCTTCTTTTAAATGTTCATATTTGCAAGTTTCACTGCCCCAATTAGAAAATACGAAGCGAGTCGTTTTCAATTCGATATCTTCTTTTTGACCCACGTCAATTTCTTTAATTATTTAATTCACATCAAATACTCCCCGTCCTTCCAATTAACAGCTGATTTCCATGAAAATACAAAACAAAAGAGATAAAATGAAAAATAATATGAATACAAAACTTCATGTTTGCCTCCAAAAAACGATTAGTTTTGTATTCTAGAATCAGTGATTCAAGCCTTTATATACCCTGGATAACTAGATCCCAGAAGCGGAGTGCCTAAGCCTCGCTGCAATGTCATCGGCAGCGCCCTAAAGTGTGGTGTCCTTTTAGTTGTTCGATATGTATGGAAGTTGATATTTTAATGGCATGACATGTGGGTTGTAACCTGGTGAGGTTTGGTGAGGGGGCAAGATCCCTTATGTCCGGCGAGCTAAGCCGCTCTGCGCCAGCATGCCAATGCCCTCTTTACTCTTCATTCTTCTATCCTTTTTTTTTTTGTAAGGCCCTTTTAGTTCCTTCTCCTTCTTCTTTTATTTTTCCTCTCTTTGTTATTAAAATTCCTTCTTCAGTCGCTTTATGCTGCCAACTTCATCCCTATATCCCAAGACTCCCCTCCAGTTGCCCGGTGAGATTCAAGTATTTATCAACCCTTTCGGTTGGGATGACTATAGTCTTTAGAAAGACTGTCAAAAAGGGAAAATATGATTAATTTGGTAGCAGTGTATTGCATTAGGTTATCAAATAATGAAAGCTCTTCTTAAAGTATGCACAATAAATCTTGTTCTTGAAACGAAACTTATCCAGCAACAAAGCAAATCAGGCCTTAGAAAAAAAAAACTAAAAAAGACATAAGACGGACCTCGCCAGTATTTTGTCGCATTATTCATCTGCTTTTTCGTATTCACGTACTCGGATTACTGTCCGGTTAGTGCTATCAATCATAACTTCTTCTTCTTCATCAAAGTAGAAGCCACGTTGGCTAGGTCTCATTTGTGAGACGATGCTCGGTAAAATATTCTTTCAGAAAACATCCACCTAGAATCTTCGAAGGGATTACAGCAAGCATCAAACAAAATAAAGAATCTTTGTTGCAAAGGTCTCTGCGAACTTGCATTGTACCAGGCAGCGAGTAGTCAATAATGTCTGATCCTACAAACTTACCCTCGCTGTATTGCCAGATCTTGACAGGCTGGTATTCCAAGGTAAGTGTCTGATGCTTAATCGCGATTGAATTTTATATTCCCCTAACAAAATTAAATCACAATCTTCTTCAGGAGTTTAAACAAATGACCAAAGAGTTTTCTTTTAATTTAAGCATAATTGAACTTTGTAAAGACTTTACTTATTTATTTTTTTTTATCAATAGAGGTACAATATTATTCAATAATGTTGTATTCTTACTTTTTGTCTTTAAAAATATTTGATTTGAATTGGTGTTTCTGCTGATCTCTGAGTGACTTAAAGTTCAGAGCAAAAAGCAAATGTTTATTTTTAATTACCTTTGCTCTCATTAATTTTTAATTTAAACTGCATTCATTGTTATTAAATATGTACTTTTTTTTTTCTTCTGAATATTTGCAACATAAAAATCAATTCAGGTATGCAACAATACAAACAAACAAAAATATTCCTCATTGCTTTATTAACATTTTGTTTTCTTTTTTAAATACTAATTTACTAGACAAATTCTTAATGTTAAAGAGAGAAAAAGCTTATATAAATTACTAAACTCTTTAAACTGGATTATTTTTAATTTAAATGAAAACGTTTTTATTTTCTAAATTAAATTACATGCTCTTTTCATTTGCCTTATTAAAAATAAAAACAAAACAAAAAAATTAAATCGACTGAATGGTTCTTAAAACAAAAAAAAAGCTTTAATATTCATTTGAATAATTTTTATTTTTTTTATATTTATATAAGAATTGAGAAAATATATCTTTGCTTTGCAGTACATTATACATTATTCTCACTTCTCAGTTCTGTTATGCTTACAAAAAAATGTCGATACATGTTTAAGGGTTTCTGTCCTCTTCGCTCTTTCAGGTTTATTATTATTATTATTTGTTTTTTTTTTATGATGAATCGTTTTTTCACTTTCCGTGTGTTTGTTTTTTTTTTCTAGTTTTAATTGTAAATAAAATTAATATAAAAACGCCCACCCAATATAAGTGCAATTAGACAGACGCCGTTCCTAAGGTTAAGTTTTGATTTTATATATCACTTGAGGCAGCACTCGAAATACGTCTCGCCGATAAAATTACCGCGCATGGCTTTTGAGACATTATGTTCGAAGAGTCGTCGGTTGTTTTGCAAGACATCGGCTGCTTCTTTGTTCAGTGGATCCTCTGGATTTGGTTCCTAAATAGCAAAATGAAATACATTTTTAATTTATTGAAAAAAAAAAACATTCGACTAGTTTTACCAAGAACAAATACTGTAATCCATATACAATTGAATTAATTGTTAAAACTGGATTCCAGTCTTCACGTAGAATGTTTAAGCAGACATTTCCTTCCAAATCTATATTCGGGTGATAAACTTGAGTTGCACACTTAACTTTAGGGGGCTCATGAGGATAGTTTGGGCCGACGCGGAAGTTAAACACGAAACGACCATTTTTGTAGAAGCCCTCGTCGGGACAAATTATAAGCTTGAAATTAAGAAGGTCATCGGGATCAGGAAAATCGGTTGCGCAGGTCTTTGGAAGGTTTAACTCGTTAATGTCTGTAATTGATAAAAATAAAGTAAAAATTACTTATATTTAGAATATTTAGAAGGTTGGGCATTTTAAAGGAAAGTGTTAGAAGATGATTTGTTTCTTCAAGCATTGGATAAACAAATTAAATGTTCAGCTCTATCTAAAACCTAATTTTGATACAAATGAACATCCAAGTTAGTTTCTTTTCAGAGAAAGAATTTTTCTTATCCTTGGACTTCTTACAAATATCTCAGTCATATTGGAACTGTTGTTTTTGTCGATTGGCACCAGATTGTTTACGTTACTTTAGCTGGCTCTACAAGTGCCTTTTGGCGTCAAGTAATAATTTCCATGCAAACAATTGTGTGAGATCTCCTTCTATTTGATCAGTTAACCGAATATGTGATGTTGCGATTTGTTTGCACAAACAGGTAGCCAGATGCGTTCCACCCCTTTAACATTTCTCCCGTAACACTCGTCTTGCTAGGAACGCTCAACAGTTTACACTTGAGCCCAATTTCGGTTGTACCGTGAAATATAGGGATTCTTTCTTTAGCCGTACAACACGAATGTGGAATGAATTGCCTGGTACAATTTTTCCTTACCATTTTGATCTGCAGACATTCAAGATCAATGTTCATCGACACCTCCTTTCCCATTCTCCCTAAATTCCTATCGCTCGCGCTGTGACTTATCATTAAAAGGGCTATAACAAACCCCTTGAGCGCGTGTGCATTATAAAAAAATAAAAAAAAAAAAAAAAAAAAAAAACAAGACCAATCATTCGTATGACTTTTTTCTTAAACCATACAGCACGACCGGGATAATGAGTCGGCGTCTACCTGTTCCAAGATGACGGTTAAGCTCTGCGCTGATGTTGATTGTCGAATTTACATCAGTTTTCAGGTTATTAAATAAGCATATAATGTCTTAAATTTGTAACACCGAAATACACTGCTTGCATCGTTGGCCATGTCCTTAGCATAAGTATGAGATGTAATAAATAACTCGATTGCGATATACTTTCGATTATATTTACAGGCTCTAGGGCAACTTGTGCCTCTTAATTTAGCTTTGTCGACACTTCTGTTGCACACCTATTTCCTGTCGAAGCATCTCTCATCATCTTACTTTATGCTGTTCGTGCTTTTTCTTTATGAGCAAGAGGCTTCTTCCTCAATTAACATAAGAAACAGAAGCCGTTCTTGTTTTTCTCGGGACCCACGTCCTGCAGGTTTTTTTTTTATTCTGTTTCACACCGCGACCTCCGTTTTTTTTCACTTATTATCTCGGTTTTCCCCCCGTGCTACAATTTTTTTTCGAATAGATAAAGTCATTCGATTTTTGACAACCTGCATTGTATATTATGTACTTCAGATATGTGTTCTGTAATATGGGTTATAATCAGAATCAACAGTCATCACCGTTGGTTGTTCCCTACAAACACAAACACCAAGTAGACTAGTCCGTCTGTTGCCAAACGTGAAGCCCTGAAGATCGTTTTTCCAATGGTTGTACCAAATACGCCTTCTTTCTTAATTTTTGAATTAAAATCTTCTATAGGGACCATTACGTCATTATTGGGCGGGCATAGTTCATAACTTTTGGCAAGAAGTTCGAAGAATATTTTTGGGTCTGGTCATACATTTGCATGGGTACTTATAAGTCTTTAATCACCATTTTTACTGATGGTTCGGAAATGGATATCGGTGTTTGTGCGGGCTTCTACTCATAGACCCTTGGACTAGAAAGCTCAATTAGGCTTCCTGAATAGAGCAGCGTCTTCCAAGCTGAGGTTCTGGCAGTGACAACAGCTGCTAAACTGGTTCAAATGTTGGAAATACCACGAGCTGATATCACCTTTTTCATTGACAGCCAAACGGCAATAAAAGCGATTTCTGCCATCGAAGTAAAATCGAAGCTTATAACTTGCTGTCCCGAAGAGCTAAAGGTTCTTGGCTCGCAGCCTAATGTTAGGCTATGCTGGGTCCCTGGCGGGACAGTGTCATATCAGGTAATGAAAAAGCCGATGAACTGGCAAGAATAGGATCATAACTGGATCCTAACCAAGCAGACGCAACGGTCAAAATCCTACCCTATTATTTAAAACAAACCATAGGGAGCAAAGTTCTCCAATTAATGAACGATAGATGGATATCACTTGACTCTTGTGTCAGAAAATTTGGCCGCATTTTAACAAACAAAGGACAGATAGAATCATACAACTAAACAAGAAATCTCTGTCTTCTCTCATTGGTATTAT
Source organism: Baccha elongata (assembly GCA_951217065.1). Classification (NCBI taxonomy): domain Eukaryota; kingdom Metazoa; phylum Arthropoda; class Insecta; order Diptera; family Syrphidae; genus Baccha; species Baccha elongata. Next base: position 173,436,819 of record OX578272.1, read on the forward strand.
TACCGGGCATAACTCACTTGGATACCATAAATTCAAAATAACAGGTACAGATGACCTTTGCCGATGATGTGGTGATGAAGAGGTACACAAAGACACCCCACACTTTCTCTGTCACTGCCCAGCTCTCTGTCGCCCTAGAAAAGAATACCTGGGAAAATACTTTTTCCAGGAACTAGAACAAGTCTGAAGCATTTCCGGGTCAGACTTACTGAAATTCATAAATGCCTCTGGATGACTGAATAATTAATTTACGTTTCATGGCAGGTACACAGTATGGGAGTTATACACCTCAGGGTATCACAACAGATCAACATAGCCTACTAACCTATCCTAACCGAAGTCTTTAGTTGTGGAATTTCAACTTGATGCGGATTGCCGCCTGTTTCCCGCTATCTTTGTGAAAGTTAAAATTTGTTGACCGTCGTTTTCTGAAAAAAAATTTACATTTAACAACGCGTTATCTCTATGGATGTATGTTGTATGATAATGACTTTTGAACGTTATTCTAACCGTGTCTCTAGTACATGACGGTAGCAACTGAGTTTTATTTTGCTCACGATTATATTTTTGACGGTATAATAACATAATCTTCAATTCTCAACAAGTGCTTCAAAGTAGTGTTTACCGAAAGTGTCCCAAACCTTTACTGTTCTGGATAACTTTGACATTATTAGGTTTACTGTGTTAAGATAAGTTTACCCATTATTCTTTGCTACATTAATAACTATATGCATATCGTTTAAAAAAATTGCTATTTTTGTTGTTTACGCCATATGTATAGCAGAATGCAAAGGAGAGGGTTTAAGTTGCTTATCTTTTTGTAGCATCTTTACAAATCATCACCCATTGAATCCATTTATCTATAATAACCTACTATCATTTGTCACCTTTTTCAATTAATGGATATCATCTCTTTTAAAATTAGTACAAAGACCTTAAGAATTATTATTTAAAAAAGGAAAAATAGCAAATGTTTTTCCTCCGAATCATTAAATAAATATCTCTAGTTTGGTTTGCTTTGAGGTGACTAATTACTCATTCTCAAGACCAGAGACCAAGAGTGAACATAGAATATGTTACATTTTAATGTTGGGATGGGAAAGGGATGTTTAATCAATTACTTTGTTTTTTTTATAAATTGAAGTAACAAAAAGAATAAAATTCACAAATTTATTTAGAATTTCAAGGCCATTAAAATCTACCTTGATATCAAATACAACATCCAATAAGAACAAAGAAGTTAAGAGAAAATAAATTTAATATATTTTTAATACAAGTTATTATTTACCCTTCTGTATACGCAATTGTGCAGCGGAGGCTTTCTTCTGCGGACCGGATTTGGAAGTTTGATCACCATCCTTTTTTTGTTGTTTCAATGAAAACAATTTTATCATTTTTCTTCACTCTATATGCTCACACCTTTGCAGGGAATAACTTTTTTTAACAATATAAAATTGTTAATTCTGAAGAATGGTATTACTGTTAAGTTTTATTGTAAACTATATGGAGATGTATAAGTTTTATGAAAATTTCTACAATAAATTTCACGGACACTGAAAAATTACCAAACGAATTTAGGATGGGAATTGCCAAAACGCCATGTAGGTAGATGGCTGACAAAAAAAGTAATTTTTGACAAATATCAGAAAAATCACATTTGAGAAGAAATTCACCACAGATGCTGAAACAGTTCAGGATCGTTTCTTTAAAATGAATGGCTGTGTTCGACTTACATATTTCGCATTCGGCGACGACAGCAAGCGGTAATTAATCGCAGCTTATTGCTGAGAACAATTTTTGATTTAAAATGAATATGCTTTATATAAAGTAAAATAATGTTTAAAAAAAAATGACTCAGTTTCAAATAAAGTTTTTGATAACCTGTTCCCTTTGAGATATTATTATAAATACGGCTGATAAACTTTCATCACGAATTCGATGCGGAAAGTTAAGATGTAAAGATGAAAAGAAGTAAAGTAGCTATTTTTGATGCCATTTCGAAAAGGATGTTTTTCATTTACGCAATCAGCTATAGGGAGTTCATGAAAGCCATATGAAAACGTATGATATAAAGTTTCGTTTTTACATCAAGCGAAAACTACCGTCGTTAGATGACATAGAATAATAAATAAATAGAACATCATCTCAGGAAGCTCCACCCACTTTTGCCTACAAACTTTCAAAACTGCAGAGATTTAACTCTGCAAGCGTGCCCGTGCATTTCAAATGGGACTGTCGAATTTGGCTAGTCCATACATTCTTACAGTTTTGCATTTAGCTGTTCACACGTATTCACGTATAGAAAACCGCGTGAAAATTTTTTTTCTACGGGAGGAGACGGAGGGGTACAAGTTGATGACCTGTGTTAGATGAGTATCCTTATTTATTTAACTAAATATCAATCTGAATGATTCCATTTTATAACAGCCAGCAAAAGTTGAATAACCCATGTGCGCAGATTTTTGCAAAATTGTCAAAATGACAGTTTTATGTTTTGATTTTTTAAAAAGCACCTTTTGCCATTCCGTAGCCCATAATAATTTTGTTTGTTAAATAATTCAATATTACTTCATAAATAATAATGGATAGGGAACCTGCGATAGCTAAAGAAGCTGTGCTAAAACCCAGTTGGAAAATTCCAAAAGAAACTGCTATTGTCAAAGGCTTTGAATGGAATAATGGAATTAATTATTCAGGTCTTCTGCAGTCCTACATAAACTCTGGCTTCCAGGCGACAAATCTAGCTCTTGCTATACAAGAAATTGATAGAATGGTTAGCCCAAATACGATAAATATATAATCTAAACTAACAACCACATTTCAATTAAGCTTGATTGCAGATCCAAGCTTCTAGATGCTGACCAGAAAGATATTCACGAGTCAGACGAATTCATAAAGCGAAAAAATAACTGCACTATATTCTTAGGTTTTACATCGAATCTTGTCTCATCTGGAATGCGTGAAACCCTTCGATTTTTGGTAGAACATAAAATGGTCGATTGTATTGTAACGACAGCCGGTGGAGTGGAAGAAGATTTTATTAAGTGTCTAGCTCCCACCTATATGGGTGAGTTACTTAGAAACTTCAAATTGAATGTCAATCTTTATCGTAATCTCTGACAGGGTCCTTTGAGCTACCGGGAAAAGAATTACGCGAGAAAGGAATCAACCGAATTGGCAATCTTCTTGTTCCCAATGATAATTACTGTAAATTCGAAGATTGGGTGATGCCACTTTTAACAGAAATGCTTGAGGAACAGAAAGAAAAACAAATCCTCTGGTCACCATCAAAAATCATTCAAAGATTAGGCGAGAGAATAGATAATCCTTCGTCCATCTACTATTGGGCGGCAAAAAATAAAATTCCAGTATTTAGTCCAGCTCTGACTGATGGTAGTCTTGGCGATATGATGTATTTCCATTCATTTCGAAATCCTGGTTTGGTTGTTGATATTGTATCTGATTTGCGTAGATTAAACACAATGGCGGTGAAAGCCGTTAACTCTGGAATGATCATAATTGGTGGTGGTGTTATTAAACATCACATTTGCAATGCGAATCTTATGCGAAATGGAGCTGATTTCTCCGTCTTTATTAACACTGCTTCGGAATTCGATGGCAGCGATAGTGGTGCGAGGCCAGATGAGGCAGTTTCTTGGGGTAAAATAAAAAAGGAAGCTACCCCAGTGAAAGTTTATGCTGAGGCTAGTTTGGTATTTCCTTTGATTGTTGGCGAGACATTTGCCAAAAGACATTTTAATATTAAATAGAAAACAATTGGATTTTTGAGTTTTTTTTTTTGTAAAGGTGTGTTAAGCCTTGCCTTAAAAAAAAAAAAAAAAAAAAACAAAATTGTGAACAAAAAAAGCAAATCTTTTTTAAGAAGTTGAATATCCCAACAAATAAAATTCCAAAAAAGTCAGAACGCAACAAAATATATTAAGCAGAATTTAAAAGAAGATTTATGTCCGAATGTAATAAAAACGTCATAAACGAGAGGCGCTTATGGATAATAGGATAAATTAACGGTATGATGAAAACTGTATTTGCAGTATTGAAGACCTCCCTTTTCTAATCGAATTTTACATAAATATGCATTGCTGCTTCTCATGCAAGTATGCATTATATAAACATATAAATACATATATGCTTTTTAATTGAAAGTTAGTGATTAATTAGAGGTTCTGATATCCCTTAATATTAATTAACACACTGCGGACAATTAGGAAATCGTATAGAAGATGAAAGGAGATAGTGATGCACATTGATTTTGAATGTCTGAGCACTACAATGCGAGGGGAAATAGATCCATATAAAGCATTTCTTAATCGTTTAGTGCTGATCGATCTCATAAAAAACTAAGCGAATTTTTCAGTCTTAAATATTGTTAAATTTGAAACGAAAATAGCCTTCCTATCGGGAGGAAACTTGTTCATTTTGAAAATTAGAGTGATAGGGTAGAATGAAGTAATGCTTTTTATGGGCCCATTCGAATTTGTGAAAACAATTCTACGTAGTTCGTGGCGTATCGCAAAAATTATCGAATGACTTTTATGATTGATTATGTTCGAAGTTTTGTTTTTTTCTTTTGTAATATATGCCCATAGATATAATTTTTCATTCATTTGTTTGGCTTACTAACTTCAGAGAATGAAATCTTTCTCTGAAAAGTGTTAACTACTGATTTAGTGTAGATGAGGTTCTCACATTTTGTTTTGTTGTGTGCTTTAATCAATATCCACTTACTTTGCATTTTTTTCCCAATCTTTTCGTAGAATCACGTTGCACTTTGAAAACGACGCTAAATTGAATTACTTTTCATTGATTAGAGTTTAAATTAACCAACAACAACCATTGTACACGAACACTCATTATTAGCACACTTGTCTGTTCTATCTTGATCTGACATTTCACAGCTGCTTGGTCTGCTTTTAGCTGCTCTCATCTGATTTGACTATTCCTTTGATGAACACAGCTAATATGTAATATCGATTAGTAAATCGAAAATAGTTTATTGGGGCCGAAGAGGAACTTAATTTCCGAATAAATAAAACAACAGAAGGTATCTTTTAAATCCGTTCCTATTACTTTATAACGGGTTTTTAAAGAGATAAATCTATAAACATTATCTAAGCAATAAACATTTTTGAAATAAATTTAATATTTTATTATTATTATATATTTTTTCTTATTCATTACCATATTTAACAAAATGTTCATACAAAACAAAACAAACAGAAAAGAAAAATAATCAAAACGAGTATTATTTTAATAAATTATTACACAATGTTAATGATAATATAGTTATTCGACTTCTCGTTTCTTCTTTCGTTTCAAATCTCTCATTCTGGCTATTTTTTTTTTTATAAATATACATCTCAATTGATGAATAGTTTTTATATTGTTTAATAAGTATTTTATTCATAATTTGTTTCTTTAAAATAATTTATTTTCAAAAATTCTATTATCTAATATTTTTAACTAATCATAATTAAATTGCTACGTTTTTTTTATTTACAAAAATAGTACACACACACACATACAATTGTGACGAATAAAAGTTAAACAAAAATTAAAGAAGATTACGTTGGTTAATTAAATGTTTGTTCATCTCGAATCGTGAGTTTTGTTTTTTTTTTTTTATTTTGATAAATTATATTTATATAGGATTAATATATCTCAGTTATGCAAACTTATGTAAGTATTTTTTTTTTGTTTAATTTATTAATTTCTTTATTTATTTATGAAAACATTTAAAGTGAAAATTTTGTTAGTGATAAACACGTATATGTACTTGTTGATTGTATAATTTAATTTTTGTTTTATTTTTTTTCTTTGATTAAATTCTGTTTAAATTTTTATTTGTATAATGCTAACTTATTTTTATATATTTATTTTTTTTTTATTTAATCAAGCCCGTTTTTTTTAAAAGAGAAATATTGTAGGATGAGTAATATAAATAATTAGCTATTTTATTTGAGTATGCAACGATGATGTAAATAGATTCTTGTTTGACTTTTAATTTACATAAGTCTGAAAGGATGTGGGATGTAAGGCCTTTTTATTTAAATATTTTCTCAAGGAATATATGTTTTGTTCTTTTGGCTGGATGTAGATGTAGTAACATTTTTTTCTTAAATAATCTTGATTAAGTTCTTAAATGGGTTCGGCAAATTGTGTTGCGAAAATTAAACTAAGATATTTTGTTTTGTTTAATATTTTGTTTTATCTGCAGATCTACATTAAAATACACAACAAACATAATCAAAAACAAGTTCAACATAATTTATAACGGCTATATTAAGGTGCAATATACAATCCTAGTGAGGGCCACATTAGCCACGGAAGCAAAGACTGTCGGAGAAAGACAGGTACATTATTGATGATTCTGAATGAAAAAGGTTGAATAGTAATAACATAATAACAGTTAAACGACCAGATAGAGATGAGTCCTATAATTCATCGATTATGGAAATGCTGTACAACCCGGTATCCTATCAATTTTGCATGATGCAGATGTGATGTAGTCCGCTAGTTGGCCAACGCATATACGTGTTTCAAAGAGCTCAATACTCATTACATTAATAACACTCACGACGTCTTCAAGAAATGAAAGATGTTGCCGGAACTTATAAATGTATTGTCATTTAAGAAGTGTTTTGAAAATAAAAACCGAAAGTTTTTGCATTGTACATCATAGTTTGCAAATGGCAGCGGTGAAAGTCATTTTAAAAAAACATCATAACGTTCAATTATATTTTTTCATCATTATTGTTGTTCCTAATTCATTTAACGCGGTGAGTTTTTTTCGATGGAATTAAATATAGTTACACACCGCTTGTAAACACCCTCATTTGTATAATTTATATAAATCGAACGATTTTGAAAAGCCATCTATATTTTTCAACTGATTACAGATTTTAGCAAATTTTTATTGTCAGTTAGGATCAAGGACACATATGAATATGTGTGCTTGTGAATCAAATTTGTTGTCAAATTATACTTGTGAGAGGGAGATTTCACAGAAAAATAAAAAGAGCAGCATTATAATCTTTTAAATATGCGGTTGATCTTTTGCTTTTGCAGTAGCCAATACAAATTGTGTGAAAAGATTATCCACAGAATTCACTAACTCATAATTTTTAGTTTTGTCGATTTACGATTACTATTTTTAAAAAGTAATCGAATATCGACAAAATTAAAAACAATTGGTCAGATTTTTTCAAAAAACATAAAGCATTGAGAGAGTTCGCGATAGTAAAAGTGGAGGTAATCAAAATTAAATATTTTTCAAAGAGCAATGAGAAGTAAATTAAAAACACCTCTGTATTCGGCGACCATTACATTGAATCTTCTTGTTATTGCATTCAGATGACAATAAGTAAACCAACCTCTTTCTCTCTGTATATTGCTCTGGATTTAACTTAAGTGTTTCATTAAAAATCTGACTTTAACTATATCATCACTTGAAGACAATGAAGGGGATAGAAATTTACTGAGGAAGCAGTGTATTTTAGGATTTGCATTGTCGTAAGAACCTAAGCATTTCGCACTGTTTTTTTGCCGACGTGAAATATGTAACCACAGACGATAGTTAGTGACGAACATACCAAGAATGGAAAGTTGTTCAGCTTCCTCGACGCAAATGCCATTCAAAGATAGTCGCATAAGGGGATATGTTTCAATTTAGCAACAGAAGACAAAATTTAGTTTTCGATGCAATAAATTCTACGCGGTTTTTGATTCTTCATTAGATAATGCGGTCTAGGTCGAAATTTAATGTTAGTTATGAATCGTGAATGAGAAATTCGCGCTGAAAACTGAGAAAGTCAAAGTACACAACATTTAATTATCAGTTTTGTTGTTGGATGAGTGAATACAGTTACTAGGATACGAAAATATTATCAACTCTTTTTCACGAGCTTTTTCAAACAATTTTAATTTTCAGGTTATTTCCGTTGAAAATCTCAAAAATTGCTTTTATTTAAATGAATGTTTTGTGTGTAGCTAATATTTGCATTGGAATGTTTTTCATTCAAATGAAAGTGTGGTCAGGCACTTGTTGATTTGCCTTTTCATTCAGCTGTCTATCGGGTGAACATCATCATCATCATCGTTAACATGTTTCCAGTTCTTAAGAAGTTTCAATAAATTCTTTTTGTTATTAAAAACAACAATAGAAACAAATATTATATTGGACCACTTCCAAACAGAAAATAAGAAAATCCTAAAACAGAGAAAGTCTCAGAAATATAAGAAAATCGAAATAAAATGTTTTAAACAGAAAAATGTTTTGCAAGAAAAAAGTCTCTGCCAACTGGCATATATGCCGCAAAAAGCTTGTGCTACTTTTTATATTCTGTTTCCAATTTGGAGATCCAGCTATTTCTATCACATCATGTTGAGAAATTTCGATCCAAACATGTCTTGAAAACCTCAGTGTACAATCAGAAAAAGTTTCTTTTGTTAATCATTGTCTGTAAGATTCGCTGGGCAAACAAATTTCAAACGGGTTTTTGGGTGTAAAGATAAACAATGACAGCAGCTGCCACTTAAATGGAATCTAGATAGAATGGACTCCGGGTCAGATGGGCAATATGCAAATGAACTGACTTAACAGGAACTGACTAATATCGTTTGTTTCAATCATATGTAACAACAAACTTGCTAGAGGTAGGGATACAAAACTCTTTTTAAAATAAAACCTCAGTAGCTTCTCGATGACTTCTTTACTTTAAAAACCCACAATTTATTTCAGAACTCGTGTTTTATTGGTTTTGCTAGCATGAGTTTTTAACTATAATTTGCCAGAGGAATGAGCTAAGACCGGCTGTGATAAATTGATTTGTGCTATTTTCCTTCGTCCGTCTTTAAGTCAGCCACGATTTTTTTTTTTCATAAATTTGCCTTGGTGCAAAAACATAACAAAAAACTCAGTGGCTAAAAGAAAACTACATACATTAGTTGTGTTCCTTGAATTTTACCCAGGGTCGACACAGGTTTTTTTGACAGCCCCAAGAGCTGTCAACAAAAAAACTGTTTTTTTTTTCTGTTCTCAAAAAACGCATAAGGGTTGGTTTTGTGTTGTTGACAAAAAAAAGAAACAAAACAAAAAAAAGTAAAATAAAATATTCAATCCAGCGAACGATTGTAAACATATGTTTGACAACACACATGTCAATTTGTTTACCTCAACTCGCACCAGCAAAAACCTAGAGCTACTTCAGGGCGAGTTGAGGGCGACCCCAGGTCTCAAAAAAACAGAGAATTTGTTAACCAGAGTTCAACGAACGCAACTCCAGAATTCAACGAACGCAACTATTAAGTGTGTACTTTGAGTTAATCTACGGATTCATTTATCAAAGTCTAGGTCTGCTTAAAGCTTCCATTTTCAAAAGTTATTACTAAAGAATAGTTATTCAAGCAAAATATCTATCATAAAGAAAAATTATTTGCCGAATTCCATTAAACCCTTTTCTAAGCTTTCAAGATTCCATAATTAAAACGATACGTTATAATGTTTTTCATGAAAAAATTAACCGAAATCAATTGCCTACCTTTTTGTTTCAGTTTTGATCGACGTTTTACCTTTTTTGTTTGTGTTGCTGTCGCAGCAGTTGTTGTTGCCATAGTTCCTTTTAGTGATTTCGTTGTTATCATAGTTGTGGGGAGATTTTGTTGATTGATTTGTGTCTCAACGCTCACCATTTGATGGCACCTGGCAAATAGCTCATCAAATCACATATTTTCATCGAACTTTGCAAAATTACTTTCCCATTGAAAGTTATTCGAGTCTTTGACGGTTCCACTTCCATTACTACTATTGCCATTTCCATTTGTTGTTTTATTCTGCCCGTTATTTCCACCATTTCCATTGGTGCCAGCTGGAGGGGGAGACTTAAAAAATTCATCATCCTCAAAAGGATCTTCGTTTTTCTTGGCAAAAATATTTATCGATTCTGATTTTTTAATCATATCTTGTCGCTGTTGTAATTTGCTATTTAAACGAAGATTATTTTTTTTTGGTGGTTCAGGATTCCATTGGTCTTCCTTTTCAAAATCAAATTCTGCCTTGGAGAAGTCATCTTCGAAAGCATCATCACAACATCCAATAATACTGCTGCTACCTCCGATACTTGGTTGATCGTTGTCAAATTTCGAAATCGTTACACGATCATCGAAACGAAGTTTTTGAATTGGTGTTGTTGTTGCTGTTGTTGATGTTGTTGTAGAAGTTATGATATTACTATTCGCACCATTATTTGCTGCTACAACGGGAGCAGGAGAAAACTCACTGTCGAATGTGGTAACTGAGTGTAGGCTACCTCCAGCTGGTATGTGCTTTTCTTTGTCGGAAAAATCATTAGAGAACCTAAAAGAAGACTTCGTGGCAGGAGTGGTCGTTGAAGCGGAATTACAACTGGCTGGTGGTGGTGAATTAAAATCACTTTCGAAGCCGTGCTCTTCGAAATTAAATTTGCTGCTTGTATTTGAACGGGGTGTATCCTCGAAATCGTTAAAATCAAAATCTGCTCCACGAGGGTGCTTCATGGGTTTTGGAATTGAAACAGGTTCATCGAATACCTCATTTTTGTGCTGAGAACCTCCCATAGGTTTATCCGTGTAGAAGGATGTCTCTTTTTTGGACTTATAACGTGGAGTTTCTGAATCGTCATCGTAAGTATATTTATCGATTGTTGAGGACTTTTGGCGCCTCTCACTTTCCATCATTCGCTGATGCATTTCATGACGACGACGATTTAACCGTTCGAACTTATCTTCATCTGTTGGTTGGTCGTAGTCATCATAATTGATGTAGTCGTAGTTTTCACGGTGTGTTGACCCATAGCGTTGACATTGACGTGTCTCGGACGGTGGAATTTCCTTTCCAGTACGAGATCGTGGTTTTTTGCGGAATCTATAAAGAAATTAGATGTTATTGAGGATATAAAATATTATTTTCAAAACAGTTTACCGTCGGTCTTTTTCTCCATCTGATCCTGATGGGGTATTTCCCATTGCTCTGCGGCTCTCTGCAAGTCTTCGTTCAGATTCAGATGCGCTAGAAGGACGATTCCATCCTTTCTGCACGTGTCCAGCTGGCGGTGGTTCTGGAAAACACGTGTTTTAAATAAAGGATGAAAGATATATTAGGTCAAACTTACCTTCCCCATCCCATGGACTAGATCCACTACTCTTCCTCATGCGCTGTGGTCCCTGTGGAGGCCTTTGCAAGCTTCTTGAATCTATCTGTCCAACTCTGCGGGATTGGACCTCCGGCTCAGAATCCTGATCATAATCATCACCGGGAACGATACCGCTTCCTGCCGGAATGCGCATCTTCGTCCCCTTTCGCAAGGATCGGGTTTTCTCAGGACCGCCCATATAGCGCTCACGGAATTCTTCACGACTCTCTAAGCTACCATAGACATCACCACTTCCAAAACTCTTTCGCCTTCGACCGGCACTTTCATACGACTCAACACTGTCACGGTCAAAGCTTTTCCTATCACGCTCGTAAATATAGTCCCTTGACTTGTAAGACCTCGGTCCACCTCCAAAGCTACCCTCGTAAATATTTTCGTAGTCTCTTCGAGGTGGTTTGATCTTTTCAAAGCCACCATCACCATAGTACTGTGGCATCTTGCGGTCCTTGGTGTCGGGTGATTCACCATACTGTTCGAAATCATAATTTGGACGCGTGTAGTCCCGATAATACTTTCGCTTGTCATAACCCTTATAATCCCGTCGATCATAAGTTAGATGTGAAGGAGGAATTTTGTGTTCACGCTTTTCATACACCGGCGGGCCGTAAGTGGTTCTTTCGTAGGCACCTCGATCGAAAGAACGTGCTCGACCTTCCTCTTCCTGTGGTGACCAAGTGTGATGAGGTCCAGTGTTGTACCATTGAGGAGAATCTGCAAGAGATTCATAGTAAAGATAAGAATACTAATCACTCAAAAGGAAACTTACCGAATTCAAAGTTTTCGCGGCTTCTTGAGATACCCGCCTTGACTTTTCTTTCGCGACGCTTGTTCATCTCATCTTCATACCTAAAACACATTAAAGAAACTTATTAGTATGTTCTTAAGGCGATGTGATCTACAAAAATCTCACTCATAGTCTTCATCACAAGAGTTCATTCTCCTGGCATGCCTCATGTAGTAACCATGTCGATCAGCACCGCCGACAGCAGTTAAAGGGATTCTTTTCTTATAGTCGGATGTCTCATCATCCCATGGACTAAGATCACGTGATGACGATGACGTCTGACCTTTGGGCCATCGCTTGTTGAAGTCCTCGCCACCAGTTCGGTTCCAATCTTCTTTACCATCCGACGAGCATGGCGACTCACCTTGAACCAATGCTACCTTCGGAGACTTCAAACGATGTTTACTTCCATCCATGTCTACACCCTTGTCAAACACCGCCCATGATTCTTTCGGCGACTTTGGTGACTTCCCACCTGTGATCGGTTTAGTGCCTGCTGCATCTGATAGACCAGTATCTGCGTCCGGTGATGACCCACCAATGACGTCACTTAAAGAACCAGAGGTTAGGCGCTTACTAGCATCGATAAGATTCGAAACGGCTATCAGTTGAGGAGGGATCGGTGACTTCGATAGGGGTGACTTGGAAAGGGGTGATTTTCGGACAGGTGCAGGGGATTTTTGCAGAGGAATGGGCGATGTGGACATATCATTAAATTGAGATTTGCCTACGCCGGATGTTGTCGTGGTGCCTAAAAATGATCTTCGCATGGCATGTGGCGATCCACCATTGCTGTCCATAGTCGCTGGAGACTTCACCGCTGTATTACTAGGAGATAAATGATCTCGCGAGTCCAGAGACAAATTTGATATTGCACGGTTCATCAATTCGTCGATTTCCAAATCATCTTTGGTTGTCGATGAAACGGTTAGTGTGTGAAGAAATTTATTTGAACCCTTCTTGCTGCTGGCTTGATCATCTTCCTCTTCGTTTTGATTACTCTCAGGACTACTCTCTATAGGAGATTTTTGATCTTCTTCTGCTGCTAGGTCTTCAGTGTTACTATTAAAACCATCACTAAATTCAGGAAAATCTTGCATAAGGTCCTCATCCTGTGGTAAAGGTGGTTTCTCAAAGAGATCCTCGACCAAGATGATATCTCGCAAGGCTGCATACCTATCTTTAGCATGCGATATTGCTTCGGTTATCTTTGTGTCGATTTTCGGCACAGGCACTGTTGTGGGTGATTTTTCGTCATCACTGAACTGCGCCAGAGTATTTGTTTCTGGGATGTTTCCACTGAAACTCTCGGCCTCGTCGTCGGCCTCGGGTGAGCTCTTTTGGTCTATGCTATCCTGGTTAAGTTCTTGGTCGATTATTTCACGGAAAACAGCGTATCTATCGGCTGGGGGAACTGCTGCTGCTTTGAGAGTATCATCTGCCATTATTAGAGATGATGAAATGGTTGTCACTTCAAATTGTGAAAAGTTTGCAATGAAAGGAGCTGGTTCATCTTCACCAAAGTTATCATCGAACTTTGCCACAAAAGTAGCATCCGGCATTTGGTCAAAGTTTACTTTGAATATTGGTGGACTGTCTTCCGGAGGAGGAACTGATGTCATTATTGGTCTCTGCTTGGGTTGCTTTGATTTTTCAATAAATTCTGATAGGTAAGTGGTGAGTTCAACCAGGGTCATTGTACTCAGTTTCGATGTCGGTACATTCAGTTTGGCGGCAAGTTCGTCTATTCCCAAAGTCAGCAACTGACTCAGAGTAATGTCTGGCAAGATTGAGGCTTCCTCAAATTCGTCAATATCTGATTTTATTGCAGTTGCAGTTGGTGCCATATGCTCAGCTATAGCCTCAGTCTTGTTCTCGTAAATCTCTTGGCGACGAGTTCGACCTCTTGTTTGTGGCGGTGGGAGCAGTGGGGGCACATTTCCTGCCGGCAAAGGTTGCAAGTAGTCATCATCGTCATTACCTGGTTTTCGCGGTCGACCAGGTCCGGGATAAGGGCCTTCTGAACGGCCTATTCGCCTCGAGGGCAAGGGAATAGGCGGAACTGATGCATCTTGATTGTTTGTCGTATTGCGAGCTTTGCTCGTTGAAACGCATTCATAACGACTCGAAGGCGGTGGAGTGATCCTTGGTCGGATGACTATATCTGAGAATTGTTTCTTAGGTGGCAACGGCGGTGGTTCCGAATGGCTAACGGAATCTGGCCGTGGAGGTGGCTCCGGAGCAGTTTCATTTTCACTAAGAGAATCACTCTCTTGAAGACGCCGCATATTTATGCTGTTGGAGTCGCGTTTTGAAAACTTCTGACCAAATAAATGTGGCATTTTCTTGGAACTAATACTGCTAATTACATCGACTGTGTTTTGCTTAAACGCACTTGGTCGATTGCGACTCCCAGCTGTAGGAGATTCACTGGTTTGTCGTTCTACTCTACGGTGTTGCTGCAATTGGTTGCTATTCGCCGTTGACCAGCCCGATTCCGGCGGAAGATTCACCTGCAATGGTCCATTGAACATGTTTTCCTTCTTACCCATACGCTGGTCTTCGACATTAGTGATCTTTGTCTCAGGAAGAAGTCCAGCACTATTGCTGGTACTGGGAAATTCAAACTCAAACGGATCGAGTTTTCCAAAGATATCGCCATCTTGGAAAGGATCGCTCTTCTTGCGAGTTGGCGAAAAGGGATCAGTGTCACGTGGCAACATAACTGGATCCGTTGGAGGACCATCTGCTTTCATGAAATTATGAGTAAAATTTAAATTAAGAGCTTTTGTGTTATGAGTATTCAACGAACTTGTCTGTCTGTTACCGCTGTTAGTTTGGAAAAGCTCGGCTGAGTCTTCACCTGCAGATGTGGGCAAATCATCCATAAGCACATCGCTGCTTCCATCTGAGCTGGAAACAAATTGAGCTGTGAAACCGGTATCTGGTCCAGTCGAGGATAGATCCTTCAAGACTTTCTTTGGTGGATTCTTGAGCTCTTGGAAGAAATACTTCTTGTCGACGTACGGTCGAATGCGACCTGTACCCAACGGATCCAAATCTGAAAAAGCGTCTATATATTGACTACTATGAGTTGCACTGGCCGATGTGACCGAATTGCTTAGTAATACTGAATTATTTATGATGGAAGTAGTAGTACTATTACTAATTGACACAAGATTATCGTTAGTAGAGGTTAGTAATGCATTTGGTGGACTTGAATATTTAATTGGATTAGTACTAGTACAAAGATAATCCTCACCAGATTTTTGAGATGATTCATCAATTTGTGATGATGCTGCTGCAGCAGCATTGACTGTTGCAGCAGCTGATGACTGTGTGCTGGGTGGTGAGGAATTCGACAATCCCATACCAATACCGCTACTGCTAGCAATTGAAGTTGATGCAGGTGGTGTGTGCTGAGAACTGGCAGCTGATGATACTGCTCCTGCTGCAGAGCTGGATATAATCGATGTTGTCGAAGGAATTGGTATTGGTGTTGTCGTTGAACCAGCAACTATTGCAGCAGCTTTTGTTGTATCGAATACATCGTTTTGATCAAGATCGTTCAACCAACTATCGTTAACCGAAGATAAACTCGAGGCATTGATTTGATTTTGTTTCGATGAGGATTGAGAAGAAAGTATATTGGAAATGGATGGGATACCGGATGATGTGGTTGTAGATGAGGATATTGTTGATTCAGGGGGTTTGTTAGGTTTCGAGTGTCGTGAACGCGAGGATTCGGGTGGCGGTAATAAATTATACGTCTGAAATAAAAACGTAAATATGTTGTTAGATTTTTAAAGTAATATGTATGACACCACCACCTGTGGTAAAATGTATGGATGATAATTTATATGGTATTGGTATTGCGGGCTCGATATCAAAAAGTTGAAAAAATACAGAGATGAATTCGGTAACTTAAGTTTCAGAAAATAAGATCAAAAAATCGCAACAAATAGTATGATAAATCAATTGAAAGTTTGTTTCTACAAGGGCCACCAAAATAGAGTTCTAATCGATACGGTTATTAAATGCGTCCTTGAATTTCCAACAACAAGATAATAGAATTTAAAAATCGTTTTAAATATGTATGCACATTCGACTTCGAGAGCTCCTAACTCAACTCAGTCAATGTGGTTGACCTTATTTAACTTTTAAGTTTTCGATACTCAGCTTTTTTCTTATTAAAATGACTCATAGGCGACCTACCGCCGACACACAAATTTATCATCAATCAATAAGAAGGCGTGAAACTTTGTCTCTTCATAAATAGAAGAACCAAGTTCTATTTGCAAATTTTACTTTATAGAATCTTAAAGTAATTATTCATAATGGCACTGTGTTTTTTTGCGATTTAAGCTTTTAGGTTGGGATTAATGTCCAAAGATTCATTCGAATATTTTGAAATTACGAACCACAGCCGTCACGACGTAGAAATAATAATCAAAACAACTAACTACAATGCAATGTGTTGTTCTCTCACACAAAAAAGATGATAAACATCTTTACTGATAAGAACAAAACATATTTAACCAAAAAAAGAACTTAAATTAAATAATTTAACTTACCGGAAAATTAGTAAACGAATCACCAAATGGATCTTCGTCTGTCAAATTTTTACCCGTAGGTGTTGGTTCACTTGGTGTAATACGTTCCATTTGTGTTATACCCCGTTGAATGGAACTTAATTCTTGTTCCAAGTCTACAAGATCAGCAACTGATTCTGGGGACATCTATTAAACGAGTTATATGTAATTTTAATGTTTAATCTTTTATTAAAACAAAGATAACAAATGCAAACAATGTCTCACCTCTTTGACATGAGAAGATTTTGCTCCGTCTAAATTGTTGATTTTGTTACTGCTGCTACCGCTTAGAATTGAAGAAGCTTCACTGGCTGATGTGTTTTTAACCGATAATAGCGTTAGTGGCTGATGTTCATGTATTGTTTTACTTTGAATTTGCTGACGGGCTAATTCAATTTCTTTTTTCTTTAATTCGAATACAACTTGAAAGAGATCACGCATGGCTAGAACGACCTGCAGTTTATACAAATTGGAAATGTTAATTTTAATTTGTTTTAAATAATAAAAGGGAATTTCAAATTTTAAGTATGAAAATTGAAGAGGAATAATTAAATAGAAAAAATGGGAAAATTGTATTTTGGAATGCATCTTTAAATTTCTTAAATATGAAATTTTCAGTCAGTGTTCAACAAAATTTATATGTAAATATAAATAACATATAAATGTTTGCATATTGAGCACTATAATATCACTCTAGGTGATATAATATTATCAATATCCTGCATTGGTTTTTCTGTTACCGAAAAAATTGCTATTGAACCAACTCAATTGACAATAGTTAAACAGCGCTGTGTGCTGAATACTTTTCAAAATATTTGTTTATATCGGTCGGACATCTTTTATAATTATTTTTCAGGAAAATCGATTGGGTCGATACAAATACCTTAAGGATCCATGCTTCTACCCTATACAAGAGGACTAGGATAATTGTTTAGTTTAAAAATAAAGCTACGCCTCATGCGTTTAAATGTCGAGTACTACTTCATGAAGATGCTGTTTCCAATTTCGTATCTTAAGTTGAGAAAGATATTCTTCAACCTGATCACTCCATTGGAGACGACGTCGATGTTCATTCGCTCTAAGTTTTTCAAACATCTTGAATGTTGAACATGTAACTTCTTAGTTAGGCGTCTCTGTAGAGTTCGTAAAGTTTATTGATGTATTTTATTCGTCAGATTTTGTGTTGCCTATCTAGTATCTACACAAACCAAACTATAAATCATCCGCAGTACTTTTCTCTTCAATACTGTATCGTATTGAAGCAATAGAAAGCACAAATTCTATAGCAAATGACATCAGACACCAAGAGAAAACTTATAGCAAGAGATTCCTACATCAAGAGAAGAGCATTAGTCAATTCAACCAGCATTTACAAATACAGCAATTTATGTCAGGATTAGCTATTCAGTCAGCAGGCACATGCCAATAAGATTAAGTTATCAAGTTCAAATGTTAGATCGAAAGAGAGAATAAAGTTTTGTTCTTTAGCAAGTTTTTCCCAATCAAAATTTTAAGTTTTTCATTTCAGTCGGACATCTTTTATAATTATTTTTCAGGAAAATCGATTGGATCGATACAAATACCTTAAGGGTTCATGCTTCTACCCTATACAAGAGGACTAGGATGAGTGTTTGGTTCAGTACTATTTACAATGGCTGCATGAAAATCGATAAAAAAATAGGGTGATTGATATTCAATTCGATCTAAAAATGCACTGGTGGGGTTCAATTAATTATAAGATCAACATGTAGCTTGAGGCGTTTATAAAAAACGCTTGATAGGATCTTATAGGCGATGTTTTGGGGTTTGCCTTTTTGTTTGGATGTGGCAAATTCATCGGACATGTTGAGAATACGTTTGCTGGACGAAACAAAAGACTCAGGTCAACTCCAACACAATTGGGTCAATATAGACCCATTGTGATGCCTGTTTAAGGGGTATACCAATTGTGTATCTTACCACACTACTAATACATTTCTGGTTTCGTCATGATGCTTCTAACCATCTGGTTTCTCTCGCGAATCTGTAAAGGTTTATCACCAAAGAATGATACCAAAGAAGTGTTTCCCCAGAGTTTTATTTCTTAGATGTGTTGCATTTGTTCTATTTTAATCGTATTAGGACCGAAGTATTTTTTTAACGATATCACAGGTTGAGTTAGTTCTTGACAGGATTTCACACATTTGAAATCACTTAACGAAGGTTTCACGTTATCTTCTAAGAGTTTAAGTAAAAGTTTTGACCATTTTTTTTGGCAATTTGATGGCTTTTTCTTTTCCATAATACATGTGTGCTAGTGAAACCAACAGAGTTCTACATTGTGTTGTGTAGCGAGAAACTAAAGCTTTTCACAAGCTTGTACTTCATTTCAAGAGCATAAATTGCTTTTATTGCTGCCTCTCAGTCAACAAAAAATCGTAAGAACATCTTATGGTGTATCCATTGTAGAAGCCACTCGGGCCGCCTTAATTATTGGTAGTGCAGGTACGTTTACCCGGTTTAGGAATGAAGACAACTCTTAATTTCAGATTATTATTAAGGAAGTTGATTATCTGAGGGTACTAATAACGGAATCTTGGCTGTCATTGCTATTTACCAGTTCTTGAAGTTATTCTCTTTAGATGTTTAACATTGTTTACGTTTCGACTATATCTTCTTAATTTTGATAGGCGTTCTGTAGAAGTTTCGCCCCGTTTTCAACTAAAGTAATTTTGTATCTTTTCTATCTGACGCTGTTTAAGTTTTTTTCACTTTTGGAGCCCAACAGTTGGCCGGTTTTGTTTGCTACCGCAATATATAGACCTTCCTTTTGATATTACTTGTCTGAGCAAATTTGCAGTCAAACCAGGGGTATCTCAACAATGGTTCTGTGGTTATGAGAATCGTATATATTTCATCAGCAGTAAGATTTTCAAGATTTTCTTTCTAATTTTCTGATCGAACTATGTATGTAGTTTAAACGAAATCTGTATGTAACATTAACCTCAAAAGCGGTTTAATTCATTTGAAGGATTCCGCCTATGACCGGAATGATAAGTTTCGTTAAGTATCAGTAAATAGATGATTTATAAAAAGTGAAAGAGGTGCGAGGGTTTAGGTTAAGGTGGATTTTCGAAAAACTGCTGACACGCTCACTAATAGGGCCATTGTGATACCATTTGAATGAAGCGAGGGATTACCTCTTTAATTAAAAGAGTTGGAGCTTCTAACAAAGTAATGTTGACATTGAATCTATAGGTTCGTTAAGTCACTGGGCCCATCCAAGATAAATTTCTCTAGGCGTTATTTATGTCTGTGAGAGAGAGCATTTTATGAAAAGAGAAGGTGAGGTATGGTTCCTTCCAGAAATCGTTTGAGAAACCGAAAAGGAATGCAGCTTGTTTCCCTATTTTGTGCGCCTAAGATCCAGTTTTGAACAGATATGCTTATAAGTCATTTTTAAAGCATTGTTATTAACCTCGAAGCTTTGAGTCTTTTATATTACCGCAGAACTTCATTGAAAAGGTTCTTTTACTCTTTTTCTGTTGGTTTTTTATTTATACATTTTAAGAGCCTCTTTGAAATAAGTGGAAACACTACATCGGCATACGAATTAATATCTGAAGATTTCATCAATATCTTACATAATTATAAATAAACTTACCTGGCTAGCAGCCTTATCAGTCTTGATACCAAAAAATCGGTGACCACTATCTGGTGAACCAAAAATATATCCAAATGCCCTTGAATCGGTCATATCTTGAGCGATAAATGATATCTTATGCACCGGATGATGGTACAACGAATCACTTGTTTTTTCATCTCTCAACCGCAAACCATCGATTGTCACATGAATCGTAATGCGTTGTTTGTGTTCTCCAGCAGCTCTGATTGCCATTTTTAAATCTTGTAAGGCTTCCTGGCACATGCGATCACCGCGTGCCTCACCCACCTCCAGAATTCCGATGAGTTTTGCTTTGAATTGTACACCATCGCCAAAAAATCGACCTGGGTCATTTCGATCTGGAAAAATTAAAAAAATTAAAGGTGAATAATTATCAAAAGTTGATAAATTATATATAAAAGTAAATTGTGGTTATAAAATTTTACTTTTTGGATTGTGAGATTCATGTTGAGAGGATGTTGATGATGCCAACGACGAGGATGAAGATAATTTAGAGACAAGACTTTTCACCATTTTCCCAGTGTAATTGTAGGAATTTTTCCAACTGACGTCACTTGCGGGAGAGTTCTATAAACTCAAATCCGAATGCTACAAAGAAAAGCTAATAACAAAAGAACAACAAATGTACCTATCTAGTGTTGTTTTTTTTTTTTTTTTTAATTTTTGTTTAATTGTTTTATTAACTAATCATGTGTGACGACGCAACAAACATCGCGAACTTGACTATCAAACCAACAATGACAGTGAGTTTGGCTGGTGCAGGAGTACGCAAACGACGACGACAATGACTGACAATGATAGCGAGGGACGAGGAAATGGGAGACTTGTTGTCCAGTAGCCAATTGCGTAGATACATTTGAAAGGGGAGAAAAATTGTTGTTTTTTTTTGTTTCCTTTTTCAATTAATTTAGCAAACAATTGCTTGTGTCATGATGATGATGATGTTGGAGCTCCGCTCCTTTTTTGTTACTCATCTTTGTGTGGTGTAGTAGTTCTTTTTGCAGTTTCGTTTTTCTGCATTTTTTTTTGTCTAGCTGCACATTTGATTTTAAAGCAATTAAAAGGCTAAATGGAATCGGTTAACTTTAGGTTCGCACTTAACAGATGGAATATTAAAGTAGGTATTTTAAAATACAAGCAGAACCTCTAGAACAGCAGTTGATTCTCCAACTATTTTTATATTTTATTTTTAATTAAAAATTAAACAGAGTAATAAAAACAACGCGTAGGGGGTGGAACCGTATAAGCGGCTGTGGATTTGGCTGTGTGTGGGAAGACAACATTCCAAAATAATATGTATAAAGAAGATATTCCAAATGTCAAATTGAATCTGGAAAAATGAATGAGTGTGTGTAAAGTGTGGTAAGTTTTTAAAATAATGGATAAATGGAGACAAATTTAAAACTCTACAAAAAAAATGAAAGTAATGCCAAGTCTTTCAAAATGATTAAACATTACATAGAAATTTGTCGCACCGTTTCGTTTACATTTCGTCTGTTTTTTATGCAGCTGAAATGAAACGAAAAATCCCATACAAAAATGCCACAGTGAATTCATAAACGAAATTTTCCGTCTTTCTTTTCGTTTTGTGGTACGCAGCTCCACGGTGAAACGGTAGATAACCGGTTCAAGTCTACACTACTTTCTACACTCTTCGCACACAATTTAATTGACCGGGACATTAATTGCTCGCGAAATTTTGACGTTTCTATTTTGTTCGAGTTTTTTTGTGGTAATTATTATTATAAAATTGAAGTCTGTACTTTTTATTTGTTATTTATTTTTGTGTGTTTTGAAAAATATTTTTTTTTACAAATGGTGGAACTCTACATGAAAATTTGTCTGTTACCGTTTCGATAATTTCGTCGACGAAAAATTTTCGTCGTCTCCAAAAACACAGACGAAATGATATCGAAACGGTACCTCAAAAATTTTTATGCAGAGTTTCGCCATTTGCAAAACAAAATATTTTTCAAAACACAAAAAACAAACGAAAAGAACAGAAATCCATTTTATAGTAATAATAACCACAAAAAACACAAACAAAACAGAAACGTCAGAATTTCGCGAGCAACTAATATCTCGGTCAATTAAATTGTGTGCAAAAAGAGTGTAGAGAGTAGTGGAGGCTTGAACCGGCAAAATGAAAAGAAGGACGAAAAATTTCGTTTATGATTTCACTGTGTCATTTTTGTATGGGATTTTTCGTTTCACTTCAGCTGCATACTAGGCTTTAGACCACGGAAGATTTCGACGCACTTCAGCTGCGTACTAGGCTTTAAGCCTAGTATGCAGCTGAAGTGAAACGAAATTTCTGTCTTCTAGCCTAGTATGCAGATTAAGTGAAACGAAAAATCCCATACAAAAATGACACAGTGAAATCATATAGGGAATTTTCGGTGTAGATGACTGACACACTTGTGTTAGCTCTCCTCATATTCTGTTTTGAAATTGTAATTGTTGTTTTTGAGTTGCTGCAAGAGCAACAGGGGGTAAGGTTTATTTTTAAGATAACATTGTGATTTTCATAAGAATTTGTGATCTTTATCTGAAATACAGAAGTCTTGAACAGTCAGTTTAAACTGCTAAACTGGATTAAACGCTTCCAAAAATTTACTTTCATAGTCTCACTGTGTGTGCAGTTGCACACAACAAAGTTCTGTGGAAACCCACTGAGATATGGACTTCCCATAGACAAATTGATACTCTTGGAGAGTTAGTTTCTTCCTCATAGTGCCTCTGCTGAAAAAAAACATTCCATTTTGAGGAAACTGTGCTTGACCCAAACTTGCATCAATCAAACTAGCGTTACTTAGGCAAACAAAGAAAACAAAAGTACGATGGGCAATTTTGTATGGAGTTTGGGCCCATTTTCAATTTTGTTCAATATAGTTCAATAAAAATCGAAATTATAATCGCAATGCAATTATTTAGTTTAGTATATGTTGTATGGACTAGTTATGTAAGTATTATCGCAAAGGATCAAGGGCGTGTTGGGCCCATTTTTAACATTGCTCAACAGTAATGAAACATATGTCACATGAAAGCGTATAGAGAGCACTGTATTTCATTATATGGCAGCCAAATCGAAATCGAGCGCAAAAGTGCTGTTTTTGTGCATCTTATAAAAATAAGTATTTAAATAAATCTTTTTTATCAAATGCACCAAAACACCACTTTTGTCTTCGATTTTTATTTAGCTGCCATATAATGATATACAGTGCTGCTCTATACGCTTGCATATGAGATAAGTTTCATTACTGTTGAGCAATGTTGAAAATGTCCGACAAGCACAATTCCATTCACCATAGAACTGATAGTATTCGAACAAGTTTCGTAGGACCGTTAGTACGACCAGTACGAATTTTGTGTTTCTTTTTTAAACACACTTTATTTTATGATTTTGGATCTAATTTAAGAATTGAGTTCGTATAGTAAGGCATAAGACGTTTTTTAATCGAATCTTAAAGTGATTTTAAAATGCCTTGGCCTTTTGAAGTGCTTAGTTTGTGTTTTATATCCAAAAGTGTTGTTTCGATTGGCTAATGGGATTAAGGACGATATATATGTGAAATTATGACAGTAAAAATATTATTAAATTTTCATTTCCAACAATTATTTTTTCTCTTCGATAGTATCGATAGTTTTTAGCTATAGGCGATAGTTTCGATATTAAGAAACTCGATAGATTTTCGATGTTTAGCCAACACCACACTGTGAAGTGTCTCACAGTCCCAAACAAAGTAAATTTTTAACTAATTCCGGAAAAAACAATTTTCGCTTCATTGTCAGATGTATCAAATTTGATATGCGTTACTCAATCATTACTCAATTTCGTACATTGTTTTCTGCGTCCCATGCATGATATTTGATACTTCAAAAATCTCTCAAAAGACAAGGCTTCAAAAACTATGAAACAAAGCCATGCGAACAATACTAATGGTGCTATTATCATTAACGCAGCAAACAAAAATCCCGAAAATTCGAAAAAAGCTTCGCTCTAAACGTCAATATTATAGTGAATGTTAGCCAAACAAACAACGGTTCCTGAAAACAACAGTTTCCTTCGCTTAAAACCAAACTAAAGCATTGCCAAACCATACGAATCGAGGCGATAATTCAACTCGCGAACCCTAATAAGGGCCTAAAACTTGATCGGTATACTTCAATATCATTCAAGCTCGAATCACTAAAATGCAAATCAATTTGACTACGTCTATACGATGGCAATGATTTTCGGTTGCACACTTATTAAATAATTTAACGGTATTGAGCCAAATAAATTTATAATACAAAATACCCGTTGGTTGTTGAAAATGGTTCCTTATCAGTGAGGTATATTTATTGGAAGAATTTATTGTAGCATTCGTTCTTAATATCGGCGCAATTTTTTTCTTAATACAAAAAACAGCTCGTCCCTACATTGCGAGCTAAAATTTCATAGAATGTTCGAGAGGTCAAAATGTTCTTTTTAACGATTCTTTTTTTCTGACGGCAAACGAGTGCCTGTTTTTTTTATTTCAATGAATCTAATGCTATGTTTCCACCAAAAATAAAACTCTGTTTTGAGAGAAAAAGATTTAGCAGCGTTTCCACCGTTCAAATTTTTTTATAAAACGAATAACTTGACAAGAGGTTTTACAACTTTAAAACACCGAAAAATTTTATTCAGAAATTTTATGTTTATTAACTATAAAATGCATTTATTTCACAAAATTCACTAATAATCCATAATATACCGTGAAAATAATGTAATTAAAGTATTTTATTTCGATAAAAATTAACAAAAAGCAAAAAATATTTACAAAATTTACTGACAAATTTGAAATGAAAGCCTTCCAGTCCTAATAGGGTATGGGTGTTAAGTAATTTGCCATAGATTTATGAGAGATTAATTTTTCATAATGAAGATTTGGGATTTTAATTTGTATGTTAAATCTATTGATTTGAAAGGAGATTATGGATAAATCTGGTCAAATCAAGATTAAGTGTTTGGTGGAAACATAGTGTAAGTTACTAAAGATAAAAGGCCTTATTAAAGTAACATTTTCCACTTTTTCTTTGCGTTCCTCTAAGTTTGCCCACCATAGTGTATTATGAATTCCAGATCTCAATACACACTCGGTTCGGTCATCAAATCTAGTAATAAAAACTGTGTTTATATTCCAAAATTTGAAACGCAAAATCTTTGAATAAAGTTTGAGAATATACTATTACGTCCAAATAATTATGTATGTACATTGCTTAAAGTTATGCATACCTTCAATGCTTGGTATCTAGGTCTTAATTAAATTTACAAAACCAAAAAAAAAAACAAAAAAAATAAAGTACAACATAACATTACAAAGGATGAAATATTTCTAAAATCTTATTGTCCATATAATAGAAAAAAATAGTTAGTCCTAATTTTAAAGGCACGCATAAGACTTACCGCTTAAATGTCTAAGCATGATTCCTTAGGCAGTTAACTTAAATTCGGTAGATACTTTTGTGTTTATTTTTGTGTAATGTGAAGTGATTTGTTTTTTTTTTATATTAACACCATTAAAAAAACATCAAGTGCTGTCTTCATTTAATTTTTTTTGAAAGTGTAATAAAAATGCGTATAAATAATAAACAAAACGTGTTTTTTTTCTATTAATTTTGTTTACTCACATTTGCATGGACTTGTTTTCTTCCGTAATGTTTGCATGCTCTTTAAAAACTGTTTTACATCCGTTTTCTTTTTCTTTTGTAGAATATTTCTGATGATAATTAAAGGATTTATTTTGTATGAATAGAATACACGAGCACTCACTATGTTAAATATTTTGTTAATCAAAACCGAACTAACAATTAATTGCTTGTTTATTTTTTTTCTACCAAACCGGGCGTTTTTTTATTTCTATCACAGTTTAAGATCGGTATCCATTAAATAATAACAATGAGTTTTTTTTATATAACAATTGTCATATATATTTAACGATTATTACTAAGCTTCGACTCTCGTTTTCAAATATAATAGTAGTTATTAATTTATTTTCATAACATTTTTTCTCTGTTTATTATTATTTACATTCGGAGGGGTGACTGTCAAAAAGTCAAGTAATTTTTATTATTATGGTATGCGCTGTTCTTTTATGGCAAATCCTTCCAAAGGGTGCAACACCGGCAATAATGTTGGTATCGATTTTTCACGATTTTCAACCCTTAAGGGCTAACTGGTACTTTTTTGGGTTACTCTTTTTTAATTTCATAAACCACTTGGAATTTTCACACAAAATTTGTAATATTTCAAAGAAATTTTGATTTAATTTATTAATTCGCAATTTTCATTTTTGTTCTTTTTTTAATGAAATTGTTCCAAGCAAATACACCGTTTTTGTCACCTTATTTATTCAATTACATCAAAGGAATTATATAAAAGGCTTCTAATTTAATTCCTTTTGAAAATTTTAATCCATTATATTTTCTTATTTTCTTTATGAATCTGAAGAAAACAAGTAAGACTTTGAATTTTTCCAAAATTCAATTTTGAGTGTTACAATTTTGTATAAGAAAATACATTTTCTTTTTTATGCGAAAGAGGGAGCTTGAAGTTCGTGAAGAAAATTTTTCACTTTACTTTTTCTATTCGAGAAGTAAGATTATTCGTTTGTTATTAATATCGATATTATTCGGGAGTAATTATATTTTCAATTGAGTATATTTTTATTTGTAGATAAAGGATGTAAATTTATGAAATTTCGATTTTCACGGAGACACTATACAGGTTTTTGTCCGCCCTATTAAGTCGAAAAAATATATTAACTTCCAAGTATGTTAGTATGTTGAAAAATTTACAGTGGAAACGACTATATACTTTTTATAGCAAATGTCAGGGGTGAAATATGATTTTAGATCTAAAATTTGGATCAGCGCATGTGCTGGGAAAAATCAACAGATTTTTTAAATTTGAAATAATTGTTGAAATGGATGTAGAGAAAATTTTTTTAACTTATATGTAGTTATTTCTTTTGAATTGCCTTTTGTATTTCATGCATTGCATAATTTACTGAAAACAAGTTAGTTGTTTTGGCTCTGAAAAAATTAGGCCCCAGTAAATAAACCCTCATAAAAATTATATAAGGTCCCAACGATTAGGGTAAATGATTTGATAAATGAATTAAAATCCCAATTCGTTTTTTTTTGTATTAAAGTTTATTTTTAAAAATTAAATAACACCCCAAAAATATAAATAAATACTTGGATTGTATACTAAACGGTGCACGAGGACGCTTGTAGAGTTCTCCTGCCCTTGAGCAATAAATTGTGCTTGCACTTTAATTTTGCAATCGCTACAAATGTTTTAATACTTACATGGCAACAAAACAATATTTTCCCGCAAATCCTTAAAAATAATAATAATACGTTCGCCAACAAATAAGTCGACAACAACAAGGGTTTTATGTTCTTCGTTAATGTCCTTATCACAGGATCCCTGAACATTAAAACCATCTTCTTCTGGAAGCATCTCCACATAAATTTTTTTTTTTTAACCATCTTCGAAGGAAAGGTTAAAGGAAAAGCAGCCTGTAAAACTTTACGGACAGAAAAGAGGGGAAGAATGTCCCACTTCTTAGATATAAAAAAGACATCACGGGAAGCAAGCGGTCAATTTTATTGAAAGTGGCAGAGAGTTGATTTTCTAAGATTTTATCAAAAAAATGAAATGATCTACCTGTATTATAGTCAAAATGTCATTGCAGAAACCTGTCGAGATGAGAGGGGGGAATATGATAATAAAGACATTGTTTTTAGGATCCGGGAATAACCCTTTTTAAGACTGCTAAACGATCCACAATGATGACCAAAATCGATCGGTTAAGAGATTAGCGGTGTCGAAGCTTAAGTCAAACTTAGCACCTAGAGGAGATGGTTTTACCAGCGGAACTCTTTAAAACTGAGGGGGATTACAACAAGTAACCTGTGATTCGAATGAAAAAGAAGAGAAGAGAAGAAGGTAGAAGTATTAATTTTAGTATATCCAAATTATTGTGCGCGTTCGCATATATTGGTGCTTTGAAGTCAAATTAAAGTAAAGGTTACAAAACAGGATGACATAAACTCGCTTGTCATGAAATATCATTAAAGTGCTAAATTAAAATCTTATACAGTTTCAAAACAAAATCGAAGTAAGCAAACAAAATTCTTCATTAAATATGAAATTATGGGAAAAAGCTAAAACTGTCGAAGCGGTTTTTAGACAATGTGGTATTTTTTAACTATAAAATAAAATGCACAACTGGGTCACACGAACTTGCTGTTGCAGGAAACTATATGGGACTTCAAAATGGATGAATCTTAGCTATTACACTAGGAGTTTCGGATTCAATACTCTCACGGGTACAAAGCATTTTTTCTTCTCATTAGGTATAACTCCCAGCTAATGCTAAGCGTCTAATCAAATGATTCTCAATTCATAATAACTTTCCTATCTTTTTACTCCTTATTATTTAATTATTAATTAAAAAAATGTACCAAATTAATTTAAAAGATGAAAACTATCAAACAATAGCCTTAACCTTATATCAAGTGGTATATGTTGATATCTTTAAACAGTTATGTTAAGCCAAAAACTTTAATAATCATCTTCTATCAAATGCCATACCAAATTTAAAAAGAAACTTCATCAGCCGTTATCAGTTTATAACACCAAACCACCGTTATTTGTGCATTTTTTAGCCAAAATCCATTTATATTGAAAACGATTCGTATTAAGAACGATCGAATTATATTGAAAACGATGCAAATATAACGTTCAATAAGTCTTATCAAAATCGTATGAGCCGTTTTTGAAAAAAAACTAAAATCGTTATATAGAAGGTATCCGTTATAGCCGGGCTAAAAGTAAAATAATATTTTCTCCTCAAGCGAATCACTAAAATGTACTATACACAAAGTTTGAAGGGAATCCGTCAAACCGTTTAGGCTGTAGATCGGTGGACAGATAAACCGCAACATCCGCACAGACAAACCGACGAATGTCATGACGAAATTTACTTTATGGGCCTTGTGTCAATAGCGTTAAAATATTAGCCAGTGGCTTAATTATGACACTAGTGTCGTGAGTATAAACTACAAAAATTTAGCCTGGTCAGGATCAAGCAAACGAATTTGTTTTGCGAAAAATTCTAAATTTTCAACGAATTGTTTGAAATTCAAAATAAAAATAATTTAAAATGCGAAACACAGGTGACTATCTAAAGTGAGCACTGTTTATGTTAATGTATCGGGCAGTAAAAGCACTGGGTCATGTAAACCTTGAATTTTCGCTTATACTTCCTTGAAACGCGTACCTATCGTAAAGTGAAAAATCGGGCAATGTAAAACCTGAACTAGAAATTATTGTTCCTTTCAAAATTCAAACTTGAAAGTTAAGAATTTGCACTAATTTTAAATTTTTACCTCCCAAATTGATCCTCCCTTCGTCAAAACATATTTCTGCTACGCCTTGCAAGTCCTCGCCGTTACCAAGACTACACCCGCCACGCCACCATTTTCCTCCATAAAATATTAGAACAATTATAAGATATGGTATTTAAACAACGTTAGAAGTACCATAAAATTATTATATTATATTTATTTCATAAAATTTCTGTAAAATAAATAAATAGGAAGTGCAGGGGCATAAAAACAGCATGAAATCATCTTAAAACACTTTAAATTATTGGTTTGTTAAATTCTAAAATAGCATTTTTTTATTGCATCAATCACTTTCAGTGTTATTAAAGGCCAATAAACAATTCCTATTTTGTTCCGAATAAATTATAAAAGCGACTTTCAAATCCAATGACAGATGACATTCAAAATATGATACGGAGAGAACGTTGAAAATGTTCGTTTAATATGTTCTCCTTTCATTCAAGTGTAATGTCGAATTATTTTTACCAAAAAATTGATCTGTTTTAGAAAAAAAAATTATTTTGTTTAGAAAAAAATCTGTCAAACGTAATATTTTTTGAGGGGAAATGAAATTTTTTGATCTGAAAAAGATTTTACTTGAATCTTGATATGGAAGCAAGATTTACACGTATTTGCACGCACAATGATTTTATATTTTTGGTACGTCAGTGGATTTTTTATAATCCCGGCTAGTTTTACTTTTAAAGATATTTTCAAAATATTTAAAAATTACTAGTATAAAATGAATTATATTGAATGCAAATATCCATTGTTTGCAAACTAATAGAAAAACATCGTCTTTATCGTTATTCCATGGAAGGATTTTTTAATTTTTTGTTGGTTCGGTCAACGATTTAAATTACCTTTTAAGAGCAAAAGGCATTCCGCGACCAAATTTGTTTAAAATGCTTTCAACGTTCCTGTCAAACAGCAAGCACACAATCACAAAAAAGATCAATTTATTTTAACACTATCCATTTGCTGTCGAGAAAAATTATTTGTTGAGAAAAAAATTAATATTTTTAAAATCAATTTTTTTGGTAAAAGGAATTCGACATAATAAAATATAAATCGGTTAAATTTTTTTTTTAAATTCACCTTCAACAACCCCTCATAATTTTGTTCTTCTCTTATTTTGTTGATATTTTCAAAATCGCGTTTAATGAAGTAGATACATCTACATATTTATAACGTTTATAACGTTCTATTTCCCCATACGGTAAATTTTTGAATTAGGTAAAATTCCCTTGAATTTTGTCTGTCTTGTTTATTGTGAATGATTAGTCCACTATTCAACTTCAACTCTCTCCAGTTTCAAACTAAAAACTGCCCACATTTGAGCACGACTTACTCACACTTATTCTAAATTCCAATAACCACCATTCCAGTTTTTCCAGTTGAACCTTCAACTATTTTCTTGCTTTCCTTTTCTTTCATTCGTATTTTTGTACGCGAACGGTTGAGTTGTTTCTGTTTGTGCTGCAAGGCAAGTGAATTTTTTCCCCCAAACGATCGCATCAATTTCTTTCAATTATTTGTCGGAATAATAATAATAATAAAAAAAGAATAAAGAAGTCTGTGCTCCTGTAATAGTTTCACTGAAATCTTTTTCGTGCTGTTTTTGGTTTCACCCTCTCTATTTGGAATTAAATAATATTCATCTATTGTTCGATTGCCCTTGTTGCATTTAAAAAGAAAATACATATATTTAAATATTCTTCTACACTTGTTATTTAATTGGTAAATAATAACTGATTGTGTGGCTTATAAAAGTGATTGCAATTATTTCAAAATAGCTACCTGTATTGAATTAATTATTTAAATTTTGATTCAGTGATTTCAAGTGGAAAATAACGCGCACGTTAAAACAAAAGAAAATCCAGTAAAATGAATAAAACCTGTGCGAGATGCAATAAAATTGTTTACCCAATTGAGGAATTAAAGTGTTTGGATAAGGTAAGCTTTTAAGCATCAATAAATAAATTATTTCTTAATAAAATAGGTAATTTCTGCAAAAAAAATAGTTCAAACAAAAAAATACACGGAGGTGGCAAAAATATAACTTTATTTTTTTTCTTGTGCTACTTGTGTCCTTGCTTCTTTGGTTGGTGGAGTTTACATTTTTTTTTACAAGAAAAAGATAGAAAGCAATACGGTTCAATTCAAGGGAGAACGATCTGTTGCTTCGCTTTATCTTTTTATATACAAAGCGCACTGTTGTTGTTTTTTTTTAACTTTTCTTGATTCTCTGCTTCTGCTGTATCATCGTTTTCTTTCTCTATTTCATATTTTTAAAAGTTGTTTGTGTTTTTTTTATTGAGTAAATGGGAAGAAGAGGAAGCTTAATGTTTGGATTAAAAGTACTGCCAGATTTAAACAAATTAACTTTTTATTTTAAGTCGTTTTAAAGCAAATTTGAAATAAGTAAGTAAGTAAGTAAGTAATGTTTGATGTTATTGACTAATATTCAAAAATAATAGTAACATAGCGTAAATGAAATAATAAGCTATGGCGTTGTCGTCAGCTCATTGGGAATAAAATTATAATATTTAAATTTTTACTATGTTGATAAATTAATTTAACATCATAGGTATTTTTATGATTTTTATAATTTTACTATTCATATTCTGTTATTAATAACATTCTATATTTATAAGCACTCTTCAAAAAGAAACTAAGATTTTTCCAATTTGGTCCGTTTAGACAACTTACAACTTCCTGCATTGTTAACATTTTCTTGTTTAGATATTTTTTTCTTGGCGCTGCATAAATTGGACAAACTCCAATTACGTGAAAACAGTCTTCTTTCGATTTTAGGTTGCACAGGGAACAGAATTGATCAAAACTTCCAGTGAAGGGTGCTCCGTTTAGATCAAGGACTCCACATCTAGTTTTGAAAATAAGTGAGATATGTTTGTAACTATGAAGGTCAGAGAAATAGTTTTCAGCCATTAAATAATAGTTAAATTGTGCAGATAAAATTCTGCTTTCTGTTTGTTGCTCCTCGGCTATCAGCAAAGCTCTTTGAGTGTCTTCAAACTTCTCAATTACACGATACAACCGAATATTTAATAAATCCCGATAGCCAGAAGATATGCTTAAATCTTCTCGGTAAATTTCTCCAAGACTTGGCCACTTCGCCATCCGCCAGTCCTCATTTCTAATTTCATACAGTAACATTTTTTTTGTAAGGTGTGTTTCAGGAAAGTCGAATACTTTTAAAATGTAATCTGCTTGCGATTTAAGCGTAGTGTAAAGTTTAGGTAAACCTGTTTCTAAATAAATAGCATAATTTGGTGTTTTAAGAGGTAAGTTGAACAATTTCTTTATGAAATTTCATTGAAACTTTTCTATTTCGTCATAATCCTTGAACCCCCATACTTGTGCAGCGTAACACAAAGTCGATTTCACTACAGAATCGAAGATTTTATGCTTTGTAGAAAGGCATACATGCTCATATTTATTAAAATATTTTTCCATGTTGAATTGACGAGGTTCTGAGAAGATTTAACTTTTTCCACGATATGGTTTTTAAGTCCAGCGTTTTATTCTATTCAACTCCCAAATATTTATAATTTTCTACAGCATCCACGCGATTTCTGTGCAGGAACCAATTATAGTTCAGTGTTGAGTAGCCACGATTACTATTTGCAAAAATCATTATTTTCGACTTTTCTGCGTAAGCTTTTCTATCTTTCCTATTCTTCTGGACACTTTCCGAATGGATGGAAAACAGCATTTGTCTAGCCCTTAAAAAGGTCCTCCTCTCCCTCAAATTACCGACCAATTGCATTGACGTCCCTTCTTTCTAAGGTCATGGAAACGCTGATTAACAAACAGCTGAAGAAATACCTTGAAGAACAAAAGCTTCTTAATGACCGGCAGTATGGCTTTCGTACAAACAGGTCCACTGGTGATCTGATGGCATATCTTACCGAAAAGTGGAACTAATCCTTGCGACAGTTTGGTGAAAGTAAGGTTATTGCACTCGCTAAAGCATTTGAGTTTGGCATGAAGCTCTCTTATCGAAAATGCGTGCATTTGGCATTGACCAGACTCTTCTTCGATGGATTAGAAATTACCTTTCAGGCCGTTCAATTCAAATTGTTTTGGACGGTTATAAATCAGATTTACAAAAAATAAATGCTGGTGTGCCCCAAGGCTCCGTTTTGTCTCCGACTCTCTTTCTGATATTAATCAATGACCTCTTGTCTGAAACTTGTAATCCATTGAATTGTTTCGCTGACGACAGCACCCTCAGTTTTTCATGTTCGTCGCAGATTCACATCCCTGCTCTTCGGGTGTGGAACTGGAACGGCAAAATCAAACGGTTGCGTCAAAATCCCGAAAACCGAAATGCCCGGCTCCCGATATCAGCTTGTTATATTACCATCATGTCTACCTTAAGTTGTATAGAAGCTGAGTGAGATGGTTAGTTCAAGAGTGGCTTAAATTAATCCCACACCAACACCGATATCCTTTATGTGATATATGTAGATGGCTATTATCGATTCAATGGCGTGTTAACAGTGTTCTCAAATCATCTATGACAATCATAACGCACTTAAATACTGTATAAACTATGGATTATCTATTGGGTCTTTGTTTCAAAGCATCAGTTTGATGATCTTTGTTGCAAAAATGATTTTTAAACACTTGTCTTTGGTAAACTAATCACTATCATTTTCTAGAAATCTATTACCGTTCAAGTATCATTGTTTAATTGCAATGAACAGAGCATACAACTTAATTTCTTTCCTTATTAGATTTTATGAAATCAACATGTTCCTTTCCAAGAAGATTGCAATATAAATTAAATTGGCTTCCAAACTATTGTGTTTACTCTTTTTGAAATACGTAATCATATTCCTATGCATAATCAACACCTTTCCAGTTTACACAATGTTTATAACATTATTCTTCCACTTTATGTTTATGATTACTATAACATTTGACTCTTAACCCTATTTGCCTTGCAGCTACCAGTACATTTTTTTTAATATAACAACAGAACTCCTTCGTAAAAAAAAACAATAAATATATTTTCATTCTTTTTACCACTTCAATTGTGAAAAGCTTGAAGAGGGAAAACAAATTTCACTCCAAGTACCATAAATATGGTAATTCGTCCCTCTAAACCTATAGAATCTCTCTCCTATTCCCGCACTCTACAAAGCATCCACTTAAGGAAAAATGTTTCGTCACGGGACTTTAACCCGCACCAACAGATTAACATTAAACATACATATAACTATGTATATAGAGCGGAGAGCTCTCTCGTACTTCTTTCACAATCAGATGCCTCATGTCATTCATTTGCCAATCCATCGACAAATACGAACGTACTTCTTCTCACAATAAATACAAATTTCTTCCATTGGAAAATTGTTTTAAGTATTATTTCCGTTGAATTAAACAATAATAGAATAAAAAAAAAAACTTAGTCTAAATTTAAAAATATCTGAAAATCGGAAATCTTAAATTGACAGCTTGAATATGAGAAGAGGGAGTCAATTTTTTTCTATTTTATTACCAACGTAAAAGTTGTGATCTTTGTTGAGAAAGCTTCAATTTAGCAATCAAGTTCGTGTCGAATTCCGTCATGTTGGTGGAATGTTGCCAATCACGTATAGAGTCTTAGTAAGCACATTCCAAAGGTGAATATTTCTAGTTTTTGCTGAATAATTTGTTGCATTCTCTAAGCTGTAGCAGAACTCTAGCAGCCGGTTGAGACTCATTTAGGTTAGTGTTTTGCGCCATCAACAAAAGAGCCAGCTCCAAGTTCGTCTTCTGTTGACAGAGCAAATGAGAGAAATACAAATTTACACAACTTAGCAAACATACGGGTGTATTTTTTCAAGGTCGGGATAGTTTTCTTCTTTCATTGTGCTTGGCTCCATGTTGGTTTCTAAGACATGGAATAAGTAAAACTACGTCAGCAACAGCAGCAGCGATTACTCAGGCTTTAATGCTTCCTTCTCTTCGTCGTACCTAAACAACTAACATCAACTGGTTTTAATGTAGTTCGTCCGCCATGCCCACTTAGTTAACTTTGAAATACATATTTCTTGTAATACAAAATGTATCTCTTTGCAAATTCTAAAATCTACCATGGAGAATATTGGAAAGAGGGTTAAGGCAGACAATAATTATTTATTATTTTTCTATAGTGAAGATGGTGAATTTATTTGTTAGCCATTTTGAATTTACTATTTCTATTTCTATCATTTCTTTTCTACCTCCAACTCCAACGCCTACATCATGGTGAATTTATATTTTATTTCTTTGTGTCTACTTTGGGGTATTTTTATTTCTCTTTAGGTAGGTATTTCCGTAAAGTTTAATTGGCACTTTGATCAGGTAGGTAGGCGAATATAATGAATTTTTGTTTGCGTTGTATATTTGTTTGGGGTTTAATTTTATCAGAATGAAATAATAGCCATTTGGGAATAAACTTTATAATTTTGTTGGTAAAAAATTGGCATTTTCACCAGACAATATTAATTGCATAATAATATTACTCATTTGTTTATTCGAGATGTATATAAATCCGGATGTAAGTTTGGAGTTAAATCGGATAATTAAATTGAATTTCATATCATCCACTGTTAAATCCGGAATAATATCTAATGGGCCATATTCAAAGATGTTTGACAAGTTCTTATCAAGTTGTTTTTAAGCTAAACTAGAGTTTTTGCTATGCATAGAAAATTTAAACCCAAGTCTAAACGGAAAACTCGAGTCTTATTTTAAACTGCACCGAACCCATGTTTAAATTGTATTTAACTCTGATAAACGTCAGAAATAGGTACACAAATGAAATAATTTGTCGCGAGTGATTTTCTTTCTTGCAAATAAAATGTTGTTCAACTTTACGAACAAAAAAAAAAAAACAAATACATAAATAGATAGTAATATTTCTACATATCTACCTACCTACAAATTTCAGCGGAATATATAGGTATATTATTCACGCATATGAGGATCAGGATATAGTTGTCCACTAAAATAATCGAGATGGAGAAACTAGATACTGTGGCATTTTATCAGACTTTTTCTTAGCTTGCATTTTATAATTTTCTGTTCCTAGACAAAAATTGTCAATAAAAAAATATCGTAAACATCTGGCGTGTATTGTTTTCAACCTGTCATGCATTGTTTTAAACCTTTCTTTTTCTTATTTTATAAAAAAAATCAATCTATCCAACTCACTACATTTGTGGAACCCAAATTTGGGACACGTTTCACTCGTGTTTTACTAAACAGAGTTGGAAAAAAATTTATGCATAACAACTGTGTCTAACCTGAGTGTTAACGTGAGTGTTAAAGTTAGACTCCAGTTAGCTGAAGTCTAACGTTAACACTCAGGTTAGACGTAGTTGTTATGCATAGATGTTTTGTCTGATCTGTTTAGTAAAACACGAGTGGAACGTGTCCTAAACTTGGGTTCCACATATGGAGTGATTGGAATAAATTGATTTTTTATTAAGTAAAAAAAAAAGTTTGAAAACAATGCATGACAGATTAAAACAGAAAATTATTAAATTTAAAACGCGTTGCAAATATCAAATGAAAATTAAGAAAATGGCTAAAAGTGAATATCTGCAAAATATACTGTATTCGTACGATTAGATACCTAATATTTTTGGTTTAAAAAGTACCACTTGAAGAGTCTTAAATCCACAAAGTCCACCATTTTAAAAAAGGCGTTAATGCGATTTTCTCGACTTCTGTTGGTAGTATAATAATTTACTTTTTTTTAGTTTTATGAGGAAAATATTTTCAACAACTTTGTCTCACAATTATTTTTGACAGTTTTTCTCATAAAAAGTTATTGGTTAAACACTGTCAAAATTTTGGAAATGGAAACCATTTTTAACTTTTATCCCGCCTCCCGAGCTAATAACCAAGGACAAGGTTTAACCTTAATAACAATATCAGCTAAAGTTCATTATGTAAATTTTTATTTTGTGATTCCGATTTTTTGAATTTAGGTAAAAAAAAATTTTATTTGACGATTTTTTTGGCGATTTTTATTTTAAAGTTGGCAATTCCGCATTTCAAAACCTGACAACCCATTGGAAGAGGAACAAAAGAAAAAATAATTAATATTTTTTTAAGGTTTTTTATTGATTTTTAAACTTTATATTCATCGGAGAGTCACGTTTTAATTGTTCTTTATCTTTAAACCTTATATATATTTTTTTTGGAGTTTTTTTTTTTATAATTAATTTTAATTTAATTTTAATTTAATTTTAATTTAATTTTGGAATTGTGTAATTTCGGTTTTGAATTCCGAAAATGGGTCGCTAGCTCTCCTACTATAAACAAAAAAGAATAAGCATGTGCTAGATAATGACTAGGTTCAAAATAAAGCTTATTTTTTCATAGAAAATTTAATAAAAAAATACCAAAATTCATATAAAGTTATCTTTCCGTTGCAAATTATCTTTGCCTGTGAGAAGAGTGGATACGAAGATAGGAAAAATAGACAAAAGAAGAGCTGCTTTTTATCAATAACAACAAGAAAATCTAACTAACCTGATGACGCACAGTGAATCTACTATGCAAGATCATTCTTCTTAAAAAAAAAATCATTCTTCTTATTTTAATGTTACATAATGTAGGTACATATACAAATAGGCTTCTAAAGAATCTATTTATCACGACTGGTTACGCAAACATTTTTCCATGTGGCGCTCGTAAAATCTTTATTTAAAGTTGCTCCCCTTTATAAGCTGGCATGGCGCTTTGATTATACAACTCAAACTTATCGGTCTAAACGCCAAATACGTAATTATAGCAAAACAATTGTTAGTCATTTAAAAATAATAATTACCCCACACAGACTGCCACTTTGCATACAAAATTGTGGAAGTTTTTATTGGAATTTTAATTTTGTCATTAGATAACACATGTGGTGTAGGTATATCGAATTACATTATTGTCGTTATCCACCAATCAAGTATTTGAGGGAGGATAAACAAAACATAAAAGAAATTTAAAACTCAGCACCTGTTGTCAGCGTTGCTAGGTTCCTACATACATATATATTTACAAAATAAAACTACAAATTTACCCAAAAATAAGTTCAACTAAAAAAAAAAGATACAAAATTTCCTCATTTTTGTAAGCAAACACAAACCCAACGAACCGTAACATCTTTCAGAATGTTGACCTTTTATAGAGTTGTTGAATCCAATTTAGAAAAAAATAAAAATAAAAAACAAAAGTTCCTTTTTTTCCCTGCCTTGTTCCTGACCGCATGTAATTACATCGCGAATCTTATCATATGAATCAAGCCACCATTATTCTTTAGAATAAGACTTACAACCAACAACAACAATGTCTTAACTTCAGTCATTTGTCAATCTCTCGATGACATTAGTTTGATTCATCAAGCGTCAAATATGCGCGCGCAATTCCAAAATCAAGTCAACCAGAAAACTTTGACAATTATTATGTTCTTTTGTTTGTTTCTGGCAAAATAAAGTGAACCTACATACATATATAAAAATTTGGAAGTAGGAAGATAGAAAACTTTATATCTTCAGCGCTTGTGGCTTCCGAACCCACTTTTCTGCATGTCCACCCCTTGTCATTGGCATCGCCATAGTTATTCCAATTCTATTTGCTTGTTTCCTTCCATTTAAGTGGCAACAAACTTAATCTTGATTGTTTTTTTTTCCGCTGATGCCGTGAGACGAGAACAAGAACTACGAGGTTCATTTCATAGAGCTGCTTACTATATCCGATTTGCGTTTGACCCGTTGGATCTGTGGTCTTTCTGTTTGCAAACGATTTGGGTCAACAGAGGTCTTGAACATGTGTAGAAAGATGGATTTTTTTTCTTGCTTTCGCTTGCTTCTTTTAGAAGAGTTTTTTTTTGTTTCATCCGCTAATGGTTTATTACTTTAGATATGTGGTTAATAAGTTTGTTTTATAATTATGTATAACGGGCAGCAACGGCGCGGCGGCGGAGTGCAACTCGCTTTGAGAATGTGTTGCTCTTAATGTCTTCTTCTCAAAGAACGCGAAGAAGTTCTGATAAAAAGGGACTTATATGATGGGTTAAACTATTTAACTTTATAATTGATTAAAGTCGCACCGACAATTGTGAGTAGAGTATTATGAAATGGCATGAAAATTTAATTGAAAATGATTTGATTATGCCTAATAGGATTGGACAGATGAATGACCGCATGTCAAGTTGATACACGTATATACATATATACGTCAACCTCAATTATGTATACTTTTTATTTATTTAGCAAAAAACACATAAGTAAAGAAAGCTTATGTTGCAGCGCGTAATTAATTACTCCCTAAATGGCGCTCGAATCTTTATTTGAATGTTTATTTATGGGCCGACGGAAAACGGCTTGACAGATTTTGACGGAACATTCACTGATAGAAAGCTGATGTTTTAAGGAATAAGTAAGGTTATTTTAGTTACTGAGGTATTTTTCGAGAATTCTAATACATTTATTTACTGATTTGATTCAAATTAACATCTTATGAAATTAAAAAATAATAAGAAAACTTTTAACAAAATTTTGGCCTGATAGCATTATAAAAACTTTAATAACTTTTTCAAAAACGATATTTCCTCCCTATTTTTTTTTGCGGCAAGAAAGCAGCAACGCGCCGAGTATCAGCTAGTAAGAAAATAATAATCAAAGTTTATTTTTTGAAAAAAAATATGACACTTTCAGTCAAAAAGCGACATAAAGGCTTATTTCGCTTATGAATAGTGTTACAATGCCAATTTGGTTTTATGTTGCAGAAATTTTCTTACGATACTATGATCTCGAGTGAGGGGTTTAAATCTTCCACTTCTCCATTATCTTAGAAAGCACTATTCCGTTCAAATAAATGCCCGGAAGAGGCTTGAGTGGATCATAAAATGTACGGCAAGTGCTCGTTGCAAGGATGAAGGATCTTCACTTACGTTGGCTTCGTCATCAGCAAAGAATAACTGTGTCAGAAAAGAATAAACGCGTCCCTCGCAGTCGCAGTTCTTGAAGATTCTGGTTTGCATCAGAAGCCGCTGCAGATATTTCTTCAATCTAAAAGTTGGCCACACTTCTTCTTCACTTCTTTCTTGAAACGACTGTAGACTACTACAATGCGTGCTTTTTTATCTATTGGGGGTGCATCGACTAAGCTTTTAAAACCGATATTTTCCTAGACACCACTGCTGTTTTCTTCATTGCTCCACCACCATCAAGTTTTTTTTTTTTTCTTTTGCTGATTCGAGCAGTGATTTCTTTACCTGAAGGCACGATCATTGCAGAAAATTTCACACATTTTGTGCATCACACTTCATTCCTAGCTTTGTTGATGGTTTGGCACAGAACATTTTTAATGCTAGAGATAAAAACTTTCTCATTAACTTTGTTCAGATTGTACCACTTGATTCTTCCAGGGGTCTCCGTTTGTTTGCTTCTCCACCTCGTCTCTATAAAAAACTTTTGTCACTGGGAAACGGTGTTGCTGGGCAATCGGCTCTCCCAGTGTCGTCTTGTAATCCTTCATAAATCTTTTTATCGGTAATTATAACCAAGAAGGCGTCACCTTATCACCTACAGCAGATAATGTGACGCCTTCTCTTCATCATCTCTCCCAGTTCGTAGCTTCGTCCATTCATACTTCCATTGTTCCATCTCGCTACTTTCA
The DNA here is from genome assembly GCA_951217065.1 of Baccha elongata. NCBI lineage: Eukaryota > Metazoa > Arthropoda > Insecta > Diptera > Syrphidae > Baccha > Baccha elongata. The sequence goes on from OX578272.1 coordinate 173,478,168, forward strand.
GATTTTTTACTAATCTGTTGCATTACTTTGCTAGCTCCCAGAATTCCGTATTTAAATCAAATTGGTTTTATTTTGATTCAAAGTCATTTTTTCAAAGTAGCCCGCTACGTAAATTTAACCATGAACGCAATAAATATTATGTTGCTATTTTTCTCTGTATGTACTAAAGACTGGCATTTTCTGTTGATCTCCTTCAATTTGTGAAATCATACTTATTGAATCGTAAATACCGGTCTTCAGTGTCAGATCTATTCATTGCGAAATGTGGCGTCCCTCAAGTTAGTCATCTAGGGCCTGTTCTTTTCAACCTATTAATAAATGACGTAAACCCAGTATATGAGGATTCCCAACGATGCTTTATGTCTGCATCACGATTTGAACAATTTTTGTATTTGTTGTCAAAAAACAATCTAGAACTTTATGTTGGTAAATATTAAGTATTTTCATATACGTAATTCCGTAAACGCATTCCTTTACAACAGCGATACTACAACTATACGAACAATGGCATCGTTCCCATATTCGAGACTATTGTGTAATTTGTGTTACAGCTCAGCTTCAAGGCGTATATGAATGCTTTAACTAATGAAACAACCCTTAAGTAAGTGAAATATTTTATGGAAAAGAAAAAAAAAAGATTGCTGTGATAAAACTAAATATAAATAGGACCATGAAGAAATATTTTTTAACATACCAGATTTTGATGTTAATTCTATCGAAAATGTTAATCAGCTGTTGGTTTGTTCGTCACCTTTTGATTTGTTACTCTGTAAAAATAATTTCGTGTCAAAGTATAAATAACAACAAAACATTCAATAAACAAACCTCTTCCGACAATGTGCATTGATTTATTCTTTTTCACACCCAAATTACCACCCCCAATCGAGAAATGGAAAATTCACTGCAGCAAAAGACTATCAAGGTAAATTAATTGAGAACATATTATGTACGTTCCTCACAAAATGCTGCCTTGAGGCGCTTTCGAATCGGAACAGACAAACCAATCCATTAGGTACCTTAGCACTATAGTATATAAAGCATTGCAAGTGAATAAGACAAGCTGTGGGAACTTGAAAGACAAAATTTTCTTCTATTTTCACCGTCATATGTATGTAGATATCAATGTGTTTTTATAAATTCCCATTGAAGTACACACACTCAGTAAATTTTCTCGCGGTGCTACTAATTGAATATGGATAGAATTTAAAATCACTTGAGACAAAACTTAGTGGAGCACTAATGATACTCCGGGCGCCATTTAACGATTGATAAGAATTTATACCAAAAACACAATAGAGCCCATTGCCATTATAATATTGTGAAAATTATTCATTTTGGCCTGCGGAAAATGGGTTAATCAGTGCAGAGAATATTTAAACTCCATGAAGTTATTGTGCTGCTATATAGTTGATAAATATTGGTGCTGCTTGCGGTACTGAAATGATTTAATATGCCCACCGTACTAATTTAAGTGGAGATTGTCTTTGTTTTTATTCGAATAAGATTTTAAAGCTGGCCTTAAATTAGAGAGTGTATATTATGAACTTCAGTTGGAGAAGGTGAAATTATTGTTTTCTTTGTCTGGGCTTTAGGTCACAGAGGCTGATTAAATATTTAGCTTTTAATTTTAAATTTAATTCAACCACAAAGAGAAGATTGACATATTGAGCTTCTTTATATAAGAAATCTCATTAACAGAAAGAAATAATAAAATATAATTAAAGTCTTCTACTTAGTTGAAATTATTTTTTATTTATTATTTTATATTTTTAATGTATAGTATATAGAATTTGTATTATAACAAAAACATTATTTATAATAATATGATATTTCCGTAGAGAAATCTTATTGATTTTATTAACAACTTGGAGTTAAATTCCTCTTCTTCTACAAACATCCGACTGCGAATCAGTGCCGATAAGAGAAGAAGTATAAAAAAAATTGCATGTTTTTGTTTCCTTGAATGATATAGCTTTCTATCAAATTGTAATGCAACACGAAAAAATCGTTTTTGATGATTTTTAATCTAAGATCTCCACAAATGTAAACAGTTTCTTTTCAAACGTCAAATCTTAAGGTGCGTCTACAACTAAGAAACATTGGCCCTTATTGCGAGTGTCGTTTTTCTATCGATAAATGACTTTTGTCGGTGATCGAACATCGAAGATTTGATTTGATATTGCGAATCTCAGTTTTGAACGAAAAATTTTCTATAAGCTACTGATCTTTGTCGTTCATATTTTTCTGATCGACTGCATACAACGAGTTTTATTTTCAACAAAATTATGTGCATTTCTTTTTAATTGGTTTATTGCTTCTAAAATAACAATATTCTCTTAATCACAGGGCAATAGTTGAAAGCAATTTAATAAAAAATGCAAAATGAAACACAAAGCATGGGTTCGGTTAACTATTACTAAAAAATATCAACATAATTTTTCTTATGCATTATTTTATTACTTTTACATTGATATCCAACAAACAAATGATGTAAAACAATCACAAATAACATAAAATAATTTTTTTTTTTGAAGAAAATATGAATTTAATCTTTTATTTTTTGTAAGAAAAATTATTTATTGGACTAACTAATGAAAATTCGCTTGCTTACTGTCAAATGCCAAAATATAGGATTGACTGAAAGATATGACAGTGATAAAACTGCAAAACTATAAATCCCATTTGTTTGTAAGAAATATCCCGAAAAATTTCCTATGATGAAATATTACATAAGAAGTAAGGAAAATCTTCGAGTCATTTTACAGGCACATTTTACAGGCTTCTAGCTGTTAGTTTGTTTTAGTGTGCGTGTTCCTTGTGCTTTAAATGAATCCGTTATACATTGCATCACAACAAAATGTGAAATAAGAAATAATTTTTGACTCAATCTAATAGAACTAACAAATAAAATTTCCCTACATGTACTATCACTGACACTACCCCAAATGCCAAAGTATAAGGTTTATTCACATTAAGCGTATTCGCTATTCACAGTAACAGTTATCTCTGTCGATCAAGTTACACAATACCAAAACGAAAATTTATCGATGCTTTCGACTTTTATCGCATCGAAAGTCAAACGACACTCGCAATAAGGGCCATTGTTTAAAAAACATTTCTTAAATGTTTCGGAAATGGTTCCCATTTGTTTAGAAAAACATTTAAGAAGCATTTCCGAAATGTTTATTTTAGTGTGTACGTTTGAAGAAACATTTCTGAAATTTTTCTGAAATATTTCTTGTTTCCCATTTTGCAATCCACGTGAAATTTTCAGAATTTCAAAACTACAACCAATTATTTTCTTTTTCTGTGCCATTTCAGAAACATTGAAAGTTCTCCATTGCGGATGAGAAACGGAGCAACATTTCATAAACAATTTTTAAACATTTCAGAAATGTTTCCATATTTTGATAAATGTTTCTGAAATGGTTATTAAATGTTTCTTAGGTCTGGACACACCTTAAGATATTTTTCGTTTTTAATTTTTGCTCAGTTTTGCTCAGATTTCTACGATTTTGAAGTTTGTGGAGTATTTAGTGTGAACTGTCATCAGAAAGAAGGATTAAACCCTTTTTAGTTTGACAGATTTTTACATATACAATTTTTAAATTTGCAGAGAGTATCTAGTTAGAACTGCAATAATAATTTTAAAATGCTCTCTTTTTTTCCTGCGAAAATTTGATATTTTCGTGACTTAAAAGTTTAATTAACAATTTATGAGCACAACATTAAAATTTCCGCTCTGGTTTTCAATCAATTAGTGAACAATAGGCGTTTTTCCTTTTAAGCTCGGCGCAGTGCACTAAGTTGTCAAAAATAGATCTGTGTTTCTTTTTTTGCTCCAAGCGCTCAGAGCGATCAACTTGTGTTTCTTTTTTCGATCAGGGCTTGCTCGGAGCGCGCTTTATGAGCTCAGGATAAAATGATAGCAGATGAAGTAGACCGAGCACGAAGTATAGCGGGACAAACTTCATGTAGTTTTCATGTTATTTGACAGATTGTGGATTGATTTCCACTGATATGAAAGTGAAATGCTGAAGTGTGTTTTATAATTTAATCAGAGTGCTCAGAGCGTAATATGCTCAGAGCTTGCTCGACAAGGTCAGGCTCTACTCCGTGCTCAACTCAGAGCTAAAAAAAAAACGCTAAATCATAAAAAAAATTTCAGCTGTCATCTGTGAATAATAATTTTGATAGAATTTTGACCCAGTTATCCGATTTAATTCTTGGTTGAAGTTGGTATTTGGCTAAAAAATTCTAAGGATGTTTCGAAGATATCTATTAACAATCTCACGCGTGTGCAAAATATTTAGCTGTGATGCGAACTGGAATTTGCTTTACGTGATTATAGGCTATGCTTCCCTTAGAATTAATAATACATACTATACAATAATATTTTATTCTTTCATCCCGAAGAACTGCTCTTGCTTTTTACAAAAATTAACGTGGTAGAGATTTTTTTTATTTTCATCGATCTTGTCTGAGATCCAACATTCAATGTGCAGATCCGAAGCCCGCTGTCCATTATTATTTATCATTATAGTCTTTAACATTTAATCCATCCACACCCATGAGCAGAATCCACAAAACTTGGAGAACTATGTTCCAGTTCGGTTTTATATAATAAAATCTGAGTCCGAATCAGTCGTAGTAGCTTTGCCAAGTGTTCACTTCACTTAATAGTTACACCTGACTAACATGACTTCAGCTGTGGGTGACACCGTCGTCGTTAGTTCCTGCCCTATAGAAATAGGCAACCAAGGTCTTGAGTTTGATAGCTAGGTATTCAGAATTCACCCCGTAAAGGTGAGAGTGAACACAAGTCGGCAAGACTTATGCTTAGGAGGGGTTTCGTCTGAAAGACATTTTACTCAAAAAAATTGACGTTTGAGTTAAAAGTTTCACCGGAAAAATGTTGAATGTTTGAAAAATTCTCCATATTGTGAACATTTTTTATTCTCTAATTTTTGGCAGGCGAACAAGTGAAAAGGCGTGAATTGTTACGATTAAGTTAGCTGGATCATCTCTTCGTTTTGACTTTGGATTAATAAGTTTGGCCATTAGGTGATTTTTTTCCGGTCCAAAACCTCGATAACTTTTAAGACTGCAATCGGACAGTATTTCATTGGGATTAGGTGAAAAATTTCCCGGTGAATTGTTTTCTTTTATTGTTTTCTTTTCCATTAAGGCATTTTTTTTTTAATTTTTCATTCTCGCCACAACGATGGAGACCACAAAATTTTTGTATGGTCTATTTAGTCGGAAACCCCCTGTGAACCTCAAGTCAATTGAGTATTAAATAAACAGTTCTTTGGTGTGTTTTGGCGGAAAGATTAATTAAGATAACATGTCGTATGGAGTACATATGTGTAGATAGCGAAGTATATGAACCAATAAGTTCTCTAGTTAGTCAGATAACTGTTGGGAGTATGATTGCATTTAATAAAAAAAAGACTACAAAAAACGCAACACAAAAAAAACACAAAAAAATTAATTTCATAACCGATAAGTAGGTCAATGTACTATAATGGCAACAAAAGTATAACAATCTAACTTAATGGGATTTATCAAATATCACCCAGGTGTAAACACACGAGTATATAAAATACGATTCACATTTATGTGTGAACTGGAACAACTCTCATAGGAGGAGTTTTAGATTTCATTATCTCATCATTGTCTTTTCAAACAACATATCACTTCTGTGAATTGCGTAATTCTCTTCAACTGAGTAAATTTGAACAAAACGTTAAGATTAGTTTACGCACTTTGTTCAGCCGACAATCCACTTAGTAACAAAAGTATAATGTGAAAGGCAAACAGGAGGTGATATATGAATAACCTTCCATTTAAAATTTTCCCGCAAAATAGAAATACAAAAAAAATGTAACAAACTTTTGCGGTTAGTTGTGAAAATGTATGGTAATAAGACATTATTTTGACGTCCACTTTAACTATAGGAATTATATGTCATTATTTTCATTTAAGATGATGATGGTATAGTTATTAAATGTTGAAAGAGTTTATTCGTGTAGTAATAAAATATAAATAAGAACGAACTCATCAATAGGCACTTGCTAAGGAAATATTTAAATCAGTTTCCTTATTAATTAAGACAGCTGATTCCAAGATATATAGGACCATAGCTTTTTGTGCAGGGTGGCTCATAAGTAACTATGAGATTTGAACATTTAACATTTCATTGGCTTTTTGTCAACAAAATTATGTAAATTGAGCTAGAAAATCTTAAAAATGATAAGGTGCTTTTTGCTGGAAACGTCTGACTACTCTACAAGCTAGCACCCGGGCGAAACTCAAGTTTTCTTGCACTAAAGGCCGCTTAACGCTTTTTTTTTTATATTTCTTATGTTTATAGTTTTTTTTATATTTTTAAAAATTACCTACGTCTTTTGAACTCAATTTTTAGATCTCCAAAGAAGTTTTCGTTTTTAGCAACATTTCAAAAATGACTGCAAGTTTTTCGGCTCGTAGACTTTTATTTATTTTGATGCGTAGATTGTGCCAAGGATTGTTCATTTATATATTTTTGTTAGGCTTTATTAGCGTTGAACTTTTTTCAAATAATCTCAGGGGCCGTTAGGGTCTTGAGACCAAATCCAAATCTTTTCCTAATAATTCGTTCTTAAAAAAATTCCTAAAAGTTCCAGTGCGTGACTTCGGATGCGCGCGTGACTTCGGATGATGTTTCTGAACGATTTACATACTAATCGGGGTCTCTATACATGTAGGGTCTCTGAAAACACAACGGCTTTCCTCAATTTCTGGAAAGCAGCTTCCAGTTATTCAATTACATTTTCGTACAGCTCAATGAGTTCGCGGTTGTATCTTATTTTCGCCCTCTTTATACACAGAACCCATTTTCGTTTTTTTTTTCAAAAGAACCCAGAATCAGTTCTCCCCTTTTGCTTATTTTTAACACTCAGCATCGTAAAGCAGGACTGGCAGTAAAAGATGTTTGTATTTTTATAGGTAGATAGGAATGGCGGCTATTCTAATAGAATAAAAACCTAATTAGCGCTTGGTTCGCCGTTTCGATACCATAAACTCATGAGACCTATCATTATGTGGAAGTTGGGATATCATTTTGGTGACTATGGTGTAATAAGGTGTGGAATTGTGTTGGGAGGTGATCCCTTTATTACCATTTACCATAGGAAAATATGAGATCCTCGGGTACCTCAGCCAAGATATCTGGCCAATACCCCCCACCAGGCTTTATGCCAGGCTGTTAGCTCAGATATGTCTGTCTTCGCCAAAAACCTAAACAGGCAGAGTGCTGGGTGGCTTAGGGTAGAACCAGAAAAACATGATGTCCGCCGTAGACACAACCCGCCTACACGGCTAAAGATGTGGTTCCTGCGGAAATCATGTAGGTCTCTTGATCCGTTTTTTCGGCCCATAGAAAAGGTGAGATATTGATACGGTGATTTATGTTATAAGGTTTAAAATTGTTTTGATTGGGAGTAAATCCCTTAGTTACCAACTTCCATACACGATGGCAAGGAGATCCTCGGATACCTCATCCAAGGGAAGTGGCCCATTCCCCCCACCAGGCCTTATGCCAGACTGTTAGCTCCGATATGTCCGTCTTCCCTAAAGGACCGAATTTCCGTTGAGATCAGTTCGATTAAGGGAAAAACATGATACCCGCAGTAGACTTAGACCGCCTATACGGCTAGAGAAAAGGTTCATGCAAAAATCATGTAGTTCTCTTGATCCGTCTTACCTACCCATAGAAGAGGTGAGATATTGATATGGTTTGTTACGTTTTATAGCCATTTGGTTGCATTCAAAAAGCCAATGAGGTTACTTATGCTCACAACAGAAAGTTCGTTAAGGTTGTCAATAAAGTACTGACCGAAGAATTGGCATCTTGGATTTGCCAAGGCAGGGCAGCAGCAGAGATAGTGGGTCACTATTTCCTTTTCCTTTTCATCTCCACAGCTACGGCAATGAGTATTGTGCGGAATGCCCATTTTTGCTGCATGCTCTCCTATTGGCCAGTGACCCGTACTAACTGCAATGATCCTGGCTATGTCTGACCGAGCTCTACATAAGAGTTGATTTGTGCGGGACTTGTCATAGCTGGCCACATCTTTCTTGAGGTGGCACAGTTAGTTAGACCAATTCAATTCGCCCCCAGCGGAATACTAACTGCTTCGGCATGTGAGCTGTGAAGGACCGATCCTTGCCTGACAAGCTCATCAGCCCTTTCATTTCCCTGAAAACCACTGTGAGCTGGGACCCAGATCAAAGTGACCTTCAGGCTATCATTAAAGCCTGCGATCTCGTCTAGACATTGTTGAACGAGTTTAGAGGATATTGAGGCAACATCAATGGCTTTGATGGCAGTCTGACTATCTATAAATATAGCAGTATTACGGTTTTGATTTGGATCTTGCTTTAGTATTTTGCATGCTTCTTTGATTGCAAACAGTTCCGCTTGGAAAACGCTAGCGTAGTCTGGCAGTCGAAGTGACTTAGATACATTTAGTGTTTCAGAGAAGACCCCTGCTCCAACACCGCATTCCATTTTGTATTTTTATAATGCGTGAAAAGTTTTCTTCGCCAAACCCAAGTACCAGCGGTTAGCTAGAGTAATTCTTCGTCGAATATTGACTAAGTTTTTTCTCGTGTAGTCGAATGTTTATTCAAGTCTATGGAACTAAATAGTAGCTTCTACCAAGAGTAACATTTTACCCTAAGCAGTGGACATTTAAGCAGGAACTTGGGATTGTCCTCGTTTACTTCAAGACCAACAACAGTTTCGCCTGTTCTTCAATAAACATGACGGCAAGTACCGATATGCCGTTGATGTCGATAACGTATGAATTACACAGTTGTTGGAAGGATCTGTTAAAGATATTTCCATCCGTGTTAACATCTGTCAATCTATGTGTTACAGAAGAATATTGAAGAAATCAAGTGATGGTGCATGTTCTTCCTGGAACCATGTTTTCCTAGTTTTTTCGTGATCCCGAGTCCGGCCATGGCCATATCGACAAGTTTTTGAAGAGGAATTATATTATATGCGGCTTTGAAATCGATGAAAAAATAGTTATTTTTATCGATGAAAAGGTGATTTTGACCCCTTGACCCTTCGTATATGCCTTTGCATTGCCATTTGCCACCCATTTACGAACTATTTCAATAGGCCTACCCTTTTTTTTGTAAGCAATTGTTTAACTTTGTTTTAATTCAAAAATCAAATTTTATTAAAACAAACAAATTACAATAATTCACAAGTGACCAAACTCCATTTCAATTATTTATATTGCATATTATGTGTACTTCATTTCCACCACGTTTTTTTTTTTTTTCTTAATAGGCTATTTAAAAAAAAAACTGTTCATTTCCAGACTGCCACACAGTCACAGTCGGGGGCAAAAATATTGAGAATAGTGTGTCGCACATCCCCATATATTGCAGTTAGGGCCAAAGGCCAGTTTTGCACAACTTAACGCAGCTATAAGTTAAGTTTTTACATGCAGATGCATTTTGTTGAGTATCGTTGATTGTTCGATCAGTCATTCAGAATATTGCGGGCAACTACAGGAAACTGGCTGTCCTCCAGCACTTATTGAAATTATTAGACTGAGTACCGTAGACTGCCTGCGAGTATGGTTGACGCTTACATATATAGTTGAATCCATTGCTAATTGAATTGACCCATCATGTTTAACATGATGGTAGGTGGACAGACGCAGTTAAAACAATAACAGTGTACACTATTAAAATGAAATAATAATAATTGTCAATAAGAGTACCTAATTTGCTCGAAATAGTTTCGAGGGCAGTGTACCTACGGAAGTTTCTGATGTCGGAATATTAATTACTGTATTGCTGACCGAATTTGTTTTCAATTACAAATTCAATTTAAATTGTGCTAAATAAATGATCATGATTCATGAAATCAGGATCAATAATGCTGTGGATTATTATAATATTTTTCAATATAGATTTATACCTTTAGACTTAAAAGTTTTAAAAAAAGTAAGAGGCATTGAATTTAGATTGTTCATGATTTTCATTTGTGATCTTATGAGGTGATCGAATCAAGAGTGATACAATCGAGTTCAGTCTCTACAATCGGGTATTTTTCTTAGCCGATTGTTTTTGATTCAACTGAAACAAATAAAGAACACCCTATGCTCGATTGTTTCAAGTTTTAGTAACGTCATCCTGTGATTGTGATTTAGAGACTTCATTTAAACTCTCCTCACATGAAAAAGGGTTCTTGTCAAAAGGGAAATTTAAGCTATATTTTTGTTTTGATTGTTTGCTCAGTACTTCTCTTTGTGGTTTGACAAATTTGAACGAATCATACTTCATACTACGAAATTTGACTTTTTGTAGTATAAAGGATCTGTACGAATCTAATTTTGAACTTTGCCTGTAGTATTTCGAACGAAATTTTATCACTAAGCAATTAATTTAGCATTTTGTTGTTTGTTAGATTTATTCAAATCTATACTTTGAAGTTTATCTAATATTCAGTGTGTAGCTAGTAGCTAGATAATTAATTTGACACTTCGTAGATTTGTTCAAATCTTATTTTGACGTTTACCAAATATTCAGTGTGAACTGTCATCAGCAAGTAATTAAGTTGACATTTTGTAGTTTCGTAGATTTGTTCAAATCTAATTTTGACATTTACCAAATATTCAGTGTGACTGTCATCAGCAAGTAATTAATTTGAATTTTGAAGTTTATTATGTCGAATTCCTTGGATTTTTTCAGATTTTATCGGAAAAGTTGACTGTTTTCCTTCCCATGGATGTTGAAACAAAGAAATTGCTTTTTTTTGTAATTGTATTGTGTATATTTTATAGATGCGATCTAAACAATTCACTGTAGATCACTTTATTCACAAATTGCACTATTAACAAAGAAATTCACGTGCAATAGATTTTTTAAATTATTTTTTTTTTTTGGGATTTTGCCATTAAAATAAATCACACTACACAAGTAAAAGTCTCGTCTGACAGAAGGAATTAAATCTGTTCGAAAAAAGCGGCTTTAGTCCAAAAAAAGTCAACTTTTTATTTTCAAGGAATTCGACATTAGATTTGTTCAAATCTAATTTGACGTTTGCCGAATATTCTGTGTAAACTATCATCAGCAAGTACCTAACTAATTTGGCAAAATTCCAAGTTTTCCTTGTATTCAGTGTGAGCTGTCATAAGAAACTATTAAATTTGACACTGTGATTTGACAGATTTGTAAGAACCTAATGTTTCCGTTTGCGGGGTTGCATTGCACATTGTAAATTTGGCGTTTGCGGGGTTGCATTGCACATTGTAATCAGCGGCAGTGCATTTATTGAAAAATTTATACAAATCTAACTTTGACGTCTGCCGATTTTTCAAAACTTACTGTCATTAGCAAGCAATTAAATTGACATTTTGTAGTTTGTTAGATTTGTACAAATCTAATTTCGACATTTGTCGAGTATTCTGTGTCAGATCTCATCAGCATTACTTGCTGTCACTTTGTATTTTGACAGATTTGTACAAATCTAATTGTTTCATATTGCTTAATATTACTATAGTAAGTTTCTCCGTTCGACCATAACCGTTAGGGTTATGAATGATGGATTTTTCTCAATTTCTTTAATTTTCTGTCACTTGCGCTCACTTAAGAAATTGGAATCTCATTTGCTTTTTCTAAGAAAAATTTGTCATTCAACTTTATAACAAAAAATATATGCAAAGAAAACTAATTTTTAATCCTACATTTCCAAACAAGTTTATTAGAACAAACATGTCAATCTGTATATGTAGTTCTAAATAAGATTTGAATTAAAATGTTGCTAAACAAACAAAACACGTACGTTACAATAACCGTTTGTAAAGTTCAAGGTTTTTGAGCGTGATAATTTATTTAATTCCTTTCAATTTCCATACACAAAAGAAATATTAACATTCTCTTTACGTAAACTTTCTGTTGCCATATTTAACGTTGATTGCACGTTTTAAAACAATATTGTTTGAATGCAAGGTAAGTCACTTTAAAATAAATGAAGTTATTAAATTGGAATTTTATCATTTATTATGACATTAACCAACAACTCAATAATTGTGTGGTCTGGCCCAACATATCGATGACTAAGATTCCGGTTCTGTGTTGTTTTGATCTCACACCAAAAAAGGAGCTAGACAAGCAAAATTCAGATAGATTTTTTTTTATTCAACTCCATTGCCATATAAAGGGGATCTGCTCTACTCCAAGTATCAAGCAGCACTTGGCAGCCATGACACAGAAAATAAAAAACAAATTTGTTCATTCGTTTTATAGCGAATATTGACACTGATGGTCGTCCACGGAGTAGGGCTGGTGACGGAGATACTACTCAGCTGAAGTTTTATACTAAGTCTGTACTTTTTGGCAATGTGCCGCTGTTTCTGGTTCTGGTCGGAATAGTGATCTATGAATTTCTAGGAATGCTGATCCATTGAAAATAAAAAGAAACAGTTTGTAGACGGGAAGTAACAGCTGCAACAATTTTAAGATTTCTGGATGATGATGCTGTTTTTTAGTTGAACAAAATGTCTCCAATTGAGACAGATGTGATGGGAACGAGTTAGACAGAATGTCACATGATCACAATATGTCTTGAAGTAGCTAATGATTAATAACATGTCTGAAGATTTTTTTTAGCTCAAGGCGCAAATGTTATTAAATTTATATTTTTATGTTCTTAGTCTGGTTATTCAGCAGTATTCCATGAGCGGAGTTTTTCTTCTTTAAAAAAATAACACAAAATATTCAAAAACAATTTTTAATGTCAACTTTTCATTTTGTTAAGAACTTTAAATTCTTAAGTTAATCGATCAGTCGTTTCAATATGTACTTGTGTTTCGTCTTATGTTTTTAATCCACCAGCTTCAACTTCGTGACTTTGCCATATCAATCATATATCAAATTTAATCAAAATCGTAAGAGTTGTTTTTAAGAAAAAAAAAGTTTCCCAGTTTCTCAAAACTATTATAAATATTTATTGGGTTGTTAAATCTTAAAATGTCATTTTCAACTGCCCCAACCACTTTCAATTTTTAAAAGGCTAATAAACTAAAGTCCCGTTTTGTTCCAAATGATTTTAAAATCGTCTTAAAAATACAAGACAAAGAGGACGTTGAAATTATTTGATGGATGTGATCTCATCTCGTTTACTCTAATGAAAGAGACCCAAGTGTGGTGAATAAAAATCCGGGGTTGACGTTGGCACCAAGTTCCCGCAATGCACTTTCTTATGTTGGTGAAACCATTGAGTTTATACTTATAGAAGAATCAAGATGTTTTCAAACTTACTGAAGTAGATGTCGCTAAATGAGAATATCGCGGCATATCGAGTAATAGGTATTTTATTTCCCTAATTTCCTGTAACGAAAATCACTCAAACCGAAAATGCATTTAAGTGTATTTTGTGTGCAAGTGGATATTAATGATACACAAGTCGGAAGCACCACGTAAATAGGCGAACTAATAAAAAAAAATCCCGCGGAAATGTTTGACAAACCGGAAAAACACATGAAACTGTCTTATAATTTCATAAATATAAACTTTATACAGTTTTATACGATCACTTAATGTTTATGTCATAAGTTTTCATATGTAAAGTCAGATAGATTATTAGGTACCTAATCTATGATACTATATGCTTACTTCTTGAATCTACACTTATAGTTTTTTCATTTTTGTTTTTAGTATTTTCAAGCTAAACAGCTTACCAAACTAATGAACTTTTTATACTTGAATATAATGTACAAAACTACAATTAAAAATGGTTCCTATAAATTTTAGTTAAGCTTCATAAATCGAACTCTTGGCTATCACCATCATCAAAATAGTCGTATATCTACATAGTTAGTTTTCTTAATACCTTGGAGATAGATTTATACTTCATTTTGTAATCTAAATTGCTAAGCGGCTGGAATATGGGCAAACCAATTTCATGCTCTACATATGTTTTATTGGCTACGTAATTGGTTTCAATTCGGCAGTTAGTTGGAGTTGACAATTTTTGCAGTCAAATAAGAAAAGCTTTTCGTTTTTTTTTTAAGCGGCGGTACATACACTTAAACTAGGTACTTATTCATAAAATCGTAGATCAAAGTTCTAAATATATTTTCGGGAAGTTATATAAAATTGATTTTGTTGCCTTTGGTATTGACTAGCTTTGAAAATCCGCTTAGAAGTGAATTCATTTAAAAAAAAAATTCCCAGACAACAAAATAGAATCCATTGTATCAGGCTTACATTTTGATGGTAATTGTTGAACTTCCTTGAAATGTTATCATTGCTAGGTATAGTTACTTTTTCTTTTATTCAAATTATAATAATAACTATAGTACGTCAATTGCAGTATGTATTTTGTATACATACCATAATAACTATCCCGCCCACACATTTATTCATATGTTTATGTACATATTTCTAACCAAGCCTGAGAAAGATCAGAATCATCATCAATATCATCGCCGTAACCGCACACAATAATTGCTTAAAGTTAAATCGAAATTAACGTTTTTTTTTAAGAGAGAACGAACAAAGTCTGCCAGCAGTAATTTTATGCAAAATAATGCATCGTTGTCGTTGTTGTTGCAGCAAAGCTATGTTCTCATATTCACATTATTCTGTATGTAAAGCAAAATAGATGCAGCAGCAGCATTAGAATATAAATTCAACCGCATATAATGTCTGCCATTGTCGGTCTCATGAGGCAGAACATTTTATAAGGCATTAAATGGAGACACACACGTCATTGTGTATGTTAGCTTTCACATAGCGGTAATGGAAGACTTAATTTTTTGAATAATTATTTAAGTAAATAATCATGTAGATGTGGATTCTTTTTTTTTTTTTTTTGCAAAGCTGACCAGCTTCTATGAAGTGCTGAAATATGTATTTTTTTGTGAGCTAATTTTATTGAATTATAATTTACTAACTTAATTAGAGACAGAGTAGAAATAAAACGAATTCAAATGAACTAATGAATTTCCAGTTTAATTATTAAAACATTAACATCCAGTCACCTTAGTAATAAAAAAGGTTCAAACTTGTCAAAACATAATTACAAGTTGAAACCACTTTTAAAAATTTTAGTGAGTAAAATTAAGGAAAACAGAAAATTACGAAAATAAAAATTTTTTTTTAATAATTTTTTTATAAAAAAAAAAAACTAAAGTTCCTTAATAAAAAAAAGTAAGTAGGTAAGTACGCAATCTTGTACTTGTGGAACTGCAAATTTGCAACAAAAGTGAACTGTGACTTGAGAGTTTGGGTGGACTTACCGTTAAATAGTTATGGCCGTTTTCGTGGTGGCTTCTTTTTTTAAATATTGTTTGTTTCGGCTATTTGCAATGCAGATTTTGATTTTTAAATATTATAAATTATATTTTATTTAAGTTTTGTCTTGGGGCTTTGGACCCATAGGACCACATACGTATATCGTTTGACTGCCATTTTAAAAAAGATGAAAGTCAAATTGATCAATTATTAATTTTTTTAAAGATAAGACTTTTTGTGCAAACAGAAGCTTAGAATAGAAAGTGCAACAATTTTATACTCAAACGTTTCCGCACCTTTTCGCAGTTGTTCTCTCAAAGAATTAAATCATCCCTACACTTGCAAAAATTTGAGTGCGAAGCTTTTCCTTCTATAAAAGAGCGATATTAGAATAGCGATAAAAAAAAAACTAGTTGACAATTTCAGACACAAATGAAGCTCGAGGCAATAAGACCAAAACCATTTTAATTGTCAAAAGAAAAGAAAGATGGCAATGCGGCCTGCCGATTTAGTTTCCATTTTCGGTTGGTACGGTAAGGCATGTCCACTGTCCAGTGTCCACTCCACTTCTCTGCTCACTCGGTATGTATATAATTTCGGGTGGGTGCAAGAAAACGTACATAATTATGTACGCGTGACGTCAGAAAAAAGTACTACACATTTATTGCATGTTTGATAAAATGCACATTGTACATATATTTATGAAAAATGGGTTCTACATATCGCTGACATAATAAATTTTATATTTCATATGCAGAAGTTACATAATTACGTCTATTAGACAAAACATTAAATAAAGATCAATGCAGTAAAAATACTTTCATTTATTCAATGCATTCAAACAATTTTAAACACTATTATAAATGGCAAATAAAAACTTTTGTTAGATTTTATCCACCATAATATAATGTAACTTGAAAAGATTTATTATGCATATTACGGCATCGCTGCTAGGGTTTTCATCTGTACTGACAATTTTTTCTGGACAATCTATATTTTATTGTGGGGTCATTAGGTGTGCTCCGAGTAAACTTTTAGTTATGTTAAAAGTTCTGTTTTTTACAAGTTACGTTTATCGAGGTCACACTGTATAGAATACTATTTATAATACAATAAAATGCCTTTCTCTTATAGACAATGCTTATTAATAGAAAGATACACGCCCAGATTAATATTCATATAAGAACGCATTCCATATGGAGTGCAGTGCACTGTGCGATTGATTGAAAATTAATATTCATCAACAATCGGGCAATAATTCAGGTTATAATTGTAATGAATATTATAAATCAGATCCCCTGACTTCCTGACGTTCAATATTAAGCATCTTTAAAATCAAATAATATCTTTTTAAAATCTCATAGCTCAAGTTGCCCAATTAGGTTTAGGTCTCGATGGCAGCGATTTGTACACGTACGATTAAGTAAATAAAGCGATTGGAAGCGGTTGAGTTTTCGAGCTGTTTTAAAATTGATTGATGAAAGCGATTGCAACCTATTTTTGACGTAAACCTTTTGAAACAAACGAACAAATTAAAGGTTTTTGGATGTTGTACAAAATATACACTATATCACTTAAGTTAGTATAATCTCTAATAGCAGAAGAACACTAGTTTCTGATTTTAACACACAAGTCACAATGTAGTACAAAAGTAAATGTATGTCATAAACTGGTTTTCTAATGGATGGACATGTACAATGTACCCATGTTGAAGTTAGGTACTTAGCTTATTTTTGTTCTTCTTTTTTTTTTTTTTTTTTGCGAAACCAACCCATTCGCTAAAATTTTTTTGAGTGATCAATCCCTTGAAATCAGCGGAAATAATTTTGTCGAAACAAGTCTCTTCTGTCTTACGCTCTTCAGGGTTCCCTTCGAAGTGAGCCGCTAACTTACTCAATGTTTAAATGGTTGGCGTAGGACCACCGGGAAATCTGCGACGAAATTCATGTTGCTTTAAAATTACTGACAAATTATTCCCCAAATCCCAGTTCTATTTAAAAGGCAATTTTTTGTGCATTTGCTTACTTCAAAAATATCAAATCGAAAATTTTTCGGTTAGCGCATTTAAATATTTCAACAAAACACAAAGTTTATAAAAAGAAAAAGATAATAAATAGTTTAAAGAATTTTTAATTCATTTTTATTCGGATGTTTAGAAAGTGGACGGAAATTTGCGTTGATGTTTACCACTACAATAAAAATATATTTCAGAATCGATTTAACTGTGTTTGCTTGAAACCCTGGATCAAATAGCTCTTCGGGATTACTAGCCGAAAACGACATTATTTAAATTCCGTTGTCTCAATAGCAAACTAATGACATTTCGATTCAATCATATATAAAGAAAAATTATTTCAATAAAACTTGCTTCAGAAATGTCATTATAATGCAAATATTTAAGAGTCTTATCATTTTGACGACTTGGCACGACTAAGAATGTATTATTATTGCCTAATAATAGTATACCCCTTCCTCCAAGTTAGCACACCACACATTCTTGGGAATATAAATCTCAACTTCATTGCAATAATTGCTGCACGGCTTTACAATTCATCATCGCATTCCATAGCCGTAGTCGTCGCTATAAGCCAAAGGAAATACACACCTAAGTATCATGTAACAACACCTCCTTCGCTTTGCACTTCTTGTAACAGCCATTACCATTACGCGACTTCTTACCAAAGAAGACGTCAACCATATTTTTACTATGGAACTGGTTACATCAGTAGGTAACAGCATTCGTGTTTGTGTGACTAGAAATACATACATTCTTTATTTGTATTAGTTTTGTCATGTTTTAAAATAAAATGACGTGTGAAAGTGAAAACTCCATACCTATATTCTGTGGTAGAAGAAAAAGTGAATGACAAGTTAACAGAAAAAAAGAACCTTAAAAGAAAAATAAATGTACGTTCAATTTACAGTTCTGTTTGATACTTTAGCCACACCATGGCGCTCATGTATTTGTATTGCATTTTTATGGTCATTGTCAAATATTTCTGTATTATGAAAACAAATAGTGGTAGTCAAATGTCAAACAGATACTTAAATGAAAAGACTATTACTTTCGCGAAGTATGATTTCTATGATTCGATAAATTAAAATAGCTAAAAATGAAACTTATCTTCTACTACTTTTTCTTTCGATTATGTTCTTTAATAATAATTTCCAAAGAGCAATAATGATGAATGTGTTTTTTTACTTTTTTTCTCATTAAATGTCTGCATTCTTTATTCAACAATTGGCAGGAAGCTGTTGCCTACTTTCCACGCTTATTATATGGATTAGTATGCGAGGTAAATAATATGAAATACAGGAAATCTTTGAACATAGATCTGTCTGTTGTTGTTGCTTGTTTGACTCTATATATAGTTTAGAGAAAGCTAAAATAGATAAATTGAAGCTAATTGATAGGTACTTACCGAGAGTCGTTTATAATATTGTTATCCTATTGTATGTCGAACAAGATAATGTTGTCATTGTCCACTGTAGGTGATGGACCTTTTATCTATTAGACAGATTTCTGCTGTGAAAGTTCTTAGAAAATATAGTGTATGTTACTCCAGAAATGTTTCGATTATAAATGTTTTTAATTAAATAAATATTATTTCTTTTTTTTTCAGACATGGCACAAAACCTGCTTCAGGTGTACGGAATGCGGAATGATGTTGAATATGAAAACATACAAAGGATATAATAAATCACCATATTGCGAAGCGTAAGTTCAATTTTCTATTGAAAATTTTGTTTTAGAATTATTTATGAGAAATTTCATTTTGAATTTATTTACCTTGATTTTCTTTTATTTTTTTAATTCAATAAATTGCATCTATTGCGTCATAATTTATCGCTTTCCAGTGACAGTTCGAATTTAATATTCTACATACGTCAAAATCAAGTTCGGTATAACTATCTCTCAAGTCATAAGGTATCAAATATTGATTTAGCGCTTTTTGTTGTCAGCGTTAAATTAAGTTAATGGAATACTCGGGGAAATTATCAATTATAACGTTGCTATTATTTAAACAATAATTGTTTAGTCTGTATAGGATGAGAATTTAAGAATTCTCAAAGTCGTGGTTCGGGCCCCACATTGGGCGCCATTATTTATTATAAGCCAGGGTAGGTTTTTGTTTGTTTTGGGTTAAGTGCTATGCGTTCTTTCTGTTGAATTCGAAGACTTTTGGAATGCCTGACTCTCTTTCGCGATTTTACCAGAACGTTGTATGAAAGTACATTTTGGACTGGATTCTCATCATCTCTCCTTAGTACACGACATTACCAGTTTGTGTTTGTCGTGCTGTATTTTATCTACGATGGTATTTTTGACAAATGTGAATTTGGATTCTAATATAATTTCGGACGTCGACACTTAGAGGGCGCTCATTTGTTATCAGTTTCGTATTTCTTATCCGATAATGGAAGATGACCGTTATTAAGCTGCCCCTTAAAATTATTTACATTATTTTTCATTTTATCATCTCCGATTTCAAACCTCCTCAAAAGAAAAACATCAAGCTACTAAAAATAAATTAAATAAAAGGCATGATTTTCTATTTATATTGAGGAAATTCAAATATGGCTGTCGAATTTCCAGGTTAGCATCTCGTGATCGCAATATTCCAGTTTTGGATCGTCACTTACGTGAACGAGTACACGACGTAGTTCCATATCATGTCTTAAGTTAGTGAGTATGCGTGACTGTGTACGTTCACTCGAAATGTCATTCATCAAGTCCGGAGTTAACGTAACAACATTGGAGTTTATTAAAAAAAAAATAAAAATTGATCTACAACACTAATTAATAATTTCGGTACAATTTTTGTACCGAAAAGGATCAAACAAAGAAAATAGATTAAAGTATGTTCATTATACCTCTTCTTTTTTTTTAAATCCTAACCTAATGTAAACTGAGACCTGATATCATCGGTCGGAACATCCTCGGACGTACGTATGCATATTGCGTACGCAGATACACTTCTGCCGTTCGTATAGACGATGTAGGTCCGGACTATTAATTCAAATGTGAAGAAAGAAAGCAGTATTACTAGTTAGCCTCTATGGGCTTTAACGAACGATGATGGATAAACTATACACGAGCCGTGAGTGCATTTTTCGAAATATTATATTCAAAATATGACATACAAAAAATATTCATCCCATCGGGCCAGGTCTAGAAATCTAGATGAAATCGATTCCCGTGTTTCTCACAAGTCAAGGTTACCCATCCGCAAGCTTGTAGAAATTACTGTGAAAGGTTGGAGGTAGTGCAGTTCTTATCAACTACTTTATTACAATGGAAAAATGACACAAGTCACATACTTTATTCATTAAAAAATTCTATAAAATGCATTAAGTCATGAAATAAAAAATAATTTATGTTTTGGGTTTTAGAACATCATGTGCAACAAAACTGTTTCTTTTCCTTTTTTTATTTTCCTTCAAATATAGCCGGCATTATGTAAATTAACTTTTAACTTGAAACAAACGTTTAATTTAGGAATGGTGTTTAAGCTTTCATAAAAGCTATATTGCATTACCGTATGTGCTTTCGTTGATTTTTAATAAATTGTTTTGCATTTTAAGTCAATTTTGACCCAGCCGCCTGCATGGGGGGGAGATAGGCCCCTGTCATGATTTTTGAAATACTATTGTTTTCTTCTCTTGACATAATTTACTTGCTCTATCCTATGTTTGCATGTTATGAAATTTCCACAACCTACTACGTTGGTTTTTTTTAGTACTGCTACTTTTTATTAAGTACTAACACTAAAAATTGCTGTATCTTTAGACCAGTTGCAGGTAAATTGACATTTGAGCATTTGTATATTCTTGAAGGAAATTTGACTCTCTACAACTTTTAACTTCACAACTTTGTGCTAAAAAATGTGGATGAGTCCTTACAAGAAGTTTGACGAAAAAACATATTTTTGAAATTCATTTTTCAGGGAGGATATCTCAAAGAGGGTTCTGTTTTGATATTTGATATTTATGATTTTTTGTACGACGCACCGTGCGTCTTCGAGATATGCGGACGCAACCGTGAGAAGATACTTTTTAACCACGCGCCCAGCCCCCCCGGCACTCCGATTACCCGGGATGATTTATTGCGGGTACATGGGACCCCTCAACACATTCCCGAAAAAATTGGAACTACACGAATGTTTTGGTATATACATATTTCTTTTTCAGGCTTAGTTTGACTGGAGTACTTATTTCTTTGTCTGAAATTATTAGTTCGTTACAAAAAGAAGGCATAAGGAAATTTCCAAGTGTAAACATCTTTTATTTGTTTGCAGTAGACATAATGTCAGTTTCGTTTATGATATACCTACATAATATTGAATTGACAAAATGAATGGTTGGCGTTTGTTTTTTTTTTATCCGCGGTCATCGTCTGCAGCGCTACATTCATCTCTATGTCATAGATCCCATCCACACATTTCGGTTTGCTCGTTAACAAAAAAAAGGACCGTCATCATACTTGGGCTCGAAAAGACCATTTTCCCTCATCGCAACACCAAAAACGGTTCACGTATTTGATCCTTAGAATCTATTCACAATGGCGAATAAGTTGTGTCAACTGTCGTAGTACTTGAGGTGATCGGCCCAGTACAGCTGCATCCGACGCTTCGAAGTCTTCACAATCTATTTCGTTAACACTAAATAGTTACTGGGTGGCCCCGATGGTTTAAGGTAGTCTTGTGCCACCCTCTGAGAGTCTGTTTTAGTCTTCTTTTTCCACGCAACAATCATCACTTTTCTTGTTCGTGGGATCAAGAAATTTTGAATCTATCTCGGAAAATGTCAAGTCGTCTATGTGAACAGTTTTCATTAAAGCGGAAAAGTTTAATATTATGGTTTGCATCCCGAATTCAGAACTTTCACGATTATTCTCATTCGAGATTTTGTGATCCGCTTTATTTGCTTACCAATTATTCCTTAGTCTTTCATGAATAAATACCTAGGTATCTTACAAGTAACAATTAGAATCAGATTTAATTTGTTTCTTTCTCTGTGGATGATACAAAAACAATTAGACTTATTTCAAACACGACAACATAACATTTTTGTATTTGATTTCATGTTAAGGTTGACACAAATCATAGAATTAAATCGAAAAGTAGAATAAACTGAAATACAAGGTCGCTGAATGCCGGCAAAAGTAGCGGCGTTGGCGGCATGGCGACATCTTGTTGCATGATACAAACCTAGTTTCCTTAACTTGAGCACTGAACAGTGATGTAGGGTAAGAATTATACGATATAATCATACTGTTTCTGTGAATCGATAGAATTATGCATTCGTACAATTGCGGTCACAAAGTTTCATCCACTTAGTTAGTTTGGAGTACAATTTCATACCAACATCTCGGAAAAATACAAAGCATTATGTTTATATTGAAAAGAAGAACAAAATTGCTTTATCAGTGAATTGTTCTTCATAAAACGTGAATAGATTTAATATTATTTTAACACGCCCATGGGGAAAAAATGTTGAGTAGTTTATAATTCAAAAAAGCAGATAGTTATATAGCTCGTAGTTTTATCCCTTCCAAATATATTTATAAACTGTGATAAAATAGAGCTTGTGATGTTAGAACACACTTATATCCATACTCTCTGAAAAAAACGTATGCGCCATCGATTGTAATTTTCGAGACCCAAAAACAAATAAGTTACGCATTCCAAAGTCCAAAATAAAACAACAATTACATTAATACTGACATATTTAAAGCGGTGTTCATTTGCAGTTACAAAACCGCCAGCATAAAACATTCCGAGATCGTTATGAAATTCAAAAAACAAAAGAAAAAAAAAACGATCGATTCATTGCTCGATCAAAGTCTACCAAACATTTCAACTGCCAGCTATACACATAATGCTCCCGATCTCATATTTCAATTTCATGTTATTATTCAAAACCCAGCGACAACAAAACGTACTACAAAGAGGCGCTAACATCCTGTTTATACTTGAAATAAAAAAGTATATAGAAGAACAACATTGAAGCTTGCTATGACATCACCACGAAATGACACATTTCTCCTGTTACATCAGCCTAATGCAAACATAATGAAATTAAGAAAAAAAAAATAATCAAATGAAAACAAAATTGTTTGTATTTATGTATGTGAATGTTTTCATTTTGTTTTTAATTGAACGTTCGTTTGAAGAATCCACATGACCATAGTCAAGCAAAGCATGCATAATGTAAACATGCGGAGGCAACGCCAAATTACAAAACGTGCACGATCACCTGGACTGGAATGTCGTTGAAAAATTGATGAATGAATAAAAAATAAAAACGAAATGTGAATCACCTTCACTTGAATTTTTTTCTGCCCATTTTGAGAACAATAACAATAATTATTTGAACTGCTGAATTGCTGATTATTTTAACCATCAACTGATTTTTTGCTTATATGTACATATATTGTTTTATTTTTAAACAAATCACGTAATAACAAGCTACTATGTTATTCAGATGAAAGTTAAAAATATTTACTAGTGAACACTTGATTGATAAGTGCAGTCAAATTTTTTATTTGTCATTTATGCGCCATGAAAAAGTTAAGTTCTTTAGTCTTGATTCCAGTTGTTGACTATATGGTTGAAGGTTAAGTGATGAACCCGAAAGTGAATCTTTAATTCTTTACTGTCTATGAAGCCATCACAAGTAAAGACCCTTCATCCATTTAATGGGCATTTGATACATTGGTGGACATTTTTGAGGGAGAAATGAAAACTGCATTACTGGAAAAGACAGATTCCTTATACTAAGGCATATTTGGGTAATTTATAAGGATTTTAAAACCAATAAAATACTTTCAATATTTTTAATTTGTTTTTTATGACTGTTGAAGTTTCGTAGATGTCGCTGCCTCATGATAGTACTATAGAAATGTATACACAATGATGCAGCCATCCAAAACCGAGAAATTTTCCCAAGTCAACCAGGCGAACTTCATTTGTGTGAATCCTTAAGTCGAAGAGGAGAATTGGTAGAACTGTGCTCCACGGTGGCTTCCACTGCTCCAGTCAGGCAGAGCTACTTTAGTAAACACCATTTTCAGAGTTAACAACATATTCGGAGTTAAGGTCTCCAAGGAGCGATAGAGAATTGGTCCTCGAAGTTTTTGTAGAGTTTGTAGGGGTAACTTCCCGGACATGGAAAACCAATTAACAGCCTACTACATCTGATATGTACAGATTTAATGTTGACGATACTATGTTACAAACTGTACGTAGCTTAATATAACTCTAGACAATTCATTTCTTTTTGGTGGGCTATACAAGAGATGGTGTTTATGCAATTAATCTGCAAAGTCTTGACGTTTTGAAAAGTCCATTCTATTACTAATTATTTTTATCAGCAGACCGTAATTGTAACACCATAAATGTTTATTGCAAAATATAGATTTTTAAAGTAGGCCAGCTGCTGTATTTGTTAGTTAAACTTGTTTGTGTGACAAGTTTTCGTAAACTTATTATCTAATCAAATTGCTGCACAATAGATATGTTTTTTTTTTTATTGATAAGACTCTGAAAACAAAAATTAAGCAATGATTCCAATCCAAATATTGGTATTTTCGTAATTTGCGCCCTATTTGTTTCAATGGTAAATTAAACAAAGAAAAATAAACTAAGTACGATATGGAAACACTTTATGTAAACTTAAAAGTAAATACAGAATCCATTATAAAATTATTCAAATTTTATATTTAGTTGTTTGTTATAATGGCGCCAAATTGGGAGCTTTATGAAAGATTAACAATATTTTTTTCTAAATCCATTTTGTATATTTATCGAACAGAACTTAACAATCTAGAGATAAGAATACATTTCAGATAAAAGAATAACACACAAGTAGTGCAGTTTGTGCTGGCTAGCGGTTACATAAGATAGCAATGTTTGTTTATCACCTGTTATTTATATTCACAATGTGAACTGAGTCATATTATTATTCTGATTAAAGCTGATGAACTTTAAAAATGTATTCGTGTACAAATGGGCATGCAAAATATTGATCTTGTTTTAATTTTCTATCATGTAGTAGCTAAGCCTAAAGAGCCATACGCTATACATACGTTCGCATGATTGCGACACTGGCATGTTCTTGTCATGCCCTTGGTCCACTTGATCAACATAACGCATCTCACAAACAAATCCAATGTACAAAATATAAAAAAAAAGTTGTATGAAAGTTGCGTGTATTTTTTTTTATATTGAATTGTGAGTTGCGATTGCGTTGCTCAAGTGAACGAAGGGCCTAAGCCATTTACAGAAAGCGATCCGCAGAGCTCTAATTTGATCGAAATTTGTCACTCCTGTTGTAGTGAATAGCAGTTATCGTCATTTGTCTCATCTTCTTGATGTCGTCATAACGACATTTTTTGCTATTGATCACAGATCAAAGGTATCTAAACTTTTCTCACTTGGGTAGGTCTGTTTCGTTTACAAAAATATACGGAAAAAAACTGAGAAAAGGGCAACATAAGTACTTTGTCTTTTTGCCACTTATGCGATATCCATTTCGCGACAAAAAGGTCCACACATACATCAAGTTCTCATTGTAGGGATGAAAGTTATTCACATATGGTAGCTCCATTATCAGCAAAGAATAAATGAGTCAATTTCGAGTCCGCCATCTAATCTTTTAGTAAGTTTTTAAGATGTCTTCAAAAGGACGATTCTTGATGCCGTATCTTGGACCACCATTGTAGTCCTTATACACGTTGAACTTTTGTTACTTAAATTTAAGTCACTGAGTCTGCAATCTAATCTTTTAGCGAGTTCCACTGTGCTATGTGTTACATTGTGTCACTTAACTAAAATTGTCGAATATATCAAAAATATGCTCATAAAAATCTCATTTATTTCTCATTTGTCGTTCATTGTTAATTATATTTTCCTATTTAAAATATGCATCATTTATTATTGCAGGCACATTCCAAAAGCGAAAGCAACAGCAATTGCAGATACTCCCGAGCTAAAAAGAATAGCAGAAAACACAAAAATCCAATCAAATGTTAAATATCACGCTGATTTCGAAAAGGCAAAGGGAAAGTTTACACAGGTTTGTTTTTTATGAAACAAGAATTTTGTATGAAACCATTTAAAACTTGTAATTTCTTATTTACTCAGGTTGCAGATGATCCCGAAACCCTTCGAATTAAACAAAATACAAAAATAATATCAAATGTTGCCTACCATGGTGATCTGGAAAAGAAAGCCGCCATGGAAAAACAAAGAGAAACAGCTGAAGTCGGTGATACGCGAGGTAAGCAAAAATAGGAAATAATTATGAAAAATCATTTAAATCACAATTTCATTAAAAGCTAAAATAATGTGTACTTTGTCAAAAATATGAGACGTTGTATTTGCTATATTTGGGCTTAAAAAATTAAATCAACAAAATGTTTGGTTCTCAAGGCTAAAAAAAAAAAAAACAAATATCTTAACATTTATATTTTGTTTTGTTAATTAATTTAAGCTAATATAATTTTTAATGTAATATTCCTTCCTGCATCCTAAATATCCTACAGACCAAGAATCTGAATATTTCTCTGAGACTCTTGCTGCCGAACAATTATCACAATATGCCCCACTATCACCACATTTACCACAAACATTACCACCGCCACCAATACAACACCAACAACAAAATACGGCTTCAATAATTCCAAGTAATCAGGCGGCGCAAATTTCTCCTCAATCATATAGTAGCCAACCTCTTCCGTCATCTTCGTCATCACCGCCGTCTTCAATAAATCATAGACATCATCAACAGCAGCAATTACAACAGCAGGTACAACAACACTATCAGCAACCAATATCGGCACAAGTAATCAAAACAAACGCACAAAATAATACACAACAGAGCTACTCTCACCAACAACAACATTATCCACAATCGCCAACAAAACAATCACCACCACAACAACAACAACAACAACAACAGCTGCAGCAGCAAACTCCAACCAAGCAGACATCACATTTGTATCCGCATCACGCCCAACAACCATCACAAACAATATCGAACAGCAGCAGTACCGTTGGTAGCAACTTCGATAATTATCAGCAACAACAACAACAGCAACAGCAACTTGTTGCAACCAACAACTATAATCAACTAAGGTCTTCAATCTTACATAATTCGATTAATCCGACCGGTAGTTATCAAGTAGATTCGGCGTCAGGATACTATGATCAATATGAGAATTATGCTCGCCCTGCACCAACAAAACAAGCACCACAGCAACAACAACAATCATATACCAACAACAATATGAGTGCATACGTTAATACTAACTCAAACATGGCACCACCGCAAAAGCATCAACACAACAACTATGGCTATCAGCAACAAGCAGCTCAACAATTCATCAACAGTCAACAGACGGCAGCTTACAACAGTTACAATAATTCAACAACACCAAACAATTCGACTGGTACGACCAATGGGGGTTTAAATGTTAACGGTAGTGGCAATCGCTTGATAGGGATTAGTAATACAGGTGCTGGTGGTGGCGGTAGTGTTGGAAGCATACTTAGTGGTGGTGGTATTGGGGTAATGAACAGCACGCCAGGAACGGCACAAGCACCCGGTGGTGGTGGGGGGGGTGGTAGCATTGGTAAAATTGCCGACTACGATCCACTTACCGACGGTCCACGAAACATACCGAACACGACACGACCCAGCACAACACTTATTTATAGTTCTGATCGTGGATCAGGTAAGTTCACATATTTTCATTTGCTTAAGTGTTTATTTATAATATAACTGTATACATAGAAGTGTCCTTTGTTACCTGGCTTTTAATAATTCTTCCATTAGTTCAAGAATGCATTTTATTTGTTCATTTTTTTAAATTATATTTTAATTTTACTCTGTGGCATTAGTTTTTTTGTTTCTTAATTGTTGTTGTGCATTTGTTAAAAATGTAATTTATTTTTCAATAGTGAGCAATGCATACCCTAAAAGGGTTGGATCGATTGCTGATATTGATCCAGCTAATGGGGTCTATGGTTCTCTGACAGAATCACAAGCGGCTCAACAACAACAGCAACAATATTATCAACAACAGTTGCATTTGCTTCAACAGCAACAGCAACATCATCAACACCAAGTTAGGCAACATCAACAACAGCAACAACATCAGCAGCAACAACATCAGCAGCAACAAATTCATCAGCAGCAACAACAACAACAACAACAACAACAACAACAACAGCAACAGCAGCAAGCACACCAACATCAACATCACCATCAACAACAACAAGCGCAAAACAAACAAAATATGGTAAGTGTTTTTTGACTCTTTATCTTATGTTTTTCTTAAATACCTAGACAATATTATGCAACTACTTACCTAGACAAAACATAGAACTCGTCCAGCATCAAATATAGACAAATTATATACATATAAATACACTTTTTTATGTCTTTTACCAAAACTTCAATTAAACTCTCAAAAAAGGGCAATGATTAATATCGTTTTAATAAAAACAAAACGTAAGCATTCTCATGGCTTATATTTATATGTGCAACTTTAGCAGGATATAGCAAGAGGATCAACAATACAGTTGATCTATAAGTCTTCCATTACTTATCAAATGGTATACATTCGCCTTCACCAAATGCTTTATTAAAATGTACTAGACACTTGAAATTATTATCAATTTTTTGTAAATGTATTTAAAAAAAATGTTTTTGATATGAATTTTAACTTGTTTACTTTCGCTGGGTCTTCAGATTCGGGTGTCCTTTGTCATCAAATAATAAGACATGAATTTAAACATCGCTCTTAAATGTATTGGGCACAATATAGATTTATTAAAAGAGACATATGAGAGAATCGTTTGGTCCGAAATTCTTCTTGTGTTCCGGTGGTGCTGTTGCAGTATTACTTGAGTATGGTGCAAAACAGATCAGATCCTTAGGCGTAGTATAACAGCACAGATTTTGATTTGAATTCCAACCGTTTAGACTCAGTGGATAAAGAATTCAGCATGTACTAACTTTATTCTTAAATCTATGGTACACAATATAGATTTATTAAAAGAGACATTTAAGATAATCGATTGGTACGAAGTTCTTCTTGTCTTCCGGTACTGCTGTTGTAGGATTACCTGAGTATGGTGCAAAACAGATCAGATCCTTAGGCGTAGTATAACAGCACAGATTTGCATTTGAATTCCAACCGTTTAGACTCAGTGGATAAAGAATTTAGCATGTACTAACTTTATTTTTATATTAGTGTCCAGGTCCACTCTAACATCAAATAACATCATGTGTGTTAATTAAGTTACCTGCAACTATTGAATTCGGCTAGTGTTAAATTTTGGTGTTAAATCTTAATCAACCAACGTTCCAAATTCGTTGCAAGAAATTAAAACCAAGCTTCTTCAGATTTTCGGTATATTACCGTAGCTTTGACCTTGCTTTAATCCCATCGCCCACCGGCCGGAGCATTGTTGTCATTCACTCTACATGAAGCAAACAGTGAAGTCGTTGTATACGTTTGTGGCCTTTACTCCATATGCATTTCGAGCAAGTAGATTTACCTACACACGCGGTTAATCTCTTCAGAAAGATCCGTGTACAGTAAATCTACTTTTCTTGGACGCATGATTTTTGTTGGTCGTTGGAAATGACCTTATAAAACACATGTCACCTTAAAGATTGTCGTTCCATCTCATCTTAACATTATTTACACATACTTGATCAAAAAATTTTCGATAATGTTCCGCTCAAGGCGAATCTAAGCTCTCATTCGATATTGACAAAGTACACGTTCCCGCTCGATGGTGTAAAACTGGAATGATCAAGGTCTTAAAGTGATAGTTTCTTTCTTCGATTTAGGGATTTGTTGTCCAATTCCCCAAATATGCAGCAACAGTGATCCTTTGATTGATTTAGAAGGTGAGATTGTTGTCGCAATTACCAGCTGTGCCAAGGTTAACAATTTCTTACTACATCGACTTCCAACACTATGTTTGGGGTTAGATTTAACGAAGACAGCAAATACTTTGTTTTACCCTCATTTAGCACTAGACCCACTCAACTTGCTTTCGTTTGAATGCTGGTCGTCTGAATCAATGAAGAAGTGCTAGCACATGATAGATTTTCCTAGTCGTAACGGTAACACAATAAGAGAGATAAGATTTTGTACGCGATATTAAAAAGACTCATTCCTCTATAGTTGATTGAAAATAGTGGGAAATATTTTCATGACGAATTAGATCATAATTATATTCCTGTCCAACTCATCTCCAGCGGTTTTAAATAGCTCTGAAGCATTTTGTTTTAACATCACCGAAGAGCTAAGGGTTCTTGCCACGCAGCGAAATATTAGAATCTGTTGGCTCTGTTGAAATCAAAAAGACCCAACGGTCTAGGTCATGGGAGTTATAAGCCTCAGGGTATTAGAACGGGTTCGCATTGATTGAAAGATGATCCGTCAGTTCACTAACCTTATCTACCACCCACTTAAACGCCATGTGCCCTTGTGATTATTACTAAAACTACGACGCTAATTAGCACAAACTCTAATCAGTTACATCACGTCGTAACTTTGAGCGTGTGACCAATTCAGGCGGTGATGAGGATTGTCATAAGAACTTAGCCGAACAATCTCTGTGCCATTTACCGTAAAGATTCACAGCTAGTTGTCGATCAATTTTAAGACTGAATCGCCAACAATAAGTACATCCATAACTGAAGCAGTTAGTCGTTCATGAAGTCCCTAAATAAATCACAAATACGAGGCCGGCTTTGTCCGCTCTTTACAGACCGCAATACCGCGTAGAAGTGAAAATAGAAGTTATCAAGACTTATGCTAAAATGCGACGGTTATGTTTCCATGTAATTGCCACGCCCTGTCCGTTTGACGTGTTTGATTGTTAACAGATAATAAATTGGCTTATAGTTCCTTTATAATCAAAAGTAAAAATACTTACATAACTTATGTGTATAAACAGTTTAAATAACTTTTTGTTTTTAATTTTTCAGCGAGTGTATCGGGCTCTTTATGATTACGAGGCACAAGACACCGACGAAGTAAGCTTCCGGGAAGGTGATGTTATTTTTGAAGTCGATTCCATTGATTCTGGCTGGATGACAGGCAAAGTGGAACGAACTGGTAAAACTGGTATGCTTCCAGCTAATTATGTAGAACAAGCAGTTATATAATCTTAAGTTATACATAATTTATGTATTTATATTATATGTTATGTAATACAAAATGGAAGTAAACAATATATCACAAACTAATTTATACAAATAGAAAAAAAAAACAATGAAATAAAACACAACACAAAAAAATTGTTTCCATATTTTAATGATAGAAAATAATTATAATAAACAAAACAATATAAAATCACACTGAAAAAATGCATTTATATTAATTTTTATTAATGATAATGAAATGATATTTATGTATGTATTAACATTTGAAAGAAAATAAGAAAATTATTCGATATTTCTTAACAAAATAATAAATTGCCAGGAAAATCGAAATCAATTTTAAATAAAGAGTCGCCCTCTTAGGCTGGCATTGAAACTTTTAGAGTTTTGCCCACACATATTTATAAACAAACAAAGCAATAAAAATATATTATTCTTTCCCTTAAACAAAATTAAAACTAATAATTTATTATGTACATGAAATTCTGTTGAATATTTATTTTGTTTTTCTTTTACATTTATTTTTTTTGTATAAATGTCCCGAGTTTTATCTTTATGTCATAAAATATGTAAAGACGTCATTTGGCGCTGTTTTCATCAGATTTTTGTCTTGAGATCAAAAGAGCTAGTAATTTATTTGTCTCCCTCTGAGGAAATAGCAATAAGATAATAAAGTTATAAAATTGATGTCTTTAGAATCACAACAGCTTTACGAATGCATTCACTGTGTTCGTTAAATTTGCTTAAGGAAGGCATACGACCATACCTAGTTTTGGTCAGTTATGAAACAGGGCTATCATGACTTAAATTTTAAAAGAAAACGTTAACGTGGTTTTAATCATTTCGTTTAATTTTTTTCTCCACACTCCTTAGACGGACACTGGACCGAAAATCACCCGGAGAAACTGCTTTTAAAGCACACAACCAATTTTTTTCAAATCCACATCCCTTGTGAATCGGCATACTTCTAAATCCCATCATATTGGATAGATAAGTGTATGTTCCTTGCCAAATCCCGATGTGTATTATGAGGAAAATGTTGGTAATCCTCATCATCATTAAATGGGGTGTTCTTCCTTATAGCAGAGTATTGGCTATCTTAGCCGTTTGTTTGTCTAGAAAAGTTTATTTTCGTGTTTACTACAATATTCTCAACCTCATTCCGACAGGCTTATGATGTGGCTCACACTTTTCTCCAGAAGCTATACATCACGTCGACAAGCTATCATTTTTCAGTTTTGTTTTCCAACGGTTGCACAAAGTATGTAGTCAGAAAAAAACAAACACCTCTTCAACAATGTTGTCAGCTTTGAATCTATGGATTTGACATGGGAATATGTCAAGTTTGTGTTTTTCCAGGTTTTTTTTTTATATATGTCTGCCTTTTCTTCTTGTTTCCTTTTTTATCTGTGTTTCTTTTGTTGCTCCGCGTGCTCAGAGCGCTTTTTTAGATCAGAGATAATTCTAGCCCTTTCTATGAGCTCAGGATAAAATAATGGAGAAGGCGGAGCACAAAGCAGAGCGCGGAAAACTTCATGTTGTTTTCATGTTATTTGACTCTGATCGGAGCTAAAAAATAAAAACGCCTATTGTAACGGAAGGAAATATGTTAATGGGTTCTTCTTTGTGCATGTATAGTAACAGCTGAGTTGATTGTGCTGTACTTTATTCATGATTGTATTTTGTGAAGTGGCAAACCCTCAAAGAGTATCATTTGTCTTGACAAAGTGCATCTCATCTTAGCCGTATGGATTAGTCGGAAAATCGTAGGTCCCTTCTGTCCTGTAGAACTAACAACACACAAAAAAAAGTTGTAGTACAAGTCAATAGGTCTTGGTTCTCATCATACGGCTGTCGTGCCGGATAATATTCTTCTTCTTTTTTTGCCTACAGTCTAGGGTTGACTAGTCATCCAGGCTCAACCAACATGTCTCTCCAGCCAGTCCTAACTTGGGCTCCAATTTGACACACAATGTTTTTCAATCCTTATGTAATGTGTTCCATTCCTGCAAACTCCAATCGAAAATCCTACCGCTGGCGCTACTCAGTTTTTGGATCACACTTTCCAATTATTTTTTTCTTAATTCAGAAAAGTTTTTCAGTCACCGAATTTCTTTGAAATTTAAAATGTGATCTTGTAAGAAACGATGTAATAAATTATCCTAAATGTATGCATCACTTTTTGTTTTAATTTTATTTTCGCCTCCTTTCCTACTCCAATTTTCCAAGAGCTACGTTTTATGATTAGAGTATTAAAAAATATATTAAATAAAATTAAGTGCCTTCTGTTGCAATAATAAGTAATGAGAACCTAAAATCAAAATATTTTAGTAATTATGTATTAAATAAATAAATTGTTTTTGTTCCCTTTAATTATATAATAAATATAAAACAACACACAACCTACATTATATGTATATGAAAAATATGAAAACAAAAACATTTAAATATAAAAATGAAAAAAATGTAATATAGTCAAAAAAGAAATAATATTTTATTTAACAACAAAATCCCTTGTTTAAGATTATGTTTAATTATATTAAAAATAAAAATGGTTACATACATATTTTGAAAAATATAGTCAATTTTGTTTTATTCTTTTTCATTCAATTCCAATGAAGATTCATTTTTGATTTGATGAATTGAATTTAAAAGAACTGACTTGGACATTTTAATAATGCTTTCGAATGTTTTGGTGTCAGTTTGTTTTTCTTCATTCAAATAATTAAGTTTGTCTTCGAGAATTGTAATTTTTTCTTTAGCAATTTCTAATCTGAATAAAGAAAAAAAAAAAACTTTAATAATTATATACCTACATATATTGTGAGATAAATTTACTTATTTTTAAGTTCTTCAATTTCGTAATTTGTAATTTTCTCTTCTCCGGCATTGCCTGGTATGTCGGTAAAAGAGGAATTTTCGAAAACAAACGATGGTACTTTGGAAGGGCTGCTATTGATACTGCTGGTATAGTCCGAAATTCTTTGGGATCGTCTTTTTTTATCAGTTTGGGAACTATGTTCCTTTTGCAGATCACCTTGAAAAAATGTTTAAAAACAAAGTATAAAAACACATTTACATATTTCAAGTACAAGTTGCAATGAATATAATAGTGGAAGGAGTTAAAGCGGCGCGCATTGACAAAATTCCAGAAAATAAAAGCGATTTTGTCACTTGATCACCACATAAACGTAACAAAAAAAAAAAAAAAAAAACAATACTTATGCTGTCCAATTTCTGATCCACGCAGTCCTAATCCGAATATTTATTTGAAAGGAACAGTGTTTTTCAAGTGTAAACAATTTAAATAAAATATCTTGAATATTATGATCAAAAGCATATTCTTTTCATGACGACTTCAACCATCGCGTAAGCTTAGAGTGGATGAAACGGCCCACAGAACTCTTCTATCTTCTGTGAATGAACAATGTACTCAAAGCTAAAAGAAAATATCGACACTGCTATTGTTCGTTCATCGCTATCACACGGTTAGTAAATATTACATTGAGCATAATTATGAGAAGTTAACAAGATCCGAGAAGACATCACGTGAAAAATATCACCGTAAACAAAATACTGCACCACCAACTCAGTCTGTACTCTCATCTTCATATTCAGGCATGAGCAGTGCTTCTCATTTCCAATCAAGAAGCAAACTGTCATCCAACTACAGTTTCAGATCCTTTCGGAATGTTTTCGGATAATTCTTGGTGACCAATCGAAAATTCTGATACTAGCTTTCTTTAAAAAAAATAAGTTAAAATTGATATACTTACGTATTTTTCCTTCTAGCCGACAAATTTTCACCTTCTGCTTAGAAATTTGATCAATAAGGCCAAGAATTCTCGACCTTTCAGTATCTAATCTTTTATTCATAGTTTTATTTAATTCAAGTAAGTTGTTTTTCTCAGATTCCAATGCATTAAGTAACCCTGAAAAATCTTCCTGAATTAAAAAAGCAATTAATGCATTAATTCATTCTTTTTAAATCAAATCAATTTGGCACCTTTTTAAAATCTCTGCATTCAAACAAATAATCTCCACAAATCGATTTCAGATCTTTTTCCAATTTTTTTATTGTAGCATTCAGATCTCTAATATGTTCATCTTTTCTGTCTAATTCTGCCTTAAGATTCTCCAACTTAATTTCCATTTCTTCCCGATGAAATTCAAAATCCGATCGATTCTTATTTATTTCGGTTATTTGATTTTGAATATCAGAAATTCTATTCTCGTAGTGAAATTTTTGAATGTCTATATTTTCATTTAGCTTTGCAATAGTATGATCACTATTTTGCAATAAAGATTCTAAACTAGTGCATTTCTCCTTTAATTTTCCCACATCAGCAAGTAAGTTTGTGTTGCGAGCTTTCAAAGCTGCGATTTTATGATTCTGTTCTTCTATATAAGAAGTTAAAGATGCAATGTCTTTTTGTAGATTTTCTATTTCTATTTTATGGTAAATCTGATCTCTACGGATAGGTGGTTCATCTGGACAATCTTCCGGCCAACCAAACTCACTGCGTACATTCTCTAGTTGAGCTTTGAGTTCGTTGATTTTCAATTGTAAAGTGAGTATTTGCTGAGCTCGTCCACGCCAAGTTGTACCAGCTGAAGCTAAAATATTCAAATTCATATGTTCTCCAATTTCTTGTTGAATGCATTTCTGTGCTAACTTAAGATTGTTTTTTAATTCGACATTAAGATTTAAACTGTCGAAGAGTTTTTGTTTTGTTTGACTTAGCTTCACCTGAAGATCTTCTGATCTATCAACCTGGAAATACAAATCATTATAAAGCTATAGACCCTTGAAAGTGGATTTAAATGAAATTCATCACAGTTTTCTGAGAAAGGTTTTCTTTTTTCTTATCAACGGTTTTCTGCAATTCGGTTTCCAATGCTTGTAACTTTAATTCAAGTCTTGTATTTTTGGTTTTAATCGAATCCAATTCAAAACGCAGCTGTCGATTTTTTTTATTTAGCTCAATATTTTTGGCATTGACCATGCTAGAGTTAAGTTTTAAATCTTCAATATGTTCAGAATTAATGGCCTCATTCGTGGAGCGAACTGAATTTTTCAAACTGTCAATTTCTTTGTTTTTGGCCGAAATTATTTCTTCTAATGTTTGGTTTTCTTGCTTGACAGCCTAAAAGTTTATATAATTTTTTTAATAGGAAGCAGAAATTTCATTAGTTTTCTAACAATTAACTTCTTCCGGAGCACCTTTCGGATTTGGGGAGGTTTTCTTTCGAAAAATATTGAATCTGCAAGGGGAACGGCATCGGTAAGTGTGGAGCTATCTTTTTTACTAATGGTATCCATTTTCCCGATTTCTTATAAAATAAAAAGTTTTTTTTCGTAAAAATGAAAAACGTATTTCTCAAAATTATTTAAAAATAAAACGGTCAAAGAAATATTCAAAATGAAAATATAAACGGAAGTCAGATGATTCGGTAAAGTCACAATAATAAAAACAAAAATTGATCACAGTGACACAAAATTTAAGGGCGGGTGTACATGCTTAAGTAAAATTCTGCATGAATATTTGTTTAGCAAGTTGAAGTTCATTATCCCGAAAAATTGAGGGCCAGTTGTACAATTGTGGTTCAAAGTAGTTCAAATTTTGAAACCACTGATTTCCATAGATAATCTGTCAAAACCGGTGGGTTAGAAACTTAAACCACGATTGTTCAACTGACCCTAACGCAATCAAATGATTGAATTATTTACATGTGTTCGTAATAATAGAACTGGAAGCGTCACATACATTCTATGAATTCTGTGCCGAGATTCAGCTATTTCGCCAAGTGAGACGTTTCATTTCTTTCACTGGAACACTCGCATTTGTTAGCTGAATCCCTTTTCAATGAAATGCGACTCATCTCACTCACTCCCTGAAAGTTTGAATTAGCTGAATCTCGGCACTGATGACGAAAATCCAACCATTTTTTCTTTTGCATGATGATTCATTGATGAGATTGATGTGTGTAAGAGAACTTTTGATACATTTCCTATGTAAAGCATACACGACGAAGCTATTTGGACACACGATCCAGCCATTAAGCTACATGTTGCTCACAGTGTAATTTTAAAGCCAAAGAAGACTGCTCCCATCTCATTAGTGTATGTCCCATATTAGCACAACATCGAATTTCATACTTTGGGAAAAATTCGCTTACGCTACAAGAAACAATAACATTACTCAACTAATGTGCTTGGAAAAAGCTCTATCTTTTTTTGAAAGACAGAGTAAAATACAGAATGTTAATTTAAACCGAATATAGCTTATTTTTCTTTTTTTATAGGTATATTAATCTTGCTATTGCAAATATTAATTCTTTTTTAATTTGCCAACCGAGCTGTTGGCAAAGACATGGCTTTAAATTCATTATAAATCATTGTATATGATGTATTTAGATACCTACCAATAAATGAATATTTACTTACTTACTGAATGAGTGTGTGGAAACATAAATGTTTCAAGCCAAATGATTGATCGTGTAAAGTTCGATTAATTTAATGATTTCCGTATAAAGTGTGATTAGGTCTTTTTGAACAGAAGCGACTAGGTAATAAAATCAAAGACCCAGAAGACATTTTATGCTCTCTAGGTTGATCACTGCATTGATTTGTGTTCCCGGAAAAAAAATGTCAGCTTGACTTACTATTTTTCTTTTGTAGTATTTGCAGTATGCGTATACCACGCTTTTTATGCATGCAGTTGAGTGTGAACCATTACTAGGTACGAATCTATTACATTTTTTAACAAAGAGGTGTCAAATAAAATCTACTGTGAATGCACCACACATGATTGTCAAAATCACAAACTTAACACGTCAACGTCAAAAAATAAAATAGCCGAAAAATGGATGGATTTATGCTGGTAAATTAATTTAATTTTAAACCATTAAATAATGAAAAACTAAATAAAATATTATCTTAGGAACCAACTCTTAACATTGTCAAAGGAATGTGCATAATGGATAACGATGGAAATCGTATTCTTGCCAAATATTACGATAAAAACATTCTGCCCAACGTAAAGGAACAGAAAACTTTTGAGAAAAATCTCTTCAACAAAACGCATCGTTCCAATACAGAAATTATAATGTTAGATGGATTAACTTGCGTTTATAAAAGCAATGTGGATCTTTTCTTCTATGTCATGGGTAGTACCTATGAAAATGAATTAATTCTCTTGTCCGTACTCAATTGTCTGTACGACTCAATTAGTTTGATACTAAAAAAGAACGTCGAGAAAAGATTAGTTCTGGACAATTTGGAGATCATAATGTTGGCATTCGACGAAATCTGTGATGGAGGGTAAGACAATCAATAAAGCTTCTTAAAAATCAGACTCGAACTTTTGTGAATCTTTTTGTAGAATAATTCTAGATGCAGATCCATCTTCGGTTGTGAAACGTGTCGATTTAAGGAACGACGACATTCCAATAGGCGAGCAAACTGTTGCCCAGGTAAACAAGGTTCTAAATGAGCTGTTTTGGTAAAAAAAAAATTGGATATGGGTAGAATATCATTTAAATTTAAATATCTTTTGCACATTTTTCTAAATAGACGAATAATTTAATTCGTTATGTTTGTACAAATCTCATCCTGCATAATTAATCAAAATTATTTGGTTTATTGTTGTACCTACATTGTTATTTTGATCAAATAGTTTACTTTGTTTAATAAACGTTACATTTTTCATCGTTCTTTTTTTTATATTACTTGCTACTTTTAGGTTCTGCAATCGGCAAGAGATCAACTCAAGTGGTCGATACTAAAGTGAACATTTAATAAAATCTATCTTTACACATTCAAAATGATGTTTTTATATGAATATTTTATTTACAATTCGAAGCAAAAACAACAATTTGAAATATACATAATATGAAAAATGCATTTTATTCAAAAAATAAAGTTATTAATAATTCTAAGTTAAAACAAGTGGTTTTGTATTGTTTTCTTGAATGGAATTCGGCAAAAACAGAAATATTGTTTCGATTGTCTCGGATTTGCGTTGCAATTTAGGATGGTCTTTTATTGAAATGAGTTTGTTCTTCAAAATCTTAGTTCAGTAATATGGGTAACAATTTCCTTAATGTCCTTATTACCAAATCCGGTATCAAATGGGTGTTGAAAAACAATTTCCCCTTTAGGTATGATAAATTTGAATTGAATTGAATTGAATTGAAAAGATCGGGAACTCAGGGTTGTGCAAACACACTTCGTGTGTTTGTGTAAGGCTGATCGAGATACAAAGAATATTTTTGTACATTTATGGCATTCAACATGTCTCCACACATTACTCTTAGTACTATAATATTATTCTTTAAAAAATTAAAAATAATAATTTCCTTGAAATTTGTTTAATCAAAATAGAAAACAATAGACCAAATGACGTCGTTTAACTAGTGCTTTGTTTTGGTAGGTTGTAAAACATTGGTGACTTATTTATTTTTTATTAATCATTTTCATTATTCTAGTAGTCAATTTGTCTGTAAAACGTGGACAAAAAATATATATTGTTAAGATTTAAGATAACTTAACTAGGAAAGTTAGGATAGAAGGGGAATTGAAAAAACTTTCATAAAGTGAAGATGACGACCAAAAAGTCCTCGCACGAAGGCGATTAGTTCAAGTATATTTTTTTGAAACGCTGGCTGCATCTTTAAATTTACAATTTTTCGCATAGTGTGAACGTCCCTCTAATGTTTAAATTGGAATTCGCTATGCAAGTTTTTGAATGATGAAATTGAAGGACGGTGTTGATGTTTTTTAAATCTGTAACCAAAATCAAGGTTTTGAATTGATATAAAAATATTGTTTAATTACGTATTACTATTCTTTTACTTTTCAAAGCTGCCAAATTATCGTCAAATTGACATTAGGTTGTGTAAAGCTTGGTGTAAAGTAATATGAGTAAACAAAAACAGCTATAGTAATGTTCTTAATTCATACAAACCGAATGCGATAATTTGGTCCCATTTTTATTTAACTTTCTCTTGTACGAATAAATTGATTTTACATTTTTTTTAGAATGGGCTCTAGGTGACCTAATCCAAAATCTAAATATTTAATTTTATTACATTTTTTTTTGTAAATTTAATATTTTAAAAACAGGGTTAGTTAAAAAATCGCAATTATTTGAAAAAATGGGCTAAAATGGGCAGCTTGTTAGATTTTAAGTATTGTGGGGATAAAAAACACTAATAGCGTTATTCATTTACTAAAAGATTTGCACTTTACCTCAAAAGATTTGTTCTTTTTGAATTTTAGATGCTTCATTCAAAACAGCACTACTTGATTTTGAGGGCAAATCTTTGAAATTTAAATGAGAAACGTTTTAACAGTAAAGTGAAACTACACGAACATTTGCTGGAACGCGTTGAACAACAAAGTTGACAAGTTCCTTAAATTTAAAAAATATAATGTTCATTTTAATTCAAAATGAAATTGCGCAGTTCACTACTTGCCTTTATTTAAATAATTTAACTTCAACTATACTTTGCTTACTTCCAAATGACAAATAAAATGTAACATCCAAACACTTATGAGTAAAATCACAAAGCAAACCAAAGGAAAACTTTGAAAGTGATTTGTTTAGTTTTTTTACTAGAAAATTGCAGTTACTTTTACAGAACTTTGTGTTCATATTTCTGCCCAAAGAAATTTCTTTGACTCGGACTGAAATCAGTGAAATCCGCAGAATGGGGAAATTTTGTATTATGTCGTGAACCCTCTCTTATCTCTAAAAAAAAAATACGACATTGGTGTCTTTCGGGATGAAAAAAACAAAGGACTCAAGACGCTTCCTTGGTTGGTGTACACCAACTTGGGTTGGCAATTCCGAAACTCTCGATTGGCATTGTTTTAGCTTTTTCGTATATATCCATTAATTATAATCAGCATGCAAATAGATATCCGGAAATTCTCCTTGCTTTGGGCTTGATTATAAGTCTTTTTCATCTATCTGATATTTTTTTCTTTTTTGAGCGCCAATTTTTAAGATGCTACACCACTGTTGATGAACCTTTGTCGCAGTTTCTGAATAGCTTAAGAATGGGATTTTATTCGATTCTATAATATAGGCCGAGAGCTAGCGACCGATTTTGGGACATTATTTTTACGTGCCTGAATTTTTGTCCAGTTATTGCTTCATCAATGCCCTTGAAAGAAGAGAAAAAAAACATTACATTCACATCCCTCACAATTTTAATATTGATTTTATGCTTTGACTTTTAAATATTCGCGTTTCCGTATTAATCCTGTTTTCAAAGGTTCGCCTTTTGCAAACCCAGTTTTTGCACGTTATTTTTCAGCTTGTTAGGTTATGTAAACCTCATTTAGTTCCATGAGATGAGAACTAAAAAAACATTTCTTGTTTTTTTCAGACAACCAACAATACAACATGGAACTGCATCAAAGCCATATCACTTAAGTTATTTGACGAAGCGATGTTGTCAAAAGAAATCCTCATTTGGGTGGGGATACGATTAATTCAAATAGCTGATTACTTACATAGATAGAAGTTCCATTGATCCAAGGTGAATTTTAAGAAAGATTGCCTTTTGTTGGGGGATTTATTACAGTTGTTTTGTCCTTTTTGTCTACTTATCTATAGTAATGCAGCTGCTCAAAGAGACGTGGATATTTTTTTTGAATCTGGATCAAATAGAAAAACGAATTACAAGGCTTCTCCGAACGCATGCTTTGCAAGTTAGCTTTAAGGATATCGTTGGATTTGGATTTGAGTTGGATGACAAAAGTGAGTAAATAAAGTCATTTCATTGCTGTGCAAAGTGAAATTGAATGCAATAAGGTGTGCGTAACTGTACACTCACATCTTTTGTTTTAAATGCTAACAAAATTTAAATAAATATTTATTATGCGGAGCAGTTCGCATAAGGGGCGAATGAGATGCTACACCAGTGTTAATGAACCTTTCTCGCAGTTTCTGCTAGCTTAAGAATCGGATTTTATTCGATTCTATAATATATGTAGTCCGAGAGCTAGCGACCGATTTTGGGACATTATTTTTACGTGCCTGAATTTTTGCCAAATATTGATAGTTGTGTTGAGCCCTGGACGGCCCTGCGGTCGCCCCAACTGAAGTCGCCCCAAAGCGTTTTTCGAAAAACCTCAACTTGCCCTGGGTAACAAATTCTCTGTTTTTTGAGACCCCAACTCGCCCTGAAGTAGATCTAGGTATTTTGCTGGATCGAGTTGATGTAAACAAATTGACATGTGTGTTGTCAAACATAGAAACAAATTTCAAGTTTTAATTTCGGAAACAAATATTTTTTGCTTCTTTCTTTTTGTCAACAACATAAAACCTACCCTTGTGCATTTTTTGAGAACCAAAAAACCCAGGTTTTTTTCAAGAAAACCTGGGTCGACTCTGGGTAAAATTCAACGAACACAACTAATGAATGACATTTATGGCTACCGCGAATGGCCGGAAACCAAAGATACAACTAAAGTAAGTAATTTTGGCTCGAATTTTTGTTAATTTAAAAGTTTGAAACTTTTAAAATAAAAATGTATAACTGCCATAACATTATCAAGCCGGAAAAGGGTTGCCAGAGCAACTCAAGAAAAAGTATAAAAACACTAAATTTATTGAATTTTTTTAGTTGCTGGCAACCCCTTTTCCGGCTTGATATTTTTATGGTAGTAATACATTATTGTTTTAAACGTTTCAAACTATGTACATTTTAGCTAAACAAAATTTTTTTCCGGCCATTTCCGGTAGCCATAATCATTAATGAGTGGCTCTGAAGCAAAAACTGGTCAAAAACTCACTCCTAAAATAAGATGTATTAAGGGCAAGTTATAGCTATCATTGAAACTCATCATTGAAAATTTTCTTTTTCATTTTTTAGGCAAATCATCCAACAAATTAGCTGTTAATTGGTATTAAAATGAAGCTTATGAATTATAGAA
Source organism: Baccha elongata (assembly GCA_951217065.1). Taxonomy (NCBI): domain Eukaryota; kingdom Metazoa; phylum Arthropoda; class Insecta; order Diptera; family Syrphidae; genus Baccha; species Baccha elongata. The sequence continues at coordinate 173,521,618 of OX578272.1, forward strand.
TTTTTTTCTCAAAAAAAAAAAATAAAGCAATTTGAGTTTAATTCGCAAAATATAAACAATTTTGTGTTTTCAATGATAAAAATCGATTTCAATGAACAGCTTTTCCTGACAGAAATATGTCAGTGGAACAAGTAAAAATTGAACTCAAATAATTGGAACGATTTGTTTAATTTTTTTTTTAAATGGCAGTCAGCTGATACGAACAATTAGATTCAATCAGGAAAATAAATAAATGCATTTTTTACAACAAATATTTGTTAAATTGAACATTTTTTTGGCACAAAAAATTCTCTCAGTTATTTGTAATCGATAAGTGTAACATTTTTGTTTTAAATCAGATGAATTCATGGCTAATTATCGACTTGAACATTTTTCCTGATTCATTTTCCTGATCGCTATAACCGGCCCCTAAATAAGGCTGGATCTCTTGTTGTTGTTCTTACTAGCTGCATTTTATTATTCCATTTGATCTGATCCGGATCAAATTTGCGTCGTGAAATACACACAAACAAAAAACACAATATCCAGCTGTTTTTTTAAAGATTTTGAAAATTCCAATCCGTTCCCGGATCAGAAGGGATAATAAAATACGGTTGTTGTATGCAAGTATTTCGGGATACAAATCTAATCCGGATTTGTTCAGATTCAGAGCTCAGAGCCAGAGGGTACAGTTTCGCATCCAGTGTTAAATGATTAACTTTAAAAAAAAGGGCCCCTCTCTGGCCTATTGCATGTACCCACTTCGCGTTATGGACGCTTCGGCATTAAACAGATTGTCAATTATTGTTTAAATAATTATTTTATTTGCCGCCAACGATTCTTTTGTTTCTCTTTATGTAAAACACAAGAAAAGACAAGAGCCAAGTAGGTATGTAGTTGTTGCTATTAATTTATTACTTGCAGTTTTGATAAACAAACAATATTCTAATTGATAATGAAATGATTGATATTGATAGGTTATATTTGTATTGAATACTTTATACTTATAGTCATTTAAATACATATGAGTTTTCAGTTTTTACCAGTTTTCTATACACTTTACCTTAGGTGTTTCACAAGTTGCTTGAAACATTTAATAATGAATAGGTAAAAAATAGATAATGGCAATTCTTATAATAAGATAATTTTATAATTTTAAGATTAACACAAAAATTAAGTTGCAAGATTTTCAATAAGATTTCAATGGAACCTCCCATCGCCCATCTTGTCGGCTACCCCCTTTCTTTGATAAAGTTTATCATATTGTTGTATCAGTGCTAACATACATATACCCAGAGTATATGCTTTCGTGTGGAGACATTCATTCTAATGGTAGAAAAATAATCCAAACTGAACAATCCAATTCAATTGATGTGGACTTTCGAATCACCTTAATGAGTGAGCAAAAAAATTGTTTACTAAACTTAATACTGAAAACCAATAGCCGTAGATATTTTATTATCCTTACTGATCCGAAACGGATTGGAATTTTGCAAGATCTAAAAGCAAAGCTGTATCTTGTGTTGTTGTTGTTTGCATTTATTTCGCGATGCAAATCCAATCCGGATCAGACCAGAGGGGATATAAAATGCGGCTATCGTTAAATGTTGGCTAAATCATTTTTTAAATCAAGCGTGCAACTATCGGATGTCCGGTCGCCTTAAATAGTTTATAAGGAAGTAACTGAACTTATTTAAAAAAAAACATGCAGTAGAACATTTCAAATATGTTTGACTTTTGTTTTAGTTTTTCAGGAATGTATGTAATTTTGTCGGCTATTCTGTGTGATCGCTTAAAATCCGTTGTAAACAATCTGATTATCCACTATCAGTGTGGTTTTAGGCCAGGCAAGTCAAATGGTTGATTAAATGTTCACATCCCAACAGATTTTTCAGATTTTTGAAAAAAAGGAATTCCAGATCGATTTGTGTACATATGCATATGTAGGTATTTTTTTGTTTTAAATTAAACCATGAAAATCGACTGGAAACCTTTGAGATTGGTTAGCCATTTAGCGGATACATTTTTGAACTTTGAACCTTTAAACCAAGGCTATCTGTTTTATCTTTTAAAATTCACATTTTACAACATAATAAAAATCGAATCAAATAGCAATTTTTTTAATTTTAAATCCATTGGATGTAATTATTACAGCGGAGCCCTTGCTGTAGACGGCTTCTCTGTAGATGATGAAACAAATATTTTCTAATTCATATCTTTGGCATGATTAGTATTAGTAGATATACCGATACACATAAATTATTCTTTGAAAAGTCAAAAGTAATACATAATTCTTTGAAATTTGTTTAATCGAAATTGGGCAAAGCAATAGACCAAATGACGGCGTCAAATTAAGTGTTTTGTTTTGGCAAAATCTAAAACATTGGTGACTAAATTATTTATTAATATCCAAGTAGTCAATTTGTCTGCAAATCATACATACATACATATCTATAAAAATAGAATAAGAAAAAAAAAATAAATACAAATACATATTTTAGGTTTAAGATTAATCAAACTATTAGGAAAGTAAGGTTAGATGGGGTAACATTTTCTAGCGGGGTATCTTTGCCAACCAACCGATTAATTGTTTTTTTTATTGCACATAGGTATTTATACACAAATTTCCCTCTGTCAAAGTTTGAATTTTGACAGTAAAGGCCCAACTTCTTTGTTAGAGTATTTGTGGCGGCGGCGGCGGCGACACGCCGCCACAAATAGGGTTCTTGCTTGCTGTGCAACAACAAGCGTGCCGCCACCAAAACTACTGTACAAAAGAAGTCCCCTGAGAATCCTACATGTTGGGCGCCATTGTTGCGTGCTTGGGTTGCCAGGGCCGTGCTACGGTTTTGTAGTAATGCTGGTGGCATGCTTTTCGTTGCACGGATATGAACTAGTAGAAGTGGCATGAACCCTCCCCCTATTTCCGTGGAGCAACGACAAGTGTGCCACCTCCACTAATACGGTACCAAAGCACGTTTCTGGAAAACAGGAGCTACTGTCAAAATCGGATGTGTAAATGAGCGAATTAACGCAGTCTTATGGCAATGGCTACAAGGGAAATATGCGCATTTCGTTGAGTTATAAGTTATAAGTTTTCGTTTCGCATTAAGGTATATATAGAACTATTACTCGTATAATGCGCACAAGCTAGTATGACCTACTATCAAAATTAAACGAACTATTTCGTCATGTTTGTACAAAATTTACATGAATAATAACTATAATGACATAACTATCTGTCAAAATCATTTGTTTTAAGTTTCTTTTATTTGTGTTGAAAATCCATAATTTATTGATTTATTGATTAAATGAATAATTTAATGCAAATTCGGGTCCAGTGCCAGTCCATTATAGTTATTCAATATGAGTGGCCAACTGTGATGTCTTTCGTAAAAAAAATCCGAAGAAACTGATTAACGGTGCCTGCCATAGAATCCTCCTTCTTGAAAAACCGATAATCTTTTGAACACGTGCAACGATTTTGACGAAATTTTATTTGAAAAAAATCCATCGCATATCGATGGATAATATAATATCAGTTATTACCAGTATACGTTGTTTCTACTTGGTGAGATTATTATATGTACCATAACATGTACTCCAAAAATAAATTATAATTTATAACCAAATTAAACTGTTATATGCAGCAACTGGTTACTATGAATTAACTTACTGCGACATTTTTAAGTTAATGACTATATTTACCACACACACACTTTTAAATAAACTTGATTGATTGCTTGATAAATTTAATTCATAAAATCGAAAAACCGACGAAAAGACAATTAGTTAAAATATTATTATATTATTAAAGTACATATTTTACTTTACACCCTCACACACTTTTTTGTTTTTTCATATTTTTTGACTTTTTAGAACCTTTTCACAGACTGGTTCACACGAGATCAGTGGTTCCACACCACACATATATTGGACTCGTATTTTTGATCACACCGTAGCGTACCATATGTAGGCATATATTTCTTGATGGATGTCGTGACATTTACTGGCTGCACAGAATGGCATAGCCTGCAGCTTCAGCAATCCAGCTTGTAGCGCTGTCAAAGCTACTGTCAAAACAGTCAAAATTAGCATTTCTTATTTTTTTAACTTCAAAATCTGACATATTTCTGAGCTTGTCAAACGGTAAAGTTGTTTATTCGTTCTTTTCTATATATTCTGTTCAAAGTAACAACTAATTTCGCTTTAGTTACGCCAAAACTACACTGACCGTCATTGCCAGCTGACCGTCATTAGCATATCTTCCCCTATACTTTTCGATGAACAACGATTTATTAAGTTACTAATCAACATAAAAAGCATAAGCTTACGATGCCTCTTCTCAACGTTGCATAAGTTTTATATACATAAAATTTCTGTAGCCTTATGCCTTTAGCTATATAATGCATTTATGAATAAAACCGTTGGGTTTATAAATAACTGAAGTTATCCTTTGAATTAAATTATTTGGCAAGAAAGTTCGCATTTCGTTGACAAATATGATTCAAAAGAATATCACGAATGTTTTGAATGAACACAAAACATTAATGCGTTCTTAAAGTTAAAGCTTGTCACTTTTTCTACGAAACTATCACGTAGGGTTATATATAGAGAATGCGTACTTCTGATTCCAAAAATAGATTTAATCGTATACGACACCCACTTGATTTTCAAAAACAAATCGTAATTTAGGAACAAAATAAAAACGAATTTCTTCCTAACTTCCTTAATCTAACATTATCTGACATCGTCATCGCCATAAAAGCTGTTGGGGTCGTGATAGAAAAATCAGTGACAAACTTATTATGATTTGTGTTGTTTTATGTGTTCAGATAGAAGCTATCACGAGTAGCAAAAAAATCCCAACTCTTTTCTGAGAATTAAAAAAAATGTTCTTCATAAATTAAAACTAGGAAAATATAGAAAGCATAAACATTCTTATTTACTATCAGATAACAAGAAATATGTCTTCACTATGATATTATTACTCACATTTGTTTAAGACAAGTAGACGACGGTATCTGTTAAGATTACATTGAAAGGAATTAAAATTGCACTGGCCGTCGACAGACCATGTACTTTATAAACAGCCTATCAAGATTCTATACTAATAATAGTTAACTTATCTTTAGGTATGGTATGCAACTAGATCTATTTACTTTTTGTTGTGATTAGTGATAAATTTCACTTGGTTTTCGTATACAAAAAAAAAAAAAAAAAAACAGAGACTGGCCTGCCATTCGCATGCCAAGAAAATAACTTTCAGATTAATGACCGTGAAATGAATTAAGATTTTTTCCACTCTCACATGATTTGATTTTAGGCAGTAATAAATACTTTGGTTATACATTTATTGTTCCATGAATTAATTGGATACTGATAAAAAATATACCTGCCTTGTGCTTGATGTTGCCAGATATAAATGTTTTTTTTGTAAATAAATTTTAGTAAATAAAAATAATAGACATTTGTACCCGTTTTATCACATTTCCCATGATTTTTCGCAAGAAAGTTCCGTATTCGCATTCGCGTCGAATATTCTCCTAAAAGGCAGATTGTCTGAGAGCCTTGTTCGCATAAACCCGCAACTTCAATTAGTACCAAAGAAAAAAGTCTGGTGTGGTTAAATCGGGCGATCTTGCTGACCATGTTAAATTGCAAAAAGGTCAGATTACACATCAGCTCGTGCTGTTCACTAAGCAAGGTGTAATAGTCCACTGATCGCCGGAATGTTTGCCCAGTTAGCGCAACAAGTACATGATTAGGAATTCGACGTCGAAATTCACGCTGCGGTAACACCACCTACCGATTATTGGTACCGTTTTCTAGAAAAACAAAGTTTTTCATAAAATGTATAATGTATATGTCAGATACTGATATTTTAAGACCTTGAACTCCAATTTCAAAATTCCCTCTGAAGCTTGCCCTACATACCCCAGATACTTACAAAGTTTTAAAAAAATTGGCCCGGTCGTTTAAGCTGCCAAACATCAAACACACCGACATAATTGTACGTTATCAACGTAATGTCATGTTTGATTATTATAATTTTTTTTTGCACGATTACATGACTTTCTTATATGTAGTAGGTTTATGTTTCTAAGCGCTCACCTAAGCCAAAAAATATCAGAATCAGTTTTTTGACAGCAATAGTGTAAAGTTTTACTGGGAAATTGTGTTTATATTTCTAACCATACCGAGATCTCGGAGATCTTAGAAATATAAACTGGGCTATTGACTAACCTCACAAAAATCCGTATTTTTTACTCACTACCGGCTTTACCGATTCGAAATGTGATCACGGATTTTTCTGCTTAAGTGTTATAAATATTTGTTATTGCCGCTTTGAAATGAAATACACAATTTGATGTGTAGGGGGAAGTTTACATATTATGGAATAATTTTATCCAGTCTTTTAATTAGATATTGATGAAAACACTATAAACTTAAACAAAACCAACAATTATAAAAAATGTCGTATACTTCTTAATGAAAAAAGTAGAAAAACAAAAAATGAACACATTTAAAAAAGTGAAACACCCAGGATTTTGTATGGAAATCCCCATAACATAAGCCGTGTTTTTTTGGAAAAGCTATCCGCAGTGAAGTTGGATTTTCCATACACAAATCTCACTGCGTATCACTACCGATAAAGGGAGAAGTCAAATACTTAAATCTCACTGCCGATAAATTGTTGGTATTTTTTTTTTATTCAATTTTTATTTTTTCCTTTTACTTATAACTACTTAAATGCTAGACAAAAATCTTAAAAACTAGTTTACAGAATAACCCAACTAATTTAATGGCCCCATGCGGGCGCTCTAAATAATACTATAACTATATATTAGAAATGCCTTTCGGCTTAAAAACTAACTTAAATTAATACTTAAAACTAATCGAGAAAATTCTTAAAAAACTCGTTTTCCTATGACATTTTATATAAAAAAAACTTAAAACTACCCTTTACCTAAATAAAACTAAAATATACGTAAAATATACGTAAGTAAACAGCATCTTGTCAAATCTGAAATTTAAGTTCTTTTTGTTTAAAGGTTTTGCTCAGTTTTGAGCTTTTCAATAGGCATTTACAAATCCAATTCGGACATTTGCAGAGTTTATAGTGCTAACTGTCACCAGAAGCAATATTTTTGACATATTTTGTAGTTTGAAAGATCTGAAATCTTGACATTTGCGAATAACCTATTTAGTGCGAACCGTCATCGCAAAGCTATACATATTTAAATCGTTAATACTTTTTTATTTAAAGTATATGCTTAATTTTTTTGGTGCCACTAAATATGAAACAGACAATAAAAAACTGTGTTCTGGAAACTCCAATGGAATTAAAAAAAAAATTTCCCTCGAGTGGATTCATAACATATGTGCAAAAAAATATCTATTCTACGAACAAACCCCATTTAATCTTGTGTTCGTTTGTTGTTGCTGCAAAACACAGGTCATCCACTTCCAGTTCGTCCGTCCCCTCCCGTAAAAAAAAATTTTTCACCCCGCTTTCCTATCTGTGAATACATGTGAGTGGTGAGTTTGTTTGACTTATGTCAAAGGAAATATGACAAAAAACTATAAAAAATTGTACGCATTCTACGTAAGTAAACGAAAATTGTTTTTTTTATAAAAAAGTTAAATAAAACCTTAAATATTGATAATAAATAATTATTTACAGATGTAGAAGTGCAACAGCATATCACCCGTGATGTTAAGGGCATATCTGGGATGCTGCTTCTTGCTGCTCCTGCTTCTTGCTGCTCCTGATATTGAAGTTCGTCGAAAGACTCTTGGTTTGGCAATGGATTTAGTCTTATCAAGAAACATTGCTGAAATGGTTTTGGTTTTGAAAAAAGAAGTTTCTAAAACTCACAATGTCGAACATGAGGACACTGGCAAATATAGACAGTTATTAGTGCGAACACTACACAGTTGCTCTATAAAATTCCCCGATGTTGCTGCAAATGTTATTCCAGTTCTTGTAGAATTCTTGTCTAATACAAACGAACTAGCTGCAGCTGATGTTCTCATCTTCATTCGTGAAGCAATACAAAAGTTCCCTTCGTTAAGGAACCTTATAGTTGAAAAACTAATTGAAGCATTCCCTCAAATTAAATCTTCAAAAATTCATCGTGCAGCTGTATGGATTCTTGGAGAGTATGTCGATTCAAAGAGTCAAATCAAAGAGGTAATCGAAGTAATCTCACAAACTCTGGGTCAAATTCCAATGGTGGAGGCTGAACAGAAACGACTTACCGGTGATCAGTCAGATGAAGAGAAACCAGCTGATGTTCAGAAGGAAGCCCCCAACAACAAAGTAACTTCTGATGGCACCTATGCTACTCAAAGTGCCTTTAGTTTGGCTCCGTTAGTATTTTGGGATTTTCTTCTTCATGTATCTGTATTTTAAAATATTATTCTTTGTAGAATTGTCAAGAAAGAAAAACGTCCACCACTACGGCAGTACCTTATGGATGGAGATTTCTTTATTGGAGGATCACTGTCAGCCACATTGACTAAGTTAGCATTGCGTTTCATTGAACTCGAAGGAGATGAGGTGGGAAAATAAAACAAATTATACATTCAGTGCCTTGTATTTAATTCTCTTACAGATCGAGCAGAATCGTCTTTGTGCTCAAGTTATGCTTATAATGAGTTCCATTTTACATTTGGGAAAATCCGGTTTTCCAACTAAAGCCATTACGAACGACGACATGGACAGAATCTTTATTTGTTTAAAAACCCTGAGCCTAAGAACACCAGAAACGGTAGAGGTCTTCAAGAACTATTGTCGTGATGCACTTGGAAAAATGTTGGATGCCCAGTATGTTGTTATAGGCGGTCTCTTAAAATTTCATTAGATCAGTTGGAATATTTCGAGCTAGGTAACTTTGATTCCAAACGTGACTGGGGCCATGCAATGGACTATGTAGAAGCTATGTGGTTAATGCTGCAACGTGAATCCCCAGCAGACTATGTCATAGCTACTGGAGAGGCACATAGTGTTCGTGAGTTTGTTGAAGCTGCCTTTAAATATATTAGAAGGGAAATAATCTGGCATGGTGAGGCATTAAATAAAACATTAAATATTGATAATAAATAGTTATTTACAGATGTAGCAGTGCCATCACCCGTGATGTTAAGGGCATGCATATCTGGGATGTAAGCCATATCTATGCACGAGACCATTGAAACAGACGACATGGATGAGCCAAAAGACGAACTATCCTCAGAGCTGCTTCAAGAGAATGACGAGGGACAAAACGTTGACATGGATGCTCAGCGAAAGGTCAGTGATCAGAGTTTAATGAAGCAAGCGGTGGAGAAAAAAGACTGAAAACCATCCGAGAGGAGCGGCAGAAATTTCATCAACTGGGTAAAAACCAAACTGGTGCTGCTTCTGTTAGGTGTAGTATACGAAAGAGTGTTGCCGCAGCTAATCAAAAGAAAAAGGCCCCAGTAAATCAAATTACCAAGAACTATGGTGTTGTAAATCCAAAATTAAAAAAAAGAAGTAAAACCTAAAAAAAAATGTAGTTCTTTCTTTTTTAACCGGTCATCTTTTGAATAAAAGGTTAGTTGGTGCGAAGTGCCTAAAATCTTCACGGACTAAAATTTGAAAATGGCCGTTAAATTTGGATTTAGTCGATTCTTGTACAATAAATTGTAATGTTCGTTATTTTTGTATAAAAGTAAATAACTAGATTTCTCAAAATTATTTTTATTTTTTATAATAGGTGATCTGTACAACAGAACGGCAGTTATTGTGTATTGTGAAGTATTTCTAAATTTCAGCAGAGTTACTCGTACTACATGAATATTTTTAATGATGTAAAATTAATTAACAACGTATAAAATAAATTATTTTGATTTGGCTTTTTATATATTATAATCTAGTGTTAATAATCTTAAATATTTTCGATATTTCATGCATGTATTTGTAACATCATGATGCAGCTATGTCCATGATGTAAATGTTCGCAACTTATTTATAAAAATATAAAAAATAATAAGATGATGAAGTTATAATGTAGGTATAGATGTTGTATAAAGACACACATAAAACATAACGTTTACAAAAAATTTATAACACAGAAACATTAACATTTATTATTGCTATTGCCACAAATTCAAAAATTAAATGACTTTATTTAAATCTGTAGGTGCCCGGAAGTCAAAATCATCATCATCCCTTTCGGGATTGTAATAATCCTGTATGAAAAAAAAAAATATAAGACTGTCCTACTAACATATAATTATAATCTTAAAATAAACCTCTTCTTCGTCAGGTTCCTGAACATCAGATTCATAGCCCTCCTTTATTTGTTCAGCTACTTCAATATAATCTAATTCAGCAAAATATTCATCCCCAGCATCTAAGCCACCTTCATTGGCAACCTGTTCGGTAAGCATCTGACCAGCATAGACGCATATAAAGCTGCCACGAGGTACGTCATTTAAACACCGAAGTCCCCATCCACGACTTGAAGTCTTGAATACTTGTAATTTTGATTGAAGAGGCTGCTGTACAACTCGATTGACGCAGTTTGCTTTGCACTTGCACCTATGTGGAAAAATTGTTGTGCATGTTCATACAATCGTTTGAGTTGATATCCTACCATTTCTGTAGGAACAGTTGGCATTCCATACTTTGCTCCAGCATATGTTAACTCCCAACATGCACATTTTGTTTTATCCTATGGATTTATTATTTTCAAATTTATGGGGGAATTTATTTGATGAACTAAATTTTTACTAACCGAACAATCATCTTCGCAGTCGCAACCACACATAAAATCTTCATTCAAATTCAAAGGAACTCCAGCGGTGGGGATTCGCACGGCAGAGTATTCGCATGCTGGTGGTTCTGTATCGTCATAATAGTTTACGCAGGGAATGGGCATTTTCTCTTTGCCTACTGAGATGTCCTAATGAATGGCAAATATAAAAAAAAGTTATCGTTATGTAATTGAATAACCAAAAATAAAACCGAAAAATATTAAAATCTTCATTATAAAAACAAAAAACTTACGTGCATTCAATTTCACAGACTGATTTGTAATGATTTTTAAATGTTTGTTATTATTTGACAGCTTCTTAACTGCCCACAGTAAAAAAAAGACTTAAGGGGGTGACTTGTGGTGAAACACTTGCGATGGTGCGTTCACACTATGTGCTAATTTTTATTTTTATTTGTAGTTAGATAAATAAACATCTAAAATAAGTTCAAAAACAATTTCGTGATGTTTTACATCATTTCTTATTAAAACCGTAGTTAGAAAAATGATTTTAAGAAGAAAAATGTTTATTTCCAGTTTATTTCCCGCTCCAACGGATGCCAACGGATTATTTTGAAAATTTTATTTGAAAAATTCAACACAAAATGGAGCCTTTTTACTTTTTCACCAATCGGCAGTATTTCATGAATGTAGTGGTAGGCCAAACTTGACAGTCCCATTTGAAATGCAAGGGCGCACGCACACAGAAGTTGAATAGTGCCGATTTGAAAGTTTGTAGGTAAAAGTGGGTGGAGCCTCCTGAGTTGATGTTCTATTTATTTTATTATTCTATGCTGCAAAATAACAAAATTGCAATTACGTCTATAAGAATGCCAATTTGCCATGAATTATAAAATGAAATCTGTTATAAAATTCAACTATTTCAATTTGTTATTATAACATTTTCTTCGACATTTTCCGTTATAGTTTTATGTGTGTTTTTCTTTTTGAAAATACTTCTTTTATAAATTGTTTTTTTTTTTCATTTCATTCTGTCTGACTCTGACAGTTCAGTAGCACCATATTTCAAATACAAAAACGCGCTTGCGGATTATTTTTTTGTGAATTTTTCACATTTAATTTTAATTTGCCAAAAAAAAACCACGAGTATAATAATTGATTACTTTATATTATCCTAAAGGTTAAGCTTTTCCTAGTGACTTATGAAAAAAAATTGTTTAAAGTTAACCCAATTAAAAAAATATAAGTAAAATAAATAAACATTAATATGTATGTGATGCACACTTTACCCAAAAAAACACTGTGCACGTCCTCAGCCATCGCCAACCACAAGAATACCAACATTGAATATGTGCATGAAGATTTAACTGAAAGCAACAAATGCGTACACAACGTGATTTTTAAATGGTACGATTGATCTATATTTAACCAGCATCATAATAACCTATAGTTTCATAGCCAAAACTTCACGAATATTTTAAAAATATTCAAAATATTTTATTGATTTTAAAAATAATCCACCAAGCTTAATAACAACCTACATATATACAAATTCATCCACTAATGGAGTTGATAACAATATCTCATAAATGGTCGGAACAAATAAAAAATGTTGTATTATTAAACAAATTAGCAAGCCGCAGTTAGTAAAAAGCGCATGTATCATTGCGCGTGCATTAGTTATTTATTCATGTATACAAGATTAAAATTTATTTAATCAATAATTTATTTCAATTAAACTTTAATCATAAACATTAAAATAATTTACTCAGTATAACATATGTAGAGTTACCTCTGTTCCTGATAGTGCATTTTTGTTTTCATGACTACACCTACTTAAAGTATAATGATTATTTTAACTATTCAAGCAATAACGTTTATGAACCTATAGTCAAAACACCAATAAACTTGGTTATAAATCAAGGAGGTATAGCAATATAGCTTATATAGATTATAATAATCACTTTCTAGCGCCAATCTGTTTCATATATGTAGGTTGGATAAATAAGTACATTTCCATTAAAACAATGTCTGTCTCAAAAAAATGTATTTTGAACCGCAAAGTCCTTATCATTTTTTATCAAAGAATTAATTGGATATTTGATATAAGAACTTTTGTAGGAATTGGCAATATGAGGCAAACCCGGGTACGACAATCATTTCTACTTGATTATATAGGGTCAATATAGAAATAGGACTTAGGCCAAGACCACGCACTGACCAGCCAGCAGAAAATCGATAAAGTAAGTTTAAACAGTATTGTGGCCATTTAGCGGACAGTTGTGAAATTGATTTTATAAGTGCTGTTTCCCGTACAGCGTTTTACATGAATGTCTTCCTCGATTGTCGTTAACATTTTTTTATTTTAAAAACTTATGACATTAAAATGCACCCAGAAGCAGACAGAGACAACTAAAGAAGAGTCCAAATATCATTCAACGGAGCTCGAGGCACTTGCGGTGGCTTGGACTATGGAAATGTTCAGAGTTTATTTGATCGATCTCGAGTTTGTAATTTTTACTGACTGCAATACGGTTCGATGTTTTATGACAAAAAATCATCTGATCCCTCGAATAGGAAGACAGCGATTGAAGCTCATGGAATTCAATTTTGAAATTCCATCACCGTCCTGAAGATAGAATGAGACATGCTGATGCATTGAGTCGTAATCCGTTCTGTGAGGCTGAAGAAACTTAAATAATTGCAGATTTAGTTTGTCTTTATTCTATACTAGAAGATTACGATTGGTTACTTATGCTGCAGAAAAGTGATCCGATTTGAGTCATGGTCGAGTTTTCAAGAAAAAAGATGACGAGTTGAAATGGTGTGGTCTAATAAGTCACAGAGCTCAAATCGTTACAAACTGCCATAATAAGTTAGGTCATGTTGCATTCGACAAAACAATTGCAAAGATAAAAGAGAAGTAATGGTTTCCGAGAATGCGAAGGTATGTTAAAAGTTGTACAGGATCTTGTATCGAATTTCCTTATCATAAACAGCCCGTTGGTAGAAAACAAGGGTTTCTTCATTCCATTTCATACTTTGCATGCGGATCATCTTGGTCCATTTATTAAAAGTTCCAAAGGCAACTAGTAAGTTTTGGCTATTTAAGATGAATTTACCAAATGTTTTAAGAGCTGTACGAGATGTCAAGGCACATACCACTGTTAAAGTTTTTGAAGATGTAATTACCACATTTGGTGCACCGATACGCGTTATTACAGATTATGTACTTCTTTTACTGGGAAAGTCTTCGAAAAAATGTGCAACGAGAAAAATACCATACACAATGGAGTTTAAACAACACGATACACGCAACCTTAACTGCCTGAACAGAACGGTACCTTGTAGCGCTGTTCCAGCAGTAAAGAAGAAGTCCTATTCAATTATGATTTAAAAACATTTATTTTTTAGAAAACATAGTGCGTTTTTTATTAAGCTTTATAGAAGTTTACAGTTTGCACAAAAAAATTATTCTAAAATCAATTTTATTATTGTACACATGTTGTTGTTGTTTTGATTTTATCATATCGCACGTTGAAAACAAAAGTGGCACTATACAAAATTTAACACTTTAAAGTTATAGTGACATCTAGGTTCCGGTATATACCACCCATCTTTTGCGAATGATTCGTTTTTTTTACTTCGTCTATTTTCCACAGGAGGTCGCTAGTGCCACTTTTAAGTTTAACGTAAATCACTCAATTGCTAAAAGATAAAATGACACTTTTTGCATAATGTCGATTTATTTTTAAGCTAAGAGTTTTTATGATACTGAAAAGTGAATTCATTAATGTCATAATTCGTTTAGCGTCGGTTTTCTCCTAAAAAAAAACATTGATTTTAAACTTTTGGTTTAAAGCCATTTTTCAATATTTTTCTTGTTCTAACCATAAAAAACATTTAGTTTATAACAGTCATATTTTGTTTAGTGCCGTTCTAACAATAATAAAATTTCATTTTATTTATAATTACGTGCCACTATACCGAACTTTTTCAAAAAGCAATTTTTTTCTAAATACACATGATTTTTTTTTGTAATCTTAAAATGCCATTTTATAAGAAGATAAATATACTATATTGTGGCAAAGTAACACACCATTTTAATATTTTTACTGCGAGGTATAGACAATTGAAGTAAGTCCAAATCTTTAAATGGCCATATCTCAAAACTAGGTTTTTTGTTTAGTGACACTTTTGTTTTCAACGTCCGATATCTATCCAGCGTTAAAGTATTAAATTTCATAAAAATTCATAAAACCACAAATCTCATTAATTAACATAACACACCACACTCTCGTGAATCTCTTAAAAGGTGGGGTACTCATCTCATGTTTGGCGGTGAATTAATAGATTAAAATAAGTGTTTTTTTTTTGAGTGTATATTATATATTAAAAACAATGTTAATGATGTTAAAAATCATTAACGGAATTCGTAATTTATTAATTTAATTTTAGTCCTTTGTTGTCAAAAACTCCACATTCTCACCACGTAGCTATAATTTCGTGGTGAGAACAATAACCCTGTTCAAATTTGAAAAATATTTACTTTGACGTCAATCACGTTCTTAAAATTAAATTATGGTAGGCTATTAAAAACGAACCATTTTTATTTATTGTAAGCTTGTCTTGAGCGCCACAGACCTATAAAATCCAAACTAAATAGATGTCAAAAACACTATAAAAATCATTTTAAATTTCTCTCCACAAAAATATTTGACCAGTCTATTTAACAGTCTAAGAAATTGTATTTATCTACATTCCAATCACGTTCATATAGCTTACTTAATCATATAAATATGTACAGTACATACTTAGCTTGTATTGTAAGTTAATAAGTAGTAAATTTACTGATACAATCGCTCATTTTCTGTTGTTTCAATACTCCATATAGATAGTCTCAAAGGGCTTGGTTCATTGTGCTTTATTGAATGACCTTAATTTTGTAGTTAAGGATTCATAAATTTTTGTACAATTTAGTTAGTATTTTTTTAAATTTTAAACTATAAGAGGTGAATCTTCTTTTGACGTTCTTAAGTACACAATAGCTTGAATAAACCCCCACAGACATCAGGTGCCATACTACACATCTTTTAATTTTTTTTTCTGTTTGCTTTTAAGTTTGTTCCCATGCTTAACAACGTGATATTCTTCGTCTTGATAAAACAAGGCACCTTAATCTTATCTAAGTGTAGATGTCGCTTGTATTTCGATATCAGTTTGATAATTATTATTTAAGCACACGCTCGTTTGGTAAAACTTTTTAGTATTACAAGTCATCGCATCGGTTTCAGTTCACATCATACTGAATACAACTTACGGAGTTGACAAGCTGAAATTCAACTCTGAAGAAAATTGCATCAGTTCCTACCGGAAATAAACAAGTTTATAAAAAAGTGATTGTGTGCGATAAAAATATTTTTTATAATAATAATTCCTATTTAATGAGAAATTCCTGAACATTCTTTAAATTAAATAAATAAAATAATAAAAAAAAAAAAAAACAGTGACACATAATAAAGTGTTAAATTTTTTGAGTGACAATATTGATCCTGCTTAAAATTTAGTGTATCAAGAAGAACATTTTGGAATAATGAAAATGAGGTAAGAAAAATAAAACTATAGTTTTGATATCTAGTGTCTACGAATTAAAAACACGTGTAACTCGTTTATAAATTATTATTTGTTTTATTTAACGAAACCTGAACAAGATTAAATATTTGTATTGTACATAAGTAGCAGTCGTAAAATGCTTAAACTGAGTGTCTTAATTAGTTTTTACCAGGAAATGCCTACCTATAATATTTATGTCAACATGAATTATAGGATTGTGTATTTATACACAAATATTATCTATGATTTTCATGGACATTTTATTATATTTTTAGTCAAAACAACAACTGAATGTCTTTTAATAATTAATTTTATTTCATAAGAATATAATTATAATGAAATTTAAAACTAGGGTTCAAATATGGATCACACTTCCGTTGCTATGTTTAATTCTAAATTTTAAATCCTTCTTGGCATAATTTGATTGGGGAAAAATACATTCCTTAACATTATTTTTAACTACGTTGTTTCACAATTGAAAAAAAAAATACTGAAATAAAACCCCTTTGTTTAATATAAAACTTTGGCAATGGCGCATTGCAACAAATTGTAAATATTTTATCTTTATTAAAGTCCTATAAAAATTGAACAAAAAATGGATAAATCATGTTAAATTCGATAAAATTAATATACAAATTGAAGAAATGCCTTGCTTTAGCTTTTACAGCTTCTATCAAAAAGTACTACTTTTTTTTTTGGGGAGTTTGTTGTTCGGCAAAAAGTACTATTCCAAAAGTTATTGAGAACATTATATTGATGTATTTTTTCATTAAAAACCTTTTGATTTCTTAGCAATCAGAAATCGCTTTCTTGTTAACAGTTGAAAAAAATCAAATTTTATCAGGTTCAACCTGTTTTCCAGTTCCAAATAGTATGCATTATTAATTATATAAGATAATGGATCTTCCCCAAATAATGCATCATGATCATGGATCATATTTACCCCGATTTGTTGTAGTTATACAACGCCGAAATCTGCATCGTGAAAACCGTTAATGAAAACTATTTAAAACGTCATCGTCAAATCATTTACACTTTACCGTAGAAAATGTCTTCAAATGAATAACTGCGTTTGACATTTGCAACGCAATCATTGCAAACTTCAAGATTTTTCAAATAGTAAAGAATTTTCTTTCAAAAATTAAAATATAAAGTTCAATAATGTCACTTGTGAACTAAGCACACCTTAAGATCGGAATGGACATCTTCATCTTCTTCTCCTTTTCCGACGGTGTCAATGCTCTCAAGTGGGAGATTATTGAGTGGGGGGTTTGACAGATCGAAATTGACATTCTGTATAGTTTTTTCAAATAAATTTGATTTATAAGACATTTTCATGATGTTTAGAAGTCATTTGACTATTTGAGCATAATTAATTATTATCGCTGAATACTGTGCATTTATGCATTATAATAGGAATATATAAAGATGTGTGTTAGTATCATCTGTCAAAGCTAATCTATGTATTTATCTTTTTTGACAGGTGAATGGTACACTAGGCAAGTCCCAACAAACAAATCTCTGAGCGCTCAGACACAAAATCATCACATTTCTAATTTAAAAAATATAAAATCAAGAATGAAGAAATAACAATATCAAGAAGAACAAATAAAGAAATACACAACGAGATGACACATATGACAACTTTGACAATGTTATAATATTTGCTCTGAGAAATTTGTGTCCCACGAAAGGATTCTGCTTCTTTCAAAATAACATTCAGGTTTCAGTGAAATAATTTGGTGGGACTTTGGTCTAAACAAAGATTTATTTTTGGTCGCAATATAGCATTAGATTGATTTCTCAATATTTCCCAAAACATGCATTATTTATGTTCCTGTAAACTGTCAAGTATGTTGTATGGAAACTTAAATAAATACGTGTGGTCATGTTGGTTGGTCACTTATCTTGTTATCCCCTAGTAAGTGAATTTAACAAATTTAGTAATTAATGATAAGAATCTCTTTCATTCAGACTAGATTATTATTTGTAATTGGCTATCTTTGTTCTAAATTGTGTTATTCGTTGATCAAATCTATATCACAGTTTCTGTCAATCAACGCAATGGTCAGTGATATAACAAAAAAAAAAGTTCATACTGATTGAGGTATTTTTATTTGTATCAGAACTCTCATAATGTTTAACATTTCCCACGCCTAGTAATAAGATTAAATTATGTTTGATTCTGGTTTTTTTTCCAAAACAAAGTATGACACTTTATAAATAAATGTTCTAACCGGCACAATATCGTAAACAATTTTAATGTTTGGCCTTTCAGTAATCTTATGGGGGATAGGTTCTATTACTTTAAACTTAAAATTTAAAACATCATTTAATATATACTACTTAATATAATTCTACAAGTAAAAGTCACATAAAATTACAATTTAAAATGTTTCTAGAAAATCACTGATTAAAAAACTAATCACATTTTCTGTCAATCATCAATGATACAACAAAATAAAACATTTTTTTCTATGAACTTTGTTGTTTCTAAAGGTTTGTTTTTGATTTTATTCCCACGCATAGTAATAAGATTATGTTACTCATATTTTTCTTTAAATCAAAACAATATTATGTAGTCAATATTAATGTCTGTATGGAAACAAAAATAATTTTAAGTGGTTTAAAAAATTATTGCTTGTTTTTTTGGTAATCTTATAGAGGGAGGGTCCTGTCAGATATAATTGATTCTGTAGATAAGAGAAAATAGAACAAATTAGAGTGAAGTATGGAGAATAAAGTGAATCATTTTGAAATAACAAACGTATATCAGTTAAGAAATGTTTTTTAAGACCAAAGTCGCTTGTATACAGTCAAGTCACTCACAGTATAACTGTCACTCCATTTACATGAGTAAATTGGAAGTTGGGGTCGAATATGGATTGAGATTTCGATTTGATTTTTCGATTTGGTCATGTACCACACCGGATCATAAAATTGAATTCATAATAAACGTGAAATAATTTATAATAGTTGTGTTTTATTGAGAATTTTACTACTCTGACTGACCGTGTAATGGTCGCTTAATACAAAGCTTCTATTCTAATTTCTTTCGATTACAAAACTCTTATATTTTCAAATGAATAAAATGAATTCTTAATTCAGTATTTCCGAAATGAATTCGTTTCGATTTTGTTTTGCGAATTCACATTCGGGAAATCTAAGCAATATTTATTTATTGATCGGGAAATATATTCCTCCATATGAAAACATTATTGTTTTGCGTTCAAAATGTAGAATAAGAATTTTACATAAGTACGAACATCATTTTATTTATTAATTCAATTCCGAACGAACATTACAACACGATTAAGTTCTATTCATTTAATTCATTTTATATAATTATTCTGTTTAACATCATAAATTTAATAACATGCAATTTTCAAATGCATATATACATATGTATATAAATTAATAACAAAAAAATAAATTTTAATGTCCAAAACAAAAAACGGAAATGATTACTTAAACAAAAAAAAATGTAACGTTTCTAATTTATCAAATGAAATTGATTGATTAAAACAATATGTTTATCAGATTATTTGGCGCCAAGTTTAAGTACAGCCAGACATTTTGCAAATTCTAAACGACCTTCTTAAAGGGTTATGCAGTTATTATTGTTGTTTTGTTTGAAGGTAGAGCATATGTTATTGTTTAAACTTTATTTTAATCATTTTCCCCGAGTATGTTGTATAAAGTTCAATCGATTATCCATGATAGTAGACTGGGGTAAGAGAACGAAGATAAGTAAGATAAGATTTTGTGTATATACATATATTAACAAGGTTATTTGTTTTATGAGTTGAATATACTTTATTAAAAGAAACTTAAAGTTGTATAGTGTTAGCAAAAGATTGAGATACATAAATAACATCAATGTATAAACAACACAGCAAAGGTTTTACTTTTATGTAGATATACTTACTTAAAGATTGAATGCAGTTTAAATATAGTTCGGTTTTGTTAGATTGATAAATTAAATGAAAAATTATTTTCCAAAATATGTCAGATTACAATAAAAAAATAGTAAGCATACGCCACAGTGTACTAAATATGTATTGTTGAATGTGTTTCTATATTGCTCTTGCTTTTGATTACGATTTTCTTGAAGTTCCTAAACTATCCATTTATATAAATACATTTACAAAATTGAATAATACTATAAGCTTTGTCCAAGCATGTAATATCAAATAAAATTAGGTAGAATTGTGAGCTAAATGTTCATTTATTCTCTCAAGAGATAATAAATTCTTAAACGCCAACTTCAATTTACTAAAAAGGAGCTAAAATATTTGTTTTGTGTTTTATAAATAAATGATTTTTAGATATGGTTAATAATTAAATCACTTATAAGTTAATTCAAGTAAAGTACTTAAATAATATTCGTTTTGTTTGTTTATCTGTTTGATGAATACTTAATAAAATTCAATTTATTAATTCACGGTCCCTTATTAAGGTTTATTGAAAATAATAGATTGTGTTATTTTTTCCACTCAAGTCCTAACAATAGTTAAATTGTTCAATATATAGGTATATGTATATTTTTAAACAAAACATTGACTACTGTTATACATTCTACATTTATTTATTCGCTTATGTCCGTGTCTATTATAGTCTGCTATTAATCCAGATTTTTTATATTAAGAACGTTGAGATAACTTAAGGGTTTCTAAGTTCTTTTGCTGTTGTTTCAAAAATAATTTTAAATAAAGTAAACTCAATACTTTTATAAGCTTATATTGATAAGATTATTTCGAAATATTAACCAACAATTCAGTTATAAGTTAGTTGGTTCTACAAAAATATCGTTTTTAATATTTGAACTACCTATATCTTCTCTTTTCTTGTCTGCTTTTCTTAATTTTTATCATTTAAGTAATTTTTGTTTTATATTTTCAGAATGATGCGATTCTTACGTCCACGCCCAGCGGAGACGATACGGTCCAATCAAATCGACAGACAAATAACAAAAGACCATAAACTTTTTGAAAGTGCGGTAAAAATTTTACTTCTCGGAACAGCAGAGTCGGGGAAGACAACAATAATCAAACAAATGCGAATATTACACATTAACGGTTATACGGATGAGTAAGTATTTTTTTTTTAATAAAAAAAAAGAAACAGTTTTTTTTAATTATGTCACATATTATGATTATTATCATTATTTTGACATATAGTATTAGGAACCAATTATTGATACAAAAATAACAAGACATCAACATGACAATATTAATTAAAACTTTTCAAGCAGAAAAAAAGAAAACACAAAACTTAACAAGGACAGATAAAATGATATCTCTGTTTTCACGTGTCGTCTGTAAGTAAAGGTTAGAAAACCTTTTCAAGGAAAGAAATAAAGTTTTATTATAAAAACAATTTAAATTCAAAGAATTTTACTTTTGCATTAGTCACTTTTTTTTGTTTTTACTTGCAATCAAGAATGCAGATATTTTCTCGTTAAAACTTTTGTTAATTTTCGTAACTAATCACCCTGTTTACTTATCGTATCACGGCCATCTTTGGATTTTAAGTAACTTTCCTCGTGATATTCGAAAAAAAAAATTGTCAACTTCATTCACCTACCTACATACTTAAATGACGTTCATTGATAAAGCTCTGCCAACTTTTCAATAGAAATTATTTTTTTGCTGACGCCTCCAGTTTGAAGTGGTCAGGCTGTGTTTATGAGATTTTTTCGTGGTATGATTCACTGTTAATTGCAATGCAAGATACATGACATACGTTTTTCAACAAATTTCTTTACATATTGTTTAGTTTTGCAAGGAACAAACATTTAAAATTAACCAAACAAAAACAAAACTTACTGCAACATTTTGAAAGACCAATATTATATGGGTTGGTTTACTTTTTAAAGTTGCATGCGAAACGTCAAATTGACATTAGTGTGTGTATAAATCGGCAGCTTTAAAAAGTAAACGAATACAGTATAACTTTCTTATACGAACTAACTGAATAGAAAAAAACTTCGATAAAACAGATTTATCCAAAAAAAAAACCTGCCATTTTATACTATAATCTGCTATAAAGTATTTTTTTTATTTTCCAGAGAACGTCGCGAAAAGATTGCTGAAATCTATCAAAACATCCATGAATCTATGTACCAATTAGCTAAGCAAATGACAATTTTAGGCTTAGAATTTAGCAGTGCAGTTAGTAAAAAAAGTGCACAGTATATTTTATCTATGGGAGATTACGCGCCAGAAATAATGAATGAGGTCAGTATTATATTTGAATTTTATCACTATAAAATTTATATCTTAACATTTTATCCAATAAATAAGAAATCGTTCACTTGCTTGTGTTAATTGCCATATAAACTCGTGCTTTGTTGATACTTAAAGTAATCTCTAACCATAAAGTAATTATAAACCAATCAACACATTTTGAAGGATGCCCTTGCTTATAATTTAATTTATTGACTTTTGGACATTGTCTATTTGAAAAAGGCTTTGACCTACTCTAAGTTATTGTAAATAACTATAATGTTTATTTATTTCAGGAATATCGTGATCATGTTTTGACACTTTGGAATGATATTGGCATAAGAGCGTGTTATAATCGTTCTAATGAATTTCCCCTGCTTGATAGTACAAAATAGTAAGTTTAAAATTTTGCAGTCAATTTGTGTTTTTATATTAAAAACAATTTCTTTTTATTTTATAGCTTCTTGGATAATTTTGATAGAATATCAGATTATAACTACATTCCAACAACTGATGACATTCTGCATAGTCGAAAAGTCACCACTGGCATCCATCAAATTTCGTTCAGAGTTAAGGTGTGGTGAATTAAAGCTATTGAATCATATTTCGGGTTTTGAACGGTGTTTTGTTTCTTCATTATATTAGATACCGAAATCACTGGGTGGTGGTGAACAAGAATTTCGAATGTTTGATGTTGGTGGCCAAAGAGATCAACGAAACAAGTGGATTCAAGTTTTTGAGGGCATTCAAGCGGTGTTGTTTCTTATTTCATGTGGTGACTTTGACCAGACACTAAGGGAAGATGCAAAGCACAACCGTTTAACAGAAGCCCTCAACCTTTTCCGTGGTGTTTGGCAAAATAGATTTCTCTCTTCTGCTGGCATAATTGTCTTCCTCAACAAAATTGACATAATGGAACGAAAAATACGTGCAGGAAAGCGAATCGGTGACTATTTTCCAGAATACGAGAACTACCGTCAATCACCAAAAATGGGAAATTATTTCTATGAAGTTGATTGGACAAAGAATTTTATTAAACAAAAATTAGTGGTAAGTTTTAAAATCTCTTTCATGAGCTGAACATTTTTAATGATTTATTTATTTTTACAGGATATAACCCAAGAGCCAATTAAACGACCATCAAGAATGAGCATAGATAATTTACCCCGTGAGTGCTACTACCATTTTACCGTTGCTACAGACACAAAAAACATTGACAAAGTTTTCAAAGATGTCCATAAAATGATTTTAACAGAAAACTTATCAGCTGTTGGACTGTTGTGAGAATTCCTACATCTATTTAGTGTTTTACTTTGACACAAAATGTTTTATCTCCTTTGACTGTGATTTTTTCTTGTACGTTAAATTTTAAGAATTAATTAAGATCATATGAAATAATATTTATAAAAGTAAATTATGGATGAAATTCATCTTCTGAATAAATTTAAGATTTTAAAGATAAAATTATTTATCTGTACGTTTTTTTATCAATCTGAAACATATATATACATAATGACTTTTCTAGTTTATTTTGAAAGTGTAGGTATGTTACATATAAGTGTAGGTATGTTACATATGGGTATTTTATGTTCAGGGAATGTTATCTTTTTTTTTATTTCCACACGTTGACCAAATGACTGACTTACTTTTGTGCCTAAAAAACATTGAAATTAAATTCGAATTTGATTTGTTAAGCAATCAATTTGTGCTTATCTAAACAAAAGTATTTGTCTTGTTAGTATGTGTAATCTGTGGGTGGGGCGCAACTTGTTCTTATAACTTTACGACTACACATCACATTGATAAAAGTTTATACATTTTGATAAAGTGGGTTTCTTCATTCATTTCCTCAAATCTGATCTAATTTATTTCTTAAGTGGATAAAGCGTGATTGTTAAAAAAAAATTAATCGAATTAAAGATTAAACTTTACGACGATATTTGGAGAGACAGAAATATTTTACGAATGCGTCAACTTCATGTAATCGTAAATACTTGTAAAGTGCAAATTAGTCTGCATTTGCGCTAGAAAAAAGGCCACTTGCATTTTGGAACAGTTTGTTTAGCAGAAAGTTATTTATGCTTACGTTTAGGAACTGCTTGCTAAGCATATTTTGACTAAGATTTGAGTTTAGGAATTCGCCCTTACATTTGGAATGTACAAAAGTTATTATTATTGATAACTTTATTTTTAAAATTGGGTGTCGTGACGACCAAGTTACAAAGGACAACACTTTGGAACTAAGTTGCTTCTCGAATTTGACAAATTAAACATTTGGCCTTATGAGTTATGAGACTCTCACAGAGCCAAATTTTTTCAATAGAAAAATTAAATACATATTATATTTCATAAAAAAGGAAATCATCAGTTAATCAACCATAAGATTTTCTAAAGAATGTCAACAGTTTTTAGTGGCCTTTCTGTTTGATTTATTAAATGAGCTGTCATTTCGTAACAAGTCATACCGTTTTGATATTTGTGTGTTCATACGAATATGACTTTGCCACTTACTATATATCCAATCATAAAATTAGATAGGTAGTCATTCTGTTTCGTTATAGAACCCAATGTTTGCCTTTGCCGAATATGATATATAGTATCATTGAGTTTATACACATAGAGGAATCAAGATGGTTTCAAACTCACCGAAGTAAATGTCGCTAATATATATATCCAATCATAAAATTAGATAGGTAGTCATTCTGTTTCGTTATGGAACCCAATATTTGCCTTTGCCGAATATGATATATCGTATCATTGAGTTCATACACATAGAGGAATCAAGATGGTTTCAATTAGAATATCGAGTAATTGTTATTGCAATAATTGCCTGGAACGAAAATCCCTCAAACCTTACCGAAAAAAAATTTTCTGCATGCATTTGTATTTGTTTTTCTTTATTTCGCATGCCTTTTAACTCGAGAAAAACAAGTAGATAGTAACGACATCCTACGAGCAAAGTTTGAAACTTCCACATGATTTCTCTATTTGTATAAACTCAATGTAGATGATATGAGTACGCTCCCATAATTTGACTTGTTTTTTTTTACACTTCCTATCAGAAGTTATATGCTTTTTCTTATCGTATAAAGTGTCTTTTTTCATACATTTTGAACATTTTGTTTATTTCTTGTTATTAATCATTTACCAACGTAAAATTAAAAAAAATCGAACATCGTCTTCAGGGGAGTATCCTACACCCACTTTCCCATTAAATGTTTAAATCTGGAAAATTTTACAAATGTATTCGTGCGTTCTTGCATTTCAAAATGTAGTTTATTTATTATTGTATATGTTTGAATTTTTATTCATACGTAAACGAAATCATATTTTCTTATGGCGAAAATGAAGCAGTACGAGTTGACCACATGTGGTCGATTAAAAAAATCTTACTGGCAGTACTTCAAGAAATTTTCTTATGTCACTTTCAACTCTCAAACATCTACACACTGGTTGAATCTGGCGCTGCAATCGCTTGAGAGACCCCTTTCGCCAAATAGGCGACGTCGTGAGTTATTTGTCAATCAAGTCAACACGTTTATTTTTATTAAAAAAGCCGTAAAAACGTATTAATAAATAGAAAAAAACAATTTAAAAATCATGGCGCAGTTTGATTTAACAACTAAAAATTGCCAATTCTTGGATAGGCATTTAACTTTTCCGCTATTGGAATTTTTGTGTGGCAAAGAGGTTAGAACTAAAAAAGACGGCATCATACCCGCGACACCACCACCAATTGGGATGAAAAATTAAAATAAATTTAATGCAACCAAAAACTTTTCTTCCTTTATAGATTTATAATCAACAAGATTTACTGGAATACATTTTGGTTACAGTAAATAAAACAAATATGATTGATTATACTATGGATACAAGAAAGCGTTTGAATTTGAGCAAAGAAATGCCGGAGGAATTGGTACAGCGCAAGGCTGAGGTGCTGGCCACGCTGAAACAGCTTCAGAATGAAGTTGCACCCATCATGAAGGCAACTGATATTCTTAAAAATGGCGAAAGCATGAAGGATTCGAAAACATTCGTAAATGCATTGCAGAAGGACTATAATTTCAAAGTCGAACACTTGGAGAGTGCCTACAAATTGGCCAAGTACCTATATGAGTGCGGAAATTATCAGGAGTCTACATCTTATTTGTACTTTTGTTTGATTGTCATGTCGCCCAATGATAAGGTAAGTTAATTTTCTAATTGAAAATGTTTTTTTTTTTTTTTAAACTGCGTTGCTCAGGCAAATAACATCAATTTAAAAGCGTTGTAAGCTTTTTTTCAATTGCGTACTGGAAACCTGAATACAATTGTATCGTTCTCACAAGCTCGAAGCATGGATGGTTGATTTAGGAAGATATCACTTGCTGCGTTCGTCTTTCAGCAATAAGTCATTTTCCTCTCAGTTTATCTTCTTCAGAGTGCTTTGTAAGACATTTGTACCATCTAATTTTCGAGTATATTTTATATTCAACAGCTATTTCTCTATTCATCAAAAGATCTCTTTGTTTTTTACATTTTGTGTTTTAATTATTTGGCAATTATTGCAGTATACACAAAGCAACTCAAAAACTGCATTTTGGAAATACATTTTACAATCGATACAAATGCTTTGGCCTCTTGAACGGAGAGCTAGCGGAAAAAAAAATTATGTCATTTGATAAGAAAAATAATCAAAATTTTATGAAATGTGAAATATAGGTATTTTATGTTTAGAAAATTGCACTTTTTACGGTTTTAACACTTTTAATGATTTTTGCGTTTGAGTGAAAAACCTTTTTAACGTTTGAAAACTAATCAACTTGTTCTTTCCAATTATTGTGTAGTGTATTGTAGGATCTCGAATGGGAACACTACTTTTTCACTCCTCCTACTGATCTAATTGTAGGGTTTGTCGGGTTAATCTCAGAAAATGTCTACAAGCTTCCCGATTATGGATTTTTCCTTGTATAAGGCCAACTAAATGCTGGTGTCGCTGCATTTGTTTTTTCCTGGAGTTTTTATGCCTACTTATCTTTTGCCAGTGTATGGGACCGTTTCAGGACATCTCATCTCACCGTCTCTTTTTAGTACGGTACTACCAGCTGAGTTTGTGTTGCGGTATTTTTGACTTGAAGGCTTCTTCGGATCTTTACTTCTATTTCGATCGAGTTCAGTTACTCCTGCTGTCATGCGAAACATCTTCAACTTAGTTGCTGTGAATTTGCTCTCTCATTGTGTAACTTTCATCCACCCTACGCTTACACCATGGTCACAAGAAAATGCTTTGTTATTGATCGCACTAGGAAAGCAATGGCCATCAAATAGGCGTATTTTTTGTTTATGCTCGCAAAACTCTCTTCGATTACGAATTACAAGCTAATTCAGTAACAGAAGACTCCAGTTTTCGACGAGTCTTGCTTGCGGTAGTGATTCAGACAGAAGGCTACTAGGCTACAACTTTTGATTAAACGAATGACCTATAATGAAACTAAACTTTAGAACCACGCCAGACTAATGTGTACACTTGCCCGCTGCAACACTTCATAAGTTGTGTTTGTGTTGCCGCACCCAAATGGTAAAATTTTACATGGTTGTGACTGATTCTGATTCTAAAAGTTAAAAACCAAGGTCTTAATCAAATCTGAAATCAAGTTCATCGAGCTACACCATAAATGAATCGACGACTTTTTTTTAAACTTCGTGTTTATTATGTACTTTTTTTTATTTTCTAGAGGAGAAATTCGGTTTTAGTTTCTTCAATTTTAAGTTTGAAAAAGACGCTAACGATTTTATACATTTAATGTATTTGCAAAAAAAAAACTTCATTTCAGGTTTTTGACGAAAAAATGTACATTTGATTTTAAGGTTTAAAGATAAAGAACAATTAAAACGTGACACTCCGATAAATATAAAGTTTAAAAATCAATAAAACACCTTAATTTGAGTTCACAAGTACAATTTTTTTTTTAATTTAATTATTTATTTAGATGCATTTCGACAAATAAATTTGTAATCATCAGCAAAACTATTAAAAACAAAAATAAAATACAAAGAACAGTAGGTAAAATCACGACAAACAGATGACTAAAAACTGTGCAGGTACAGATGTTGTAGTGTACCTCCTTGGTTAGATAAGTTTGAAGAGATCAGTTTCAATGTTTCCGTTGTCGAGGTTGATATTGTCCACATCTCATAAGCGTCTAGTCGATTGGGGTCGTTTACTTGTTTCAACAGTTTTATGTTGTTTATTGAAACATCAAAGTGATTGTTCGATAGAACATGATTAGCGAAAGCCGATTTTTTAGGTTGGTTTTGTCGTATGGATTCGTAATGTCTTCTTGTCTGTCAGTAGTATCTTTTATTGCAATCGCCACAAGTTAATTGATAGACGCCAGTTTTGTCCAAATCTTCAATTTTTTCTTTTGTCGATCATAATAATTGTTTCATTTTGTTCTGGCATGAGTAAACAATTTTCATCCGTTCTTTTCAAAGACATCTTTTAGGTGGTTGGTTATCTCTGGTACAAATGATACACTCACACGTTTTAATTTATTATTTTCCATATTTAATGAATAATTTTGCGTATACAAAGTTGTTAATCTGAATCTCGCAATTTTTCTAGAGTGGTTTCTTATCATCTTGTCAATAATAGCAACATCGTAGCCGTTATGGAAAGCAATACTTTCAATTCTTTCATATTCGGTCTTGTAATTTGTGATTGAACGAGAAAGTCTTACAAGGCGAGATTTGATGTTAAAGGTTCTTGTTTAAAAACTTTTATTTTTTTGTTTTGCCAAATGGTCAAAAGTTTTAACCATAAAACAAAATACAATTTATAGTTTTTGTCTAAACACCAAACTAATGCCATTAACCCTACAATTTAATTTCACTTTAAGTAATTTGTTGATATTTTCAGCCTGTCAATTTAATTTTATTAATTTTAAATTTTCAAATCGTTTAGTGTGGTAAATAAGTTATCACTGGCATTATATGCCAATGGAGCACTCTGAACAGAATTATAATTGTAACCAATTAAGAACGCAATTGTGTTGTGTTGATAGAAAATGCATCTTATTTTTGACAATGTTAATGGGTGTAATGTGAAATGCATTATCTCAGTGTCGAATCTCATTTTTTTAAGCTTATGCTGTTATTTTCTGATCTAATGCCTGGTTTCGTATAAAAAATAAAATTATTTTGCGTAAAAAATCTGGAATCAGAAAAATTACGTTTGATACTGAGATAAAACTTTCGCATACCACCCAAAGTCTTCAAATTAGATCACAATTCTCAGACTTAACTGCTTTCTCCAAGGATATGCTTGTGTAGTTGGGCTAGTTGACTACCTTTTGAGATCAACTTTACTCTCATACTTTTTAAACATTGTCCGACATTGTGAACTGAACCGAAAAGATGGTGGGGTTCTCCCGCCACTTCATATATCCTCTCCTTGTGCGATGGTTGATGTCGGTTTCATTAGATGATTTGATATTAATCATGGGTCCTACTGTGTTCTGTGAAAAATTAAATCGAATAAATTATACAAATAGCGAATTTCTTTCACTCACTGATCTTTGTAATTTAGAGGTCAGTTCTTTTATTCGCACTTTCACTTGTAAATGAGGGCGTGAAAAGAATTAATTCTTTTGAACATTTTTGACGTTGGGTTTCACATTTTTGCAGATCAAAATAACGGTGAAAGATTGAAAATATTTTCATTAAATTTTTTTCACAGAACCAGAATTAACCCCTTAGGTGAAGAAAAGTAGAGAAACATATCTACAAAAATTGGAGACAAGAATTTTATTGTTTCATTTTAAAAACTATCTGCTTCGTCGGCCATTTTGAAGAAGGCGTAAATACGATTTTCTCGACTTCATTGGTCGTTAAATAACTTACTTTTTTTTTAGTTTTATGAGGACAAATATTTTCTACAACTTTGTCTTACAAACATTTTTGACAGATCTTTACCATAAATATAGATACATATATATGTATGTATCTCGGAAATTTAAGGTTCTATGAAAAATATTTTAAATTTTATTTTTCAACGGGAGGCAAGATAATCGTTGAAAATGATTTCCATTTTCAAAATGTTGACAGTTTTTTTCCAATAACTTTTTATGGGAAAGATCTGTCAAAAATATTTGTGAGACAAAGTTGTAGAAAAAAAAAAAACAAAAAAAAAAGTATTAACGCCTTTTTTTAAAATGGCGCGCGGAACAGGTTTTTTTTTTTGTTCCAACTTTGTGATTTAAGAATCCCCAAGAGTTTTAATTTTAATGAAGTAATAAAGTTAACGCCTCCAATTTTTGTAAATATTTTTGTTTTTTTTCATAATTTGACTAGCCTACCTGGTACTTAAACTTTTCGCAATTCTGAAGCAATGTTCAATTCAATAAATTCACGGAACAGAATGTATTAATGGACACTTATGCGGTACCCACTTACCCACATAACATCTATCCGTACATAAAGGGCTTGTTGCAAGGATATTGGATCTTAACTCGTATCTCAAACTCTACACACTTTGCATTATCAAATAAAGGTCCTCGCTTCTTCTGTTTTTTTTTTACTATTGTATTAATCTAAAACCGATTAAAATGTGCTTAATATCGCAAACAAAATGGGCAAAAAAATTCATCCAAATCAAATAACCAAAAAATAATAACCCATAAAGGGGTTAAATTGTAGTTATAATCTTCATCTAGACCTAAATTAGTAAAAACAGTAAATCTACGCAATAAACTAAAACATAAGTTTTTCTTAACACATTTATCGGAATATAAAAACAAAATATCCAAAAATGTCACTTACCCGTTTTTATTCTCAACGTTTTAAAAGTATACAAAAGTATACATTTCAAAATTCAAAATCTTACCTGTAAGTATTCAAGTTAATGAAAAATACACCAACAGTAGTTGTTTTCACTGAAAGGAAGAATAAGAAATTAATCCATAAAAATTACAAACTTTTGTTTGAACAATTCAAGATCAATTTTATTTTGTTTTCATAATAAATTATCAATATTCATAATAAATTATTAACCAAGCATTGGTAAAAACTAATATAGACAAAATAAACACAATTAAATCTTTATTTGTATTTAATTATAAACAGAATTACCTAAATGTACTGTGGGGAAAATTGGCCGCTGAAATTCTAACTCTTAACTGGAACACCGCATTGGAAGACTTGAATCGTCTGCGTGACTACATTGACAACAGCAACTACACAAACATTCAAGCCTTACAACAACGTACTTGGCTTATCCACTGGGGTGTTCTTGTCTTCTTCAATCATCCGAAGGGACGTGATCTTATCATAGAGATGTTCCTCTACAAGCCGTTGTATTTGAATGCTATTCAAACAATGTGCCCTCATATCTTACGTTATTTGGCAACCGCTGTTATCATCAACCGTACTCGTCGTAACGCCCTTAAGGATCTGATCAAAGTCATCCAACAAGAATCTTACACCTACCGTGATCCCATCACTGAATTTTTGGAATGTCTCTACGTCAACTTTGACTTCGAAGGTGCCCGTTTGAAGTTACACGAATGTCAGACTGTCATTCTTAATGATTTCTTTATTGTCGCCTGTTTGGATGAATTTGTTGAAGATGCTCGTTTGATGATCTTCGAAACTTTCTGTCGCATTCATCAGTGCATAACGATCAGTATGTTGGCTGATAAGTTAAACATGAAACCCAGCGAAGCTGAATGCTGGATTGTAAATCTGATTCGTAATGCACGTTTGAATGCGAAAATTGATTCGAAATTGGGACACGTTGTTATGGGAACACAACCACTCAGCCCATATCAACAATTGGTTGAGAAAATTGATTCGCTTTCGGTGAGGTCAGAGCATTTGACTGGTTTGGTGGAACGTAAAAATAAACAAAAGAATCAAGAAGACTCGTGGAAATATTTCTAATTAAAAAGTTATTTTTTGTAACGCTAATTTAAAGAATAAATATTTGATTATTCTTTAAGAACAAATTATTTTCCAATCAATTAACCAGCAAACTAAAGAAATCCGCAAGTATTTATATAAATTGTCCCATTTATATATGGATTTTTGTAATAAACTATTCTGGAATAAAACATCTGTTCAAAAGAGTAAAATTAATTCTTTTTTTAAAGCCAATTATATAGATGTATAGTTTATATTTGCCATGTTGTATATAGCGATTAAGTATCCGCCATGACTTATGTAGGATTAAGAAAGATTTTCGTTGTCGTGAACCGCGTTCAGGTTTATTTTAAAGATGTTATGAGCTGTATTATGCTTTATTTCTTTGGATTAACAAAACAAATACAAAATACCAAACCACTTGACATCAAAATAACCACGAATAATTAAACGTATACTAACTTTGCCAGGAGCATATAGAGTTTGTGTTGATTCGATGAAATAAAACGTTTACATTTTACTTAATTACTAAACACTTTAAAAGGCATACTGTGTTAAATGCTCAAACTGAATGACCTACTAAGTTTAAATAAAATCGGTGTAGTTATTATAAATTAATGACCAAATTTCTTTAAAAACCGTTAACACAAAAACTCTGTTATGTGCATTTTCAGCCAAAAATTTGAAATTAAGTTAAATTTCAAAAATTTTAAATAAACGTTAATACAAGAGTATTTTGAAAATCGTTACAGATGGTTTCAAACATGCCGAGTTAGATGTCGCTAAATGAGCATCAAGTAGAAATTATTGTCCTGTAACGAAAAATACTTAATCTAAACGAAATACTTTCTTCTACATATTTGTATTTGTTTTTCTTTATTTTTCTTGCCTTTGTTAACTCAAAAATAATTGCAATGGTCTTATAGCGTTTTTTATTTAAATCTAAAAAAATTTGCCCTCAAAATCAAGAAGAGAAACATGTTGGGCTGCTTTTTTTGTAGTGTTAGACAGAGATTAATCACGCATAGGCTGTGTGTATAATATGCCTGCGGTACAAACGATCATCATAAAATCACTAGGATAGCTTTGTTTTTTGTAAGCTTCAAGAAATAATAAGCCGTCATTTAAATTTTAAACTTCCATTCAATTACGAGTATCAATATTAATTATCATTGTTTAGTTTGTTTGATTTATGAAAAACATTATGATTTTGTATTTTCTTGAGTTCAATAATATACCTATACCGTCCAACAAGGTAAAACAACACAAAGCTATCCAATAGTCTTAGGATAAAAAATAACGCGCAAACAAAAATCTGCTATTAAAATGTTTTCATGTATTGTGTCAGTGTTAAGATCAACCCTCCCAAATTTGCGAGATCGCATCTTGTTGAAATTTGCTGTTTTCCCCCTCTTTTTATTTAAATGAAACAGCAATAATGCAAAAAGATCAAATCTTTTACAGGAAAGAGCAAATCTTTTCGTAAATGAAAAACGGTATCCCATTAAATCACAAATAATTATTGCACAAAACAGAAATTCGATGTCAACAACCTTCCACCTGTTTTTTTTACTGTTACAAGTCCTGGCTTTAAATAAATCTTACGTCTTATTTGTACACCAATGTCAAATAAACAAAATTGAATAACATTTTACTTTTACAGGTGAAAAATTCACATATTTTTTTTTATAATGCATTCAAAAACCCAGTTTCAAGATTTAATTTTCTTAAAGGTGGTTAAATATTCAATAACATCAACGTAGTCAGTGCGTAGTTCGAAATGGGAAATTCGCGAAAATCGCAACGGATAAAATTGATCAGTAATAATAATAATCAATAATAATTTTTTAACTATGTGTCTGTAGGCGTTGCCTTTTACATGCAACAATTGTTGCACGACACTTAGAAGAATGATATCCAAAAACCAGATTTATGGCCCCTATTAATGAATAACGACAGCGAATGTTTTTGAAATCACTTATTTGGTGAAAGGATATGTTTCTCTATTGGATCGTGGAAACTCGCTTATTACGAGTTATAGGATTTCTTAAACTTTTGCTTTTAGGCGAAAGTTCGATTTGCTAGTCATAATGAGGGCATATTATCCAACATTCTTTTTTTTT
This sequence comes from Baccha elongata, assembly GCA_951217065.1. Lineage (NCBI taxonomy): Eukaryota > Metazoa > Arthropoda > Insecta > Diptera > Syrphidae > Baccha > Baccha elongata. Next base: position 173,556,205 of record OX578272.1, read on the forward strand.
ATTTTTATATTTTGCGCGCACTCAAGGGATTATGAATACCCTTTATATGATTAAGACAGTACGAGCGTTTAGGAAATTTGAATAGGGGTTGAAAGGAGGTACCAAAGGAGATACTTGTACCAAATCAATCCTGAGAGACTTTATTTACCGAGACTATCCCCGGCAATGACTGATAACAACTTTAACTATTAATTCATGTCAACTCTTTAATTGAACGAACGCACTATTTTAACATTATTTATATATTTTGAATGAAAAACACTTAGTGGGTGCAGTCATTTTATTGATTCAAATTAGCTTTTTATGGCCTTTAGTCCATGAAAAAATGGCGTTTCGTGCGGATGCTCACTTTGCACTCATCAGTTGACGACGAGTGAGCACCTTGTCAATACGCAAATTTCCGCTTATTTCAGTTCAACTTACATAACTTTTTTGACAAAAAACTAAAGTGAACTATATCCAACAAGATTACGATTGCAATCATTAAGCTGGAAGTTATAAATAGTGGTTATAGTTATAAATAATGTTTTTTGTCATTTAATTGATTATCCTTCACCGTATTCAAATTGAATCAACTTTCAGATTCAAATGACCAAAATAAAACTACATAAATTAGGCGACGGTTATAGGCGCCGGTTATAACGATCAGGAAAACGCATCAGGAAAAATGTTCGAATGGATCTTTTATGTTGTTTTAAATCGATTTTAAACACAAATACTACACTAATCGACTACAATTTTACTATATAATAATAATTTATTGTTTAAAACGTATTTCTTTATTTTCCTGACGAAAACTAATTTTTCGTGCCAGCTGATTTACATTTCAAAAAAACTGGAACAAATCGTTCCAATTATTTGATGTCAATTTTCACTTGTTCCACTGACAGATTTCTGTCAGAAAAAGTTTTTTGTGTGCATTTCAATCAGGAAAACACTGACACATTTTTCCTAATCGCTATAAACGCACATCAGGAAAAAATTCCTGTTCTCATTTGTTTCTACTTTTCCTGATGGTTTTTCCTGATCGCTATAACCGGCCACTAAAATAAATTGTATATCAAAGTACTTAAATGGCTTGGTATTCAATTACCTAGTTTATATGCAGAGTCGAAAGATCGAGTTTGATTTGAAACGAAATTCCAACCCAGGTATTTCAGCCAACTAGTTGAATGCTTGAGGAGTTGAGTTAAGTGCGGAAAAGTTGAAATGACAGGAGAATACCTGCGTTGGTTTGTAGACATTAGACCAAAAGATTGAATTTTCGAGAAAAAAAATATTTGTATTGCTTTTACAAGTTATACGCATACTTTTCAACAACAAATTTTCATTCGTTAATATGCAATTGATCACATTCAGCAATAATTGTGTATTCACCATTTCAACCCAGTTATTTCATTTAATTTACTCAACACCCCTGCTCGAGTGCGATCGAGTCGAATTCCATTTCGTTCCAACTCATCCCCGTTTACAAATGGGTGAACCTTAGTTCAAGCTCGCTTCAACCATGCATATAAACTAGGTAATTAGGGGCCAGTTATAGCTATCAGTAAAACGCATCAGTAAAAATTTTCTTTTGCTTTTTTTTGTATGTTTCCATATTATTTGACACAAAATAAAGATGTCAATCGATGACTTTTCTTTAAGAAAATCTGTATTTGAGTATATACTTTTGGTGAAAAAGTTATTTATTTATTTAACTGATGAAAATTGATTTTACGTATCAGCTGACTGTCATTGCCGACAAAATGAAACAAATCGTCCCAATGATGTGCGTTCCATTTTTTAACTGTTCCAACACATCAGTAAAAATTTCACTGAAGCAATTTGCATCCGGAAAATCAGTTCAGTTAGCCTTTTTGCTGACATATTTTTACTGATTGCTATAAATGCTCATACGTAAAAAACTTCAGTTTTCATTCGTTTCATCATTTACTGATAGCTATAACTGGGCCCTTAGCCCGTATTTTATTATCCACTCTGATCTGGAACGGATAGGAACTTAGCAAGATCTAGAAACAAAGCTGGATCTTGTGTTGTTGTTCGCATGTATTTCACAAATCTGATCCGGATCAGATCAGATTCGTAAGCGGCTATCCAAATAGGCGCTTAACAATCTCTTCCAGCGTTATTAATAAAAAAATCAACTGTAATTTAAGTCTTATTTCCGAGTTACCTAATCCATGGATTAAAGATGTTTGACACTCAACGTAAAGTATATTACTTACTGTTCTAGTTGGTTCCAGAAAATTATTAATACATGTATTAGTTGTCTCGAAAATTCCACTTAAAATTACAGTTTATTTTTTATTAATAAGGCTGGTTTAAAAAAAAAAAACCTTAACATATATTATGTACTTACGAACTCACTATAAATATTGTGATCCAAGACAACCACCAATACTTAAAAACCATTAATTGTATGTCAGATGTCACTGCAATCGATAGAGAGACGTTATTTGTTTTTGTCATGTCAGGCAGGTGACAGGTGTTATTTTTTCTAGGTAAATGTCACTTTTGATGTGACCCGTTGGGAAGAGTTGTCGTGTCGTGTTCGGTTTGGGATTTTCGTTGGCAGACGATCCTAGAAATTTTCTTTTCCAAATTTTTGTATGAAATCTAACAATTTACAACAATCCCTAACATATAAAATTTGTTTTAAAAACCATCAAATTATAAACTATAAGTAAACTTATACGTTTCACAAACCTAACTAGCAATCAACAAGTTACATATTCTTCTGACGTGTCTTTCCACTAATCAATCAATCAGCAAACCGAGGCTAACAAAATCATCTAAAGTTGATAATCTAAAACTCCATGCTTACAATTATTAAAAATGAGCCTACGAAAAAGAAATGATACGCCTGAAGGTGGTGGCACATCTGATAAGAAGGCTCTAATTCCATCTGATCATGAAGAAATTCACGAAAAACCTGATTTACGTGGTGACAAAGGTAACATTGCAATCTTATTCTTCCTTTATGTTCTACAAGGTATCCCACTGGGTTTGATTGCTGCCATTCCTATGCTTTTGCAAAATCGTGGCGCAAGCTATAAACAACAAGCTGAGTTCAGTTTTGCCTATTGGCCGTTTAGTTTAAAGTTACTATGGGCTCCAATTGTAGACTCTCTATACGTGGCACGCTTTGGGAGGAGAAAATCTTGGCTGATACCTACCCAATATCTCATCGGACTGTTTATGCTGCTGCTGTCGGTGCAAGTGGATGGCTGGTTAGGTGGTAATGGGATTGAACCTAATGTTCCCCTTTTAACAGCCATGTTCTTTGGCTTAAACTTCCTGGCTGCAACCCAAGATATTGCTGTCGATGGCTGGGCATTGACTATGCTAAAACGATGCAATGTAGCGTATGCATCCACATGTAATAGCGTCGGACAAACTGCTGGATATTTTCTAGGCTATGTCGCCTTCATTGCCATGGAATCCAAGGATTTCTGTAACTCATACCTTCGTAGTGTTCCCAAAGACGAAGGAATGGTAACACTGCCAGATTTTCTGTGGTTCTGGGGAATTTGCTTCTTGACTGCCACTACTTTGGTGGCTATATTTAAGCGGGAGCACTACGAAGACACTGGACAAAGGTACACTGAACATCCAGAACTCGACATCAAAGAGAGCTATAAAATTCTGATTGACATTGTGAAGATGCGACCTATTCAGATTCTTGCTGTTATCCTTCTTACCGTGAAAGTTACATTTGCCGCTAGCGATGCTGTTACTTCATTAAAATTAATCGATGCAGGAGTTCCAAAGGAAAAACTGGCTCTCCTCATTATACCAATCATTCCCTTACAAATTGTTCTCCCACTAGTTGTAAGCCGCTATACAAACGGTCCGAAACCTATGGATATTTATGTGAAAGCGATTCCCTACCGAATGGTATTTTCAACAATGGCGACTATTATTGCTTACTTCACTCCACTCATGATCAATGGCGGTGATGTGCCTGTGTATTTCTACGTCCTGCTCGTTGTCAACTATGGCATCTATCAAATTTTCTTGTACTGCATGTTTGTTGCTGTAATGGCATTCTTCGCAAAGATTTCTGATCCTGCAGTAGGGGGAACTTATATGACACTGTTAAACACAGTTTGTAATTTGGGTGGAAATTGGCCAAATACTGTTATTTTATGGTTGGTTGATGTCCTTACATGGAAGGAATGTCACGGTAGCGAAGAGGCAGCTTCAAAGAATCAATGTCTCAATAAGGAACAAACTGAGGTAAAAAGAGTTAAAAAAATTAAATTTAGAAACGTAAAAGTAAATATAGTTTTCAATTTTTAGAAATGCACTGCATCTGGTGGTCGGTGTGAAATAGTTTTTGACGGTTATTACATGGAGGCTATAATTTGTACAATATATGGCATTATATGGCTATATTTCGGAAGAAAATGGATAGAATATCTGCAGAATTTGCCAACCCGACAATGGCTAGTTGTAAATGCGTCGAATTCTGGCAAAAAATCGAAGAAAAGATAGCAATTAGACGTTTGATACTTGAGACTACTTTTTTGAAAGAACTCTTTAGTTTTTTTACTTAAAATTTTGTTGTGTAGCTTTTTGTTTGTTTGTTTTTCTGTTTTGATAAATTTATTTTAAGATCTTCCTTTTATTAAAGGGAAACTGTTAAGGTATATTGTATTTATCGCAACTTGGTATTTTTACGAAAAAAAGGGATTTTGTTTAAATTATTATATTATATTATAATAATATCAGCATTTAATTTCGCGTAAAATAAAATTCTTTAGTATTTAATTGTGATTAGACATACCTGCATAAATTATTTACAACACATTCTTTTAAGGGCACATATCTGCATGTTATGAACCATAATTCCTGATTCTTATACCTATATTGTTTTTAAAATTTATATAAATATAAATGTAAAGATTATGAACCCAAGTAACAATTTGTGTTATAAGAATTTTATAATGATGTTTGATTTATTTTGTTCATGTTTGCTGGTTGTAAAGAGCTTGCTTCTATCTAGAGAGAAGTTTCAAAACATGCGTTTGTATCGGAATCTGGAACAGATAACACAAAAATCGAAATTTAAGCCCGAGTGTATGAATATAATAAATGTCAGGAATTGATAACGAACGTCTTTCATGCCGAGGTTTCTTGTTTCAAACGTTTGGAGTTTCTATTGGCCGTTATACATTTGGCTATTGGTTGAGCTGTGGAAGTGTGGAGTAGAGCGGACCAAAGAAAAATTGATGCGCATAAAAAGGAGTTGGGTTTTCTATACACCACTTAATGTCATAGGGAAACAATCGATCGAATGGAATCCGCAGGATGTAATGTACGTAGGGAAGGTTTCGCTAGAAGCAGGGTGTCAGAATATTCGAACCGGGAACACTCCGTGTGAACCGAAACAGACGGCGTTATGTGCTCCATATAGAGTTGAAATGCTGCTCAAGCAGCTGGAAAATATATTAGATTTATAATCGGGGAATGTTGAAAAGGTAACGTTTCGTTTAAACTTCATAATCATGTCAGAAATTTGTATGAATTATGTTCATTTTTGCCTTAAAAATGCCAACCAAAAGCGCGCCATTATTGATTATTGTTGTGGAATAAAATTAAAGGAGGATGTTACTGATTGATGATGTTCATCTTTCCATGATCATACTCTTTATGCGGAAAGAGGAAAAAATGAAACCTGAACAAATTATGTAGATGTCCCAGCATTACGTTTAAAAATCTAATTAGTTTATCATCTAGTGTTGTACCTATAAGTAATATTACGTAGAAAAATTGTGAATGCAATTCCGCCAGAACAATAATTTAACAGAAAATAAAACAACAATCATTAAATGTTGGTTATTAGTTCTGTTACTACTTTATAGCATTGAAGTTCTTAAATGCGGAAACTGTTTTTGGGGGCTTGAATAACCGTTAAAATTGGTGAATTTGTTCCTTTTCTAAATATTAATGAGTGGCTTCTTTTACAACTTTTCATCCAATCTGATTTCTTTAAAAAAAATAATGTGTACTCCAAACATATTTCTAGATAACGTGTTTTATTAAAGAACATTTACCTAGTATATGGTCTGGGCATCGGGCGAAACGCAATATTTTCTTGGACTATAGACCGCTAAAGGCTTTAATTTTGAATAATTATTCAGAAAAGTAAATCCTGGACATATTCCTCTTTTGCTAAACGCATTGCATATCTTCAATTCAATTCATTGCACCTTTTGCAGACCTTCAATTACTAAGTTTTAATGAGTCAAGTAAAGATGACCTCCATTGCTGCTTTTGGTCTTTCTACTTAATCAAGCGTTTTTTCATTTGTTTTTATTTTTGCGCCACACAATAGCACAATAAGTGATGAAGTGTCTCACCATGATGTACATACATCTAAAAATGTTTGGTTTACACCCTTATGATTTGATGGCAAGGTCCCTTCAGTAGCGGGAGAACTTTATAATCTACTGTGACCGAAAAATGTCCCCTTAACTGAAGGCTCTACACTGCAGTTGTTGAAAGAGAGATGTAGTAGATTTGCATGACAGCATAAGTCACAAAAATGTTGATCGATCAAGTTTAAAATACCATCGTATATAAATATACAGCACAACCAACTCCGTTCATATTTTCATGTTAAAAGGAGTGACGCTTCCTAAGAGATTAACAAAAGTTCAAATGAAGTCGAAAAAAGTAGAGAAAATCTAAATACTCCTGAAAAAAACAAACTGCAATCCTGAAAAAAACAAACTGCAAAATTAGACTTCGGGCTAATGCATGAAACAATCCAAAATCGAATCCAACAGACAGAAGGAAGAGTCGATGTCAGATTTGAAATTATCAACATCGTCGGAAAAGAAAGTGAATAACAAAATACCTTTGTACCAAAATTCATATTTATTAATAAAAAAAATATTGAAATGTTAAGTCTTTTTCCGAGTTAACTAATCCATAGATTTAAAAAAAAATTACACTCAACGTAAAGGCAATTATTAACGGTTCCAGTTGGTTTCAGAACATTAGTAATACATGGAATAGTTTTCTTGAAAATTGGACTCAAAATTACAGTTATTTTTTTTTAATTAATAAAGCAGTAATTGATTATTGCTGAGAATTTGTTTTTTTTTAAATTTATTCTTTGTCGTTGATGTTGGTTGGTTAATTCGAAGTTGATTTACATACCACATAATGTAACTTATGGGGTTAATCCGAGATCTTCATAAAATTTCCATTGTTCCATTACGTTTTTAACGTGAATTTCGCTAATGTTTGTTTTAACAAAACAAAATTTTCGAGACATTTTAAGTTCTGTATTTTATTTTACTTTTGTATTCTTCAAAATAACAATGTATTCACTTATAACATTTTTAGTAAAAGTTTTAAACTCCATATAGCACATAACATTTAATAACATTTTCATGAATAACAAATATAGAAAAATAAGGCTTACCGCCTAAACAAAAGAAAAAAAAAAATCAACCTCCAAAAAAATGTAAAAATAAAAAAAACTTTTTGCTAATAAAACTTTTATTAAGCTTTATAATTAAATACAAAAATGAAAATACATAAGTTACAAAACAAATGATATCTATTAAATCATAATTAATTGAATGTGAAAAAAAAAATTAATATAAACGAACAAATTAATACCTTAATGATGATACAACAGTTGAGACAAAATTAAGAACATAATCAGACAAAAATTTGCAACTTACATTAGTATTCCTTCATACCATCTTTGATAAAATTAAGAGCTTTTTTTTATCAAAAAGCTTAAATATCATTCAAAAATATTTTTTATATGTACGTTTTTTTTTCTAATTTGCGCGAAAATGTTTAACAATATTTTTTTTTTGTTAAAACCTAGTGATACAAAAAATACATTTAGCTTTATAAATATGTTATAAGCATCATCCTTCTATTTGTTTGTCCTGTTATAAGATAATAAATCCTAGAGGATTTTGTTCGCCATTTTAATTTATTAAATGACAATCTAATAAGATGAAAATGGACTTTATTTATCAGAGGAGGTATCGTGAGGGCTTTGGAAGGGTTCCTCCCACTTATGATGAACTTCTGGTGTAAGATTGATTATCTGACAATGAACGGCTTGATGTTTTTCGTATTTCGGTGGAATGGCACATAAACGGTACTTGACTTCATCGCCGGTCTGTGGTACGTATTCTCCTTCGATACTATACATAATGTAAAGATATTGCAATGCAATGGAGATTGCACACATTTTTTTTTTTAATTTATTACTTACTCGGAAATATGAACAAAAATGTCTTCACCGCCTGAATGGGGTGTAAGAAATCCATGACCTTTAGATCGGCTGAATGACTTAACAATTCCAGTCTCAACTGGATTCTCTAAAGCCCGAGCAGATCTTTAAAGGGCAGATGAAAAACTTTATTAGATGAACCATAAACTTGACATTTTATTATACTTACGTTGAGGCAGTTCTTGTACGTTTCGTAATAATTGGACTTGGTAATTGAAGACTTATATTGGGATGGTTAGGACTATGGCTCGATGATCGTGGGCACATGGGTGGCCTGGCTGAGAGATTTTTCTCTGGAGTGTTTTGTGAAGACATTACGATATGAAGCAGTTAGCTTAGCAGTGTTTTAGTGGAAAAAATAAAAATTTACTGCGCGTTAGATTTATGTATTTTTTTGTATAAGTAATCGTATTTTTGTTTCGAAAAAAATGGCAATGGTATATTTGGATTTGGCGTTTTAATAAATTTTTCGATTGAATCACACAAAGGACGACAAGAGAAGAACAGAAAAAACCTCTGAAACCAATTGGAAGAAAAATGAGTAATGAGAGTAAACTACTCTGCGAAAAAATTGCTTGCCAATTTTTTTTTGATACCTTTTGCAGATTTTGACAGCAATCATATTACAAAAAACGTCTGAAAGTTGTTGGACGCCAAAAGCATCTGTATTGTAGGGTTTTGTGGTGCCAAAAAGCCGGTTGAGAAAATGTTTGTTCATTTTAATAAATCTAACGACATCTGTCGAGTAATAGTGGTTATATTACAGTAGAGTACTTTTCGAATGGAATGTATACTAGGAGTGTTTTTTTTGCAATTCCATACTGTAATTGGCACAACTACATGTACTTTATATGAAAACGTCAAATTTTTTCGGGAATGATGCAGGCCCCAATGTAATTTTTTTTTTTACAACTCTTCAAGGACTTGTAAAAAACGCTAAAAGTTGCACTACATAATTTAAAGTTATTTGTTAGTGTGCTATTACACCATGCTACAAAACACGCGCAAATTTTAACAAATTTCTCTTTAAAAAATATTCAGTGAGGCTCACGCTATTACACTGTGTTTTAACAGTCATGAATCAGATTTTACAATCCTCTTTTTCCTCTTTTCCAGTCATAGCGCACAAGAGCATTTTGTATGCAAAGCAGGCATGTGCACTCTTTCAAAACCGAAAAGGATAAAAGTAGAAGTAAGAGTTACTCGCTAAAAAATAATTGTTGTTTTTGTTATTCATTAAAATTTTACTATACTTTATATAAAGTAAAATAATTTTGTTCAATAAAACACGCCTAATATACAAATATTTAACCCAAGTTCGTTGCAATCACCTTGTAGTTCGCGACGAAAAATATAATTATTTAAAGAACGCAACTGCATATTAGACGTGTTTTATTGAACACATTATTTTATTTTATACAAAGTAGAGTAAAATTTGCATGCATTACAAAAACAACAATTACTTTATAGCGAGTAACTCTTACTTCTCCTTTTTATCCCTAGTCATTCTTATTGGAGATAAAATATTCACAATTGTTATGAATTTTATCTGTGAAAGTTGGTACATAAGCAGCACGTAGTAAACAAGAAGTGCCAATTTTAAAAACGAATACCTTATAGGTGATGTTATACTGGATCGTTTTATTGAAAATTTCTAACTCTACTTAAATTAGTAGGATTCTCAATAAAACACACCTATTTTTGATATTTCTTTAGACAAGAATTGTGAAATTCTTTAAAATGTCATGTGTTCGTTTATTCGTTTATTTGTTGGTAGCTCTGATATGAACACTCCTTTATAGGCTAATCAAGGAATTGACGGCACTTAAAGTTGCATTTTACTAACATACAACAAATGTTTCCTAAATAGTGCAGATTTTTATTTAAGATCTTAGGGCCAGTTGTACAAACGTGGTTCAACGTGGTTCAAGTTTTTAAACCACCAATTTTGACAGATTATCTATGGAAATCAGTGGTTTAAAAATTTGAACCACGGTTGTACAACTGGCCCCTAATAAATTTTATCATTTGTAACCCCCTTAGCTTCCTTTTGCTTCGATTATTATTAAAGTTGGGCATTTACTGGTAAAGTAAGAACTCGACGGTCAAATTATTTGTAGTTTTTTACAAAGAACGCTGAACCGCACCATGTTTGACCAGACTTTTAAAATCTTTTGGCGGGCAGTAAGAGTTCCGTTCGCTGTCTTTCTTCTCTCAACTCTCACTTACAAAATTATCCACTTCATCCTAACTTTACTGTATTTTTATTACTACAGCAGCGACAATTTTTTTCAAATACTATTTTCCATGACTATTTTCCAGCGTCAGGAAATTTATTTATATTTTAATTCCAAAAGACAAAAACATATTTATATAAAATAAAACTCTCAACTATCGTAATCGTAAAAAACAATAAATGAAGAAAATAATAAAAATAAATTTCTTTATACTTTTTATTTCATAATAAGGTTTGTTAAATTATCAAAAACTCCAAATAGTTGTTATAGTGTTTATGTTTGTTGCATGTTTTTGTCCAGCGAAATGCAGAGTCCTGAGCTAATAAATGAAAATGATAGTGAAGATGATGATGATATCCCGCTTATAAACAGGGTACCAAGAATATACCGAGTAGATCAAGAAACAGAACCAGATGAGGAAATAGTAGTAGTCGATGAAGAACCAGGAGCTGAAGAACCATTAGCAGCTGAACTTTTGCGAGCAGGTGAAATACTGCCAGAAGTTGTTGCTCCACCTTTACCACCTAGCCGTAAGTCAATCAATAAATGATTTTTATTTTTGTTATTTCAATTAAAAATTTTAGTACCAATTGGTGATTATGTTCCGCCGCCACCACCGCCACTGCCGCCAACAAATGATAGTCCGCCAAGTCCATCTCCCGCGAAGAAGCGAAAACGAACATCACCTAAACAAACTCCAAAGCTGAAAAGTGGAGAAGATGATGACAACGAAGACGATGGCCTTACCTGCCCAATATGCTTAGACAGTTGGGAGATGTCGGGCGAGCACAGGCTAGTCTCGCTAAAATGCGGCCATCTCTTCGGTGACTCGTGCATTCGTCGTTGGCTCGTTGAATCCGGTCGCAATGGCATGAAATGTTGTCCACAGTGCAAGACAAAAGCTGTTAACCGAGACATTCGTTTTTTGTACGCCCGCCGGTTACGTGCCATAGATCGCAGCGAAGAGCACCGCCTGCGGGAGCAGCTAGATCAAGAGAAAACCAAAGTTATTCAAACACAAACTGAACTAGCTACTTTAAAAATGACATACACAATGATTCTACAAGAAGTTCAGAAACTAGCAGGGGATAACGAGCGATTGAAAAACAACCTTCGCCAAGGTGGAGGAAACTTAAATTCGATCGTAGGAACTCAAGAGAATGCTACCTGGCTGCGTTCCTATAAGTTATTCATGGAAAAGAACATTGAAATATCAAAAGATCCAGGTTGTCGTGTTATGATTTATTCACAAAACTTTCAAACCATGGTTGTCTCACAAAAATCGTCACAAAATCTTTTTCCTGGCTATGGGCTGCGATTCATCGATACGCCAGTATTTCGCCCGACAACATTCCTCCACACATCAGCCAAAACAGTGAGAGATATTTGCTTCAGTTCTGACCAAAGACTCCTAGTTGTTGCTTCAATGGAACCCAAAGCGAAGTTATTCGATACCAGTTCAAGAGCACCAGTCTCTGTGTTTAATGCAACACATCCGTTGTGGGCATGTTCCATGGACAAGAGCCACCGTGAAAATACGATGTATCTAGGTGCTCAAAATGGTAGCACATACACCTATGACATAAGATTTCCCGAAACAGTTGTCGAAGAGTTCAAAACTGAGGGTGACATGACTCCAGTGGTTAATATCGCTCCTGTCCCTGTAACAGATCACTTCCCAAATGGTGGTTTTCTAGTATGTAAGCTTCAATCGCTATGGTTCTATGAGTATACAAGCACAGGACATGAAGTCCGTCCAACGAAAATTGGCGTAGAGGGACCTTTCATATCGATGTCATATGAAGCAAGTAGTGAGAATCTATTAGTATTTGCCAGAAGCACATCACTACAACCATCGCGGTATATTCTCGGAAAACTAGAGAAAATTAACGATTTGGCTGTGTTCAATGTAAAAGTTTCATTTTTCGGTTCAAAGGCTACGCCTGTGATGACTAGATGCTCCCAGATTCTGGTTGAAAATAACACTCTTGTTGCTGGGTACATTCAAGATGCTAAACTTTTATCACTATTCGATATGAAACAGGAAAAGCGGCTACAGTCGATGCCTGTTCAAGAAGTAGTTTACGATACTTGTCCGGTGTATGTTTCGAATGGCACATTCTTGGGCGCTCTTACAGAAACTAAGTGTCGAATTTATAAAGTTATAACCACGGACAGTGGACGATAATATTTTGTTTGGTTAAATTTCATCATACATATATTTTTTTTGTAATAAATTTGTTGTTAAATTTTGACAATAGTCCTATTTTGTTTAATTGCATTTATATTTTAATAAATAAGAAATCAAAACAAATTATTAGTATAATATATTTACCATTGAAATTGGATTTTTATTCAAAGATATAATTGGTAATAAATTTAATCAATCAACAAATAGGAACAGTTTTTGACTGAACTTTTTTATATTCTTCGTACTGGGCTGTTTCGTTCTCCGATATTAGAAAAGCTAACCTATTTTATAATTAAAACAAATATATATATTAAATAAATTAATATTAAGAGTATTAATTTAATACAATACTTTTACCTTTGAGGGCCTAGATCGCAACTAAAATCAGAAGAAAAAAGTAATAATTCGGTTATCATTTTGTTTTTTTATTGTTATTGCAAAGTAGTTATACCATGCTGCTTAATCTTCTCCAATCAAAGTATGGGTTTAAAATCATATACCAAACAGAAACACCATACAAAAATATGCAAATAGCTGCCAAATGAAATGTTAATTCATTTTTCAGATTTTCATCTCTAAAAAAAGAGTTTGTTTGCCAAGAAAATTAACTTAAGTTGAATTTAAACAAATAATAATTACCTGGCCATTTTATGACATACTAAAACTCCGTCAGTTATACAAACAAATAGTGTTAGGGCTCCGATGAATGCATGTAGTCCGGAACGGAAAGCCTTTTGTTTAGGGGTTCTTCCATATCGAAAAACCACAAAATGAAATGAGAGAAGATACTGTAAGAAATAAATAAGAACAAATTCAACATTTATATAGTGAGTTGAAAAATGTATATGAACATAATTTGGAATCGATTGGAGAAAATCAAACAAAATGCTCGATGTGTGGGACCTAACGGTAACTTAGGTAGAATTGACGCTAGGATCTTTAAAAAAAAGCTATAATTACAGTTCGACAGTACCTACGCAGATCGTATCTCTTTCACTCCAGCATCTAATCCCGCATCGAATGTAGAAGACCAATTGCATATATACGAAGAAGCCTCCGAAAAACTTGCTTTCAACCTACCACAAAAAGCAAAGCTCTGGAAAAATTTACGATTTTCTGTTTTGCTGCATGAGCACATCTGTATTAATTATCAAACCAGTGGACTACTCTGTATTTAGTTTTGAAAGTGATATCGTGAAATCGAAAACAAAAAATCGTAAATTTTTGCAGAAGGTACACAAAACACCTCAAAAATGATGATAGTAAAATTTCAAAACTCGGCTGTTAACAGCACTAGAAGAACTAGACAAAAGGTTAATGATGCGTTCATCAAAACACAACTGTTATGTCAAGGTAATAAAAGAATTTGTTTATCTAACTCGCTCCAGTAACTTGCGATGACAACGCAGCTTTGAAATCGAACGAAAGTTCATTCTTGCTAATAATTGGGCTACTATAACGATTGAGTAACAAAGTGCTTAGATTTATAAGACCCTCATCATCCAGTATCTACAGTATGGTGTGAAGGTATTGACATTTTCAAGATCGGATGTTTGCTTTGAACGAAAAATCCGTTGATTAATTTTAAGAACAGTATGTGTAGATTTATGAGGCGAAAAAATGTTGTTTAAAACATAAGGTCTCTTTAATAAAGACTTTTGATTTGTCAATAAAATAAGATCATATAATAGTATACTGAAAAGCTTACCTGAATGATATAGATTCCTATTGTAAGCATACTTATTGGGTAATTATTATAACATTTCAATATTTCACCATCAATAAGAAGTCGAAATATATCACGGTGCCCAAACAGCATACAAATTAATGACAATGAATGAATTATTGCATGAGACCATGATTTCTTCGCTTGACTTATTCTAAACCAAATGCAACCTAAATAAAATTTTAAGCCCGGTTACCTTGTAAATCACTTCAATTGTAAAATAAAATTCATACCGAATCCAGTTCCAAAAGTTGTTGCTATAAGATAGATAAAAGATCTCGAAAACTGACTGCTTGAATCCTTTTTCAAAAAGTTAAATACAATGAGGGCTATCGCTAAGACTGCAAACAAGAAGGAAAGTGTCAAAGTTATTATTAAAAATCTAAAAGTTTTTTTCCTTGACCATCCCATTTTACAATATTTGAAAATGACAATTAATTGTTTATAGAACTGTATTTTTAATCGAAATTACATTAAATGCTAATAATATGTTTGTGTGTACAGTACACAAAACAATATATATTTAATATGCGTACTGTGGTTTGCGTGCTTTCTTCTAAGATAGTATTAGTTTCGTGCAAAAATAAAATTCGGATTTTAATTGAATCCCCCAAAGTCCTCACATTACTATGATGATAGATAAAACGTGAGTTCAAAAATTACGATGACAATAAAGACGATAAAGGAACTCCCCTCTCTGTCAGTCAGTCGAAACCCGAAAAATATTTATTTTTGCCTAAAAGTGGTTTCCCTTTCTGACACTAGGAATTCTACAAAAAATCGTTTTTTGCCTCAAAGTGCAATCTCTTCGAGATACAGCGTTTTTTTTCAGAATTTTGAAAAACAGCTTTTTTTCGAATTTTTTGTCTCTATGAATAGGTGCCTCAAAGTTGATGGCAATTTAGGAATTCTACAAAAAAAAATGGTTATTTTTGCCTAAAAGTGCAATCCCTTCGAGATATAGCGTTTTTTTTCAGAATTTTTAAAACCAGCGTATTTTGGACTTTTTTTTGTCTCTATGAATAGGTGCCTCAAAGTTGATGCCACTTTAGGAATTCTACAAAAAAATGGTTATTTTTGCCTAAAAGTACAATCCCTTCGAGATATTACGTTTTTTTCAGAATTTTGAAAACCAGCTTATTTTGGACTTTTTTTTGTCTTTATGAATAGGTGCCTCAAAGTTGGTGGCACTTTAGGAATTACAAAAAATGGTTATTTTTGCCTAAAAATGCAATCCCTTCGAGATATATCGTTTTTTCCGGAATTTTGAAAACCAGCGTATTTTGGACTTTTTTTTGTCTCTATGAATAGGTGCCTCAAAGTTGGTGGCACTTTAGGAATTCTACAAAAAAATGGTTACTTTTGCCTAAAAGAGCAATCCCTTCGAGATATAGCGTTTTTTTCAGAATTTTGAAAACCAGCGTATTTTGGACTTTTTTTGTCTTTATGAATAGGTGCCTCAAAGTTGGTGGCACTTTAGGAATTACAAAAAATGGTTATTTTTGCCTAAAAATGCAATCCCTTCGAGATATAGCGTTTTTTTCAGAATTTTGAAAACCAGCGTATTTTGGACTTTTTTTTGTTTCTATGAATAGGTGCCTCAAAGTTGATGGCACTTTAGGAATTCTACAAAAAAATGGTTATTTTTGCCTAAAAATGCAATCCCTTCGAGATATAGCGTTTTGAAAACCAGCGTATTTTGGACTTTTTTATGTCTTTTTGAATAGGTGCCTCAAAGTTGGTGGCACTTCAGGAATTCTACAAAAAATGGTTATTTTTGCCTAAAAATGCAATCCCTTCGAGATATAGCGTTTTTTTCAGAATTTTGAAAACCAGCGTATTTTGGACTTTTTTTTGTCTCTATGAATAGGTGCCTCAAAGTTGATGGCACTTTAGGAATTCTACAAAAAAATGGTTATTTTTGCCTAAAAATGCAATCCCTTCGAGATATAGCGTTTTTTCAGAATTTTGAAAACCAGCGTATTTTGGACTTTTTTTTGTCTTTTTGAATAAGTGCCTCAAAGTTGGTGCCACTTTAGGAACTCTACAAAATAATGGTTATTTTTGCCTAAAAATGCAATCCCTTCGAGATATAGCGTTTTTTTTCAGAATTTTGATAACCAGCGTATTTTGGACTTCTTTTTGTCTCTTTGAATAGGAGCCTCAAAGTTGATGGCACTTTAGGAAATCTACAAAAAATGGTTGTTTTTGCCTAAAAGTGCAATCCTTTCGAGATATAGCGTTTTTTTCAGAATTTTGAAAACCAGCGTATTTTGGACTTTTTTTTGTCTCTATGAATAGGTGCCTCAAAGTTGATGGCACTTTAGGAATTCTACAAAAAAATGGTTATTTTTGCCTAAAAATGCAATCCCTTCGAGATATAGCGTTTTTTCAGAATTTTGAAAACCAGCGTACTTTGGACTTTTTTTTGTCTTTTTGAATAAGTGCCTCAAAGTTGGTGCCACTTTAGGAACTCTACAAAATAATGGTTATTTTTGCCTAAAAATGCAATCCCTTCGAGATATAGCGTTTTTTTTCAGAATTTTGATAACCAGCGTATTTTGGACTTCTTTTTGTCTCTTTGAATAGGAGCCTCAAAGTTGATGGCACTTTAGGAAATCTACAAAAAATGGTTGTTTTTGCCTAAAAGTGCAATCCTTTCGAGATATAGCGTTTTTTCAGAATTTTGAAAACCAGCTTATTTTGGACTTTTTTTTGTCTTTTTGAATAGGTGCCTCAAAGTTGGTGGCACTTCTACAAAAAAAATGGTTATTTTTGCCTAAAAATGCAATCCCTTCGAGATATAGCGTTTTTTTCAGAATTTTGAAAACCAGCGTATTTTGGACTTTTTTATGTCTTTTTGAATAGGTGCCTCAAAGTTGGTGGCACTTTAGGAATTCTACAAAAAATGGTTATTTTTGTCTAAAAGTGCAATCATTTCGAGATATAGCGTTTTTTTCAGAATTTCGAAAACCAGCGTATTTTGGAATTTTTTTTGTCTCTATGAATAGGTGCCTCAAAGTTGATGGCACTTTAGGAATTCTACAAAAAAATCGTAATTTTTGCCTAAAAGTACAATCCCTTCCAGATATAGCGTTTTTTTCAGAATTTTGAAAACCAGCGTATTTTGGACTTTTTTTTGTCTTTTGAATCTCAAAGTTGGTGGCACTTTAGGAATTCTACAAAAAATGGTTATTTTTGTCTAAAAGTGCAATCATTTCGAGATATAGCGTTTTTTTCAGAATTTCGAAAACCAGCGTATTTTGGAATTTTTTTTGTCTCTATGAATAGGTGCCTCAAAGTTGATGGCACTTTAGGAATTCTACAAAAAAAATCGTAATTTTTGCCTAAAAGTGCAATCCCTTCCAGATATAGCGTTTTTTTCAGAATTTTGAAAACCAGCGTATTTTGGACTTTTTTTTGTCTTTTGAATAGGTGCCTCAAAGTTGGTGGCACTTTAGGAATTCTACAAAAAATGCTTATTTTTGTCTAAAAGTGCAATCATTTCGAGATATAGCGTTTTTTTCAGAATTTCGAAAACCAGCGTATTTTGGAATTTTTTTTGTCTCTATGAATAGGTGCCTCAAAGTTGATGGCACTTTAGGAATTCTACAAAAAAATCGTAATTTTTGCCTAAAAGTGCAATCCCTTCCAGATATAGCGTTTTTTTCAGAATTTTGAAAACCAGCGTATTTTGGACTTTTTTTTGTCTTTTGAATAGGTGCCTCAAAGTTGGTGGCACTATAAGAATTCTACAAAAAAAATGGTTATTTTTGCCTAAAAATGCAATCCCTTCGAGATATAGCGATTTTTTCAGAATTTTGAAAACCACCGTATTTTGGACTTTTTGTTGTCTCTATGAATAGGTGCCTCAAAATTGATGGCACTTTAGGAATTCTACAAAAAAATGGTTATTTTTGCCTAAAAATGCAATCCTTCGAGATATAGCGTTTTTTTCAGAATTTTGAAAACCAGCGTATTTTGGACTTTTTTTTGTCTTTTTGAATAGGTGCCTCAAAGTTGGTGGCACTTCTACAAAAAAAATGGTTATTTTTGCCTAAAAATGCAATCCCTTCGAGATATAGCGTTTTTTCAGAATTTTGAAAACCAGCGTATTTTGGACTTTTTTATGTCTTTTTGAATAGGTGCCTCAAAGTTGGTGGCACTTTAGGAATTCTACAAAAAATGGTTATTTTTGTCTAAAAGTGCAATCATTTCGAGATATAGCGTTTTTTTCAGAATTTCGAAAACCAGCGTATTTTGGAATTTTTTTTGGCTCTATGAATAGGTGCCTCAAAGTTGATGGCACTTTAGGAATTCTACAAAAAAATCGTAATTTTTGCCTAAAAGTGCAATCCCTTCCAGATATAGCGTTTTTTCAGAATTTTTAAAACCAGCGTACTTTGGATTTTTTTTTTGTCTCTATGAATAGGTGCCTCAAAGTTGATGGCACTTTAGGAATTCTACAAAAAAATTGTTGTTTTTGCCTAAAAGTGCAATCCCTTCCAGATATAGCGTTTTTTTCAGAATTTTGAAAACCAGCGTATTTTGGACTTTTTTTTTGTCTTTTGAATAGGTGCCTCAAAGTTGGTGGCACTTTAGGAATTCTACAAAAAATGGTTATTTTTGTCTAAAAGTGCAATCATTTCGAGATATAGCGTTTTTTTCAGAATTTCGAAAACCAGCGTATTTTGGAATTTTTTTTGTCTCTATGAATAGGTGCCTCAAAGTTGATGGCACTTTAGGAATTCTACAAAAAAATCGTAATTTTTGCCTAAAAGTGCAATCCCTTCCAGATATAGCGTTTTTTTCAGAATTTTGAAAACCAGCGTATTTTGGACTTTTTTTTGTCTCTTTGAATAGGAGCCTCAAAAATGATGGCACTTTAGGAATTCGACAAAAAATGGATATTTTTGCCTAAAAGTGCAATCCCTTCGAGATATAGCGTTTTTTCAGAATTTTGAAAACCAGCGTACTTTGGATTTTTTTTTTGTCTCTATGAATAGGTGCCTCAAAGTTGATGGCACTTTAGGAATTCTACAAAAAAATGGTTATTTTTGCCTAAAAATGCAATCCCTTCGAGATATAGCGTTTTTTCAGAATTTTGAAAACCAGCGTATTTTGGACTTTTTTTGTCTCTATGAATAGGTGCCTCAAAATTGATGGCACTTTAGGAATTCTACAAAAAAATGGTTATTTTTGCCTAAAAATGCAATCATTTCGAGATATAGCGTTTTTTTCAGAATTTTGAAAACCAGCGTATTTTGGACTTTTTTTTGTCTCTATGAATAGGTGCCTCAAACTTGATGGCACTTTAGGAATTCGACAAAAAATGGTTATTTTTGCCTAAAAATGCAATCCCTTCGAGATATAGCGTTTTTTCAGAATTTTGAAAACCAGCGTATTTTCGACTTTTTTTGTCTTTATGAATAGGTGCCCCAAAGTTGATGGTAAAAAGAATCGTTTTTGTCCTGCCCGAACATTTCAAACTACATACACAAAATTCTTTACAGAAATCAGAAATTAAAAGCAAAAAAACAAAAAAATCGTTATTTTTGCTTAAAAGTGCAATCCCTTCGAAATACAGGGTTTTTTCTGAATTTCGAAAATCTGCGTGTTTTCGACTTTTTTTTGTCTCTATGAATAGGTGCCTAAAAGTTGATAGCACTTTAGGAATTCTACAAAAAAATCGTTATTTTTGCCTAAAGCAATCCCTTCGAGATACAGCGTTTTTTCTGAATTTCGAAAATCTGCGTATTTTCGACTTTTTTTTGTCTCTATGAATAGGTGCCTAAAAGTTGATAGCACTTTAGGAATTCTACAAAAAAATCGTTATTTTTGCCTAAAAGTGCAATCCCTTCGAGATACAGCGTTTTTTCTGAATTTCGAAAATCTGCGTTTTTCCGACTTTATTTTGTCTCTATGAATAGGTGCTTCAAAGTTGATAGCACTTTAGGAATTCTACAAAAAAATCGTTATTTTTGCCTAAAAGTGCAATTCCTTCGAGATACAGCGTTTTTCTGAATTTCGAAAATCTGCGTATTTTCGACTTTTTTTTGTCTCTATGAATAGGTGCCTCAAAGTTTATAGCACTTTAGGAATTCTACAAAAAAATCGTTATTTTTGCCTAAAAGTGCAATCCCTTCGAGATACAGCGTTTTTTCTGAATTTCGAAAATCTGCGTATTTTCGACTTTTTTTTGTCTCTATGAATAAGTGCCTCAAAGTTGATAGCACTTTAGGAATTCTACAAAAAAATCGTTATTTTTGCTTAAAAGTGCAATCCCTTCGAGATACAGCGTTTTTTCTGAATTTCGAAACCTGCGTTTTTCCGACTTTCGTTTGTCTCTATGAATAGGTGCCTCAAAGTTGATAGCACTTTAGGAATTCTACAAAAAATGGTTATTTTTGTCTAAAAGTGCAATCATTTCGAGATATAGCGTTTTTTTCAGAATTTCGAAAACCAGCGTATTTTGGAATTTTTTTTGGCTCTATGAATAGGTGCCTCAAAGTTGATGGCACTTTAGGAATTCTACAAAAAAATCGTAATTTTTGCCTAAAAGTGCAATCCCTTCCAGATATAGCGTTTTTTCAGAATTTTTAAAACCAGCGTACTTTGGATTTTTTTTTTGTCTCTATGAATAGGTGCCTCAAAGTTGATGGCACTTTAGGAATTCTACAAAAAAATTGTTGTTTTTGCCTAAAAGTGCAATCCCTTCCAGATATAGCGTTTTTTTCAGAATTTTGAAAACCAGCGTATTTTGGACTTTTTTTTTGTCTTTTGAATAGGTGCCTCAAAGTTGGTGGCACTTTAGGAATTCTACAAAAAATGGTTATTTTTGTCTAAAAGTGCAATCATTTCGAGATATAGCGTTTTTTTCAGAATTTCGAAAACCAGCGTATTTTGGAATTTTTTTTGTCTCTATGAATAGGTGCCTCAAAGTTGATGGCACTTTAGGAATTCTACAAAAAAATCGTAATTTTTGCCTAAAAGTGCAATCCCTTCCAGATATAGCGTTTTTTTCAGAATTTTGAAAACCAGCGTATTTTGGACTTTTTTTTGTCTCTTTGAATAGGAGCCTCAAAAATGATGGCACTTTAGGAATTCGACAAAAAATGGATATTTTTGCCTAAAAGTGCAATCCCTTCGAGATATAGCGTTTTTTCAGAATTTTGAAAACCAGCGTACTTTGGATTTTTTTTTTGTCTCTATGAATAGGTGCCTCAAAGTTGATGGCACTTTAGGAATTCTACAAAAAAATGGTTATTTTTGCCTAAAAATGCAATCCCTTCGAGATATAGCGTTTTTTCAGAATTTTGAAAACCAGCGTATTTTGGA
Organism: Baccha elongata; assembly: GCA_951217065.1. NCBI lineage: Eukaryota > Metazoa > Arthropoda > Insecta > Diptera > Syrphidae > Baccha > Baccha elongata. The sequence continues at coordinate 173,577,972 of OX578272.1, forward strand.
CTTTTTTTGTCTCTATGAATAGGTGCCTCAAAATTGATGGCACTTTAGGAATTCTACAAAAAAATGGTTATTTTTGCCTAAAAATGCAATCATTTCGAGATATAGCGTTTTTTTCAGAATTTTGAAAACCAGCGTATTTTGGACTTTTTTTTGTCTCTATGAATAGGTGCCTCAAACTTGATGGCACTTTAGGAATTCGACAAAAAATGGTTATTTTTGCCTAAAAATGCAATCCCTTCGAGATATAGCGTTTTTTCAGAATTTTGAAAACCAGCGTATTTTCGACTTTTTTTGTCTTTATGAATAGGTGCCCCAAAGTTGATGGTAAAAAGAATCGTTTTTGTCCTGCCCGAACATTTCAAACTACATACACAAAATTCTTTACAGAAATCAGAAATTAAAAGCAAAGATAATTTATTTATGTTTTGTATTTATTTAGAATTGTTATTATATTTATTTTATTTTTTATGCTTAGTTTAAATTTATTTAAAATATTATACTTATTTTTTAAAGTTTTCCTTTGTTTTCATTTCATAGATATAAAAATATAATTGTAATAATTTTTCGTTTGATTTGGTGAAGTTTGATTTTATAGAGTTTTACGTTTTACATAATGATAAGTTTTTTTTTTCTAATCTTTAACTTGTATTATTTATTTAACAATTTCAAAAATAGCTAATTTATTTAAATAGTTTATAGCAAATTTATTTTGTTTCTATATAATATATAAGGACACGAATATAGTAACAAAATTTTCCAAGCTTAAAAAATATAGAACGTATTATATAACGAAGTTTAACAGTTTTTTTTTTAATATTATTTCAATATATAATGTGTGTAGTTATACTTTTTATCAAGAAAATAAAAATATAAATATGCTTTTGGAAAAGTAAAGTATAAATAAATAATTAAATTTAGTTATAGTGAACTAGAGTTTTCATTAAAACGCACACGTGATTTTAATATTTTTATATATTATTTTTTTTTTAGATGTTTTTCTTTTATTGTATAAGAAACCTATATAATTAAATATTTTTTTCTTTTTTTTATTAAAATTTAAGTAAATATTTACAAGTGGATTTTTTTATATAATAATTGTATTGTTTAACATTTTAAGAAATTGTTGAATCAATTTTATCTAAATATTTGTTTGAAAAATAAATAAAAAAAACATACATAAAGAAATGTTTGTATTTAAAGGTATTTTATAAAATGAGTCACTTCGTGCAAATAATTATCTGAGGCGAAGGATAGTTACTTTCGAAAACAAGCATATATTCTCAACAATGTGTGTTTAAAAAGGCTTTATGTTTTCTTTTTGGAATAGAAAAATACATGTTATATTGTAATAAATACCTTTAATACGGTCTAAGCGAAGGAGATTGATTACTTTTGTGATTAGTAGTAAATTTGGAATGTTTTTTTTTTCAGCTTACAATATTGTAAAGACCTTGTGAAAGAATATGTTGTGTTTTTATACCTTAAATTGTTTAAAAAGTATGGACATTTAAAAAAAAGTGCTTCTAGGATAAGTACAAGATTTTGGCGACTTTTATATATAAAAATAAAGATATAAGGACAAACAATAATTTAATCGACTCCAGCAAAACCTTGGCTACCCTCAATGGCTTTAATTAGTTTATCCTTGAGTTGTAAATAACCTTCATATGGAGGTAGATCCAATCGATTGAAACTATAAATTAATAAACAAATTGTGAAAACCATATATATAAATATTTTTGTTGTTGTTTAACAAACCATGTATGCGCTCTTGGATAATTATTAGGTGTACCCCATTTTTCAATTGTAAACATTTGTGGTCCATTTGATCCGTAGAGTTCTTTAAAACCATTCATTGGAACTCTTGATGTACCAGTAACAAATTGCAACAAACGTGAACGCATCTCATTGGAAAATGAAAGCACAGCTCTCCAGAACCATTGAATGATAATGTGATTCATGTGATAGTCACCCTTATAGAGGGTGTTGTCTCGCCAGTCTTTTACATCAATATTTTGTATGCCACACATAAGAAGCTCTAGTTCGTGTTCGTCAAATATTTTCAATAAATTAAGTGGTATAATGGAACCGAAGCCATCCAAGAAGGCGGTCATTTGCTCTTTGACTCGTGACACAAAACGCCATTCGATAACTAATCTAAAATTTTTATATTAAACATTGTTTAAATTGAACACACACATATTATATACTTACTTAGTATATTCATCTTTATTGTCATTTGTCACATCGACATTGGCACCGTTTGTTTTCAACTCTCGTTGACTTGTGTGACCAAATGTTTCTTCATCCACACAGAATGTCAATTCCAATTCACTTGGATCGTTTTCTTTAATCCAAAGCAAAGAGTTATAGTATTCTGTATCGACTGATTCCATGTCCTTCAAGTCAATAGGCTTTTGAAGCATCATCTTATAGAAAGGTCGTATGAAAAAGGCTTAAAAGACAAAAGAACAATAGATTCGAAAAAAAAAAACATAAATGAATATAAAGAATGTATTTCACCATCTAAGAGTTTTCCATGATAAACGGCCATACCAGCAATTCTTCCGATAAATCTGGAACATACGATTGATTATTTTATAATAAATTCCAAACAAAACATATTTCTTTTATAATCTTACTTGAAATAATTCAAATGTTCTTCATTGCAAAGGCCACTAAATGGATTAATTTGTAATGTATAGTTATCCATTGCTGAGTACTCAAATAGTCCATAGTATGGATTGAACATTTCTTTGGATAATAAATAGAACCATTCTCTAGCAAGGCCACCATAATCTAAATTTATAATTAAATTAAAATTAATGTAGTACATTTTGTGCAAAAAAAGAATTAATTACCTAAACCAGTCTCTCCTTCAAATTCTACCCATAACTTAGTCTTAAGTAAATCAGTTTTATTAACAGAATTAATAATCCGATATGAATCTTCTAATATGGATGTACGTCTTATACGAATTTCAAATTTGTTTGGTACATTTGTCTAAAATTAAAGAGGAAAACATATTATTAAATTGCTTTAAAGTTTGAAATAATATTTAAGATTTATTTTGCGTTTTGTTTTATGTAATTAATATTGCAATATGCAGTGAACTTTTACTTTCATATTCAAGCAGTGACTCCTGGGTATCTAGCATCTAAACTTGAAATTGGGGTTGAACTTTTTTGGAGGTTTCTGACGTTAACTAAAAAGGGGAGCGAAGGGTGCGAACACTAATAGCGTTTTTAATTTACAAAAAGTTTTGCTCTTTCCTTCAAAAGATTTGAACTTTTTGCATTTTTGGTGTTTCATTTAAATGAAAAGTGGGGAAAAAGAGCAAATCTCAACAAGAAAGATGCGATCTAGTAAATTTTAATGGCGGATAGATTTTTGTTTGCGCGTTCTTTTGCATCCTTAAATTATGGGATAGCTTTATAGGTAGGTATATTATTGCACTCAAGAAAATACAAAATCATAATATTTTTCATAAATCTAACAATTTTTTAACGAATTTGTACAAATATTCGAGTGAACAAACAATGATAATGAATAATGATACTTTTAATTGAATGGAAGTGTAAAATATAAATGACGGCTTATTATTTCCCGAAGCATACAAAAAACAAAGTTATCCTAGTGATTTTATGATGATCGTTTTGACCGTTTTGACATATTATACACACAGCCTATGCGTGAATAATCTCTGTCAAACACTACAAAAAAAAAGCAGCCCAACATGTTTCATTTAAAAGAACACTTCTTGATTTTGAGAGCAAATCTTTGAAATTTAAATGAAAGACGCTATAAGAAATCTTTTTTTTTTTCCAACTGGTTGGGAGCGGATAAACTCCTAGTAAGGAGCAAATAGTAGCGCTCACAACTGTAGTCATGCAAAGATATAAATAAATAAAATACACGACTGAGTCGCACGAACTTGCTCTTGTATCAAACTACGGTACTACAAAAATTTTAATCTATTAAGTTCGAAAATATAAAAAAATGGTCTAAACAAGAGATCAAGTTGTACGGCAGCTATCATTAAACTGTTGTTTAGCAAAAAACTATGAATGTCCAAATTTGTAAAAACCGTTTACAGCAAATCTCCGTTATGTGCATTTTTAGCCAAAACCTGAAATGCAGTTATATTAAGAGTTCTTCAAATATAACGTTCACAAAGTTTTATCAAAATCGTTAGAGCCGTTTTCGTTAAAATTTGGAAAAACTAATACCGTTACATGGGAAGTACCCGTTATAGCCGGGCTAAAACAAACATTCAAATTTGTCCTCTAGGGAATCACTTAAAAGTACTTCACACGAAGTTGGAAGAAAATCCGTTCAACCGTCTAGGCTGTAGATCGGTGAACATACAACCGAACATCCGCACATCCGCACAGACAGACCGACGGACGGCATGACGAAACCTACTTTTTGTGCTTCCCTAATATCGTAATGTTAGGTTTGATTAAAACCTAGATTTTTTTTTAGACGAAACCAATACTTGCCCTATTGAGCAAGTAAAAAAACATATAAATAAAGATAAAACCAGGTCTCTGGAGAGAAAGGCATTCGCTTACGATGTTGGGATTTATGTGTTTGCAGCTATTCGATGTTACACTTCCCAGCGGTGTTTCCTCGTTAATGCGAAGTCTTAAAACTTTTTGACTGCAATAACAAAGTGATCGCAGTAAATGCTTGCCTTTCGGAAAATTTAAGTTGCCTTCTTTCCCTCAGTGTTCGGGACCATTTGACTGTGATAAGATATTTATCGTTATGAAAAGTTTTTGACGTTTGTTTTCATTTTTTCAAAGATCGAAAATCGAATTCAAAGCTAAGGCGTGATAAAATTTACCATTTCACAGTTTCACAGATCGTCGCCCATGAAGTATGCAATGAAAAATAAATATTAAATAGCTCTTTATCCATTCTACTAAAACAATTCTTTCACGTCTTTCCACCCCTTCTAACTAGTCACTAGTGTCGTGCAACACCTGTTGCATTTACAGACACAAATTTTCAAATTAATTTTCATATTAGTATATAGAATTTGTATCATTATTTATTTTATTTCTTTGTTATGTTTTACAGACACATATGTAGTTAAAATATTGTAATTATTATTAAAAAATCAAAACCTAATTGGATATCGATACCCATTTTCAAAGACTGAGTTGTCAAAAGAAAAGTTATGTTTTTTATTTATTTCAGAGCCTTGACTGCAAAACATATGTGTTTGTTTTTCAGCTCATAGATGGTTCAGATCATGATTAGGACGAGGCCAAGATAAATAAACCAAACATTCTAAGTGAAAGCTGAACACAAAACAATCGACGTGAATTCGACAAAAGATAATACTATGAAGTTTGGTCAAAAGGTCATAAGTCCATTTTTGGCTAAAATGAGTTAAGTATGTACAAATAGTAAGAAAAAAAGATAACGAATGTAACACATCTATTTTTTTCTTCTAACTTGTTTATTGTACGATGATTTTTGGTCCGTTATACTCAATTTAAGTTAATGTTCCTTCAGTCTTTTTAATTGCATTTTAATTTGCAAAATAAGCCATGGAAGCGCGCAGTTCGTTGACAACGAACATATAACAGAAATGTGATGATTTCACGCAGTTTACAGTTATACTAGCTGAACATCACAAAGACGCAGACATGGTGCCTATAGTGCAAAGAAAAAAGACAAACTGGAAGCTGTGGAAGATGACACAATAGCATGTTTTGCTTTTGATTTGCAACAATTCCTTCCGACACCAAGCTTGTCCACATCGGTAGCTTTCTACAAGAGGCAGCTGTGGACATTCAAGTTGACTGTGAACGACCTTTCGGATGGAAGTCAAAAAACTATATGTGGCATGAAGGAATTGCTGTAAGGGGGGCAAATGAAAAAGCGTCATGCCTTTTTCTGCACCTCAAAAGTCTTCCTAAAATAATCAACTCAGTAAAGTTGTATTCTGATACTTGTGGAGGGCAAAATAAAAATACAATTGTTGTAGCTATGTTTTGCTATCGATGCATACACAGAAATCTGAAATCTTTCATACACACGATTGGTTTCAATTAGTAAGACAAAAAGAAAAGTTTTTTGGTGCATGAAATGCAGCCAGATGAAATTTAGAAATTTTCGAATTTGCTGAAATCGAGTTCAGGTTTTGTTGTGAGGAAAAAAGATGTGAATGGTGACATGTTTCGCTTTCAAAGCATAAAATGGCTTCGTTACACAAAAAATGAAGAAAAAAAAATATTTTTCAAACATCTTTGGATGAAAATATAGATTTTAAATGTGTAAGCTTTAAAAAGAGAGGCAGAAATTCGACAAGTTTTAAGTTTGAAAACGTGAAACCACCAGCAATCTCGGAAGAAAAAAATACGATATCCTATCACCTCTTTCTTTGATTCCAACATCATTTCATGATTTTTATAAAAAGTTAAAATCCAAGGATACGGAAGATATTAATCCTGATGTTGAAGATTCTGATGAAGAATAAAACAATCGAAAATGTACTGAGTTTCGTTTCATACATTAAAATTCTTTAATAATTTTTCTTTTTATGTTATTTTTTTCTAGTTTGAAAGTTAAATAAACGTAATAATTTTTATTATAACTTTTATCGTTGGATTAAAGATCCAAATTTCATGTTTTAATATTAATTTCTTGAGTTAAATAAATGCGTTTATTTATGAAACACTATGTACCTGTTTTATTACTTCATTCTGTATCTTATCTCAACTTTTTGGAAAAATAACTAAAAATAACGTTTGGTCATAACAACATATCTCCTTCAAATTATGCTTTTTCATCAATTTTTTGATACTTAATATTGAATTCTTATAGACCTAATAATAAAATATATTATTGCATTCAAACATTACTAAAATATCCAAAATGAGATTTAGTATGAATTATTGAACTTTCAAGTGGCTGTATCTCAAAACTATGTTTTGGACTTATAACCAGACTTCATATTTTATGGAAATAGGTATTTTATCAATTTATCGATTTCAAAGCCGCTAACGATAGTATAAATATAGTTGAATTATATCTTCATATGTCGAGGTTTAATAACCCTGATCAGAATAATGTTAGAGAATGCTCTTTGCATTATACTGAAACTATCTAAGACAGGAGATCCACTTTAAAATGCTAAAATGCTGCTTTAATATTGTGCTTGAGAAGCTAGTAATCAACGCCCAAACAAATGCACCGGGTCTGGTACTAATTTTAACAAATCTACTATGCTGAAAACATCGACTTGCTAGGAGACGCAGGCAGTTACTGCAGCCTTCGTAAACTTCAAATCAGAAGCGAGGAGAATCAGACTTGTTGTTAATCAGCATAAGACGAATTATATTATTTTATCAACAAAATTCGATCCCCACTATAGTCAGAACGTGACCATTGATAGGTATAACTTCGAGGTAGTCAGTTAATTTGTCTACCTGGGAACTGCTGTAAGCTTGAAAAACTACAACGCATAGGTTTTCTCTCGCTAATCATTATTTCTTCTAAGTTGGCAATTGAGTAACGAACCTCTTACTCGAAAACTAATCTACCTAATCATCTCAGTACTTGTCTGTGATTAGGAGATTGTCAAGATAGTGTTGTATAGTGACAAAAGGATAAGTAAGCATCCTCGAAGACGAACCAGTTGTAGTTCAAGGAAGAGAAAAGCCATACCTAATGTGACGTGACCAAGCAAGAATTTTGTTGTGCGAAAATTGATGCGGTTAGATTAAAATAGGACAGAAAATTAAGTTTATTTTCAAGATTTTTCACCAATATAAATAGAATTTTTATTAAAGGCCGAAAAGATTTTTCATCAAACTCAAACAAAAAAGAAGTAAACACTCAAAGTAATTTACGGTATTCTTAAATTATAATTAAATTGAAATGTTTGTATTTTGTTTGTAACTTACCGGTTTTCTTATGTGACTCTTGAAATATTCATACTTTTGTTTATAATCTCTAGAATATGGTACGGCTTGGCCAGCTATATTTGGATTAGACAGTCTTGGATCCTCCCATTGTGTTGTTCTCGTATCTGTTAGTACAATCAATGTTATTTTAATTATTTTTAGTTGATAAAACAAAAAAACTAACTGTGATCTATATAAAACACTCTGCCATCAGTATGAACACGTTCTTCCCAGCCTTCAGGCAGTGGTCCCAAATCATCTTCAACACGTCGTGTTTGATTTGGCATAGGACTAGCTCTGCCATTACGAGGATCGATCCATGTAGTTTTACGCGACACATGATCGATAAAAAACGTTCGGCCGTTTGGTGCTACTTGCATTGACCACTGTGGCGGCAAACTTTCTTCATCGTTATTCGTTGTGGTCTAAAAATAAATAAAGAATTAAAAAACAAGGGTCAAATTAAACAGATTATTCGTTACTTTCAACATAATAATCTTATAAATGATTTTGAGAAAAAAAAATTTATAAAGAATGGGAAAAATATTTAAAAAAAAAAAATGTTTCTTTACTTGATCGCCAACTGCTGTATTGTCTTCGACAGAATTTCGTCTTGTCGATGAAGCTGAGTTCTCCGATCGATTGCCACTATCGGCTTGATCTACATCCTCGGTCTTTATATGGTGGAATTGTGCATGATTTGGATATATTTTTTGTTTGTTGGGATAAAAGATGTTTTTGAAAACATAAAATAAGAGAAAAATAAATAAACAAAAATAAATTAAAATCAATTTTTTTTTTCTAATTATGCAATATTTAGTTTAAAAAAAAAAATATAATTTAACGTTAGACAAATTGTTAGCAAATAACTCAAAATACCAAATGTAAACCAAAGTTACATCAATGAAATGAATGGTTTTATAAATACTTACAAGATATTAACGTAAAGAAAGCATTTTATAGATATTATTTACATTGTAGAGATTTTCCCATGAACATTTATTGTATTAAATTGCAAAAAACTAGCACGAACAAATTTGAATAAAAGCATTTTACTATTTAAAACTTAATTTGTTTACCATACTGATATCACAATAATTCATAAAGAAATATGCAAGTGCATATTTATAGTTCTTTAAGTGTGTTTAAAAGTTCAATTTAATTCTGTAAAAGAATTGATTATGATGATTGGGAGATATAATTTCCATGCAATAAAATTAAAATAGGAAAAAAGCTCAGTCAATTCTACTTTTTTAAATTTGCTAAAGCTCAAACAGATGATTTTCTATGGAATAAATGGATTGGTAAAATGTGTTTAATAAAATAAATTGTATTCAGCGCAGCTACCTTAAGACGCTGCTTATTTGCAACAGTTGGGGAGGGGTTTAATAACAGCGAAACTAGTCATTGCTAATGCCGACGACTTAGTTATACTTACAATTGAGAAATTCCTTCATATTATTAGTGAGCTGTCAAAAAGAAGAGGTCTAGGAAATCACTCCTCTCAAAATATCGGATTCATACTTGATACATGAATTTGAAATTGAACGCCCCAGGAAAGAATCAAGAAAGCTTCTAATAGCGTTCTACTATGGAAGCAGACATTTTGCGAAAAATTTAGGTTTGAAACCCAACGAAATTTCGTGAAATTTCCACTGCGATAGTGTTCATACTTATATAATGTCATTTGTTGAACAAAACAAAACGACCTCACACCATTAAGAAATGTGATGTTTCTGATATATTTCAATACGTGCGGTAGGGGTCGTAGCGGTCAATATTGCTACCTGGAAAATGAGGTCAAAATGATAGGAATTCAGACCGTCATTTAAAAATATTGATTTTTGAGTTCGTGTTGAAGGCATTTATTTTCTAAAAGCTGATACTCCCCGCGTCGCTGACGCAGTAAAAATAATTGCGGAAAAATCGTTTTTAAAAGAGATATCTTGTTATATATTAATATGTTCATATGAATCAGTCCGTAAAGTAGAATTTTTGAAAAAAAAAATTGCATAAAATCCCGTCATAATTGGCCCAATTAGTTCCGGTCGGTCCATAAATAAGTGTTTTTGAAAAAAAAAGATACTCGAGTGTTAAAAAGGGAGCTGCCTGCCGGCTCAATCCTGTCAAAATCGGTCCACACGTTTCTTAGAATAACCGGAACAAACAGATGCTCTCATTTTAAAAATTCTAATTTTGTTATAAGAACCGCATATATTTTCATATGCATCCAGTCAAAAGCTGTTGTTTTGACGTTACAAGCAGACTGTTGGAATTCAAAGAACACATACGTAATTACTTATTGTGAATACTACTTTATAGTTCAGCATTTGGCAGCCCTGCTTTTATCTTCTTGTTGTAGTAGCTAAACGTTTTGTTTTAATAAATTCTTTATATTTCTTTTGTTCCTAAAAGTAGAGTCTTTTAATTCAATTTGGTTTAAGATTTCCAACAGGTTATGGGCCCAGAATAACCTACGCTTATATCTTTAAATCATAATTGTGGATTGACAAGAAACTATAATTGATAGTACGATTGTTAGATAAAGTTAAAACAAAATTTTTCGAGAAAAACAATATGGCGAATTCTTCGTTGCCAGGAATCGAAAAATTAAAAGGCAGAGAAAATTACAACGACTGGAAGTTCGCTGTGGAGAATTATCTTGTGCTGGAGGAACTTTGGGATTGTGTTATCAACGTCGAGACGGACACAAAGAAGTGTGCTAAAGCAAAATCAAAAATTATTTTGTTGATCGAGCCGATTAATCTCGTTCATGTGAGGGATGCCAAAACAGCGAAAGAAGCTTGGGACAAGTTAGCTGCAGCATTTGATGACAAAGGATTGACAAGGCGTGTGGGACTTTTAAGAACTCTAATTACAACCAATTTGAGGGAAAGTGGTTCTGTTGAGAATTATGTGAATAAAGTTATCTCGACGGCTCACAAGCTCAATGCAATTGGTATGGTGGTTTCCGATGAGTGGGTTGGGACATTGTTGTTGGCTGGTCTTGGCGACAACTATAAACCCATGATCATGGGAATCGAGAGTTCCGGCATAAAAATCACAGCTGATTCAATCAAGACAAAGTTGTTGCAGGACGTAAAAGGTGAAGATGGTGGTGATGAGACACATGCAGTTGCATTTTATGGTGGAACTTCAAACGTTAATTCGAAGAAGAAGAAGAAGAACGCATCTGGTTTAAAGTGTTTCGAATGTCATCAACAAGGGCACTATGCTAGGAACTGTCCAAACAAACCAGCGAGTCGAAAAGCAGATAAAAAAGGTAACTCAGCAAAAGTTGTATTTTACACGTCGTTTACAGCGGTCAAGAAAGAAATGGATCGTTCAGGATGGTTCATTGATTCCGGTGCTTCATCACACATGACGATGCGGAACGACTGGCTTCAAAACATTTCAAAAATTAACAGCGAGGAGGTCACAGTTGCAGACAGCTATAATCTGGTCGTAGAATCAAAGGGAGATATTCGCATGCAGTTGCTTGCAAGTGGAAGTGCAGTAGATGTGACGGTCAAAGATGTGATTTATATTCCAAATCTTTGTGCTAATCTATTGTCTGTGAGCCAAATGACGAAGAATGGCATTAAAGTATGTTTTGAAGACCAAAGATGCTACATGTACGATAAAGACAATGTTTTGATTGCAACTGCGAGTTTAGTTCAAGAACGGCTCTACAAACTGGATATGCCACCTTTAGTTAAAACGGCAGCAAATTTAGTTGAGCAACGGGCATCTTGTGAGCTATGGCATAGGCGACTTGGTCATGCAAATTATGACGTGATGATGAAAATGCAACAAGGGGCTGTTACAGGTTTGGATTTTTCGGGCAAACCAACTGGACGATGTGTGAATTGTCTTGAAGGTAAGCATTCACGAAAACCATTCAATACATCTGACGCACGTTCTAGTGAGGCATTGATGTTGGTGCACTCGGATTTGTGCGGACCAATGGAACAAGCTTCATTGGGTGGTGCACGCTACGTTCTGTTGTTTCTGGATGATTTTTCTCGAATGGTGTTTGTTTTTATACTCAAAGCAAAATCGGAAGTAAAAGACAAATTTATTGAATTTAAGCTTCAAATCGAGAACGAGACTGGAAAACGAATCAAAACTCTAAGAACGGATAATGGTACAGAGTATTGCAACGAAGGACTGCTTTCTTATTTGAAAAGTTGTGGCATACGTCATCAAACCACAGTTCCGTACACTCCGCAACAGAACGGGAAAGCTGAGCGTATGAACCGCACCATCATGGAGAAGGCTCGGTGTATGTTGGCGGATGCTGTCCTGGAAAAACATTTTTGGGCTGAAGCCGTTTTGACTGCTGCTTATTTGATAAATCGGACGCCGAGTAGAATGCTCAACTTTAAAACTGCAGAGGAAGTCTGGTCAAATAAAAAGCCCAACGTAAGTCATCTAAGAGTATTTGGGTCTACTGCTATGGTGCATGTTCCTGGTCCGAAGAGGAAGAAGCTAGATCCAAAATCTAAAAAAGGAATTTTTGTTGGCTATTGTGAAAACTCAAAGGCATATAGAATATACGACCCGGTTAAGAAAAAGCTTATTATAAGCAGAGACGTTGTTTGTTTAGAGGAACAAGATCAACAATTTTGCCAAGTAAGTTCCCAAGAAAATTATGTTAATATTTTTTCTTCTGATGCAGGGTGTTCAGTGGGGGATCTAAGTTCTAACGAAGCGGAATACATTGATGTCGGTAATGCTGAAGCGGGTGTTACAACAATAGAAAATGATGTAAAACTGTTCGACGTGGAAAATGTAACTAATGAAGAGTCGAACAGTGGAGAAGATGAATCATTTTACTCTGATGAAGAATTTGTTCCGCAAGTTACAGTAGCACCGACAACAGAGGTTGTGCGCAGATCCGAAAGAACGCCAAAACCCATAAGAAACAATGATTTTGTAACGTATATGGTGGCAGACACTAACGATCCTAAGAGTTATATCGAAGCTATTTGTAGATCAGATTCCGAGCAGTGGAAAAATGCAATCCAATTAGAATACAGATCGCTACTACAAAACGAAACTTGGGAAGAAGTAGAGTTGCCGCCTGGAAAGAAAAGCCTGAGTACAAAGTGGGTGTTCAAGACCAAAGTAGATGCAAATGGAAAAATTACCAGTCATAAAGCACGATTGGTGGCCAGAGGGTGTAACCAACGTAAGGGTCTTGACTACGAAGAAACATTTTCCCCAGTGGTGCGGTATGAGTCAATTCGCTTCTTGTTGGCTATGGCTGCTAAAATGGACCTGGACATTGACGAAATGGATGCAGTTACGGCGTTTCTCCAAGGAGATCTGGAAGAGGAAATTTATATATCACCACCAGAAGGTTTTCAAAAAACTAATAAAGTTCTTCGCTTAAAGAAATCAATTTATGGTTTGAAACAATCTTCCAGGGTATGGAACATGAAGCTGGATGGTGTTCTAAAGAAATTTGGTATGATTCAATCCAAACTAGACCCATGTATTTACTACAAACACGATGAAGGAAAAATAATGCTGATTGCAGTTTACGTGGACGACATGCTAATAATTGGCAATCATACTAAATTAAAGAAACACCTGAAATCAACCTTGATGAGCGAGTTCCATATGAAAGATTTGGGGGTTGCAAACTCGTTTCTTGGACTTCGATTAAAAAGAGATAGATCGAATGGGCGACTTTGGATTGATCAGGAGAATTACATCCGAGAGATTGTTGACCGGTTTGGACTGACGAACGCCAACATATGTTCTACGCCGATGGATCTAAGTCAAAAATTGAGCAAGGAGATGTGCCCAAAAACGAAGAAAAAAACTGAAGAAATGTCAAAAATACCATACCAAGAACTTGTTGGAAGTTTGTTGTTTGCTGCACAGGTGTCAAGACCTGATATTAGTTACGCAGTAAATTTTTTAAGTCGATTTAACGCCAACCCTGGCAAAGCGCATTCGATAGCCGCAAAGAGAGTACTCCGATATTTGAAAGGTTCTGCAGAGAAAAAGCTGTGCTATCAGAAGGAAATCGATAACATTGATACAATAAGTGGCTATTGTGATGCGGACTATGCTAGTGACATCGATGAGAGGAAATCTGTCACAGGATACGTTTTCATTATGGGACAGGGTGCAATATCCTGGTGTTCGCGAAAACAACCAACAGTGGCTCTATCAACTACGGAGGCAGAGTATATGGCGATGAGTTCAGCTGTACAAGAAGCTATGTGGCTCCAAAGTTTAGAGAAAGAACTTTCTACAAATGCGAAATCATCAATTCAGTTATTTTGCGATAATCAAAGTGCTGTCTGTCTGGCGTCAACTAATGCATATCATGCCAGAACAAAACACATTGATGTTCGACATCATTTTGTCCGCAACAAAATACTCAACGGTACTATCAAAGTTCATCATATACCAACTACAAAAATGGTTGCTGATATAATGACCAAACCTTTAACCGCAGAAAAAACGAAGAACTTCACAACACTTATGGGATTTCAAACATAAAATTCTTATGCGTTCTAGTGGGGGTGTTGGAATTCAAAGAACACATACGTAATTACTTATTGTGAATACTACTTTATAGTTCAGCATTTGGCAGCCCTGCTTTTATCTTGTATCTTCTTGTTGTAGTAGCTAAACGTTTTGTTTTAATAAATTCTTTATATTTCTTTTGTTCCTAAAAGTAAAGTCTTTTAATTCAATTTGGTTTAAGATTTCCAACACAGACACAATAAGAATAATATACTTCAAAGAATCGAAAATGGTTTTTAGGTAACAACGATATATGTATTCGCTTTCGCACAGAAACGCCAAAATCAGCACTTCACTGATGTCAGATGAACATTTTGTTTATCATTGTTGACAAATTTTTTAAAATTAAAACATAATCATTAAAAACAAATTTCGTATGATTTTATAATAATTTACAAATTATTTTTTGTAAGATGTTGAGTTTAACAGACAGAAAAAAAGGCGATATCATTTTAATTTGCAATCTGTGAAGTGATAGCTGTCACTTAAATTTTTGTTTTTTATTTTTTTTGCAACTTAGTAAAAGTTGTTATTGTTGTTTAGGGCAACACTTCCCGAACCGCTTTATCACAATAAGGGGCGATTTGCAGCGAACATCTTCTTAATGTTCCCTTCTTTTATTGTTCTTGTTTTATTCTAAATCTAGCATTTATGTCTACGGTCCAAGGACCCTACAAATCCGGAAGGATACAAATTGTCAACATACCCGCAACTATGCTGGTAAAGAACTCGAAACCGTTTTTTCAGACTATGTGCAGAGATGGCATCACAATCACCTACCTGATATGAGTTTCAAAACTTGTTTCATATCAATATGTACCTTCATTTTAAACATAAAACGGGTATTTAAAAAAAAAAGAATTTATGATGCCGCACGTACAGTTGTTCGTATATGCCTAAGAAAGTTCAATCCTATTTTGGCGGAAAAAACGCAACGAGTCCAATTTTTGTATAAATAAGTACGTCAACTAACAAAGTTGTAGAATTTGGTACGATACAAACCCACATGAGATCCAAAAGCGTCCATTGCATTCTGAAAAAGTCACTGTTTGATGTGGATTTTGGGCTGGCGACCTCAACGGTCCATATTTTTTTGAGGCTTACTTTGGCCAGGAAATCACCGTCAACGGCCGGCGAGTGCTATCTATAGGTCGATGATTACCAACTTCTTTTAACCTTAATTGGTTAATGTGGAAACTAACAGCATTTGGTTTCAACAGGCTACGTGCCAGAGACACAGCTCACGCCATATTGGAAATTCGGCACCAGCGATTCAACTTACTTGTAAGTGATGTGAACTGGCCACCGAAATCGATCGATTTGGCCCTATTAGACTTTTTCTTGTGGGTTTTTTGTCTTGAAGTCGCTGGTCCATGCAAACAAATCACAAACTGCACAGCAGTCCTCAAAGCCTACATAAACCATGCCATCGTTCAAATTCTACCTGATTTATGCGTCAGAGCATTGTATATAAAAACAATAGTAAAATTACAATTCGAAACTATTAGGGTCGAGTTCCACAGTTGCCGGAACTACCATCGAGTTTATTTGACTTGGGATATTTATAATAACAAAACATAGAGAAGCAATACGCACATAATGAATATATTCAAGAACTTACGCTTCCAACAACAAAAATGATATACTTTCGTATCATAGCATAGTTTTCCAAATTCTGTAAGTCTATGAAATATCCCGAGCCACTCAAGCCAGTGGTTAAGTTCCATAAATAAGTGGCCACGGGGGAAATTGAGTTATGCAATTATTATTAAAATATATATATAAGGTGAGAGTCATGAAAAAATGGGCGTTTCGGATGCGATCCAACCAGAGAAGCAGCAGCGGACATTTGAACGATGTTATATTTACATAATGGCCTTTTAAACGAATACAAAAAGTCGATGATATCTCATTAACATTTTGTTTTGTTTTAAATTTGAAAATAAGAAGCGCTTAATAAAAGAATCTTCAGAATAAAGATGCTTAATATGTAATCTTACCATCACCCTAATTTGTAAATATTATGCTAAAAATATTATATATTAGTGAACTCAGCATAAATAAATTTGGTATCTAGCATCATGCTAACTTAAAAACACCATTTTCTTCTATGTATATTATTTTTTTTAGAACAATTCTAAATATTTAGAATAATAATGTTTTCCTTCACAAAGTTAATTTTGTAGAAATGTTAAAAGAAAAGTTCATTCAAACATTCTACAAACGAATTTTGATCTTAATGCTATAAAGATACATTTTTTACTGAGAATTATTATTATGATATTTATGAGGAAAACATAGCAAGATGCTTATCAATGCTAACTAGTATCATGCTAATACCTCAGCAATAATATTTTTAAAAAATTGCACTATTAATTAGTAACTTCTACTTCTTTTTGAATTTTAATTCTTTGTTATCTTTTACCATATTTTCAGTTGCAATACATAATGTAGAAACTAATAAATAATTTGTATATATACGATTCATGCTTAATTATGGACTTTTACAAATGTATCATAATGAAAATAATGGAAATTTCAAGGTATTTTTTTATAGAAAAAAAAAAGAGCTTAAATATTTAAACACTTTTCATCTAAACAATGCCAATTAGTTTGACGAGTGACATCAAATCATGAAAAACATAAAAAGTAGCAGCATCAAACAAGTTGAATAAAAAATTTAACAAAAATTTAAATGTCTAACCGGTTGGAAACGATAGTCCTGACTAGTCCTGTAGTTGCAACTGCGTAAAGTGTCTATGACTTGTCTTGCCATTGGCACAATCGGCCCCTGGCGTACTGGCATTAAATCAGTTATAAGACTAGTATACGATCTAATATACAAATAATAGTTTAATTAGTTTGTAATTTCAATTAAGTCAAGTATAAACAAAAGTAAAAAAACCTTTCAACTGTATCCGTAGTAGATGTGGTGGGAGATATAGAACGAAGTATATATTCGTCAGTAGAAGTTTCGCTGTTTGCATCCTAAGCAATGTAATGTAAAATCTATCATTTATCGTTCTAATCTTTATATGATGTTAAATGAAAGAATGAGCGATTTTATTGAAAACTAATTTTATAAATAATGATTACCGAACTAACGTAAATACCGGCGGCAGTGACTTAATATTCTTGGATTGATATGAGAAGTTGTGTAATTTCTTTTATAAACACGTTAAAAGAAATGTCAACGATAAATCATATAACTGGAAAAAACATTTTCTGTGACAAGTTCAGAAGAATACAGCAACTGACACAGAAAGTTGCAAAAATGAATGGGTGTATGGACACGAATACAAAAACATTTACAAATGAAACAATTGCTTTTTAAAAACTTTTTAAATTTTTGTTCAAAAAAACATCCATTACGGTCAGTTCGTAAACAATCTCATTTTACGCTATTATTATAGCTAGTAGTCTTACATTTAAAACTATAAGGACGTAACACATCGAATTTATGAACATAGAAACGAATAACATTAGAGACAGTTTACATTTTTTTTAGCTAAAATCTTGTCAACACAAATAACTTGATTTAAAATCTAACCGAGTTTTGCCTGCCTTCGTTGTTGTTATTATTAGTTGGTCCCCAACTGGGCGTAGTTAAAGAAGCACCAACTGATGATGTCTCAGCATCCACGTAGTTACTATTTCTTGCATTATCCATAGCTCGTCTGGACAATGAACTCGGTACACTTGGTGCCTGACGTATAGGTCTATTTATGAGACTAATCAATGAATTTAATTTGAGAAAATGATTGAGCAAACATTAATGCAAATTAAAACAACCTTCCACTTGTATCCGAATTTAATGAAGTCAACGATATAGAGCGTGGTGAGGTGGTGTCATCTATGCTAACTTGACTGATGGTATCCTAAACAAAATACTCAACATTAATGATTCGAATCTATGTAATACAGATGCATTATTCTGTGTACAACTAACAAACAATAATTATTAAGACCTAAGGATTTTATTTTTTTTTTCCAAAAAAAAATTGTCTACTTTTATATGTGTAAATATTTATGTATTAATTACAATAGTTTTTGTGATGCGTGGCAGTTCTGCCAGGCTATTAATAGGATCCTCCCCATCATTAGTTGGCAATCGATCACTATTGCTTGCGTCTTCATTAGCAGTGCCATTGGCATCATCGTTGCCATCGTCATTATCACCATCTATGACGGCATCTCTACTTAATGAACGTGAATACGATGAACAACTGCTTGAGCGACTCGATGATCTACTATTATTATTACATCTAGATGATGCTGCTCCATCAACCAATACGGTCGCATTCTTATTTTTTTTTAAATTTATTTGCACACGAAAAAGCAAAACAATTGAGTGAAGTTAAAATATATAATGTGTAAAAATCCACATATTTAAATTGTTTATTTAAATCATGCAAAAGAAAGTAATGTAAAGAAACCTTATTATTGTACAAAATGTAATACAACACAAAATAAGTACGAAAAATTGCAAACCACTTACCGGATTTCTTTGCGCCTCTGAGTCATCCACACTGATGTGGAACCGTCTTTGAAAATCAGATGCAGCAGCATCATCTGAAATCGAATTTGTTGCTGATCTGCAAATAGAAGGTTTATTTATTTTAATACATCAAGACCATTCTTTCAATTACTTTTTGGAAATTTACTTACAAAAGAGGTCTGTTCCATTGTGTCGTTCGGGCTGTATGATTGACGTAATACGTTCTCCCATTTGCATCTTGCCTTTCCTCCCATCCTTGAGGCAGAGGTTCTGACGCTGTGTTTGGAAATGGATTCTACAAATTGCATACAAAACATTATAAAATATTTTTTTTATAGAAAAAGATAAATTATATATAAGTACCCCTGATTGTGTTCCAGTTATTGAAACGTTTTCCACATGATCCCAATCTCCATCGGGTGATGAATTTACTTCATCACGAATATAAGCGTGATATATGTCTAAGGTGCCCTTTATTCGGGATTTGGCGCTATAAACAAATAAAATTTAATATTGTGTTTATGTAAATAAATAAAAAACGAACACACACATGTGTACATATGTACACATGGATACATATATTAAGTAATAGAATAATTATAAAACTATACAAAATACATAATAAAATCAAGTTGGTATAATAGCTGGTAGAATAAGAAAAATTAATTTCAATTGAGCCACCAAGATGGTAATTTTTGTTTTAATTAATTTAACGCAATTGAATTGAACTGAAACGAAAAGAAAATCAACAGCAACAACAAACAGTATTATTCTTAAATTTCAATAAAATATAAAAGATGACCCAACAATCGTATTAATTAATTTTTTACTTTTATTTTGTTTGCAAGCTTAATATTTTTTGTTTAGTTCTATAAAATAAATTTAGTGGCACTGACAGCTCTGACAGCTCCGGAGAACCACGGTCTAGTGAAGACTTACAACTCTTAACCAATCCTTTTGTGTGCGTTGTTAGTTCTACAGGATTTTTTTGTTCAAGATATCTAAAATATAAACTGGCTTTCAATATATTAATTTTTATTCTAAGTTTCTATGGTAAAATACATTTGATAGTATCAAAAAGATTGCAGATGAATCAATGTATTATATTGAAGGCTTAGGCTGAATGCATATAATATTGTCATGTCTGCATGTATTCAAGATGTAAGTTGTAAAAATGGATTAAATGTAAAATCGTTTTAAGAGTACAAATCTTATCTACAATCTACTAATTCATATAAATTATTTTCTGACTTGGGAAACGTTGATCTAAATATTCTAGTTTATATTTTAGTTGTTAAATAAATAAAATGCCCGACTCAGTCACACGAACTTGGTCTTGTATCAAACTATGCGATTACGAAAAATTAAATAAGTATATTAAAATATGTTATAAAGCAAAATATACCGATAAGGGCGGCAACGTGAACTCTCGTTGTATGGTAAGTACTACAGAATTTTTGGAGACAGCAAGTGTTCCAGAATGTTTCAAAACAGCAATTCACAAAAAGGATGCAACGAGAATCCTGAAAACTACAGACGGATATCTTTCTTAAATACTTCTGTTAAACTATTTAGTGCGCTAATTTTTAACAGGCTCACGCCTTTAATGGAAGACAAGAGAATCTTAAATTGCTGGATTTAGGAAGAATTATTCGACCCTTAACCAAATATTTACCTTGGTGAACATTGCAAGAGCTACAAAAGAAGAAACAAGAAGCTGTATGCCTCCTTCGTAGACTTTCGTGCCGCTTTTGATTCCATCTCACGTGAAGCACTTTTTTACAAGGTTTACAAGATCAGAGTCTCGAGTAAGATTGTAACTTTATTAAAAGCGATGTATGAGAAGAATGTGGCATATGTCTGGGATGTGGAGTTCATTTCTGAACTTTGTTTTTATAAATGATATCATAGAGATGGTTGTAGGTGGAGTACACCTTGGAAGTTTGCGGATTCCTGGTTTAATTTTTGCTGATGATATATAATTTTTCTGTTGGAATCTGTTACAGGTATGGATCTAATGATGAACAGACTACAAAGTTACTGCAAACTTTGGAATCATACGGTGAATTTAGACAAATCTAAGATGATGATTTTCAGAGATGTTGGTGGTAGATATTCGCGTGATGAAAAATTGACCTATAAATGTGAAATTGTGGTAATAGTTCGTGAATATAAGTATAGGTATTGAATCTTAACACGAAAAAACACTTTCAATGTAAAATAGCGGAGACAAAAAGAGCAGTTTCATCTGTTTGGGGCCGATGCGTTAACAATATTATGTATTGAACATAGTGCAAAACTGCAATTATTTCGTGCTACTGCTTGTGCTATATTGCTTTATGGGGCCCAAGTTTTGGGTCATAAAAAATTTGAAGATGTGGAAAGGTTTTTGAGATATTTCCTGAAACGAATTTTTCGCCTGCCTACAAGCACACCAAATTATGCTTCATATGGAAACAAGAGTACCGACCACTTTTATTTGAAGGCACTCTTAAGCTGTATTTTGAGTAAATAATTAAAGTACTGGAGATGGAAGTAACAAGGTTGCCCAAATAAGTACTACAATATGTTATAGCTACAAAAGGACATGTCGTGAATAGTTGGGAAGAGCTGGGAGCTAGTCTGAGAGTTAAAGTGTGCGTTACAGCCGAATTAAGACCGTTGGAGTTAAGGAACGTGTTTCATTAATTAACACAGAAAGGTAGCCACTCTTCATATGAACGATTTAAGACGGAAGCACGAAACTCACTCTTGAGAAACACATACAGTCAGCTTAGTTTTGATTTACGTGAAGATTCATATTTCCAAAATCGATTTAAGCTGAACATAGTAAATATAATTTTTCAAATAAGAGGTGAAACATTAAAGTTAAATTACATTCCGCATCGGGCAGATTTGCCAATTCTATGTTACCTATGTAACCTAAAAGAGAGGGAGGATACTTTCATCGTCAAGTGTCCCATTTTAAACGAGTTCCGGATGAGGTACTTTCCTGCAAACACGTGAAAACATTATTTCTTACTAGCACTGACTTACAAGAACCTGTGAGTACAGACTAGAAAGGGCAACTGAACAATTCACTGCAATTGTCAATAAATCCACGTTGTTTAAAGAAAATCAGTCCAACCGTTTAGGCTGTAGTTTGATGAACAGATAAGTGAGATAAGTGTGTTTGGTTTTAACCAACATATTCGCCGTTGAGAATATATTAGACGTGGATATCGAGCAAATACGAAAAATGGTCTTCCCGAGCCCGAGTATGACGATTGTCGGTTTTTTTTTTTGAATATCAAACGGATATGTGTGGATGTGATATACAGGGTGTCCCGCTACTCAACGTCAAGCGGTACCGGGTGATAGTGTAGGTTATACCCGTACTGCAAATAGTAAGAAAAAAAAATTATCTCGATGGGTTACGCAATAATAGCAATATTTTGAAAAATTATGAAAATCGATACCCAGGGCCACATTTGTATGTACTGTAGTCACAAATTTTAATATTTTTCAGTGATTTTTTGTTTACGTTATCCTTAATAACCATGCTACTGAATGCAATCTCGAAATCTAAAATAAATATTGTAATTTTCACAAGAAAACTGAAGTTTGACTGAGTCATTTTTCAAACAAATTTTGTAAGCAAACTTTAACACATCATATTTTTTTGTTTTACATTTGTAAAATTATAACTTTCCATTTTTTAAGTAAGGTTAATTTGGTCTTTTGCATTCAAGAATCTATTTTTAATAGGTAATTTTACAAAAGAAACTTAATTCTCTATAACTTTATCCAAGGACTTTTTTTTGTCAGATTAACAGTTTAGAGTAGACGATATAATGGAATGCTTGATGAAAAATATAAAGAAAACACTTGTTTTGTAATTTTTCTCCCTTGCGATGCGTGTATCTCGGAAACAGTTGATATTTGGAAAAAAGTAACAAAAATTGTACAACATTTGTTTATTTAAAAAAAAAATCGCTAAGACTCACCATTTCCGTGGTATAAGAGTAAGTCCCCAAAAGCCCCCTTTGGGGGGCTTTATACTCCTTGCCCTACTCCGGAACACCTCACAGGGATCAGGACTTCTAGTATGTTAACTACTTGAGCATCTTAAACAATATTTTAAGGACATGGCTTCCTTCCTTCAATCAATAAGAAATAATACGTTCCTATTTAAAAAAAAAATTAAATTTTACTTGCTCCAAAATGGTTTAAATGTTGGTAACATGATTATGGAAGCAGCAAGTGGCAAATGTCGAACTATTTTGAAAACTTAATAAAATGGGCCAATTTTTTAAATAACTTGCCGTGGGTAGTGTCCTTTTTTGAAATATGATGTGTTAAAGTTTGCTTACAAAATTTGTTTGAAAAATGACTCAGTCAAACTTCATTTTTCTTGTGAAAATTACAATATTTATTTTAGATTTCGAGATTGCATTCAGTGGCATATTAAGGATAACGTAAACAAAAAATCACTGAAAAATATTAAAATTTGTGACTACAGTACATAAAAATGTGGCCCTGGGATCGATTTTCATAATTTTTCTAAATATTGCTATTATTACGTAACCCATCGGGATAATTTTATTTTCTTACTATTTGCAGTACGGGTATAACCTACCCTATCACCCGGTACCCGCTTGACGTTGAGTAGCGGGACACCCTGTATAACAGAAAGTGAAATGGAACGCTGTATACGATGACCGCCACCGATAAAAGTCAAAAACGTAATACATTTTTTATCATAAAGTAGAAAAATTAAATAAGAAAAATCAAAAGTTATTTCAATGATAAATGGAGTGCGTGAGTTTTTTGTCGTGCCATTGCACAGCTGTGGGTTCAAAGTCCGAATTAAAATAACCGGGGATCCTATTTTTTCTGTATTAAACAACTAAACCACCCAGCTGTATGAACTATACACTAACAATAGGGACGCACCGTAACGGTTACAATTGAAAATGCGATCAATCTCCCAAAAATCAACGGAGCAGCTAAGATAAACGGCATTCTAGTTGAAGATATTTTTAAAGTGTAAAAGAAAGGTGATTTCAAGAACTGTTATAATTTTGTATCTTTTTATATATTTATATTTGTATATTTTCCTTAAAATTATGGAAACAATTACTTCCGAAGACGGGAATAAAAGAGAGAATCGAGTATACACTACACAAAAACACCAAGCTGGTTGTCGTAGTGAAAGATCATCGGTACTTCACGTCAACACTCTGCGTATCATTCGAACAATACCTTATGTTTGTGGATTTTTAATTTTTTATTTTTAATTCTTTCACTGATTCTTCTATTGATTCTGAGTGACGTGGAAACTGTATGGACACAAAATCTCATCCAATTAGATTATGTGGATGCAATCTTCTTTTTTTGGCACGTAAAATCAGTGGACTAGTCCAGAATCATCAATAAATCCAAGTGAATGGATAATCCAATTGAACGGATAAACGGAACTGCTGATTTTTTCAGATTGGAAAAACAGTCATATCTTCTAAAAGACCAACTTGAGGAATGTAATTGCTTTTTCCATCGACCGAATCAAGAGAGCTACGTTTTAAATGGTAAGTCCATAGATGCAATGTACAGCTTTGGTGGATCACAACGCAGGATGAAAAAAAGTCAAAAGAAAATAAATGCAGACAAAAATAGGGTTTGAAATTGTTATACACTGAATCCTCCTATAAGACGTGGTGGGCGAACAAAATCAAAAGTGTGATCGACTGATTGAAACCCGGCTTTTGAATATTCGAACGTGGTCACAGATAAGGCGGAGATAATCAATGAAATATAACTATTTTTTGATTTTATTTCATTTCATAACTGTTTTTTTTTATTTCATTGTTAATTTTGTTAATAATAACCAATATTTCTTCATAAAATCATTGAAGCTTGTGCTTGACATGTATACCCAGCGTGTGATACTAACCTTAAATTTTATAAAAGTACTTAGCCATACATTTAGTATAATTAATTTTAGCTATTATATCTAGTTTATAGTGGTGATAATGAGATGAGGGACTTATTTCATTTATAACATTTATACTTTTTTGTTTACAATATTTGTTGTTGCTGTTAAAAATCGTATATATAATTAAAGCAAATTACAACTAAAAAAATTTAAATGAATTGCAAATCATAAACATACCCTACTGACCTTCTAGGCCGCAATGAATAACTTTTTGAATTAATAGTTCGTCCCTCTTGCTCTTTGGGTAAATTGACAAGTGTCAGTTCGACCATCCCCAGAAAATCATCTCTGGTCAAACGATTTTCATCGAATACTTGGAATACTAATTTGTGTTCGTTTGGTTTTACCTAAAAACATAAACAAAAACAAAGCAATTAAATAAGTGCATACAAAATAGATATAAGCCGTTTTGAATGTACCCACCCTAAAAACAAATTCCTCATTCCACATTGGATTCAAAGTCTGCACGAATTTTTGTTTTGAATGAAAAAATACAAAATAAAATAAATTAATCAAGAGTTCGTATGCACTTATGACATGCGGTATTACCTTCTTTTTAGTCTTAGTTAGGACTGAGTCGATATTTATATCACCATGAATTGTGTTGAGGTCGATTCTGACATAAGGATCACTGCAAAAAAAAAAAGAAAGAAAACATAAAAAGCGTTTAGTAGGTATTAAAGTGCTGATTGGCTTAACACCTTCTGTACATTTACCTGGCTCCGAAAATGTCTTTTTTAGCTAAGGATTGCCCGCCAAGTACTTTAATGCGTAGCTGACTTGTCTCAGTGTCATTCTGCGGGGAAAAGTAAAAAGAAAAATGTCACATTTAAACACGCATTTAATTACATTATTCAAGAAATAAAATGTGTTTGTTCTATATAACGACAACGGATGGACGGACTACACAATGTTTTGAATAGTCTGACATTTTACTGTTAAGTGGTCATTTATGTGAAAAGGGTGGTTACTTTTATGTGTATAATGTGACATCATTGGTGAAAAATGAGAGCTCGTTAAGGGTATTATTTGAAATGTTAGCGAGGTTACGATATATTATGTTTGCTATGTCAGCAGATACCGGATAGTTGTTGTGAAAAAAAAACAAGGGACAAATTGTTTCTGGAACATGTACTGGCGACACTTAATTCAATTTGTTTTCCTTTCTGAAATTTTAAGCTGCAAAGCATGTAAACGACATACTGCCTCCTTCCAAAGTAAAATGAAACGATTATGACTTTTCGGACGAATCATTAACTTTTTGAGGTAATACTGTGGGTGACTGTGGGTGACAGGGAAAGTTGCAATAAAAATTGCAATAAAAAGCTGAAAGTTTAGCATGTAATAGTTTATGATATACTGTAAACACATAATATGTGGTAGAATTACATACTGCAAAAGCATTATACATTTTGAAAATACATAATTCAATCAATTGCATTAGAATCATTTCTGATGTTCACATATTAGTTGTGTTCGTTGAGCCCTGGGGTCGCCCTGAAGTCACCCCAAAGCGTTTTTTGAAAAACCTCAACTCGCCCTGGGTAACAAATTCTCTGTTTTTTGAGACCTGAGGTCGCCCTCAACTCGCCCTGAAGTAGATCTAGATATTTTGCTGGGGCGAGTTGAGGTGAACAAATTGACATGTGTGTTGTCAAACGTATATTTACAATTGAATATTTTATTTTGCTTTCACAATGCAAAGAAAATAAATTATAGATTTATTTTAACGAAAATATATATAAAACATACAAAAAAAACAAAATGTAATTGTTTTATGTTTTGGGATGTACAAAAAGCAACAAATTTCAAGTTTTAATTTCGGAAACAAATATTTTTTGTCTTTCCTTTAGTCAACAACACAAAACCTACCCTTGTGCGTTTTTTGAGAACCAGAAAACCCAGGTTTTTTTGACAGCTCTTGGGGCTGTCAAGAAAACCTGGGTCGACCGTGGGTAAAATTGATACAATTCAACGAACACAACTATTATGTAACTCTATGATTTGACTTATTTACTTGACAGGAAGAATTTCATTCCGGGAAATATATATTGCGGTTTTCAATAAACATGATGTTACGATGATAGGGTAAGCCAATAATGACCTTGCAAATGTATTTTCCCTTGCAAGTGATATTTGTTAGAAAACAGAAAGGTAAACTAACGACCTGCGTTCTATAGGATCTAGAGATGTGATATCTCTCAAAAACTAAGAAAACCGAATAAACCTTTAAGGACACTGAACGACCAGCTCTACGTCACGCGCAGACCTCACACGCAGGGGTGGAATCGCGTAAGCTGATAGTTGATTGTCACATTTTTGATCATCACTTGTGATCAAATTGATTTTTCCTTCTGCGTAAGGTGATCACATCCACCAATTCAACTCAATTCAACTTTGTTTAATTTTGTTTAATTGGTTTTTAGCTATCACTGTGATGATCACCTTACGCAGACAGAAAGTGAAGATTTTGACTGTCACTTATCACAAATCACCTTAGCCGATTCCACCCCAGGTCGTGATAGAGAAAAATCTATTGTGATGAAAACGGAAAATCGCCCAAACCAGAAAAATGAGGAATCGCCCAAAAAAATTCTTGTTTGATTCTTCATTTCATACTTTTTGATGAATATTCATAATCGACCAAGATCG
Organism: Baccha elongata; assembly: GCA_951217065.1. NCBI lineage: Eukaryota > Metazoa > Arthropoda > Insecta > Diptera > Syrphidae > Baccha > Baccha elongata. The sequence goes on from OX578272.1 coordinate 173,605,567, forward strand.
ACCAAGAAATATAGATGCAAAATCGCCCGAAACAGTAATTTTTTTTTATAAAAAATCACCCAAAATATTTTTGTCAAAAAAATAAATTAAGAATCACCCAAAATTATTGGACGAACTTGATAAGTACGAGAAAGCCCAACGAAATGTTTTCAAAAACGCCCTAAAAATAATAAATAAACACCTAAAATTAGACCGATAAGTAATGATAATCATGTTGGCATTTGTAATGATAACAATTTTACTAACTTTATTAAACAGAGTTTTGACAATTTTTTGTATTGTTGGATTTTTACTATAAGGCAAGTAATGAATTCGTACAAAAAAAAAGTTTTGAGATAGAAATCAAACATGAGATTAAGATGATAGCGCAGTCAAAAACAGTGGGTCTGGCAATTCTGTCCGTTATTCCTAAAAAAACAGTTTAAACGGTACCTGCCATATAACGGTTTTTGTTTTAATTTTGACTTTCTCGTTAACGATTCTGCGGATCTTAACTAAATTTTATTTATAAGAAGCAATCCTCACTTTTATGAAAACATAAGTATTGTGTTACAAACTAGAATAGTATGAAATATATTGGCCTCTTTCACAAAATAAATTGGCCTTATTGCACTTTGCTAAAGTGAAATAAGACCAACTGTCCTAAGAGAAATGTTTGAAACTTAGTTTTCAAAAATATGATTTCTCTAAGTATAGATACTTTTGTTTTGAGAAATTCTGTCTGTCTGGTTGAAGCAGTACCTACAGCCTAAACGCCTGAACTGATTTAGTTCAAATTTGGTACCTATGTCAGGTTCCAAGAACATTCCTTAAAGAACAAATTTGAATTAGTTATTCCATTTTAATTTTAGGCCAGGGTTACTTATACACGTGAGTTTTACATACCTACAGACTTAAAAAAGTGAGTTACTACAACGTTTACACTATAGCTGTACTTTGAGTAAAAAATGCTATATGTCAGTTAGAAAACTTACGACAGCCCATTGAATACGCTGTAATTGACTGATGTCTTGATTATACCCTTTCGTTTCACTTCCAACTCACGTATGTTGTTATATTTTCAGTATAGGCTTCTTACAGAGTTGTTTACACTAGTAATTTTTTTCAAAGTTTACTCTCACGAGTAACTCACGAGCCTGGCCTTAGAAATGATTTGAAAACTTGAACAAATCTCAATACAAACATTTTGCAAAAACGCATAAATTTTTTTGTAAATTCAGTACTAGGAAAACAGCATGCCCTAAAAATTAAAATTTTAAGTACATTATATGCAAACTATTTAGGTACCACTTTAAATTGGTGTACTTTTTTGAAAATTCAACTTAATTTCCTACATACTTTGATTTTGGTTTAAATTTTTATAAAAAGTAAACTAAGCGCTTTTAATAAAAATGTATACGATTTTATTCGTATTTTTTATTTATACATATTTTAATTTAATTTTGTTTCCATTTAGTCCACGCCTTTTGCAACAAGAGCGAGTCGTTTTTATAAAAAATAGAAAGTATTTTGTTCAAATATTCTTAAAAGTATGTAATAAAGTAACAGCTAGGTAAACATTTTAAATAATAAAATAACAAATATCCCTCTTATCACATCAGGATGATAACGTTTTAGGTTTTGGTAATTATGAATCACCAAAACCTAAAAACGTAATCAATAAATTAATCTAAATTGTGTTATTGTTTATTATGGCTTCATACGTTCACTTTTTAAATTGCGGAGAACTATAATTCATAAGATTATTATGTTATAGGGCCTTATTGCGATTGTCAATTATTAATTGGTAATTGCTATTTATCAACCAATTTTTTCAAATGGCATTGCGGTTGTCAAATATCAATGAACAGTCGCTAAATTTTCAATTTTCATCAACTTTCTATTATGAATGGAAAAATCGGTATTGTGAGTGTCATTTGGCATCAAATTTATTGGTATTGGTCAAGTTTTCTTTCAATCAAAAAAATTTAGTTGATGAAAAAACATGTCCACGAGACGCACAAAAATACAAGTTTTTTCTTGCAGGTACCTAATATAAGGCAAGTTATAATTTCGCGAAAAAAACACGAGTTAACAATCAAACAGGATTTTAAATATGTAGGTACCTACTTATTTTTGTTTTCTCTTACAGCAAATAGGTAATTATTGTAGGGCTTTCTTACAGACGGATATATTGTCATTATTTTGTATATTCGACTCTTGCACACCTGAAGCTTCATAATGGGTAAATACTTTTTTCTCTATCTCTCAAAGTAATATTTGGTTGGTTTGACAGATTCGCAAAAAGGGATATTTTCGATTGAAATTTCCCTTTATTATGGAAAATGTCAAACAAATTGTGATCAATAATTCACAACGGTCATTATTATTCACAATGATCGAAACTTTTATCAATCAAGTTACACAATAACAAAATTTTAAATTATTGATAAATTTATACAATTATCAATTTGTAGATAATTGATAATCGTAATCGGGGTGAATGATAATTCAAGCACAATTTCTTTATATTTTACGTTAAATATTCAATAATCTGTCATTTACTTTCAGATTACTTTCCCATAAAAAGGAAACCTATTTATATAACATGTACACAAGTATGGTAGGTACCTACTTTTAAAAGAAGGTTATCGAAGAAAAATGAACATTATAATTATATAGCTAAAGAACGTCATTTCCAGTAAAATTCACGACCATATAATCATAATAATCTTCCATATAGGTTTTTGCTTAGGCGCCTAAGTTTAATTGGAAATGCGTTTTGTTTTTCTACGCTATAATGGGTTTGAATTTCCATGCCTATGCCTTCATAATTTAATTAGAAGGAAGAAGAAACGTGTATCCGCACATAAAATATAATCCCTATAATATGAAGAAACAAAATTCATAATTTGCAAAGAAAACAAAAACCGACAACAAAGTCTGAAATAAAGAGTTTGGTTGTTATTTAAAAGTCTGCAGAAAATAATGACAAGATAGTGTTTTTAAGTTTTCTTGTATCTTCTATATTTCTTTGGAAATAATAAGTATGCATCATATAACATGGCATCATTATGTATGAGTATGCATCATATGACATAATGTAATGGCTGTTTCTGATTGATGTGATGCTCTTGTTTTGGTGTGGTTGGAATACTTTTGTCAGAAAAATCATATTAACGGTATCTACATGATCGTTACCTATTGAATTTTTACCGGGGCCACTAATCACTCCTGGACCTAACACTGATTTTCATCGCATGTTTCATTCTGGTTCCTTCTATTTTTCTTCTTTGATTTGAATGCCAACAATTCGTTGAACGGATAAGAAGATGAATTTAAGTGAAAGATTTGACACACGTCAAGAATTAATCATTTCATTAGAATTTAAAGTGTGGTTTTATATGAGTAGGTACATACTGCAATTAGGCTGCGTAGCTTGCGTACCATAATTCAATTTACATTGCTTACTGATGTTTTAAAGATTTGAAACGAAGTCAATTTATTTTCAATAATAAATTAAAACATTATAGGAAACAACAATTAGATTGATATGAAATAATAAACATAAAGTACATAAACGCAAAGTACTAAATCTTATTTTACAACATCCCACTAGATTTAGGTATTTTTATACCAATCAAATTACATCAGTGGTTATGTTTTGTTACTGGAAGTCCTTTAGTCATAACGTTAGCATGCATTTCTTCTGTTTTCAGATATTCGATCTTCAACTTGTTTTCATTTATAAGATCTCATATAAAATTATGTCTGATCTCGATATGCTTAGAACGTGCATGATACATATTGTTTTGAGAAAGGTTTATTGCGCTCTTGTTATCGCATCGCAATATTAGCTGTTGATTCCAGTTTATTAGTTCTTTTAGTAAGTTTTGAAGCCAAACTGCTTCCTGAGATGTTGAAGCCAACTCCATGTACTCCGCTTCTGTAGTGGAGAGACCCACGGTCGACATTGTTCTTGGTATTCCACGATATAGGTCCTCCTTGATATTTAAAGATGTAACCGGTAGTAGATTTTCTATCATCCGCATCGCTGGCCCAGTCTGCATCTGAAAATCCTTCTAGAAGTCCTTCATCGTCGCGCGTAAATTCTAATTTGTAGGTAATAGTCTCCTTGATATTTAACAGCTACCCAATGGGACTTCGTATGCTGCCAATTGCTTCTTGATATGGGATTGTCTTTATGTACTCGATTTCATTTTTGGTTTTTGGACATGTATCTTTCATTAGCTTTTGGTTGATATCCAAAGGTGTAGATACAACGTTGCAATACTCCATATTGAAGCGTTTGAAAATAGTCTTGATATATGGTTCTTGATCTATCCACAATTGTCCTCCAAAAGCCTTCATCTCGAATGATTTTGCTAAATTTTCGTTAATCCGTTTTTTCTTGTCTTTATTATAGCGACAAAAGTTTTGCCTCTGCCTTTCGTCTCATAGTAAATGCATGGGTCCGTTTCTGATTGTGAAAGTCCGATTTGAATCCAGTTTCTTATTCCAGACTCTGCTAGCCTGTTTGAGTACATACAAAGATTTTTTAAGTTTACAAACCTTACCTTGTGAGCCGGAACATTAGTGTTCATTAGCTCTATGTGAAGGAGCCCCTTAAGTCGTTGGCTTTTCACTTTTGTGAGAAGGTCCTCGTCGATGTACAGCTATTACAGCTATACTGTCTTCTTCATTTCCCATTTATGCAGCTAGAACCATACCAGACCGGGATGATAAGTGTCTTATAAAGGGATGATGTTTTACCATTCATGGACAACCTTATTCATCCATATAAGTTTGATTTTAGACCAGAAAAGTCTACCATATAACACAGTATTTCGACAGATATTGGAACAGACTAAGTCGATTAAGACGAATTCAAGAATGCTTGTCACTGGTTATATTTTTTAGTAAACCCAACAAACTCAACTAGCTGTACCGAATAATGCTGGGATAGCTTTGGGCGAACGTTTCTTTGTTAAATTTAATTATTTTATTTTTAACTACTTTGTGTTTTTATACTGTTCAAATTAATTTTGTTTTAAACATAGTAGTTGTCAGTTTTTATATTTTCATTGTTTCAAAATATTAATTTCAGTTCTTGTTCAAACTTTCAATTAATGAGTTGTATAATAGATATAATTTTCTAGTAAATGTGATTTTCTTTAAATCGAAGTTTCCAGAAGATTAAAATAAAATTCTTCAGGTTATGGGCCCAGCATTGCTGAATTACATGACAAATTAATATTGAGAAGCTTGTGAAAGTCTGAGTCTGCCATAAATTTTATTCAATTGATATATTTCTCATTAATCAAGCTTGCCCAGTCAGCCACAGTCATGGACACCGTCAAGTCTCATCTGGAAATTTTAACAGAAAATCCACAAGGAAATGTGAACTTTGTGTCATGGAAGTTTAAATTAAACTTAACTTTGAAATCAAAGGATTTATATTTAGTAGCAACAGGAGTCAAGATAAAACCCGAAGGTCAAGAAACCAGTGCATCAGTTCAAGCATGGACCAAACAAGACCTTGAAGCACAAACCCTCATAGGTTTAAATGTAAGCAGTAACATCGCTATAAAAATTGCAAATTGTCAGACAGCCCACCAAATGCTCAGTAAATTAGAAACGCTATATGGTAAAAAGTCAGACCTTACTATTGAAGGCTTGCAAAGACAGTTTTTCAACTTTAAGTATGATAATACTAAATCAGCAATTGAAAACTGCATGAAAATTCAACAATATGCTGAGGAATTGTCTGCGGAAGGTGAACCGATAAAAGAGAGCTGGATTATGACAAGAATATTGGGGATCTTACCAAACAAACTTCATCATTTTCGTACTGCATGGGACAATGTCAGTGGTGCAGACAAAAGTCTGACAATAATGTTTGAACGTCTGAGACTGGAAGAAGACAGATTGACTGAATCTAAGGAAACCGAAGAGTCATTTGCCCAAAACGCTCTAATGTCAAAGCAAGGACCAACATTTTCAAGAACACACTTGTCTGGAAGTTCAACATTTGAATGTTTTAAGTGTGGTGGAAAGGGTCATATGAAGAAGCATTGCAGAAATAAACCGTGTGCTAAATATTTGGATTGTTGTAGAAAGAATTACTCTTGCAACAAGTGTAATCAGAAAGGGCACTTTGCCAAAGACTGTCAAAAAGGAAATTCGAATATTGACACAGACAAATCCACAAATGAATCAAGAAATTCTAACCGAAGAGCATTCATAACTGTTGCCCTAACAACTGCAAATGTGGATCAAATAAGTTCAAACCAAGACAGCAGTGATTTATGGTATCAAGACTGTGCTGCTACCCAACATATGACATCACAAAGAAGCTGGTTGAAAAATTTTGTGACATTTGAAGAGCCATCCATGGTTATAATTGGAGATGCAACAAAATTGAAAGGTACTGGTACTGGTGACGTTGAACTCGAAGCTTTTAATGGAAAGAATTGGAACAAAATTGTTTTGAAGAACGTACTCTACGTTCCAAAGATGACATTCAATCTTTTTTCTGTAACCCAAATGTTAGACAAAGGCTATAAGCAGACTGCCGACTCAGCTGGGTCAGAATTCAAAACATCAGATAATGAAATGACTGTTGCCATTGCACAACGGGATGGAAATTTATTCAGAATGATGTTTCGTCAGGAAATTATTGAAAAATCTTTTGTGACTGTCTCAATTAAAACATGGCACCAACGACTTGCCCATCAAAATGTCAAATACGTCAGAGACATTTTAAACAAACATCAAATAAAATACATTGATGATTGGAATAACTATGTTTGTGCTGGATGTGTTTATGGAAAACAACATCGTATATCTCATCCAATAAATCCGAAAGTTGCCGAAAATGTCTTAGACTTAATTCATGTTGACTTGTGTGAAATGAACATAAGATCTTTGGGAGGAGCCAAATATTTTCTTTTACTTAAAGAGGATTTTTCACATTACCGGACCATTTATTTTTTGAAAGCAAAGAACGAAGCTGCTGGTAAATTAGATATTTTCATGAAAATGGTGGAAAATCAGTTTGACCGGAAAGTCAAATGTTTAAGATCGGACCACGGTACTGAAATCAAGAATGCTGACACAAGAAGACTGCTAAATGAACTTGGTGTTTTTCATACAAAATCAAACGCTTATACACCTCAACAAAATGGAAGAATTGAAAGAGAGATGCGTACTGTTGTAGAGTCAGCCAGGTCAGCTATACACGCACGTGAGTTGAGTGAAAATCTTTGGGCTGAAGCAATAAGTTATGCTGTTTTCACAATTAACCAGACTGGAACAAGTTCATTAAAAGGGAAAAGTCCATCTGAACTTTGGTTTGGTCGCAAAATTGATGTAAATAAATTAAGATCGTTTGGAACAGACTGCTATGTTTTAATCCATGATCACAAACGATTCAAGACTGAAAAGAAATCAAAGAAAGGAGTATTCGTTGGTTATGATTTGGACTCTCCAAGTTACAGAATTTACTTGCCTGATGAACGAGATGTAACAAGTTCTGTTAATGTAATATTTGATGAGAAAACAGACAACAACTCTACAAATATTGAAGTTACACTTGAAACAAGACAAAACCAAACAAGTTCAGAAGCAACTTATGATGAATATGAATCAGAGAGTTCAAATTATGAAAGCCCGGAAGGAGAAAGTCTAGAAAATGAAACTCCAGAAAATGAGCCACCTGAATTACCTATCTTAAATAACAATAATTCAACACGTGTAAGTTTACGTGATCGTCGTACATTAAAAAAACCTAAAAGATACAGAGATTGTGAAACAAATAATATGGCTATGATTGGTGAAGTCGAAGATATTTCCGTATCTGAAGCTTTGAAGGATGAAAACTGGAAGAAAGCTATGACAGAAGAATTTAAATCTCTTATAAAAATGAAAACTTGGGACTTGATTGAACCACCAGATAATATCAACACTTTGACTTGTCGTTGGATATTACGTCAAAAGCAAGATGGCCGATACAAAGCCAGACTTGTTGCCAGAGGCTTTGAACAGAAAGAAGGAATAGATTACTCTGACACGTTTAGTCCAGTTGTTCGCTATGTATCGATTCGTCTGATCCTCAGTCTTGCTGCATCTAAGAATATGAAATTAATGACTTTTGACGTAAAGACTGCATTTTTGCATGGAGACTTGCAGGAGGAAATATTAATGTACCAACCAGAAGGATTTCAAGATGGAACCAGTCGTGTTTGCAAGTTAAATAAAAGCTTGTATGGCTTGAAACAAGCACCTAAAAACTGGAATGAGAAAATAACAACTTTTTTAAAAACTCTTGGACTTATAAATACTGATGATGATCCTTGTGTCTATTACAATCAGGATAGAAGTATGATACTTGCTTTATTTGTTGACGATGGATTAATCGCTTGCTCTAGTAATGAAAACATGATAAACATTTTGGAAAAATTAAACCTCAAGTTTGAAATTACATTTGATGCTGCTTGTGACGGAAAATTATCATATTTAAGCATGCAAATACAAGACAGTAGAAGAGGAATTTTTGTTAATCAACCAAAATACACGGATAAAATATTACAACGATTCAAATATAATTTCGTTAACCCTGTATCTACCCCTATGGAACGTGGAATGATAACTGATGAAGAAAATTTGATCAATGACAAGCCACTTGAAATATCAATGCCATATCGAGAAGCCGTAGGAAGTCTATTATATTTGGCTACAATATCCCGTCCCGACATAAGCTTCGCTGTTAGTTATCTGAGCCGTTTCTGCAACAACCCCAGGACAAGCCACTGGAAAATGGTCAAACGTCTATTCCAATATTTACAAGGTACAAGAAACTATGGTATATTCTTTAATAGAGATGAAAAACTAATTGCTTATACTGATTCTGATTATGGAGGAGATACTTTTACACGTCATTCAACAAGTGGCGTACTTATTATAAGAGGAGGTCCAATTGTCTGGTATGCTCAAAAACAACATGTGGTTGCAACATCGTCTGCTGAAGCAGAATATCGTGCGGCTGTTTCATCAATTGATGATATTTGTTGGATTCGTCGTATCGGCAGAGAACTTGGTTTTATAAAATATAGTGAACCAACAACATTGTGTGTTGACAATCAGTCCGCTATACATATGCTTAAAAATACACACGAAGGAAAAATAACCAAGGGAAAGAAACATATTGACATCTCAAGAAAATTTGTTCAAGAACATATTGGAAAGACAGTGAACTTGCAGCATGTTAAAAGCTCTTATAATTTGGCTGATATTTTAACCAAACCTTTAACTTGGAAAATATTTCAAGAACTTCGAGATAAAATAATTAAGGAGGAATGTTAAATTTAATTATTTTATTTTTAACTACTTTGTGTTTTTATACTGTTCAAATTAATTTTGTTTTAAACATAGTAGTTGTCAGTTTTTATATTTTCGTTGTTTCAAAATATTATTTTCAGTTCTTGTTCAAACTTTCAATTAATGAGTTGTATAATTAAATAAATATAATTTTCTAGTAAATGTGATTTTCTTTAAATCGAAGTTTCCAGAAGATTAAAATAAAATTCTTCATTCTTTAATTGACTTTCGGTCCTGATTGTGTAGATAATGTGTACCGAAAAACGTAAAACGACGAAATTAACGGTTTATATAAGCGACATGGATTTATGAAGAACGGTATGATACGTCAGGTGACATGACCATGCAGAAACAAATCGGAACAAACTTGGTTAAAAAGACCGACAGAATGACAGTACCTACCTCTCCTGGAAAGAAGAGTTTTGTCTTCTGAATTTCAATTCAGAATCAAAACCAGAACTCACACATTAATCTCAAAAACCTATCGGCAGTGAGATTTGATGGAGCAGTGGGATGTTTGTATGAAAAATCCTACTTCACTAAGGATATCTTATCCAAAAAAACAAGGATTACAAATATGTCATATAAATATATTATGTTCATACGTATATCAACAAAGTAAATAACAAATTGTTCAGAATAGACAAAAAATCACACCAGCAAAAGACAGAAATAATTTACACAATTAAACACATTAGCAAGTTCCAGTGATAAGATGTTGTTAAATTTTAAGATAGCAACACTACATCATAATACTTGTTCATATCTTTTTTTTATATGTGCGAGTTGACTAGTAAAACTGAAGTCACGAGGGTTCCCCAGAAAGCAAGAGTTGACACAAGGTAGGTAAGTCATTATTTCGTTCTATTATTATTTTTATATGTGCGAGTTGACTAGTAAAACTGAAGTCACGAGGGTTCCCCAGAAAGAAAGAGTTGACACAAGGTAGGTAAGTCATTATTTCGTTCTACCTGTGGATTTACCCGTCTGATTTTTTTACTGCCAACCATACTAATAACTGATAATTTTTTTTAGTTTTTTTTTTAGGGCCAACTACTTCAAAGTCAAAATATAATCATTCTAAGATAGAAAGGATTTTCACAATAGCATGTACCATTCTAGAGATAAGCCTGGTCAATCAAACACTTAAAAAAATAGGAAACATTTCCACGTGACAACGTAAAACAATTTAAAAAAAAACGAACCCTTAAAAGCCGGAAACATGCACACATTGTGTGAGTCTTTCAACTAAAACTTTAGAATTCTAGGACAAACGGGTGCTACAACTACTATAGAAAAATCAATAGGTAAGGGTTGCGGTGTTTTGCAATAGAAGTGAGTACAGGGTACATTTTCAATAGGGAGCTCTTCAAAGGGTTACAAGCAGAATGATGCCAGCGGAAGCCTCTAAGAAAATGAGGTCGGGATGGTTGATATGATGACATTCTATATAATATTCTATTAACAAGCAAACTCATAAGTTAAAGATTTTCTTAAATTTTTTTTTTACTTGTAACCTGCAGTGAGGGGAGATGCAATTTTTTTAAAATTTTATTTATTGTTTATTTAGTTTTAGAAGTTGTTATCGCAAATATTTTCTTATTAATTAACAGTAACTATAGTGCAGTTTAATAAGAGGAAATAATAACATACATAGATATCTAAATGGTCAGAGTCAAAGTAAACCAAGAACATCACGAAACTATATGCAATGTCGTACAATAGAATTTTCAAAATCTCTCTTTTGCACATGACCGTAAGTACAAACTGAGTTGTTCGTGCTGTATTTTGTTTACGATAGTTTTGACGTCAAGTCTTTCTGGGACCTTTTTACTTCTTATCCAAACAAGCTTTGTCATTTCTATGCTGTCATGCGAAGCATCTTCATACTATTTTTCATATTGTCCAACATTGTGAATTGTATGTAAGCAAGCGACGAACAAACGAAGGATCACTTTTGCTATTCGCTGACTCTAAAAACCTTAACGTGAGATAAAATTTTTAAATCAGTAGGGTCATGATTAAGAATGAAATAGAATGAAGCCATTGGAAACCATCCATTTGCAAACAAACCAATAGTTCAAATTTACCTACCATATATTTCCAGTGAAGATATTGCAAATCACCAAGTCAGATATCTGTCATCACAGCTGACTTTGAATTTGCGATCGAATGTTATAGTTATAGGGTGATGACACCTAAAGTCGGCCACTACGCTATAAAGTATAGAATAATAGTGAAGGCCTTCGTTCGACATTTATGAAAAAAATATTTTCAAATACGTTAACGGCTTTTTGTAAAATCTAATTAAAAGGACCATTTTTGGTTAAATGAAGCAAGCCTAAATTTGGGGTTCGTAAAATCACTTTGCAAAAGCTAAATTAAAGTGGCCCAAAAGTCAAGAAAAGGTTCTCGATACGCTTTAATTTCGTCCCGACGAACAAACTCTTGTAAAATAGCTCATAGACCAAATGCCATTGTAAATTTCTAGAAAAAGCATCGGATTTACTTTAACAATATTTGAGTTTTCGACTTAAAGCGAGAATGTTTTTAAAATCATTTATATTGCAACTTAATTTATCTTCACCACAAAAGGAAAACGTTTGACGAAAGAAAATGTTTCACTATTGAAACGTCGACAGTTCATTTTCTAATATTAAGAAATCTTGGATTTCTTAAAATTTCGATTTTAGACGAACGCTTGATTCTATTGCTGTACTTATAAGCATAACGACCAGTTTGTGACAGAATTATTTTTGTTTTGTTTTTAATTTTCGATCGTAGATGGACATCAACTAATCTTCTATCTTCTATTTATTAGTACCTACATACCTATATCTTTCGAGTTATAAGCCAAAAACTGAAAAAACGGCCCTCCTTGATTTTTTTTTCTAGAATCATTCATTGACTGGGTTACATAATATGGGTGAGTATTTTAAAATATTAATATTTTGGACCCAAAAATGGACATTTCCTAAAATAAACTGATTTTGTTTTATAATGGTAGGTTTTAGTTCATAATGCACTAGAAAAAGTTTTTTAGCAATGGGCCGCCATTTTAATATTATATAAGAGCTTCAATATTAATCGGAAATGACACTTCTGCCACAGAAATGACAAAATTATTCCGCCAATCAAAACAATTATTTTGTATACAAAATTATACAATTAAGATTAGGTTCAAAATATTTTGTTGTTTTTTTAACCCATATCAGGGACTTTTTTCAAAACAAATTCGTCATTGTAGCTTGAAAAACAGTCCCAATTTGTTCAAAATATATATGTATCTTGATTTAGCCATGCAAGCAAAGATGACCATGGGTAATGACGGCTTACAAAAGGAGACATGGCATTCATATCGATAAGTGTTTTACGTGAATATAATCGAATTTAAATAAACAATGCAAATTAAAAGTAGTTTATAAAATAGATGCGATCATTTATAAGGAAAAAGGTGAATCTTTTTCGATCGTTTAATTGATTTTTTTTAGGTTTTTAATTCTGGTAGAGAATTTATCATTTTATGTGGGACACTCCTTAGATAGCTATTATATTACTTGATAAAAGTATCAAAAATAAGCTTACTGCACGAAATAAGCTAGGTATTCATATTAACCTCAAAAAACTGTTTTACTAGATAATTAGAACGTTTTCTTATTTCACTAAAATATTATGGGATTATAACAAAGGTAGGGCTTGGGACATACAATGGTTATGATATTTTTGGTGTTCAACTTGAAATTACGGTTATATTTATAACAAAATATATTTTGTTGAGATGTCAGAAGTAAGACAGCTTTTATTAAAGCTTCATAACTAAAAATGTTTTGAAAATAATGAATATTTCTTAATTAAAAGTGATGCGACTACAGAATATTAATATTTTGAAATATGCACCCATATATAGGTACCTATGTACCTAACTAAAACCCACTTAAATTTATAATCAAAATAATTTCAGGGTGCTTGGTGCATTACATATGTATGTACATAATTAGTGTTCTTTAACCAAAATAACATAGAAAATATAATCGTAAATGATAAGATAAAAAGTTATACAGGGCGTATACGCAACAAAAAAAAAATAATTTCACTACCCAACGTGACTTTGTCTCACATAATATTAAATACCTCATTCTTCTTTTTTTATCAAATCGATTACCTTATTCAATTCAAATAATACAATATTAATTCAATAACAAATGCATTTGAATTAATTTGTTTGTTTTTTGCATCTTCTTAATTAGGTAGGTAGGTAGGTATGTACGTACATATTTGTTTTTATTTTGTAGCAAACAAAATTAGGTAGAGGTACCTATGTATGTATGTATGTAGGTAGTCATTACCCAGTCTAGAGATGTACATACATATATATGTACATATGTATTGTTTAGTTAAAAACAAATAACAAGTCTACCACATTTTTAAAATGATGCTTCTCATTTTTACCAAAACCAATACTTTTATTTTCAAATCTGATAATAAAAAAAAAATGTAAACAAAAACGTAAAATTGTCGTAATTCTCGACGTCCATACACCTACTTAACTAAATGCACTCTAAAAATAAAATAAGAAAAGAAAGAGTAGGTACACTATACGGTCCACTATCCCCAACAATCCAAATAAACAAATCTACCATCTCTTTTTTTGAATTATTACACTCGAATAAAAGTTTTTAAATGAAAACTCAGCTCAACAATATTATTATCGTGAAATGAAAATGAAAACTGCAGTTTTTCATGGTCGACATATAAGAAAAAAAATGTGACATTCAATTCACCACACCACCGTGATGGTTGTGGATAGTTTTTGGGTGGTAATAGAAGGAAAAGAAAAGAAAAAAAAACAAAAAATATGCCAAACATTCTACTACTACATATGTACTCCAAGCCAAATAAAGACAACAATATCCCCACAATTAGCGCCAATGATGGCACATATTTATCTGCCATCTCTTCCCCCCTAATTTCACCATACTTTACTTTAATCCATCACTGCCACCGGCATGAAAGAGACAATTAGCCATACAGTGACGGCAGTGAAACAAAAACAGAGATACTTCCACCCAAAGGCCGATGAAATCGATTGAAGAAAAATTCTTATGCAAAAAATGAGTAATAAAATTATCATTTGCTCGTGATCAAAAAAAAAAAAAAACACAAGTAACAAAATTTAAAGAATGTCCATGGGAAAGGTAAGGCGACTTACATATTCCAAATATCCGTGGATTTGTTCATCCGTACTTCCCTCGGCCATTTTTTTCTTAATCAACAACAAGCAGGGAGTGGGAAACTCTTTAAAATCAAATGGAAACTTCTTTTTTATTTTTTTTTATTCTTGTTAACGCACTTTGAACTGACACTGGAATTTCAATAAGAAAAATGTAATTCTTTTGCGATTTAATTTGATTTTTAAACTTAGAAAAACACTTCACCGTAAATTTATGTATATATTTTTGTTAAGAGAATTTTGTTAAGTACACTATTTTGTTGTAATTATTTTCACCACGACCGTACCGCAACGTTGCACTTACAGATGATGTAAAATAACTATCGTGTATTTCGTTATTCGTTCTTCCCCAGCGGGCCCTTTCTCAAAGTGACAGTGGTGACAGCAGCAGAAGATTCCCCACCGATTTTGAGTGCGACTGTGTAAAATTATTTTTCATCGGATTCGAACGAGCAAAATTATATATTTTTTTTGAATGCAACTTGAAAGAAAGCTTTATTAGCTTTAATAATTAACCTTAAAGCTGTTATCGTGGGGAATATTTTGCATTCAAATTTGTGTGGGGAGAATTTTGTTTAGAGATGTGCTAGTTTTAAAGCTTATTATATGGGGTGTTCCATTGGGTTTTAGCGTATAACACCAAAGTGCCTAAAGTTCCATAAAGTACTTCTTCAGTAGGTATAATATGTACTATCTAGACATCTGTAGTCAGCAATTTCTGCTTTTTCAGGCTATGCGTCTATAGTAATTTTGTATGAGGTGAACAAAATCTAGGTAAGCTCTTTGATTAATTAGATTACATTTGAGTCTGCATTAGCAGAGATATTTATGATCGCGTATTACGCACTATTTGCGTTTAGAAATTAGCCCGTATTGTCTTGTCATACGATGTACCGTTACAATCCCCAAAAGAGAGGCAGGTCTAAGAAGTCCTGTACAAAAATTCAATAAAAGCATACAGTTGAGCTCTTAGCAGAGTAAAAGAATAAGAAGATTAGGTGATTTCTAATTGAAATATAAATAATTTCCTTTCTTTAGTATTTTATAACGATTAATGGTGGATTTACATATGTATTTCTGCATCTGTATAACTCAAGAAAAAAGACGAGAAACAGAAAATACACTGAAAAAACCATGTTTGTTCAATGGAGAGGAAAGACAAAAGGGCAGAGATCTTCATAAATTAATTATATGTAAAACTTGTAGATAAACATTACCTTTAGATTTTGGGTAAAGATTATCACGTTCAAATAAGATGGTATCGTTGTATTTTTTTTTTTTCATCTTAGGTGTTTAATTTAGTTTTGCGGATCAAGAGGGCCATGTAAAGCCACTACATAAGATTAGTGGATCGTATATAAAACATAAATGGAAAAACCTCATACAACGAATGTCAATTTCTTTGTCAAAAATATAATCTATGGCACAGTTCAGGTATGTCATATTCGAGTGGTTTCACTCCAAAGAGGAGAGAAATATGAATCCAATGGATCATTAAAAACACTCCCTTTTTCAATTGTGCATGTGGAAGTTGGCCAAAGATTGTTTATATTTATTTTGTTCAACCTCAAACGAAGCAAAAACGAGTTAAAAAATGTTTTTTTAATATTTTAATATGGCTTTGACCATATGATCGATGTAAACAATATATATATGGTAGTAAATTGTGACAGCACTCCCAACACTCCGAATTCAATTCAGGAAGGCAAATTAGCACTCCCAAACATCACTCCGAACAGCCAATCGACCAATTTAGGAAAGTTATTTTCACTCGGAGGGCCCTCCGAACGTCCACTCGAATATGATATAAGAAAACCTATCAAACATTCTAATTAGCGTAAGTAAAGTTGACATGTGCCCAACTTTTTGCTTTTTTGTATCCCTGGAAATTACTCCGTGCGTGCGTATTAACTAGACAATTCTTCAGAGTGTACTACGAGCTATTTACGAATGTACTGTGTAATCCTGGCCCTACACAAGTTCGTGTCAGGGTAAATTATGTAAATTATGATTTATGAATTGGAAAAAAGGATATATAATACTCTTTGCGATCTCTGTAAAGTTCAGTTCCCTTGAAAAAATTAATTTTTACTCTTCTCTTACTCTCATTCATGATAGATCGAAAAATAGAACGGTTTTAATAGTAGGGGAGGCGACCGTAAGATCACCTATTTCATCGCGTCCTTCGATAACATGGGAACTAACCGATAGGTTTCGGTGGAATGTATGCAAAACTAATGGTCAGACAAGCTTTTTCAGGTGCGTTTAGTCAGAAAATAGCCACTTCCGGTCTCTTTTGATCTCTACACTATATCTGCTCGAAAAAAATATGGAAACATATATTTTAGAATGGCATTGGAGTGCACAACACCAATATACCACTTAGATGCTGCTAAAATGTACCTGTATGAAAAAGTTATGAGCATTTAAAGTTTTTGAGTCCCAAAACAAATTGATTATTTTCATTTAACAAACTCCTAAAAGTATGCTATGTTTTTGATACAATGTTTTCACTTGTTTCTATTTTGCTATTCTCTTATTTACGTGAGCGCACACATTTCATACAATGCAGATCCGCAAATAAATTGTTGCGAATCTGTTCAATTGTCTCTTAAATGTAAGTAAAAGCAATTTTATTGTTTAAATATATTTGATTGTATATAATAGATTATTAGCACTTTTAAGGGTAGAATAACAATCGATTCACCAATATACATATCAACTTACACTTCATTCGACAGCTCTATAACATTTTTTTTTTATTTTCTTATTCTGCTTAAGAATTTCAAATTAACAGAAATTAACTGTTGAATTGCTTTGGGATAATGTAGTTCACCCGACGGATAGCAAAATGAAAAGGTAGGGCAAAAAGTAATCGAATGGGTGAGGTGAATGAACGATCCACGTGAATAATAGAATAGAGCTGTTTCTAAAAATAAATATAATTCCATAAGAATTTTTTTTTCTTTTCAAATAAAGTTTCAATTTTAAATATAGACATAATTTACTTTTTTAAGTTTTATAAGGAAAACTATATTCTACAATTTTTTCTTACAAATATTTTTGATAGATCTTTCCCATAAAAAAAGATATATGTAGGTAAATAAATGTCGAAATTGTTTTGTTTATGTAAATGTGTTCATTGTTATTTTTTTTAAACTGGAACCTTAACATCTTACGATTTTTCAAAATTTAAGAACAAAAAAAAACCTTTTGTGTGTTGAAACAAGGTGGCGACACGTTTTGGAAATGATGTTTTGAAGGAAAATAAAGACCCGTCAATATTTTTAATTATTTTAATATTTTAATGGGTTTTGACTGGGAACACGAAAAGAAACTTTTAGTGAAGAATCACCCAAATAACAAAAATACACCTGGGGCGTATAACACAAAACTACAAGTACTTGCAATACAAGTGTTTTCATATGCAGTACTTGTAATACAGTGCTTGTATTACAAACACTTGTAGTTTCGTGTTATAGGCCCCTGGGCATATTGCTCAAGAGAATTCTAACCATCGAGTTTTAAGTTTGCCGAACCTTTAGGTGTCGATACAACCAAGCAGACAGACCAACAACATTTGTGGAACCATTCAGTGCGTGACCTATGTTGCTTCCGGGCAGTTGACTTCTTACTCTGGACATTCAGACTTTTAAAAGTCACTACCTGGGACACATGATTAATTATAACACAAGTTGTAATATGTTTGATCTTATTAATAAAAATAAATTTTAAGTCAAAACTTTAATTAGAAATAACACACTGATTGCTATCAACAATTTGATACATTAAATATAATCATACAAATATCAAATATAATCATACAAGCAATTTTAATGCGTTCAAGTAACACCATTCTATTTTTAATTAACCACTTTTGTTTTCCGAAAATACCTCTAAAATTGAATTCGCGCACTTCATCACTACAATCTCCAATACCAAAATGCAATAAGTGGACCACTTGAATTAATCATTAAATCAATTAACAAACAACTATTAGTTGAACTGAATGAAATCAAGTGGCATTTTCACATACATAGCATGTATGCACTGAAAGATAAACAAACAAGATTTGAAAATATAAAAACAAATACAAAAGTTCCAGCGAAAAGTACAATTTTGTATTCGATTATTGTTTCATTAATTTTGCATCCCATTGGGAATATTCTCACCGACTATTTAGTCTACAGAAATCTATATTGTTTGGTATATCCACTTGTTGATATAAAAAAAATAAATGGCACGATTGGGTCGCACAAACTTCCTCTCGTGGCAACACGTTTGCCAGCTTTGCTGCTGAAGATGACAGGTTTTATAATGTTTCTTTAGTCTGGAAGCTTGATGTTTCTAAAATGTTTTTTTAGGCAAACGGAAAACATTATCGAAACATTTTGGAAAAAAAGAACCGTCTTTGAGGCGAAAAATGACAATGATTTTTTTTATTTTTCAGAGGGAATATATCTCAAAAACGGTTGTTTTTTATAAATAGGTAATGTATGATAGTAAATTATAGGAAATTTTGTCAGCAACTTTTTTTTCCACGACGAACGCCCGTTTTCGAGACGTTTTTGTACGCCCCAACCTCCCCGGCACTCCGATTACCGCGTATTTTATATTACGAGTACAGGGGACCCTCCCCTAATCATTCTAGAAAAAAGAAGGTACCTACAACAAAAAAGAAGACTGACATTTTTTATTGAAAGCACTTTCCATTTCTGAGGACAATCTTTGTAAAAGTCGATGAAAAAATGCTATTAAACAAGCACAAGTACAAATAAATCAAATCAGATCTAACAATACCTTCAATTTTAATATCAACTGAATAAATATAAATTTGCAGCTTCTTTTTTTTTTTTTTTTGTTAATCTTGATAAACCCAAACCATTTTTTTTTTACTTAATTGAATAAAACCTGTAAAACCAAGCTATAAACATAATACCACTACCTACAGAGTGAACTATGCATGTATATATACAAATATAACAGCTTCCCTGGGCGGGAGCGAGTGTTTTTTTTCTATGCTTATTACCTACCTACCTAAATTTGTTAATACCAGACAAATTGTCTTCTTCTGTTTTGTTTAACTATATTCAGGTTTAAAAAAATGGCTTAACTATTGCGTGTCTTTTATAATTACTATCGTATTGAATCGGTTCATTATCACATTCTATTGAGTGACGACGATTAGTAATCATTGACATGCGGAAGCTCTTTAACAACACTTCGTGAATCAATTATTGAATTTCTGATATTAAAGAAAGTGGACGATTGCTTTTAGCAATCCTAAAAATAAATTAGTTAATATCTGCTTGTTTATGGTGTTGGGAAGAGAAATCAAAAAGAATTATTTAACCAAAAAGTACCACCATTTGTCTCTGGTAAGCTTCTTTAGCGTTTTATATGAAAAATACACAGTGTTGTTTTTCGTCAACTGAACAAACAAAAGGTCTATTATCTTCAAACTTCATTGTTTACAAATATTCTGAAGAGATTGACACATTTTATTAAAAGTTGAAGAGTATTAAGTAAAATTTAATTGTCAATCGCAATTCAAAGTAAAATGGCTAGCTCAAAATAGCTAATTAGTGTTGAAAGAGCTGAAACCTTCTTTCTTACAGAACAATGTATTTTGGTGTGATTGTTAACCAAAAAAAAGTTGAAATTATTCGAGAGATCTAAAGTTGTTATTTTGAAAATACAGCGTCTTGCAGTCCAAAGTGGGGTATTTTTTTAAAACAACTGTTGTTACCAACATTTTATTTGCTACAAATAAAGGTACCTAACATCTTCCTGAAAACAAATCTACTGGTCCTGCAGACAGAAAGCCCCTTGCAAAACGTCTTTGACTACTATATCAGGGCACTCAATTTTAAATTTTAAACTCAATTTCATGTGGTTAATACAATTATCTAGGGCTTCGAAAAAATTGCAGTTTTAATGCAGTCTTTCTCACAAATGCCCCCACTTTGGACTGCAAGAGTTGAATAGCGGTGTATTATTACAGGGTTTTCTAACTTGTTTGAACTTATTTCTTTTTTCCTCAATGGGGGTGGCTTTATATAACGGCGAAAGCTTACTTCTCCCAATACAAAAATGAATTCAAAGACAAGTTTTTAAACTAATGCCGTACATGTCCAGATCTCGAGCTATTTAAGATCCCTCGTTATATTTTCTTTGTTTCTTGGGTTTCCCGCTTAAAAACTATTCCGACATAGGTTCTCATACTCATTTAAAAAATGTAAAAAATGAAACTCAAGAAACAACTAAATATAACGAGTTTTCTTAAGTTTTCTTAAAAAGTTAGAGAACTTTCTTATTGTCAAACAAAATCTTTCACAGAGTTATAAGTTATTTCTTATTGTGAAAGGATATAATCAATAAAAGATATAACTGTAAATATTCACGAACAGGTGCCACTACCCTATCTATACAATATCCGTCTTAAGCGACCTTTACACCTATAGTGTTTGTAAAAATAGGTCTGTCTGTGTGAATTTGTTTGACGAAAAATCAAAACCATTTTAATTTTGCCTGATGACCGATTATAAGTGTAGATGACTGACGTTCTCTGACTGACCGTGTTAAGGTTGCTTTAGAGTTTTAGACTCTATGAGTGTGCCAGACTCGATGGTGTCTCCATTTCCATAGATTCGTTTTCAAAAAATAGTTTTTAAATTAGGTAGGTACTGCCTATGAACTTTTGAAAGCTAAAAGAAAAACAAAAAAGATTTTTTTATTTTTTATAATATACAACCATTGTATATACATTTCTATAGTATTTTCATGCTGAATAATCACCGCCTGGCTATCTTAAGAAACTTTTCATAACACATTTTTAGGTTCGTGCATTAACTAGTTTTCTATTCTGAAACCCTGAAAACAGTCGTAAACATGATTTTTGTTTTGTTTACGACTCTTGTCAAGGAAATATGGATTTTAGAAACAATAAAATACATCATATATTATTATTTTGTATCGTAGGCGACTGTTGTTAGGGTTACAGAATAGACACTTATTAAATGTAAAAACCCCCAAATGTGCAGTTCACAACTTTCTTTAGATGGCGCTGCTCCATGGTTGCACTATAGAAATTTATATTGATATATTGATTAACATAGATCTGTTATTGCAGGTAAAACAAAAGTGAATATGAATTCATCTTATTCCAAATAATAATAAGTTAGATACCTACAAAAGATTCATTTCAATTCAAACCAGATAAAATGGCTACGTTTTACCTCTATTCAAGTAGGTACCTACATTCTTACATTCATTCACCTCTGTAATTATTTAGATGCATTTATACACATGAAGTCATAAACAAACTTATCTAATAATATAAATTATGTAAAACACGAGTTTAAAACAGAAGCTTATCATCTAAGTGATAATTTTTTTTTATCTCAATTGTTGTTGTGATTGTTAACTCACATATTTAAACCAAGGCGGCAGGGCCGCACTAAGACATTTTGCCGCCCTGGGCAGATCGTAAATTGCTGTCCTCTCCTACTTTTTTACTTCATAGGTAATGTGTATTATAAGAGGATAAAGATTCCAGGTTAATTATGAATTTATGATTAATAAAATAATTAAAAACATAATTTATTTGTTCCGATATATTTTTGCCACCGTTTCTACAATTTATTGATAATGATACCTAAATATGTTTTTTTTATTATATAAAAAACAATTATGAATGGTTACGAAAATCATATTTTTTCTGACAAATGGTTGACTTCATATAATTTTTGATCCGCTTCAAAGAAGATAATTATCTCTCACCACTGCAATTTGTGACAGACATGCAGAGAAACATTCTATATGCAATGTCAATATTTGGAAATACTGTATCAAGACCATTTTTTTTAAACTCAAAAGTTTCGATTGGCGTAAGTCCCTTCGAATTTCTGTTGTTCACATTCAAGATATGCTTTGAAATTCATCATCAATTGAACACTCTAAATCTTGTCTGAATGCTTTTTGTAAATGTTTTGCTTTTTTCCAAATATAAGCATTATCTAAATTTACCAAATCAATAAGACTACCGTCAAAAATAACATTGTTTGTGTTGTTCACTCTAAAGTCTAAAATGATCTCTTCCGAGCAATGTCCCTATACTCCTGTTCTTCTTTCACCGTGCGTCATATATTTTCCTTCGTTTCACTCTACATACAAATGTTTTATACTCTGTAAATTAACAAATCAGATACTTTTTTTCGAAGTAGTAATTCACTGGGGTTAGTTTGCGTTAATTGCAATTTTTTGTTCATAGATTTAAGTCTTGGTAGTAAAAAATTCTTATTTTGGTTATAATTGGTGTCGTTAATTTCGAAACAATTGAAATTAAGATTAATTGGTTTGTTTTTGTTTGATTGCAATCATCAATCTTTTACAGTAAAAAAGTCGAAAAAACCGAATTAATGGCTTCCGACGCCGTTTCCACAATCAAAGTAGCATTATAACTAGTGTAAGCCTTATAAATTTGCCGCCCCCGAAATCTGCCGCCCTAGGCAACTGCCTACATTGCCTATATGGATAGTCCAGGGCTGCAAGGCGTTACCTACTTATTAATACTATGGTATCATATAAGCAGCTATTCAATTATTTACATAAGTTGAGATAAGAACATCAAACAAATTCTATTGTTAAGTTATTTCAATTAATAGGTACATACAAAATATGTATATACATATATGAACATAAAACTACGCACAGTTTATTCTCATATAAAGCATTTCACTAACTTAACATTGTCATTCAATTTAATACATTTTAATTGAACAAATAAATCAAAATCAACGAAAGACCCTAGAAAATCACAAGTCTTGGGATACAAATTAAAACCTATAATGGAATTGGAAAATCTAGTATCTGCAGCTAAGTCCGCAAATGCGATGACAAACATTGATAAAAAAAAAAAACAACGGAAGTCAAGAAAACACTGCTTTTGTTCATTGTCTTTATGAATCATGCCCTGCCCAAGTTTTCTATGATATAGGTATGTACCTAGATATAATGCATTTTATAAATGAAAAGGGTCTAGATTCAAAAATCCGAAATTGGGAATAAATAGAATCAATTGTCCAGATGTAATATAAAAAAATAAATCTAAACGTATGCAAGACAA
This sequence comes from Baccha elongata, assembly GCA_951217065.1. Classification (NCBI taxonomy): domain Eukaryota; kingdom Metazoa; phylum Arthropoda; class Insecta; order Diptera; family Syrphidae; genus Baccha; species Baccha elongata. Next base: position 173,629,281 of record OX578272.1, read on the forward strand.
ACAACTTCATTTATACCAATTCAAACATGAAAAACATCTCTTACCGCAATTGCCAATGACCTTCTGGGTGTATGTCCATTCCCGTATTCACCAGAAGGACGTCTCGAGTTATGCTGAAATACAGATGCTGCTCGCCGTCGGGGTGGTGGCCTTGGTGCTGTTCCAACAAGACCCGGTGCATTGTTGGTAGAAGCGCCACCACTGTTATTGACGACACTACTGCTGCTGGCATTGCCATTGGCTGTTGTCGTCGTAGGTGAAGCTGAACGACTTGAGCTACTCATTTTGTTTGTGGGTTTAATTTGTACTGCGCAGCCAAGTGTAAATTTTCTCAATCTCAATAAAACTTATGAAATAATTAAGCGCATCGGTTAGACAAAGACAATAATTAATTTTGTAAATTAACACCGGAAGGGGGGGACTTCAGGTCCTTAGTGGCACTTTACACATAAATTTTCTAAAAAAAATAATTGAGAATTGATAATGAATTCTTAAGAAGCTACTTTCAATACACCAGACAACAATGACGAAAGCAATATAAGCGACAGGGGCTGGGTTATGAATATGTGTATCAAGTATCAAGATTTATAAGATACGTGGGATTTAAAATTTAATTGGGATTACATCTTTGATTTAACAATGAAAACAAATTTAAACACAGCCAATCACTTGAAAAACACTGCACTTTAATAAGATTAAATTGGAAAATATACAATTTAATGATTTGATGTTCATTTATTTATCACTTTTAATTTAATTTTTAATTTTTAAAGAATTTATTATGAACCACGACGAAAAATCTAATTTTTATTCTAAACGAAATTTCAGATGACTGGAACGAAATTTGCTCTCAATTTTTTCAGATCTCTGTTTGACAGATGGTGTGGTGGTGGTGAATTTGTTTGGTGAATTTTCATAGAAAGTAAGTGTTGCCCATGGCCTGAACAGAATGGTACTACAAGAAAGTTGTTTCGTGGTGTATTTTTTTTAAATTTCTCGGAGGAAGAATGTTTTTGTGGAACATAAATCAAGACACCTTTCAAAGAAAAAAAAAATCTACAACATAAAAAGACAGAGAAAAGAGATCAATGCGACCCCTCTTGCCAACCAAATCGGATAATTCGAATAATTGTAAGATGGGAAACACTCCAGACTTCTTTTATATATCGAGTTTTGTGTACGTCGGTCGTAGGTATCGTAGGCGAGAAACGTGTTGTAGAAAATAAAATAAATTAAACTATGTAGTTTTCTATTGAATATTTTACCAATGGATAGGTTAATGTATTCACTTCCCCCAAACGTAAAAAGACATACAGCCCTATTCTGCTATTCATCGGGAGGAATTTTACTTGAATTTTCACTTGTTTTAATTCTGCTATTCATGCGGTGTGTATGTAGACTAACATCAATAATATCGGTAACACAGTGTGGTATTCTCTTATTCACATGAACGCACTCACTCCATACAATTCAGATCCGCAAATAAAATGCTGTGGGATCTGTTCAATTGTTCATGTATCTTTTAAAGGTATAGTGCTTTGAAAAATGTTAGTAAAAACAAATTGGTTGCTTAATTTAGAATATTCGATAATAAATAATAGATTATTAACATTTTTACCCCTAAAACAACAATCGATTCAATAATATACCTATCAACTCACATTTCATCCGGCAGCTCAGTAATATTTTTGTTATTTTCTTATGTGTTTGCGAATTTTTCTATTTGAGTTTTCTCTTGTTCTGTTTAGAAGTGAAAAAAGTCCAATTTATTTTTATTTGTTGGTTTTTAGAAAATAATCAACTAAAATATTTGTTGAAACTTCTTAAGAATTTCACATGAACAGAAAACAGCTGTCAAACTAATTTGGGATAATGTAGTTCACCCGACGGATAGCAGAATGAAAAGGTATGGCAAAAGGAATCGAATGGGTGAGGTGAATCAACGATCCACGTGAATAGTAGGATACGGCTGATAATTTAGACCCGGTTATATGATCAAAGCGTACAAGACACTACACTCTTCCGATACAAAGTGTATTTTTACACCCTTACGTCCAAAATTTTCGTCTGCAAAAAATACTTTAGCTTAACTGTCCAATGTACCACATTTGATTCAACAACTGTAAAAAATTAAGGAAATACATTTTTACCTAAAAGTAAAACATTGGACGTGGTCACCGTAGGATGGGTACATGTTATACTCAGTGGGGGTGATTATCAAATGAGCGGTTGATCGCTTTTGATGGCAGATTTTTATTTTCGCTTTTAATTCGACCATATTGAAAGCGAAACTACTATCCAATGTCAGTGCGTGGTTGATATTGAAAGCGACAGTTATTTAGGACTAAGGTGAGAGATTGATCAGAGGGGATAATAAAATCACCTATTATTTTGAAAACTTATATGGCCCTGTTCTGATTTTCGTTCGGAATTGAATTCGTACACGAATTGAATTTCGCACAGATTTCAATGGTTGTTCTACATTTCGTATACATATAAAAAAAAAGTTTTCATGAAGAAATTTGACAGTCAATAAACAAATTGCTTACATTTTTCGAATTTGAATTCGCAAAACAAAATCCAAACGAATTGAAATCGTTATGTAGAAAATCGGGCATTTAAAAACGATAAAGTTTTGTATTCAAACGAAATTCAGAACAGGGATGATAAGTCGGAATGGAAAAGATATGGAAACAGCTGACATTCAAATGGAAGAATGGAATCTTCAAGCTGAATCTCGTGTTGTTGTTGTATGCATGTATTTCGCGATGCAATTCAATTCGGATAATAGTGTTTTCGTTGCTAAAATATCGTAATAAAATGTATGACATTTTGAAATTGGATATCGTTTAAAATATCTTGTTACAGTTGAATTGATCGTTGCTAAATTATCGACAGAGTGTTTTCGTTGCTAAATTATCGACATAAAATGTATGACATTTTGAAACTGGATATCGTTTAAAATATCTTGTTACAGTTGAATTGAATACATATCTTCGGTGGATTCCATATTGTCTGAGATCAATAGACTTCTCAAAGGCTTAGACCATTTATACATTCCACAGACGATAACGATTATTGTTTTAGTCACACAATATTCACTGGAAGAAACATTTCTGATTCCCTTCGACTTCGATAATTTTACAAAGTTGGTCAGTTTTCGGATTTTTTACGACCGTTAAATGCTTGCGGGAAGTCACTTCGAATCGATATCTTACTTACTTTTGTTGACACTACAGTGCTTGGTGCTTCTGGGCTTCACGCATTAAGTCTCTCCCTCGAGCTCTAGCTAGTTTTCTTCATCTAGCTAGGTATACCAAGTCGTTACAGAACTTCAACTACTTGATCACGAAGGTGAGGTCTGTCTCCGTTTTTTGTTCTCTCTGGTCTGCCGTCAAATATTGTACGAGGTCGAGCATTGGTGTTCATTCGCTCTACATGTCCTTACCAATTAACTGTTGATTCGAAGTTTGAGGATTGGTATATCATGTATAATTCGTGTATCTTCTCCGCTAAATGATTTGTTCTTTAATAATACAAACGGGACCATAAATCGTACGTAGAACTTTTCTCTCAAATACATGATGGGAAGTTTCGTACGATTGGGTCTTGGTTCTGAATCATACAGGACGGGAATGTTGAGTGTTTTGTATAGCTGTTCCTTGGTTGGCTTTATTTCTTAATAGCTTATTTAGCCTAAAGAAACAAAACGATTCGCAAGATTATATTTGGTTTGATTTCTGCGCTGATGTTGTTGTTTTTTTTTTTATGTTGTTTTTCTCACATCCAGTAACAATGTCAACTTTTTCAACAATTTTGACCAAGTCAACGGCTGTGATGCGCTTATTGTTGGTGAGAGCTTAACTTCGTCTTATTTTTGTTAACAAGAACTTCCTTTCTGTTTGTTTCCGACTCAATGCTTGCAAAGGCACGAATAACTCCCCGTTTGTTTCTTCCTATCACGTTCGAATTCAGTGAATTTTTTTTCGAGTACTCACTATAATTTGATGTCATTTACTTACTTTCAATTTCAGGTTCTCTTATCAACTTTTTAGGTCACAGCATCCTTTATTTAAGTGTGTTGATATCTAGAAAAATAAAACTTAGTCTTTTTTTTTCGTTTCCAATATGAGAAGGTTTTTTTTATTTAATTTAATTTGTTTGTTTGATTTTGTTTTTTAAAAAAAGTGTTTTTTATAAACCTTCTCACACACATTCATTAGCAATCTTTTTCATTTCTTTTCTTCAAAATATTTTTTTAGTACAAAAATGTATACGTTAATATTATTAATTACAGTTTTTTTTCTTAATTTTTGTTTTGTTCAACAGGAAAATGCTTAAAAATTATGAGTGTTTTCTTCAGAAAGGCAGGATACAATATAAAACAAAAAAATGATTCCATGAGGTAATCTTAAAGAAGTAAAAAAAACATAAACATAAAATAAAAAGTAATAATGTTGAAAAAATAATCAAATATCTCTCTATAGCTTAAATAATTTAACAATATTAATTATAACGTTCTAAAAAATGCATTTTGGTCGAGAAGATTACAAAATAAAAAAAAAGAATAAGTAGGTTAAACGATAGTCACATAAATGAGAGAGAGAGATACAATGAATGCACAGTTTCTCTGAATTTAGGAAAAGATATTTTAAATTTATAAATCAATTTTGTTGGGAAAAATAATTCTTTCGACTAATGGTACAAATTTGTATGCAGTGATTGTTAATATTGAGATGAGAGCAAGTGTGTTTTTTGTGAAAAAATTCTTCTAATGTTGTTCTATTTCTTTTTCATTTGCAAATTTTAATTTATTGTTTGTCAAAATTTCAGTCCTTCATGTGAATGGGTATCACAAATTTGTGTCCAAACGGACTTTTGTACTTAATGCCAGCTTCGCGATAGAATTTATCTGGTATTCCAAGATTGCAAAGATACAATTTCCCACAGTTCGATGATATGCCATTTAAGGGTAGTGTTGGGAGTATTGAGTACTTAATTGGTACATTCTGAATGCCATTCGGTGGTGGATCGATAGCAAGAATTGAAGCTCTGAAATTATTTTGAATTTGTTATTATTCGATTAGGAAGATTTTTTTTTTATAGTTACCGATTTTCTTTCAACCATTTTGTAACATTTAAAGACACATTATCGGAGCATGTCGACAATATCACAAGATCAGGAGTTGGTAAAGCTATTTAATAAATAATTTTTTTCTACAATTTGAAAGCTAAAGATATTTGTTTGTTAACTTACCATCAACTGAATAAACAATTGTATTACCAGTTGCTTTAAAAAGTAAAACTTCAGTGCTATTTCGTTCAATGGTTGGATCTTCTTGTAAATAAAGAAGAACCTTCAAACCATGTGATGCCAATTGACGTCCAGTCGCAGCACCAATTTCGCTAACTCTGCAAATTAAAAAAAAAAAAGACAATTTATTTGTAAAGACTCTTTATTTTAATCCAAATCTTACCTAAAATTCTTTGATTTATCGCAAATAATTGCAATCGTTGGCCATTGATGGCAATTGTTTGGCGTTAGCCTTCTTGCTCCGCCTAGCAAAAGAATTGCCAAATCAGTTGTTCCCCTAGCAAGAATATCATTTTGACGTTGAACAGATAATCCACAAGCTTCGGCAGCTTGTTCGATCTTCAAGCGTACATAGCTTGGTATAGTTGGAACAATAAGACCTTCATCTACAACAACACAAAAAATAGTTTATTATATAAAACAAAAAAAAAAAAAAAAAAAAAAAAAACATACCTGTAACAAAATCTGTAGAACCATCAAACATAGTTTCAATTTGGCGCAACTGTAGAGGTGCTCCTTCTAAAATATTCTCATCGTGGCGATATTTCTTGTCCTGCATTGAAACCGCCTGCCGAACCAAGTCTGGCTTTTGTTCAGCTTCGATAACATCCCATAAGGCCTGCTTATCAAACAACGCAAGATTACCCTCAAAATCAAAATCCTCATTCATAATGGGATCATCGACGGAAGTTCCAAAAGTTTGATTCTGTTTGATATTTCCTTCGCGACGGCATTTTTTTCGTTGTTTATTCAAACTTACTTTGTTAAGCTTTCCACCATTTCCATTGGCAGCAGCTGCTCCATTTCCATTAAGGGAACAACTTGGATTATTACTGACCGAAGTTGATCGATTGGCATTTACTATGTCTATGGGTTTGCTTGTGCTTCCAAAACTCTCAGGAGTGGTAGCGGCAGCAAATGAGGCTCCCATACGTACTTCAACTTTCGGTGGTATCAAGTTACCAAAGAATTGCGCTACACTGTTGGTTGTGGGCGGTGATCTATTGTTGTAGCTGCCATTTGCAACTGAACTTGTGGAAGCAGCGAAGGATGTGATGCCATTGATATTGCTTGAAGTGACGGTGGGTGCTTTTGGAAACCTATCTGAAGTTGGCGTTCTAAAAAAAAAAAAAAAAAAATATACAATCATTTGAAAATTCATTGGCATTTTCATCATATTATAGAATGGATAACGGATAACGCACCAGCAAATGAAATAAAGACAACGAATTTCGGATCTGCACATTGAAAAACATGGAAATGCCCACCAAGAGAGCAAAATTAAAGGAAATAACGTTGATCTGTGATCACGCCCCTGAGGGAAAAAATACGCTCAACAAAACACTTATGATAAGCCCAACTTACCACGTCAAAATTAATACTTAATACTTAGCGACTTCAAAGACAAAATGTTTGTTTTGACAGTCCAGAAGACACAGCCTACACGACAACAGTTCCGACAACGGACTCAGCCTGGTAGACTTTGCAGCTGGGTTAACTGTCATCATAGCAAGCACTCGATTTTCCGATTTCATGACCAACGAACTATCATAGTAGACTACAGACTGCTTTTAAACATATAAGAGTTTTCGAAAAATCGACCCCAGCGCATTCTATTCGGTAATTGAAAAGTCCCATCAAACTAGGTCCATCAGTTTTATGTGGTCGCGTGCGTCGGAAAAGCTACCCCATCATCTTTGGGATAATTTACTTCCCACAACATTAGCTATCGGTCAGTGAAAGTCCCGTCAAAATCCGTTTAGCCGTTCTCGAGATTAGCCGGAACAAACAGACATACAGACAAACATGTATGTTTTATTATAATACGCATCTTGTAAAAAGCCGTTATTTTGACATTGCAAACAGACACTTCAGTTGTACCAACTTCATACCATAAAATTATTGAACCTTAAATTCAATTGAGAGCGAATGACTTAAAAGGTGCATCCATTATATATCAGATAGGGTGAACCAAGATATTCGTCATTAATAATTATATTAATTCAATAGTTGTGTTCGTTGAGCTCTTCGTTGAAGTTGGCCTGGGGCTAAATTCCGCAAGCGTGAGTTTTGCTGTGCGCACGAAAAACTGTGTACACTCATTTTGCGCTGGATTGAATATTTTATTTTACTTTTTCAAAGCAAACAAATGAAAATATAATTTAAGTATGTATTTTAAAAACATACAAATAAAACCGAATGTAATTGTTTTGTGTTGTGGAAGTGGAATGTACAAGAAGCAACAAAAAAGAATCCTAGAAACACATAACTTTAAGTTTCTTCCTTGCTGTCAACAATACAAAAGATACCTAACTCTTACACGTTTTTTTGAGAACGGAAAACCCCAAGGTTTCTTTGACAGCTCTTAAGGTTGGGTAAACCATGGCTAATTTAACGAACAAAACTAATAAGCCTGAAGCTAAAAACGGAGCAATTGAAGGAAATTTTGTTGGTTCAAAAAATCTCCAATGATTAGTCCGCTTTTTTTCTAAGATTTTTGAGGCCGAATTGCCGAAAAAAATATTGAGAAAAGGAAATTCAACAAAAACAAAAATCAAGCCGAGTACATCTGTTTTTGCAGGTTGCAATTTTTGATGAATTTGAACCAAAAAACGGTTGCGCCTCCTTCAAAGTTACAGTAAGTTCTCAATGTAGAAACATTTGTTGGCGCAAGTCTAGCCGCGTATCTAATATGCCCGGCAAACTCTCGAACATATGCCCAGTTGGCCTTCGCGCATAATGGATACCTGGTTGACGCGCACGTCAGCACGAACATTACCACTTACAAACATGTCTCACCGCGAGCCAATCTCGATGGATTTTTAGTCCGGGATATGCTAGAGAGCAATTGAAACGGATATGCAAGTTTTTTATTTTCGTGTGTTGTGTACTCGCGCGACAAAAAGACTGTTCAAAGTAAAAAAAAAAGTATGTTGTCACGAACATCAATTAATTAATTGCTTTTCTGTGTTCAATTGGTTCGCAAAAAAAAAAAAAGGTAATAAATAATAAAAAATAAATTCGTCGCGAGCACGAAATGTCAATTGGATCAGCTGCTTCGCTGCTTTGATTTGTCGCGGTCGAACATGGCTTGCGCGGCAGCCGCGCATAGTTGATAATGGGTTTAATGTTACAACTCAGGTGTCACATAGCCCAAGTAGCTTGTTTGTAACTTTTTGGAATTTGTTGCAAACAATTTATCTTATTAAGAATAACCACCAAAATTCTTAGCTTATGTTTAATCAAATAAACAAATTCATTACGAGATCCAAGTTATAACTTTTACTTTTAACCAATCCTTGCGTCGCTTGTCCTATAAGACACGAAATAACATAAAATTCACCACTTTATCGAGACAAATGAAAATGATACTCCAAAGTCTAGTGTAGACTCTAGGCTAGAGGATTTGTCACTTCTTCGGAAAAAAAAACTTGGGCTAGATCTGAACCCAAACCTCTGTCGACACACTAACCATCAGGGAGACAAGGACACAACAATCGCTACCATCAGTTACATCTAGAATAAGAATCTCTTTTCCTTATCTATTACTATTTTCAAAATTTCAAGCAAATAATACAAAAAAGAAATTCTAATTCTAAGACTTACCTTCTATGTCCATTGGCAATCTTCATATTCGAGATTTTATTGGTCAGAGCCGAGTGGCTCTCTCTAAAACTACCAACACCATTTACAGGAACATTGCCATCGAATCCAGCAGTAGTTGGAGCGCTAGCGAAATTAGGTTGCTTCACTGGTGTTGGTTTATTAATCACAGTTGGCGTTACAGTACTTTGGCCATTGAATGATGGTATTAACTTGATATCAAGGATATCTTGTGCCCTGAAAATAATATCATTATTATGTTACTTTTGAATAAAAAAAAAATCAAATAAAAATCAAATACCTTAGGGTAATTTCGGCATCTTGCTTTCGCAACGGGACTCCATTGCGGAAAGCACGTATAATGGTTATGTGGTCGACACTGATGTCTTTTATCATGCCTTGAAAGACGCCCAGCTTGTCGTCGCATTTTATTGAAACAGCTTTGCCAATCCAATCCTCATCCATAATATATAATATACAATAATTGCAGTGCGAATTTTTAATGAGAAACTCGATTTTAAATTGAGAAACGAAGGCAAGAACAAGGATTGAACGAACAGAATTTTTTTATCAAATTTTTGCTCTTGACTGAAACGCAATATGAGAGGGGAAAGCGACGACCAGTCGACGACGACGACAACCCAAAGATTGCCGATTTCAGTAACTTTTTTTTCTTTTTCACCACACCACGCACAAATCACACTTTTGGTTAGGTTAATTATAAGTTATTTTTCTAATGAACTTTTTTAGGAGAAAAATACTTTAAAATATTACTTGTGGATTTCGGAATATTAAGTTAATATTTTTTGCTGCCTTTCTAAGGGCTAAATGCTATTAATTTGCACGAAATACTTTGGCTAAATAATTTTTACAACTTTCTCATGCGAACAGCGAACACAACACTTTTGACACAGTTCCAAGAACTAAACTTTTTGATAGAGATGTGCAAGTTGGAAAGTACTTAGTACTATTGTTGAGTTTCCGTCCATCGACAAGATATTTAAAGCAGACAGTCTAGTTCAATCTCTGTACTTTCGCTCAGTTTGAGCTTCTATACTCAAATGTTGTACACAAGAAATATCAAAAAGGCGTTTTTCCGCCACTGATAACTACCAAATAAAAATGTGTGTTTCTTTATTAGCTCTGACATGATCGAAGTAACTTGTGTTGCGCAGCCAACTTCATGTAGGTAGTTTTGGTGTTATTTGACTGCTTGTGAGTATATTATTTATAATCATACGACAGTGAGGTGCTAAATAAATTATTTACTTGGGGCCAGTTGTACAAACATTTGATCCGCAGTTCAGCTATTTTTGTCTTCCAAAGTCGGCCACTTAACTAAGATCTGGTTAAAGATTTATCTATGTGATAATAAGAAATTCCATGACTTTACAAGAGTTGAACCACAGTTTTAACCTGCCAAATTTGGTAGGTAAGAAACTTGAACCAAGTTGAACCACAATTGTACAACTGGCCCCTAGAGCTCATCTTAAAGCTCAAAGGCGCAGGTATTTCATAAGTGCAGTTTAGCTGTATCTCTAAGGGCCAGTTGAACAATCGTGGTTCGAGGTGGTTTAAATTCTTAAACCACTGATTTCCATAGATAATATGTCAAAATCGGTGGGTTAAATACTTGAACCACGATGTACAACTAGTCCTTAGCCTAAAGTCATGTAGTGGATTAGTGCCCTTGTGCATTTCAAAGGGGGCAAGTGAGTTTTCTAGTCCTTCCCCGCATATATTATGATACATTAGGTGTGTTCTATTGAGGGAAATCTAAGTAGAGTAAGAAAGTTTTCGTTTTTAACATTGGCACTACTTCTTTACCACGTGCTACTTATGTATCAACATTCACAAATAAAACTCAGAACTTTTGTGAATATTTCATCCCCATTAAGAATTACTAGGGATAAAAGGAGAAGTAAGAGTTACTCGCTATAAAGTACATGTTGTTTTTGTGATGCATGGACATTTTGCTCTACTTATATAAAGTAAAATAATTTTGTTCAATAAAACACGCTTATTATCAGAAAAAGCGAAGAAAGAGAAGAGAAGACGTCGTTTTATCCACTTTTATTTTTACATTCTCCTTTGTATCTTCTTTTATTTAATTTACGTGTATTTTTGCATATCCGGCTTTTGTATCCGATCAGCTTTTTCTATCCGCCGCAAAACGCGGTCAGAAGATTTCTTTAAAGATGGCATCACTATTAGCTCTAGTACTTTTTTGAAAACTTTGTCAATAGGGCTTTTTAGGTAACAACGATATCTCTTTCTCGTTCTCACAGAATTGTCAAAAACAGCAGTATGACGAACAGCTGATTTTTTTTTATCGACAAATTGATTGAAAACAAAAGCGGGAATTTTAAAGATTTGTGCGCGAAAATTGTGAAAATTGTTGGTTTTGCTAAATAAAATAAATTTTTAAGCCACGGAAATCACAAATTTCACACAAAAAAGAATACCGCATTTAAAAATTATTTCCAAATTGTTTTCTTCAAGATCTTGAGTTTGACAGTTTGAAAAAAGCGCGATACATATTTCAATCTGTCTTCGTCATAGTGTGAGCTGTCATAATTTTTGACAAGATGGTAAAACTCCCTATAGGGAGTTTTACCATCTTGTCAAAGCTCACACTATGCCGAAGACAGATTGAAATAATATGTATCGCGCTTTTTTCAAACTGTCAAACTCAAGATCTTGCAGAAAACAATTTGGAAATAATTTTTAAATGCGGTATTCTTTTTGTGTGAAATTTGTGATTTCCGTGGCTTAGAAATTTATTTTAATTAGCAAAACCAACAATTTTCACAATTTTCGCGCACAAATCTTTAAAATTCCCGCGTTTGTTTTCAATCAATTTGACAACAATGAGCTGTTCGGCATACTGCTGTTTTTGACAATTTTGTGAGAACGAGAAAGAGATATATCGTTGTTACCTAAAAAGCCCTATAGGGAGTTTTACCATCTTGTCAAAGCTCACACTATGGTGAAGACAGATTGAAATATGTATCGCGCTTTTTTCAAACTGTCAAACTCAAGATCTTGGAGAAAACAATTTGGAAATAATTTTTAAATGCGGTATTCTTTTTTGTGTTAAATTTGTGATTTCCGTGGCTTAAAAATTTATTTTAATTAGCAAAACCAACAATTTTCACAATTTTCGCGCACAAATCTTTAAAATTCCCGCTTTTGTTTTCAATCAATTTTTCAACAATGATAAAAAAAAAATCAGCTGTTCACCATACTGCTGTTTTTGACAATTCTGTGAGAACGAGAAAGGGATATATCGTTGTTACCTAAAAAGCCCTATTAAAAAATTGACATTTCTAAAAAAAAAAAAAAAGATTTATTTGACACATTTCTTTTTTTACTGGCAAAAAAGTAAACTGAACGTTTTGGAATCGTTTACTTTGATTGATTTTCGACAAAAAAAATTGTACAAAATTGTTATAAATTTACTAAAAATCGCTATATTCAATTAAAAAAAAACATACAATGTCCGATGATGAAGATATTTCATACATAAAACGATCAAAAACCATACATTATGGTTCGCTGGAAGAAACTGAACGCAATCGGCAAGCTACTTTGGAAGATATTGAATCAGATGAAGATGCCTACGAACCGCCAAACATTCCTGTAACCATCGTTGCCGATCAAAAGAAACCTCAAGCTCCAGTTGCACCACCTCCAGGTAAAAATGATGATGACTACTATGACATTGAAGCAGAAGTTTCCAAAGATAAATTAGCATTGTTGGAGGAATTTGAACGTAAGCGTCGAGCGCGCCAAATTAATGTAAGTACCGATGACGCCGAAATCAAGAAAAATCTGCGACAATTAAATGAGCCCATTTGTTATTTTGGCGAAGGACCTGCCGAAAGAAGACGTCGATTGAAGGAATTACTTGCCAGTTTGGGTGAGAATGCGATAAAACAAAAACAAACCGAAGAAGAGGAACGCAAGCAACTACAAAAAGAACAAGAAACAACGTGGTATCATGAAGGACCAGAGTCTCTGAGGGTAGCTCGTTTTTGGATCGCAGATTATTCATTGCCACGTGCCAAACAACGTCTGGAAAAGGCAAAGAGTATCTTAGAACTTCCAAGTGCAACCAGGGCAGGCAGAATGGTGGAACTTCAGAAGCGATTGCAGTCACTTGCTCCCCTGTGCAGTCAAGTAGGTGACACTCGACCGGTTAGTGATTGTGCCTTTAGCGAAGACTCAACAATGATGCTGACATCCAGTTGGTCTGGTTTGTGTAAACTTTGGAATGTCCCGGACTGCGATCTGAAGCAGACACTTCGCGGTCATGCCAGCTACGTCGGGGGTGTTGCGTTTCGACCTAAAGTCAGTGTTGATGACACAAATGTCGTTTCCATGGCTTCATGTGGACACGATGGTGCAGTTAAGCTATGGTGTTTCGGCAGCGAAGAGTCAATCGCTGACATAACCGGTCACATGCCTCACAGAGTCTCAAAACTAGGATTCCATTCTTCTGGACGTTTCTTAGCTACTGCATGCTATGACTCCTCGTGGCGACTATGGGACTTGGAACAACGGACGGAAGTTCTCCATCAAGAAGGACACGCCAAGGCTGTGCATTGCTTGGCATTCCAAACAGACGGCAGTGTAATTGTCACCGGAGGTCTTGACGCCTTCGGACGTGTTTGGGATTTGCGAACGGGGCGTTGCATCATGTTTCTCGAAGGTCATTTGGGTTCAATCTTTGGTGTGGATTTCTCATCGAATGGATATCATATCGCGACCGGAAGTCAAGATAACTCCTGTAAAATCTGGGATCTTCGAAGAAGACAGCCCGTTTATACGATTCCCGCCCATACAAACCTCATATCAGATGTAAAATACGAACCGGACGGAGGAAATTTCTTGGTTACCAGCAGTTATGATAACACAACTAAAATTTGGTCAAACAAGACATGGCAACCACTGAAGACACTCCTAGGACATGATGGAAAGGTCGTAAGCGTTGATATTTCAAGGGATTCTCAATACATTGCAACGACCTCCTTTGATAGGACTTTTAAACTGTGGACACCCGAAGGCTGACGGTGGATGATGTTTATTATTTTATTTTTGTATTACAACTTGTAATTTTGTTATATAAACGATTTTGTTTTAATATATGAAAATGTTGTTGAACGATGATATATATGCAAAATAAGGACTTTTTGTAAGAAAAAGAAAACAAAGAAATAAAATGTACCTAGAAAATATTTAAAAGAGACTTTTTTTTTTAATTATCTGAAAAAGAAGAGAAAATGTATAAACAAATATTCTCAAATTCTTCTTTTTCCGACTAGCTTAATGATCTCGAATATGAGAACCATCTTCACTCTTAAATGAAATATCCTATACACTTCTAAAAGCCCCACCTGATTGGCAAATGTACTGCTGAATGGCGATGCCATACACTATGAAGGTAGTTAAGCGGGTTTTGGGAATATAATCCTACTATGTGATTACACAAATGAAATCTAGACTAATCAGAATTCAAAAATACAACATTGTTGAGGAATCATTATTTTGTCGATTTATTTTTAAAAAGTATTCGATTGGGGTATACATACTATTTTTCGGGATTAGAATATTAAAAAATGTTTCAGAAAATATTTTTTTCTAATAGAATCAAGAGCGAAAAGTTCCATCGTTTAAGCGAATGGAGGTTCAAGTGGTGAGAGAACTCTGATACTACTGAAAAATTACCTCTAAGCTGAACGAAGGTTGTGTTTCCAGTTCTTACATTTGTACAGTTCATTATCTTGAAAAAATATTAGAGACAATGGGAAATGAAGATGCTTTACGCTTTGCATATTGCATGGCAGTAGGAGTAACAAATCTTGACCGAATTAAAAAGAAAAATAATTGGAGGAAGCCTTTACGACAGCCTTTGCGTGACAATAGCGAAAAAACGTCATGTTGGAGAGTGGCTTCACGCCTAGAAGGAGGGAATTAGGAATCCAATGGATCGTTAAAAACTAAAACCATTCTTTTTTTCAATTGTGTATGTGGTAGTTAACCAAAGCATTGTTTAGATTTTTGTTACCTCAAACGAAGCAAAAACGAATTATGTAAATTTATTGCGTTTTCTGAAGAATACAAAAAAAAATTAGAAAGATCTTCCTCTAGGATTTCTAATTCCAAGATTGGAGAAAACCGACACAACCGCTCAGAAAATAGCTGTCGATAATTTAAGATATACAACATTCCCGGATAAACTTATTTTTACTTTCCTATCATATATATGTATGTCTAATTGTTATCTCAAGACTTTTTTGTTACGATCCACAACCCACAACTTGCCTCGCAAAAAATGTAAATTGTTAAGGAAATTGTGATTGATGAAGGAAGATTATAAAAGTCAAAGGGGAGGGAAAATTTATTCGCTATTAAATCTGATTAAATAACAAAAAAGAAAATGTTTTTAAAAAATTAATGAAAATATTAATAAGAAAATATTTAAAAACTGGTAGGTACCTGCATACCTAAATCATATCATTGAAAAACATTGTAAAAAACCGTTAACATCAATTCTGCGTTATTTGCATGTTTATCCAAAATCCTGAAATGCAATTATATGTATTAATAGCACTGTAATTATAATATCGTTCACAAAGTTGTACCCAAAACTTTAAATCCGTTTTCGAGAAAACTTGAAAAAAACTAAAACCCTTATACTATGGGAAGCCCGTTATAGCCGAGCTAAAACAAAAAATCGATTTTATTCTGGAGGGAATCACCAAAAAGTATTTTGAAGAAAATCCGACCAACCGTTCAAACTGTAGATCGGGCAAAAAATCGCACATCCTCACATATGTATATAAGCACATACATACAGACAGACCCAGCATGACGAAACTTCTTTTTTGGCCTTCTCCATCATCGTAGTGACATGCTTGATTAAAACCTCGTTTTTTTTACACGTAACCAATACTTGGGCTCAAATTTAGTTCACGGTAGCACGAGTTTTCACACTCGGATATACCTATATATTTTATTCGATATACCGTTAAAAACAATATATTTCACAACTTTTTTTAAGTATTTTTTAAAGTTTCCACTTTCCATACAAAAATAGTGGTAGCTAAGTACTTTTAGGATTTTTTTTTAAATTGTTTTTTTGTTGTTTATTTCGGGAGAGTTGTTTATTAACTTAGAAAAGTGTTTTATAATTTTTATTGTTGATTTATACATTAAAAAAAGTAAAAAAAAAAAATTACAATTCGTTCGAAATTTTGGATACCCAAAGCTGCACCCATCCAAATTAAACCCAAACCCTATAGTGGGCCAGGCAGGGGGTTTATGCCTTACCAATCTCAACTGTAAGGGGATCAAGTGGGCAACCAAGGAATGTACTGTTAATGAAGAAAATTGCGATACAAAAAAAAAAAAGTTAGGTTAATTCCGAAAAGAAAATTATTTTTAAATCGATTTTAACGATGTTTCCTAACTTAAATATTTTAATCCTGTTCTATTTAGAGCTCCCTTAATATATAAACAAAATATCAACTTTCAAAGCGTGCTACCAGGAACTAAAGTCGCCCCTTGCCAAAAAACATTTAAACAAATATAAATATAAACTCACCTCTGGTTGGATTTGACAAACTTTTCACGATAAAAATGTTGTTTTAACACGTTTATTTCACTTGTTTTTATGCGAGTGTTTTGCATATAACAAATGCAAATATTACCTTCACCATCCCACTGAAATACCACTTTCTTTGTTTTATTTAAACGCTTCAATTAATTTCGCATTACTTTGAAAAATGTGTACAAAAAATGACTTTACAAAAAAAAAATTATTTAAAAAAAATTTACCAATTGCTTTTTTGTTTGGTCGTCCGACAAAAAATGACTTTACAAAAAAAAAATTATTTAAAAAAAATTTACCAATTGCTTTTTTGTTTGGTCATCCGACCTTTGCATATGAAAACTATAGTAGCTCTGTCGTCGACGATTTATTGATACAAGAAATTTCTTAAAATGGCGCTGTTCGCACAAAGAATTTAGTGTAGAGTAGATTTTGTGCGAAAGAGTTGACTATAGTATTTTGACTCTGACAACAATGACGAGGATGAGCAGTTTGAAAAATTTCTGTTCTTTGACAGATGAAAAACAAGGGGAGAAGCATTTGTCATTGGCTGTTTGACTGCTGTGCTATCCAGAAGTAGAAGACCTTGAAGACGAAATACAAAAGTAAGTAGCTAAGTTTGTAATTTATATTTTATTGACTGCTCTGCTGCCAAGGACGTTGAAGACAAAATAAAAAAGTAAGTAGTTACGTATGTAATTTATATTTTATTAATTTTATCTGCCAAGAAGTACCTTAAAGACCAAAGTAAGTAGCTAAGTATGTAATTTATATTTTAGTAGGTATAAAATTAGTAAAATATTTTATGTCAGAACTCTGGCAAATATACATAAGTTTATTTCAATTAGTTTCCTCAATGAATTAACGTTTTTTTCTTTGCAGATGAATGAAAATTATGGATTATCAAAGGACATCAAAAATTATGGATTATCAAAGGACATCATTTTGCTTAGTCCCTGTGTGTTATTATACTCATTTACACAGAGAAGACAGAACACGAGGAGACATGCGAGTGTCGTCCATATCTATGTCCCTGCCCTGGAGCTTCATGCAAATGGCAAGGACCCCTTGATCTAGTCATGCAACATTTGATGATGTCGCACAAGATCATCACTACCCTACAAGGCGAGGACATTGTATTCTTGGCGACAGATATAAACCTACCCGGTGCAGTTGACTGCGTGATGATGCAGTCTTGCTTCGGTCATCATGTTATGCTCGTTTTAGAGAAGCAAGAAAAATACGATGGTCACCAGCAGTTCTTTGCCATTGTCCAACTTATTGGGTCGCGTAAGGAAGCCGAGAATTTCGTCTATCGTTTGGGATTAAATGGAAATCGCCGTCGACTGACATGGGAAGCAATGCCACGGTCGATTCATGAAGGCGTAGCCAGTGCAATACCCAATTCAGATTGTCTGGTATTTGATACTTCAATCGCACAGGTATTTTCCGATAATGGTAATCTCGGTATTAACGTTACCATATCCATTGTCTAAATTTAGTAGATGTCGGCCAAACAAAACATTTGTACATTAAACCATAAAATATAAATAAAATTACATCTACTCCTACAATACTATGATTATACATTTTTACGTCGTAACACAAGGCAGATTGATCCTCTGAATAGTTTATCATAAGAGTTAATGTTTAAGTTTTATTATCGATTTTGTGTTTAAACGTGTATTTTGTTGATTCTTAAAAAAGGAGCAGAAGTTGACAAGAATTGTCTCATAGATAGTAGATATGGTTACATAATGTACGCAAAATGTATGCATACAACAAATCAGATGTTAGTAAGAAGAATTTTCAATGGAATATGTAATTGTGACGTCACATTGTTTCGTCAGCAGCTACATTCTATTCTAATAGGTAGCTTGCCACATTTCATACATTTCAGCATTAAAGCTAGCACCGACACATTCAGAAGCAGCCAAATATTTATTTTCCACCATGCATACAATCATACATTATAAATAAATAACTTTCAATTCCCTTTTCTTATGAACATTCATTATCAAAATAAAAACGAAGAAGCTCAAAGAGAAAAAGTCAACAATTATAATTTTCATCTTCTTCCAACTCTTTGAAATTTTCTATATGCCTTCTCGTTATAATATTCCCCAGTTTGTATCCCTCAAAATCTCTACCAACAACAAGCCACACCTCCAAAGCTTTGCATATATATCAAAAGTCTACCAAAGAGCTATAGCCCCAACGTATCCAGATGGCGCTTCGGGCTTTCAATAAATCACTCAATTGGAAGGTGGCTCTCATGAGCTTACTATAGAAATATATATGCAATGATCCGACATTAAGAACATTTGGCACTAGATGACACTATGACAGTTCTTGTTCTGAATAAAAGAGACTGATATCACTTGACTGGAAGTTGGAATGATCATGAATGAAAGGGAATGATGATCATAACAAAAACACGCATACTTGCACAGCACACACTTAAAACGTCAAAATAGTGAAGTGTCATTTTTTGTTATTGGTTTTGTAATTTATATAATTTAAATTTTATATGCATGTAATTTATGCGTGTATGCAGATTTTGTAATTTGGGGATATCGGAAATCTTTTTTTCTCATGGAATTTTTTCCATATTCGGAAAATCGGTAATAAGAAAATGAGAATCTTAAGCAATTAGGGAAAATTTCGAGAGAAAAATGTTCCACAAATAGTTCCTAATAGCGATAGGGCTGATTATGATGCTTGTTCATTTGGTGAGAGGTACTGTAACTGTTTAGCTATTTCTGACGCTATGAAATAATCTACCCACATCACGACCCACCGTATTTTTTTTTTTTTTTTATTCTAAAACTTCATTTATTTTGATAATGGCGTTTTGATTAGAAAGTATTTTAAGAAGTGCTTTTAAATACCGGACTTTAATAAAATGACAAGTGGAGATGGAGATCGATATACCAGCTATAATATCATAAGTATGTACCATATGCGATAAAAAGCATGCTTTATCGCGTACTTTCCATCGTATACTTTATCGGTGGTTTGGATATATTTAGGCGTTTTTCTTTTTAAGCCCCCGATTAGGGAATACGAAGCGAGTCGTTTTCAATTCGATATCTGCTTTTTTGACCCACCTAGAGTTGTTTAATTATTTAATTCAAAGCGACACCTTTCAATCCCGTAGCTGATTTCCACGAAAATACAAAACGGAAGAGATAAAATCAAAAATAGTTTGTCATATAAAACTTCATTTTCGCCTCCAAAAACGACTCGCTTCGTATTCCCTTATCGGGGCCGGGATCAATGAGCTGTCAAGCAATAAATGTGTTTCTTTTTTTAGCTCCAAAATATCAAAGCGCTCAACTTGTTTCTTTTTTCGATCAGAGGTCAGAGCTTACTCGGAGCTCGCTCTATAAAATCAGAATAAAATGATGTAGTAGACTAAACGGAGCAGCACCAGCGCCCGGCTATCTTTATGTATGGTTTTCATGTTATTTCTAATTTATATTTAAATTAGAGCGCTTGAAGCGCACTCTTATTATCTACTTATTTATTGGTATTTTCATCTTTAATTTATAACTTATCATCAGTAAGTTTTGTTTGATCTTCTCATTGTGGAGTTTTGATTCACTTCGATAACACATTAAAAATTTTTTGTGGAAGCCCCAGTTACGGCCTTGTTCGGCTATACTGATGTTTGACGGTTCTTCTTTGACATTTTCTAGAGTCCTGACTCTTGAGGCAGTCATTTTCGATTAAAGTTAATTGCAATCTCAAACCATTTTTACGAATTGAAAACTCGCTTTAGCATGTAAAAAATGTTTAAATAATTATTAACTTCCGTTTGTTTTATTTCAATTTATTTTTTCTAACATAAACATTTAGTTTTGGTGAGATTTGTTTGCATATCTCTTTTTCAAATAAAACACATAATTTTTTAGTGCATTTATTAAACAAATTATAAAACTAATATAGCATTATTTTATTATATTTATGTTGTTTTAACAAAAACAAAACAAAAAAAAAAAACAAATTAATAATATAATTTTTTGCTTAAATCTTATTTATTAGGTACCTTTTCGTACACATTATTTTAGTTCACCTTACACAGTTATACAAAATGATAAAACATACAAACTATATATAAACGACTTTTTGTAATTTTTTTACAAATAGAAAAAAGGAGTACAAATATATGTATACGGAAACAAACAAATAGGAAAAACTGTTATTATTTTCTGGAAAAAGTAGATAAATGTAAAACTAAATAAATGTATGGTATATTATAAACAAAAAAATATGTATAATATTTAACTAAAAATTAACTACCACAGACAGGTTGCAATATTCTCTAAACAATAATCTACAAAAGTTTCACACACTAAAATGTATGGATAAATATATATGTAGGTAATGTATATAAATGTGACTTTATATAAAAAGTAAATTATTTTTTTTTATAAATTTGATGTAATTGTTGAATTTGTAAATTTACTTTGAGATTATTATTATATTAACAAATATATATATAAAAAAAACATGGTATATTAAATGTATATACGATTTTATATATAAAAAACTAAATATATATACCTACTTAATACATAATAAAAACAAATCGGGCAATGTTGTTTTATTTAAAAGTTGTTCTTCTCTCTTTTGATTATTTTTTTTTTAACAATGGCTTGAGGTCATTTGCTGGTTTCTTATAACTAAATTATAGTTTGTTGAAGAAAATCTCAATTGGCTTTTTTTTTTAAAATGCCATTAAACCGTTGTGTCAGGAGCTGTTATTGGTTGAACACTTTCTGGATCAATTTTGCCATCTTCTTCTTCGGGAGTGATGTCGATGCGATGTGCTTTTGACCAAACAACTAGATCCATGAGGAATGCTAGAAACATTATGCCAGCAGTAATACCTGTATACAAATAGAAAAAACAAATATTTCAACAAATTGAAAAATAAATTTATTTTATTAAAGTGAACTTTAATTACTCTTTGATGGCTACGCTGATTTAATAACCTCTAGGCATTAAATTGCTCTTAAAGCAGAACGCTATAGATTATATTGCTACTAAAAAAAACTTGTAATCATACTAAGCCCGTTCCCTTGATTTCGCTTTAATATTAATATAAGGATAGTAGGAATCTATTTAATCCGTTCAAGACCCAAGACCGTCCTTAATTAGATTGACATTCACATTATTGATTAGGCCACGTCTTCAATAGAAAATCGATTTAAATTTTTTGAATAGCTTTATATTAATACATAACATATTTTAAATGCATACTGCTCTTCTTATAATCATGTGAAATCAAAGTTAATAATTAGTTGCTCCAAATGGGGCTAAATGACACAACGACATACATATACATATTGGCAAATGATAGTAACAACAACATTATGTATGGCAACTTTGACACAAAAGAGCTTTCATGGAAAGCATCTGCTGGAAAAATTGAAAGGAATTTTCGATAATCTATCTACATAGTTATTACGGGACCGTTCGAGAACCGAGCTTTCATGGAAAGCATCTGTTGAAAAACTGAGAGGGAATTTTCAAAAATATGCCTAGATATTTCGGGATTGTTCGAGAATCGACAGCGAGAATTGAGCTTTAATTAAAATAATCATTTGACAAACTGAAAGGGAACTTTTGAGAATCTATTTTGATATAATTATCAAGATTGCTCAAAAATCGATAGCGAGAATCGAGCTTTCATGGAAAGCATCTGTTGCAAAACTGGAAGATAACTTTCGAGAATATATCTAGATATTTCGTTATTATATTCGAGAATCAATATTGATGTTAGTTTTAAATTCGAATCCGTGATTAACGTTCAGTAATTAATAAGGAAAGATAAAAAGAA
This sequence comes from Baccha elongata, assembly GCA_951217065.1. Lineage (NCBI taxonomy): Eukaryota > Metazoa > Arthropoda > Insecta > Diptera > Syrphidae > Baccha > Baccha elongata. The sequence continues at coordinate 173,651,661 of OX578272.1, forward strand.
TTTAAAGTGTTTCATTTTAAAATAAAGACAAAATGGGAACCTATATTATAACAACAATCCCAGAGAGAAATATGACAATATATTGGATGTAATTGAGATGCCCTATCACTTGGAATCTTTTTAAAATGATTTTGACATTTGTTTCGAACAGTTTTACTGCCAATCAAAAATATTGGATACACGATTTTATCAAACAATTTTAAAATGTATTCTTATCTTAAGTTCGTGTTTCTTGGTAAATGAACGGATTCTCGACTGAATTCTTGACTAAATGTCATTGGCGCTCGGAGTAGTGCACTGAGCTGTCAAAAAAGATCTGTGTTTCTTTTCAAGCTCCGAGTACTCTGAGCACTCAATGTTTCTTTTTTCGCTCGGAGCTTCTTTGGAGCGTGCGCTATGTGTTCAGGATAAAATTATGAAGCAGACGTAGCACGAAGCAGGGCGCGGCCAACTTCATGTAGTTTTCATGTTATTTGACAGATTGTGAGATGATTTCTACTCATATGAAAGTAAATTGCTCCAGTGTGTTTTATTAATAAATAACAGCACTCGGATCGAAATTTGCTCAGAACATACTCTATACAAGCTCAGGATCAGGACTGGTGATTTATAAATACTATGGGTTGTACATAACTTTAATATAGCCTCACGTTGGGCGCCATTTTTCTTTGTTGATTTTATTATCGGCTTTAAATCCGTAATATTAAACATACGATGCAAGCCCGTACTAATGCTATCAAACGTTGATATCTTTTTTTTTTAATGCCAAATTCAAAAAAAAAATCCAATACATATTTATATATGAAAAAACTCACCTAAAAAGTTGTGCCTAAATGCTTCGACATTATATAACGAACAGGCTCCATGCTTGCCACAAATAGTTTTCCACACCAGACAAGCGGAATCCACTACTGCACCATATATGATTGGACATGGAACATTGCCAAAAAGTCCAATGGCTGATTGAATAACACCCATAGCCATTGCTTTGTCTATAAAAAAAAAAACAAATCAAAATGAATTTATTTTAGTTCGATCAAAATATAATTGAATATTACCCTTTGGATGCGTGCACCTCATAATTAACAACATACTACCAACTTCTGAAGTTGAATGCATAAAAACACAACCAGCAAATATTAAAATAAACATCACAAAGTTCTTGCAACTGCTATCACAATATCCATTAGTCGCTTCGTACGCCTTCGCCTTAAACGGAACGTCCGGAATACATTTGCAATTCGAATAGACTGTCCTGTTGCCGTGTATTTCAAATGACGTGCATCCAGCATGACACGATGAAAAGTATGTCTTCCCGTCACTTCCACAAATCGGTGAAAATTTTTCCATATCACATGTACAGTTAAGATTACATGTTGGCTCAAATACCGCCGTACTTTGTAGAACCAATACAATCAATAAAAAATAGAAAAAAAATACAATTTCATAAAAAAAAATTTAACAAAATAACAAAATGAAAACCTCACGTTTGACTTGAGTCCGTTTTGAGTCCTGCAAAATCATTCATATTACAGCCGACAAACATCAGGACAACCATTCCACATGCATACATCAATGCAGTGAAAGCAATCCATGCCGCTACTGATTTAGCAGTTGGTTTCAACTTAAGGATCACAATTCCAGAAATAAAAATACCAACACCCATTACAAGAATGCCACCAAAAGCAGCTATAAGATTTGCATCAGCTGCCGGCAAACGAAATTGTGTTTCGAGGTACTTTGGTAGGAACGTAGTGAGGCCAGCAATTGGCAATAAGTGAAAGACGCAAGAAGCTGTTCGAAACATTAGAATGTCGTTGCTCAGCTGTCTGCGGACGGTTTTCGGAAAATCTAAAAACAATATACCTTTATAGAAAATTTTGTTTTTGAAGTGAACGTTTCTAACCTCTTAATCGTGGCTTTTCCTCTGGTTGAGAGAGTGATACTTTTTCAGAAGCTGGATCTGTCACACGACGTCCATGTAGCTGTTTTGGAAAACTAAACATTGCAATAGATGCTAACATCATTAAACTTCCAATTATGACTGGACCTAGAAGGATATGTTAAAATACAATTATTGCATGTTCTTTTGTTATGTCATGAACATATAATGTAGTTCTATATTTACCCAGCCACCAAGCACCAATCCACCTCGGATCTGTTGCATCAAAACCTGGCACAGTGAAATTTACATACCATCGTGTGCAAAACGATCCAACTATAAATCCAGCTGTTGGCCCAAGAATACGAACACCAATTGTAATGGCTGCAAAAAGAACATTTCAAAAACTCAAGAACTCAATATACAATTTAACTATGATCATACCCATATAGATTGGCGACTGCTGACTGGCAACGTTGTCATCAATATACGGTATTCCCAGAGTTGCAACTGCAGTCTGTCCTATTCCTGAACTTAGCAAACTAACAAAGAAGATGCAAAGCACAATGACTGTGATTTTTGAGTGTGATGCTTGTTCCAGCTTTACATCTTCTTCGCATTCCGAATTTGAGTTGTGTGTCCCATTGCCCGATGCCAGACACAAATTTAAACTGTTATCCAAGCTCACAGAGCTCAAAGTATATTCCAGACCACTGGAATTCAACAGATGCTTCTGATTAGCGTGACTATCACCAAATGACGAAGATGCTCCTCCATTCATAAAAGCAGTCGAGTGCATAAGCTGTTTGCCGAAAATAAAATGCGGCAAAGCACACGAAAATGAAGCTATGGCAAAAATAACCATTCCACAGGCAATCCATCGAGGACGATGTCCACGACCAGCATAGTACGTCAGCAACATTGCCGTACTAATTTGACCCAACTCACTGGCACTCAGTAAAAGACCCGTCGTTTTCGACTTAATCTGGAACAATTTTTCAATCGTTGTTATCACACTGACAAAGTATGTCATGAACATCCCTTGAAGCACCCATGCCAGCAGAAAGATCATCATGAACACGTGTGTAGATGCAAAATTTCGAGCCCATCGTGGTTTGAAACCAAAGAGACCACAACCTGAATCCACTTCAGGTAAACCTGCTCCATCGTCGTCACTCAGCTCATCGGAACGCGTCGGAATTATCTGTGGCCTGTATAGGCCACCTGTCAGAGGATCCTGTTCGTCATACTTATCCATGAGTCCCAGCCCGTTTTTGCCATTTAGCATGGAGCCGTTATTATTTCCCTTAACTATGTGAAGGCCATTCTTTAAGTTATTTATCTCTTCCGAATCCTTCCACTCATTGTTGTTGCTCGGACTATACAGCTCCGTTGTCGGATCTTGTGGTGTAGATTCTATTTGCAGCAATGGTGACCACACATGCCCCGAATCTCGACAAGCATTTCCATTACCATTTATACCGTTGTTTGTTCCATTTGTGTTCCCATTGTAGCCGTTTGTGCTGCTGCCATTTCTCGTTCCATTTTGTCCATTCTGTGACTTACCATTACGATGATTAAGATGCTGGTCGATGTTGGCTTCATTGTTCTGACCCGAATTGGGATGCATGTTAAGCCACTTTTTCTTTTTGGTATTTTTTAAATCGATTTCTAATATTGAAGGTGTATTTGGTCCCTCATTATTCCCAGGGCTCATAGCAAGATAACTCGTACTTTTGTCAAGAGGTAGTTCTTCTCAATTCCTGAGTTTTATTATGGCAATTTGTATAATCTAAAAAAAAATAATAAAAAAGATTGTTTAAAATATTTTATTGATTAGAATTTTTATATAAGAGCGCTAACAAACTTCAACTGTTCTGAATTGCAACACTTTCACTATTCCTAATCGTTTTCATTTAAAAAGTGAAATGAGTTCTGAAAAAGACGGTTGGCTGGCACTACGATGGAGTCACCTCTTCGTCTTATCGTACTTTAAGCTCAAGGTCCTTTGAAAATAAAAAAAATACAAAAAAAGACTTGTATACGGTTACACTAGGGAGGAAGTATGTGAGTATTTGTTATCATTAAATATGGCCAAAATAAAGTGAATTACTGCGAAATTGCGAAAAAAATAATCTAAAGACTCACAAAGGCAGTTGCAATCATGTTTTGTTAGAGTATAAAGTGCACCCTATGAAATAAAAAGTGTCATTTGTATATTTTAAATGAATAAATAATAAACATCAGGGGAGAAAAAAGATGGACAAATAGTTAAGAGTGTTATATAGACCATGAAAGGTTTTTGAGGGGGAATCATTATCGGTTGTTCATAAGCTTGTTGCAAACCCTTTTTATTTTCAACTGGTTTAAAAGAGGTTTATATGATGCTCACTGTCCGCACTAAAAAGCAACTGAGTCTTAATAATTCTCCGTATCGTATGCTAAAAACAAAAACTGTTGATACATAAAAATAGGAAGACCAAAAAAGACAAACAAATGAAATCGTGTTCGAATGGAAAAATCGATTGCAATTGACCAGTTGGATATTAGTTTTAAACTTATTTTGTAATGTACTGGACTCATGTGAGCTTTTTTGATTGCATGGACACTATAATGTCGAACTCAAGTTGCAAATCAGTCAAGTTGTGTATAGAAGGCTTAATCAATTTCGTAATTTGTACTGTTATAGTTTGTTTCTTATAGCTTATAATTATCAACGTGAAAATCCAAAAGACATTTTATTCTAATGTGTGAAGTAAGAAGAGAAGACTTGAACTTTTTTTTAATGAAAAACTGAACTTAATTTGTTATTCGTTTCCACTCGTTTTTCGTAAAGAAATCCACATTTTTCTCTGAGCAAATTGGATCAAAGATAAATTATTTTGGCAAAAATTTGTTTTCGGTAGTGTAGTTTTAAACGTTTAAAATAATAATAATATTTTATGAGTTGCTCTGGCAACCCTTTATAATGTAATGACAGTTCATTAATGACAGTTCATTACATTATAAAGGGTTGCCAGAGCAACTCATAAAACAATATAAAAACACTTAAAAAAATGTATTGAATTTTTGAGTGGATCTGGCAATCATTTCCGACTTGATAATGTTATGGCAGTTATACTTTATTATTATAAACGAATTTAAATCTTCCGAACATATCTTTTTGTTGTCATAACTAATGAGAATTAGGAAAAAAAATACTTATTGAAGGCAATTACGATTTTTTCTTAAGAGGTGTCAAAGAATAATTCCCTAATGAATTAACTTTTCAAGTCGGAGCATCATGTAACTTATACATACATAATTTGCGATAAAAAAGTTGTGAATTATCCGGTTCCATATTATCCAAGAAATCCAGTAGCGAGAAATATTTAGCGTTGTTAGTTGAGCACTGAAGTCGCCTTGGGTTCCCCCTGAAGTTACTCTAAAGCGTCTTTTTTGAAAAACCTCAACTCACCCTGGTGAAAAATGTTTGTGTTCTTTACCTGGGTCACCTTGGGGCTCGCTCTATTTCATAAAACGATAATCGTTGAAAACCCCTCGTTCTCGTTTAAATGCGGCTACGTAAAACGATTATCGTTTATGTTTCAATGATGCTCGTTTTTTTCCCATGTGGAGCACTTGTCCGTGGAGTACTTTCCCTGCACCGTTTTTTCTTACGACTGCCATTTTTCTGTCAAAAATAGACCTGTGGTCTCCGAGCGCTCAAAGCTCTCATGCAACTTATTTTTCTTTTATCGATCAGAGCTTGATCGGAGCACGCTCTATGAGTTCAGGATAAAATGTTGGAGTAGACCGAGCATGAAGTAGAGCACGGCCAACTTCATGTAGTTTTTATATTATTTGACAGATTGTGAGTTGACTTCCACTGATATGACAGTGAAGTGCTCGTGTGTTTTATAATAAATCAATGCGCTCGGAGCGTACTCTGCTCAGAGCTTACTCGACAAGCTCAGGCTTTATTCTGCCTTTTGGCTATCGTCAATTTTATCAACAATTTTTAAAAACATACATTTTAATTAAATTTCTATAAGTAATAATATTTTTGTTTTGCCATCTACAAAATATGTTGTTTAAAGGCGGTGTTCCCGTACTTTTTGGGCAGTTTGCCTTCCTATGAGATATTTTCCCCCCACTCGTTCAAGTATGAATGAATATGAATTTTAGTGCAGAAAGTATTGTTTAAATGCCACTCAGCAGTGAATGACAATTAGGGAGTTGTAGTTAAGCTATCATTGAAACACAATCAGTGAAACGGTTAAATTTTGTTTGACATGTAGATTAAAAAAGTCATTGAAGCTTCCATCATTAAAAATAAATTCTTTATAGAAAAAACATTTTATAGGTTAGAGGTTGATCATTGAACGAAAAACTAACAGCTGAGTAAAGTGCACAAATCGAACAATTGTATTCCACTTTATTGAACTAAAGTCATTGGAATCGATTTCCATCGTTGAAATCACAAAATCTTCATTTTAATACCAACATTTTTGTATAATTTAATTTGCCTTTAAATTGAGTTTCAATGATATGTATAATGTATATATAACTGGGCCCTTATGGTTGCCGGAAATGGGCGGAAATAAATAATACTGCCTTTGAAATTTTGAAAAAATGGTCTTTCAATTGTCAATTTCTGAAGAAAACTAGAATTTAAAATGTGTTAGAATAATATATGGGTGATTCTACAAACGATGGAATTTTCGATGTCCGCGATAATATTTTGTTTAATAAAAATAAATAATAACTTCAAAAAATCAATGCTGCTGTTCTTATTCAGGTCCCACACTAAAAAAAAAAATCATTGTAATCTCAAATAACACAAAATTGTTATGAAATAGATAAATTTTAGTTAGCAATTCATTTTATTGCAAAAAAAAGTCATCCGCATTTTGATCAGTTCCCTGAAAGATTGAAAACGTCAAAAATATAATTAACTTCTGTATAGATAGATCTCAGATCTCAGTGACATCTCAGAAAATATCAAATATCGAGTTTCGTTGAAACAAAATTGGGTTTACATCTCGTGTCTGTTTGTTTTGTCACTTTTAAGAAATACTTTTGTGCGAGAGGTCGTGGAATGTCCGTTTTTTATCAGTCCCCTGGTGAGTGCTTACATAACATTTTTGTATATAAATAGGAATATTTGTAAGTATTGTATTATAGGCTAAGTAAAACCATAATATATTTTCTTTAAAATTAAACCTTTTTATGTTTTTTGGCTAAAAAAATGTAAAAAACACAGTCCCCTGGGCTCAGTCTCAAGCAATTTTATGAAAAAAGAGAGTATAATTCTATCCAGAGGTCTAAGAAATTTTCGGAAGATGATGTTTTTATAGGGTTTTATTTATTTATTTATCTGTGATAGTTTTAAGTTAAGCTTAGCTGTATATGAAGTTATGGCGGGCTTATGCCTGGATTTACTGCTGCCAGTCTAGATATTTTCGCGCCAGTATTAAAAAAAAACTGTATGTACGAACTTCTACTTGCACGACAGTAAATTCGATGCATGCATATTAACAACAAGTAACATAATTAGATAGGTTTTTGCAATGAACCCAAACATACATGGTTTATTTTTACAATGGGAATTTACATTAGGTGTCTAAAACTTCACGGGTTACGTAGGTAAACCAAAAGTTAATTTCGTCAAAAGTTCATCAAAGACAATTCGTTGAGAACTTTTTTGCTTATTAAAACTACGACACCCTATCTTACGCGACAAGTTAAAAAAAAATTTAATAAATCATCAACTGATAATGCACATGCATGTGTGCTAAATTCTTTCACATTTCCTGCACTGACATATTAACATATACTTTCCCATCGTATCTTATCTTATTGGTTTATCCGTCTATTATATGTATATGAATATCGAATGCAAAACAACAACAACTACCTTACCTATAACACAATAAAAAAAAAGCCGGTACAAGCTAACATCAATCTAACAACAACAAGAGTGCAATAAGATACGAAATAAAAAAAAAATAAAAAAAAAGACGTCATGACCTTTGATAACATAAATTCACAAAATTTTACCAACAATATAGCCTGTTAACCTTGAATTATATTTTTTTTTATCACTTTTGTTGTTTTTATTTTTGCAAATTAAATTTTTGTATAACGATAACAACAAAGTAGGTACCTACCTACCTACATATGAAATGAAATAATTCTTGCATGTCAGATGCTGCACATACGCCACAAAATAATAATAAATGATAACGATAAGACGACAAAAAAAAAATAAAGATTGCAAGCAATTTTAATATTAGATTGACGTACAGTAAATAATTAGGTGGAATATTTAATTCAAGGTTAAGTTGTTTTCTTGCAACATTGTAGTTTTAAAAGTGCTACCTCGTGCTGCATATCAACTTTTGTTGATGCTTAAAGAGATGAGTTATTTTTGATAAGTGTTATTAATTAGAAAAATACATTTAAAAGTTGAAAAATTAAAATAGAGAAGTTTTGACAAAATAACTGCGCAAATTAATTATATACATAATTTCAGACAGGTTTTGTGTGCAAAATAATCTCAAAGTTCATCATATTTGCATGAAGCATGCATTTAAATTTGTGTCAAGGAAAAATCCACTTAATTCTAACTTTGATGGTAACAAATAGTCAAAGAAAACTAGAAAACAAATAGAACTTTGAACGTAAACGTTCAACAATGGTCGAAACGAACGTACCCTTTAAACCTTCGAAATTTTTGTTTTTCATATTCTTATTCAGTGTCCCCATTGACGTAATTGACCGCTAGTAGCCAACACAACTAGGGGCGACATCAACTACTAGCGGGGAACCTGCGTAGCATTGCTATGGTTTTCTCACGTCGAATTCCTTGGAAATAAAAATTTGACTTTTTTCGGACCAAAGTCGATTTTTTTCTGACTAATGTTGCTTTTTGCCGAAAATCATGATCGGACATAAAAAGTTGTATTTTTTTCTCCTCAAATCAACTTTTCTTGAATCTCGATTTGATATCAATATTCACACGTATTTGCACACATACTTAACAGATTTGATTTGTTCTGTCAGGCGAGCATTTTAATTGTGTAGTTTGGTTTATTTTAATAAAGATTTCTCAATCATTTCTCATCACAGAAAAAAAGCAACTTTGTTGTTTCAACATCCATGGGAAGGAAAAAGAGTCAACTTTTCCGATCAAATCTGAAAAAGATCCAAGGAATTCGACATTAATTAATGTACCAATTTACTTTTGAAATATTTTGGTGGAAATTGTTATAAAAATACTTTTATTTTACAAAACAAATCCACTCCACATGGTATAGAGTTACTTACTTACATATGAATATGTCATCGTTTTTATTTAAATTTTAATGGCGAAATTAGTACAGGTATTTAACACTACAAGATAATGGCGCTTTTAGCTGGAACAACTTTTTTTGAACGTTAGTATGAAAATTTCCACCGACTGGCCATATCTGGTACGTCAATGTGTGTCCCTTTCTTGAAATTCACGGGCAGACAATATGTTAAACTTGTCATGAAACCAGCGATGCTAAAGCTTTCAGGCAAAATACCCGGAAGGAAGTCGGTGTTTTATTTACATTTTCTCTCTCATTATTAATGCTGAACTTAACAAACATGTAATAGGTGCACTGATAGATCTCTTACCGAAACTTGGAACCAACTATCGATTCAGATGGATAATTCTCTTCTTTCTTGGATAAGAATTTACGTTTCGGAGTACTCGATATGATATTTAATTATTCGATGATTTCAAGTCTGAAATCAATCAAATAAATGTTCGTGTGCCACATGGTTCCATCTTGTCTACGAGTCTCTTTTTTTTATCAGTGATTTAATGTTTCAAAAATAGTTTTGCTGTCAAAAGTACCCTCAGATATACAGATTAATTTCCAAATTTAGAACCTTATTCCTTGTTTTGGAACTGGATAAGCTTATCAAATTCTGACTTTGACGTGGACATTGATAGCATTGTATCATCGTAATGTCATGTTTGATTTTTTTCGTGCGAATGCATAACTTGCCTTATAGAGTACTTAACCTATAGTCGCAAGTGAAAATCGATCGTGGCAAAATGTGTTGAGGGAAAAGGTGATGTGGCAAAATGGAGCCAATTTTGATATCTTAGGAAGAATCTAACGGATGGCATTCATAATTTCAGTCAGACGAAGCTTCTAAGTAAACACTTTACAGTACAGCGAAACTCGAATGTAAGATAAGAAAGCGGATCGGCGACACCCCGCAAAACGAGAAAGTAGCGCTGGGATATTTAACAACGAACAATTGCAAAAGCAAAAAGTCTCCAGAGGCTAGGCGGATCGTTTATTTTTTAGTTTAGCATCTTACACTCTATGAGCTCCTTCATCAAAATGTAGAAGACTGATGGTAAGCATGTCAATAGGGCATCAAAATGGCCACTATACCAATGTTGCTATCATCCCTCCACGAAAACTGAAAAACGACATAAACGCCAATAAAGAATTCACTAAAGCAGTTACTCTGTCGTGCGCACTTTTTATCATTATTTTGCAAGACATTATTGGAAAACTCGGGAGTTTATCTACGGGGCAATCTTTTGACAAGGTCAAAATAAGAGTTGTCATAATATGCCGATGAAATTAATGTCATTAGAAAAACAAAAGTATTTAATGTCCTCCAGCAACATCGTGTTACTCCACGAGCAAGATTTCATAGATTACCATCTGTCACTTTCCATAGAAAGAAAGATTGCTAGAATGCTATAAAATGTATGGTGGGCATTTGATAGCTTACTATTTCATACTATTTCAGTCCAATAACAAAGAAAACAGAAAAGTCAATTCGAACATCACAGCTCATAGCATGCTAGAGATAGTACATGCTATGAGCTATGCAATATATTGAAAGAAATTTTTCAAACAATACTATTTGCGGTCTCCATAGGCAATTTTAATAGTATGCTATCTTGCATTTTATGAAATCTATATCGTGTAGACACCGTGTAATGATAAACTCCAACAATTTCTACCTCCAAACGAAATGATGGACAACTGTCATGTTTAGGTAGTGTATGACTTTGCTTACCATTGTTGTGCTATAACTTTCGATAACTAATCCTGCTTTAAAATCAAAACAAGGATCACTAAACTAAGACGGCAATAGAATTACAATGAACTCGTTCAAAGAACCAAACTATGGATGCATATGGCCATGGTCTATTCTTAGTCTTTTTCTTAGAGAAGTGGATATTATCAAGATCGGACGTGAAAAGTCTTCGTTTCTTTGAGCAAAAGTCTAGCCACAAGAATGTATATTCTATTCATTGACAGAGCGAATGTTCACCTCGATCTATCGGCCAAAAGTAGAAGAAGAATTGCATCCGCAATTGCACGGAATATTCTTTCCAAAAGCACAATAGCAATCAGCAAAAGAAGGAAGAAGAATTAAGTCATTATCATCGCTTCTTTTTTTTCATTTATTCCTTTCTTAAAAATGACAGTCTGAAATAAAAAAAAGAACCCTAATTCTCCCTTTTTCGACATCCTTGTGGATGACAAAGTGTTCCTTCCACTTCTGAGCAGCTCACTAAAAAAAAAAAATGTCAAAAGCGCCGAATAAATGCAACCATCATGAATTAACATCGAATAAATTATTTGGCAAATAAAAATTCATAAGAAACACAAACTATCTCTGACAGTTATCTGGACAAGCAGAGAGTACCCTAACTAAAGTCCAGCTTTGATGAAGACAGAAAGACAACTTATTTTTCTTTTCCACTCTCTCTCTCTCTTTGGCTGAAAGCCTGCTGACTGACCACAGGTAGCTCATTGAACTTTTACGGAATGTGTTGCATTTTGCATTTTTCTCGTGCTGTTGGCTTCTTCTGGATGATAATTCTCCTGGTTAGAGCCAATACCACATCTTTTAGACAGACACCAGAATGATTCATTCACACGATTATTTTTGTGATACCTTCATCATCATCTCTTCATCCTCATCATCATCATCAACTTTTCAAAACGCAGGCAATAAGCATCACTGAATGCTTCTGATGGTGGTTTGTTGATCTTGGTGTTGGACATGAGTGAACCTGCTTTGGCACTTCTGGATACAAACTCTAATGAGCCTAATATCTTCCTTGAAAGACCATAGACCACATAGTGGCTAAACAAATCACCAAAGTAAACTTAGAGACTTGTGTAACTACATTATATGTATGGATATACAAAACATGGTTTGTTTTTGTGTATTGTAAATGGAAGTTAAGTAGAAGAAGCTCAGTGCATTCTTTATTGACTTAGTCACATCCGTGGACTAAAGGGTTTCGTGCATAAGAAGAGATCATTGCATAACTCTTGTTGTGGATTCTTGGGGCATTTTGTTGTAATTTCAATGTTTTGGACACTTGCCTCAAAGTTGATTGATCTTTCATGAATGCAGGAAAATAAGATTTTGAAAATATAGCTTAAGTTAGTACACAAGGTGTTAAATATATTAAATCTTAACAGCTGAGAAGTTGGGTCTGAATGTAACGATTCTAGTTTTTAAAATTATCAAATGACTGATCAAAGAATAGAAATTACTGAGACGGTATTCGAAACTTCAAAATGTATACGGTCCCGTTAAGTTGATGCTGTCACCTTGATGATCGTTGAGCGGGAAATTTACATTGTATTGGAGTCCTTAAATTTGAAAACCGTTTTTAAACTATGCTAACCATCAAACTATCACAAGTAAAGATCTTGAATTCTCGCATCGCGTTTTTGATGTATAAGCGGATGTTTTACAGGCAAATGTATACCGCATTAACGCAAAAAAAAAACAGACAAGTCTTTTTTTGATATTTATCTGAATGAAACAGTGTTTCATAAATAAAAATGTTAAAATATTTAGGATCTATGATATGAAAGAAGTGGTAGAAAACTAGTCCAACTTCTGTGATCAAGAAATGTCCCTACAACTGTCAGGGAAGTCTCTCAACTGCAGTTGTTTGTATACTGTTTACACACGGACACGGTTCTAGTATTTGACAGAAATATGAGAGTACATTGAAGGTAGATGAGATAAAAGTCCTTATTCGTATGACAATAGCAGAGAAAAAACTTGATCCGAGGAAGTTTTCACATGATAACCATCTTGATTGGTCATCGTCAATTTGATTGACTTTTAGTTTAAAGATATTTTATTTGTTTTTTAAAGCCATACAAATTTGTTTAAGTCACATTTTTGGCCAAATCAAGGAATTCATAATATATTTAAGATACATGTAAAAAAGTAAAACAAATCTCTTTGATTACAAATTTTTATTCGAATCTTAAATACCTCATGTATTATTATAACTTGTACTCCTTCGTTTGCACCCGTAGAAACAAAAATTTACACGCGCTTTTCTATACGTGAATACGTGTGAACAGCTAAATGCAAAATTGTAAGAATGTATGGTCTAGCCAAATTTGAAATGCACGGGCACGCATACAGAGTTAAATCTCTGCAGTTTTGAAAGTTTGTAGAGCCTCCTGACATGATGTTCTATTTATTTATTATTCTATGGATTGGGCAAAAAATATCGCATCCAAAAATTTTTATTGCTGTAAAAAACAAATGAAATGAGTCTTCAAAAATTAAAATATAGGACTATGTCTTGAAATTAAAAATCGATCAATTTGGCGAATTTTTTTTTGAAATGGCGTCGAAACGACCATGATCTGGACCTAAATCTTCATGAATAAAAATTATTATTTAAAAATCTCCTTGCAAACTTTATGAACACACCCTTTTGAATGAATGCTTTCATTTAAAATGTCATTTCAGATGTCAACAGATTTGTAAATGAAGTTTCGCATTATATATATTTGAATTTTGTTAGTTTATTTGCAAATAAAATGCTTTAATTGTATATTATCAAAAAGAGGTCTAATTTCCGACCGAAATGCTGCTGTGTTTTTTAGTTTTAAAGCCACTTGTTAAGTTAATAACATTCTAAATCTATTTGACCGATGGAAACACTACTATAAATCTTGATCTCTCAAAACAGGGTTTTATTTTTGGTGGAAACATAGGATAACGAATCCCCAAGACAAATCTTAAAGTAAGACCGCACTCTACGCGACAGTTTACTTCAGCGGAACTACACTACACTCGGAGTCACCAAAGTCTTTGTATGAGATTGTATGACGTAAAACGCACTAAGCAGAAGTGGAACTGCGGTTCAGCGACACTTCGCGACACAGTTGGTAATCTGATCAACTATGCCGCGTAGTGTCGCTGAAGTAAACTGTCGCGTAGTTCGGTCTTACTTTTAGGGGACATATAACGGCACACGTGACCTGGGCTAGCGCCGTCTTACTCCCTGAACACAATGGTGTAGCTGAAATATGCCGCGCTGTCAAAGTTCAAAAGTATAAAATCCTGTAGCGCTCACATCACAATGAGAAGCTGCAGCATGTAGTGTGAAAGGTACCTGTAATACGCATTGACTCAACTTCTACTTTTTGAGAGTTCAAAACAAACAGACCGCGGAAATGGTGGAGAATTACTTAAAAATGTATGAGAACTAAAAAAATTACTGAAATTTAAAAAGAAAAACCGAAAAAAAATTAAATTTTCACTAAGCACAGCTCAGTCAACTGCTGGGCTTAAGAAGAAAAACTGATCTTGTAATATAAACATGCACTATTTGAAAAGAAACGTATGAGATAATTTGTTTCCATTTTTCACGAGTTCAAAAAATACGAGTTGGGACTAGTAATGAGCTAGCACCATGTAGATACATCGTGTACTTATGTCTAATTATTATTGTAATTTGTATCCAAAAAGAAACCATATTTTTGCGGTGTTGCTTCAAAGCATTTCCCAACAATTCCTATCGAAATTATATAAAATCATATAATCAAATTTTTATGTTAATCGATTCTCATTTTACGAATCCATAGCTAAATTAATAAACATTAAAGCTCAGTTTTTTGTTGAAGTTTGTGTTGCAGTCACCTGGTTATATTAATTTGACATCGACAAATTGTAGAAAAAATATTCAAATGAAAAATATGTAATCAAATTTTAATTCCGAGGTCCAATTTGCCTGTCAAAATTGCTTCATGAATTGAAGAGACGGAATCGAAAAATAAAAATACATTTGAAGTTCAATGTTAAGTTCAATGTCAGATAATAATCATTCGCAGCAGCTGCTGTTGGTTAAAGAGTGCGAAGTGTAGACACTGTTGTATGCTTAGTTTATTTTTTGATTTGTGAAATAATAATAATACTAAAAAAAAAACTACTCAGTGACGGACGTCAAATAGAATCAGATGCAATAACTATAGATATACACTTACAATTGCCTTAAGATGTTTTTTTTTAGTATTTGTGTTTCAATAATTTTCAATGTCATTTCTACTCAAGCCTGCCGGCCGGGCCGGGACTGTCTTTGATTTAACAACAAAGAGATACTCATCAAAAAGAAATAAATAATGGCAAGCAAAAGTTCGCAAAAAAAAATGAACGTGCTTCGTTGGTTTTTCTGCTCACTTTAGGCAATTAAACTCTGACTCGCAACCGCATGCGTGTGGTGTGACAAAATTAGTACCTATATAGAATTAGCACAAGTTTTGTGATGCCAATTTTTTTTTTTTATTAAATTAGCGAAATGTCGAAATAGGAAATAAGTTTAATGCAAATTCAACCAGTTCTATTCAGATTTTAAATCATAGATATTAGAATAAGAGATATTTCTTGACTTGACACTTTAAAAGTAATATTCGGTATTTTCAATTGAAAAATAAAATTAAAAATAAATAACAAGAAACCTAGAAGAAATCCAGGGAAATGACATTGAGATCTAAGTAGGATTTAATTCGATGGGACACGCCTTTTGTCTTTTTGTTTTTGTAGTTCAAATTCTAAACGAGAGTAGCGATATTGCACAGTCACAGTGATTTCTTACACCTCTGTCGTGTAATGGTGAAGAGGTCGATTTAATTTTTTTTAATTTTAATATTCAAGCAAAATCGATCTCCACCACTTGACGATGTTCACATTGGACGTACGCAGACGCATTTTGAAGTCTATATGTTTTATCTCCTTCTCACTTCGTTGTAAAAAGACGGGTTTTTGCGTCCAGATTTTTAGATGTTTTGAAATTCGCATGGATGCATTTTGACATTCGCTATTCCGACATTTGTAATTCTTATTTTTTTGCTTTTTGCACCAATATTTTGAAAGTTTTCGCAAAATTTGGTCACTTTTGATTGGAAATTTCAAGCATATAAAGAAAATTGAAAACATCTAGAGTCATTTCATATATTTTGTTTTTTTTTGTTTCGTGTGGTTTCGCGCATCCATTGAGTTCACACTACTTTGTGTCTGAACACGGCGGACTGGACGTACGTCAAAATGCGTCGGATGAGTACGTCCAATGTGAACATCGTCCTTAGTTGTCGCGTACATTGAATTTCAATCAATTAAAATTTAAAGGATTTATGATCAATCTGTGATGACGACGAAAATAGTTTTGTTTGTAGGTGAGAAATTTGAAGTTGACAGGAAAACTTCCATATCATCGATGTGATCAAACCCCCCCCCCCCCGTTTATATCTATACCTATAATATGTATACAAAAAAAAGCAAAAAATTACGTTTATGATTTGCGTGAGCAGAAAAGCGATCTAAAACCAGGGATGCTTGCGTCGACGTCGATTCTCCAAATCACATTCGGGTCACTATAGGTTACATGTATCTGGTAGGAATCGAATTCGGAAAATTACAATACCATACCAGTCATATTTGCATCGGAATTTTATTTCATGTCTTATTAGGGAGAACAATCCGTCTTTAATTTATCTACCTCATTTCACTTGTTGTCTTGTCTAAATAAATTAAATTACTATTTATTATTTATTTTGTTAGCAACATACCCTATTGCGTGCAACATCATCATCATCATTGCCATTTATAGATGAGAGCATTATCTCCTCGGACCAGGCAGCAAGCAGCGCCTTAGTGACGCGGCAGAGTCTTTAGAAAATCTTCAACCGATCATTGTCAGCCAGACTTAATCGGCCTGGTTAAGGCTTGATTTGCACTTGTTTCTCGATACTTTTTTTTAAATCTTTGTAGTTATTGCACTTTCAAGGTTACACAGTCCTCATTGCAGAATAATAATAAAAAAAAAAACTAAGCTACGGATGATGATGCGTGCAGTATTAAAATGCTTGTGTCTTGCGGTGTCGATGATATTCATAATAATATCCTTGTGGTCTTTCTTATAGCACTCAACGTGGCCATGGTGATCATGCCGTCATTATGGCGTGTGTTGTTTAAATTCTTCATCGATCTGTCACTTGGTTGTTACACCAGACTGAATCTTAATTGATAAATAGCAACAAATTAGCTATTTATAGAATTTAAATCGCTTGTATTCAGATCTGTTTTTAAATTGTTGAAGTTTTTTTTTTTTTTTGATGCCATCAGGATGGTCTTAGTCTTTATAAGGGACTAGCCTAAAGAGAATGAAGTACGATCGAAGAGCCAGTCGCGGGAGACCGATATACTCGTACAACTGAAATTTTAAATGAATTTTGAATGTCCCGTTCTTGATAATTTTGTTTTAATTGCAGTTTTTGAATTGGACGTGCGATATACATATATTATCAGTCCCTCTGAAAAAATGGCGAAACACCGTGTTTCTTTTATTTTTGACTCAAGTAATTCCTGCGTATGATGTTCGTATTAAAGATGCATGATATGTTTCATAGAGTGATGTGAAATAGAACTGCTAACTGCGAGTTTGAACTGAGGTTTGTGATTTTATAAATGGAGGTTGAGTTGTAATGAGTGTGGTTTAATTAAACACTTTCTCACTTGAGCAGTGGTACTGATTAAAAATTTTACAGAAATACTTGCGATGAAATGGTAAATAGACACTCGCTTCTGCACAGTTTATTCGAACTCAACTCAACTCTTCAAACTAAACTCGATGTGGTGAAATCACTTGTTTCAATTTTAGTTTGACGCTCCACATCTTCAAATTGGAAGTTATAGTATTATGTCATTGTCAACGAATTGGGCTTTATTCTATGTTTTTACCAGATGTTACTTCCGGTTTCCAGAGATTGAATCCTCGAATCACACCATTACATGAGAGTGTATAACCTGCGATAGAATGGTGAAAAGATACTCGTTCCTGCATGAATTTATTCGAATTCAACTTTTGGGTTGTGGATTAATTTTTTAGCGCTCCACGTCTTCACAGTTGAATCGACATGTATGTACCCACATTTCCTAGAGATTAACCAATAATTAGTTTCTGCCTTTTTCCGTCGAGTGGTTCAGCAATAATTTTATTTTTACAAGAAACAAAACTGAAAACTAATTGATGCTATCAAAAATGACGTTTTTAATAAGTGCGTTCACACAAATACGTGTTTAAAAGATATTAATTTTACATTCGTGAAGACTATGGAAACATGTAGTGTTTTACTTTCAGAAGAGAACTGGAAAAACAAGAATGTCAAACATTGGTTTCACTTGTCAAACATTGGTTTACTTAGTTACAACTTATTTGTAAAAAAAACATCACTGAGAAATGATTTCCGATTGGTGTTCACAGAAATATTAGTATTTTGATTAATATTAAATTTATTAGCTCATTTTTTAATGAAAAATATTTGTATTTACCTAAGAAATTAAATATTTCTTATAATTATGGTTGCAAAAGTATCAGCTTTCCTATAGTATTTCTGTTATTCCTCTAGGGAGTGGCAGCATTAAAGTAATCAAATCAGTGGTAGCCATTTGTCATAAATAAAAAAGAAATGTCATTTTGTTTAAACCTTCTCGTAATTTGTAAGGAAATGAAAAAAAGCGTCTTTTGATTGGATGGTTAATACTAATAAATCAACTAAACGAGTTTTCGAATACATTACTACCAAAAACATTCGTACTACATTTTTTTCAACAAATAAACATTCATTTATGTGTATGTTCGTAAGAACATAAAATTTCAACCCAATCAATCACAAATACGAAAAACATAAAATTCAAAATAATAACTTGTTTAAAGGATAATTCCTGGGAGAACGACGAAACAAAATACAAACGTCAAAAATAACGACAAAGGAACATCGCAATCCTGTGACAGATGACATTTGAAAGATTTTTCTTTTTCATAATATTTTATTACCAAAAGAAGACAGCTAACAAGGTAGAGTCAGTCAATAAATGTGTGCGGGGGAGAAGCAAAAGGGACAAAATCAAACGCCAACGTAATAATAAATGTTACGTTTCCCAACCATGCAAACCGGCTATAGCCATGTGTAAACCACCTTCAAAAATAACGAACACAAATGCATTCGTCAACGTTTTGTTTTGTTCTTTTTTATTTATTTACAAAAAAAAAAAAAAAAAATAACGCATCTCAAAATAATGAAACAATCAAATATAGAATTTATTTTTTGGCAACCAAAATTAATTTGGATTCAATACGAAATTTAAGGAAAAAAGAAAGACACCAACACGATGCGGTGGCGGCGGCGATGGCACACCTTCCGTTTGCTGATAGTGATTCACTTAACGCGAAATGAAATTTTATATAATTTTATACACGAATTTGTGTTTATTTAAGTTATTTTTCGGTTTTTCTGTAAATAAAAATAAAGTAAATAGTGACCATAATAAAAAAATAAACCGCTACGTAAAATTAAAATTTTCAATTTCAACATCGTTTCCTGGAATGTAATGCTCTGTTGGATAAAAAAGAAAAAAAAAACAATCTGAGGCGATAAAATTTATTCTTCTTTAAGCTTAATGGACTTTTTAATGTAAAAAAGGCTAATAAAACCGTTACAAATTGGAATTTTAATTGCAGGAAGACAGATATTCGATCATTATTTTGATATAAAAAAAAAACTCTTTTATGCGACAGATTGCATTGTAAAATAAACTTGCAATAACATTACGAAAATGTTTAGAGAAGATAGGAGTTTTACTTGAGTTTTTTTTTTCTGCACCATTTTTAGTGACATACAATTTTGACAGCTGTCAGTTTACTGGCTGAACACAATAGGGCATTTTAGGTAACAACGATATATCTCTTTCTCGTTCGCAGAGCAATGTTAAAATCAGCAGTACGCGGATGACAGCTGAACATTTATTTATTTATTTTTAATTTTTTTTTTTTTTTGAAAAATTGATTGAAAACAATAGCGGAAATATTAATACTGTGCGGCAAAATTGTTAATGGTGTATTATTAAACCTTTTATTCACGTAAATCTCAAATTTCGATGGAAAAAAAGAGATAATTTACAATATTCTTTTACAAGATTTTGAGTTTGACAGTTTGAAAAAAGCGCGATAATTTTACTCTGTAATATAATTTCAATCTGTCATCCACGTAGTGTGAGCTGTCATTTATTTTTTTGATAATATGGTAAAATTCCCTATAGACTGCTGTAACTGGAACTGGAGCTGGAGCTGAAACAGATGTCAAAATGTGTAAAATGTAAGTCACGTTTTTTGCGTGCCCACAATGGAGCTGCACAGCTTTCTCACATTTTATATCATTTGTATCAGCTGATTAAAATTTTATTGGCAAATTAGCAAAAAAAAAAACTCAATTTAATTCACTTAAATTAACTTTATTGCTTTTTAACGCATTAAAATAAAATATTTCTTCACAAATCACGCAGTCGCGGCACAGTTAATTGTTTTTTTTTTTTTAATTTATTTTGAAACTTCAAAAGTGCTGTACGTCGAAAGTTGAAAGTTGGTGAACTTGTGCAGTACCGACTGCAGCACCGTACTGTGTTCGACGAAAATATTTCTTTCTTAAACTCAAACGAGACTTTGAGGGAAGACATGCAATTAAATTCTTACTTGCAAATTAAAAATGTCGGTTTTTGAGAAGTATTCCAACGAACTTGATGTTTCATTTAGAGAAGCTAACGTCAAAATGGAAAATCCATTGATAGGAATTCAAAAACTTAACATCTTTAACAGCCTAAAATAAAGGAAGAAAGGATGGACAATTTTGTCTCTTAATTCTACGTTACAAATATAATAATGGTGTTTTTTTTTGTAATTTCTGTTGGCACATAAAAGGCCTAACTTCTCACAATGTCAAGTTGTTTTTAAAGAATAAAAATATATATAAAACTGTTAATGAAGGTTGTCCTTGTATTTTGGTGGTGTAGGTTTTCATTTAGGTGGTAGGATGACGTCAGAGTAAAATTGAAAAGCCTCGTCGTCATTGATTGTTTTAATTTCTACGTTCAGAAGAGCCATTGCATCAAGGTAGCGTGGTTTGGAATCTCTCTGTTCGCTTACGATAGTTCTTATCAGCGGATTTTTTACAAAGAATTCTACGTATAAGACGGGCTATTAAGTCCAAACATACATCAGTAAATCCACAAATCAGAGGTCTTAAGTTGATGGTTAACGGAAAAACATTTTACACAACGCAAGATGGAAAGCTTTTATGTGGAAACCGCGACGGAATGGTAATTCTTGAGGAAATGTTCGGGAAATTGGAATTAGAGGAAAACTCAACTACTTCGGAACCAAAACAAAAACAGCATGTCAATACAACTGTCAATGTACAACCGTCAACTTCATCAACCTTCTTCGATGCGAGAGCAGCGCCACCTGAAGTATCAACACAACAACAAACAAAATATCAAAATTGAAACAGAGTTGCCGTCTGCCACGCAAGTAATAATAGTATTAATAGTAGTAGAAATTTGAATATTAACAAAAACGAAATTAGAAACATTAGTATATTATCACAAAATATTGCTGGTCTAGCAAGTAAATTTTTTAATGTCGATTTTTTTAAATTTGTAAAAAGACATGACATCTTTTTCCTCTTTGAGACATTTATTACAAACGATCATTATGAAACTTACAACAAATATTTTAACGATTATAAACTACATTGGATATCGGCTTATCACGAACACAAATTCGGCAGAGCCATAGGGGGATCTTTGTTTGGTTTCAAGAAAAATATTAATGCTAACTTTATTGATGTGAATGGTCTAACCTACCTTACCTTTAATAACCTAAACTCAAATTTTTTTATCTTACCAACTTACATAAACTGCAATTCTTGGGATAACGATTTCTATAAACTTAACGATTTACTTAACACAATTGAATCCGAAAATATAATGCTCATTGGTGATGTTAATGCTAGAATTGGAGACTGTCAGATAATTCCAAACAAAACTAACTTCATCGGCAAAGAGGTCTGTGAGAAGCGCAAATCAAAAGACAAAGTCGTAAACAGAAATGGGCGTCTACTTTTAGAAATGTGTCAATCTTTTAATCTTTATATCCTTAACGGATGTAGTAGGGATGACTCAAATGGAGAATTCACATTTGTAGGGGGTTCAGGAAAATCTGTTATAGACATTTGTGCCATATCAGGAGAATGGAACGCAATAATTTCTTCTTTTAAAGTGGGAACCCAAATCTTTTCAGACCACATGCCCCTTGAAGTAGCTGCAGATTTGGATTTTGAATCAGAATACTGCACTTTAACCTTGCCACCAAAATTAGTCTGGAAAGAAACACAAAGAAACGCATATGTAAATAAACTAACAAATCAGACAGAGTCCACCTATAATACCACTACAATACAACTCAATCCCACAGAAGAGATAAGATTATTAAATAACTGCATCAAAAAAGTTGCTCCACTTCAAACGCGATCAAATAATCAAAAATTTCGACAAAAATGGTTCGACCAAGAATGTTTTGAAGCAAGAAAACTTTCATTTGCCCTTCTTAGAAGAATTCGAGATTCCACAAGCCCAAATAAAAATGTAACCAAACAATATATAGATGCCAATCGAAACTATAAACTTCTTTGTAAAAACAAACGCGAAAATTATTTCAGGTCCCTAGCAGCAGAACTATCTACCGCAACCAACAGTAAAAGTTTTTGGGAAAAAATAAAGATATTTAAGGGTACTGTCTTTGTCTGTGGTATCCATGTATCCGCAGCGAAACTAGCCGAGTATTTCAAATTATTACTTAATCCCCATGACATTAGAGAAAGCATTCAATTTGCTGAACCATACATAACAAATGATCTTCTTGATGCCGAAATTGTTATGAGTGAACTCAAACTGTCACTTCTTAATTCAAAAAACAATAAAGCACCAGGCCCAGACCGCATTGGAAATGAATTTTACAAAAATGCTCCACCGGTTTTCTTAAATAAAATGCTAGCTACATTTAATTCCATTTTTAGATTGGGAGAGATACCTCAAGATTTCAGAGATGCCATTGTATATCCAATATACAAAAAAGGTGATGTCAATGCACCGAGCAACTATCGAGGTATCTCTTTCATGAACTCGATCGCAAAACTATTCTGCTCTATTCTTTTGAATAGAATCAATACTTGGGTAGAAAACAACAAAATACTGAGTGAATACCAGGCAGGCTTTCGCAAAGGCTATTCTACAGTAGATAACATTTTCACATTAACAACCATAGCTCAGTTCTTCCTTAGGCAAAATAGGAAACTTTACATATTCTTTGTAGACTTTAGAGCTGCTTTTGACTCTATAGACCGAAATGCGCTTTTCTATAAATTGTCACAACTAGGAATGTCAACAAAAATGCTCAAAGTTCTTAAAAGTTTATATACAAATACACGGCAAAAAGTGTGGGACGGCAAAAATGTCTCCAACTGGTTTGAAACCAAGTCTGGAGTGAAACAAGGATGTCTTCTGAGTGCCACACTTTTCGCGTTATTTATAGACGATATAACGGCACATCTACCTGCAGGCATAAGAATAGCAGGACAAGTCATAAAGGTACTATTATACGCAGATGATATTTTACTATTAGCGGAAACCCCACATAGTTTACAGCTAATGATAAATAAAATGAAAAGTTTTTGCAAAACCTGGAACTTGAAAGTAAACCTTGATAAGTCCAAAATAATGATTGTTCGAAACCGACAAACAAAACTACTATCAACGGAAAAATGGTTCTTCGATGGTAATGAGATTGAAATAGTAACACAATATAAATATCTGGGAATTTTATTGACACCAAATATGAAATACAACCTACACCTAGAAAATAAACTGGCAAGCGCAAAAAGCCTTATTAATGCATCCTGGCGAAACATAATAAACAAACAAGAAATACCAATATCAGCTAAATACCGAGTATTTGAATCAGTAATGCGATCCGTAATGTGCTATAGTGCTCAAACTTGGGGGTACCAACAATATGACGAAGTTGAAAAACTCCTTCGATACTTTTTGAAAAAACTCTTCCATCTTCCTCTTACGACACCCAATTATGTACTCAGCTTAGAAACAGGTTTGTCAAATCTTTTTAATTTCACATTAAAGTTGCACATCGATTACGTACTCAAAGTCCTGAAATACCCCGAACATAGACTACCACTTATTATGACAAAATATACTTTTGATAATAAATTAGAATGGGTTAATGATTGGATAGGTCTGGCAGCGAAACATGATTTAAGTCTTAATATACAATATGTTAATCCTGGAATGTTGAAACAACAACTTTATAAAGTGTTGGAATTATCTGATATTAGTCACAGAAATGAAAGCAGAGAAAAAGCCATATCTTCAAATAACAGGTTGATATACCCCGAGTTAAACTATGACCTTATGAATAAAAACTATTTTAATGATCGATATAACATAAAAGCGATATCTCTGATTTGCAGAGCGAGATGCGAGATGTTAAATTTGAATGGTGCACCGTTCAAAAAATCATCGACAAATCTCTGCACTATATGCAATCTTCAAATGAAAGAAGACACATTCCACTTCCTGGCAATATGTCATATCTACAAGGATCTGAGGCTATCTCACTTCGGAAAGTTATCATTGACTATGGAACAAACGAAGAACATCCTAAATGGTGATAACTGGTTTGCTCTATACAAATTCATTGAGACTGCATACACCTATAGACATAACATTTTAACTGAATTTTTATAGTAAAAAAAAAAAAAAAAAAAAAAAAAAAAAAAAAAAAAAAAAAAAAAAAACTAATGTCATGTCTTTGTAATATTTAATTTTTTATAAGATCGTATTTAATTCACTCCATTTTCTTTTTTTAAGTGATAAATGTTATTTTTATCAAGTAAAGATGTTTGAAATTAAATTATAACGTAATTTTATTTATTATATTTATGCATATCTAAAAAAAAAAATATTTGATCACGTCAATCAGGCAGACGGCAACGCCATTGCCAAATTAAATTATTATTTTTTATCATTACATATTATATAGAATTCCAAAATATTAAAAATTATTATTATTGTAATATTGAAGATAAATAATAAATAATTTTAAAATCTAATCTTAAAATCTAATCTATCAGCGGATTGGTATGGTGTCCAAATTGTTTGTTAGGCTTTGTAAGTGTTTGTTAGTAGGTTACTTTAGAGAGCCTAAACATTAAAGCAGCAGGTGCTAAACTGACAGGCACACAGACAGAGCTTCCAGACCCACTTTTTCGACGTAGCTATATCAACGTCACGAATCCATAAATTGCCTAATGGTACAATCGCAAGTAAAAAAAAATCGTTCCAAGCAGCCTGTTGTATGGATGTATTATAAAATAATAAAATTTCTTTCTTAAACTTATTGAATAATTTGCAAATACAAATATGACCACATAAAAAGTTAATACCGGTGTTACGGTGATACTTTTACGTATAGTTTATGTTCTATTTATATAATGTTGACTTCACTCAAAAAATTGCTAATTTTTTATGGGAAAATTAATAAAAATATGGGAGTCAAGACATGATGAATTTTTGTTATTATTATTATCATTCAATCAAATAAAATAGTATAGCAAATTGACATGACAGCAAAAAACTTTTTTTTTAGTTGAAAGATGTTTTCTGACGAACTAATATAACGATATATCTACATATTTTTTAGGTTATTTTAAAGTTAAGGGGATTCAATTGGGAATAAGAGCCAATATAAATTTTATTATGATTGACAGCGATTGCTATTGACTGAAAGCAATACTTTTTATGATTATGATCTGATGGATGTTGAAGATCTATTACAAATCATTCTATTGAAAGTGTTGATGAAATCACGAGTTTGATTTTTCATCATGCTGTTTTATTTGAAAGTGGAATAAGTTAAATTTGGAAATAATGATAAAATTAATGGTAACGTAACGGTATTTATTCTTTTAGAGAAAACAAATTGATGGGGACCTTTGTTTTGAGGTCTTGAAAAATATTAAAAAGAAACTATGTTTTGGCACCGAGCTAAATTTTTTTTAAGAGGGTGGGGGGGGTGAGAGGGGAGTGGCCAAACTTTGTTTTGTTTGCTAATTTTTCGGAAACTGTTAAATTTTGCAAAAAGTGTTGAGGTAAACATTGTATAGCTTCTATCGTTTTCTACAAAAAAGGCCTAAACTCATTTCGTTGTACCATCAACCGATTTCGAGAAAAAAGTGTTTTATTGTTACAAAGTATGTTTTTTGAGAACACTGTACTTTTTCACTAGTATTTGGCACTTTTCGTTTAATTTTTTTTTATATGGTTTTCCCATTAATCCTACTCCACAGAAAAAAATATAAAATACACTACAGACTCGCACGAACTTGATCTTGTCGGAAACTAAGGGATTTTTTCTAAGGGGGAAATCTTGTACCTTTTTCTGTTTGAAATGCTCTAATAACTTTTTTTAGAAAAGACCAAATAAAAAAGTAAAAACGGAGATTTGTTTGTTATAAAACTGTCAACCACTTTGACCTTGACTTTTTTTTTATGTAATATGAAAAACAACAAAGTTCCGCGACTCTGAATACTAAGCAAGTAAAACACTGATTTTTATTTGCTTATAACTTTTAAAAATAAAGATACATTAAAAAATGTATGTAGATAAAATGCGAAATTAAATTTCCTACAAATTTGTGCTCGGCATGGTTTTTTTTGTCGGACTAAAGGTTTTCGAGATAATTAGCTTCAAATTCACTTAAAAATTTTGGACCTTAGTACGCGGAACTGGATTCCGAACAAAATTTTTGTACACTCAGGAGGCACCCCTCAAGCACATCCCACTGAGAGCACAAAATGCACAGTTTGATTTTTTTTGCAAGAACATAATTATATGCTAATAATAATTTAGAAAATAAAATATAATAAAAACTTACATTATTATTTTATGGTTATGGCCAACGACATAAATCTGGAATAAAAGAGAAAAAAATATTAATTGCGGACATAATGTATGTAAGTATAACATTTTTTAAAGTCTAAATGTCATGCTGCATTCGTCAAACTTGAAAAGAGTGTAAGAGCGTAACAATTGTTTTTTGGAAAATTTATTTGAAAAGAGGGGTCTGTTTTGACAAATTTTTCTGCAGATGAGTCTTAAGTCTAAGACCAAAATACTTACGTCATTTGATAACGAAATAAATTAGTTTTATTATCATCTCCCAGGATGTGTGATAACTAGTCCGACAGTCTGCCAAGCTTTCAGTGGTGGGTATGGCCACGACGCACCCTTAGAGGTGTTAAAAATTGTATGGGGATAGTATGGGAACATTTTTTCGTTGCAAACTAAAAACAGGATTTTGTATATATATATAATATGGGCAGGGGGTTTATATCCCCCGTGTTTAGCCAGAAGGTGAAATTTTCAATCTTCCTCCAGGCATTTCGTTTTGCTTTGGTGATGTTTTGTTGTCAAATGTCAAAAGCTGCAAACACCATTCTCAACTTGTGCTGCAACCAAGATATACAGAATAGAAAGGTAATATATTCCCGCACATTGTTTTGTGTATGTTCTGCGCATGTACGTCATCTGAATTATTGTCGTTTGACAGCTGCGCTTCCTTTCTTTCATTTCGCTTATGAATAATATCGCGTGTGTTGTGTTTTGAAAAAGAAAACATTTGTGAAATAAAAACTATAGCGGTTTGTTCAGTTTTCGTTTGTGATACCAATAATAATAAAAAAAGTAAACAATATAAAAATAAAGTAAATAATGTGCCTGTGAAACTATTTCGTTTTCCGAAAGATTTGAAATTGGCAAAAGTTTGGCAGAATAAATGTGGCAGAAAAGATAAAATTAATGTGCAAACGGCCTACATTTGCTCAAAGCATTTCACTCGGGACAAATATATTCGCAACTTGCAACATGAACTTTTGGAATATTCACCAAAAAGTTGCAAAAAACTGAAATCCGATGCCATTCCTACAGAAAATCTTCCATTCGCCAGTTTTTATGATATGATATTTACGCAGAAATACATAAATGGGTAAGTTAAAGGTGTCGCAGTTATTCGTTGAGAGATGAAAACTTATTGCAATCTGCATCTTTTGTCACAAACATTTATTTACTTTTATATTAAAGTCTACACTCACTTCAAGAAATAGAATTCGAGTGACGTCACACAAAAGAGGGAGATAGGATAACGACATGCGCAATATACTACCTTGTTTTCTGTATATCTTGTGATGCAACTGCTGTTTGTGATACACCTCCACTAAAAATATTGACGCCACACTCCATCAGGACTACCACATGGTCCTCTAGAACTCATCGTGCCGTGACCCTCAAATATTTTTTTTTATCCGTGAATAAAATGTGGAAATGTAACAGATGTTTCTAAATTTTATATTGTAGAAGTGTGTGCTATTTTTAAATTTAATAGCAGAATGGAGCAAGCACAATTACAAAAAAATGTCTGACAGAAGGTAGCTTGTGGGCAAAATGGAAGAAGACTCTGTTATATTCTATATATTCTACACGTCGCGCAAGGTGCTTATTTATTTAGCAACAAGCACCCGAAGATGGAAGGGGCACGACCCCCTTCCTTCCCGGAGAGATTGCTTACCTCCTTGTCTACCTAATAGAATCGCAAACTTCTGGCAAAGCGTTAATCCAGAAATTGTTTAATTATTCACAAAATTAATAAAGTTTAAATTTGTCTACCAGTTTCTAAATCGACATTTTTATTTAAGTGGAAATTGACTATAGTTATTGGTTAATTTACAATATTCGTTCATTAATTTTGAAATTTACAAATGCAAATTACAAACTCTATATAGTGAATTATCCAATTTGAATATAAACATTGCTGCTTGTTATAAATTCAAACAAAACAACCTTCATCCATTTCAACAATTTAATGTCGACAATCGACATATTTTTTGTACACACCAACAATTGAATATTGCAAAACAAATTAATTAGCCTCAATTTTAGTAATTATTTATTAATTATTATTGTTGTTGCAAAAACATTCTTGATGTAATCAACAAGCTTGGCATCGTGTTCAGTTCTGTACCCAACAGTTAATTATTTATACATTTTTTACTTGCGATTCGATCCAGTAAATACATATTTCCCCCCGCATTTAATGCAAACATTACTCTCAAAGTGAGATCGTTATATGAAAATAAATATGAATCGAAAAAAGAAAAGAATCGTTATTTTCCCATTCTAGACAGCTCGCGCCACCACCATTACATCCAGTAAACTAGGTCAGTGAAAGATGTCTACCCGCCGCGTTGCCGTTTAATTGATTCTATCTGACTAATTCATCCAGAGCTATTTTCGATAACATCTTATTCGAAAGGTGATTGAAATTATATAATTGAATCATCATATTTTTTGAATGAGAAATATGAGCACACGGTCCGGCGGTGGTGTTTCCGGTGGGGGAAAAGCAGCACACAAAAATGCCTCGTTGCCCGATGACTTACGAACGGATTATAGTTCACACGAAGCAACCGACATTTCCATCTTACCCAGATAACCCTAATGAAAACGAAAACAACAAGCTAAAAATGCAAAAGAAAAAAAGAAGAAGATACAAAATGCATTACAACGTTCTTTCTCTCGGGGTCTGTAAACTTTTCCACTTATAGGCGAGATGCCTCGCCTTGATCTCAAATTATAAATACGCACTTATGTAGAGTCAAAGTGATAAATGAGTTTATATCTATGCGCAAGAGTGCTATTTTTTGTCGATTGAAAGAAAATGTGCATCTTGCTCTGCTTTGGTTGTGTTATGTGACCAAGTGGCTGACAGGACAGGCCAACTGACAGATGCATAATAAGTCAGACGTCATCGTCAGATCGGAGGCGACAAATCGCAGGAATAATATTATTGCGTATTATGAGTATGTTTACGCAATTTTCGATGCAATAAACTAAATAGCACACTGACCGGATCAATGGCATTTTGGCAGACCACTTCAGTGGGGATGCTTTTTACATTCTGCATTGTGTGAGTCCGTCAGAATTAGGGTGTGTTGGTTTTCATTGGAC
Source organism: Baccha elongata (assembly GCA_951217065.1). NCBI lineage: Eukaryota > Metazoa > Arthropoda > Insecta > Diptera > Syrphidae > Baccha > Baccha elongata. The sequence goes on from OX578272.1 coordinate 173,681,831, forward strand.
AGTTTTTATATATGGATGGTTTCGATGGAACACTTTTTATTAAATAGAAAGTAGAGTTATTTATACAACCAAATGAGGTTATATAATTTGAAAGGCTGATATTTTTAAAAAAGATAAGTTAAAATAATTTGTAAATTCTATTCGATTTCGAGTTTTGTTGTGTTTTTAAACAGAATAAACGGGAATGTATAAGTCACCGTGTCGTGGTTCTTCGGAACTGTCGGTGACAATAAATTTATTTTTTTTTGTTAATAAACGAAATTCGTTTTTTCACAATAATAATGCAGATATTATATTACAGGTAAAAAAATGTACTTACGACGCAATCATATTATATAGTATATAGAACATAATATTATAGTACTTTTATGACATAAATTTGACTGCATATACGATCTTCGTCATAGGGGGAGTTGCAGTCGTCTTTACTCACGTCCCCTCCACAAATCAGTTGTTAAATTCCGTCAAAGGATCACTGCGGCCGAAAGTAGGTTCCATATACAATGTATGCAATATAAAATACAAAGGTTGTCAAACTTAAATCTCACTCAGATCTCAATGACAGAAGCAGAATCCTTTGAGGAAAAAAATTATCGGTGATCTGCGGAAAAATCTTAGCGTTCACGTGATTAGATTTTTTTTGGGACACGCCTAGTGTATTGAAATTCCCGAATAATCAATTTTTTCCCTCAAAGTGTCATTTCCTTTTAGAAAGAGATAGCTTGATGCCCTATCGAAAAATGCCACTTTGTGTGCTATTACACCAAGATTCCAGAGTCATGACTCTTTTCTTTTTCAAAATATGTAAGGACAAGAGAGAAAAATTCGAAAAAAACATCGTTTGCTCTTTTTCTCTAAAGTAATTTGAAAAAGAGTCATGACTCTAGAATCATAGTGTAATACCACACTTTTCGAATTGTGTGATCTGCCAGTTTAAAATGACTATATTTTGAAATTAATAATAATTATTAAATTAATAAATTAATGAAGACAAAAGAAATGCTAATGAAAAACATTGAGTTGTGGACTTTCAGAGTTTTAATTGTTTCCACTTTTATATTTTTGGGTTCTGAACACAAGTTTATTACAACAACAAACCACGTTTATGGCCAATAATTGTCTAATGAAACTTACTTCTTAGATATGATTCAATTTTCACAATATCACGTTTTCGGGTTGCTTGCGGACTGCAAAAAAAGCTGCAAATAATATTTGCAATCACTGTAAATTCTTGTCAATTGCTTGCAAACATTTGCTTACTGTCCTAAAAAGATGTTTAATTGATTTGAAAGCAAGTTTTGCAAATTGAGACCTGAAAATAATGTCATGATTGCAAATATTTTTAACTTCTGTTCGTGTGAACATAGCAAAATGTAATTAAATTTTCATTTTCAAGAAGTACATTATTCAAATAGTTATTTCTAATAGAAATATAAAATTAAAATTTATTCAAATTGCAATTAAATTCTTGGGATTTACTTTAAGTTAAAACGTCACATTTTATTTTCAGCTTTATTTATTGAAATTTTTCTTTTAATTTTTTGTACAAAACTTTAAGTTAGGCTTAAGTGTGACAATAATCGATGATACACAAATATTCATAGGGTGAGTTTTATTTGATTTAATAAATAAAAAAAAAGACAACATTTGCATTATTCACTTACATTTAAACGTCACACTTAAATGTCAAAATTATTAACACAAGGTTCTTGTGCACAAGCATCATAAATCTTTATGCACAATCATGATTAGAACGTGTATAAAAACTATTTTATCACTTTTCACAGGAAACTAATATTTTTATCTCGCCGTTTGCCAACTATTTAGAACAAACACAAAAAACACGCGCTCATTTAATACACTTTTCACATCTGCATTGGAAAAGAACAAAATAATAATACACAATCATCTTTAAAAAATGCGTGCATTCCAAAAATACATTTCACACGATCCCCGGTTGGACTGCATTTTTTGGATTTTTGTTTTATTTTGAATTTATATATATTTTTTTTTTAATCTTCGTTCTTGCTATAGATTCATGCGCACTCCCGAGACTGAGACTTTCCCACACTTTCGCTTTAGCCGCAACAGCGATGTAGCCGTCCGCCGAACGACGATGAAGTCGTGATCGTGGCCATATTATAAGTCTATGTCTGCTTCCTTATATCTCTTGCTCGAGTTTAGCCTGTAGCGTCTGTGTTATTCTAATAAAAGGTCCGACGAGTTTGGTCCGCAAAAAAAAATCAGGTCCAAAATCACTAATCAGAATGGCAATGTGTGGAAGTAAAAGAGGACTAAAAGCGCGAAAAGATGCAATTCAACGACGCAACGCATACAAAAAAAAAAAAACAGATCGCGCTATTTACTAATGCAGCACCGGCATCGTCTCCAGCAGTCGGTTGCGCTTCTTCCCATGAGGAAGAATATTTTTTACGACAGTAATTCTCCCATTTTAAATGTTTTTATGATTCTTATGCAATGCTGAAGCTGGGACTAAAACTAAACTCTGGAAGAGACCGTTTTCGCATCTTTTGTTTTGCTTTACATATAATTTTGTTTTCGTTCTTTTATGTTGTTTAATGCTTATACACATCATACTCGTACATGCCATGCATTGCATTTGCAACGGATGACGATGATGGTGGATTGCTCTCCGGAACTGCAAAAGCGAATGAAATAACAAATGCAGATAGTTTAACGAGGAGTTGGTGAGATTTGAACAACCTCTTTGGTATTCAAAAGGAGAGATGAAGAAGACGGTAATCACCTTTGAGGTAGCATGATTGGAATGCCGGGTCTGTTGTCCTTTTTGCATCACAGAAAAAAGTGAAAAAATAAAAATAATTATAAGGATCCTCTGTCATCTCATCATTATCCGGCACAAGAACGTGAACTTGAAAAAAATGTCTAAGGGAACAACATATATTATGGACAAAGAATGGTGTAGAAGTTGAGAAACCTTATCAAGCTGCAATATCTGTTATTTCTTCTTCGTCTCTGCAAAAAAGCAAAGATAATCGTTCGAATGAAGATGGTAATATTTATACGAACCATTCATTTCTAAATGTGAAAACATGGTTGCCATAGGATTAGATATGACTTATTTTGATTTGTATCTTTCCTGCTTCATGTGTGGAGCAGAAATTATACTTAGTAAGTAAAAGCGAGTGCTTTATATTCTTCAAAAAGAAATGTAAAAAATAGCCGATTTGCTTTTTCTACTCACTTCTTGCTCTTATCAACAACTGAAAACACAACACAAATCAATCATCTCATGTAAAAGAGTTTTCAGGCTAAGTATGAAACTAGCGTTTTTTCTTAGAGATTTCAACAATAATCGTTTTAAATCTGACAAGACTAGATAAAGCCACATGCATATAAGACGCGCCTTCTGTGCATGTTTTATTGAAAATAATAGGTTGCAGTAAATTTCATAATTGAAATTTACAATATTTTTTTTTCAATCAGAAACTTAGCAACCCTATACTATACCAGGCTTTAAATGACAGCTCCCTGTAATCTTAACTTGCATGTTAACTGCAGATATCAGTAGCATCAACCAACGAAGAAAACAAACAAGGCAACAAAACGTTCGTCAGGTGTCAGTTGGGAAGCACCTGAGGCGAAACATAAAATGCAGCATATTTTTTTTATAATATTGCATACACACCTATTACACCCTATACACATGTTTGTAAATATGAAAGAAATGCACTCATCGCGTGTAGAGACTGCATGTCTTTTGCTCTATCACTCAATATTCATTTTTTATTTTTATTTTTCATGAAAATAAACCACAATTAGTCGTCTCAATTGCATACTCATGCGAATAGTGATATCCAAAGCAATGCAATGATGTATAATCGGTCAGGTTTATATCTTCAATAATTTTCTTAGAGAGGTAGGTCAGCAACACCTAATTACCTCACATAATATCACATATACATTCTCAAATAAAACGTCAGTTTTGTTGCACATTTTCTGCATCTTTCTATACTCTTAATTTTCATGGTATGCGTCCAATGAGTAAAGCAATGAATGAGAGTGCAATACAAATGCAAAATCAATTGTTTTGCATTACATTGCATTCACTTTTCTTTGTATCAATTCGCATGCAATTGCATTTATGGGTGCATGCTGCGTTCATGCAATGCAATGAGTGGAAATGCATGAATGCGAAAAGAGTTGGTATAATGATAGTAATGAATGAGACAACGAGAGTGAAATATTCAAAAAAGGTAAGAGAACGTGTAATTTTCATTTTTGTTCAGCTTTGCTCTGTGGCTACTGTCACTCAAAAAATCGAAAGGAAAATCGCCAAGAGAGAAACATATAATAATGAAGAGTGCGCAGATGCACTTTGCGCAGTAAAATCATGTTTTTGAGAAAAAGAGAGATATAAGAACATTTACATTTATTTTTTTATTCAACTAATTTACAATACAAAAAAAAAATCTCGAACTGTATATGACAGCGACAATAAACAACAAGTGCAAAGGACTTCATATTTTGTAACGAATTTAATTGGGACTAGGGTAATAAAAAGAACAGTGCCCTATAGACTTTTTCATTTAAATGATGGCGGAGAGTTAAGCATCAATATGCTGATGACATTTTGGACCCCACCCTGATGCAGACAGATTCGTATGCCTTAATTTTTCTTCTGTTGTCATTGATTGCATTTAATTTATTGGTATTTCAATGCAAAAAAAAACTTTTCGCCATGTGATAATCGTAAGATTTTTTTCGAATTGGAAGACAGTAACGGATGTAATAAAATGTTCAAAGTAATTTCTTTATTGATATTTTGACACACATTTTAAATGGAAAGTGTTTTTGGCAAGTTATGCATTTTCAAAAAAAAAAAATTAAGATAACAATCAAAGAACAGTTTTAAAGAGGAAGTGGGTTGGAAATTTCGTACGTTTGACTGTCTGTCTGAATGTATCAATTTTGTTGAAACTTTGCATATAATAGTCAAAACAAACGAAAGCTAATGTCACAACTTCTACGTCAAGTTTTCTTAAGTGCTGTCCTTTTCTTGTGGTGGCCCAAAATGGTGCTGCGAACTAAAGAAAATTTCTCATGTATATGCATATGTATATTGTCATTTATTTTAGGTTACGTTTCAAAGTAACTGCGCTATTGACCGCTCTATACGTACGGAAGCAAAAGTGAACGAAAATTTAACGAACCTGAGTGCGATATTATGTGCACACTATATGAATTCATTGTATACCAGCGACTTTCTTCCTTAACTATGGTTTTACATTTGCTTGGCGAACAATTTTGTGAAAAGGACTTAACGCTCCCACTGCTAGAATATATTTTGATATTGTAAAATATTAAAAACATCTACTTCAAAAATTGTGTGAAAACGGCAATTTTTGTGAATGCGTTCATTTGAAACGTCACTTAGTGTAAGAAAGTCCTGAACTTCATTGAAAAATTATCGTAAAAAAGCAAACAAACGTGAATAACACTTTTGGTCTAATTGAACACGTCTTGCCGAGACCGTAAAAATATTTGTTTTCCTGTCCGTGCATACGTGTGATGAGACTTTGTGAAAATGTGATTTGTGTCACACATAATTTCCGACCATTGCTCGTTCGGGAACTTCACCATGGTAAAAATGCAAATCTCCACTAAAATTTGGACATTGACAGATCAACAGAAAGTTTTAGGGTGCGTTTGCATTAATACACAAAATTTATATGTTATTCTGATAAAAATCTGATAAAACAGAATAAAAATCACATCTTCCACTGTGTGCAACTTAAATTTAAGTTTTTACTTGACCAACGAGAAAACTACAGAACAAAACAAGGACATGACGAAAAAAACCAGTGGTTGATTGTACACATTTTTAAATCCGTTCTGATTCGTGCAGCCTGAAATGAAAGTTAAAAATACTGATTGAAGGTATTTTGAACTGATCAGGGAAGACTCATGGATCTGCAATCAGAACATTTGTGAATAAAAGTGTTCCATGGAGCACCAACAATTAAAATTATTCTCTTTGGAAACATCTTTATTGAATACAGATCAAATAAATTTTTTGACAGTTTGATAATTTGATAATTTTTTTTTGACAGCTCAGAAGTGTGTTTGTTTTGACCATCTTGCGAGACAATTTAAAAGTTTTGATTCAAAATTAATATGCATAGAAGTTCTTTTTACTGACCAAATTATTGTTCACATTGTTATAGAACGAAAAACTATCGTTGTTATACTTATACGGAACCCACATAATCTATACGTGCAGTCGTGCATTTTTGTTTTTAATATGGTTAAAGCATCACTTTTGGCTTGTGTCATTCTGATACAGAATTTTATCTTCAAAGTTATATTCTAATTTCGAACTAAAAATCTTAGCGGTATTTACACTTAACACCTACATATTTATAACTGTTTTCTTTTGTGATACTTTAGACTATAAACGCACGTTTTATTTAAAAAAAAAAATATTTTATACAAAAAGATGGGGTACCAAAGTATTTATCTAAAATGGCTTTTCCAAGAGAAAGGCCTTATCAATTGTTGAAGTAGGTTTATCATTTTTAAGGTTACTTAATGTAAATACAATTTGTCCACACTATATTAGGGCGTATCATGTTTTTTTTTTTTTTAAATGCATAATCTGAAAAATGATACCATATTATCTTGCATGCCAGCACACAAAAATATTTAGTTTTCTATGTTATACAAACTGTCAGCCTTGATATGTCATGACATGGGTCACCAGATAAATATTACAATATGTATGTATGTAATAAAAAAAAAAACGGAAATGACTCTCTCATCTCTCTTTATAACGCATAGTATAGGCACAGACGCACAGTTAGTTAAACCCTGAATACATACAATACATCATTGTATGAATATCATTCAATCATGCTGAAAGTGTGATGATAAAATAATAATGACTACTTCAAACGTCACAAGATGACAGTTCTATTCCACTACTAAACTAGTTCCCCAGTGCGTTTAATATGTTGACAACTAGACAACTTAAAAAAAAAAACATTCAATTAAAGTCTGAGTTTACTAGAATGCATCGTTGTATCTTTATATGTAGATTCTTTTTTTATTCAATTTGTTAATAGGGTAGATGCACAGTGCCTCAGTATAGCAATAAATCATGAATGAACAGCAGAATGAAGAGCAAAAACAAGGAACATTATACAAAACAGAAAAAAAAACTAATTTCACTTTCACTAATTATGTCAGCGTGTAATGGTAATGCATATTTTTGTTCCGCTATCTTCTTGGTTGATGGATTTTTTTTCTATTCAATGTTTTTTTTTTTTTTTTAGCTCTGTACTTTTTCTTTCGATGGAATTTTAATTGCATTATAGAAAATGCGCAATCGGTAATTACTTGGGAACAGTGTTGTTATGTTTTATAATTACAGGAAAAAACTGTAATATAACACGTGGTTTTTTTTTTAAATATTTTGTTTGAGGTGATAATATTCCATAGGGTTAGTTAACTGTAGAAATATGACATTGGCAGAACCATGTAGATCAGAAAGTACTACGACCCTCACCAAAAGCTGCGTTCTATACAAACTAATGTCATACCAGTGCAATTAATGTCAAATTGACATTTGTAAAATTCATAAGCTTTAAAATGTAAACGAACACAGCTAATGTAAGGTTTTTGTTTGTGTCATGGACACAGCCATCTTTGATTTTTTGACGTCCAACCGAGTTATTTCAGGGATACTAATGGAATATTTAATGCAACTAAAAATATTTTAACTTCTTTTAAACTATAAAATATAAAAAGTAGTAATTTAATAACATTATAATTATTTTAATAGCAACAATTCTATGACACTACATTAGCAAAATATTGTTTGTTCTTTTTTTTGTATAAAATTATAAGATATGTAGTTTCAAATAAATTGTAAAAATAACATTACACCTTTACCCCGAAAAGTTTATTTCGTTAATTCATTTAAGTTGGATAAGAGGAACGGATTTTAAGTGCTCCAATTTTTGTTTGTTATCTTTTAGCATAGTTGCGCTTCGTGACGTATGGTGTATCGAACTCTCAAGCCAAAGGCCTTTTGTTCAACTTCAGCACATCACCTCACCTTAATACTTTTTAAGGGCACTGCCTCTTGGGAGAAAGTGACTAATCCTTTTAGGGTACTATTTACCTTGGTAAAGTGCATCTCTTCTTAGTCGTTCAGAAAGCCGACATGTCAAACTATTTTCATCCAAACAACGTTGGAAAAGTCAAGTTAGATTTGAAGGTGGAAATCTCGCCACCCAACCTAATCAACAATTATGTCCCTATGTGGGTACAGCATTTATTTTAAATGAAGAAAACACATTCTACTTAAATGAAATAATATACTGGCGGGAAAACTTGAAAATGTTCCACGTTTCCTTTTTGAATAATGTTTTAGAACATTCTGACGTTAGTGACATTTCTTGATAGTTTCCAAACAGCGCCAGTGGTCGTAAGTGGTGAGATTTCATAACTCTACCAGGGATGTTATATAACACAATATACCTACTAGTCATAGTTTACAGTTTAGTTATAGTTTACATTAAGAGATTATTATATCACAAGAATTTGAATGTCCTGTAACGCAAAGATAGGTTATATCTTAAACCAATCAAATACGAGGCTTATATGCTCATCAACGTATCTTTATACAGAATGGTACTGATCGTTATATTAAAGAAGCTCGGAAGTGAAGTTCTTTAGAGGCTTTGGCGATGCGATGTCGAAGGTCAATCTTTAAGAGCGGGTGAGGTCCTAAAAACCACTAAGGTTCATCACAGCAAAACTGGCCGTTAAGAAATATTGAAACAAACAAACAGTAGTTATTGCCAACATATATCTTCGACTTCAACAGATCTGCTTGTTTTTTTTTATCTCTTTACCTATCAACTTTGACTATCTGCGAAAATGTAAATTTACAATTCAAAAAATGTATTTAAATTGAATTTAGTTTTCAGCTTCATGTTTCTCTGTAGCATCTTGTCCAACTTTTTCTTTCATTTAATGTCTCAAGATGATCGCTTCTTCGTTTGCTGATCCACCTCCGCCAATAAATTCTTCTACAAGAGGTCTTCTCTTTTTTTTTGCGAATAAGCTATATAAATGTCCATGGCTATGTGATGTTGAAAGTGAACGTTCGTTCAGTGGCTTTGGATCTCATGATGTTGCATGCTACATTGAACACTATTGTTACACAGCGCCATTTAGACGGGGAGCGGGCAGCATATAGAAATATATTTTCTTGTTTGGCTTTTGCTTATTTTTTTTTTTTGTATCTTTTTTATGGGATTGAATTAGAAATTGCAAGTTGTCGAGATCCAAATAGGATGTTGTGCATATATATCTACCTAACGACGAACATGTGTGCGGATTACATTTTTAAAGGTGGAGGCGCGTCTCAACGGCAATGATGATGATGATGATAATCATGATGATGATGCCATGTGCAATGGAACGTTTTTTTTTTGCCGGTTTTTCCAGTTTACTTTGCTAATTGTATAAGTTCTTCATCTGGATCATCATCATTATCATCATCATCGTCGTCGTTGTTGGCATAGTCATCTAGATGTTGTCGTCAACATCGCCATTATTCTAAATCTTTGAAGAAATTGAAAGGAAGCCCACAATAATTGAGTGTGGGATTATTGTGTGGCCCATCCGTTCAATTGGCGGTATCTTTCTATCTTTATATATATATATTTAAAATACATGTATGATAATCGTTGCTAAGCGTTACGAACTTCACTAAATTTAAATAGACAGAGCATTTCCGTCGTTTTCGACCTAGTTTCTGTTTGAATTGTTGATAGTAACTTCTGGCTTGAGTTTTGAGAGATTGCATGCGAAGAGAAACGAAAAGGAAAGTGAATTTTTTTAACATTTTCTTTTTCTAAATCGATTTTTAGATTAAGGATTGAGAAACGGAAGTCATTTGTCAGTTGATAAGGTTTAGTAGATATGCAGGCAGACAGACGCGACGATTTGTTTGCACTTTTGTCGATTAGAATTTTTCGACTTCCGATATGGGTCTTGAGTAAATGCGTAAATGTGTCATTTGAATTTGAAAGATATTACGTTTTTTGAATTATTCAAATGCTAAAATGAATGTATGTTCCCGTAGATAACCAATAGACTTCCAAAGCAGTGGAGGAATTCCTCATATGAAATCAAAAGAAACGTCAGCGTCTAAAATTTCAGCCAGATTGAAATATGAACAAAAAGTCAGATTTACTGATGACAAACCTATAGCAAACGAATTAAGGACAACGAGCTTTGGATCCATACGTGGTAGAAAAGAGCGTTCTGAGGAGTCAACATCATACCACTACCTCGATGTAACCAAGATTTTCCTACGATGACGTCGGAACAACTTCAACGTAAAATATCACAAGAATTGCCGCGACTGACGTTTGCTGAATTTCACGCAGCGACCATCACAAAACTCTTTGTTTAACAGGATAAGCATAAAAACTATAAACCGGCGAAGCATAAAAGGATCAGAACTGCCCACGAGGAACCGAAGGGATATTACCAGGAAATGGATTTGGGAATTTTACTGAAAAGTAAAAAGAATTGCCCAATATCGTACAACTCGAACAGGAGTCTGCAAAGACGGTCAAATCCTGGAGGTAACTAAACTCAAGTCGAATAAAACTGATAAAGTTGAAAAATTTACCAACTCAACAGCATTATACTGTCGGCGAAAAGCATTTCAATTATATGGAACCGCAGCATTGTGTACCCGGCTTTCAAGAAAGGACCTGCCACAACTACAGAGACAACAGTCACCTTAACATCGGCTATAAGATGTTTTCTGTCGCATTTTGTTAACTGCTGAAGACCTTCATCAACAATCTGATTAGGTCCACAATCATGCTTCGGCAGATCTAGAAAACAACCGAGGGACTTCAGATCGATATCTACCACCTGATTTCACTGATTTCAAGGCTACGAAAGCATCTACAAAGACAAACTGCATAAAGAATTTTTTAGTTTTGCCAAACTCGTCTGTTGTTTCAGGATGACAATGAAAAACGCAATATGTTCCATGAAGGTCAGCAAAGGTTTCGCCGATATATTTGATGTCAAATTCGAGGTTTTTAGCAAGGCGTCTTGTCCTGCGACTCCTTTAACACTATTGAAAGATTAGTGCAAATGATAGAAGAACCGTATGCATACATGATTAGTTGGTGGAGAAGATTTAACAGGGGTGCTCAAGGAGGTACTCAGTTGAGGCCTACGTCTACAACGGACTGTAGCAGTGTAGCGCCACTTTACTTTTCGGAGTATATTTTCTTCAGTCTTTATAACATTTACTTTAAAAAAAAAAGAATCAACTGACAGTTTCAAAACTGTGTCTTTACACCTATAAAGGTACATTCCTTTATATTTTTCGGTAAATTCAACTATAAAAATATTTATTTATTTTTGAAAACAATTTTTCAATTAATACGTATTTTTTCCCTTGAAATTGAACAGCTTTTAGAAAGATGTAAAATGTTTTTTATTTAACTTTATTCAAGGTATATACTTCGTGGCACACAAATTTAAATGGAATGAAGTTGTCTTAACTTCAATGAATAATTTCTTCAATTGAATACACTTATCTTCAGTAATAATTATTCTTTTTGTTGGTTCTACTCTATACCTGCTTTACTTAATTTTTATTCACATTAGGTATTTACTAATTGTTTGGTTTATTAACATTTTTTTTTTTTTTTTGGTAAAAGTCATTAACCTTAAATGTAATTTAAAAGAATTCTTTCACACATCGTTTTAGGTGTGTCAATATTTATACAACATGAACTATTTGCTAATAAGAAAACGATTAACACATCGTTATTCAACCCAAAATGAAAAAAAAGATGGTTATGTTTGCTCAAGGAACGTCGATTTCGGAAATTCTGAATTTCGTTTTATAAATTTACTTAATTTAGTCTATATGAAGAGAACATGAAGCTTGTGAGTTACTTTGAGAACAAAGGTGTGTGTCATGTGAACAAAATAACAGCACAACTTTACTTTGCTGGCAACCCTGAGTTAAATGACCTTTATTTACCATATAACTTCCACTATCTAACTAAAGGTATGTATTCTATTTGCATCTCGAGGCTTGCGAAACAAATGAGCTCAAAGTCATATTAAGAAACGTCAGAACAGAACAATTTGACTTTTCGAAAAAGTGGTCAAAAATTATTTTATTATATATCAGTGGGAACATTCCATGTGTCAGCCAATATGGCAGCAGACAGAGTGACAGCACAGATAAATACACATTTGTACTCATTTTTGCTGAACAGCAACATAAAAATTAGACCGAATATAAGTGATATTATTTTTAGATGTTGGTACGAATGATACACTTTAATGTATTTCGAAGGGGTATGTTCGTAACGTTGTAGTGTGTTTCAGAGTGCGTTCTTAATTTATGCTCAATTGCTTACATATTGAAATCTCGAATAAAATATATCGTTTTTTAAAGAAAATCTAAGGTTTTTGAAAAATGTATATCAATCTTAACACAAAGGATGCGTTTTTAATAATTTCAAGAATTTGTTGCTAGTCAAACTTTTTTTATCTAAGTCCATTTTTGCTCATTGCAGTTTGACAGATTTGTACTAATATAATTTTGACGTTTAAGCAAGCAATAAATTTGACACTTTGTAGTTTAACAGATTGATACATATCCAATTTTGACATTTGTCAAGTATTCGGTGCAAAGTGTCATCAGAGGCAATAAATTTGACCATTTTTTCGTTTGACAGATTAGTACAAATTCAATTTTGACATTTTCGTAATATTATACATTACAGTGCAAAGTACACTGAAGAAACTGTAGAATGTAGATTATTTTTTCAATTCAGTTGGAGCTGGGCTGTCCACTTAATGAAAAATGTTTTAAACAGACCTTAGTTTACGAGTTAACATAATCAAGGTGAGCAATAATTAAAGGTGTTATGACATAATAACAAGTATTTTATTAAATAGTTCGTCTAACTAATGTTGTATGTATGGATATACTATATTTAATATAAGATGTTCATTATTGAATTAAAACAAATTAAATTAAAAATCCCAAATTATAATATCAGTTATATACGTTGAAATTTAAATAATTGGTCACAATAAAAAAAAACTAAAATTAAATCAAATGAATCAAAAGTAGTCAGTCAACCTCATTGAACCGTGGCGAAAAATATATGTTCTAACCTCATATTATAACGTCTATCTCTATCGCAACTAAAAATAACAACATTGGTCATAAAATTTACTTAAACAGTACATCTTAAGCACTTTTATTCAAGATTTATAAATCATTTTATTACCTATAACATACATTCATTCAGTAACAAGTTTGATTCACTTTCAATTGCATTTTCAACAAATGTATATATACATATACAAACATTATAAACGCACCACTAAACAAGTTAAAACCTCATGCGTAAGTTAAATAATAATCTAATCCATAATTTTCGCTTTCTATATATACAATCATTATACCGCAAACTATTTGCAGTACAAGTTATAGTATAACAGATTGTCGTTAATCGAATCAAGTTTACCACCAACACTGCCATTTAATATGCACAAGTACCAACATCATATACCATAACAGTCAATGTCTAACAACATCCTAGAAAGTGAATCTAAAACTTCATTAAATTGAAACCCATCCAACTGCATCAAAATGAAAGTGAAATTGATCTTTAAAAGTAGTAGTTTAGTTGGTGGTGCAGTGCTGCGCGCCACCGCATGCGTACGTTAACTGCATTTGACGAAAAATGCAATCAATTTTGGAATTAAAATTGTGCAAAAATTAGGTACGGGCGGGTGACTTTTTTTTATTTAATTACACATCAATCAAGTTAATTTGATGGAATTTTTTAATGAAGATAGATTTTAACAACTCATTTTTAAAACACTTGCTATTCGGGTTTTTTTTCTAATTTAAAATAAATAAATATTCAAGATATAATAAGCTGCAGTCGAACAACAAAATTTCATGGTGCGTTTTGAGATATCCGCGAAAAACCGCGGCTTCGGTTTGTTACTTACATAGATGATTTCAACTGAAATTTTACCACAACAAAATTAAAGACCATTAAATTTCCTACAAAATTCATACATATTGATTATTTCTCAGACGTACCGTTAGCCCCTTAGAGTGCGTTAAAATTTTAACATAATATCCCATTTCTGTAAAAACAAAAACAAAACAAACAAACAAAATTCATATGTAAAAACAAATTGTTTTTTTTTTACAGAAATGGTAAAATATGTTGAAATTCCAACGCGATCTAACGGGCTAACGGTACTCCTAAGAAATAAACAATAAAGCAAGTACCGTTAATAAGGTGATTTAAAAAAAAATCTACCAAAAAATTTGCAACAAAACAGTCACACAAAAAAATGTTATCCAAATCGATCGTATTTTTTGCGAGAAAAATTGGATTAACTTTAAAGTTTATTTGGTAGATACCGTTATTGTGTAAACTTATTTTAAAAACATGAAAGACATTACCGTTGGCTACTAATCCATTACCTACACAAAATTTTATCAAAATCGGTCGTATTTTTTTCGAGATAAATTGAACTATCTGTCAACCTTGTATGGCAGGTACCGTTATTCTCAGACTCTAAGAATACAGAAAACCAAGTTTGAAGAAAATCGTCCGAATCGTTTAGGCTGTAGGTGTCGATACATCCAGACTGACACACGGACAGACAGACAGAATTTTCGGACCTACTTTTTCGCATTCCCTATAATGGTAATGTTATGTTTGATTATTTGAGAAAAAACGTTTTTCAATATGGCGGCTACCGCAAGCCCTCCAACCATCCCGCCATTTAAATTGGATACTAAAAGACTAAGGAACCATATTCAATCATAAAATTGGATGGGTGTTCTGTTGCGTTATGGAACCCAAATTTTGTCTTTGCCGAATGGTCTTTAAAATATAGTTTGAAACGTTTTAAATAATAATGCATAATAACTGCCATAACATTATCATGCTGGAAAGTGTTTGCCAGAGCAACTCGAAAAAAGTTATAAATTTATTTTTTTAAGTGTTTTTATATCGTTTTTAGAGTTACTCTGGCAACCCTTTTCCGGCATGATAATTTTATGGCAGTTATACATTATTATTTTAAACGTTTCAAACTGCAAAATGTTCGTGCCTAAATTATTTACCATAGTTGGGTCATTTTTCCTGCAGTTTGGAGGCCGGTAGCCATAATTGTCATTAATGAATGAGTGACGGTGAAGCAGTACCTAACTGGACAAAAAGTCAGGAGCGCGAAAATAATATCCCAACTTTAAACACAAAACCAAAATATAAACAAATCTAAAATGTTTCGTAAAATATTTTTCCAATTTTAAAAAAATTGTTTTTTTCGAAATATATTTGTCCATCTTTTTTTATAATGTTACCTACTATACAACCGTTATAGCAAAACTTCACAAAAATGGCTGTAACAATTTTCAGTGAAAGTAATATATAAAATCAAAGTTTGTTTTCAAAAGGTTGAAACCAAATTTGGAAACCAAAAAGATAATATGGTTTTTGTCCTTCGCATTCTAAAGCTATCAAAGTAAAAGCAAGCACTGAATTTCAGCAAATTAAATTTTAAGAATTGGCTTATTTTATTTGGGTATGCAAAATATGTTCAATGAATTTTTAGAATTCAATTAATTTTTAAAAGTATATCGGCAGCATTTCTATCAAAACGAAATTTGTTGACAGACATTTATATTGTAATATAGGACACAGACTAATGATAACCTTTATAAGGTTATCGGAAAAATCGAGCAAAACATTTCAACGAATCTCCTTAAAGTTTGTATTTATGAAGTCATTTATATTGTCATTAAAAAGACTAGACTATTGACAATCGACAACGTTTTGAAAACAATGTTCAACATTTTTCACACTAAATTAATGGAACGTTACAACGTTTTTACAATTCGTTAGGCTTTACGGTTAGAAATATTAATTTCATTTAATACAGTCTGAGTTAAAATCGCTCTTCATAGATATCGTGCAAGAACAAAATCAAGGTCCTGAGATAGCGATGATCAAGAAGTTCAAAATAGTATTTCAGATACTTGTATGAGAATGCAGACAGTGAAAAATTGGTGTAAACGGTTATTAGAAATGGATATTGATAACAACACCAGGCGATTTCATTCATAGTTGGTATGGTTTGCTAATTTAGCTATGTCATGTTATGATGAGTAAAGTAAGGAATGTTTTTCATTTTATTCCAATATTTTTTCTCAAAACAATTGAAATTAAATCAGACATTTTTCAACAACTATAGGTTTTTATAAACCAGTTTGTAATTATATAAGTGTATTTAAAATGTTCAAAAACAAAATTACAAACAAAATTAAGTCTTATGTCCGGTTACACCAATGGAACAAAATGTTAACTTTATTAAACATCACCCCCAGTTGAAAATGATTGCAACCGTGATCTTGCTGGTATAGTTCACATTAGCTTTTTGTCAAAAAAGTTATATAAGCTGAGCTAGAAAAATCTTTCAATTGCGTAATGACAAGGTGCTTTTTGCTGGACGTCATCTGACGAGCCCACAAAGCTAGCACCGGGCGAAACGCAATGTTTTCTTGAATGATAATTCAGAAAAGTCCACTTAAAATAAACTGATGCTAAGTCTTCTACTTGGTTGAATATTCTTAATATAAAAAATAAACTTTTTAAATTAATTTTCATATTAGTATATAGAATTTGTATCATTATTTATTTTACTTCTTTGTTATTTATTAAACACTTATTGGAGCTTATTAGTTATAACTTCAGATTAAGTGAGAGGATAAATAACATATATTTTTGGAACTTATTCAACGCTGTCATTATCTTACATTTGGAAAATAAAATTATAAACATAAAGAATTACACCTCCGAAAATTTTTGAAACATAATAGAATTAAATGTATTGGCATTTCAAAAATTCAAAGAAATTATTTTAATAGAAAACCACTTCAAAGATTAACATTCGAACAAAAATTTAAAACTATTTGGTGTAACAGGGCATTAGTTTCCATAAAAAATTGCTTGTTACACAGTATTTGTCACCATCGAAGAAGCAAAAAACGTGTCATCTAGTCTAGTCTAGACGATTATTTTTTTTTAAATTTTATGGCAATTAAAAAATAAAAAGGTGGTCTGGGGACTGAGATTTTGGTACTAGTTAACTGTTTCAAAAAAATTACTTTTTATTTAAATGGCAGAAACAACTGATCGATATCAGCATGATTTATCGTGATAAGATAGCATTATCTTGGACCTTAATAACTCTGAAAGTGCTTCTAAAATATTTTTTTATGGCATCAATATTGCCGTTTAAAAGTTATGTTGGATCATCGATGATAGCATAGCAAAACCCTCGGCAAAACCCGTTAAAATGAATTTCTCAGACCTCTGGATAGCATTTTAGTCCTTTTTTTTCATAAAATTGCTAGGGGACTGAGTTTTTGTTTAACATTTTTTAACCAAAAAACATAAAAACGTTTAATTTGAAAGAATAAAATGCAGACTACTTATATACAAAAATTATATATAAGTACTCACCAGGGGACTGATAAATAAAACGGTTAATCCACGACCTCTCACACAAATGTATTTCTTAAAAGTGACATAACAAACAGACGCGAGATGTAAGCCCAATTTTGTTTCAACGAGACTCGATACTTGATATTCCTTGAGATGGGACTTAGATCTATATCAAAGTTATCGATATTTTTGACATTTTCAATCTTTCAGGGGACAAAGTTTAGTGACTTTTTTCGCAAGAAAATGCATTGCCAAATAATATTTATCTATTTCATAACAATTCTGTGTTATTTGAGATTACAATGATCGTTTTTTTTTTAGTGTATGGGACCTGAAATAGAAGAACGTCAATGATTTTTTGATGTTAAAACGATATTCTGACATGCCTTTGAAGAATTTTTTGAGTAAGAAAAAAAAAATGCGATCTACACAACTTTTATTTCGCATATAGATTTCGATCAGATTTATATTTATAAAAGAAAAAACAACTTAGAGTGAATGAATGCAATGGTTTTAAATTATCGACGCGAACATAGAAAATTCCATCGTTTGTAGAATCAAGCAAATAAACAAATAACAAGAACAGAAATCCATTTAATAATAATGATAATCACAAAAAAAGGAACAATAGAAACAATTGAAACGTCAAAATAGTGGAGAGTAGTGGAGACTTGAACCGGTTATATACCGTTTTACAAATATTCCATATATATTCAAAGGCAGACAGCTTCTTATGCCCAGTTGCACCAACATAAGAAGACACATTATTAACTAAAAGAAAACTTTTAAAGTTAGAAATAGAAAATTCTTCTTATTTTAAGACTGAAAATAGTTCGTATTTAAAAGTGCTTTGCACAACGCAAGGTGGTATACTCTTGCCATAATAGAACTAGTATTTAAGTTTATTGGACGTTAAAAACTAAAAGTGGTTCGTGGAATAGAAAAGTATATAAAAATAATAAATAAGTAAAAGTGTATGGTGCAACAGGACATTAATCAACAAAAAAGAACGGTCGTGATTGTTGATTATACAGTCTAAGGATTAAAGAAGCAACTTCATGCGATCAAGTCATGCATTTTATTTTACAATCAATGACAGAATCCCATGTACAATGTGAAAATACACGATCGGTATATTCTTCTACAAAATAATGTACCATACCACTATGCTCGATTTCTAGTTCAACCACTTTTAATTCTTACATGCTGTAGTAAAAAAAATAAAGATCTATGCGATCAGACTATATAAACTAATAGAACTTCACTTTCAACCAATAAATTTACTATTTCTTTTTATTCGCATCTTCTTTTGCTTCTTTGAAGCATCATTTGTATTGATGACATGCGCCTTGTTGTATCTTCAACATTGAGTAATAAAAACAAGTGAATGTATTTGCAAAAATGTGGTTCAACTATTCTATGGGATTTTCTCATCGTCAACATAACCTTGTTTGTTGTGAATTTTCCTATTTTTTTTTTGTTTTTCCTTATATTGTCGTTGTTGTGTAAAATGATGTTAGGGTACTTTTTTTCTCAAAAAAAAAAAAAAATAATTTCAAACTCGATTTTCTTGATTGTTTTTTTTTTTTAGCTTGCAAGTCTTTCAATTTATAATAGATGGTATGGTGACTAAAATGGCATATTTATGTGGAGAGATTATATATTGCAAACACTTAGATTTCATTCGTTTTGTTTTTTGTAAGAAAATAAAAAAAAAAGTAATAAAAATTGCGTACTTTTATTTGAATAAGCAAGCACGTAAATATTTTACTTTTGTCATTAATTTTCGGAACAGTTTTGTGTTGAAAGATCAGATTAGGTGGCACACAATAGATACAATATTTCAACGACACGTTGATGGTTTAACATAAACCTCACTCAGTACACAACATGCCAAAGACTTTGAGATCTATCTTGAAATAAAATACCAGTATACCAGTAGTTGGCAGCTATAAAATCGAGGGACTCTTGTGTTATGGGTGCGGGTGGCACCAATGTGTCAGTTTTTTAACGACATTACTTTATCCAAACACTAACTTAGTTGACTTGATTTAATGGTTAATGTGTTTACACTGTGCAAGCACCTAAATGTTAAGTTACTTGTATTTTGTAATGTTTATGACAAAAATATTTGGAGGTTGTAACGCCTTGTAAAAATCTTTTTTTTTTTTTGTATAAATTATCTATATACATAATCATTTTGCCATTATAAAAAGTAAGACGTCATTTGTGGCTATTGTGAAATACAGAATTCATTTAATTGGTATGCGCAGTGGGTTAAGCACGTTTAAATGAATGGTAAATTTTGGTTGGAAATTAAACTGTTAAATAAAAGATAAATAAATGGAAATATTCCAAGTCATTTTGAATTCAATTTCAAAATAGTTTCAAGAGAATTTCTGTTGAATTGTTTTTTTTTATAAAAATTGTTTAGAACGGAGGTCCAACAAAATAATAACATATGCAAATTTAATTCATATTAAGTCTGCCATGAGGTTTATATTTGATTGGGTTTTTTTTTTTTTTGGAAGTCACACTTTTGGGGGAATATATTTAAATTAAAATAAGCAAAAGCAACTAAATTTTCAGAATTCGATGAATCAGATAAACAAAATTTTGTTTTTCTTTTTTTTATTTAAATAAATTTTGAACTTATTAAAAAGTCACCTGACAACAAAACCAGCATGAGAGTTTATTTAATTCTTAGTATTTTTTTGTTTTTGCTCAAAATAGATTCTAAATTAAATAATTTAGATTACACATTAAAACTTTAAACGAAAGTGAAGAAAGAAAGAATTTTACAAAATTAAACTAAAATAACAGTGGAGTCTAGATTCGTGTAGTGCGGCTAAGAAAGGGATATCTGTTCGTCCGAAATAAGGCTCTAGGGTAAAATGACGAGGATTCCTGGCAGTGTTAGTATTACAGTTGAATTTTTTTAAAGGTAAAAATGCAACAGGTTATTTCTTAGAAGCACTTATTATAAAAGTACAGATAAAATAAAAAATGACAAGTAACATTGCGACAGTGTTCTAGCGATACAAATGTTTGCGTTGGTATAATAGTCTTGTCATTTTCAAACCTATCTTTTTAATTCTATCGAGGAAACCTAGATAGATTATAATAAATATCTGTTCAGACATGAGAATTGTATTCAAGCTTTTGACGGATGTATGCTTAATAAATGTGGAGTGTTATTTCTTTAAATGACGTAGGAAACAAGCTTCATCAATGCAAGTGTCATTAATGGATATTAAGTCAGGCTTAAGCATTAAAAATTTATAAGGCATCAGCATTAAGTTTTCAAAGCATTAAAATCTAATCATTTGTTAATTCTCCATTGCTATCAAGATCGAAATTTAATTACTTTATCAGACACAAGATCGTTTATTAAAATTAAAAAGAGATTCGGATATAAAATGGTGCCCTGTGGCACTCCACTCGAAGTTAAAAATGAATTTTGTATATTTTTAACGAAAATCTAATAATTTTCACTGTCTCGGAACATTGCATTACATGGCCGTACATTTTGATAATGTACAAATTTATGGTTGATACAGGAGGGGACCTCGTATATATTCCACTAAATCCGAACGCCTAAGATGAGATGCACTGTGTCAATGTAAATGATACTCTAGAGTCTAGCAGGGTGAACAAAAAAAACATGCATATTTTGCTGACAGATTCATTCACTGAACTGCTGGTTCAATCATTCAACCGACGACGCGTCGTTTCGGTCATGAAAATCTTAGCGAAAACTATTTTCACTATTTTAGTCACATGAAAATAAAATTTAAACTTCAACCATGTGTGCATAAAAGAAAGTCACAAAACGGGAGGATAATATCGAAATAATCATGATTACATTGAATGATTCACTTTGAATAAAAAACATAAATATTGTAACCTCTTTAGATAATAAGTTTTGTCAGTGATTTAAAAAAGGTATTTCAAAAACAGACAATAGTAGGTTTTCCTATCTTATTTCGCTTCGCTCTTCAGTTATGTCTAGCCGTAAGGGCTCCAAGAACTTTTAAAAATATATTTGGTTGTTAAATTATTAAATGGCATTATTAACAATGGTGTAATATCACCAGCAACTTTCTTTATGAAAAGTGACAACAAACTAAAGTAAAGTAAAGTACTAAAACTAAATTAGTTGAAATGAAGACAAAAGACAGTTCTGCATAAAACATCCCCATTAAATCCAAAAGAGGTAATAAAATTGGAAGCTTTCTTTTAATTTAAAATTCATCGTTTGAAGTTGCTGGTGCAACAGACATTAAATTACCATATTAAAATATTTTACTGTTTCGATAACAAAAATAGTTTTAAGTGTATTTTGGTGCAACTTTGCATGAGATTTTTTTTTTTTTTTTTTTACTTTTTATAACTCTTTTTGGAATTACTATTTATAAAGAAGTAAATAATTTGATTGCGATTCGTCTAAATGACAATATTGGTTCATTTTATATTATTGCCATTCAGTTCAAGCGAAATGCAAATGTCATTACAGCTAAAATGTTCTTGTTTAAATCTGTAAAACATAAATGTATTGATATATTTTCACAAACACATGAAATGTTTTAAAACGTTTAACACCAAATCATCCCTCAAAATTGTCTCCGAACTATTACATTTTGGAACTCTTCGTTTTGACTTTACTTTTGAAAACAAAACAACATTTTTTTTAAATAAATAAAATTTGCTAACCTTCAGAAAATAAGTTTTTTTTATCAATTTTTTGATTGCAGATCTTAGTTAGTCTGAAGTTAATGAACACACCCTTTAATTTTTTCTTTTCATGGATCAACGAAGTAGTTTTTTTTGTGGTTTATTGTAGGTACCACATACAAGGATCTGATTATTTAACTTTTAACAATTTGTTATGATTTACTTGATTCTCAAATTGAAATATTCACAACAAATACACGTCCAAAAGATTGTTTAAACAATTTAATTTTGCAATCCATTTGAAAAAAAACACAACACAATTATCGCTCTTCTTTAGATCTATCAAATCAGAAACTAGGTGTGTTTATTTATTTTTTCAAGTAAATTCTCGAACTTGAAGGAGTAGAAAATATTCTCTCAGAGAATGCATTTATTACAAAACAAAAATGATAAAAAATATTTTAGAAAGTTGCATTAGCTATTTAATTATAAAAATGTAGAATTTAAACCGAAAATATTTCAAAATCAAGATTAATGATGATTTTTTTTTGTTAGAAATGAAAAACAAAACTGTCAAACTTTGTTCCGGGGTAAATTGAAGTTACTTTACGAAGTGCATAAACAAGCTTTGCTTATTTGAAATGTCACTGTTGACAGTTTTAAAATTCCGGGGAAACAGATTTTCGCCAGGAGAAATATATTCCGGGTGAACTTCACAATAAGGCTGATTAACTTATTCTTTCACTTACATTTGTCAATTTTTAGTTTTAATTAACCCCTTTATACAGAGCTTTATACCAACAATAAAAGGGATAAATCAAAAATGGCATCGTAAAGTTAGATAGAAATTTAAGTTTTCGTGTGGCATCTTCTTTTTTGGAAAACATAGAAAAATGCAAAAATGCACTTACCCACTTCTTTCTCCCAACAACGTCTCAATTGCAATATTTAAGCTGAAAATGTTTACCCATGACAGGGTGAAAGTTATAATGAAGAGTTTTATTATAATACAAATTCGTGTGAGTATTCACAGGAAGCGCAATTTTGTCATGGATTTAAGGCCATCCATACAAAGCTAGTAGAATCAGTATTCTTTCTTAACCTGATGTGAAGGTGACAGCTGCTTAGAATCGATTTGCTCTAATTGAGCACTAGTTTCAGTAACAAAAAAACGACATCAATTGACAAATGATAGTAACAAATCTATATGGCAACCCTGGTGGAAAAAGAGCTTTCATGGAAAGTAACCGCATTGAAAATCTTGAACAGAACTTTCGTGAACTCTCGAAAGCTCTTTTTACATATTTCAAGATGCTTCGAGAATCAGCTATTGAATTCCATAAATAAGAGGTCATCATACGTTATAGTTAAAATTATTTAAATAAAATAAGCAGGAAAGTTAGAGAAGTTTGACTATAGTAGTAAATAAGTGCAGTGTTATGAAAAATCTGATTTTTTTAACAATTTAACACGTTCTTATCTCGAAATATATTCATGGTACAACAAAATGTATTAAGACCTTTTTTGTAGAGAATTATACAGTTTTATTAAAAAATGTTCATAGTTTCGAAGAAATTTATAAAACAAAAATTTAGCCCGATCCAAATTTCGATTACTTTATATAGGATATGTTCAAGACATCCAATAAAGGTCCGTCAAATTTTTTGGAGTTTTGCCTTTTTTTTGTTGTCAATTTGTCCTGTGCTAAAAGTTTTTAATTTTTTTGGAAAAAGAAGTTTAATTTTTGATAGTGAGTTTAAAGTAAAGAAAATAATTTTTATTTTAACATATGTAGAACGAAAATATAACAGTATGTTGATGAATTGTTTGTCAGAACAGCATTATCTAGTAACTGTGTGTCCACCAATTATTCTTTCTACATTAAAATTCACCGCCAGACCTCTGGTGTGAAAGTCTGACGCGTTTACCATACAATCTGACAGCATCCAAAAGGACAATGAGCTTTCACATTATTTAACTACGTATATTAAGCCTCATAAACAATAACTCACCAAAGTCTATAAATTTATTTCAAATTTCACTATCATTAACAATAGCCCCATTGTACTAATTAATGTCTGGCGTTCTTTGTCTGTCCACTTTCCAACTAAAAAACCTTGACCTTAATCCTTCAACTTCAATTTACAACCATAATGTACCTATATACAGATACACTTTTTTTTAAAAAGCAGTACCAAGATCATGCATCTATACAGCATACATATATCTAAAAAAGAAAAGATACACTTTCCCGAAAAAGAAATATAAAACCGCACAAAACATCACAACCAAACCAGAATTGTACTTTGAATCTTGTGCACAATACACAAAATTCATAATGAAACTTAATGGTTCCCCTTCTTTTTCCTTCACAGTATTAAAGTGAGTGAGTACACTCCAGGTTTTTGCATTGAGACTTGTTTTCATTTTCTTTCCATAACAATAAAAAAAATCATTGTTTAAAATCATTGAAAATCAATAAAAAGAATGAAAGTAATTACTCTGAGAGTTTATGGATAAAAATTAAACTAAAATGTATCTAAAATTGTTATTAAATTATCTTGAAAAGTAATTTTGTAGTCTAATTTGAAGATCTACTTCAAATAAGATCAGTGATCTTGGTAAGTAGATTTTTGTTTAATCATCATCATCATAAGACAACAACTAATCGTGCTTAATTTTCAATCCAAGGACAATAATTGAACTAAGATTAATGATCTTTAAAGATTTCTGTTTATTTTTAAAAGATACAAATCACCGTATCTATTGAAAAGAACATTTACAAGGGACACGACACACCTGAGAACATGTCTTTTGTATTAAGATACTCATAAATGAAAAATAGTGTACAAAAAAAAAATCTCTTAAAACCAATTTATGTCAACGACCCTTGATGTACCAGATACAAAATTAAATACAAAAAATAAACAACTATACCAGCCGGTTAACTCTTTAAGTACACAAAATTCATTTGGCCATAACACATACTTTTTTTGTATCTTACTTTTTTGATGGTGATTTCTTTTTTTTTTCTTATTATAAGCATCGAGTCTGGGAGTAGGTGTTGTTAAAACAAAATTGAAGTAGGTACAACGTTAAAAAAATATCAGTTTATTTATAGCATGCAAATTGTATTTTTTTTTTTGGTTTAAAAAAACTCAGGAAATGGCACTAAAAAGAATGAAAAAAAAATAAGAACCGAAATGTATCTACAATAAATTTGTAATGCTAAATTGAAAAGCAAAAAAAGAATACACAACCTTAAGTACATTTAAGAGAAAGTGGTCATGAATTTAATTTATTATTTGAGAAAAAAATCAAAAAAAAAAAAAAAAATAAACTTACACGTTACAGATACATGCAATGAAAATGAGATCAGCAGCTTTGGTGGTGCGTGCTCATCATAAGAATCACCAAAATAAAAGTGGGTTTCGCGCTTAATTTTATTTTACTTTTGGATATATGTTTGGCATCAGACAAGCGAAGAATGCAGTAAACACAATCAAAAGATTGGATATCCCTGAAGGCATCATCAGTAAGATATTTTGGTGGTTTCTGAAACCTACTTTTTATTTTATTCTCTAGATGACCGCATTTAACATTTTTGTAGGTCAATTACATGGCATTGATTGGAAAAAGGTGAGGTGAATTAAAATGCTTTTATTTTAAGTGAAATACAGAATGTTGAAAAGATTTTTAAAACCATTAATCCATCATCAACATGTGATACCCGCTGAATAAGTTGAACGATTGACTAACGATACAAACGTTTGCTTTATTGGAAACAGAGTTGTGAGAACTGAGTTATTTTTTCAGGAGTTAGAGATAAAGAACCAGCTCCTAACGATATTTTTCAAGCAAACCTCATAATCTAGTCATGTAAAGTCAAACATACATACGTAATAACCTCGGACAAATAGACTGATAGACTCGAACGTCTTACAAGCTTAAGAAAAACAAACAGTGATTTACCAAACACTGAATTTGACCGATGCCATGGGTTATGTTGGCTTCGAGGGCTGCTTTAGCTTGTGGCTTATTCGCGTAGACATGCGCGACTTCACAAAACCTTACAAGAAAAAGTATAACGGGGTCAAATTGCACTATTTCGGTGGCAAGTTCACATTACTTTGACGTGAAATGAACATGCCCTCCTCGAGCTCGAATTGCTCGTGTAGAATTTTCAATATGGTGCGAGCTGGTGTGGCACGAAGCATCCTCCTGTTGAAACCACTTGCCTTTGGTACAAATATTATCCAATTCAGACAAAAAAAAGCAGGTAATCATCGACCTATAGCGGTCGCCGTTAACGATAATTACTCGGCCAACTACGTTATCATAGAAATATAGACCTGTGACACCGCTATTCAAAATCCACACCAAACAGTGACTTTTTCGGGATGCATTGGAGATTGGACAGGGACACGCATGAATCTTCCTTGGGAAATTCCTGAAACAGAAGACCTACTTTCACAACACAATTTTTATCATCTGCACATGTTTATGGACGCTATAAATTTCCATGTAAAATTGAAAAGACAGACTCTAATAATGACAGCTAATTTGACAGATGCAGCTTCAACAAAATCGATCGACCGAAGTTTGAAAGTCTATATTGAAAGTTTTCGTTTATAAAGATACATCATATTACGGGAGAGAAAGACGCTACGAAAGATATGTTCTGTGACTTCTTCCCCGAAATTTATGATCAATGCCCCAAGAGTCACGTTAACATACTTTTGGAAGGTTTTGCAAGTGCACAACATTACTACCGAAAACAGACTATGATGTTGGTAGCTGCTAAGTGCATGATGCTGAGTATAGCGCAAAATTTCGTCAATTTGAAAATTACGACTTTGTAGCTGGAAATACCATGATGCTGAGCATCATCTAAGAAGGACATTTCCTTACATGATAACCCCATGCCATCAATAGTGTATGTCAATCCTTGTCGAAACTTGGCAGTCAGCTAATTTTGTATGGCACACCACGTACCATTTATTTTGTTATGGTTTCGCTTTAAATTTACTTAAGAGAACAAAAGCAATTAAAGTTGGCCCTCAAAGCCTGTGAACTACAATTTGCTCATGATTTTAATTTTTTTTTTTTTTTTTCAGAGTACGAAATTATATTCCTTTTTTCAGCGCACTAGGAGTCAAACCAGCATCAAACGAAAATATATCTGGAAGCAAATTCTCACCTTGTAATATCAAAACATATCATGTGGCGAAAAAATTCAGCTATCATTAATAATTAGACAAATGAATTTTTAACTTCAATTTGCTGCTGTATTATGCTATCACAAACTCTCTAAATTGAAAGAGCTTAATCCAACATCTTCATGCCAAAGAAACTATACATATCTACATACATATTATATTGAAAAATTTAGCAACCCATCATCAATCTTGGAAAACTTTATTTTTTTTTCAAACCTTTAAGCTACTTAAGTAGCAAACTTGACTTTACTATTTAAAACTGAATTTGACTGGACCACACAAAATCAGGTAGTTCAATTAATCAATTTTCGAACAGTTCTACTGACATCAAACTTTCATATGCATAGAAGCGTAGTTAAGTACCAACCTGTCAGAACATATGTATATTTCTATTTTGAATGAGCACCACGTGGCGGCATGAATGATCATTGATCCCTTTTTTTTCTAAAGACATAATTTTGCCATGGGTCTCTTGTTTCAGATTCAACGACATCACCACGCAATCAAAATTGAATTCAAGATCACGCAAGGGTTTAAAACAGTAGGTTAAACCACATAATCAAATCTACCTGGAAAGGGTATTTAAGTTGATAATGGATACAACATTTTATTTCAACATGCCTAATAGATATTCTCTTGTTATTGTTGTCTATCCTTTTTTTATTGAAAACAGGTGCTTGCTTATGACAAGCACACGATCGAGCAATAAAAATTAGGGAACACAGATCATTGAATAGATAAACATGGTGAAGACAACCGCACCTGTATTTTTGTTTTGTTTAATAATTTATTTCTTCTTTTTGTTTTCTATTATAGTTCCTTTCCATATTTGTTGGAAGGAATAAGATAAGGGGCGTCCCATATAATCTACTTTAAAATTGAGTAAACAACACGATATGTTTTTAAACACGAATGAAGCTCATCAGGCGTTAAAGAGGAACTACAGATTACATATAGATAAAAAGATGGATCATTATTCAGATGAACGTATTATCTTGTGCTTACATCTTTCATTCAACGAAAATATGATGTGTTAATCGTGCTGTTTATAATGATGTTTTGAGATAAATTCTATTTGATTTGTTCGAAAAATTATTTCAAATTTACTTCACTTCAATATTTAATATTACATCAGTTTTGCACTTCATATCATTTGCGGTTGATTTACAAATACCAAAAGTAAACCGAGGATAACGAATCGCTTTGACTTTTGTATAATATATAAGATATCGAAATAATATTGGAGGTAGATACATCACCATACTAAGTTAAAAACTTAACAGTTCAAAATTAATTAATTATATTCCTTAAGGAGATAGAGATATAATATAAGTGGCCTAAAATGACTTTCCTGTGGTAGTTATAGTGTTTGACATTCACGCTCTTTAAAGGCTCCCGGAAATTAAGCCAAAATTGGAAAAAATTAATTAATTTGAAAAATAAGAAATTTTCACTAATCACTAATTAGCCATCGAATATACAAGTTTCAAGGGTTTTATTTTGTAAAAATTCCATTTTATTAAATAAACATACAACTGCTGCAAATAAACTGGTATAAGTACTATGTTTCCACCAAGCACTTAATAATGATTGGAACAGATTTATCCGTAATCTCGCTTTAAATCACTAGATTTATTATAAAAAAATAATTCCTAAATCTTTATGATTAAAAATTAATATCTTATAAATGTCCTAGCTAACTTTATTGAACACAACCCTTTTTGTGTGAACGCTTTCATTTCAAATGTCATTTTAAATGTCAACAAATAATTTGTCAATAAAGTTTGCAATATATTATTTGAATTTTGTTAATTTATTTCTAAATGAAATGCCTATATTCGATGGATAATTCTATATTATTAGTGAATTTTGTGAAATAAGTGTTTCTTATAGTAAATAGTTATAGAATTTCAAAACTAAATGTTTTAAAGTTTTAAAACCACTTGTCAAATTCATTACATTGTAAATCTTTTTGATCGATTGAAACACAATACTTAACGGTTCGTTGTTATTTGCCCGTTTCCATTCGTCATTTTGACGCCGGAAAGAGAAGTTCTACCAATTTTTTGTTGACAAAATAAAATTATTATTGTTAAATTTTATTGCTATTAGTTTCTTTTTCAATTGTTATTCTCATTTTCAACAATATTATATTATAACAGTTGCAATATTTAATATTCTTAAATAATTCAATTTCGCTTTCCGACGTCAAACAAGAAACGTCAAAGTTTAACCAGAAAATGTCTTAATTCCTCCTTCGTTTCTATACCCCTCACTCAAAATGTCAAAAAGACGTATGACGAAACGTACCGAAAAAGGACTGGTCTAATCAGGGTCTACTAAATATTGACTTGACATCTCAAAACAGTTTTATTTTTAGTGGAAACATAGCATTACTGTTGACGTTACAAATGAAAGCACTCACACAAAAGGGTCTGTTCACAAACATTTTAAATTAATTTATAAAAGATTATTTTCTAACTTGTAGATCAACGAAATCAATTTATATGCTAAACCACAAATTTTAAAAGAAGCTAACGGGTAAATCCGTTTAATTCACAATCAACTGTTTGGTGGGAAAATAGTATAAAAA
This sequence comes from Baccha elongata, assembly GCA_951217065.1. Lineage (NCBI taxonomy): Eukaryota > Metazoa > Arthropoda > Insecta > Diptera > Syrphidae > Baccha > Baccha elongata. The sequence goes on from OX578272.1 coordinate 173,711,914, forward strand.
AAATTTAAATAGAAAAAAATCATAATTTTAAAAAGCTTTTGTTTTCCATAAAAGTAGCTCTCGTGCAAAGAAAAAAAAAACTAAAAATGTTGATATCTAATTTCATTCCAATAAAAAAAAAACAATTACTTAAACTTCATTAAACTTACGTAGTCACACATATTAAAAACACACACTATCATAATCATCTGTTTTAATAGATTATGGCCACAGTAAATCAATATGCAAATACTTTGTTGAAACAAAGTAAAGTATGTACATTGTACATATTATACATACATCTTAGAATTTAATTTTAACAGTTTTTAAATAAACAAATATTAGGTTTTTAGTGTGTGGTTTTCCAAGTTTAATAGCTTACTTTAAATTAAAATAGAAATAATATAATAAAAAGGGGATGAATGTTTGTTTACATTTCAAATTGATTGCATGCATTTTTTGATGTAGTGTAAAATAAATATTATTGTTAGCAAACAAAATGCAAAACATATCAAAAAATACAAAATAAAATTAATTTAATATACACAAAGTGACACAAAGTGTAAACTATTTGTTGTAAGTAGATATTCGTTTTACTTGAGATTACCAGAAAAGTACAGCACTTACAAAGTTTCTTCTAAGCTATGTTTCTAATACCCAGTTGCTCCAAACACTTTTAAATGTTTGCTAGGTTATTTTACCTTCGACTCACTATTTTCTATTGTTACAATTTCAGTTTTAAAAGAACAATGAGCTAGCTAAAGTTCTACCATGTTCCAAATAAATTAAAAAAAAATTCAAAATATAAGACAAGAATAACCGTCAATTTGTTCAATAGATATATTCTTCTTTCATATTCATTATAGTGAAATAATGTAACCTCCGACGAGTGGTGAATAAAAATTCTAGATTAGTATCAAACTTTCTTTTTTATTAAAAATTCACCGCCTGACGTTGGTGCAACAGATATAAATTTACAACTTTATCGTTCCAATAACTTAAATGAATTTAACTGTATCTTGATGAAATTGGACATTAAACAAAGATAAGCTTTTTTCAAAAAAAAATCAGAAAATTCCTCTTAATACAATAATTTATTCACAAAAAAAAAAAAAACTCTTTTATTTCAAAGTGCCTTTTTATATCTTTTCTCAATAAGCATGTGTCATAGACTCATGGCTAAAAAAAACTATAGGCTCAGGAAAAATAGTCAACTTGATTTGATTTTAATTAAAAATTTATTCACAAAATCTGAAAGTTGGCCTAAAAACACAGAAACCAAAAATATTAATTAAAGTACCTGCATACACTATTTATAAAGTCTTATACGACTGATAAAAAAAGCTACTTCGGTATAAAAAAAACAAATGGTTCAAATTTGTTCTGCTTAAAGTTTCTTTCAATCCCAAAATAAAACAAGTTTAGTTCCTCGTAATCGTAATAAAACATTCACTGAATCTAGTTCAACTTCCATTTTCTTAGAAATAAACTAGAAGTTAATAGTATCTTTAAGAATTTTAAAATTATTATTATTGTTTTTTATTTACCGATAAAAGGCGTATCTGGCTTCATTAGTTATGTAAAATTTAAAATGTAAATATGTATATTTAAAATTCCATGAGATTGTTTTGGCAAAATTTTCCAGGTTTACATTTTAAATTAAAACCAGTTTTGTAAACACAACAATGTAAATAACCAATAAACGAAGAAGATAAAATTTGTAACTTGTCATCATATTTCATTGGTTTGTCATTTGAAATTTCTTTTCTTTTTTTTTAACAATAAGAATAAATTTAATTGTGTGTCTTGTAAGAAATCCACATACACAAAACTAGAAACATGTTGATTGTTCAGAAAATACACGGTTAGACGATAAAATATCTATATAAAAAAAAAAACAACAATCAAATGTAAGTTTGATCAGATGTTAGAAAAACTTAAAATTTAAGTTCTAGGTCAAAACCTTAAATACATAAAAAATGGTTTAGATCGATTGTATTGACTTTCTTTTATTTGTTTTAATTTATATAAGGAAACGTGTTCTTAAACAAAATAAAGAACCTCAGAAGTCAACTTTAATTGTAGGAATAAATTTAGAAAAAAAGGGCTTTTAAAACTTTGATCTTTTTCTTAAAATAATTACTATACTATGTTCCCACCGAGTATTTGATTGAATGGATTTAACTGTTATCATATTTTAAATATCGACATTTACCATATAAATTGTTTTGTTAATGTACAAGATTAAAAATGAATCCCTTTTAAAATTGTCTTGCGAATTTTGTGAACACGCCCTTGTGTGTGAATGCTTTCATTTGAAACGCCATTGGTACTATATATTTAATTGTAATAATTTGTAATAATTTCATAATGTTATATATGAAAATCATATATATTCGATTATTCGTTAATATCGTAAGAAATAATTATAGATTTTGGTTTGTTGGAATCTGTCAAAGTTCATTTGTGAATGAATGTTTTTGACAGGTGGAAACACTACTTAATCCGAGATAAGATTTTAGTTTCATTATAATAGATATTTGATTTTAAGCCGTATTTTATTTTAAACGAAAGATGATTAGGAAAATGTAAACTAAAGAAAATTCGAATAAATAAGTAGAAAAATAAAACTAAATTAAAACGAAAAATTTACAATAAAATCAAATAAAAATTAATTAATCGAAAATGTGAAATTTTATCAAATAATTCAATTTACTAATTTTGTTGCATTTAAAATATACACATACATACATAAAAGGGATTTGTTCGTAGAGTATGGATGTTTCCATAAACGTCAGACTAACAAAGATCTGCATTTCCAAAAATGAATAGAAAACTACCTTATTAAATAAAACAAATGTCTTTTGTTTTCTGATTTTTAAGCATTTTTTTATATAATTAATTATGTCCAAGCTATTAAAATGCAAAGAACAAAAATTTTACATTCACAAAATAAATTTTGTTTATCAATTTTGTGATTGCAGATCTATTTAGTCTGACGTTAATGAAAAGGGAAATGGAGTTAAAATCTCTTGAATACGCGAAGCAGGTCATCCAGGAACTCTTATGTCGAATTCCTTGGATTTTTTCAGATTTGATCGGAAAAGTTTACTTTTTTTCTATCCCATGAATTTTGAAACAACGAAGTTGCTTTTTTTGTGATTGTATTCTTTATGTTTTATAGACGCGATCTAAACATTTCACTGTAACGCACTTAATTCACAATTTTGACTATTAATAACGAAATTCTTTTTCAATAGATTGTTTTAAAATTATTTTATTTGCGAAATTCCTTTTAAAATAAACCAAATTTCACAACTAAAAGGCCCATCTGTCAGAAGGAATCAAATTTGTGTAGTATGTGCTCAAATACGTGTGAATCTTACTATCAAATCGAGATTGAAGAAAAATTGATCTGAGGGGAAAAAAATCAATTTTTTCTTGTCCATGGATCATGATTTTCGGAGAAAAAGCAATTTTAGTCCGAAAAAAGTCGACTTTTTATTTCAAAGGAATTCGACATTAAACAAGAAAATGGCGAAACAGGCGCCTTCCGACTTAACATACCCTAACCAAGTAGAATATTGAAATCAGTGACTTCTGGTAGACTCTTTCCCACCCAACATCGAATAAAATATAGGTACCTAATTGAAGAGATTTAATTATGTTTTCTATAAAATAACACATTTTTTGCATCGAAATTATGAATATTCCACAAACGTATAAATAAATTTCATTTATATCTGTCTAAACTCAAATAAAAGATAAATCAATTTTGTGCTTTTCAACGAAAGCTCAAGCTTACTACTTTGCATTAATACTAAGAACAGACAAAATATTTTCTTTTGACAGCTTTCTATCATTTGTTGTTCTTGACAGTTGATTGATTTCTGAATTTTTCACTAGGGTTTTGGTGTTTTCCACGAAAAGTGTGTCAGAGTGAAAACCTTATTAGGTAAATGTTCTCCGAAACCATAAGAGTTTGATTTTAGACTTCAGAAGGCAAACAATTACTACGCTTCTTAACCAAAATAACGATACTCGATTTTCCAAAAGTCAGAATTAATAGTCTAGCTGAATCAATCATTACCAAGATCCACGGATTTTAATGCCCATTGTTAACTCATGAACCAGTTTTTTTAGTAGAGGATCAATTAAATTTAGTATCACTGCTAAGATATGGACTTTGTTGTCAAAATTTTATCGAAATCCATTAATTCTGACAGCTTCGTTGACAGTTCTGTTTGTTTTCAAAGAAACAAATATCCACCGCGTAAATTTGTTTAACAGAAGTTTAACTTATTTTTGAGATGTCAAATGATCAGCTGTTCAATGAGGAAGAAATCAGAAATGAATACATACAAAATTTCTCTTCAAATATCTCAGAAAAAAAGGGAAGAAATCAGTTGAGATTTTTTGAACAAACTAAAAATCTTCTTTTGTTTCACGCCTATTAAGTTGTTGCAAACTTGAAATGTGACAGGAATGTTCATCAAGCCACGTTACTAGTCTAAAATTTCAGCTTTTCAATGAGGAAGAAATCAGAAATGAATACATACAAAATTTTTTCCTCAAATATCTCAGAAAAAAAGGGAAGAAATGAGAGATTTTTTGAACCAACTAAAAATCTTCTTTTGTTTCACGCCTATTAAGTTCTTGCAAACTTGAAATGTGACAGGAATGTTCATCAAGCCACGGTACTAGTCTAAAATTTCCAAACTTCAACTCTCGAGGGCCGAAGTTACATGATGGTAATAAAACCAATAAGCTAACATCATTTAAGATAAACAAAACAAATAAAATATTAATTATATGTTTGCCTTTCAGTCAAATTTTTTGATTGCTTTCGCTTAAGCACACAAAACATATATCTACAAACAAATGCATGATGGATGCAAAGAAGCAGGCTATTAACAAAAAGTAAATAATAAATGTATGGTCTTAAAAATGTTTAAAAAGTAGAAGTAGCTTATGTAAAGAATATAATACATTTCTTAATAATATGTACTTACATTTTGTTTTTCCTTGGTATTTTCAATGAAGAGTTATATTTTTGTTTAAATGCATTCACATATCAGCCAAACTTATGACACTAACTTTTCAATGCTTCTTGATGGTTAATTTAATTTTTTTTTAATAATCACTTTAGGAACACACAAATTTATTTTTTTTTTAAATTTAAAGTTGAACCACTGAACTAAAACACCCGACTCCGGCGACGGTGGCGGTGAAAGGATCTAAAAAGAGAAAATAAATAAAAAATATATTAATTCAAAATTAAATATTTTTGGAATAAGAACGTACAAAATAAATATGATTAGGTTAATACAAACTACAATATATATATATATATTTCCAATCTTTAAAAAACATCATGATCTATTGATTTTGTAAAATATTTTGACAGTACATATTTTCTTCTTTTTGAAATGCTCAGAGACATGATGTGCTGCGTAAAAGGAAAGTAATTCAACGCACAAAAAGTATATAAATTATAGATCTTTCAATTTAAACAAGAATTAAGATACTTATCTTATATAGATAAATTTATTTACCAAGCGCATGCAGTGTTTATACAAACATAATATAAACGTAAATATAACCTAAAAAGATACTTTTCATTGAGTTTATAATGTTTACTAAACGATTGAGGTACATACATATATGGAACAAAAAAGATTCGAAAACAACAACGAAAAATAATTAATTATTAAAATGAAAATTATTGTGAGCAATATGTAATGGAAAATTTTGCTTATTAAATTCTTTTTTTTTTTTCAATAGAAGATTTAAATTTTCGTTCGAAAACAATTTATGTCTTCTTGAAAATTTTCATTTATTATTATCTTGTTTAGGAAAACACTCTTTGTTATAATAATGCAAAGATGTATCTAAAAGGTTATACGAAATGTTTTTCTAGTCTTTGAAAAGGCTGCTTAGCTGAAATGTAAGGTTCGTCCTACTAACAAAAATCTCTGAGGGCTCAGAGATTTTTTAGTGGGACACAAAATCTCACATGAGGAGAAAAAGAACCCTGATTCGCACATACATGTGCGAATCAGGGTTCTTTGCATTAGTTGGAACCAAAACAAAATATAGATCCCGTCTCGATGCAGACGGTTACGGTTGCAGTTGTGCCAAATTCAAACAGATATTCCAGGTTTATGCAAAAAAAAAAGCAGGCGTATTATTCCCACTAAAAGAAACTCCGACTTTTTTATTTAAATATCTACCATATATACATAAACATAATATCCTCGTTTTCGCAAAATGTTCGGCATTTTTTACGGTGTTTCCTATATAACTTTTTTTTCTTACGTTTTAAGGCAAAAGCGTTCAGGTAAGTTTTGTAGATCGTTAAATTTGCTACAATATTGATTATTTAAACATATTTGTATGTCCCGTCGTTACCAAGATATGGCGCTCGAGAAAAGGGTAATTTTTCAAATGTTGCTAAACAAAATTAAGAAAAATTCGAGTTTTCACGTTTTTTCTTCTCTTACACCTTTTTTATCTAACGTTCTACGGTAAAACTGTTCAGGTATGTTTTGTAGAGCGTTAATTTGATATAATATTGAGTTTGTATGTCACGTCGTTATCGAGATATGGCGCTACAAAAAAAAAATGGCTAACATTTTTGCCGTAAAACGTAAGAAAAAAAAGTTATGGACAAAAAACCGGAAAAAGACCGAAAAATTGGCAGTCTCTCCCCCTCCTCCCCCTCTTTTAACACAAATTCCTCAAGGTGCAAAACTTAAGAAAACCTTAATTACTCATCCCAAAACAACATCTGAAAATTTCATGGACCTCCGACCTTTTTCTTAAAAACCCGTTTTTCCTACCTGCCGACTGGACTAAAAATTGTCTTCAAAATCGTTAGAGTCGTTTTCGAGGAAAACAAACTTTTTCTCTCATACCAAATTTGAAGGTGCTGAATGCTAATACAATCAGACTGATAGACAGACAGGCAGACAAAATTTCTCCACCAAAGTGGATAGAGTTACTTTCACTTTCTTTAGAATTCTAGTATGAAGGACTGAAGGATTTTGTACAGTGTGTTGTTCTTATAAAGATAAACGAATCAAGTGGCTTAAAGCAAGTAGGAAACCGGAAGAAAAAAAAAAAAGGTGTGTAAACACAAGACCAACCCATTGTTTCTTAAGCGATCGTAAGAAATTTTAATGATACAACAAAAATAAAAAAGCTAAAGTGTGTGGCGTCGCGTGGCGCTTAAAAAAAATCAAAAGGTAAGCAAAACTCAATAGAGATAGATAAATATTTCATAAAAAGGTAAAGTATTCAACAATTATTCAGATAACTATTTTAAAAAAATATTAGCTGGAATTATTCATCAATAATTTCATTTTATCTAAATATGTTGAGGTTTTGGAGTCTGGAACTTAACCTGCTTCAGAAATTGAAAACGAAAAATTTGAGAAAGAAGTTCAAATTGATGTACAGTTTATTTATATTTTTTTGCTATGTAAATGACGCTATTTACAGCCTATTATTGTCCTAAAAATGTTTAATATCTACTACATATGTTAACCAATTTCAAGGTTCTGTTCTTTGAATAATGCATTATTCCCCCCCAGCAGTTTGGTTTTCGCAAAGGACATAATATGTCCCATCAAATAAATAGTATTTGTCAGCATGTCAAACATAATTTTAATGAAAAGAAATCAACTAGTCTTGTGTTACTTGATGTGGAAAAGGCGTTTGACTCTGTGTGGCATAATGCGTTAATACATAAACTTATTATAAACGAGTTCCCTGGCTATTTAGTCAAAATAATCCAAAGTTTTTTAAATTATAGAAAATTTATAGTAACGCTAAATGGAATTAGCTCTTCCCTTAAGCCAGTGCCTTCTGGCGTTCCCCAAGGCTCTGTGCTTTCTCCAACGCTCTTCAATATTTATACCTCAGATTTTCCGAGCCTCCAAAATTGTGAATTCGGAATGTATGCTGATGACATTGCTATATATGCTTCGGGAGAATATGGATCTACTGTCGTTAACCATATGCAAAATGCTCTCAATGTTATATTTGAGTATTACAAACATTGGAAAATCAAAATAAATGCTGAAAAGAGTCAGGCTATCTTTTTCACAAGAAAAAAAAAGAACTGCTTCTTACCCATTTCTAATCTGAAATTGAATAACTGCGATATTCCTTGGGTCAGCTCTGTTAAGTACTTAGGTGTTTACTTTGACAAGAGACTGACATTTAAGGAACATACTAATAATACTCTGAATAAAATGAATATAGCAATAAAGTTACTATACCCCTTGATAAACTGCAAGTCACTATTAAGCAATCGTAACAAGCTCACTATCTTCAAAGTCGTTTTCCAATCTATCATTCTGTATGGATCACCCGCCTGGGGAAACTGCGCTACAATGCATATAAAAAAACTACAGATATCGCAAAATAAAGTCCTGAAAATGATCCTTCGTGTCCCATGGTTCTACTCTACATCAACATTGCACCAAAAAACTCACGTTATAACAATTGAAAAAAAAAATTGAATTCATTAAAGAAAAATTTATTAGAACATGTCAAAACAGTGAAAATGAACTAATTGTTGGACTTACATAACATAATATTATGTGTGTCAGATATTCACTATATCCGCATCAAATTCTTTTCATTTATTTATTTTGTGTTAATACATATTTGTTTATTTGTCTTGGTTTATTTACTATTTGCTATATTTGCATTATTTATTTATTACATATTTATTAAACCTTCTGTGATATTAGTATTAATCTACGTTAAATTAATGTATGTTAAAATATTTATTAATTATTTGTTTTGTTTTTTTTTTTTTGCTTGCTGTATATTTATTTATTTATTTGTTTATTAAAATATTTTCTATTATTTAATCATTTATTTATTATTTATTATTAATTATTTATTATATGTTTATTCATTTATTATTTATTTTTTTTTTGTTTTTTGTTTACTTATGTATTTATTTATCTATTTTTTATTTACTTATTTATTTATTTAATTATTTATATATTTACTTATTTTTATGTAAACATTTATTTATTTAAATTTACTTTGTTAATTTATCTGTGATACAATACAATGTTAAAACTTATATGAAGGTTTTTTTTCTCTTCCATATTTTTCCTTCAAATATATTTAAATTAATTTAACTAAACTAGCAACTTAATAAATACAAATGTATATTTCAGTAGTAAGATAAATATAACTTATCATATCTCTGTACACTGTGCAATGACAATTTGTTAAAAAATGTAAATTCATATGGAAACAATAAATATACATACATTCATACAAATGATTGAAGGAATCTACACAAATAATTATAAAAACATATTTAAAATCATTTCCGTAACTACATCATCATAACCGTAACTCGCAGGTTACGGTAATGATTACGTCACCGGTTACAGAGATGATGCTACGGAAATGAAATATGGAATATTTTTTTTATTAAATTTGGCATGAATAATTGTGCAGCAGAATTTCATTAAATTGATACAAAATAATAAATTACACACCAAACTGATTCTCTACCTGTATTTTCGAATATAATTTAAAAAAAAACATGATTGATTCATTTCATTTATGTTCGATGTAATCAAATGACAGCCGTTAATTCGAATTTGAACGCGTTTTAATTTTATGTACAGTAATAATGCCAATATCTGGAGCCCCGTGTTTAAAATCTTCCAGTTAGGTTGTTTTGAATGACTACATTTTCTTGTTTGTATAATTGTATTTATTCTTATTTTTTTGAAAGTGGAACTTTGCCATCATACGATTTTTTTTTAATTTATGAACAACAAAAAGAACTTTTTTTGTGTTGAAACGAGGTGGGGTCACGTTACGGAAATGATATTTGGGAGGAAAATGCTTAATTTTTATGCCAAATTGATTGAAAAACTTAAAAGTGGATTTAACGTGGTGGCTGATAACGCTATTAAGGACCAAGAAATATTTTTGAATATTTTAATACATTAATCGTTTTCGACTGGGAACACGAAAAAAGGAGATTTTAGTGGAGAATCACCCATATCTAACAGAGAGTTCGTACGATCTTGATATAGGCGTGCATATTATGTTATGATTAATCATTTTAATACAGATTCTACTGTATAATTATTTAACATTATCCTTTTACTTTTTTCGGACTCATTTAACCGCCCTTCAAAAATTGATTTTAAATTAAATTGAAGATTTTAATTTTACGATTGATATCAATAATCACATTTCTAATTATTATCAACTATTTTAAAATAAAAATCTATACTTCCCCTTGTCAAATATTTGTTTAAAGTGCATCTGAAATACAAACTACCAATAAGATAGTTTGTCCAAACAAAACCAAGATAATAAGTTAAAGAAAATACATCATCAATGAAGGATAAATCAAATAAATTTCAAAAAAAATAATCAACCAAAAAAATAAATAGAAAATACAAATATGTATCTTTTATATTTGTTTTCTAACAAACCAATGATTGCTTCTTTAATCAGCTGATTTGGTATAGAGTACAATTTGTATCTATGTGTACAAAAATATATTTCTCGTTCTCTTTTAATTATATATTTTTTTATAGTGAAAACGAAAACATTTTCACACTTTTGTTTTGTATTCAAATATTCATCATCGCACAAATGCACTATTTTTTTTTATTATTAAAAATGTACCCCACATTTTGTATCACTTCGTATTGTTTTTAAAAATTTTTTTCTTTATATTTTGATATGTAAGAAAAAAAAAAACAAAATCAAACAATAACAGAAATAAAACCAATTCTAAAGATACGATGTGCGGTAAAAATGCGATAATCTGCAGCAAAATAACGCACGATTTATTTAACAAAAAATAAATAAAAAATTAAGAAGAAGAAAATTCCAATAAAAGAAAACGAAATGAAAGAAAATGTTGAAATTTTTCTTCGAACATATGATTTTTGTTCGAATTGATTCATAAGATATTCAGATACTTTTGAATTGGGATGGGAACAGTAAAAAAAAACCGATATGTCACCCAAGCACTGTTCTTTAATACCAAATTTTTACATTTTTTTTTTGCCGTAAAAAATCCTTTTCAGATTTTAAATTTCCAAAATATACCAATGGCGAGGTAGAAGCAATGCAATTTAATAAAAAAAATTAAAGAAAATCAATTCATTTGTTGCAATATACAATTTAAAAACACATTTCATTACTTTTTCAAACTAGATTTCCATGTAAATATAACTTCACAACACGAATGCAAGGAGATATATTTTGTACCTCTCTGTTATTATTGTCGATATAGAGAGACCGAGGGTAAAAATACGGTTTTTACGATTCAAAGTTAACACAAAAAAAAAAACGCACAAATCTCGTCCCACACTCGAGCAAACGCGAATTGGAACTGAGCTGTGAATTGTATCTAGAATCAAAATTACTCCTCGGTTTTCGATTTTTGGTGGAGTATTTCAACTTTTTTTTTTATTTGTATATTTCTATATTTTGTTTCTTTTGCCTCTTCTTTATTCGAATAATAATTATATGTTTGTCTTTGTATTGGTAAATGTTTTCATTTCGTTATTTTGAATTTTTCTTTGATGCATTTTCCTAAAGAATTTCAGAAACTTCTTTATCAATTTTAACTAAAATTTTAGGGATGTTCCTATCTTAGTGTTATCTTTATAGTTTGATAATTGAGTTTTCTTTTTTAGTGTTTTCGTTCTATTTACATTTTATTGTTTGTTATTTTGTTTTTCTTTTATTTATTATCTATGTACATTTCACTCTCATTTATAAATTTATTTTATTCATTAAAAAAGACAACACGACGACGACGAGTCGACGTCGAAAGAAATCAGCTGAATTTATGTGCTCACTCTCTCTTTCTGTTGAGAATTGAGAAGATTTCAGATTTTGAGAAGTTTAATTTTGTGGAGTCTTCTCCACAGAGAAGTCTTTCTCACAGATACAAATGGAAAAATGTTGCTTTGCTGAACATTATATTATGTATATTTTTCCTTTTAATATTTCAAAAAGCTACTTAATTTAGTGTAAGCCACTATTTAAATGAAAAACCGAGTGAAATGTTTGAGTGGAAAACTGAGTAATGTTTCAGTTTTGTAATGATTTATTAATGAGTTAACTAATACCATAACATATTTCAATAGTTGAGTAGAATTTCACCGGTAGTACATTTTACGTGTTTTGGTATGCAACCTTGTTTAATGTCGTGCTGGACATATAATAAATTTAGTCCCTCTATCAACAGAAAAATAAAGGTCCTGAAATATGTTAACAAGTGACAATGTTATTCGTTTTGTATTTGTAGATACCCAGGCACTCAGGATTTCTTCCAAGTTGTAGGTGTTTTTGAAAAAAAAAAAAAATCAATAGGTACTCCTGCTCACATTATGTACATATAAATGTAGGTTGTATTGCAGGTACATTCATCATGAAAAATGTAAAATGGGTATTTGATAGTGTTGACTGAGCTAAAAGGATTTTTTTTTGCTTATATCTTAAAAAAGTATGTCAAATGTATTTAAGATTTCTGAATATAGAAAAACAAATTCAAGTAAAAATAAAGGGTATGACAGGATCGCACGAATTTTCTCTTGTAGAATGTTATCTTTACGTAAGAAATTTGTTTTTATTTTATCAAAAAAATATTTTTTTTTCAAAATTTTAGATTATGGTTCTTATCAATAAAACAAAGCTTTTCGTATATTGAGTTTTGTCAAAATCGGTGCACCAATTTCTTTATGAAGAAGCTTTTGAACGGCATCTGGCTAACACTGTACTTTTTTATAAGCTTCTTCGTACTGTTAATAAGATTCTTCGGATAAAAAAATATCATCGTCGTCGGCAACAAATCATTCATAATTTTATCAAAATTGATCGCATTTTGAAAAAAATGTAATTAAAAAAAAAAACTTTTTAGAGAACACTTTTTTTTAAATTTTTGTTTGCGTTATTAATCAGGCTTATCAGAATATTATATTTTATACTCTTAGGCCCAGTTTTTCAGTATTAACCTCAGAGCTAGTATACTAACTTAACCTCAGAGCTAGTTAATCCCGAGAGTAAATATACCTGGAGTTAACTCACGAAGCAGTTTTTACAGCAGTACAGGACAAACTCTGATTGGAAATGGAACAATAATACTGGCATGTTTATCGAAATATGCCATTTTCAATGGAAAAATAAAACAAACAACAAACACAATAAAGCAAATTGCTATACATCATGGTTACAAGTACAAATTATATTCTGCTGGAAATATTTCAGCATAATGTCAAAAATTTTAATTTAATTTAATCCAATCTTAACACAGACAATTTTCTGACTTAACTTTGATTAAACTCGGACTGTTAAACAAATTGAAAAAAATATATTTTCAGAGTTAAGTTGAGATTAACCCCAACTAACATACTCTTGAGAGTTTCATTCTTCAAATCTGGAAAAACCACTCATAAGACTCTTATAAAACTCTTCATAACTACCAAAATAAAAATTAGTCTTTAAATAGTTTTGTCATAAGAATTTGTAAACCTGAATTCTCATAAAACTTTTTTAATTACACTTCAACTCTTTTCCTCTCTTACAATAGTTCTTCTACTAGTAGATATATACTTAAATTCTCTAAAGACTCTTATTACAATACTTGAACTTTACAGTCTCTTTATTATTACAACAAAACTCTTCTAAGAAGTTCAGTTTTATCATAACCTCTGAAAAGATTCAAAGAATTTCATTTCTTATGCCAAGAATCTAACAAGATTTTAAGTAGATAAGTTTTTAAAACAAGAGTCTTAAAAGAGGCGAAAAATCTTTAGTCTTAGAAGAAGATTTTAATAAGAAGATGATAAAGTGAAAGTGTCAAAGCAAATCAATTTCGATTGTTTTTTTTTATTTTGTTTAGTTTTTCACTTTCAATTTTCACTTTTTGTTTTTTAATTAACAATTTTAAAATTACTGCCTTTACGGTAAGCACACATTTGATAATAAAGCACACACTGATTATTTTGTAACAAAACAGAGCGAGATGAATATTTTAGGCGGGATTTGACGGTGTGCATAGATTTAAGATATGTATTCTTAAGCCACTTCAAATAAGAGGCTTACTAGAATTCTTTTGACATTTGTGTAAAATTTCTCTCTATGAGTAAATTACTTGCTAGAGTAATTTTGACTTGTGAAGAATTGAATTCTTCTTAAATTCGTTTACTAGAGTAAAGGCACAAAAATGTCTCTACCACGCAACACAAGTTAAAATTGAAGTGAAAACTAAAAATCCCGAAAAATCCTACTCATCAAATAATTAATGTTCTTAATAACAAAACAAGATAAATGATAAAAAAAATAATGTGTCATAAAATACTCTCACACAAAATTTCTTGAAGACAATTCGAATATTTTCGTAAATGAAAAACGCCATAAGAAACTTCTAAAAATCCGCAATTTTTTAATATTTTATGTTGACTGCGGGCAAATTATGTCTTGCCATAACCATAACTCTCTGTTCGTCCGCTTTCATATTTTTCACCCATTATTTGATTTACAAGAAAAATATATAAGTCTGTATAATATACACTCACCACTTCATTCAACATTAACGTCAAATTTTATGACAGGATTTTGAACCACGCGAAAAATCAAGATTGCGATGACCGGATCATGTATTGGATTTTGGATTTTTGGTTAAATAAACTGTTGCTTGTGTTTGTACCAGAAAATAACTTTTGAAAAACATGAATAAGTTTCATTAAAAAAAAAATAAAGCAATAAGTGTTCCGAAAAATGGTTACCCTATTTGCATTAAAAAACATTTATAAAATAATTAAACTTTTAGCTTTCCAAAGGGCGCTTCATTTTTGTAGAGGCAAAACGGTATCTTAGCAGATAATAATTTCAACCGCGATGAAAATTCGGTTCACATAATGTGAAAAAAATGATCATATAATAATAAATATAATACCTACCAATTAAGATTTTTATCAATCATATATTTGATGTGTCAAAAAAAAACTCTTTTAAAAATACTCTAGTACAATCTTGTTATATATTTCTCAAAAAATATATCTGTCTTTCTCAACAACAATAAAAAATGTTAAAGATAGACAAAGAAGCATGTTTTTCTTTTCTCACTTCTCTCTTTTGAGAGCCTATTAAAGTGAGAAACGCTTTCTCGTAGCAAGAACTGGAAAGGTCTTATGAGAATTTTTAAAGAGTAACATAAAACAGATTTTTACTCTTGCTGCTAGATCGAAAGTTTTTTTGTAAGAAATGTATTCTCGCTGAGAGAATAATAATTCTGATATGAGATGAAACTAATTCTTGGCAATTGGGCCATTTAAGACTCAAAAGACTCTTTCAAGATTTTTATAGAATGCTTAAATGTTTTTTTAGAATATGAGCTCTTTGGATTAACTCTTTTAAGATTCTTGAAGATTCTTAAGAGAGGAAAATTGTTACTTGCGACTCTAACCCTGGGATGATCTCGCACTGAAAAACTGGGCCTTAGAATATAAAATTTTGTCAAAATCGGTGTAGGCATGTAAAAGATAATCAGTATTCGACAGACATCAACATTGGCAACATCTCACTCAAATAAAATTTTATCAAAATCAATGGTATTTTTTCGATAAAAATAAGGCTTTAGGTGTCGATACATTCAGTTAGACAGAATTGTCGGAAACACTTTTTTGTCTTCTCTAAAACTGTAATAAAACTTTTAATCGCAAATAAATAAAGGAAAAAGAACGTATCCTGTTGCCATTACTTGACAGTATCCACGCATACTATCCTTAAGAATCCTACCTTTAGAATACTCAGGGCTTGTTTCACAATATCTAAGTAAGTTTCTATTAAGCTATTTTAAACTTTTTTTGAAAGAAACCAACAAAACAATACACAACAAACAACGAATTTAATAATAATAATAATAATAATAATATTTTAACTATGTGTCTGTAAGGCACATTGCCTTTTAAATGCAACAGGTGTTGCACGACACTAGTTAGAAGGAATAGAAATAGAAAAACTGCTAAGTATTATACTTGAAGCTTACACACAGACTGTTAAACAAGCTCATAGTACGCGTAGATTTAACGTTGAAGTAGGTTGTAGGAATTAAGACTCATTCATTGTGGTTCTTAATGTATGACACTATCAAAAGATGCTTTATAACTTTGAAAAGAGACCACTACTGTCATTGTTTTGATAAATAATACACGTCGACAAGTTCATACATGTTCCAATTTTCTAACGCAATAATCTGTGTAGTTTTGGTACCGATTTCTCGGCAACCTACGCTAACTATTCCAACTGCTTTTCTTGAAGAGACTCAAACATGAAGTGGCGTAATAAAGTTGAAAATAAATAAATTTAGTGGCACTGACAGCTCCGAACAACCACGGCCTAGTAACTTACAACTCTCAACCAATCCTTTTGTGTGCTTTGTTAGTTCTAAAGGATTGAAGGGAGATTTTGTTACTAGGGGACTGATGAAAAATAATTATATCTCATAAATTATCACTTATTCAAATCAAAATATGACTTTTTATTAAAATGGTAGAAACAACTGATAGATATCAGCATGATTTATAGTGATAAGATAGCATTATCCTGTACCTAATTGACTCTGAAAGTGCTTCTAAAATAAGTATTTAAAGATTCAATATCGCCGTTAAAAAATTAATGTTGGATCATCGATTTAAGGTTGCATAGCAAAACCCTCAACATAACCCAATAAAATGCGCGCGCATAACCTCTTGAACATTTCTCAGGCTTTTAGTCTTTTTTTCATAAAATTGGCAGGGGACTGAGTTTTTTTTTACATTTTTTAACCAAGAAACATTAAAACGTTTAATTTGAAAGAATAAAAATAGAAAATATAATATTATAGTTTTACTTGGCCTATAAATATGCCTACTTATATACAAAAATTATATGTACTCACCAGGGGACTGATTAATACATTCCACGACCACTCGCACAAATGTATTTTTTAAAAAAGACATAACAAATAGACGCGAGATGTAAACCCAATTTTATTTCAACGAGACTCGATACTTGATATTTCCTGAGATGGGACTTAGATTTATATAGAAGTTATAGATATTTTTGACGTTTTCAATCTTTTAGGGGACTGAAATTCGAAGGACAGAGTTTAGTGACTTTTTTTCGCAATGAAATGCATTGCAAAATAATATTATCTATTTCAACGAATAAAGATACGTTTTGAAAAACTTAGGGACAAGTTAGAACAATCGTAAGATGCTCAGAGAAGTAACCGAAGAATCTTCGATTAAAATTAGTTACTCTTAATCTTAATGCTTTAGTCTTTTGATTTGTAAACTATGAAAAACTTCAGCATAAAAAGTACAAGACAAACTTAGTTTAATCAATAGTTTCATGTTACATTTTTGTAGACAAAAACTGAAACAAAATCTCATGTCGAAATCACTTACAACTCAGCCGAATAAGGTTTTGCTTACTAGCCGTTTGGTTTACTAGGTACAATTTACTGTGAACAATTCACTGTCTACTCTACAGTATACAGCACATACTTAAGTGTGATCAGAACACATTGTTCTGTTGTTCACAACGCTTGGTGTTGACAGTTAATTATGAATGAAACGAATTGTCTGCTGTCTTGTGAGCTTTTATCCATCACAGTGAAAAAGTGAAGTGCTCTCCACAGTGAATATTGTATATTGAATTCTCTCAGACCCAAACACTATATTGCGTGTGGAATTATTAATATCCTCATACAAAAATCGGTATTGACAATTCTTATTTTATTTTCGAATCTAAAAATGATATTAAATATTAAAACCTAAAACCTATAATTGCAAAAAAAAAAAAAAAAAAAAAATAATAACTCGAACATAGTAATAAAATTTGTTAATAGTTTCTCTTTCTCGTGATTATTTTACTCATGGTTTTTTTTCATACAAAAAATTACTTGAAACGTCCGCTAAATTAAATGGGCAAATAGATAAGGATCTTTGGCAATTAGCTGGTTGTTTTTATGAATGACTATAAAAAAAAAATTTAAACATTTTAATTTTTCACCCACGCAAACTACTTATTCGTTCAATTACATGTACATATTTTGTTTTATTTGATCTTGCTGATGTGTTGTATCTTAAGAAATGAAACGACAAAACTTGAAATCTCTACGCAGTACAAAATAATTATTTTTATTTTATGTATCTTTTGTACAGCATAAATGACGGTTCCAAAATACGCTTTCAACCTTGAATCAGAAACTGTCATTTAAAGTGAAGAAAATAATTAGTGCGTGCGTGTATGTGGGCTGAAGGCAATTTTAATTTCAAAAAAAATAAAAATAAAACCGACTATGGGTACTGAGAAGTCCATCAAAAGAACACGCGCCCACACATAATCAAATAAACAACGAGATGTCAATCATAATGGAATTTAAATAAATAATCAATTTTTCTATAATGTTTTTCTTTTTCTATCCATTCCCAATTCTATACATAGTTATATATACTTACTCAATTTATGTATGTTTTTTTATTACCGCTTGATGCGGGATTTATTTAAAAACAATGGGGGCTTTAATGTTAACCATTATTAGCATTACACATCGATAAAGTTCTGTCAATCATAGTCAGCGAGGTTTATACAGAATATTTCCATTTCCATTTCAGTTGCTTCTAAATTTTTGAGTTAATTTTTGGGTCAATTAAGGTGAAATTAATGTTATTGATAGCATTTATCGATTAGTTTTCTTATAAAGTTTTTAGTGATACTGTGTTGCCATTAAAAATGCATTTCTAATATAATTTACTTGTACTTTTCAATAAGCTTATGCTCAAATGTAGCATAAATACAAAAATACAAAAAAGGTTATTTTGTTTATACATTATATATTTTTAATTGTTCACATTTTTTTTGAATTTTTGAATAAAGTAATTTTAAATAAATAAAAAATTATTATGAACAACAAAATTATATAACTAAAAAGTTTTAACTTCTAAAAACAAATGTTCCACATACGCCACAGTGACTCTATCTCGAATATTGAAATAAAACTATATATGATTAAATTCATCAAATCTGTTATTCCAAAGAAAAGCAAAAGATAAAGTCATGGATGCGAAGGGAAAACAATTAATAGATTTTTAAAAAGGACTTGATCTGACGGTATTGAATGGACGAAGCCGCAGCGATAAAAACGGAGAATTAACATTTGTTGGTGGACAGGGTTCATCAACTAATATGAATACTATATTGCAGCAAACGCGTGGGTAGAACAAATTTCTGACTTCAAAGTTAAATTGTTTCTTAGAGAACATCAAGTCAAAACACATCAAACAAAACTTAATAACGCCATAGAAGAAGAACGCTTAAGTGGTAACCTTAGAAACCCTTTATAAAATAATGGCTAAATCTGCCGCTGAGCGCTGTAGTAAATATCACGAAATCTTCCTACTGTGAGAAATGGTTCGACATAGAATGTTTTAAGGCTCGGGAAAAAAACTTTTAGAGCTCTGAAAATCTTCAGGAAATATAACCTTGATAATTTCCGCCAACTTTATATGGAAGCCAACAAAATCTGATACAAAGGTAAAAAAAGTGCTTATAAGATGCGACAAATTCAAAATCATTCTGGTGATTCGATTAATTATAGTCCAGTCAAAGCGTAGTTAAAATTGCAATGCTAATTATATTGAAATTTCAAAGCGCTCTAACGGGCTAACGGTTCGCCTGAGAAATAAACAATATGCATGAATTTTGTAGGAAATTTAATGGTCTTTCATTTTGTTGTGGGTGAAATTTCAGTTAAGACGCATAGTTTCCGAGATGTTAAGCAAAAATCCGAAAAAAGTGCGAAAATACCGCGGTTTTACGCGGATATCTCAAAACGCGCCAGGAATTTTTGTTGTATTTCATGGCGAAATACCTGAAAGCTTAAGAAAATCAATCCTGTTCTCTGTCCATAAAAAAAGAGATTCAAACGCTCCTGAAAACTATAGAGGTATATTCTTTATTAATTGTCGCCCAATCTTTTCTTGAACGGAAGTCCAAACTGTATGTTTTTTACGTCGATTTGATTGATAGAGAGTAATGCTCTTTTTTAAAAATGAAAGTCAAAAAAAATATGAAAGTTCTTTTTAGTAACACTTCATCAGCGATATGGGATGGCAACCATTTGTCTGAGGAGTTTGCCAAAAATATGGGCGTTAAGCAAGGCTGCATTTTAAGTTCTATGTAATTTAATCTTTTTTCCTATGATCTACTAAATGAAGTATTGTGTGGCGGTATCAGATGAAACGAGAGGAGAATAAAAACACTTTTGTATGCTGGATGACATCATTCTGTTTTCTGACACTCCTTCAAGGACCTTGAAGAATATTGCGAAATGTGGAAGGAGGTGGAAGATACGCACATAACGAACCATGTAAATTTAGAGGAGATGATATTGAAGTAGTTAAGGAATACGATTAAAATAACTTCCATTCTTAGTTTATAGCACCATCTTTCTGGAAAACTAAATATAGCAAAAATACAGCTATTAACTCTGCTTGGAAAAATTGTATGCAAGCAAGAGATCTCAGTTTAGCAGCAGGTGCATTTTAAGCTAAAATCTTAAAATGCAGTTATACGACCCGTATTACCAGTTTTTGAAAAAAAATTAGAAAAATTAAAACTGAAGTACCCACTACAGTATTAGTTTTTCCAAATTTTCTTGAAAACTGCTCATATGGTTTTGGTGAAACTTTTGGTACGGCACATAAGTTAAATATGCAGCACAAGATGGCATTAAAAGTTTTTAGTTAAACAACATAAAACGAAAAATATGATGATACATAATTTAATGAATCAAAATGTTTGTATAGTCCCATAGTTTGTAACAAGAGCAAGTTCGTGCGACCCAGTCACACATTCAATTTTATTTTTCTGTGTATTAGGCTTAATGAGAAACCCACAAAAAAAACAAAGCAAAAAGCGCAATGTTGTCTAAAAACAGACAACAATTTAACATTTTTTTCTCGAAATTGGTTGATGGAACGATGAAAAGTTTTAAGACCTTTTTTGTAGAAAATTATATAAGCTACAATTTTTACCAAAACATTTTTTTGCAAAAAGTTCATAGTTTCCGAGAAATTTGCAAAAAACTGAAGTTCGACACCTTTTTTTTTAGGAACTCATGTTTACTTTATACATAATTTTATAGATAATTTTCTTTTCAAAAGAATACATATTTTTAAAGTTTCTTATAAAAATAATATTTATAAACAAGAAAAATATATAAAAGTTTTATTATAATTTTTAAAATTATAAATTATATTAACTTAATTTTAAAAAAAAATGTTCCATATACGCCACAGTGACCGTATAGTCTCGAACATATTAAAATAATACTATTTGATTAAATTTGATGCCACTTATGTAAAGATAAAATTCAGTAAATTGACCTGAATCAAGTATATGAGGGGATATACAAAAAAAACTTAATAACGAAAAGAAACAGTTTATTTAATCAGGAGGTGGTGTTTTGGTGAGACACATGCACCAGGTTATCAATCAAGTATAAAGTGAAAGGAAGTTAGATGATCGGCTTCACTTAAAAAAGGCGATCATATATACTTCAACAATTATGTCCCGGCTGTGTGAACGTCTAAAAATCTTTGGCAACTATTAGTGAAGCAACCATGTAGGCAGATCGTTCTATACGGTGGCGCAAGAATCGTGCTACAAAAACAATCTCATAATTTTCTTCTGTGTGAATACCTATTTGAATTTTTTTAAATTTAAATTCTTTTAAGATTTATTAAATAAATATTTATTGAGATAACGAAGCGAAGATTTGGAAAGTGTATCAGTACTATGCTTTGCAGTTTTTCATTTCAGCTTGCCTCGAATATCAATGCCGTGGTTGAAGATGATTACTTCAACCAAGTTTTAGAACTTAGAATCCACATATAATTCAAGAAGCCATTCCATGTCTAATTAGTCACAGAAAGTCAAAGTTTTCCTCGGACTTAATTTTTTCTGGGACACCGTTTAAAGTGAATGGTGAGGAATATAGAACCATTATTAAAATAAGTTTTTACTGCTGCAAACTAATAATTTGGTCCTTAAGGACATGTGGTTCCAATTTAAAGGTTCAACAGCTAGCACAACAACAAATTTTTTTTCTAACATTTCCGATTCACCCAATGTTTTGTGTTTATAGGTAAACAGTTCAGACATTATTTTTAGAGTTTGTTTAAATTAACGGTCGCAAGGCTTCTATGAAAACAAGCCAGTTTGAGAAGTTTCTCAAATGAATATCCAACAAGATTTAGAACGCTTATTGCCTTAGGCTGCGGGTCCGGTGGCAGCGAATGTTAGCGAGTTTTACTCGCGCGAATTCGCAAAGTTCACTAAAATTATTAAAAAGTCCGCATTTCATATGTTTTGGTTCTATCAGTGAACAAAATTTACTCGCGCGAACTTATCGAGTTTTTGGGAGTAAAAAGTTCGTTAGTTAATTCGCTTACATTCCCTAAGTTCGCGCGAGTAAAATTCGTTGGCACCGGAACCGCAGCCTTAAGCTCTGGCGAAAACGATTGACAACGCAGTATAAAAATAAGTAGTGCTCATATTACAATGGTGGCGTCTACATAAACAATATCATCTTGGAAGAAAGTTAAAAGTCCAAATAAAATTTTAAATAAATTAAACAAAAACCATCTCACTCACAAATTTTATTCAAAATCATGACGACGTGCAAATTAAAAACAAAAATAAAAGAATCTAGAACCATTTAGAGACAAAATCAATATGCAGCCTTACGTAACCAAAAAACAAAACAAAAAAAAAATATAATAACAATACGCAATTCATACAACGACAAAAAGAACCTCGTCGCTCATCACGTCTTTGGCCAAACAAAATATATTTTTTTACCTACCTACGGGCATAATTACAAAGTTAAAGATACAGATATAGCACCGCCAGCCATGAAGGCAGCAAAAAACACACCAAAGACCAAACCACACCAGACTACCACCATCTCAAGCAAAAGGCAGACTGTTTTTATTCAGATTTTCGGGGCCCCTAAACTTTATATCAAATTCAGCTAAATTCAAGGTCAAATATAGAACATCCACCACCATAAACAACAACAAAGGAGAAGTCTGTTCTTCCGTCGTCGTTTTTAATTTTATCTGAGAAAAGGAAGATGATAAGAAAACACGACTATGGCGATGTCTGAATTGAAATATAAGACGTCCCTTCAATCCTATATATACAAATCTACCACAGTGTGTGTCGCCTCAGTCTACCAAAAATGAAATAAGACATCAGTCAGACCAAGACTGGAGTAGCATTAGTACACTCCACTTGATTCGACCTTGTTTAGAAACCCCTAAAAATAAAATAATGAAATGACACAGACGTATACAAAACAAAATTTGAAATTAATATGGGAAAACAATATTTAGATGAAAAGGAGAATGGTTGACATAGTGGTGGTGATGATTCAGGGTGCAGGGATGAAAAGAGGATGCATCTGAATATGTATAAACGACTTCCAGTTCTAACAATCAAAACAACCCGAAAATGTCTGCACGTGTTGGTAAAATTAAATGAAGGTTAATCAAAATTATTCAAACCTGGGTGGTGTGTAATCGTTGAATGAAAGGGTAAAGATGGGTAAGTACGACAGGGTTTGTGTTGCTGTTTTCAGTTCACTGATTTTTAAGCTGTTGATTTGGAAACGAAATGAATTATTATTATCAATGAAATAATTTAGTTTTTAATTTTGTTATCCATGCATTGATAAAAATTCAAATGAAAACATATTTTAAAAGATACGAATTAATAATTATGAACTTGGTTATAAAGGTACCCATTATAAGTGTTAAATATATGTATTAATTTATAAAGCAAATTGAACTCTAGATTTTAAGCAAACACGGTTACTTCATTGAGGCCACTTTTTTCGCAACAAAAGCCATGAAATTTTGGACGTGACTCGGAAGATATATCGAAATTTCACAACTTCAGTTAAGGAACTGCAGAAAAACGGTATACAAAAGTTGTTCTGGAAAATATGTACGTAATACGTTGAATGCCTTCAGGTAGCAAGGCAATTAAAAAACATGATGACATTTTTTTAAGATTTTCAAAATCAAAAATCCAACGGTTTTTTTCCTTTGGTAAAGATTATTGAAAACTGGGTTATGGTAGTTTAGTTTTTCAAAAAAATTACAAAATATAAATACTTTTGTTTTAAATGTTTGCTTGCAGTAATCATAAATCCAGCTTAACAAAACTTTTAGAATATTATATTTCGTCAAAATTGATACAGCTGTTTAAAAGATAAACCGTCGTTATCAAAAAAATACGGTTTGGAAATACCATTAATAAATTTTTCTGAAAGAAAAATAAAACAAAAACCATCACCGAAGGCAACAAAGACTTATAAAACATTTTATCAAAATTGATCTTGTTTTTTCGAATGTATTGTGCTTTTCGGAAGAGTTAACAAAACAAGAATTAAAATTTCAGGTACGTTTGGGACGATTTTTGTTTGCGACGATTTTTCGTATTTCTTTATTTTAAAACCATAGAAATGACGGTTAACTATTTTTATTGTTAAAAACAGTTTTTAAATAAACTGTACTTATTAAAAAGTTATTTTCAACTATTCCTCAACTTGTGTGGGAAAGAGGGTCTCGTCATATTATGCCAACACGAAGAAAAACAGTTTTTTTTTTCGGATTTTTTTTTTTTTTTTTTTAACTTATAACATTGGATCAAAAACTTAACATACTTTTAGGAGTATATTGACGGCCATATTATTTAGTAGTTTAAAACATAAATCCGGGTTTAAATTATTCTTTTTTTCTTTTATTTTCATATAAAAACCATCTTTTGCGATTGTTTTTTTCCTTTAGATATCTTTGTTTCTTATATATGTGTTATTTTCTATACTTTCAAACTTGGATAAAAAATGAGTAAAGTGAATAACTGATTTTTGGATTTAATTTTACATCTGGATTTAATGATCATCATCATCATCATCGGCTCGACAACCGGGGTCCGGTCCTGACCTCCTTCAACAAGTCTCTCCACCTATCCCGGTCTCGAGCCGACGACGCCATCCAGTTGCGCACCCCAAGGCTCCGGGCGTCCTGGTCTACGCCATCTCTCCAGCGCAAGCATGGTCTACCACGCTGTCGTCTGCCATAGAATGTACCACAAAGAACTTTCCGAGCAGGTTCCTCTTCGCTCATGCGAGCTAGGTACCCTGCCCACCGAAGTCTACCGAGCCTAATTTTTGTCACGATATCTGCTTCAAGGTAGATTGCGTACAATTCATGATTGTACCGTCTCCGGAATCGTCCTTCCTCACATATGGGGCCAACAATTCTCCTTAAGACTTTTCTCTCGAACGCGGCTAAGAGGTCAGAGTGCCTTTTGCTAAGCACCCAAGTCTCGGATCCATATGTGAGTACTGGCAGAACCATGGTCCTGTACAGCAGTAGTTTTGAAGTTATGGTGAGATTTCTGGATTTGAAGAGCTTTGACAGACTGTAATAGGCTCTGTTGGATTTGAGAAGCCGCCCGCGTATTTCTTCTTCTATATTGTTATCGGCTGCTACTATTGACCCAAGGTATTTAAAGGATTGCACCACTTTAAATTCGTGCTCCGCTACCTTGATTGTTTGACCAAATGTTCCTCTCGCATTCCATGTACTTTGTACTTTGTTTTACCTTCACTAATGAGCAGCCCCAGATTTTGTGCCGCCTGCTCGATCTGGATGAAGGAATCGTGTACAGCTTGCTCGGTTCTTCCGATGATGTCGATGTCGTCTGCGTAAGCCAGTATCTGGCTGGACCTGTTGACTTGTTGCCGTGCCAGAGTCACGGATTGCTTTCTCCAACGCAAGGTTGAAGAGGAGGCAGGCCAAACCATCCCCTTGTCGGAGTCCATTAAAGATGTTGATTGGTCTGGATAGCAATCCGGCTATTTTTACTTGGCTTGTTACGTTGGTCATGGTCAACCTACATAGTCGTGTCAATTTATTAGGGATGCCGAATTCTCTCATGGCTTTGTAAAGTTCTACCCTGGCTATGCTATCATAGGCGGCCTTAAAGTCTATATAAACAGGTGGTATGTTGGGATGTTAAACTCTAGACATTTTTCCATCGCCTGCCTAAGGGTAAAGATCTGATCAGTTGTTGATTTGCCTGGAATGAAACCACACTGATATTGTCCGATGATGGTTTTAGCGTATGGGGTTATCCGGTCTTGTAGGATAGAGGAGAGTATCTTATAGGCGGTACTCAACAACGTGATACCTCTATAGTTGCTGCACGTTGTGACATCTCCTTTCTTATGTATGGGGCATATTATACCTTTTCGCCAGTCTTCTGGCATTTCTTCATGCTCCCACACGTGCACTATAATATCATGAATTGACTGACGTAGAGCTGGCCCACCGTGTTGAAATAATTCGGCTGGTATACCATCAGCTCCCGGGGCTTTGTTTTTCTTTAGCCGGTCTATAGCCTTCTCAACCTCTTCTATGCTTGGTGACGGCAACATAGGGTATTCGTCTTGAAGCAGTGGAGCCTCCACTTCTGCAGTGAGTTGACCATTTAGCAATTCATTAAAGTATACTTCCCATCGCTCCAGTATGCTTTGTGGATCGGTGATCAGATTTCCCTCTCCGTCCTTGCAGTATATGCAGCGTGGTGTGTACTGCTTCATGTTTCGGGCGGATTGGTAGAACTTCCGCGCCTGGTGCGGACCTCGCTCTCTGCTTTTTTCTATTTCACAGATTAAGTTCTTCTCCCAGGCTGATTTTTTCTGTCTGTGAAGCCGTTTTTCTATTCTTCTGAGCTCTTTATATTCTTCTTCGCGTGCCCGCGTTCTATGAGATTGTTACATTGCTCGCTACGCAACATTCTTACGTTCAGTCGCTAGCTTGCATTCATCATCAAACCAGTCGTTCCGATTTCTACGACTGCTGCCTAAGATGGAGTTGGCAGTACTAATGACAGTATTCTTAAGGCGTGTCCACTTCTCATCTACGCCCAGCAGACGGTCTATCAACACGTGGTCTATTTGGTTACGAGTGACTCCATCAGGTGATACCCAGGTGGCTTTGTAGATATCTTTTCGCGGGAACCTGGTACTCGCAACGACCATATTTTTCGATGCTGCCAATTCTAAGACTCGAAGTCCATTGTCATTAGTGTTCTCATGCAAACTATGGGTGCCTGCGTAATGCCTGAATACCGGCTCCCGACCTATTTTTGCGTTCAAATCCCCAAGGATGATTTTTACGTCATACCTTGGACAGGCATTGAGGGTCCTCTCGACTTGTTCGTAGTAAGTCTCTTTTTCTTCGTCTGAGGACTCCTCCGTAGGTCCGTGAACGTTAATGAGGCTGATGTTCGTAAATTTGCCTCGCACGCGAAGAGTGCATAGCCTTTCGCTTATAGCGTTAAAGCCGATGATGGTAGACTTAATTTTTTCGCTGACTAGGAAGCCTACCCCGAGCACATGGTGTTTTGTATGACAGGTGTAGTATACGTCATATTCTTTCTTCTGTAAAATACCATTCCCTGTCCATCTGATTTCTTGAAGTGCTGTTATGTCAGCTTTATATTTTGACAGGGCATCAGCTAGCTGCTGGGCAGCTCGAGCTCTATAGAGCGATCGTACGTTCCATAAGAAAATTCGTAAATCGTTTTGCCGTTTTCGTTGCGTAGTTTGTCATCGTGAGATCAGTCCGTTTCCGAGGCTTGTTGTCGGTCTCGTTATTCGAAGTTTTACGGAGCAGGGAATTAACCTGTTGCCAACTTGAGGAACCAGCCTGATCATATTAGCCAAACCTTTTTTTAAAAGGCTTGTTACTAGCGGCCGCCGCGAAGAGGCTATGATCACACTTCCATCAGTCCCGAATAGTTACGGCACGTGCATGTTTTCGTATGCTACATGTTATTCCCCCTATTCGTCTGATGGCTGACCGCCATCAGTGATATTCACTCATTAAATCCAGATGTAAAATTAAATCCAAAAATCAATTATTCACTTCTTTCGTTTTTTAGCCAAGTTTGATATTGTTTGTTCATAGAAATAACACATGTATGTAGCCGTAAATGAAAATAATCAATTTGTGTTTAAAAACTTTAAATGCTCATAACTCTTTTCATATTTATTTTAGCAGAAAATAAATTGTATTTTTGTGTTATGCAGCCAAATTGCCTTCTAAAATATATATATCATATTTATTTCGAGTGTAGAGAACAGCTTTAAAAGCGACTGGAGGTGGCCAGTTTCTGACTAAATGTACCTGAAAAAGTTTGTCCGATTATCGGTTTTGCGAATGTTAGGGCTAAACCTATCGGTTAGTGTTTATTTTTCAAAAAGCCACGACGAGAAAAGTAATCTTACGGTCACCCCTCTTACTATAAACTTATCTAAGAAAGAATAAACAAAAAAAGAACCAAAAAGGCTTACATAGACAACCAAACAAACTAAAAAGAGTTTTGGAATTGGTTGTTGTACGTTTTAAGACTCATTTTTTTTTTGTTTTTTTTTTTGTGGCACCGACAGCTCCGTAGAACCACTGCCTAGTGACATACACTCGCAACCAATCTTTTTTTGTGCGTTGTTAGTTCTATAGGATTGGAGGGCACCTACAATTTTTCGTCGAATCCGAACGACTAAAATGAGATGCTCTTTTCATGACAATGAAACTCTTGGAGGATTTGTCAATTTCTTTCAAGAAGCAGTGCGCCTGAATAAACTTTAGGTGTACTCAGGGTTCGAACCCAGACCTCTCGCGTGATAGTCTGACACACTAACCACTACCCCACGGGGCACTACAGTAATTGTTAATACAGGATTATTAACATTATTTGTAGAAAAAGAATTAGATCGAGTAGGTTGGGTCAAGACAAAAAAAAAATCATATTGGACGCCTAACCGGGGAGTATGACGCTTAACCGGGAGTGACAATTAAAAAAAAATACTTGAAACAGAAAAAAATGGTTTTAAAACAACGGTAATTAATACATACAATAACATGTTGAACCAGAAAAGACTTGTTATATCTTTTTGAAAAGCCAGAAAACTACTCTTTTATTTTATTTTTAAATTAAGTTGTTTGAGTGAACAGTTTTAAAAAAATTAATTTTCAAACTCAAAATTTTGAAAAAAAAAAATAAAAAAAAAAATTTTTAAACTAATTTTTTTTCAAAATTTAATGTAATTAACTATTATTTTTGTTTTCAAAATTCAATGCTCTTATAAATTTTTAGTCAAAAACAGAAAACCGGATGCCGAAATGTATCTTAGTTTTTGAGAAAATAAGAAAAACTAGAAGTATTTTTTTCCAAGAAAAACACATTTTTATTGGTTTTCCCAAATTTGACCTGCTCAGGCCAATTATTAATAAGGGGATTATCCCTTTTTTATTTTTTATTACATTCCATCCGCTTTAAATCAAATAATAAAAAAAAATTAACTTTTTATTTTATTTACTAGTTTTACTTTCAATTTTTTTTTTAATTTCTCAAAAACTAAGATACATTTTGGCATCCGGTTTTCTGTTTTTGACTAAAAATTAATAAGAGCATTGAATTTTGAAAACAAAAATAATAGTTAAATACATTAAATTTTGAAAAAAAATTAGTTTACAAATTTTTTTTTTTAATTTTTTTTTCAAAATTTTGAGTTTGAAAATTAATTTTTTTAAAACTGTTTACTCAAACAACTTAATTTAAAAATAAAATTAAAGAGTAGTTTTCTGGCTTTTCAAAAAGATATAACAAGTCTTTGTATCATTCACCGTTGTTTTTAAATAATTTTTTTCTGATTTAAGTCAATTTTTAGAAAATTGCCCCTCCCGCCCAAACGGGGGGAAATAGACCCCCCTCCCATACGATTTTTTTCTTGTCTTAACCCCACCTACACGCTCAAGCTTTTTGGTGCAACTTATACCAATCACCCTGTATAAATAATTACTCTACAGTACACACCTACTTTTATTGTAGGGGTCAGAAGACCCCAATAATAAATCCAAGAATAAGGAAAATTTAATGTTCTTAAACCTTGTTAAGCATAGTACACAAAATGTGCTTAGTTCAAGAAACATAAGCGAACAAATAGAAAAAAGGTAGACAAAATTGGGTCATCGAGGTAAAAATCTAAGAGGGAACTTCCAAGTATACCCCCGAACAACCTGTAAAAGTGTTATTAAGATCGCAATATTTTCCATCAAGCCCCATTTTTTTCGACATATCGACTAGACTATTATGCTAGCCGACCCGACACGTATAATTTTTATAGAACTAAATTAACGTGTCTGTATGTAATTCGACAATTTAAAAAAAAATACTGCTAATCAAAGTTCGTGTTTACAATACAAAAATATATATGTTGCATTTCTTTAAAGACAACTTAAAGTGCCTATTAGCTAATCCTTATGAAGGTATATAAATACAAGATACACACAAGTTACTCAAATGCAATTATTGCAAACACAACCAGGAAGACAAAAGACTTCGGGGAATTCTTTACCATCAAGTACGTGTTTTGTATGCAATATTGTCCCGAAACAGAAGAAAAAATAAAAAAAACTTTACCCTTAAAATAAAAATCAATTGTTGTGGCGTTTGGGGAAAAAAATTACATGGAACATGGAATAATTTATTTAAGCTGGTACTAATATTTTATTTGAAGGTGTGGTCTTTTGGAATTAAAGTCAGACAAGTAAGAAAAAATATGTATTTAGTCTTACAACATATTATTGTATTTTGTTTGTGAAACATTTAAGGTTAATGTAGATTTGAACACAATACGAATATTGCCATATTTTGATTTTCGTGGATATAATATTCTGTCAATTATTGTTTCATTTTTAAGGCCGTGTGCGAACAGCGTTAAAATTTTATCCTCTGGCTAATTTTTGACGTTTGAGTTGAGGTGAATAAATGTTAGCTTTTTGGTGTGCGAACTAGATTAAATGGGATTTTTTAACACATGCTTTTTTTAAATTTCCCCACAAGAATTAAAAAAATTTACTTTCTTATTACTTTGCTATGGAGAAATGAATATGTAAGATTGTTATGTCAATTTATAAAAAAAAGTCTGCAACTCAAACAATCGGCGAGCGTTTAAATTTTTGATATGTTGTATAGGATGTTTGGCTGATGTAAAAATACAATTTCCACAACCACAACCTCTCCGCCATTTCGCTATAAGAAAAAACCTGCAATAACAAAACTTGTAGAAAACAAAATTTTCTTCAAGTGTGATAAAGAAAGTTTATTTGTAAGATCTATGATTCATCCAAAATCCAAATGAAGTGGCTCTATTTGTTTTGCGTAATTAGTTTTTTTTTCCATAAAATATACCAGAAAGAAGTTATAGTCGGAATTAGCCGATTTTGGGCAGTTTTTTCCTGATAGCAAAGAGGGCTGAGGGGGTGAGGTGTGGAAATTGTTTTTTTATCACCAAACATCTTATGCATTATATCAAAAATTTAGAAATACCCGACCTTTCGTAGGTTAAATTCTCTTTATTTGCTGTTCTATAAAATTCCCTACAAAAAAAATTAAAAACACAAATTTGAAATTTCAAAAACCAATTTATTAAAGATTTGCAATTTCATAATTGTCGCTATTCTAAATTGTGTTTTGTTAAATAAATATAATAGAACTACTCTGTAAAATAATTAAATTTATGGTAAGTTTTAAACCGGTACAGAACACTGGTTTGGCAGCTGAACTTCAAACAAAAAAAAAAAAACAACAAATTTGTTTCACAATAAATAGAAATGTAAAAAAAGTATTATCGGTTAATTTAAGTAATTGTTCGTTCATAACACAGTTTAATTGAGCCGAATTCACAAAAACACAAGGGGGATATTTGACGTCAACATAAAAACAAACAAAAATAAATACAAATGAAATGAATCCAACAAAACACACGTCACACTGGTTTTTGGCAACTGAACTTCCAAAAGTAAAATAAAAAATCTGTTTCACAGAATAGAATAGTAAAAAATCGGTTAATTATTATTAGTTCGTTAAATATTAGAGTTAAATAAAACACATTTCACCAAAACACTGCTCCAGAGCAGGCTAAATTTTTGAAGTTTATATTCACCACACTAGTGTCATAATTTAGCCAATGGATAAAATTTTAACGCTGTTTGCACACGCCTAATTTACAAAATTTATATAATTTTATCGTTTAACCTAGTCGGACAGCCTACAAAACATTTATTCGAAACGTGTAAAGAGGGACAAAGCTTTAGTTTGAATTAGAAGTATAGAAACGTCTAAAACATCAAAAATAACACCTAGGAAAATAGAGTGCGACTAATCTGATGGTGTCCCAGTAAAATGAAAATGAGCAAGTTTCTCGAAATCACAAAGATGTGGAATCTTCATATTCAAAAATGAAAACTAAAATTGAACTAATCCAGTCTTCGTTTGGTATTGCATAACGTAAAGTCCCATTCTTTTAACTAATGTTTCGGAAAGCATTCCCATTCTTTATACAAGTAATTAAAAAAGTTAGTTTTAAAATCTTTAACAAAAAAATCTTTTAAAGAAGTTCAAAACACTTGAAGTTAAAAGAAAGCAGTACTGCTTGCATATTTGGTTGAATGATTCTAGGTGCAAAAATCGAGGGCAGAAAAACTAAGTATGCAGCATTGGACTAGCGAGAAGTTAAACATACTAAAAGTCCCCGATCCTAGGTTGGCAGCAAAAGGGTGCGGTGGGGCTTTAAATTTCTCTGGTATTAATATAAACTGCAGATTTATGGTCAACCGTGTCTATGTGGAATTTAGTTAAGCGGCAGAAACTCCCTTCTTATTTTTAAAACGAGTAACAAGAGAGGGCAGTTGGGTACTCCTCCTTAAAATAATTGTTTGTTAACAGGTTATATTCTAGCCTTGCGTAAATGAGCCTATTAGTTGATTGTCTCGCTCTCTCGACAAACTCCTCTCTTATTTGACATCAATTGAAGAAATAAGGTCATATAGGTCATGTTTCCAACTGTCAAGTCAGTCTTGAGTAAGGCAAAGCTGTCGGTCGCATATGACGAAGCTATACTGCTCCAACTCTCGAACCAGGATATCCTTTTTCTTATAATGACCATTGTTAATTCTTTGACAATCTGTCCTCACCTATATTGACGGTTTTTAAGATGATATCTATTTGCATTTTCAAGGTTGATATGAAAATTGGTGGAGAACCACAAGTGTTTTGTAGTGGAACTTGGAAGACGCAGCGATCTTTTCAGAAAATACCGCAAAAGCTTTTCAACCTCGTCGTATTCCATTTAGCCCCATGATAGCCCTCGCTGTTGTTTCGAAAATATGGAACTAAGAACTGAATTTAACATCATAGCTCTGCATAACTTTCTTCCATGTGGCATTGATAGTATTTTTTTCTTTGGCGAGTTTCTCAACCATATGGATTTTCAGATTGAGATTTCGTGAAATATTCATTCCAAGGTAACAGTAGTTACTCACAACTTCAATGTCCTGCTCCTCACATTTCCATCTTTCATTGCGACAATATGAGCCACCACCGTTGCGGAAATGAATTGATTTGCTAAGGTTTACCTGAAGCTGAAGCCTTCAAGTGTTGCAGTTACTCAGCTGTTCTGTTGATCATCAATTGGAGACTTTCAGGCGTTTCAGCAAACCCAATTTAATTGAAACGCTTTTATTATAGATTTTAAACATCAGAGATCTTCTATCGATGGTATCAAAAGCCGCTTTAAAATCTATAAAGATCGCATACAGCTTCCTTTTACCATTCATATAAATCTCAGCAATGCTTTTGAGTGAGTAAATTCGGTCAATTTCAATTGTAGAGTAGTTTTTACGGAAACCAGCTTGGGATTCACTCAAAATATTATTGTTTTGCACCCAGTCATAAAGCCTTTTATAGAGAAGTTTGGTAAGTATTCTCATTGAAGAGTTCAGAAACTTGGAACACTGCCGTGATTGAAAGGCATAGTTTAGCGCTTTAGTAACATTATCGATGAATGAAGCAGTGCTGAATCTGTAGGATTCTGTAGGTATTCCGTTGCAACCGGGAGCTTTGTTGATCTTAAGATCGTTCAAAACTGTTTTAACATCAAAAGTGGTAAATGAAGCGTACAGGTCTTCGTTTTCGTGGAAGGGAATATCAAATTGAAAAACCGTTGGGAAACTGTCAATGATGAGGTTAGAAAAATGTTCTGTCAGATCTCTCAGATTTATAGGAGGAGTTAATTGGTTGCAAATGTTATTGTTGTTATAAAATCGAACTTTCCTCCAGAACTCTGCTGCTTTACTACTTCTTGAAGGATCCTGAGCGATGTTTTCCAAGTAGATCTGTCGTTTTGTTTTGAGCAACTATTTTAAAAATTTATTTGCTAGATATTGCTGCTGCCAATATAAATTCTGTGGGTTCTTCCTTAAAAGCCTCAAAATATGTAAATAATTTCTTTCTCGCCTGTAAGCAGTCTTTATCAAACTGCGTATTCGTGGGGTGGGGACCATTAGATCATCAGGTCGTCAGAATAAGCAGCAATAAAATCAGATACTGTGTTTTTATTTTGTTAGAGCTATCTGTAGTTAAAAAGGGGTTTCCAAACATTCTATTTGGTGAACTTATTTTGAGATGTTTGTAAAACAAATAAGGATTTTCATCTATCTATAAATAACGGGTGATTTTTTAGCTGGTTTGGTTTTGGCAACACTGGTTTTGACAGCTAACATGTGTTTAGTACCTTGTGTCACTGTCAAACAGCTTCAGTTTGGTTTGCAATTTAACCATGGATCGTCTTACAAATGAACAACGCTTGCAAATTATTGAATTTTACTATCAAAATTCGTGCTCGGTTCGAAATGTTCGAAATGTTTTTTATCGAAAAATTGTGTTCAGCGATGAGGCTCATTTTTGGTTGAATGGGTACGTAAATAAGCAAAATTGCCGCATTTGGAGTGAAGATCAGCCAGAAGCATTGCAACAGCTACCAATGCATTCCGAAAAAGCCACTGTTTGGTGCGGTTTATGGGCCGGCGGCATTATTGGGCCATATTTCTTCAAAGATGATGCGAATCGCAGCGTTACTGTCAAATGGTGAACGCTACCGAGCGATGATAACAAACTTTTTTTTGCCCGAAATGGAAGTTCTTGGCTTGCACGATATGTGGTTTCAACAAGACGGTGGCACATGCCACACAGCACGCGAAACAATGGCGCAATTGCGAGGCGAGTTTGGTGAACAGTTAATTTCACGTTTCGGGCCGGTCAATTGGCCGCCTAGATCGTGCAGTTAAATTCGTTGTTTTCTGTGTATTGTTTTGTTGTTTTGTTTGCTCTCATAAAAAGTTCTGAATAGCTTAACTGCAACTTACTTAGATATTGTGAAAGAAAATTCATCAAATTAATTTAATGAAAACTGACTTGTAAATCCAACTCTTTTATATGATTAAAATAAATTAATTCTTAGAAACGATTTTATTAAAGAAAAATAGCCCATAACATAAGCCTTTTTTTTTGCATACAAATAATCAGTCACTAGGATTGTGCATGTCCGTACACTTTGGTAATGGAATTATTTGCGTGGCAATATCAATTGCATAATCACAAGACAGAACTCGGTCGAATTTGCGAACAAATGCGTTACGTGAAGTGTTTTTATTTTGTTATTCGAAATATTTTACAGGGTGGCTGAATTGAAACAAAATAATTCAAAAACGAAAAAAAGATGCGTATGGTAACATACAAATCAAATGAACACAAATAATTGTATGTATGTATGTATACCTCACACATAATGGCGGTTGGCTTAGCTCCGTCAATTTTTCGATCACTTTTGCTTTCGCACGTATGTATATGGAGCACTCCATAGTGCAGTTTGCGCACGTAAATTCGATAGTCGTTCAAATTTTCGTTTCTCTGGTAGTGCCCGGTGGTCGCATATCGAACTATCACGCCGGAGGTCTGGATTCAAGCCCAGCTTTGAGAACACCTTGTTTTTTTCAGGGGCACTGCCTCTTACGAGGAAGTGACAAATCCTCCAAGAGTATCGTTGTCATGGAAAGTGCATCTCACATTAGTCGTTCGCATTCGACGTAAAATTGTAGGTCCCCTCCAATCCTGTAGAACTAATAACGTACACAAAAGGATTGGTTGAGAGTTTTAAGTCACTAGGCCGTTGTTTTTCGGAGCTGTCAGGCCACTAAATTTATTTATTTATTACTTGTGTGAAATTATGTAGATGATTTTGCTGTTTTACGACATAGATAATTAGCTTATTTTTATAATCATCCCATCGGTAAGTAAGGAAAATTTCTCCAAACTGAGGTATACGAACAATAATTTGACAACTCGGTCACAAACTCACAACTACTTGCAATTCACTTGCGCTAACACGTCTCTTTGGAGCAATTTTAAGAATAAATGGCATTTAAAAGAAACTTATATAGCATTATGACAGTCATTCTTACTCTTTGACGAAAAATCTATACCCATAATAGACAAAAGAAAACTGAAACTTATGTCATAACTCTACGACTAATTTCCTGTGTCAATTTATACCATGATGGCATAAGAATATTTAACAACTTAAACTTAACATGACAGATGCTACCATTCTTGAATTAATTACTCAAAATTGACAGTACTAAATGCCACATGACAGCGAATTTTGACAGTTAGTTCTGTTTGCTTCTTCCTTTGTGCCAATTAGGCATAAATCATTTTGACAGCCACATTTTATAAGAAGCTCAAACATTCTTTTTTTTATGTTTAAGATTTATATCATTCTCTTTTGAGTTATCAGCAGTTTTGGAGATGCAGAGATATTAAAAGCCATCATTAGGCAAAGACTCAAATGATGATGTTTTAACGATATGAATAATATCCAAATGAGGAGGGGAATTTTTTGA
Source organism: Baccha elongata (assembly GCA_951217065.1). Taxonomy (NCBI): domain Eukaryota; kingdom Metazoa; phylum Arthropoda; class Insecta; order Diptera; family Syrphidae; genus Baccha; species Baccha elongata. The sequence continues at coordinate 173,748,843 of OX578272.1, forward strand.
AACGATAACTCCTTGATGATAAATAAAAAGATGTTTTTAGTAAACAATAATGGGTTCAATAAGTAAAAAACCACCATTTCTAGTGGAATCATATTTTTTTAAGAAAATAAAGTTTGTTCAACAATGTATCACCCTGCTCGGATTAAATAATTTACTTGAGATTGGCGAATCACCTATATACTGTCATCAAGTATAAAATTATTAGAAAAATAAAGTAATAAAGTGCTTGTGTGCACTGCATTTACTCTGATGCCAGTATCGTTTGTGTAAGCCTTGGCCAGGGTAAGAAAAGAAAATAATAAATGATTAGAGAGCGACTAATGCAGCGGTTCAACGAACTGACGACAAACACCAAGAAGTTGATTACATAATCTATTGGTCTACTCTATACTCTATTGGGAGCAAAAAGCTGCTGTATAATTGTTGATTTTGCGGCTACTGCAAGTCTTATCTCTCTCTTAGACTGATATCAGACATTAGAAGTGTTGGTGGACCATCACTGATCGCACCGACTCCCGGATAGTTGCATTGAGTTGAAAGATATAGATGTATTCACAATTTTATATGTAATTACAATGGCCTAAGCAACATTCCATCTATGGTCTGATGTGGTATCCCTGCTGTCTTTATCTCTCTTCTATAGCTTTTCCTAGAAATTGGGTTATTCTTAAATCAAGCGTTGTGCGTTGGTCAACTGGACCAAAATTGAGTGGTGCGCACAGCAATTGAGAGTGATTTCAGTTTCAGTTGACATTTTCAATCTTTTTTCTTTTACATATTTCGAATTTAATAGATAATAATGTAGTACACCATTCCGTGTTGATAGCTTCAGCGTTTTTAATATTTTTAGAGACAACGCAACGAAGGGAAACGCAAGGAGGTTCTCATATAAAGTGCTGCTTGCGTGTTGCGTAAAATTTCAAACTCACATGGGCAGCAGTGGTTAACGACGGACGTTAGATTGTGTAATAAGTTCAATTCGAAACGCATGACAGTTTGTCATTTATTAAACTAATTTCGATTGGACGCACGCATTATTTAGATATATCATAGATTGTGTGTTTTCAAGATGGAAGGAGAATGTATATGAGCTTACGCAACAGGTCATAACGGCCAACTGCTTCTATTTTGTCTGTCCATTTCAACGAGTAAAAAATATTTGAATTTATTAGAAACAAGAATTGATTTGAATTGAGAGCAGATGCAGATTAATACTATTTTTGCAATCGCGCATATGCAATTCCAGCATCAAGAGTAGACAAATTGAAAGTGAAATTGATTGAGCAATATGATTTATTGGAATCTATTAGAATTTATTAGTTTTTAATAGAGATTTGAAATGCACCCAGGAAGAGTATAGATTCATGGATACATCTAATGATTGTTGACTGTTATGAAATGTGATTTATATTTCTTATTGAAAAGTTCATCAACTATTGGGATGAGACAAATGATTTGTTTTGACATTACGATGATCGGTGCATTAATTGGGAAATTTATAAAAAAAAAAAACAAAAAGAGAATCATAAAAGGGGATCAGATCATCTACATAAATAAATTAAGATTCATATCTGTATATGATGGCATTGCCATAGATGAAATATTTAAGTTTTGATTAACTATTTATTGATAAATTAGCATTAACAAAACTTAAAATATTGCAATCAATGGAAAATCATTCTGGACGATCGAATCATTTGTAATGCAAACAAAGATTAAGACCACTTTCATGTCGCAGCAAAAGTACAAACGCAGATTGCTAGGACTCAATGTCTATATGAACGAGAAAATTACGAATAGAATGGTGTTTTGTAAATCCCTCCTAAATATAAATATAAATATAAATATAAATATAAATATATAAATATAAATATAAATATAAATATAAATATAAATAAAAATATAAATATAAATATATAAATATAAATATAAATATAAATATAAATATAAATATAAATATAAATATAAATATAAATATAAATATAAATATAAATATAAATATAAATATAAATATAAATATAAATATAAATATAAATATAAATATAAATATAAATATAAATATAAATATAAATATAAATATAAATATAAATATAAATATAAATATAAATATAAATATAAATATAAATATAAATATAAATATAAATATAAATATAAATATAAATATAAATATAAATATAAATATAAATATAAATATAAATATAAATATAAATATAAATATAAATATAAATATAAATATAAATATAAATATAAATATAAATATAAATATAAATATAAATATAAATATAAATATAAATATAAATATAAATATAAATATAAATATAAATATAAATATAAATATAAATATAAATATAAATATAAATATAAATATAAATATAAATATAAATATAAATATAAATATAAATATAAATATAAATAAAATATAAATATAAATATAAATATAAATATAAATATAAATATAAATATAAATATAAATATAAATATAAATATAAATATAAATATAAATATAAATATAAATATAAATATAAATATAAATATAAATATAAATATAAATATAAATATAAATATAAATATAAATATAAATATAAATATAAATATAAATATAAATATAAATATAAATATAAATATAAATATAAATATAAATATAAATATAAATATAAATATAAATATAAATATAAATATAAATATAAATATAAATATAAATATAAATATAAATATAAATATAAATATAAATATAAATATAAATATAAATATAAATATAAATATAAATATAAATATAAATATAAATATAAATATAAATATAAATATAAATATAAATATAAATATAAATATAAATATAAATATAAATATAAATATAAATATAAATATAAATATAAATATAAATATAAATATAAATATAAATATAAATATAAATATAAATATAAATATAAATATAAATATAAATATAAATATAAATATAAATATAAATATAAATATAAATATAAATATAAATATAAATATAAATATAAATATAAATATAAATATAAATATAAATATAAATATAAATATAAATATAAATATAAATATAAATATAAATATAAATATAAATATAAATATAAATATAAATATAAATATAAATATAAATATAAATATAAATATAAATATAAATATAAATATAAATATAAATATAAATATAAATATAAATATAAATATAAATATAAATATAAATATAAATATAAATATAAATATAAATATAAATATAAATATAAATATAAATATAAATATAAATATAAATATAAATATAAATATAAATATAAATATAAATATAAATATAAATATAAATATAAATATAAATATAAATATAAATATAAATATAAATATAAATATAAATATAAATATAAATATAAATATAAATATAAATATAAATATAAATATAAATATAAATATAAATATAAATATAAATATAAATATAAATATAAATATAAATATAAATATAAATATAAATATAAATATAAATATAAATATAAATATAAATATAAATATAAATATAAATATAAATATAAATATAAATATAATATAAATATAAATATAAATATAAATATAAATATAAATATAAATATAAATATAAATATAAATATAAATATAAATATAAATATAAATATAAATATAAATATAAATATAAATATAAATATAAATATAAATATAAATATAAATATAAATATAAATATAATATAAATATAAATATAAATATAAATATAAATATAAATATAAATATAAATATAAATATAAATATAAATATAAATATAAATATAAATATAAATATAAATATAAATATAAATATAAATATAAATATAAATATAAATATAAATATAAATATAAATATAAATATAAATATAAATATAAATATAAATATAAATATAAATATAAATATAAATATAAATATAAATATAAATATAAATATAAATATAAATATAAATATAAATATAAATATAAATATAAATATAAATATAAATATAAATATAAATATAAATATAAATATAAATATAAATATAAATATAAATATAAATATAAATATAAATATAAATATAAATATAAATATAAATATAAATATAAATATACATATAAATATAAATATAAATATAAATATAAATATAAATATAAATATAAATATAAATATAAATATAAATAATATAAATATAAATATAAATATAAATATAAATATAAATATACATATAAATATAAATATAAATATAAATATAAATATAAATATAAATATAAATATAAATATAAATATAAATATAAATATAAATATAAATATAAATATAAATATTTTTTTTCCAGAAAAAATAGCTTGAAGCATTGAATTTCAGGTTTGGCCATATAACGACTTCACCAATTTTATTTAATTTTGATATACTGATTAGATTCAGCATTTAACACAAGAAGGTTTTTTGTCTGTTTAGATTTTCTTTTATGCACATTAAGATAATTTCTTCGATACCTACTTTCTGCCTCTCAAAATATTTCGATAAATTTTAATTTTTCTTAATCCTTGAGTTTGCTACAAATCGAATAAGTGCGATTTGGTGTTGGTGATTTTCTCTTTGGGATTATAGTATGCTGTGTCGTATCTCTCTTACCAAATTAACATGTGTATTTATGTACATATATATACACGTCGTTTACTCTTTTCCCTTTTTATCATTTGGTGAATGATAGAAACTAGCCGCAATCAATTATTCAAGTCAGTTAGAGTGTCGATTTCGAGAGTCTGACTGAGTATTATTAAAAGCGTAGAAAACTTTTACTTGTAGACATTTTGATTTCGCATTATATTCTCGTTATAAACAGAACCCAAGTTATTGAACCTATATCTTATAAAATATGTTCATACATATATTTTGAATAATTTTTTTTTTCGTTTTGCAAAGCGGTACGTGCCCAAACTACGATTTAGTTCAATTAGTTTAAAACATCAATACAATTATTTGTTCCACATATTTTTTTTTTTTATTTAATGACACTTTCATTTACAAATTTCACGTACAAATAGAATTAAAAAAATTCTATTTATATTTATATTAAAAGTCAGTAAGAGTATGGTAGAAAATTTTTATTTATTTTTTTATATGGACGTGTTTGTACGCCCTTAAGACTTTGTTGATTTCTATCTTTTAGTTAAAGAAAATTAACCTACACATTACAAACTATCGCATATTTTTGAAAGATAACTTCATAGATATACCTACTTAAGCTGTAAATGTTAAATCTTAGGACAATGTCCTAATTCTATCATCAGTTTTAAGAAGAATTTTGTTGTACAATATTACATTACTAAGATATTTTTCAGTGTGCACATTTCGCATGGAACACTTTTAATAATTCATATCAAATAATCAGTAATAATTTTTGCAATGTTCGCACTGCTGGCAAATTTGACGAACAAAACAAATTAAACCTTTTTAAACTTAAACGGCAAAAAGATTAGCGAAAGCAACATTTCAATGTAAGTATTTCTTATGTAAATATATAATTTGAATTACATGTTTTGACATAATAAACGCAGGTAAATAATAATGTATTCAATTCGGATACAAAATGATGAAAACACTTATCAGAAAGATAAGTTCAGTTGGTATAAGATGGATCTATTACTGCAAAGTCAATATGTAGTTCCAAAAAAAAAGTAAAATATTGACAATGTCACATCTTTTAAAAGTAATCGCATGCTGGGTATTAACTGAGCAAACAGCGAAGTGATAACTAACGATACTATTGCAGGCTTTCCCAAACCAATCAAAATTAGTTTATATGGCGATAAAATGGCGTTAACGAAAAAATTGAAAAGAAAGTTGTCATCTCATGACTAGATTTTGTAACCATGAAAATTGCATGGAGTAGATCTCGAGCTTGTCGGGTAAGCTCTGAGCAGAGTTTCTCTGACTTAATTATAAAACAGACTTCAAGCACTTGACTGTCATAATAGTAGAAATCAACTAAACAATCTGTCAAATAACATGAAAACTACATGAAGTTGGACGCGCTCTACTTCATGCGCGGTCTGATCCACCACTTTATCCTGAGCTCATAGAGCTCGCTCCGAGCAAGCACGGATCGAAAAAGAAACACAAGTTGAACGCTACGAGCGCTCAGAGCTAAAAAAAAAAAACAGATAAATTTTTTAAAGCTGAGTGCACTTCTCCGAGCTTAAAAAGAAAAAACGACTACTTTTGAATGAAAGCTGCGGAAACTGTCTTGGGTACTGATGGATGAAGAAGTTATTGCTTGTATGCAAAATAAGTGTCAAATTTATAAAGAAACATAATCGAGCAAATTATGAAGCTATCTTTATTTATTATATTTTTGAATAACCAGTCCTTTTTCCGTAATTTTCGTCATACGTCTTTTTGACATTTTGGGTGAGGGGTGTAGAAACGAAGGAGGAAAGAAGTAACGAAAGCACGTATGAAAATTTTAAGACTTTCTTGTTGAACTTTGACGTTTCTTGTCTGACGCCGGAAAGCGAAATTGAATTATTTAGAATATTAAATATTGCAACTGTTTTGATAGAATTTTGTTGTAAATGTGAACAACAATTGAAAAGAAACCATTAGCAATGATATTTAACAATAATATTTATTTTTTTAAACAAAAAAAAAAACTACCACAACTTCGCTTTCCGGCGTCAAACTTCCCATTCCGGCGTCAAAATGACGAATGGAAATGGGCAAATATCAACGAACCGTCTAATTACCATAGTACGTACCTGCCAGAAAGACGAAACACGTCACGTACGAAAAAAGGACTGGTGTAATCAGGGTCTTTGAAGATGTTCACTGGACGTACTCACCCGACGCATTTTGACGTCTACTTGTTTTATCCCTCACTTTGTTGTTAGAAAGAGACGGGGTTTAACGTCCGGATTTTTTAGATTTTTTTAAAATTCTCATGGATACATTTTGACATTCGCTTTTCTGACATTTGTAATTTTTTTTTTTTTGCTTTTTGTACAAACATCTTGAAATTTTTCGCAAAATTTGGTCACCTTTGATTGGAAATTGCAATTAAGCATGAAGTTCTATAAAGAATATTGTACACATCTAGGCTCATTTTACATATTTTGTTTTTTTTGTTTCGTGTGGTTTCGTGAATCCTTTGTGTTCACACTACTTTGTGCCTGAACACGGCGGACTGGACGCATGTCAAAATGCGTCGGACGAGTACGTCAAATGTGAACATCGTCTTTGATTGTTTAGGCAGTTTCCTACTAGATTCTGTCAGATTTCGTTTTACTGGCTTTTCAAATTTCTAAATTAATTAGGCCAGAACTAAAAAATGGAGGAATCGGGGGAATCAGAGAAATCGAATAAATTGTTGTTGGTTTGTTGTATAAACCAACAAAAATTCCTCCGATTGATCTTTTTCCTCCATTTCTTCCGGTGTTTGTTTATAGAAAAAATAATTTTTTATAAATTGCCAACAAAAGAATATTAATTCTTATATAATAATTATGAAATAGCGAAATGAAAGTGATGAATGGCGCAAATGAATACATACAGAAAACGTACTTATATTTGTTTAAAGTGAACTTCAGCGCATTGTTTCTATGGATTTATAAATAATTACAAATTTTGTTAAGGTGCAGCCAACATCTATATTATGACCAGAGCTCAACTGTCAGTGTCAACGCCTCGTTCACTACCAACACCGCAACCATTATTGTAACTATCAGTGTCGACTGTCGTTTGCATTTTAAATTTAAATATATATTTTGAAATACCCGATAAAATAGCTTAAACATAGCTATAACTAAACCGGAAACTAAAATCCATTGCAAGAATGGAATGTCCATCTAATTATGTTTTCAATACACAATGCCAGGATTTGTGTGCCTGTGCGTTTGCAAAAAAAAAAACACAACTGACCGCAAATGGCACGAGAAAGTTATGCAACAGGTGCAGTCAGAGAATGGTGGTGCACTATAGTCACACGCGCAGTATAGTTCGTGGTTGACTTCTAATGAAATAGAATATTATGTGTCTATATTGTATTTATTGGTTAGGTAGGTACCTATTGGGTTGGGAATAAGTATTTTGGCAAAGGTAACCGCAACGAGTAATATTCACAACTAGTAATAGTGCGCGGTTGGTTTTTTATTTGAATTCTATTTTTGGTGACAAAAAATTAAAGATTCGCACCACATGCGGTTTGTTTTGGAAATTCGATATCCGGATTGCAAATTTAACTTCTGGATTATTATGGATATGCATCGATAATTTAAGTTTAACGGTGAACGATTGATAGTTAAAAGGGTTGATAGAAATTTCAGCTGTTTGTAAGCAGATTAACATGATTGAAATTTAAAAATAAATAAAACTTAAACAACTTTCGAACATTTTTACTTTTTTATATCACCAACCACTTGTAAAAGGCAGTATGTACATTTATGTACAATGCACTGAAATTTTAGCTAGACTAGTTTTGGATAAAAATAAAATAAAACAAAAGCAAGTCATAACATTGAATGTGTTATTTTAGTTTCTTTAAATTTAAAGACTTGGGGAAGTACAGAAAAATCCTGATCCAAATGATGTTAAAAATGTTAAAACCTTTTTTAATTGAAATTGATCTTCGGACGTTAATGCAACGGTTATAAATAAAATATGCTTATAATATATCTATTACACTAATAACTTTAAATATATTTTGGTACAACCGGGAATTAAGCTCATCGACTGATGCAAAAACGAAATAATCAAAATAAAAATTCCTTTTAAAATGAAACTATTGTATTGTTAAATTTCAGAATCTTGTTTTCTTGCTTAAATTTACAAACTAAATTTTTCTATTACTAATTCTAATAAGTACCTAGGCCTAAGGTCAATTGCCAATAAAATTTCAAGGAAAATGTTTTCTTTATTCAAAAACAATATTTGCAAGTGAATAATTTTCGAAATTCCATCCGAAATTTAATGTGATATTTAAGTGGAGCAATAATGGCAGGTCAACTTTATGTATTTCTTTTCAAATATATAAAATAAACTATTATTAAAATAAAATTTCTATTTTATAACAATAGCGTTTGTTCTAAAAATAAATTTCAAACATGCACATACATCGAAAAAAAAAAACATTCAAATTACAATAGTACGAAACAGGAAAATGAAACGATTTATTAGGAAAATTACCGTCATAGATTAAGCGTAATAAACTGAATTCATTTGTAAGTTTATTGGAAACTTATAGAAAATAACAATATCTTTACACTGTTATATATTTCTTCAACAATTTATATTTTTTGAGATATTTTTGGGGTTATCCAGAATCTTTTTTCCCATATTCAAAAAATCGGCAGTAAGAACTTTATTCAATTGGTAAACAATTCCGAGGGAAAAATATTTTCCACAGAGTTCTCGATTTGTCAGTTTGTTTAATTCAAAGAGTTTTGTCACAATTAAAAAGTATTTTTGATTGCCACCTCTGAATATCACTCGAAATTAATGTTCGAAAATGTTTATGCGGAATTTATTCCGATGGAAATGAAATATGTATTCCGAAGGCCGATAGGAAATAAATTTAACCGTGATTTCGCGAAGGGCCTCATTATATCTTCATGTTGTGGTAAGAATAAATGACGGTAAAAGCAGAATAAGTAGAGCTAACGCTTGCTTCAGTACACTGTCTCCAACTGTCTTGAGGAATATGTAGGCTTCTTTCAAGTGATGACGGTTGTACGTGGGTAACAAAGCGTAAATGGAGCTAAATGGATCAGTGGCTGAGGAAACCAAACGATGCTATACTGGTATAGCGAAGCATTCCTTTCCATGGAATTCTTAGGGTACAAGACGAGTTGGAAGACCAATAACACTTGAATTAGTAAAAGCAAACTACTAGATGAAATCGTGCGTGACAAGAATTAAAATATTTTGCTGCATACAGTAAAGGATTTGTTGACTTTTTATGCCCTAACCGGGGTTGCAAGACATGATGATGATAAAGGCTTAAGATTTTTAAACAGGCTAAACCTAAATTTTATGGATAAATGATAATGATAACGTTTCAATAGTATAGAGGTCTAGACTAGATTTGCAGAGTACCGATTTCTATCTTTGTTTTTTCATGCTTGTATGTCAATATTAAGATTAAGAAATTGGCTTTTTAAACGCTTCTTAGACTCTTTTCTCAGATTCAATAATACCGTTTTGAAATCATTAAAATTAAATACTACACACTTACCGTAATCATAATGATGAAATTTCAAAAAAAGTTCAAGCTTTCTTTTTCTAGTATTGAATCTGGACTCCAACACGTGCCAAAATTGCAGTTTATATTATAGTTGATGGAATGGGTCCAAACCCTGTTTTGTCTTAGTGATCCTACATGGCTTAGCCTTGTCCTGTAAAAGAAAAAGTTTGTTTAGTTGTAAGCAGTAACGTCTAAATAAAAATAAAAACATTTTACAATTTAGTTACAATACAACTGAAATATTTTTTTAAAAACTTTGACAAATTTCGCCAATTTTTTATAGTGAATGTTTCTGCAAGAAGTTTCTAGAACTTTTCCCCAACAAATAAATATCGCCGAACCTTCTAAATAATTCTTTCAAGAAAATCCAAATCCTTGTGAATTTTAGAGACGATTTTATTTTATCTAAAAAATTAATAAAATTATGTAACATATTCATAAATTCGTTTACAAACTACTTACATTGGTAATTTTAAGAATTTCAGAAACTTCTGGAAACTTATGTATTAATGTGAAAATATTATAAGAACAGAATTACCGATTTCAACAAAAGATTATTTTCAAATGACATCATTTATCTATAAATATGAAAGAAAGCGAAAATAAAAAAAAAACCAGGCTACTATGGTTTTGAAAACTAAGTTACTTTCAAACAAATACATTTAAATTCAAATTTGACTCGACAACAAAACCTAAGGCTACTATGATGAAGTTATTTTCAAACATGTAACTTAAAATTTGGCTCGATGACACTCCGGGAGCCGTCTGAAAATCATTTTGAAGACTCCAAGTCAAGAATAGCGAGCCTACCAACCGATCTCTTCATCTTGATTGTTCCATTGGCAAGACGGACATCAGCAGTTCGTATAATTCCATCCGGTCCTGGGTAAACTTTATCAACACGGCCTAAACACCATGCTGTCCGAATCTCGTTTGGTTCCACGACTAACACTACTTGTCCGATTTCTATTGGTTTCGTCAGCTTATGCCATTTTGAACGCCTAGTTATTTCGGGGAGATATTCGTTGTACCAGCGTCTAGTAATATTTTTCATTAAATGTTGAGCGCGGCGACTATACAACTTGCTAAACTCATCTCTTTCAGAAAAAGCTCCAGGAGCTGTAATGTCTCTGTCTTCCTCTCCAAACAACATAGAATTCGGTGTAAGAGGTTTCGGATCTTCTGGATTCACTGGAATGTGAGTTAAAGGGCGCCGATTTATTTGACCTTGGGCTTCTGTCAAAGCATTTCGAAGAACATCCTCACGAGGTATAATACCATTAAGAGTAAACTCAACGCTTATTTTAATTGAACGGATGAGCCGTTCCCATGCTCCACCCATCCAAGGAGAATAGGCGGGAATGAAACGCCAGAGAACTCCCTCGTACTTTGCAGCATATTCGCTTAACGCATTTTCCATCTCTTTTACGTCCTTGTCCATCACATTCTTAGCTCCAACAAAATTGAGACCGTTGTCGCTGTATAAAAATCTTGTGACTACTCTATTGATGAGGAACCGACGAAGAGCCATCGTCGTGCATTGGTCTAAACTCATATCATTCAAAAGTTCTATTTGAACTGCTCGAAATGTTAGGCAGGTAAATATCATCCCATATCGTTTTGGTGTACTACGACCACTTTTAACTAAAAGTGGTCCAAAACAGTCTACTCCAACATGTGTAAATGGCCTCGAAGGAAAAGCCAACCGAGCTTCCGGAAGTTGACCCATCAGTGGCATCACTGGCTTTGCCTTAAGACGCTTGCACATGTTACATCTGGAACCGACTTTCTGGACCGCCCTCCGAATACTTATAATCCATGCACTTTCACGAATATCTGATATCACAGAAGATGTTCCTACGTGCTTATTTCGATCATGGTGATGTTGTATTAAAATGTCGATTAATGGATGACTCTTGGGCAAGATAGCAGGATTTCTAGAAGCATAAGATGTTGTAGCCTTCTGAGATCTAGAGCTCATCCGAATAGTTCCTTCTTCATCAAGAAAAGGCGATAAAGACAATATTGTACTTGACATGTTCACTGACTTATTCTCTCGAAGTGATATTAATTCAGATGGAAAGGAATCTTCTTGGATTTTTCTAAAGAGCCAATTTTCCGCACGTTGCAATTCGAAGGGAGTTACAAATGTGTTTTTCTCTACAGGTCTTTTTCGGCAAATATCTTTAAAACGAAGTAAAAGTCCAATCACCCTTACCGTTGAAGACCACCTTGCCCGGAATCTTGCTTTGAGGTCATCGTAAATTTCGAAAGATACCCTTGGCTTGCTAATATGGAAAGTAAAATTTTGTTCAACCTGACTCACCAGACAATCTTTAGTTTTCCAAGGTAAAACAGGCCATTGAGAAGGAGGTTGCCTGAGGAAATCAGGACCTTCGAACCATCTAGACTCTTGATTTCCCATGGATGGATCATTCCACTTGGTGGCATCGTCAGCAACATTGTCAGAACTCCTAATATGGCACCACTGATTCGGAGACGTTGAATCTAAAATTTCTCCTACACGAACTGCGACGATTGATGGAAATTTGTAGCTTGTTGAGTTAATCCAAGAAAGTACTGTTGTTGAGTCGGATAAGAAAACCACCTTATTTATGTGAATCGAATGAGAACTTTTAACTGTTGATGCTATTCTTACACCAAGAACAGCAGCTTGTAGTTCCAAACGTGGAACTGATAATTGCTTCACAGGAGCAACCCTTGCCTTCGCCATAACTTGTCTTACTTCAACTTCGTTATTTCTCTCAAAACGAAAGTAACTTACAGCTGCAAAAGCCTTTTCCGAAGCGTCAACAAAAACAATCAGAGTAACCACGGATTCATCAGGACTCCAAGAAACATACCGACGAGGTATCTTGATGTTTTCAATGCTCCTCAACTCACTGAGGAATTCTACCCAACGAGATGTTAATTGTGAGGAAACTGGTACATTCCAATCAAACCCTTCGCGCCAGACATCTTGAAGCACAATACGCCCACGAATGATGTAGTGAGATATATGTCCCAGCGGATCAAAAATCCTCATTATAGTTCTTAGTATCTCTCGTTTAGTAATCACAGCACTAGGGGATAACATCTTCTCGATATCTTCTTCATAGGACAATTTGTAAACGAAATGATCGGCAGCTGGAACCCAATACATGCCTAATACTTTGGAAACAAAGCCCTCACAATCATTGGGATCAATGCTTACAAGCCTGGGATGAATGTGGCTATCTGGCATCTGAAACAAGAAGTCGGCACTGTTTGATTGAATTCCAACCAGATCAAAGTTCATCGATTTGCAGATTTCTATGGCATCACGGGTTACAGAAATGGCTTGTTCAATAGTGTCGTGGCTGTTAAAATAATCATCAACATAAGTTCGCCTTGTCAAACCATCAACCGCCTCAGGAAACTTGTCACGAAAAAGATTGGCATGGTAATTTTTAATAAATTGGGAGCAAGCAGGTGAACATTTAGGGCCAAACATCATCACTTCCATAATGTACACCGTTGATTTTCGAGTACTATCGCCATCCCTCCAGAGAATCCTTTGACACTGTTGATCTTCTTTCTTGATTCGAATCCGGTGGAACATTTCCTTCACATCTGCGTTAACAGCGACTTTTCGTTCGCGAAATTTGAACAGTCCAGCATGAAGTGGAACCAAATTATCTGGACCTTTAAGCAATCTCGTGTTCAAAGAAACTCCATTTACTTTTGCAGCTACATCCGCAACGTCACGAGGCTTTGGAGGAAATTTATTGGGGTTCTGAACAATAAACGTTGGAGCATACCAAACTCTTGGCCATTTTGTATTTAAGTCCTCTGAAGTTGCAATCCTTGCATAACCTTTGTTCAACAATTCATTCATGTGGTTATTTTTCCATTCTAGCAAGTTAGGATCTTTCCTCAGCGATCTTTCCAAACCTTCGAGTCTCTTCAAAGCCATATGGTAGTTGTCAGGAAGTGAAACGTTGTCTGAATCCCACAAGAACCCTATTTCATACTGGTTGTCGACAAGTTTAAGGGTTTCTTCCATGATAGCAACAGCTCGGGCATTTTCTTTACTCACCAAATCATGTTTTGGGGCCATGACACCAAACTCTTCTGTAGAAAAATGTCGCTTAACAAGCTCATGAAGTTTGTCTTCACCCCTGATAGCATCGTGAAAAAGGAAATGCATCGATGGTGCCGGTACTGGATGGACGGAAGAAACATTAACAGATGGGGCTGAATTGCCATAAACAATCCACCCGAGCAGGGTCTTAACTGCATAAGGTTCATCATCTTTCCCATGTCGTTGTCCATGACCCATTAAAAATTTTGCCTGATCCAAGCCCACTAAGATCTTTGGTTTAGCTTTGACTAGATCTGTTAGTGGCAGGCCACGAAGATGGGGATACAAGGACTTCAGAGCAGTGACATCAACTGTCTGACTTGGTAGTTCCAGTCCCTTAACAGTGTAAACGTTTTTGAGCAAGTGATGTTTTCGATTTCGAACACCAGACACCGTTACAGTAGTTCTAAATGATTGCTCACGCCTTAAAACACCTTTCGTCCATTGCATTGTCAAATCTTCCGGCTCTCCTTCTAACCCAAGTTCATCAAAAAGATCCTTTTCGATCATTGTCAAGGACGATCCATCGTCAAGAAAAGCAAAAGTGTCTACGAACTTGTTTTTTGGTCCAAAAATCCGAATAGGAACCACTTTAAAAAGAACTGGAAGCTTAGGACCAATATGGGAAGCATTTAGTTGAGAAGGTGGCACATAAGGAGCAGCTGCAATGCTCAAACTTGATTCTTGAGGTTGGGGAGCTTGATGCAGCAATGGATGATGACGACCAGAACAACCACTTGTTCCACAAGTTCGCTTTTTCGCACACTTTCTCCAATCATGTTTTTCAGTCTCTAAGCAAGTAAAACAAATTGCGTTGTCCTTAGCAAAAGCTAGCCTTTGTGCTGGCGTTAAAAATTTAAACATTTGACAATCCCTCAGTTGATGTTGTTTACGTCCACACTTAATACAGACAGAATTCATTGGTTTGTCTGTGCAAACAGGTTGATGAGTCAGCACACGACGAGATGATTTAGATGTTGAACTCCCTTGTTGATACATCTTCTTAAAATCAAACACTTCCAACGGTTTAAGCAAATCAGGAGGCAGTTCGATGACTTTTTGCTGAAGAAAATTTGCGAAATCCATTAGATTAGCTTTAGGAAGCGAAGACTTCATTTTCCACCACTCCTGATACAAACTTGCATCCAATTTGCATGTGAGGTCTGTCATGACGTATCCATTATTGAGATAAGAAACCATATTCATCGATTTCAGATCAGCCACGAAACCATTGACCTTAACTGACCACAAACGTAACAGAGGGTCACTTCTAGATTTTAGTGATGGAAGGCTTAAAAGATCTGCTGTTAAACCATGAACGAGAACATCTGAGCGTCCAAACACTGCCCTCAAAGAATCAATAATAGCCGTATCATCTGTAGAGTATCTGAGACGATCGCTAACAAGTTGATAAGCATCGCCCTTCAGTGCTTTTCGAAGGCGTGCAACATTCTCCTTGCCATTGAATCGACCTTCAATGGTGGTTGACTTGAATACTTCTTCAAAGTATGGCCATTCTCGTTTATTTTCTCCAGAAAAAGTTGGTAATTCCTGCACATTACTGCGATTGAGAATAGTTAATAGACTTGTCAAGTCGACTTGGGATGGTGGATCTTTTGGAGTATCTTTCTGGTTCGGTATCTCACTAAAAGATCTATGTGGCTTCGGATGGTTGTCTGAACTTACCAAAAAGGAACTGTGATTGGCTTGAATTTTTCTAATGATATCCATCTTTCCATTTAAAGCTTTGACTGGAGAAGAACTTGAAACAGGAACACTAGATTGTTGTTGAATAGGAATTTGAGAAGATTTGATATATTCTAATTTCATTTTTTCCATCTCAGCTCTCAGAATCGCAAGTTCCTTATCCCTTTCAGCAACTAATCCTTGAGCCACCACGGCGGCTTCTATCAAAACGTCCACAGAATCTACCAGAGAATTGTTATCTTCAACAGCTGGTTGAATCGAATCATCGACTACGCCTCCAGAAACAGGAACATTAATTTTACAAAATGTCACTCCACAATACCATGGAGTCGCGTCATCATAATTATCGGGATTGAAATTAACACATGCATAATGCCACCAGCGATGACAAATTTTACACAAAACCATTAATTCGTCATCCTGTTTAGTACATTCTGCAGCTGCGCAACTACGAACTTCTTGATCCATTTCAAATTAAGAAATTTAATTCAATTGCGTGAAAACGAATTCGCAATATAAAATAAAATAATGTTTCTGCAAGAAGTTTCTAGAACTTTTCCCCAACAAATAAATATCGCCGAACCTTCTAAATAATTCTTTCAAGAAAATCCAAATCCTTGTGAATTTTAGAGACGATTTTATTTTATCTAAAAAATTAATAAAATTATGTAACATATTCATAAATTCGTTTACAAACTACTTACATTGGTAATTTTAAGAATTTCAGAAACTTCTGGAAACTTATGTATTAATGTGAAAATATTATAAGAACAGAATTACCGATTTCAACAAAAGATTATTTTCAAATGACATCATTTATCTATAAATATGAAAGAAAGCGAAAATAAAAAAAAAACCAGGCTACTATGGTTTTGAAAACTAAGTTACTTTCAAACAAATACATTTAAATTCAAATTTGACTCGACAACAAAACCTAAGGCTACTATGATGAAGTTATTTTCAAACATGTAACTTAAAATTTGGCTCGATGACAGTGAATGTACAGAGTGATCATTGAGGTATAAAACTTCAAGTACATTAATGAATCACACAAAACTAAGAAACATGCTGGTAGTGGGCAATGAGTATAGACAAAAGAATCTACCTAGGCAGCCAGACAGGTGACTGGAACATCTCTTGTCGACCAAATCTGACCATTCCGAGGGACCAAATTACTCCGATCAATGTATGTCAGATGATATGAGAAGATGATTTGAAATCTGAAATCGCAAGAGACCGCCATCAAAGTAGGTAAGAACATTGACGAATCCTTTGATGTTGAAAAGGTCTTAGGAAAGGTGCCGCGTAACGTAATCTTGCAACTTCTTTGAAATCGTATTTAAAGCAATCGTATTTAAAGCAACTCGTACAGTTTTCATTTTCTCTAACGACAACATAGATATTATCAGCAGATCTTTAGGCGAGATGTGGCTGGCCGATTTCCCATTTCTCTAAAGGAAACTTTCCTTGGGTGATTTTCTGTCCAAGGTCTGTCATAGGTCTATCAAAAAAACAATTACACAAATTCTTTTGACGCCATTTGTAAAAATTATATTGCATTTACTGACATGGAGGGGGTCCTACTAACAAAAATCTCTAAGGGCTTAGAGATTTTTTAAGTGGGACACAAAATCTCACCAGAGGAGTGAGATTTTTTCCTGGAGATCACTGAGATTAATAGCGTTTTTCATTTACAAAAAGATTTGCTCTTTCCTTCAAAAGATTTGATCTTTTTGCATTTTTGGTGTTTCATTTAAATGAAAAGAGGGGGGAAAAGAGCAAATCTCACCAAGAAAGATGCCATCTCACAAATTTTGGAGATTTGATCTAAACACTGACACATGAAAACATTTTAATGGCCGATTTTCGTTTGCGCGTTCTTTTGTTGGACGGTATAGGTACATTATTGCACTCAAGAAAATACAAATTCATAATATATTTCATAAATCTAACAATTTTTTTACGAATTTGTATAAATGTTGAAGTAAACAAACATTGATAATGAACAATGATACTTGTAATTGAATGGAAGTGAAAAATATAAATGACGGCTAATTGTTTCTTGAAGCAAACAACAAACAAAGCTATGCTAGTGATTTTATGATGATCGTTTGGAACGCAGGCATATTATTCACACAGCCTATTTACAAAAATAAAACAGCTAAACATGTTTCATTTAAAAAAGCACTTCTTGATTCTCAGGGCAAATCTTTGAGATTTAAATGAAAAACGCTATAATTTAAATGAAAAACGCTATAAAAATAATGTTAGATTCGAATTCTCAGTTTTTTTTCTCGCTCTAAACATATATTTTTTGACCTTTTAAAATTATTGGTGTACTTTAATTTAATCAAAGATAAAACGAGCAAATTATTTAAGAAATACACTTCAAAATGATAAATAACAAAATATTTGTTTGATGTTTTTTTTTTTTTTTACTTTTTGATATGTTTTGAGAAATATGTCAAACTCAGTACCACAAAAGGATCCTGTTTCTGTCAAACTGACATTGAGATCTCAATGAGATTTTTGTTAGTAGGACGTGCCTATTTTCACATTATCCCAGTACTTTTGTGCCACTATATAACTATATACATATTGAACAAATATTTAAATACCAAAACGTTTTGAAACCTACTGATTTTCAAATCCTTACCAATAATGGTATAATGACTTAATTAACCGAGTGTAACATCATTTAATAATTCTTACTTGAGTTAAGCCAAAATACCTTTACAGATAATTAATATTACATAAACGAACATTCCGCGCAATATATGTACATAAATGTCGGAAGAATATTATTTTCGACAGTCGTTCAGCAACCGTGAAAGAGTGCAGATCGTTGGCGGCTTTCACAGTGTAAATTTCAACTAGATACGCGAGTGTGTTAAGTAGATAGTTTAACCTACCATTTTCAAGTGGCAATTTAGCCTAGGTGGTAGAGTGGCAGACGAAGGATCTGAACGGCGTGGGTTCGAGCCCCACTGTGGTCCGGGCTTTTTTTTAAATAATTTCTGGGAGAAGGTGACCAGAAATAGAGAGGAACTAGAAAGAGAGATGGGAAAAGCAACGGGGACATCGAAAGATGGTCCCCCAACAACAAGGAAGGCAGTTGGAGCATCAGGTGATGTGTCATCCGACAGCCAAATAGCGGGGCCATCAGGCCAAGCTCAAAGAGCAACTGCAGCCGAAAGAGCAACAACAACAGCAGCAGCAGCAGCACGACCAGTAAAGCCCAAAGTGGCAACAACAACAGCAACGACAACTACAACAACATCGTCATCGGCACGTGCCGAGGTCGGAACAAGCAGCATGGCAACTGCAAAAACATCAAGCCCTATTAAAGGGAAAAGTCCAGGAGCGGCATGTGTCGAAGAACCTGACCCACTGAAGAGAAGGCGCTATATCAGATATAAGCCAAATCTGGTTGTTAAGAAGCGCACCTCAGATATAGAGGCAGCGCAGAAAATAGGAGGGCGCGGACGGTCAGCCAAGTCATCGGCTCAGGCCAAAATCCAGAGGCAGCTGGACAGCTCCTCCAACGACGAAGATGACAACAACAACGACAACAAGGGAGAAGGCGACGAGGCTGAGGCTGATGTCGTAAACGTCAAAGAGGCTGAAGAAGAAGTAGCGAAGAACCCAGAGCCAGCCAACGAGATCGCCGACGTAACAGGCGAAGAAAACGTAGCTGTCGTAGATGCCGAAGAAGACATAATATCCTACATGTCAGTAGAAGGAGAAGGGCACTACGTCAGTGGCGAGATAGTGGATCTGTCGGAGGAAGAAGAGGACGAACAGATTGAAACACTGACGCAGCAGATTTCCTCGCTCATAGAGATGGTTGAATCTCTGAGAAAGAAGCAGGAAGCGAGAAGGGAGAAGGAGCGCCAAGTGACTCTTGAGCAGCGCACCCGCCAACAAGCGCTCCAAGAGCAACTTGAAGCTACGCAACAACAGAAGCCTCCTCAGGAAAAACGACCACTCCCAGACCAGCAGCAGCCACATAAGCCGCAATCAAAGAAGCAGCCACAACAACAGCTTCACAAACAGCAACAGCCTCAGCAGCCGCAGGCAAAACAACAACAACAACCACAACCACAACAACAACGACAACAGACACAGAAGCAGCAACAGCAGCAGCAACCAACGCAACAGCAACAACCGCAGAAGTCAGAACAGCAGCAGACCCAACAGCAGCCGATGCAGCAGCAGCAGAGACAACAGCAGCAGTCACAACAACAACAGCAACAACAGCAACAGCCACAAGCAAAGAAAGGTAAGGTGCCACCTATAAATACTTACAAAATGGAGATAAAAGAAACTATTGAAATATGTAGGTCGGTCGTAGGCAACAATTTTATAATTAAGCGGCTAAACGCAGACAGGCATTCTATTCAGTGCTCTTCTTTAGAGCACTACAGAAAAGTTAAAGACCTTCTGTCTCAAACTAAAACTGAGTATTATAGTTTCACCCCAAAGGAAGACAAGCTTCAAACAGTCCTCCTGAAGGGTATCGAATCCTCTACGGATCCGCAGGCGCTCTTAGCTGAGCTCCGTCAAGTGGCGAGCGACGATCTCGATTTTATCGGGGTAAGACCGTTTACCACAGTCAAAGCCAGACGGGAGAAACGGAAGTTACCATTCTTCCTAGTTCAACTCTCGCCCCAAAGCAAATTGAGTGGTCTAAGGAATATAACAGTCCTGGATTACCAAGTTGTACGATGGGAAAAATTAAACAAGCAGAAAGACATGCTGCAATGCATGAACTGCCAAGGGTTTGGACACATTGCAGTTAACTGTGGTATGGACCCAGTCTGCGTTAAATGTGGAGATACCCACAAAACAGGGGAGTGTAAACTCGGGCAAGATAGGGTCACAGATATGACCCAGTTAAAATGTGCGCTCTGCCGAGGCTCCGGGCACCCCGCAAACTATCGGGGATGTCCGAAGTTTCAGGAGATAAAGCAAAACAAAGCCCAAAAGAAAACAGTTGAGGTGAGACGCCCTGAAGTACGCCAGACAACAATTTCCGTCAATCCCGCAATTTCCTACGCCCAAATGGCGTCTGGAAAGGGAAAAACGGTACAGCCTCAACCACAGGTAGCCAAACAGGTCCAAGTGCCTACGGCTCCTGTGCCAGAGGCAGATCTGATGCAGGTGTTGCTGACCATTCATGGTCAGTTAACCGACGTGCAAAAACAGATCAGGGAGCAGGCGGCTAGGGTGGATTACCTCTACTCTATTCTGCCGGCAACGCGAAATGGTTAAAGGCGCGCTGCCTGAGCGACCCTTTAAGATCCTAGCTGTGAATGTAAATTCGCTGATTAGGACCGAACGTAGAGCAAACCTCTTTCATTTGCTGCAAGACCAAAGTCCTGATGTGTTTATGGCTAGCGAAACTAAGCTAAACCAGAAACACAAACTGACTAATAAAAATTACAATATCGTAAGAAGGGATCGGCCCAACTCCTCACAAGGGGGTGGGGTCGCAATCTTCATACGAAAGGGTATTAATCATAAAGTTATATATAATAGTGAAGTGCGAAGATTCGGGTTGCTAGAAGCCTGCATCGTTTGCATTCCTCTCCAGCAGGGGAAAAGAATGTACGCAATCGCGGTGTACGCACCTGACGCACCTCAGCCAGCTAATTTTATCGCAGAGCTCGAAAAACTTTTCGAATGCTTAAGACTGAACTTGGATGAGAATTATTATCTCATGGCAGGGGACTTAAACGCCAAACATGTAGATTGGGGAAACCAAATTCAAAATCCTAGAGGGAACCATCTTTTTAATTGGATGGGTCGATACAGTGTTGAGTGTAGGATCGACCTTCTGGCTACAGATAGACCGTCATTTCCGAGAAGTGGTAGTTTTCTGGATCTTTTACTGCTTGACACACGACTTGTTATAACTGACGCAACAAATCAACAGACAAGAAACTGTTTACGAACAATTGAATACGACAGTGATCACTGCGGACTTGCCACCGTAATACAGCTTCCGAGCGACCTTGTGGAGTTGGATGAGTATGTGCCTGTGCACTCTTACAATTTCAGTAAGACGCGTTGGCCACGCTTCTCCAACGCCTTGGCAAGAGAAATACGTTCCGATGACATTTCTCCACCAAATGACAGAAACCTGACGAACGTCGAGATCGACGGGTTCCTGACTCAAATGGATACGACTATAAAACGAACAATAGACAGAACAATCCCAAAATATAAGGAACAAGACCCTACTGGTTTATACAAGAACGCGACAATCGACGCACTACACCGACAAAAAAGTGGACTGCTGACTAGATTGAAACTTCTGTACAGACGTTTCACGGACACACGTGATCTGGAGATTAGGACATTGAAGTCGTCGATCAAAAACATTAACGTTCTGATTAGACAAAACTATAGATTATCTATTAATTTATATTGGGATAACAGAATTCGGGCCGTTAATTCTAGCGACCCTAGTATGTTTCCCCAAATAAATAAGATATTTAGAAGAAATGATCAAAACGATCTTCCATGTCTTAAACTCCAGAGGACAACAGATAACGAAGACGTACTAACGATTGCGGGAATTGATCCGGAAGGTGCCGTTTTCGATGATAATTATTATATTATAGAAGATCCTCAGGAAAAGGTAGAGGCTGTAGGGGCTGCTTTCCAGCAAGTGTATAAGGTGAATGCTAGCATTCGTCCGAATCATGACCTGGAGAACAGAGCCTTACTGCACAACTTCTACCTTGGAAATAACATAACGCAATGGCGATCTGAGAATACTGGTTTCACCGGGTTCAATGACGAAAATTTGGCAAACGCCACCATCGCCGAGCGAAATGGACCCAGTTCATTGTTAATTTCGAAGGTAGAACTTCAGTTAATTTTTCAAACATTAAAGAAAAAGAAATCTGCGGGGGTCGATGGTATACCCAACATTGTGTTACGACATCTCCCTGAGGAAGCCATAGACATTTATACCACACTGTTCAACAACGCATTGAATAATGCATATTATCCAGTGAGTTGGAAGACAGCTGTGGTCCATCCTCTCCCCAAAAAGGGAAAGGACAGCTCCAATCCGGCAAATCTTCGGTCGATAAGTCTTCTTCCAAGTATCAGTAAGGTATTCGAAAAGATTCTCAATAGAGCTCTGTTCAAGTGGGCTGAGGACAAGAATATTATTCCAGACAATCAGTTTGGCTTTAAGGCGGGGCATGACACTATTCATGCCGCGTCTAAGTTAGTTTCTGATGTTCAATGGAACAAAGCAAAAAATCAATGCACGGGTGCCGTTCTGGTTGATTTAGAGAAGGCTTTCGACACCGTATGGTTAGAGGGTCTTTATCTGAAATTAACCAGATTTGGCATAAGTAAACCACTGTTGTATATGCTTCATGACATGCTCAATGGTAGAAAGTTTGTTGTCAAAAGTGGCAATGTAACTTCGACCACAACTTTTGATATTAAAAACGGTCTACAGCAAGGAGCTGTGAACTCGCCGATTCTTTTTAGTATTTACACCAGCGATCTGATAGGTAGTCTCACTCATGCGATTGCGTATGCCGATGACCTTGTAGCGTACAGGACGGGTCCAAAAGTTGAAGTCATCAAAAATCTCTTGCAGCGTGACTTCGACCAGATTCAGCGATATTGTGATGACTGGAAGCTAAAAATTAATTTTCAGAAATCAGAAACTATCCTGTTTAGAACCCCTTTGTCTAAGGCTTCTAGGGATACAAGAAAGAACTGGAGAAATCTAGTGATCGTTGGACCAAGTGGACATCAACTGACGAGTAAAGATGTAGTAAAGTACCTTGGTATCTGGCTAGATCAGTATCTATATTTCAATCGACATATAGATGCTGCTCTGGCCAGAGCTAGGGGAGCGTTTGCTCTGACAAGACGGTTGTTTTATAGCAGCCGCCTTGAAAACAGGGTAAAAGTGATTTGCTACATGGCCCTCATCCGGCCGATGATTGCCTATGGGTGCCCTGTGTGGTTTAACGTTGCCCCATCTCAAATGGAAAAGATTCGGGTGTTTGAGAGGCAGTGTCTTAGGACCTGTCTTGGATTACACAGAACACCAGAGTCGGAGTACAAACATTATTATGCCAACGAGGTCTTATACAACGGGGCCAATATAAACAGGATAGATAACTTTTTAATTAAGCTGATTCGGGGTCACATTGCAAGAGCGATGACCTCAGCCAATGGACTTATTTTCGGGGCTTACTACCCCAATGAAGAATATAGTGAGAGCGTTTGTCTTAACGGTTTCATCCCGCCCGAGACATTCCTCTATTTAGATAGTCGGGGGCTTATACAGGATAGATTGGCGGTTCCGTTAATCTACCACGTCGGCCGTAGAACTGTGGATCGGCGAATCCTGTATGGTCGAGACGTCGGCTCTGGGAACGGAGCAGAGCGTCTGCGGTTCAGTAGAGCTGTGCCCCTTCGGGACAAAAAGGACTTGAATAAGCAAGTTAAAAAATACTGGTGGTTGGGTGAACACCTTGATATTGATGGTTAGTCAAAGTTGTTGCCTTGGCCGACCTACGTATTTTTAAGGTAGATTAAGTAGGACAGTAACGGTGGCACCAAAAAAAAAATGTTAAAAATCCATAAAATCGTTTGTCTGTGGGTATGCGCATTTGGCGCTGTTACATATGCATATATGTCAATATATGCATATGTATAAGCGTGTGGGCATATACATAGGTTGCTTCAAAAAAAAAAAAAAAAAAAAAAAAAAAAAAAAAAAAAAAAAAAAAAAAAAAAAAAAAAAAAAAAAAAAAAAAACAATATACTGCTGGTGGCTGTTCTAGTTTTAAGTTATTTTAAGTATTTTTAAGTAGTTTTAAGTTATGTACGTATATTTACGTATATTTTAGTTTTATTTAGGTTAATTTAGTTTTATTTAGGTAAAGGGTAGTTTTAAGTTTTTAAATAAATAAAAATAATGTCATGGAAAACAAGTTTTTAAAGAATTTTCTTGTTTAGGTTTAAGTTATATTGAATTTTAAATTTAAACTAGTCTTTACGCCGAAAGGCATTTTTAAATATAGTTATAGTATAATTTAGAGCGCCCGTATGGGGCCAGTAAGTTAGTTAAGTTAATATGTAAGCTAGTTGTTTAAGATTTTTTGTCTAGCATTAAGATATATAATATAAGAAAATGGAAAAATAAAAAATGAATTAAAATGAAAAAAAATGAAAAAATATTATTTTCGATCACTAATCACCCACAATGATATTCATTTGTCCCAATGTTAAATTATAACTTCAGATAACAAAACTAAAAACTCTGAGAATATCTTCTTTTGTGAAACATAAATTCCTAAAATTGACATTTCCGTCAATGCAGAGTATACTCGGGTACATTTACATTGCATTGGTCAAGCGGAACTCCGCTTTTTATTTTTATGTTTATGACTATTAAGGACCAGAAATGCATTATTTAATAAAAAAAAAATAACTGACAATCGTATAAAATGAAGACCTTATCATGCCCACGGGATCAGCAAGCAACGAAACAAGAATGGTTATATGGTGTGCTTTTATTTTGGGTATTAGTATACTTTACACCAAAATGTATAAGTATTGGGATTTTCGGTTGTGCATGGTATCTTAGATGATGAGCAACACCCAAAATGCAACATAATTATTAAGGTTCAATTTAACTTTCAAGTTGAGAATTTCATTGGCAATATGTTGAGATGATTATCGACTCTTTGGGCAGAAACAAAGTCAAACACTAAGCATTTATTGAATTTGGTGTTTTTTTTATATGAGATTAAAGGTGCGGTTTGATTTTGTATTTTTTTTTTTAATTTTCGGACTTGGGTCAATAGCACCTGGAATATAAATTTAACAAATTTATATAATTATCGTGTAATATCATCTTAAAATGACTTTGGTGAACGAGGAGGAGTAATTTTATTATGACCATTATATTGATGAAAAAGACTTCCTATAAATGTTAAGTGCATTGGCATGTTTTATCTGAATTGATCGGGAGTTTTGGAAAAAACACATGATACTCTAATTAACTCGAAGAAATACTATACATTAATTGAGTTAACCGTTTGACAATTGTATATAAAACTTATTGTAATTTCGGAACTCGGAATTTTAAGTATTGAGTTTCACCGCTGCGGAGCTGGCATCAAATGTAATAAATGTAATTGGTGTGGCTTTACTGAAAAGTGTTGAAATGACTATTTAATTTATAAACACTGGTTTAACTTAAAAATAGGACCTTGATCGATTCAGAAGTGACTTTCTGTTATAGCGTTTTCATTTGGTGGTTCGGAGTAGTTCGGAACTACTCCGGCAGATTCTGTTTACGTTCATATGGCACTAAATGACAGTTCGAGTTCTGAAAAGAGGAGAAACTCAATTCCGGACTTGAAGTCAGAATCAAAAACAGAATCACGCATACTTGCACAGATTTAAATATTCAAATCGTCAAATGTCGTTATTTTGTTATTTGTTTTGGAAGAGTGAAGGAGACAAATATTTTGCTTCTTGAAATAAATAAATTGTTCTAAATAAAGCCAATTGATTTAAAAAGCATCTAATAGAAAAAAGTATT
This sequence comes from Baccha elongata, assembly GCA_951217065.1. Classification (NCBI taxonomy): domain Eukaryota; kingdom Metazoa; phylum Arthropoda; class Insecta; order Diptera; family Syrphidae; genus Baccha; species Baccha elongata. Next base: position 173,775,494 of record OX578272.1, read on the forward strand.
GGCTTTAAAAAAAGATATAAAACTTAGTTGTAGGTATTACCGTTATTTTTTAATATTTGTTTTAAATTTTTAGCACTGTTTTTATAAAATTGCCCCTCCCGCCCAAACGGAGGGAGATAGACCCCCCCACCCATAGTAAAAAATGCTTGTATTGAACTGTTCTACAAAAAACCGTTATTTCTTTCAATTCTTGTCGCCAAAGTTATCTTACTCTCCCCAGGCATTTAACTGATTCGAAGAACCTCTGAAGCCATTTTGAATTCAGCGATTTTAATTTAGTGATTTCACTACCATAACAAATAAAGTAATTAATTAGGCCGCATGTTGATTGTGTCATTGTTGCCTATAAAAAGTAAATATTGTGACTGATATGTAAATCCTAAAACAAACCATGAGCACAAGCAATATAAATTAACAAATAGCGATTGTAATTTGTTGCAGTTTCAGATGAGTTTAATCTACATCAATCAAATCTTGTTAAGCTTGATTATTTTAGTTACATTGCATCTTTTACTTGCATTTCAAATTCAAGGTTAACTAATTTAAAATTGTGATTATGTCATGATCATGGTGACTTAAGAAAGTGCACATGAATATCTAAGTTTTTTAAACTTCCATTCTTTTTATTTCTCTTGTCTTTGTTAACTCAAGAATAATTGCTAAAGGAGCAAAAAAAAAAACAAGTCGATAGTAACGACATCCTATTAGAAATATTTGAAACTTACTTTTGAAAAAGATGGTTTCCCTATGTGTATAAACTCAATGGTAGCACTTAGCTACACTCAAACATCTCATGTGTGGGCAGGTGCTCTTATAACCTGTCTAGCTTTATCGACAGAATTTAGAAATGAGCTTTGAAATTAATAGAGAAGACAGGACTATATCGAGGACTCTAAGGCAAACGTTTGCATCGCTAGAACATCGTCGCGTCGTACAGTTTTTTGCCTTTCTTTATTTTATTGGTACTTTTATAAAGAATGTTCCAAAGAAATACCCAGTTGCATTCATGAAAAGATTCAACCGTAATGATCGCACTGCAAGCCCATATTTGGACATACACGTGCCGCCAAGTACACAAATTTTTTTGTTAGCCGCACAACACGAATTTGGAGGAAAAAGTTTAGCAATCATATATAAAAATAAACAACACTTAATTGATAGAAAATCTAAACGCAGTGTGTACTAAAGAACTTCATCAGTTCTTGCAACTTGTAACACAATTGAAGTTACTCAAATACAAAAAATAGCAATTAATAAAATATAAAAAAGTTATATTGCATCGGCCGGGAATCGAACCCGGGCCGCCCGCGTGGCAGGCGAGCATTCTACCACTGAACCACCGATGCTTCTGAAAAAGTGCTTATCTAATAAATAAATGAAGTAGGAAGATACCAACGGTATACGGTATATTATACGTACATATTATATTTATTCTGTAAAGATTGTTAGATTGTTTTTTCTTTTTCAAATCGATTGGACTAATTAATTTCGAATGGCAAAAATGCCTTTTTAATGCACTATAGTTCGTCCAGAAAAGATTGTCAGTACAGGAAAGATAGGACGTTTGCATCTTATTTTGGCAGCATCGAACTGCGTAATATGCATAATAAATCGTTTCAAGTTATATTGAAACAGTACCAGCGTTACCATCTGGTGGGTAAAATTATATTAGCGCTTCCGACACCATTTTTCACAAAACATTAAACATTTCACTTATAATTTTGTTGTCACTTTTTGCACTTCATTCTTTTTGAGCACAAATAGGTTATGGGGGATGTACGACTTTTATTTTAAGCACATAATTATGAACACAGCATCCAACCTTATAACAAAAGTCTTCACATTGAGTGATCAGGAGTTCCACTCGGCTAACGAGAACAAGTCACCCAGATTCTCGTAGACAATGGCTACCCAATGAATATTATTAGACCGACAAAAACATAAAGCTCCTGATTCTGTTCAGAGTTTGGAAAGAGAGATAGGGGTCCCTAAATTATAAGAAAGATAGGTATGTCTCTAAATTATAAGAAAACTTCAAAGAAATAATTAAAAAGAATACCGAAGATGTCAAATTAGCCTACAAGTCTACAAACACGCTAGCACCGCTTTTTAGCACTTTAAAGCCAAAAAAAGAGAAAGATAAGTGCACCGATGTGGTATATAAAATAAATTGTCTAGGCAACGAAAAAGAAAATTGTGACTTATGCTATTTAGGAACTACAAAACAATATCTGCTTACCACATCATAGAACGCGGACATAAACCAGATTTTGACAGGACGGAAATACTAGAAACGGAGCGACATATTTCAAAGCGGTATACACTAGAAACCCTCCATTCATAAATAACAAAAACAACATGAACCGCAAACAAGACTCACAAAATATTTCATCTGTTTACTGCTCACTGGTGACTGGGAGGAAACCATGACAAATCTTCATTTTGAAATGTTTAAGTAAACAAATAAAATAAATTTATATATACTTTTTATCTTTGTTTTATGTAACTTTTTTTGTAAATTCAAGTAAGTTTCTAATGTTCCGCTATAAGTGTGTATAATGTTTATATTTGTCCATTCCATTTTGTTAATAAAAGATCCCCTGAAGAAGATGGCAACCAACGTCGAAACGTTGGGAAAGAAATGAAATCTTTGTTTCATTTATAAAAACATTGCGACCAAAAAAGCCGAAGAAGAAAAAGCACAATATTCTCAACTTACACGTTTACTCACATTTGGTCAAAAACTCACTAGAAAAACTTTTATTTAAGGATTAAGTAAGGAATTACAAAAACAATGCTGTGGTGGCTATGTGTTTTGTAAAAGATTTCAGGGGCTTTTTTGATTTTTGGGTTCCCATGGAAAATAAGAAGGTCGGACTGGTTTAAAAAAGGTCTCCCATAATACATGTACTGACAATCTTTTCTGGACGAACTATACCTAGTAGGTAGTAGTACGGCATTGTTTTTGTAATTTCTTTATTAATGGGACTTTCCATTGGTAAATGGTATTTCCATATGTGTATAGTAATGGTATGTACATAACATTTGTGAAATGTTTTATTGTGTAGTGTGTAAGTATGCAGTATACCTACCGCACGGCATCATCCTTATAACGAGCACTTGATGAACCTATGCGTGGACGTTTCGGAGGTAAATAATCGATACTTATTAACGCCAAAAATATATTTATTTTTTTATTTTAATCCGTCATCAGAGCTTATGAGAGAGTACAAAATTTCGACACGCTGAACACTTCTTTGATTTTCTGTGTGATTTTACTTATAATTTTTTAACTGTTACATTTTTTTGCCATCATGTTTTTTTGTTTAAAAATAAAGACCATAGTACCTAGGTAGGTACAAAATAAAGCGATTCCATAAGACATTTTCTAAAAAAAAAACTACCTAGTAAAATGCATCACTCAACGTTGGCAACGGTTTTTTTCTGTAATCGTAATGTCATGTTTGTTTTTTATCTTCTATCATTCGATTTATTTTAATTATGACCCCTTCCATTTAGGCTTTAAAAACATATTAGGTATTTGTCCAACTATAGTTTCAGGTAATCATACAAAAAACCCTTCAAGTAGATTTATATTTTATTATCCTTTTGATCTGGAAGGAATTTGAATATAGCAAGATCTACAGAAACCAAATTGGATCTTTTTTTTCTTGTATCCATGTATATAATGTACATATTATATATATTATATATACTGGATCATATCAGAGTGCATAATAGTCAGAAACTATTTACCAATAGAAGGAACTTGACTTAAATTAAATATAAAAAATTAGATTCAGCTATTAAAACGTCGATTTTATCGATGAACACCATTGAATAAAGATGTTTATTCTTTTATGAACATCCTATTTCCCAAAACGATTCTGTTGCTATCGCATTATAGCAACCGCAACTGGAGCCTGAGTTGTGCTATCAATTATTGAATGTACACAAATTTAATATCACGAACACAACGTAACTTTATGTTTTTAATAATCGATTAATAATAAATTATATAAATGACAAAATGTTCTCTAGAACTTAATAAATACTTTCTAATCACTCACCTCTTGTTAAAGTTTGCGACATTTTCCATCGAATGCCTTTTATGTTTATAAAACATATTTTCCAATTCAAAGAAATCTGCATGGGTAATTTTGGCGATAACGACGATGCTATAGTAAATCACTTGTTATTGTAATAATTGAACCCGTATTCGTTATAGGTATTAAACACAGAATTGTAAATTTATAAAATTGAAAATTCACACAGCACTTCGAATATCAAAAATCAAATTTAAAATTGTAAACTGAAATGTCAAATGATTTGACTTGAGTGAATGCGTTCAAGGAAATTAAGAACTTAAAGCTGGATCTACAATAGTTTTTGTTCTTTGTTATTTGGACCGCCCGCCAGTCAGTTGAAATTTTCATACAAACGACCAAAAAAAGAAGTTCCAGCTAAAAACGACCCAAAAGCGGTATCAACTCATAGTGTTAAATAGTGTACTAATTCCGCCATTAAAATTTAAATGAAAACGACGCCATATTCGTGTGGAGTGGATTTGTTTTGTAAAATAAAAGTAGTTTCATAACTATTTCTACTAAAATATTTCAAGAGTAAATAATTGATTAAAAAAATCATATCACTATTACCATTGGGCCATATTCATAGATGTGTGACAAGTTCTTATTAAGTTGTTTTTAAGCTAAACTCGAGTTTTTGCTATGCATAGAAAATTTAAACCCAAGTCTAAACGAAAAACTCGAGTCTAGCTTTGAACTGCACCAAACTCATGTTTAAGTTGTATTTAACTCTGATAAACGTCAGAAATAGGTACACAAATGAAATAATTTGTTAAGGGTCGCGAGTGATTTTCTTTTTCTTGCAAATAAAATGTTGGTAATTACCACTTTACGAACAAAAAACCATTCCGACTGACGAAATCCCGACTGACTAACTACTTTTTTTTGGTATGGCAATTTAAACTGAATTTTTCAATATAAATTAATTGCAAAAATGTTTCATAATTTTATATAGGTATCGTTTTTACCGGCTATTTTTCATGTATTTAACTTCTTATTTGGGGTAGCTTTTTTAGTATTCAATATTTGTTCGTCAAAACCTTTTCTGTAGTCAGTCCCGCTCACGAAACTTCGTTGCTCCGCTTAGGGTATGTCCAGTCGTCTGGCAGGCGCCTGAGTCCAATGTTTCCTTATTCCACAACACCTTGGTGGCCTGCTTCACGGGTTCAAAGGATTTTGACTCCCTTTCTGTAGTCAGTCCCGCTCACGCAACTTCGTTGCTCCGCTTAGGGTATGTCCAGTCGTCTGGCAGGCGCCTGAGTCCAATGTTTCCTTATTCCACAACACCTGGGTGGCCTGCTTCACGGGTTCAAAGGATTTTGACTCCCTTTCTGTAGTCAGTCCCGCTCACGCAACTTCGTTGCTCCGCTTAGGGTATGTCCAGTCGTCTGGCAGGAGCCTGAGTCCAATGTTTTCTTATTCCACAACACCTGGGTGGCCTGCTTCACGGGTTCAAAGGATTTTGACTCCCTTTCTGTAGTCAGTCCCGCTCACGCAACTTCGTTGCTCCGCTTATGGTATATCCAGTCGTCTGGCAGGCGCCTGAGTCCAATGTTTCTTTATTCCACAGCACCTGGGTGGCCTGCTTCGCGGGTTCATGGGAATTTAACTCCCTTTCTGTACTCAGTCTCGCCCACGCAACTTCATTGCTCCACTTAGGGTATGTCCAGTCGTCTGGCGGGCGCCTGAGTCCAAAGTTTCCAAATTCAACAGTACCTGGGTGACCTGTTTCGCTTCCTATTTTCTTCCTTTTCAATTCCTATCTAAAATACTTAGTGTAAAAGCAAAAAAAAGGACAAAAAAGTGCTAAAAATCGGGATTTTTTATTCGTACCAATCGGATTTTGGCAGTCGGGATTTTTCAATCTGTCCAGTCGGGATTTTGGCAGTCCCCATTTAATACAGCAGCAGCTGTCAAGTGTTTGTTGTGTTCTGAAAAACATTCATAAATTTATGAAAAATTATTTTAAACTTTTAAATAAATTTTGAATTTGATTTTTAACGAGACGCACATGCTTCGTAGGTATTCTTCAGTTCACATTCATTTTGAAAATGTTTTTCGATTTGCTTTGAAATCAGAATAGTTAAACCCTGATTTTGTCTATATATAATATCATTAGTCCTAACGCCGCTACCGGCATCACTACGGCCAAAATTGTCATATTATAGTCAGTCATGCCGCACCAGATAAGAGATTCTGAAAAATAAGAATTTATTTCAATCCACAAAAATAGATTTGCATCGGCCGGGAATCGAACCCGGGCCGCCCGCGTGGCAGGCGAGCATTCTACCACTGAACCACCGATGCTTGTGTAATTTAATACTCCCCCGCTCATCCAGCGACATTTTTCATATCTACATTTTGCACAATAGACGTCACGTAACTTTTGTTTTCTTTGTTTCAATTCAATCGAATACAAATAAAATAACTATAACAAATTTCCTGTAGTTCACCGACCTGAATCTTTGACACAGAGCAGTTGACCCTGAAGACAGCTTATTTAAGTGCAAAATTACCTCATCAATCGCCACAGCAAGTGACTCGAATGTTCATGGGAGCGCATTTTAGAACAAAATGGAACAATTCGCAATTCCGTCACACATGAACCACAAACTATGATAAAAATCGTTACACAAGAAATAAAAACAACTCATTTATTTAGTTTCTTCATCTTCCAGCAATGATTTTAAATTTATTTTTAAACATAACAACAATAAATAATACACCAATAGCAATTGTTAGTAATTGGACATTTATGATTTTGGAGTCGATGAGTGATTTTAACATATCATTAATTGATTTATCTCGTTGTTCGCCGCCACAACAATTATCCATAATATATTGATTATGGCTTATGTTAAATTATTTATCTTGATGTTTAATGTTGGTTTGTTTATTTAGTTTCTTTGTGCAATAAAATTACACACTTTTCACTTTTCTTTTAAAAATTTGAATAAATAAACCATCAGAGCATCAGCTGGCTAGCGATGACACATCAAATTTGACATTTTGGTGAAAACGTTCAAAGAAGAAAGAAATTGTATGGTGGTAATAAATTTTTGGCATACTTTCAGGAAAATATATGATATGAGCAGCGTTCATTACTAAAACTTTTTGTGGTTCGGTCTTATGGCACTCACATTGGTGGGTTTTGAAATAGTCTGCTGAAATCTCTGAAAATCTCTGATATTAATTGCACTCAGACTTCTCAGGGCATTCGGCATAGAATAATATATAAATAGAACATCAACGCAGGAGGCTCCAGCCACTTTTGCCTACAAATATTCAAAACAATGGATTTTTCAAAATCGATTGTTTGTTCAAAATTAGAGCAGTGACCCGATTCGGGAATACGAGCCTGTCGGAACGGAGCCACAGTGGGTCCAAATGGAGTTTGGCGTCGCAAAAATTTGTAACTCTTAAGCCGCGTATCGACTACGCGCGTATCGACTACGCGCGCGCAAACCATCGAACATTGGCTCGCGCGGCAGCCGCGAATAACCTGGTTGCCGCGCGCGGCAGCTCGAACATCGCCGCGCACGAACATGATTAGCCGCGAGCCGATTTCGATGGATTTTTGTGCGCGGCAAGCGTGTGGCTCGTGAGCAATTGGGACGGTGTTGAATGCTTTTCTATGTTCGTGGTTAAGAAAACAAAACAGACTGATGGTTAAGAAACAAAAAAAAAGCTGTTCTGGTTAATATCAGTTTATAAATTGATATTCTGTGTTCGTTTGGTTCCAAAAGCAAAGTAAAATAACAAAAAACTAATAAATAATTTTGTCTCGCAAGCAATTGGATCATGTGCCTCGCGCGACAGCCGCGCTGTATCCCAAAATTCTCATAAATTGGCTCGCGAGCCAAACTTTTGATTTGCCGCGGTCGAACATTTCTCGCGCGCCAGCCGCGCATAGTCGATACGCGGCTTTATGTTTCTTAGAATAATTAAGTGAAATTTGGAATATACTTCCTTAGATATGTAATAAATCAATTCAAATGCAAATTTTAAGAATGCGTCTTGTTTTTATAAAAAAATATAAAATTCAACCAACCAGTTTTTGAAATATTAAATTTCCAAGAACCCTAACTAAAAAATAATTAAAATTTAAACTAAGCATTTTTGCAAAAGGTTGGTATTTTGATCTGATGAGGTCACTTATAAGTTTTTTTTTAATTATTCGGTGGAAATTGATTCAGTCATTCACGAGAAATTTCAAAAAAACAAAAACCGGTTCTTTGGGAGGTACCGTTAATAAGCTTTATAATTTTTTTTGTTTGAAACCGTTACAAAGACAACAAAAAAAAAACTGTTACTAATTTTTTTTAAGAAAATCGTTGGAGCCGTTTTAGAGAAAAATAAGATTTTTCATAACGGGTATATGGCAGGTACCGTTAATTTTTGAGCTAAAAAAAACAATTTCTCCTTTTAGAAATTGTCTAAGAACCTTACATACAAAATTTTAAGATACAAACAGACTGACATACAGACCAACGTTCCGGACCCAATTTTTTTGTCTTTTATATCTCCGTAGAGTCTTTTCTAACTGTCGCAAACAAATAGTTTGTCTCTAATAATATCTATAATCCTAAGTAAAAGCCGAAAGCTTTTGCTCTTATCATGTTAGTAACAATTTTCAATTGTATATGAATATTTTAATAAATAAATAAAAAAATCCTAGTAGAGCTGAAGGGAGTTTTTTGTACTTTCTGCAACTCATATTGCCATTATTGCTCAAAGAGGTGCAGATTGGTGCAAAACATTTTTTTATTGTTTTTTTTTTTTTTTTTTTTTTTGTATATTCAGTTTTTATATTTCAATTTTCTTATAACTACTTACTTGCTAGACAAAAACCTTAACAACTAGCTTACATATTAACTTAACTAACTTACTTTTATTTTTCTTATTGATAAAATGCTGAGAAATCAAACGCACTATTAAAGTAAACAGCGGAAGGCAAAGCGGAACCTTTTAAAACCTTAACCAAATATTAAAAAGAAAAAAAAAAAAAAACAAAAGCATGTTAAGAAACATTTTTCAAACAAGTTACTTTTTTATTTTCATGGTTTAAGCTTACATTTTAAGCTTTCCAACAATTTAAAACACTTGTATGTTTGCATAAATAAATCTTCACACAGCTCTGTCTTGCTAGCAACTCTGACAGACATTTTGTTTGAACGGACTATTTTTTTTATAAAATTTTGTTTGCACTATAAAATTTGTTTTTATTGATTTATTTTCATTAAGATTAAAACTTTCATAATGAATTTGAAAAAAAAAAAAATCATTTATGAGACGCAAAATGTCATTTGGGCCCACTGTGAGGTGTCCCGACGGTTATTTTTCCACTTTTTAATTTTTAGTAATTAAACAAAGAGAAATATTTGAAATTAATAATAAAGTATAGATCTATAAAGTATTGTATTTTTTAAATATTAAATATCTACTTTGCAAAATACTATTGAAAACAAAAGCACTGCACGCAGTGACGCGGGCGTTTTTACAGCACATGTATTGCACAAACTTTTTAAACTTTAGATGGAACAACAAATCGTCCAGATATTTCAATGATATATAAATTAAGCAGAGCTTAGAAAAAGTACATAATTTCTATAGTTTCTATAGTTCCATGAGCACTCTTATATAGTGTTTTTCAATAGGGACATACACAAATTTATTTTAATGTTAACGCACCCTTAAGCTATTACATATGACCAATATTTGTATATCCCTCTAATAGTAATATCGACATGGCATTTTCCCTTGGTGATCTTTTGATAACCAACGCCATATACATTCAATCCTAGCTCTGCAACGGCGACACTTTCCGAGTTCCGATATGTTCTATAACAATTGCCCAGTTTATATTTCTATAAGATTTCAGTGATCTCAGTACGCTCAGAAATATAAACACAATTTCTTAGTGAAAAAAGCTAAAAATGTGAAAAACTGAGCCTGAAAATGTTTGGAATCGCTTGCTTGCTATATTTAATTGGCTGAAAAGAGAAAGAGAATTCTTGTTCAGTTGAAATGACGGAGCAAATTTGTCGAACTCTTAGAAGTATAAACTCGCCTAATGAATCAATCAATTTTAAAAGGTCAGACAATGTTTACATTTTGACCATACTTACATTACAATGCTTCAATATAATAGATACATAATTATAAATGTTTTCAAATTATTGGGGTTCCCCGATTTTGAAAAAATATATACATACATATCTACATACATAGATACAAAGTTTATTTTTTAAGAACATATAACATAACATGACTTTTTTAGCTTGAAACAAATATTATAGTTTTATTCAAAACAAAGTACTTTTTTTTAGCTTTCATATTTCACTTATCTCCAATGAAAATTATTTAAAATTTCTGAAACCGTGCGGCAGTAGATTGTAGACAGATGTGCACAACACTTCTTTTGGAGGATCTTCTGCCCTCGCCACATAAACTGGAAAGTCTTCTGCAGCAAATTCAATTAAAAATTGACGACAAACACCACATGGTGGCGTCAAAGTGTCTTCTTGATATGCAACCACTGCACATGAATCGAACTCTTTGTAACCTTCACTTACTGCCTTACAAATGGCTGATCTCTCAGCGCAAGCGCCCGGTGTAAAAGCTGCATTTTCCACATTACAACCACTAAAGACCTTGCCACATTTTGTACGCAATGCAGCACCCACAGCAAAATTACTATACGGCACATATGCGAACTTCCTGGCAGCGATAGCGGTCTCGATCAAATCACGATCAGCTGGATCTGTAATAGACAATTTTAGTATTTGCTATAACAGTATACTCAAATTCACTTGTAATTCTTTTATATACCTAATTCACTGAAATGCTTGGTGCAATCCATGTATTTATTGCCACTCATTTTTTATTTGATTATTTTTAGTTTGGTTTGCAGAACAAATGCAGAAAATTCACTAATAATGTCACTACGCGACGTTTGCAATCTAAACTGAACTTGACTAGGTGCCTGTCTACATAATATCTAAAATTTGCAATAATAACTGAAAAATTCTTTATTTCTCATTTAATTATGGAATACGATTAGCTAGACGAGCAGTTAACGAGTGTGGGGTGCAAGCAAACACTAAAGACCAACTAAAAGATATAAAATAAATATTAACATATTGGTATGAAAAGAGCTACAAATTAAGGGTCTATGATCTAAAAAAATAATAACAATAAAAAGGGGCTATTATCGCATGCGCATTGGATTGTAAAGAGAATATTATGATATGAAAAAAAATACAATCTTGATGAATATTTATAGAAAAAAGTTTTGTCTAGTGAAAGTAGTTTTTTCTGTTGTCACAATTTTTCAAGGTTATGGACCGTGAAATGTTAAAATACTCCAAATACATATATGCTAGGTACCTATGCTACAATGAATGTCAGGTTAACAAATGTTTACATATATCACTTTAAAAACCTAACAATTTGTTTAATAATAATTTATTATACAATTTGGAAGCGATAAGATTAAGTTTTTATTATAGGTATAGTATATACATATATGTATGTATAAGTATTTATTGCAATAAATAAATATGATTAGGTACGAAATAAGTAATTTTTTTTTAGAGTAGGTATGGGCATGGAAATAAAATGATCATATGGCATTTCATCAGAATCTCATGCTTATAAGATCTCTCGCAAAAAAAAAAAAAAAACAACAAGGTAAATAAGAATTTTTTAACTCAATGTCTGTTAATTTTTTCCCCGACGACGTTAATGAGCTCAAATAAGACCACCGACATACCCACTTTACCGGTTCACCCCATGATAAGCTTGTAAAGTTCGCTGGGTTGACTTAAGAAAGTGCCGGGTGGAAAGCCTACCGGTTTAAAATTATTTCATGCCTGACACAAACTGAATCCTGGTAGGGTAGGGTTACATTATTTTGTTTGTTTAAAGAGTTGTTGGATAATTTTTAGTAATTCTTTTTGATTCTCCAAATATCCTGTTTTCGTTCTTCAATCAAATATAAAAGAGTTTCCAAATTCTTTTTGAATTCAGTGATTTATGTCATTCACAGAATTCAAAATAATTTCAGAACTAAAGATTTTCAAATCCCGTTCATTTTGAATTCGTGATTTAAATCACTGAGTTCAAAAATCAATTGAGAATGCAGAGTGTTCAAATCCAATTCATTTTGAATCCCTTTTTTTTAATCACTGAATTAATTTGTATTCAGTGATTTAAATACCATTCTATCACTGATATCAAATAATTTATTCCCAGAAGATTTTCTTTCAGCCAAAGGGTTGCCAGACGTCCCCCAAAGTGGGCGAAAAAACTACTTTTGATGTTTGATATATAAAAATCTCCTAATTACAAAAAAGTGAGTCACAGACGATTTATTTTCAGTCAAAGGGTTGCCAGACGCCTCTAAAGTTTATATGTAACAACCAACTTTTGTTCCATAACGTATAATTAACTAAGTGGTATACCGAAAAATCAAGAAAAATCTCCTGATTACTAAAATGTCAGTCACAGAGGATTTTTTTTCAGATAAAGGATTGCCAGAAGGCTCTAAAGCTTATATGCAAAAACTAACTTCTTTTCTTAAATGTATAAATAAATAAATGATATACCCAAAAATCAAGAAAAATCTCCTGATTACAAAAATGTCATCATCTGTGACTGGTTATACATTTAAGAAAAAAAAGTGAGGGAAAGGGTTGCCAGACGCCTCTAAAGTTTATATGAAAAAAATTAACTTTTTTTGCTAAATGTATAACCAACTAAATGATTTACCCAAAAATCAAGAAAAATCTCCTGATTAAAAAAAAATCAGTCACAGACGATTTATTTTCAGCCAAAGGGTTGTCAGACGCCCCAAAAAGTGGGTGAAAAAACAACTTTTGGTGTTTAATATATAACCAATAAAATGATACGCCGAAAATCAAGAAAAATCTCCTGATTACAAAAAAATCAGTCTCAGACGATTTATTTTCTGCCAAAGGGTTGCCAGAAGGCTCTAAAGTTATATGCAAAAATTAACTTTTTTTCTTAAATGTATACCTAACCAAATAAATCACCATCATCATCGGCTCGACAACCGGGGTCCGGTCCTGGCCTCCTTCAACAAGTCTCTCCACCTATCCCGGTCTCGAGCCGACGCCATCCAGTTGCGCACCCCAAGGCTCCGGGCGTCCTGGTCTACGCCATCTCTCCAGCGCAAGCATGGTCTACCACGCTGTCGTCTGCCATAGAATGTACCACAAAGAACTTTCCGAGCAGGTTCCTCTTCGCTCATGCGAGCTAGGTGCCCTGCCCACCGAAGTCTAACGAGCCTAATTTTTGTCACGATATCTGCTTCAAGGTAGATTGCGTACAATTCATGATTGTACCGTCTCCGGAATCGTCCTTCCTCACATATGGGGCCAACAATTCTCCTTAAGACTTTTCTCTCGAACACGGCTAAGAGGTCAGAGTGCCTTTTGCTAAGCACCCAAGTCTCGGATCCATATGTGAGTACTGGCAGGACCATGGTCCTGTACAGCAGTAGTTTTGAAGTTATGGTGAGATTTCTGGATTTGAAGAGCTTTGACAGACTGTAGTAGGCTCTGTTGGATTTGAGAAGCCGCCCGCGTATTTCTTCTATATTGTTATCGGCTGCTACTATTGACCCAAGGTATTTAAAGGATTGCACCACTTCAAATTCGTGCTCCGCTACCTTGATTGTTTGACCAACTGTTCCTCTCGCATTCGACGCCACCATGTACTTTGTTTTACCTTCACTAATGTGCAGCCCCAGATTTTGTGCCGCCTGCTCGATCTAGATGAAGGAATCGTGTATAGCTTGCTCGGTTCTTCCGATGATGTCGATGTCGTCTGCGTAAGCCAGTATCTGGCTGGACCTGTTGACGATGGTCCCTCTTGTTGCCGTGCCAGAGTCACGGATTGCTTTCTCCAACGCCAGGTTGAAGAGGAGGCAGGCCATACCATCCCCTTGTCGGAGTCAATTAAAGATGTTGATTGGTCTGGATAGCAATCCGGCTATTTTTACTTGGCTTCTTACGTTGGTCATGGTCAACCTACATAGTCATGTCAATTTATTTGTGATGCCAAATTCTCTCATGGCTTTGTAAAGTTCTACCCTGGCTATGCTATCATAGGCGGCCTTAAAGTCTATAAACAGGTGGTATGTTGGGATGTTAAATTCTAGACATTTTTCCATCGCCTCCCTGGAATGAAACCACACTGATATTGTCCGATGATGGTTTTAGCGTATGGGGTTATCCGGTCTTGTAGGATAGAGGAGAGAATCTTATAGGCGGTACTCAACAACGTGATACCTCTATAGTTGCTGCACGTTGTGACATCTCCTTTCCTGTAAAAAAGGTATAATATGGAGAAAAGGTATAATATGCCCCATATTATACCTTTTCTCCAGTCTTCTGGCATTTCTTCATGCTCATACACGTGCACTATAATTTCATGAACTGCCTGACGTAGAGCTGGCCCACCGTGTAGAAATAATTCGGCTGATATACCATCAGCTCCCGGGGCCTTGTTTTTCTTAAGCCGGCCTATAGCCTTCTCAACCACTCCTATGCTTGGTGACGGTAACATAGGGTATTCGTCTTGAAGCAGTGGAGCCTCCACTTCTGCAATGAGTTGACCATTTAGCAATTCATTAAAGTACACTTCCCATCGCTCCAGTATGCTTTGTGGATCGGTGATCAGATTTCCCTCTCCGTCCTTGCAGTATGTGCAGCGTGGTTTGTACTGCGTCATGTTTCGGACAGATTGGTAGAACTTCCGCGCCTGGTGGGGACCTCGCTCTCGGCTTTTTTCTATTTCACAGATTAAGTTCTTCTCCCAGGCTGATTTTTTCTGTCTGTGAAGCCGTTTTTCTATTCTTCTGAGCTCTTTATATTCTTCTTCGCGTGCCCGCGTTCTATGAGATTGTTGCATTGCTCGGTACGCAACATTCTTACGTTCAGTCGCTAGCTTGCATTCATCATCAAACCAGTCGTTCCGAATTCTACGACTGCTGCCTAAGATGGAGTTGGGAGTACTAATGACAGTATTCTAAAGGCGTGTCCACTTCTCATCTACGCCCAGCATACTGGCTTCAGGACTTACTCTCCTTAAATCAAGTGATTCTAGGGCGAGTCCTAACGCATTACCAAAGGTGTTACTGGCATTTTCATTGCGCAGGGCGGCCGTGTTGATTCGAACCTGATCGGCGGATGCAATACGTCTTCGCAAGGCAATCCGCCCTCGGAAGACCATACCAACAAGATAGTGATCCGAGTCGATATTGGCGCCTCGGTACGATCGTACCGCCATCAAGTTCGAGTAGTGGCGACGGTCTATCAACACGTGGTCTATTTGGTTACGAGTGACTCCATCAGGTGATACCCAGGTGGCTTTGTAGATATCTTTTCGCGGGAACCTGGTACTCGCAACGACCATGTTTTTCGATGCTGCCAATTCTAAAACTCGAAGTCCATTGTCATTAGTGTTCTCATGCAAACTATGGGTGCCTGCGTAATGCCTGAATACCGGCTCCCGACCTATTTTTGCGTTCAAATCCCCAAGGATGATTTTTACGTCATACCTTGGACAGGCATTGAGGGTCCTCTCGACTTGTTCGTAGTAAGTCTCTTTTTCTTCGTCTGAGGACTCCTCCGTAGGTCCGTGAACGTTAATGAGGCTGATGTTCGTACATCAGCCTCGCACGCGAAGGGTGCATAGCCTTTCGCTTATAGCGTTAAAGCCGATGATGGTAGACTTCATTTTTTCGCTGACTAGGAAGCCTACCCCGAGCACATGGTGTTTTGTATGACAGTTGTAGTATACGTCATATTCTTTCTTCTGTAAAACACCATTCCCTGTCCATCTGATTTCTTGAAGTGCTGTTATGTCAGCTTTATATTTTGACAGGGCATTAGCTAGCTGCTGGGCAGCTCGAGCTCTATAGAGCGATCGTACGTTCCATAAGAAAATTCGTAAATCGTTTTGCCGTTTTCGTTGCGTAGGT
The DNA here is from genome assembly GCA_951217065.1 of Baccha elongata. Taxonomy (NCBI): domain Eukaryota; kingdom Metazoa; phylum Arthropoda; class Insecta; order Diptera; family Syrphidae; genus Baccha; species Baccha elongata. The sequence continues at coordinate 173,791,592 of OX578272.1, forward strand.
TGTCGTCGTGAGATCAGTCCCTTTCCGAGGCTTGTTGTCGGTCTCGTAATTCGAAATTTTACGGAACAGGGAATTAAACTGTTGCCAACCTGAGGAACCAGCCTGATCATATTAGCCAAACCTTTTTTTAAAAGGCTTGTTACTAGCGGCCGCTGCGAAGAGGCTATGATCACACTTCCATCAGTCCCGAATAGTTACGGCACGTGCATGTTTTTCGTATGCTACATGTTATTCCCCCTATTCGTCTGATGGCTGACCGCCAAATAAATGATAAACCCAAAAATCAAGAAAAATTTCCTTATTACAAAATACAATTAAGAAAAATAGTTAGTTTTTGCATATAAACTTTAGAGCCATCTGGTAACCCTTTGGCTTTAAAAAAAATCCTCTGTGACTGACATTTTTGTAATCAAACGATTTTTCTTGATTTTTCGGTATATCACTTATTTAATTATATATTATAGAAAAAAAGTTAGTTTTTGCAACCCTTTGGTTGAAAAAAAAAATCGTCTGTGACTGATATTTTCGTAATCAGGAGATTTTTTTGATTGTTGTTAGTTAGTTAGTTTTTTCATATAAACTTTAGAGCCGTCTAGCAACTTTTTGTTTTAATTTTCTTTTTAAAGCGACGCGTGCTGCTCAGCCCCTCTGAAGGGCCAAATCCATAAAACAAGTTTCGTGCATTGAGTCGACGCTTTTAAGTAAGTACAATATTAAATACACAGTTTCTTATGACTGATGAGAAACCAATCATAGGCAAAACGCATCCTATGGGTCGCTTACTCGCTTCTCATAAGAAAACATGCATTTATGATTATACTCTATTGAAAGCTACAACACAACACACGCAACGGGTTCTATGTGTTAGGCCCTTGAAACTCGCCGCTTATTGCGTGTCCGGAACAGTGCGTACTGACTGGATCGTACGATAACATTCGAATACAAGCAAATTATCTAGTGCGCCCATAATGTCGAATTGCTCAGGCCCATTCAATATTCGTTCACTTTCGCCTCCGCTTTCACTTTTCCTCATTGCCCATCATAGCAGGCAATGACGGCTAAGATCACTGCCAAGCGATTTACTTGACAAAAAATAATAATTTACAAATAATCCCGATTTACTCCAAAACGGCTGGACCGACTTTGATGAAATTTTCAGAAAATTTTCAGAGTATTCCAACGGCTGATTCTGCGAAGTTTGGTATGGATCGACTGCAATAAAAAATTCAAATTTTAATGACAGTCAGCCGACCGTGATTGCACGATTTCAAGAGCATTCACAAAAATAATTTTTATAAAAACTAAATGATGTACCCAAAAATCAAAAAAAAACTCCTGATTACAAAAACATCAGTCACAGACGATTTATTTTCATCCAAAGGGTTGCCAGACGGCCCAAAAAGTGGGTGAAAAAACAACTTTTGATGTTTAATATAGGTACCTATAACCAAAAAAATGATACGCCGAAAATCAAGAAAAATCTCCTGATTACAAAAAAGTGAGTCACAGACGATTTATTTTCTGCCAAAAGGTTGCCAGACGGCTCTAAAGTTATATGCAAAAATTTACTTTTTTTCTTAAATATTATAGAAAAAAAGTTTTTTCATATAAACTTTAGAGACGCCTGGCAACACTTTGGCTGAAAAAAAATTGTCTGTGACTGATCTTTTTGTAATCAGGAGATTTTTCTTGATTTTTGGGTACATTATTTATTTGGTTATAAGAAAAAAAGTAAAAGTGCATATTTACTTTAGAGGCGTCTGGCAACCCTGACTTTTTTGCAATCAGGAGATTTTTTTGATTGTTGGGTATATCATTTATTTGGTTATACATTTAAGAAAAAAAATTTGTTTTTTCATATAAATTTTAGAGCCCTCTGGCAACCTTTTGTTTTAATTTTCTTTCATTCATTTCATTTTAATTCATTTTTTATTTTTCCATTTTCTTATATTATATATCTTAATGCTAGACAAAAAATCTTAAACAACTAGCTTACATATTAACTTAACTAACTTACTGGCCCCATACGGGCGCTCTAAATTATACTATAACTATATTTAAAAATGCCTTTCGGCGTAAAGACTAGTTTAAATTTAAAATTCAATATAACTTAAACCTAAACAAGAAAATTCTTTAAAAACTTGTTTTCCATGACATTATTTTTATTTATTTAAAAACTTAAAACTACCCTTTACCTAAATAAAACTAAATTAACCTAAATAAAACTAAAATATACGTAAATATACGTACATAACTTAAAACTACTTAAAAATACTTAAAATAACTTAAAACTAGAACAGCCACCAGCAGTATATTGTTTTTTTTTTTTTTTTTTTTTTTTTTTTTTTTTTTTTTTTTTTTTTTTTTTTTTTTTTTTTTTTTTTTTTTTTTTTTTTGAAGCAACCTATGTATATGCCCACACGCTTATACATATGCATATATTGACATATATGCATATGTAACAGCGCCAAATGCGCATACCCACAGACAAACGATTTTATGGATTTTTAACATTTTTTTTTTGGTGCCACCGTTACTGTCCTACTTAATCTACCTTAAAAATACGTAGGTCGGCCAAGGCAACAACTTTGACTAACCATCAATATCAAGGTGTTCACCCAACCACCAGTATTTTTTAACTTGCTTATTCAAGTCCTTTTTGTCCCGAAGGGGCACAGCTCTACTGAACCGCAGACGCTCTGCTCCGTTCCCAGAGCCGACGTCTCGACCATACAGGATTCGCCGATCCACAGTTCTACGGCCGACGTGGTAGATTAACGGAACCGCCAATCTATCCTGTATAAGCCCCCGACTATCTAAATAGAGGAATGTCTCGGGCGGGATGAAACCGTTAAGACAAACGCTCTCACTATATTCTTCATTGGGGTAGTAAGCCCCGAAAATAAGTCCATTGGCTGAGGTCATCGCTCTTGCAATGTGACCCCGAATCAGCTTAATTAAAAAGTTATCTATCCTGTTTATATTGGCCCCGTTGTATAAGACCTCGTTGGCATAATAATGTTTGTACTCCGACTCTGGTGTTCTGTGTAATCCAAGACAGGTCCTAAGACACTGCCTCTCAAACACCCGAATCTTTTCCATTTGAGATGGGGCAACGTTAAACCACACAGGGCACCCATAGGCAATCATCGGCCGGATGAGGGCCATGTAGCAAATCACTTTTACCCTGTTTTCAAGGCGGCTGCTATAAAACAACCGTCTTGTCAGAGCAAACGCTCCCCTAGCTCTGGCCAGAGCAGCATCTATATGTCGATTGAAATATAGATACTGATCTAGCCAGATACCAAGGTACTTTACTACATCTTTACTCGTCAGTTGATGTCCACTTGGTCCAACGATCACTAGATTTCTCCAGTTCTTTCTTGTATCCCTAGAAGCCTTAGACAAAGGGGTTCTAAACAGGATAGTTTCTGATTTCTGAAAATTAATTTTTAGCTTCCAGTCATCACAATATCGCTGAATCTGGTCGAAGTCACGCTGCAAGAGATTTTTGATGACTTCAACTTTTGGACCCGTCCTGTACGCTACAAGGTCATCGGCATACGCAATCGCATGAGTGAGACTACCTATCAGATCGCTGGTGTAAATACTAAAAAGAATCGGCGAGTTCACAGCTCCTTGCTGTAGACCGTTTTTAATATCAAAAGTTGTGGTCGAAGTTACATTGCCACTTTTGACAACAAACTTTCTACCATTGAGCATGTCATGAAGCATATACAACAGTGGTTTACTTATGCCAAATCTGGTTAATTTCAGATAAAGACCCTCTAACCATACGGTGTCGAAAGCCTTCTCTAAATCAACCAGAACGGCACCCGTGCATTGATTTTTTGCTTTGTTCCATTGAACATCAGAAACTAACTTAGACGCGGCATGAATAGTGTCATGCCCCGCCTTAAAGCCAAACTGATTGTCTGGAATAATATTCTTGTCCTCAGCCCACTTGAACAGAGCTCTATTGAGAATCTTTTCGAATACCTTACTGATACTTGGAAGAAGACTTATCGACCGAAGATTTGCCGGATTGGAGCTGTCCTTTCCCTTTTTGGGGAGAGGATGGACCACAGCTGTCTTCCAACTCACTGGATAATATGCATTATTCAATGCGTTGTTGAACAGTGTGGTATAAATGTCTATGGCTTCCTCAGGGAGATGTCGTAACACAATGTTGGGTATACCATCGACCCCCGCAGATTTCTTTTTCTTTAATGTTTGAAAAATTAACTGAAGTTCTACCTTCGAAATTAACAATGAACTGGGTCCATTTCGCTCGGCGATGGTGGCGTTTGCCAAATTTTCGTCATTGAACCCGGTGAAACCAGTATTCTCAGATCGCCATTGCGTTATGTTATTTCCAAGGTAGAAGTTGTGCAGTAAGGCTCTGTTCTCCAGGTCATGATTCGGACGAATGCTAGCATTCACCTTATACACTTGCTGGAAAGCAGCCCCTACAGCCTCTACCTTTTCCTGAGGATCTTCTATAATATAATAATTATCATCGAAAACGGCACCTTCCGGATCAATTCCCGCAATCGTTAGTACGTCTTCGTTATCTGTTGTCCTCTGGAGTTTAAGACATGGAAGATCGTTTTGATCATTTCTTCTAAATATCTTATTTATTTGGGGAAACATACTAGGGTCGCTAGAATTAACGGCCCGAATTCTGTTATCCCAATATAAATTAATAGATAATCTATAGTTTTGTCTAATCAGAACGTTAATGTTTTTGATCGACGACTTCAATGTCCTAATCTCCAGATCACGTGTGTCCGTGAAACGTCTGTACAGAAGTTTCAATCTAGTCAGCAGTCCACTTTTTTGTCGGTGTAGTGCGTCGATTGTCGCGTTCTTGTATAAACCAGTAGGGTCTTGTTCCTTATATTTTGGGATTGTTCTGTCTATTGTTCGTTTTATAGTCGTATCCATTTGAGTCAGGAACCCGTCGATCTCGACGTTCGTCAGGTTTCTGTCATTTGGTGGAGAAATGTCATCGGAACGTATTTCTCTTGCCAAGGCGTTGGAGAAGCGTGGCCAACGCGTCTTACTGAAATTGTAAGAGTGCACAGGCACATACTCATCCAACTCCACAAGGTCGCTCGGAAGCTGTATTACGGTGGCAAGTCCGCAGTGATCACTGTCGTATTCAATTGTTCGTAAACAGTTTCTTGTCTGTTGATTTGTTGCGTCAGTTATAACAAGTCGTGTGTCAAGCAGTAAAAGATCCAGAAAACTACCACTTCTCGGAAATGACGGTCTATCTGTAGCCAGAAGGTCGATCCTACACTCAACACTGTATCGACCCATCCAATTAAAAAGATGGTTCCCTCTAGGATTTTGAATTTGGTTTCCCCAATCTACATGTTTGGCGTTTAAGTCCCCTGCCATGAGATAATAATTCTCATCCAAGTTCAGTCTTAAGCATTCGAAAAGTTTTTCGAGCTCTGCGATAAAATTAGCTGGCTGAGGTGCGTCAGGTGCGTACACCGCGATTGCGTACATTCTTTTCCCCTGCTGGAGAGGAATGCAAACGATGCAGGCTTCTAGCAACCCGAATCTTCGCACTTCACTATTATATATAACTTTATGATTAATACCCTTTCGTATGAAGATTGCGACCCCACCCCCTTGTGAGGAGTTGGGCCGATCCCTTCTTACGATATTGTAATTTTTATTAGTCAGTTTGTGTTTCTGGTTTAGCTTAGTTTCGCTAGCCATAAACACATCAGGACTTTGGTCTTGCAGCAAATGAAAGAGGTTTGCTCTACGTTCGGTCCTAATCAGCGAATTTACATTCACAGCTAGGATCTTAAAGGGTCGCTCAGGCAGCGCGCCTTTAACCATTTCGCGTTGCCGGCAGAATAGAGTAGAGGTAATCCACCCTAGCCGCCTGCTCCCTGATCTGTTTTTGCACGTCGGTTAACTGACCATGAATGGTCAGCAACACCTGCATCAGATCTGCCTCTGGCACAGGAGCCGTAGGCACTTGGACCTGTTTGGCTACCTGTGGTTGAGGCTGTACCGTTTTTCCCTTTCCAGACGCCATTTGGGCGTAGGAAATTGCGGGATTGACGGAAATTGTTGTCTGGCGTACTTCAGGGCGTCTCACCTCAACTGTTTTCTTTTGGGCTTTGTTTTGCTTTATCTCCTGAAACTTCGGACATCCCCGATAGTTTGCGGGGTGCCCGGAGCCTCGGCAGAGCGCACATTTTAACTGGGTCATATCTGTGACCCTATCTTGCCCGAGTTTACACTCCCCTGTTTTGTGGGTATCTCCACATTTAACGCAGACTGGGTCCATACCACAGTTAACTGCAATGTGTCCAAACCCTTGGCAGTTCATGCATTGCAGCATGTCTTTCTGCTTGTTTAATTTTTCCCATCGTACAACTTGGTAATCCAGGACTGTTATATTCCTTAGACCACTCAATTTGCTTTGGGGCGAGAGTTGAACTAGGAAGAATGGTAACTTCCGTTTCTCCCGTCTGGCTTTGACTGTGGTAAACGGTCTTACCCCGATAAAATCGAGATCGTCGCTCGCCACTTGACGGAGCTCAGCTAAGAGCGCCTGCGGATCCGTAGAGGATTCGATACCCTTCAGGAGGACTGTTTGAAGCTTGTCTTCCTTTGGGGTGAAACTATAATACTCAGTTTTAGTTTGAGACAGAAGGTCTTTAACTTTTCTGTAGTGCTCTAAAGAAGAGCACTGAATAGAATGCCTGTCTGCGTTTAGCCGCTTAATTATAAAATTGTTGCCTACGACCGACCTACATATTTCAATAGTTTCTTTTATCTCCATTTTGTAAGTATTTATAGGTGGCACCTTACCTTTCTTTGCTTGTGGCTGTTGCTGTTGTTGCTGTTGTTGTTGTGACTGCTGCTGTTGTCTCTGCTGCTGCTGCATCGGCTGCTGTTGGGTCTGCTGCTGTTCTGACTTCTGCGGTTGTTGCTGTTGCGTTGGTTGCTGCTGCTGTTGCTGCTTCTGTGTCTGTTGTCGTTGTTGTTGTGGTTGTGGTTGTTGTTGTTGTTTTGCCTGCGGCTGCTGAGGCTGTTGCTGTTTGTGAAGCTGTTGTTGTGGCTGCTTCTTTGATTGCGGCTTATGTGGCTGCTGCTGGTCTGGGAGTGGTCGTTTTTCCTGAGGAGGCTTCTGTTGTTGCGTAGCTTCAAGTTGCTCTTGGAGCGCTTGTTGGCGGGTGCGCTGCTCAAGAGTCACTTGGCGCTCCTTCTCCCTTCTCGCTTCCTGCTTCTTTCTCAGAGATTCAACCATCTCTATGAGCGAGGAAATCTGCTGCGTCAGTGTTTCAATCTGTTCGTCCTCTTCTTCCTCCGACAGATCCACTATCTCGCCACTGACGTAGTGCCCTTCTCCTTCTACTGACATGTAGGATATTATGTCTTCTTCGGCATCTACGACAGCTACGTTTTCTTCGCCTGTTACGTCGGCGATCTCGTTGGCTGGCTCTGGGTTCTTCGCTACTTCTTCTTCAGCCTCTTTGACGTTTACGACATCAGCCTCAGCCTCGTCGCCTTCTCCCTTGTTGTCGTTGTTGTTGTCATCTTCGTCGTTGGAGGAGCTGTCCAGCTGCCTCTGGATTTTGGCCTGAGCCGATGACTTGGCTGACCGTCCGCGCCCTCCTATTTTCTGCGCTGCCTCTATATCTGAGGTGCGCTTCTTAACAACCAGATTTGGCTTATATCTGATATAGCGCCTTCTCTTCAGTGGGTCAGGTTCTTCGACACATGCCGCTCCTGGACTTTTCCCTTTAATAGGGCTTGATGTTTTTGCAGTTGCCATGCTGCTTGTTCCGACCTCGGCACGTGCCGATGACGATGTTGTTGTAGTTGTCGTTGCTGTTGTTGTTGCCACTTTGGGCTTTACTGGTCGTGCTGCTGCTGCTGCTGTTGTTGTTGCTCTTTCGGCTGCAGTTGCTCTTTGAGCTTGGCCTGATGGCCCCGCTATTTGGCTGTCGGATGACACATCACCTGATGCTCCAACTGCCTTCCTTGTTGTTGGGGGACCATCTTTCGATGTCCCCGTTGCTTTTCCCATCTCTCTTTCTAGTTCCTCTCTATTTCTGGTCACCTTCTCCCAGAAATTATTTAAAAAAAAGCCCGGACCACAGTGGGGCTCGAACCCACGCCGTTCAGATCCTTCGTCTGCCACTCTACCACCTAGGCTAAATTGCCACTTGAAAATGGTAGGTTAAACTATCTACTTAACACACTCGCGTATCTAGTTGAAATTTACACTGTGAAAGCCGCCAACGATCTGCACTCTTTCACGGTTGCTGAACGACTGAAACTTTCTTTTCAGAGCGACGCGTGCCGCTCAGCCGCTCTGAAGGGCCAAATTCATAAAACAAGTTTCGTGCGTTGAGTCGACGCTTTTAAGTAAGTACAATATTAAATACACAGGTTCTTATGACTGATGAGAAACCAATCATATTTTTGCTATAGGAAACTCTCTATAACGAGTAATTTTTTTTTTTTGTCAAATTAACAGTTGAGACGATATTACGGAATGTTTAATGATTTTATTTTTGCGATGCGTGTAATATCGAAATAGTTCAGAATTGAAAAAAAGTGTACATATAAAATTTTATGGGCCTTAATTTAGTCTCAGAGAATTTTCCCCTAAAATGCACCATTTCCGTGGTATAAGCGTAAAGGGTCAACCATAATAGTTGGAACAGTGCGTACTGACTGGATCGCACGAAAACGTCCGAATACAAGCAAATTATCTAGTGCTCCCATAATGTCGAATTGCTCAGGTTCATTAAATATTCGTTCACTTTCGCCTCCGCTTTCACTTTTCCTCATAACCCATCATAGCAGGCAATGACGGCTAAGATCACTGTCAAGTGATTTAATTGACAAAAAAATAGTTTACAAAAAATAGCAATTTACTCCAAAACGGCTGGACCGACTTTGATCAAATTTTCAGAAAGTTTTTAGAGTATCCCAACGGCTGATCCTGCGAAGTTTGGTAGGGATCGGCTGCAATAAAAAAATCAAATTTTAATGACAGTCAGCCGACCGTGATTGCACGATTTCAAGAGCATTCATAAAAATAAATTTTATAAAAAGTTCGAAGTTTTTTGTGTGAATAAAAAAAATTCACGTATATATAGGAATGCACAGAGCATCTGATTCATAAATTACATAGATTTTAGCTCGGGTGAAAATTATATGACAGTCACTGAATTTATTATTTTTTTTTCGTTCTTCTATATATATTCTTTTCAAAATAATAACTAATTTAGCCGAAAAAAAATATTTAATTTTTTAACAATTTAAAAGAGTGGCAACCACTGAAAACGGTCATGACTACTTAACGGTAAGTCTAAAGTATTAAGTCACAGTTTTATAAAAAAAACATTTAAACAAAAATATTAATTTCGCAGTTTGTTAATAACTTTTTCGATACTTCACTAAAAGTAAAAGAAAATTTTTAAAAGTGGTTTCCACTTGTAATTAATAAGTGATAGGTTAAATTATAAGGTGGCTGGACTAATAGTATGTATTTTTATTTAGTTTTCTTTTTATTTTAAAAAATACAACTTTTAGTATTATATTTTTTGTATATAAATTGATTTGCGAAGCGTTTCGGAAATGCTTCCATCTTCGGGCGACGTCTGCTCATAAACGTGTGATCAGCACACGTCGCCCGAAGATGGAAAGATTTCCGAAACAAAAAATACAGCATTTAAAGTTGTCTTTTTTAAAAGAAAAATAAAACTAACAACAAATAATTTAATATTTAAATACATTATGTATTTATGTTAAGTTGTAATTTGTTTATTTTTATTTAATAATTCGACCAACTTAGAGACGATAGATATCAAAATGAATAGCTACTAAAGTATCGAATTTGACATAATATCGCAACATTCGAAACCCTAATTACACATTCCACATTTCCACCACAACAACTGCAACTCTGTGAGCACTCAACCATCAAGAAACAACCGCAAGGAACGCCACTACGCCAATCAACGGCAACCACACCGAAACAAAAAAAATAAAAAACAGCAACGAAACCATAAAACGAACGAAAGTCAATGCGAAACTACGAAATTTCAGATACACACCGACACAACGGCGTTGACGAACACGATTTTATTTTATTTCAGTAGCAAATAAACTGTTCGCATAGAAAGTTCGCCACCCTTTGCGATTGAGTTACATTTTCATTTGGTTGTTAATTAATAATTAATAATATTTTTGTTTACAATCCACTTTAATTTCGAGTGCGAATGAAAATGAGTGCCAGTTTATTAATTGAAGCTGTTAAAAAACACAGAATTTTGTGGGACTTTAAATGTGAAGAATACAAAGATAATAACAAAAAGAATCAAGCTTGGAAAACTGTATCAAACGAATGTGGAATGGCGTTGGGTAAGTTTGAGTTTGTGTAAGAAAAGCGTGACGAAAAACAACCTCCACTGCCACTCATATGGATTTTGTTTGGTTAAATTATTGTATTCTGTTCTATATAGTGTTGCCATTGCCTTTAGTTCGTATAATATTTTTTCGTTAATTTACTTTTTCTTAGAATGCGCAAAAACAAAATGGAGAGGAATTCGTGACACTTATATTAAATTCTCGAAAAATAAATATCGTCCGGAATTGGCACGATCCAAGCGGAAGGCATATATGTATGCTGAGTCTTTGGAATTTATGAAACCGCTATTGCAAGCTACGAATAATTCGCAACCAGTGATCAAGTAAGTGAAGTAAATAATATGCATTAATACTTTTGTACCTATTTGTGAATTTATTTGCTTTTATATTTTTAAAAATGAAAGAGAATTAAAAACAAAATAATTGTTTTTTTGTGGAGTTGAAATGAATAAAATTCAAAAATAAAGATTTGTAGCCTTTACTCCATATTGCGTTTCGACCAAGTAGATTTACCTGCAAACACGGTTGGTTTCTTCAGCAAGAACCGTGTAGGGTACGTGTATACCTATTTTTCTTGGACACGTTTTGTTTTGGTCAGTAAAAGTTACCTTATAAAACACAATGCAATTACTGATGTGAATTGTATTGTTAGATATATATTTTTATGATCTTGACAATATGGAAGATAATTGTCCTATTTTTCATCTTTTGCATCACTGTTTTATCTGCAGTTCTGCACCCTGCAGTTGTTAGGAGTTAAGATTTTAGTTAGTGCGCCCATGTATTTCAAATGGTGTGAGTTTTTTTTAAACAAACCTTTAAAATATGCATTTTTAAATAGGTATTTTTTTTTATATTTAATTAACAGTCTGTAATAAATATTGGCCGACAAAAATGTTTGAATTTTGTGTACCTTTGAGGCATTTTGAACGTTTGTGTCGTGAGTACTTCACAAAAATCAAATTTTATTAAAAACAAAGGTTTTTAATATAATCGTATAAATACATATTTCATTATATATTTATTGAACGGTACTTTGTACAAACATGAAAAGATTTTTTTGACGCAGAATCCATACGCCAGCCAGGACTTCAGATTCTAAATTTCGAAGCGAATTCCAAAAACAAGCGAAGTAAATCCGAAATATCCGAAATAGATTTTAGTAATAAAAAAAAAAACAGAAAAAAACTAATTAATATATGTAGGTATCATCGATACAATACCAAATAAACGAAGAAGCATAGAAACGAAAAACGGTGAAAGAATTCGTTCAGAACAAAATGTTTGTCATTTATGTATGTATGGCGAATTCCTTTTACCAAAAAATTGATCTGGTTTAAAAAAAAAATTGATTTTGTTTAAAAAAAAAAATTGTCAAACGTCATATTTTTTGAGAGGAAATGAAATTTTTTTGACATAAAAAAGATTTTGCTTGAATCTCGATTTAGAAGCAAGATTTACACGTATTTGCACGCATACTCAAAAGATTTGGATATTGCGTTAGTTGAGTATTTATAAATCCGGCTGTCAAACATTAAGCACACAATCACAAAAACAGATCAATTTATTTCAACACTATCCATTTACTGTCGAGAAAATTGTTTGTTGAGAAAAAAATAATTTTTTTTAAAATCCATTTGTTTGGTAAAATGATTTCGACATTAGAGATTTTTGAGCAACAATAGTGCTGTCTTTTACTACAGAAATGTAGTGAGTGATCTAGTACTGTCTTTTCATTTATAAATTTATTAAATTCCAAAAAGGATTTTATTTTTTTCTTAAACCGTAGCAAATATACTTCAATCGAAGTAAAGTACGAACCCTGCCCAGCATATGTACACATATATATTTTTTTAATAATATATGTGTACTTTTTATATACTTTTTTTAAACTTATTTAATATTAAATGTTTCTAGATCACTTGCATCAAAAGATATAGCCATTTCAAGATACCGAAAAATTACGAAAAATAAAAGGCATGTCGAGCAGGCTCTGAGTAGAGTGCTTGGAGACCACCTTACAGTTTATAGCATTCTTTCGAACTATCATTCTAAGAGAAGTGACATTTGGTAATCTATGAAATCTTGCTTGTGTGATTTAAAACTTTTTCATGTTTTCAATTGATCGTATTTTTATTTAAAGTGTCTATTTTGAAATTCAACAAGCATTCTCCGACTCTTCGAAATAGTATAGAAAGCTTGTTTTTATGTTGCAAGGTGGGGATGATTAATAGGTAAAAATAAAAACGATCTTTGTATTTTGTGTTATTTTTTAAACCTTAAAGAAATAATAATTTTTAAGAAAATGATACACCTACCTTAATTCAGTTTGCTGAGTTTTCATTGGCACAAACTGTGTTTTGGGGAAAACGTAGGTAAAAAGTTAAAAAGAGCTTGTTTACGATCTTATTATTTAAATGATTTAAATTTTAATTCGTCGGTGAATCCACTTGTTAATTTTCTTAAATCTAGTCACGTAAATGCTACGTTTCCACCAACACACCAAACACATCTTTAATTCGATAAGAAATGATTCACTGTTCACTAAAGTTCACTATATTCACTGATAATAATAAAAAATACATACAATTTGTTAATTCCTTAAGAATTCTGTTTTGTAACAAAAAAACGCAATCACAAATAGTTGACATTTAAAATGACGTTTCCCAAATGAAAGCGTTCACAGAAAAAGACATATTTCAAAAAAAAAAATAAGAAGAGAGAGTAGAGAATATAGAAAAGGCAAGAAAAGATAAACTACATTTTTTTGTGTAATATAAAATAAATTTAATACTCACCATACGTACTCACCATACGCATTTTCACGTCTATATGTTTTGTATCCTTCCCACTTCGTTGTAAAAAAGAGACGTGGTTTTGCGTCCAAATTTTTAGATTTTTTAAAAATCTCATGGATGCATTTTGATATTCGTTGTTTTGACATTTGTTATTTATTATTTTTTTCGCTTTTTACGCAAAATTTGGACACTTTTGATTGGAAATTGCAATTAAGCATGAGCCTATAAAGAATATTATAAAAATCTAGGCTCATTTCACATTTTTTGTTTTTTTGTTTCGTGTGGTTTCGTGCATCCTTTGTGTTCACACTACTTTGTGTCTGAACACGGTGGACTAAACGTCCGTCAAAACGCGTCGGATGAGTACGTCCAATGCACAGGTCATCAACTTGTAATCCTCCGTCTCCTCCCACAGAAAAAAAACTTTACACGCGCTTTTCTATACATGAATACGTGTGAACAGCAAAATGCAAAATTGTAAGAATGTATGGTCAAGCCAAATTTGACAGTCTCATTCGAAATGCACAGGAACGCATACAGAGTTAAATCTCTGGAGTTTTGAAAGTTTGTAGGCAAAAGTGGGTGGAGCCTCCTGAGTTGATGTTCTATTTATTTATTATTCTATGGTCCAATGTGAACATCGTCTAAGACCAAAAATTTCATTCTATTGGTGTATTATTTTAGAGATTTTTCCAATTAAACTCAAAAATAACAATTCAATTTTTCTACTTGTTGAGCATTTTAATAACTAAGTTTCGCTTATTTTTTTAATAATGCTCCTTTTTTGTTCTAATTTATATAATCAGACGACCAAGACGATTGAAACAACAAACTCCACAAGAAATATATAAAATTGATTATCCAATTACCACCATCAGTAATAACAAAAACAATAGCTATATGAAGAAAAAAAATGCAATCTCAAGCACAAATACCAATGCATCTTACATCAATTCATTTACAAACGATACAACCATACAGCAGGTTCAGCATATGAGCGCAACTGATATGCTCTTTTTGAGCTACTCGAAGGCTTTAAATTCATTTACCAGAAAAAGACAAATTATTATAAAACGGAGAATAGCTGAAGTATTTGCTGATGAAGAATTGGAAGAGCTTAGAGATGAAGAAGAAGCAGAACAAACAGAAGATACCACATATGATTGTTCAGCTTATGCCAGCACAGTCATGGAAATGGAAGTTGCTGAACATATGAATCCGTTTGTAAGATTACATGTGGATCCTGATATTGATGATTTTAAAACTGAACCAAGTGAAATTTAGTTTTAAAAAAATATTAGTTTTTAATTGATTGTATCCATGCTTAATATAAAAAAAACACCAGGGAACTAAAATAATACACTGTTTAATCATAACTTATTTTGTTTTGTTTTGTTGTTTTTTTTAATTAATAAAAACCAAACGATTTTAAAGACGTGTTTGGTTTGTTAGCCTAAAAATATGTAAAAAAATTGTGTTCCATCACTTTATCAAATCTTTGAAAAAATGGCATTTTAGGAGAATAGACTTCATTTTTTTTTAAATTTCAAACAGCAAAATACCTACCTAACAATAAAAAGGTGTGTCGGTTTTGATTGACAATTGAAACCAGAGTTTACTTTATGTATGTACATACATTGATTAAATAATTCGGAATACATTATTATTATTTGGTTTCTAATTTATCGAATCTTTCATTGAACACTATCTTTTCCGATTTAAACAAGGAAGTGTTATAGTGGGTTCCAGAAAAAGATACCATAAAGGTAAGACCGCACCAGGCGCTACTCAAACTCAACTGTGCTACTCGGATGTGCAAATTTGAAATTCAATTTGATTACTCCATAACTGTCATGTTAAATCTGCAAGGCAGTTTATTCTCTGAATACGTTGATTTTGAATTTAAATTTGAAATAATAACTGTTTGGTACGGTAGCTCAGGGAGATTAACTTTATACCTGAATTATATAATTTTGCTAAAGGTTTTTCTATCTTCTTTCATAATGAATTTAAGTTTACGACCTCGTAATTTTTAACTTTAGTTGAAAAACTTATTTATATAAATATGGGCTGATTTGGCGTCCACAAGATAAAATAGCTTTCTATCTCTTTAATAGGTTTATTTCCCTACGACAAAAAATTGATTCAGAAAGTGAATCCAAATAAAATTCGGCTCACTTTTTATTTGACAGCTTCAATTTTTACTATAACTGGAAAAAAAGAAGCAGAGCGTAGTCTTTGAGCGCTGAGATTTTTTTCAGAGATCACTGTGAGCAAAAATATAATAAAAGTGTTTTTCTATGTTAAAAAGGTAATGGCGCACTTTGATTGTAAGTAAAGAGGCGAAGCTGTTTTTGTTTTGTGATTGAAAAATATGTACAAAAATAATAAAAGCAAAATAAAAATATGAACATTAAAGAAAGAAATACCCACCAAGATGACAGATAAAACACATGTTTTGACAATATTATTTTCGCACGGAGAAATGTGTCACAAGATAAGATTCTGCATCTTTCAAATTGACATTTAGATCTGAATGAAATTTTATTTAATAAATGTATCATAATATATTTTAAAATTAAACGAAAATATACAAATTTTTAAAGTGAGTAAAATGCATGCGTCGTGACGGCGAAGGCTGGCACCAAGCCAAAAAGTGCGAGATCACAGTCACACTTTTAGCTGATAACATTATGTTACTCAACGTCAAAAGCCCAGTTTTTTAATATCAGTTATTTTTAAGAACCTGTCTGATATTAAAAGTTTTTGTTACTAAATTGAAACGTCAGTACTTAATAGAAAATTAAATTAAAAACAGAAATGTCGCTATCAAAATAAACGCTTTGGTGTGGGCAGACTGGCGTTTTTTTTTGCGCAATTAGTGTAGAACATTGTGTCGATTGTAGTTGTCGTTGTCGCTGTACCGATGTTTGGGCCGGGCTTTGATGATGTTTGGGTTAGTTTTTAATCGCAGATTCGATTACAAATTAATTCCCTTACCAAATTTCTAACAGTGATATATATAGCTCGCATGAGCGAAGAGGAACCTGCTCGGAAAGTTCTTTGTGGTACATTCTATGGCAGACGACAGCGTGGTAGACCATGCTTGCGCTGGAGAGATGGCGTAGACCAGGACGCCCGGAGCCTTGGGGTGCGCAACTGGATGGCGTCGGCTCGAGACCGGGATAGGTGGAGAGACTTGTTGAAGGAGGCCAGGACCGGACCCCGGTTGTCGAGCCGATGATGATGATGATGATGATGATATATATCGCATACAAATTTTGACAGTGCATTCATAAAATGACCGCCCAAGAATAAATGCAGTTTGTTTGCAGTTCTTAAGTTTAACCAGTGCTCTAGTTGTGAAAAACCAAAACAAAGCGAAGTTAAACACTAAAGTTAGAATGCGCATGAGCTACTGTGGAAATTAAACGAATAGTTTCGTCATTGCTATACAAAAGAACAAAACATATCTATAATGAACATACACATGGATATCTGTCAATAGATATAAATATTCATCAATTTTGTTTTCATTTATGTTAAAAATTCACAATTTAATGCAAATTCTCAGTCTTTCTGGGTTAGTGTCATTTCGGTTTCTGTTCGCACTGTTAAATACCAACAGCTGTCAAGTTTACATAATGAAAGAGCGATTCAAATAAAAACCTTCATGAGTATCTCTTGCTTAACGAAACTCAACGAAATACACATAATGTCCATTACATTCAATGCCATGTTATGACTGTGTGTTTTCGCTCTTCATATAGTTGCATCTTAATCTTCTGGTATAAAACTAATAGATTTAATTTAGTTTATAATTAAAAATTAATTTTACAATTGACTGACGCTCTAAAACTTCTACCCTTGATTGAGTTCAAGACCACTTATAACATTTTCTTCAAGTGCACCGTACGCATCAAGGTCAATCTTATTACAACTATTAGCATGTATCAGAATAAACTTCAAACCGCATTTCATTATGTCAAAATAATAATAATTAGGCACTTAAACACATACATATCCAACTATAATTCCTACATTTAAATGCAAGTCAAAGCCTTATAGTTCCGACAAAATACGTTAAAAAACTGTTATTCTTATTCCTATGAATTATGCTAACTTGCCTCATTACAACTTACAACAATAAATATTGATGTAATTAATTACCGTTTTCTCTTAATTGAGCACAACCGGGTAAAATGATGTATCTATTAGCAATACTTATTTTTTGACCACCCATAAAGGTTATGTCATCAGCAGCTGGTATCTTTTTGTATAATTGGCTGAGTTATTATTAGCACCAACATAAGTCCTTAACTAATAAATTCAGTTTAATACTCGGTTTAATATTCTGTAAAGAAACTAATCTTAAGACTCCAGGAAGAATATTCAATAATAAACAAAAAAAAACTGGTCTTTACTGCGTTTTTCGCACGTGACGTACAATTCCTGATATTAATGTTAACTATGTCATAAATCATCCATAACATTGTGTTTGCTTTATTTGCAGTGGATACGAGCTATAAATAAATATTGTAAAGTAATTAGTAAGCGGTACATCGGAAAAGAATTTATGTTAAATGTTATCATAGATGTTAATCTATTATTATTAAACAAGCTCGTCAAATTGATTTTAATTGTTGTTGTTTTATATTAATTATAATAAGGTATTTTTAAAAAAATGTAATTTAATATAAAAGTGGTGAAATTATAGAAAAATATGTAAATATTTCAAATAATTTTTTAATTAATTACATATAAGGAGAACTACAACATCAATCATAGGATAACTTTAAGATTATTTAGTAATTATTTAGGTTTATTTTTTGTTATGATTGTGTATTTTGCTTCTTATTTCGAAATCAATTATTACAAACAAGAATTCTTTAAACATTTGAAGGACATACTGCAGTTAGGCTGCGTAGCTTGCGCTCCATAATTCAATTAACATTGAGAAGTTGTCGAATTCATTAATTTTGATTGTTAATTATGGTTGCGTCAACTTAAGAAACGGAAACTAATATTAGAACCTAACGAAACGTTTCCTTCCTTCCGATTTGTAAAATGAGATCGGTACCAATAATGGACGGTCGAACACGGAATTATCTGTCAGAAAAAAAAAAACATTTGTTTACTTATAATTTCGTGAATTGAATTTGAAAAAAAAATTTAAGGAGCAAATTTTATATATATATGAATCCAACAAATCACAGTATTTTTTATGAAAAATAACGAAAATAAACCAAAATTCATTCAACTGTCATACTTTTTTAGGTAAAATGCGGACTGGAGCACAGTTTACGTCCGCAAGCAAATCTTATCGAAACTAGATGAGACCGAGCAATCAGTTGTTATGGGAAAAATATACGAATTTCTTGTTCTGGCTCAATTTTAGACGGAGCGGTGTGTACTCTTACGTCCATTATAATTCTGCCTTCAAGGAAACGGAAGCTTCTGTCATAATTCTTCGTTAAGTTTCCTTAAATGACGGATATCTCTTGAGTCGCTTATAACACCGGTGGCTCAACAAGAAATATATAACTTGATTATTATGATTTATACTACATTTAAGAAATTTCGACTTATTTTTTTGTGTGAGCAAATTGTTTCTTCATACCTATATACCTTTCGAAATCGTAGGTATATAACGATGTTCACATTGGACTCACTATCATCTATTTTGAGGTACGTTCAGTCTTCTGTGTTCAGACACAAAGTAGTGTAAACACAAAGACCCTGATTAGACCAGGAAAGAACGTATGAACATTTTAAGACTTTTTTTGGTTCAACTTTGACGTTTCTTGTTTGACGCCGGAAAACGAAATTGAATTATTTAGAATATCAAATATTGCAATTGAAAAAGAAACTAATAGCAATAATATTTAACAACTTCCACAATTTTACTTTCCGGCGTCAAAATGACGAATGGAAACGGGCAAATAACAACAAAACGTCTAATCACCATAGTGAGTACCTGTCACAGAGACGAAACACGTCACGTACGAAAGAAATTACTGTTTTTTTAAATAAGGTATTACCAATAGAGACCCGGGGTAATAGTCCGAAGCGAAAGCAAGCAAATTTAACATGTATTTGTGCCGACTGTCAAATTTACGTAGGTTAACTATGCTATGAGTGCGTTAACTGGTATTATGAGGTCACTTCGTTTCGAGTTTTGAAGAATGGTGGCATTCAGTGAAACAAACAGTTTATGCAAGGAAAAAGTTTGCATTCGTTGGGAGCTATAAAAAAAAGATTAGGAGTGAGAAAAACTGAAACTAAAAAGGCCCAACCATAACAGTCCAATGCAAAAGGTAGCTAATGTCATAAGTTTCCTTAAGTGCCGTCAATTCCTTGAGTCGACCATAATGTTCAGATGCAAACGCAAGCTAATTTCACATGCATTTGACTGGTTGTCAAATTTACGTACGTAAACTGCGATTGGGAGGCTCTTTACGTACGGAGGCGGAGGTGAACGAAAATTGAACGAACCTGAACATTCCGATATTATGGGAGCACTATATAATTTGCTTGTATTCGCATATTTACGTACGCGATCCCGTACGCACTGTTTCGACTATTATGATTGACCCTTAAATGTCAGTACTGGATTTCCAAGAGCTCTATATTCGATTAGTCATGCTTTTTAACTAAAAACGTCTCCCGTTGGATTTCAATTAAGCCCTTGAACATTTTTATGGTAGGATCGATCACACTTATTGCTGCCACATTTTAATTCATCCGTCATCCGTACTTGTACAGGTACACATCACACTCCCCAGAGTTCCCCAGATTTATGGTATTCAAAAGACTATTAAAAAGAACATTGAAATTGAATTTAAATTTCTTGTGAATATTTAAATAAAAAAATGTTAACAATATATTTGATTGTTCAATAATGTAAAGTTATAAGATGAGAACAAAAAACTATCTCAAGGTAATATTAATATGTTATAAATGATAATTTTGAAGTGAAGAAGCTGTCAAATTATTCAATTTCATGACCAATATAGTATATCGATAGTTATATTATTAATAAGCCATTAGCTCAGTCTAGTTGTCAATAACATATCAATAAAGTAGTATTATATTATAGTTCCAATAAACATTATTAAATTGTATCTGACTGCATTTAGGTGCGCGTAGGTTTAATTTAAAACCAGGTGCTTACTAATTGAATATTTATATATAACTAATTGCAACTTTATATCTTAAAACTTAATAAACTCTAATTGAAATCTTGTATACACTGACTGATAAAGAGTTCTAACACCGGACGCGGAACCACCTGGCTCTGTAGTCAGCTCAATATTTCTGCTCTATATTAAATAATTATTAATTCATTTAAAAAAAAATTGCTTACAATGTAAATAAATAAATTACAGAAGTCTTGTTATAAGACAGACAATGTGAAGTTAATTTTTTTTTAATACTTATTCAATATATTTCTTTGCTATTTTGTTGTAATTTCTTATGAGATTGCATGCTGTTTGTCAGTTTTTGTACCATATGTACGTACATATGTATGCTTATGTAGGTATGATCGAATTGTGTATATTTTCCAATGAGGCGTAAACTGTGTCCAATTGAACCCAAAGTAATCATCAATCTGTAGCGCATACCATTTACGGTGATTGCCTGGTCAATATCGTTCTCAAAGAAATATGGACCTATAACGCTGGCCAGTCCAAAATTCGCACCAAAAAGTGACTTTTTCGAATGCATTGGGTGCTCTTAGATCTTTTGGGTTTTGTTTATCGTCCTAAAATTGAGAATTTTGTTTGCTGACGTACCCCGTACAAAAATAAAACGCGTCACTCAAAATTAATTTTCTACCAAAATAGGGTTCAACTTCTTCAAACAGGAGACAAACTTTCCTAAAACAATTTGTTTATTTGCTCATTATATGTTGATAATTTGGCAGATGAAGGTTCAACAATATGGCCGAAACGACCCGTCAAAGTTCGGAAGTCTCCATTGGAAGATTATTAATTATTATGTAAAAAAAAGTCACTGTGTCGTATGTGTAACATTTTTTTCCAAACAAAAAAAATTGAACAACAAATTTTGTGATTTAAAATCTCTGAAATTAATAATGGTTTTAAAAAAAAATCAAAAACGGTTTAAAAAAATATTTATAAACTTTTTTTAAACGTGTTATTTCTGGGCCAACAAAATTTATTGTTTATTATTAGTTATTTAAAATTGATTCATAAAATTGAATAAGAAATTTGGACTATATTGCCGTTCCATTTTATTTTGAAATAGAGTGCACAAATGGATCGCACAATCTTGCGCTGTGGCAGGTTGCTTTTGGGCTTAACACATAAAAGAAAAATATACTGTGTACCCGTGCGAGTATTGAACTGGCAACCTCTAGTGTAACTATTGGCAAACGCCAAAAAAGGTTTTAACTCAAAATATATATGAATTCGTAAAGACTGCGACGTTTCCAGTTTCCAGTCAATGCAAAATGCAAAACTCTAATAACAGAACAAGTATCTGCTATTTTTATTTGTATTTTAAACTTGCTGAGAAAAGCAGTGATGTATAGGTAATATTTCTTTTCTTTTTCTGCATAAACTGCACTAATCAGTATTATTTGTGCAATAATATCAAAATTGCCTTAAGGTATGAATCAATTAGTAAAGTACTTTCAAATATTCAAAACATATTCAAAATTTATAAATAATTTTCGTATGCCATTTTCTTTACGACCAGTTTTTCCTTACGAGTAATTGGAACTAAAAGATGTGTTAAATGATCCCACATCAATCTTATTGGCTATTTAAATCAACTAATTACATGACCCACCCAATCAATTACTTTATTCAAACCGGATTAACCTATCATTTCATCATAGTTCGAAATTTCCTTAATTCTAAAGTAAACATTATCGAAATCAATCTAAAGCACTTAGCAGATAATTAAGACTTATAAAACACGGAAACATATAATATCCAAGATGCCCAAATGTCTACCTTAACAAAATTACCTTTGACCCCGAATTTTCTTAAATTATTATTATGCTACAGTCTTCCCACTTTATGTGTCCGTCCAATACACGTTGACGAACAAATTAATAAAATGTATTC
The DNA here is from genome assembly GCA_951217065.1 of Baccha elongata. NCBI lineage: Eukaryota > Metazoa > Arthropoda > Insecta > Diptera > Syrphidae > Baccha > Baccha elongata. The sequence goes on from OX578272.1 coordinate 173,813,910, forward strand.
ATTAAAATTAATTTGCACTTTTCTACAGGTGAGTAGACTACAATTATCGAACATGATTATTGATTGATTTTTTATTGCCATGACGCATCAGTAATCACAACCTTCTCATCGGTGACTATCTGGCTGAGACTGACTGTTTAGATAGATGTCATAAGATTAGATATTAATCCGGTCTGTTTGTCGTTGTCGTGGGTTAAATGATTTCACGACATCTGGAGGGTATTTTATAAATGCATCAAACACCGCATAAAAACAATGCCCCTATAGGTGGCACTAAGTATTCATTGAAAACAGACATATTCAAATCAGTTCACGAAATATTTATGTAACAACTGAAACTTCTTATTAACACTTGCCCTTAACGTAATCAGGTGTTAATTAATATTTCATTCGAGCCACATTAATGACTTGGTATCGAAGGAATAACAAAACACTTCAATTAATTAATATTATAGTGCATAGACTGAGTCGTGCATACCTGATTTTACGATTACAAGAATTAAGGTAACCCTGTCTTTTGAAATGTTGAAAAATTAATTTTGATCAAAACTGGGAACATAAGAATTCTGTATTTTGTTCGGATACCTTTTTTCTTCTTAAACGTCTACTTAAGGGCTCATTGCAAAGGTGTTATGGGTCTGTCGCCATATCTTCGAGCAAGTTATCAAGGACTGCACAAACCTTTCGGTGTCTCATGGGATGGGGGTACCCATAACTTGATGTTCTGATTTGCTCGTATACTTATCCATAATATACATAATCTACATATGCTTTCAGAACTTGTCTTTGCCTGTGAGTTACCTTTATCGTGATTGCCCATGGGATGCTAATCCACCAACACATAATGATTTTCTAATCTGATTCGCATACTCTAGATTGCATCCGGGATTATTTTTCTGATGCTTACCCGAATTGATTCATCAGATAGTGGTATAATATTCCCAATATATATTGCAATCTTTTGGAATGCAATCATTAAAAATCATTCATTGAGTTCAATTTAAGTATTGCAATCATTGACTTCATTAATTGATTGCAATCATTTTTTTCCCCATTCATTTTGCAGCAATAAATTGAATGCAATCATTTGAGACTTCATGCCTTCCGGGCATTCCTTTGCATTCCTGGCATTATTTATGCATTCCAAGCATTTCTTTGCAGTCCAGGATTCCTATGAAGTCCAGCATTCATTTGCAGTCCAATAATTCCTTTGAAGTCCAGGATTCCTTTGAAGTCCAGCATTTCTTTGAAATCCAGCATTCCTTTGCAGTTCACCAATCCTTTGGATTCCAAGCATTTCTTTGCAGTCCAGCATTCATTTGCAGACCAGCATTCCTTTGAAGTCCAGCATTCCTTTGAAATCCATCATTCCTTTGCAGTGCACCAATCCTTTGCATTCCAAGATTTCCTTTGCAGTCCAGCATTCATTTGCAGACCAGCATTCCTTTGAAGTCCAGCATTCCTTTGAAGTCCAGCATTCCTTTGCAGTCCAGCATTCCTTTGAAATCCAGCATTCTTTTGCAGTCCAGCATTCCTTTGCAGACCAGCATTCCTGTGAAGTCCAGCATTCTTTTGAAGTCCAGCATTCCTTTGCAGTCCACCAAATCCTTTGCATTCCAAGCATTCCTTTGCAGTCCATCATTCATTTGCTTGGAATGCAAGGGAATGCTGGACTTCAAAGGAATGCTGGACTGCAAATGAATGCTGGACTGCCAAGGAATGCTTGGTGCTTGGAATGCAAAGTAATTCTGGACTCCAAAGGAATGCTGGACTTCAAAGGAATGCTGGACTATAAAGGAATGCTTGGATTGCAGATGAATGCTGGACTTCAAAGGAATGCTGGACTGCAAAGGAATGTTTTGAATGCAAAAGGAATGCAAGGACTGCAAAGGAATAGCGTTAGCCGCCATTTTGAAAAACATGTATTTTCAATGGATTCGGATCTTTTATCGACTTATTTGGTTATTGAAAATACAGTAAAAAAAGAGCACAATCGGTCATCAAACATTTCAGCTTCAAAACAACACTTTATTATCGTACTATGCTTTAATGGAAATTATACTTCGACGTTAAATTTATAAATCTTTAACTTGCCCTTACAAAGTTCTCATATATTAAGTACATTTTAAATAAAATTTACAAGTACTTACCTGTTTATGTAAATCCAGTTTAATTGCTGATGCAATTTTAATGGTAAATTTGAAATGAGTCCTCAGCTGAGGCAGTGCAAAAGAGGACCTGGAAAATCCAAAGCCAATATCAAACATTGTTATCTGAATAAATAAAATTAATTTGACCCAAAATAGGGTTTGCATTTGATAATATCTTTTATTGGATGATGCAATAAATGTCTTCAATTGCATCATTTTTTTTTTTTTTCACATTGAAATAACATGTTGTCAGTGTTTTATTAATTTTCAGCTTAATCTTTAATGATGTTAATGGTACATGATTACTGATTGTTTGCCGGATGAAGGTGAAGCCAGTTGCTGGAAATTGTTGAGAACAGGTAATATAAAAATGTTCCTATGATATCTGTATACTATGTATATATACTAACCTATAATCATGTCATTCGGCATTAAATAAGAAAGTTAAGAGATAAATCTATTACTTATTTATTTTTTATATACCGCCGCTGTCGGAATTATGAAAAATTATTATTTAAACACGTGTATATTTTATGTAGAAACATTGTCAAGGTTGTCTTAGAAAGATGGTTTGTTAAATTGCAAATTATGATATGTTTATTCGTTAGAATTTCAGTTTCAAATTTAAAAATGCATAACTAAACCATACCGAATTCCTATGATTTTTTGAATTAATAATTTATTTATTCATTCCTTAAATACTGACGCTGGATAATAATTAAGTGTTATTATTATAATAATTGAAATTGTAAGTTTACAACATGCTGTTATTCTCTGAGATTGAACCATTCTCTTTAAATTTCAAAATACGAAGGAAAAGCGACAAAACAAACAATCCAAAATGGAGGCCATATGCCTTATCAAATTGGGGTTTAAAATTGTGGTTCCATATTCTACCCCATCATTATGGAAACTGACAAAATTCCATACATCGTTCGGACTAAATAAAGTTCGAATTAACTGTAGAGAGAGATAGAGGGACTTAATACATCAGATCCAAGACTCATCAGGAAGACCCGCCACAGCCACAGCAACAATATGATGTCAATAATTTATTCTTGTGTAACCAAAAATGTTAAGTGCAAGTACTAAAATAATAAATCTGAATAACATACATCTGTTTTCAAAAAAAAAAACACATACGAGTAGCAATTTTTTACCTTCAATACATGACAAGTAATAATCAATCTCAATTTTTGCTAGACATCACTCGAACTCTTTGCCGAGTTAAACAAATTAACACTCCTTGTTGCCAACTCAAATTTCGAACAGTGCAGGTCATTCCCCTAACACTATGCTAACTTATTTTGTACTAGATGTTACCCGGCGCGTTGTCGCAATAGAAAAAATTAAATGCACGACTGGTTCGCACCAACTTGCTCTTGTTGCCACAAAAATAAAATTAAATTTAAAAAAAATAAATTTAATAATTTTTTTTTAAATATTCAAACAAAAATCAAAGTATGCAAAAAACTTTGTTGTCTTAACATAAACAGTTTGCATTTTATGCACAAAAAGTACATTTTTTTCAGCCAATTTTCAAAATATTGAATTTACAAAAAAATAAATTAAAAAATTAATTAAAATTAAGAAGTACTTATTTTGCTAAATTTTGATATTGAAGTTTTATCCAGTCATCCAGATCTTTAAAAGAAATGTTTTTGAATTAAAATCGACTAACCAGTTCACGAGATAGTTCAAGATAAAAATAACGGTTCTATGAGAGGCGCCTTGTCAAATTTTTGTACAACTCAACAAAAAGCAATCAGATAAAATCCATACCCCAATTTTTTTGAAGAAAATCGTTGTAGTTGTTTTCGAGAAAATTAAGCTTCTTTATAACGGTTATATGGCAGGTCCCGTTATTTTCTAAGCTACAAAAAAAAATCAATATTTCCTCTAAGGAATGGTCTAAAAATCCTACACACCAAATTCGAAGCAAATCGGTTTAGCCATTTACGCTGTAGTTAGTGATATAAACAGACTGACAGACAGACCAGACACCTCCTCAATCAGGAAAGTAACGTCATATGAAATTTGAAAATTCTGTAATGTTATAATTTATTCCCAACATTTGTCTAGCATGTCCCTTAAAATAGGTGAATCTTCTTCTCCCTTTGATTCTCGATCGATTGAACATACGTCCCTTCTTTCTCAGGTCAATGATATAGGGATCCTCGATAATCATCAATTTTTTGATGATCATCGATGTTCGAAGTTTGAATATCGATATTGCTATACGACAAATATCGGATCATTAATGTCATGGCAATCGATGTTAACACGCGAGTAAAGCAACTTTAGTCATGAAATAAATAAATGTTTTGTTTAAGAACTCATTCAATAACTATAGTGTCTCGAACAACAATTGAAAGAGTGTTCGCTCTTTTACTTTGAATGGAACTACAGTACTACTTTGATTGGAGTCTTAGAAAACGCATGTACATGGCTGACGCTTTCTGTTAATTTACACGTATTTACAAAAAAAAATTATGTCGACGATAATCTGTTTGTAATGAGCGAAACGTATCAACAACGGAATTACTAGTATAGAAGTAAATTTTCACAATTGTATCACGTTCATCGGTTGGTTAACCATCCATATATTTGTAAGATAGCAAATCTTAAACTATTCCATACAAAAAAAAAATACAGTATTCAAAGATCTTGAGGAGTGCAGCGTTTTACTGCTAGTCGACGTATAGTTTTCAACTCCATCACAACTTAATATCATAGTGTTTTTTGACCACCCTGTTCATATTCTTACTTACATAGAAAATTCATGTTTCTCCTAAAACCCTAAACGGCCCAATAAAAACACATTTTTGATTCAATTTTTGACTTAATATTTATTTTCTTAACAAAAAAAATATATATGTATGTAAGAACTAGTAAATACTTTGTTTTGTTTTTGAAATAATGAATGTAAATTGTTAACATAACGAGGAATGTAATTTTAAACTTAAATACAATACATGCATATGGGTCTTAATAAATATAATATTATACACATCAACAAAAAATCACAATTGAATTAACAAAATGTAATTATATTTATACTTAAAATTATTATTTAAAATTAACATTTAGCTATAAAATATCTTAATTTCAATTTTAAGTAAGATAGGCCAGATTCAATTGGCTTTTGGTCGCTTGTTACCTTGTGTTCAGTTCTCGGAGGTAAATTACGTATTTTTTAACTTTTTCTTTTCAAAAAAAATTATGTGTCTTTATCTACTTAATTCCATATATTTATTTATTTGATTTGACATATCGTTTGATTAAAACTTAATTCTATCTCCTCAACAGGCTTACTGCAATCAAACCCAGCAGAACAGTAGAAAAGCAAGCAAAATTTACACTCGCTCCTGATGAACTTTTTCGAGCATTTAATATCACCACTGGATCCACTTCTGGTCTGTAATGCCAGTCAATTACATTTGTCTTGCAGATCTTAGCATATACCTTGGCGGAAACTTTCGGCGTTCTCAGTTTGTCTGGATGGTTAAAGTCAACATGGTACAGACCGAATTTCTCACTGTTAATAAAAAGAGAGAAATCAATTAATAACATTGATATGTTGGTTCAACAAATGGGACTTACGTGAATCCAGCTTTCCATTCGTAGCTGTCCATGAGACTCCATGCAATGTATCCTTTTACATTGGCACCCTCTTCGATAGCATCCAGAACAGATGTCAGATAAGAATTGTAATAATCAACACGGCCATAGTCTTCGAGGCCACCCCTGTCGCTGACTCCATTTTCGGTCACTATCACTGGTGGATTGTTGTATTCACGCTTGATCCACATCAAAAGTTTGTACATACCAAATGGAACAACCTGCAGACAGGAAAGGAAACAAATTATTATTGTGATGGGGAAATGTATGGCTGTTTTCAGGAACATACTGAGTTATTAAGAAAAAACCCTCTATAAATTTTACTTTAGGTTCGGATGATAATCTTTTGATAAAATGCTAACAAACATTGTTCTGTCAATTGATTAAAAGACTCAAAGTCTTTCAAATTAATACTCATCTCCCATAAATCGATTTCGAAACTTCAAATTCTACTGGATCCTAATCTAGTGTCAAAAAGCATTTCATTGTTTTCCGATGACAGTTCAAATTAGATATTCTGCGAATCTTAAAATTAATTTCAGGCATATCTGCCAAACGCATCACAAAGAGCAATGTATGGCTTTCCAATGACATATGTACATACATAGATTTTCAGGATTTTTTATCATAAGGCCTTCAAGATATATATGAAAACTTAGGCGTGTGCCATGAACAAAAAATCTCTCAGCTCTTAAATTTGTTTTATGTGGGACTGAGACTAAAATTTGTGTTTGATTCTCAATTTTCTTTCTTGCTCTAAACATATTTTTTTGACGTTTAATACTAGGACACTTTAAACGTAATCGGATGCGATGAGGCGAGCAAAGTGTATTGCATTTTTAATTGAAATATAAAGATATACACACCGAGATGACAAATGACAACACTTTGGCAAGGTTATGTTTGCACTGTGTCTCAGCAAAGGATTCTGCTTCTCTCAAATTGACATTGAGATCTCAGTGAGATATAACTTGGTGGGAAACACTTATTATAGGGAGCAACATCTTAAAATTAAACCACCATTATTATTATTCGATATAAAATAAATGTCGAAAATATATCCGCAGAGGTATTTAACTTCAGATTTTAATGGCAATGATCTGAATAGGGATGTTTGTATGTGGGAAACTATACTTTAGCTTCATATTTAATATACAAACACTAAACAAACCTTGTACCGTTTTGATCTTTAATAATGTAAACAAATTAAGCGTCATATTTTTGTTTTTAATCTCGTTGAACATACCTAATAAAATTTAAGATTTTACGATAAGAATCTTTAATTACCTTGTCAGTGTTGTTATCGCTTTTTATATGACTCTCATCTTCTAGATAGATTTTCTAGATGTTTCAACACCCAATTAACCAATTAATTTCATTCAAAATATATCATCGTAGGTATATTATAAAGTAAGATAAGTCAAAATAAAAGTGATTCTAACAGAACACTCAACGTTTAAACACACACACACTCGTGTTAAAAAGTCTTAAATTATATGATATTTTATGGTTAAATTATGTCAACAACTCTGTTCTTGTTCTAAAATTCAAATTTACCATATATACAATATTCATAACATTTTAATTCAACTACTTATTAAGCTAATTGAGAAATTAATCTGTCATCAGCTCAATGGGTACGTCAATAAATCGCCAATAAAATGCAAAGATATTTTATTTTGTTATAAGCTTGTCAAGTACAAAACAGTTTATGATTCTTTTAAACTATGTGTACTTTAAAAGATGTAATTCAATGTTTTCCATAAAATGGATAAATTATTAACTAGATTTCTATTAATAGTGCAACTAACTTGATTAAATGTAATTGCAGGCAAGCAATCTAGATACTGATTGATTAGAATGTAAACAACGAAACACCTCCAGTAATATAAAGTTATTATGCCGCTATTATCATTATTGCTGGTTTGTTCAAAACCGTCATTTTTTTCTTGGTAATTTATTTTAATCGATTTAATAATAAGAATGTTTTGACATCCTATGTACATTGTACAACTTAATAAAGATTGATAACATGAGAACGTATTTCACGAACACTCTTGTGTTTTCATCTTTTCGTTTTATAGTATGTATTATTCAGATCACAAAAAACTATATTTTTCAGATGCTCTGGTAACCCTAATTTAAGGCAATTTTGTTTAAAAGACTTCCCTATCTATCAAATTATGATCTGGCTGTAAACGAAAATCAGCGACTTACCTTTAACCACACTGATCCTGATCCTGTCCATTCTGGATCCTGTTCCTCCACAACACCCATATCATGATTGAATGATGGTATCCGGAATTTGCCTGTATTATTGTGTCCATTAGATGTAACCAAATTTGTAGTGTATGTGTTTATTCCGAAAAAGTCTGAAGTACCCCGAATGAAGTGAATTTCTTCTAAAGTAAACGATGGCAGACGTGATCGTGTGAAACCTTGTTCCTTACTCATTCCAGCAATACGATCGATCATTACTTGTGGATAATTACCACGTTTTGAGAAAATTGGATGTCCAAACCATCCAACCTGTAAATTAAGAAAAAGATTATGACACAAATTATTAATATTAAATATTAATATTAGCAATAAAAGGGTTTTCTATAGTATAGGGACCGGTCAATGTTTATAATCTGTAGCAAATCATGCCGTGGCAATTGCTGTCCAATCGTGATTGAATAAATTATATCAGATTTGACAGAAACCAGTTCGAAAAACAACATGGCCGCCACAGAATGTCAAAAATGACACGTCATTATTGAAATACTATTAGGAATGCGGTAACTTTTATTGACTTTCTTATCTGTGAAGCCTGACTTAATGCATGTTAATAAAGTAATAGCTTTTCGAAAGCCAAGAAATTATCAAATTTTGACTATTAGGTTTAATGGTATAAATATAACTAATTGACAGTTATAATTAGTAAACTTATTGTTTTAAAAGTCAAACTATTAAAATCTATGTTCTTAATATCAAACAATTATTTTTCAAATACTTACAAAAAACTGCATTGCTCGCTCGGAGGCTTCTTTATCCTCGTCGGAATTTGTTTTTGCTTCTGGCCATGTAGTATCCAATGTTATACCAATTTTACCTTATTAATATAAAAAAGACAAATTAGTTATGCATTGGATGTTGTAATAGAATAAAAAAATAAGGTCTCTCAACTACTATAATTTTAAGTTATTAGAAAAACACCTTCTAACGCCCAGCCATTAACTCAGCTATAATTAAATTCATAATTGATATTAATTTACCTCTTTGTTTTGCTTGATATTCATTGCGGTACATATGAACAACTTCAGCATGCGCTTTTAATAAATTATGACCGCACAAATAAGATGGAATCCCTGGATAATCATAGGAGGGTGCCATATAGTCTACACCGTAACCGTGTTCGCATACATGCCATGGCTCGTTAACGGTTGTCCAAATCTGTAATAATAAATTAAAAAACAAATTTATATGTAATACAAATGGTATTTTTTTTATTTTATCACCATCATTTTTTTTTTAAGTCACTCACCTTAACACGCCCACCAAACATTTCAAACAACAATCTAGCATAATCCTTGAAGACCGGAATTATCTCAGGGTTGGTCCAGCCACCAAGCTCTTGAAGTCGCTGTGGCATTTCCCAGTGGTAAATTGTGACCATGGGAGTTATGTTATACTTAAGAAGTTCATCGATTAAATTATTGTAATAATGTATACCCTTAAGGCTGATGTGATTCATGTAACCTGTTGGTAGGATACGTGGCCATGCGATAGAAAATCGATAGATGTTAACATTTAATTGACGGACCATTTGAACATCTTGACGCCACTGGAATATCAGAATAAACAAAAATTAAATCAGTTATTGTTCTAAAAAATTGTTAGTTATATTTTCTTTTAAATAATGCTTCAAAAATAACTCTAGAAATTACGGTTTTTGAACAGTATGACTTCATAAAATACTTATTTTTAAGATATTTGAATGAATATCGGTAGCAGTTATCTAAAGACGCTAAGAATGAATTTCTTCAACGATGATCTGTAAGCGACATACAAACATCGGATTTTCTGTTGCATCTATACATCTGTGAAACATGTGAATTCTTAATTTTAAGCAGCTTTCAGTTTTTTGTGTTCGAAACATTCTTGATAATGTTGACTGTCAAGATGAGAAGGTTAACCACTGAAACAGTGAAAAGAATTTAACGATCCGTGCGTTACTCTCTCATTGTACAACTGTTACGTTAGGCCTCATCTTGAGTATGCCTCACAAGTATTTAGTACTTTGTATGAAATCCATAAGAACCATATTCAATCAGTGCAGCATAAGTTTATTTGCTTTGCTCTTAAAGGCCTTCCCTGGGCCGATCCTTATAATCTGCAACCTTATGAACATCGGATAAAGCTTTTTCAGATTCAATCTTTATACCAACGAAGGGTAAATAATGATTTAATTTTTCTTCATCAACTTGTCAGCGGACAAATTGATGCTTCGGACCTGTTAGCTTCTATTGGCTTAAACTACTGCGTAGGGTCTTACCTCCTGCGAAGATCTGAACTTTTGAATGTTGAATAACACAGAACAAATTATGACATGCATGAGCCTCTTTTAATTTAAATAGAAATAATTTAAAAACTCTCTTTAGAACCAGTGCTCTACGATCATAATTGTTTCTATGTTGTATTGTAATATTGTATTTATATTGCATTTATGTGCATGTGTTTTTGTTATGTTGATGTTTGCTTTAAGCTCCATTTAAAATTAGATCTGATAGTGTAAAAAAAAAAAGTTAAGGTGGATGGTTCATTGTAAGTTGGTGACAAAAATACAGTGTAGCCTTTCCTTATTTAAGGGGCACTACTTTTCGTGTAGTTTTAGTAGATACTAAATTATCAGCATTATGAAACGAAATAAATAAAATTAGGCAAAAGGCTTCTGTGACATTTCAAAAGCACTCCAATTTATCATGCAGTTTCACTGGTCATCGAGTATTGCTTTCAGGTTATTTAAATTAACTCTCCAGCCTTTAATTTGATATTGATTTCGAACAAACATATTCCACCTCTTTAGCAAAATTTACGCCTCCTCCATTAAACATTGCTGCTGTTGGAATATCAATTGAATTCGATTAATAACTATTAGGTATATTGCTACTTATTGATAGCATTGAAAAAGGAATTCGTGTTCTTTTTTTTTTTTCTCTCAGTAGTTCAGAGTCAGAGTCGTTTTAGTTATGCATCTTCGGTATGTCTGGTATTAACAACAACGAAAAAAAAAAATGTTGCTAACCATGGTATTGACTGAGGCACATGAGGTCTAAGTCAAATATTATAACTTATGACTAAGCTATTATATAGCCTTTTCTTATGCTGGCCTTATAGCGCATTGCCATAACACTGATTGCTTAAAAAAAAAAAAAAAAACAATATAATCTTGAGGCTTCTTAATAAACCGCATACATGCAAAACTATCAACGAAGTTGTTGTTGATTAAATTTTATTAATGTTTACTATATTTTTGTTTGTCTAGGCTCATGTTAGACCTTGCAGCATGCGAAAAATGCACTTGCACTATGTTGCTAACTAACTTTCAATTCATTCTAAAAGTGTGTTCCACTTGAATATGCATACTGATTTATTAATTGTAACTTAAAAAGACAGTGACACGCTTATTGCTATAGGTGTGGTAAACTATGTGTGGACCACCGTATTAGACCGGTTGTCCAGAGAATACCACATGTGGTTGGTGCAGAAAGTTAACACCCGCCCCTTGATTAGTTACAGATGTTCAATCGGATTAACCGCGATCGGTCATACTCATAATCTTCGTATATTGTGCATAACAACCCTGCCTTGGCCATATTTGCATAGGCTAATGAGTTTATTATTATTATATAAAATCGAATATAGATGGAGCCAGGTGCTCAGATAATTAACATTACAGGTTGTCCGGTTGATATTATTGACGAAAATTAATTCTGTCTTAGACTATTCGTCCCAGATGTCTAACTTAATTTCAATTTTTGATTTATTTCCTAGAATTTCCATTCCGGAATTTATTTTTTTTTCATTACTGTTTTCGACCATACGATTTGATGTTAATTTAGAATTAACAGAGCAGAAAGGTGTTTTTCTTTGTTTTTAATAAAATTATGATATAACCTTCATTATATGATTGTCAATTGGTTAAGGATTAAATTTATTGAATTTATCAACAACTTTCTGAAAAGTACTTAATTAATAAATCAACTTAGATTTTATTTATTTTTCTTTTATTGATAATAATTATACATTATTTCAGCTTATGTTGGGTTGGGTTTTATTTTTATTTTTGTCTTTAAATCAGCTTTAGATGGAGAGTTAAAGTATCAGTTTTGTTAAGCTGTGACTGTGATATACGAGGTAGATAAAATAATAATTAACTTCCAACCAAAACTATGATATAGTGAATTGGTCATAAATATTTTCATATGGAAATTAAGTTGTTTTTATTATTATTTATAACAGGTATTTCTTTTTTATAGCAACAGTTTTAAGTTTATAGCTCGTGGCAAGATTACAATTATTTGTTTTTTTTGTTTGTTATTGTTTACGAAATTGTTAAATTATTCGTTTGTTCTATAAATTAAGCAATAAGTCAATCCATAAGAACAATATTTTTATTTAAAATTCCAAAGTAAAGGGTTTTCTATAAAGAGTGGTTCGATGTTGACAGTCTGTGACGACCATATTGTTTTGACTGTCAATTTCGTTGTTTGTCATGAATAAATGGCACGTTTAAAGGACAAACGTTGATGCAAATGTTCGGCGCGTTGAGGTCCAAAAATCATCTTTGGCGACAAGACACACTCTTGGATATATGAAAACAGAAAAATGTCAGTGTATAAGAACAAACATAGTTCATCAGGTGGAAATTCATGGACTTTGGTGCTGATTTTATCAATGATCAATGATCATCGACATCGCCGTCTACGTAGAGCACTATCAATCCTAGTAAACAATTTCTTTTGGAAGACATGGACATGAACGACATGTTAATCCAGAATAACAAAGCTACGTGTCACATAGTGAACGTCACATTGGACTTTCTCCACAACGAATTGAGAATAGAATTACCTCTCGCGTAAATGAAGTAAATACACCAATAAAATCGTGAAATCGGAAAACGAACGAAGTTCGTGCCCATATTGAAGCAGAATCATATGGAAGAAATGTTATGTAATAAACGAATATCAAGTATCCGTATAGTATGCATATAATGTCGGAATGCTATAGGATCAACCTTAATAGTCAGTGAAACAGTGCGTATACGTGATCGTATGAAAATATCCGAATACAAGCAAATGTAGTGCACGCATAATGCCGTAATGCTCAGGTTCGTTTAATATTCGTTCACTTTCACCTCCGTTTGTAAAGAGCGCTCCATAGCTGAGTTTACTTACGCAAATTTGACAGCCAGCCAAATACATGTCAATGGCTAATGCTTCTATTTGACAGATCGAAACAGAAAGTTTCGTTTAGATCTGACATTTGCTACTTTGCATCCATTAGAGTAGTCGCATATTCTCTTTCTGTCAACAATATAATAGCCAAACTACAATGAAAAGTTATGCCATTTGTAAAAATAATGGCACTTTTATATTATGCCATTACTTTTGCTTACCCTGTTTGTATTGAATTTAGTATATTTTTGTATTATGTTTGGATAAACATTTAACATATAAATCTGCAGTCACATTAGATATTTACCACTCACTGGTGTTTTTCCACAATTTATTAATTTGTTTACGTTTTTACAACTTTAAAAACAAAATGGCTTAAGACATTATTTGTTTTTTTTTTAAACAACATTATACATTGACGATAATTAATAACGAAGGATTATATTCTTGTTTAGTAAGATTGTGGTTAATTCTTTCCAAAAAAATATAATCATATTAAAACAAAAAACTAAAAACCACAAACCATATGTATTTTGTTTTGCGGTTTAAGTTTTTGCACATTAAACCAAAGCGTGTCACGCTTCGAATTAATGGGTAAAATAACCTAAATGATGAGAAATCAATAAATATTTATAAAACATTTAAAATTTAAATATTAATCTTGTGTCAAAGTTCCAATATTTCAGGTTTTTTTTTCAACACAGACAAATTTGTCAGTTTTGATTCCGATTTATTTTTACAAACTTGCTTTCGAAAAAAAATATAAGTAATCTGGCATTTCTATTTAATAATGATGTTGAATGCGAACTTTTATGACTACAAATAAAATTGGGTCTTTTTTCAGACGGTTTTTTGACAGCAATATTGAGAAGTTGTATTTTTATTTTTGAGCAGATAGGGATCTCGAAGATCTTATAATACACTGGGCAAATGTAATGTGTCTTATCAAAGAATTTATTTTTAATAATTGGTGCGAAGGAAACTTAGACATCAAATTCCATTTCTGAAACTGAATTCTTCAAAATAATTTTGACATTTGTTTTGGTGTAGCAACAATTTTACTACTAATAAGAAATACTTTCTCAAAAAGATAAAACAAAAATAACAATCGTACTAGACTGCAAAATGCATTTTGTCGTGACAATCTACTGGCAAATCAATTTGTTTGCATGACAATTTATCACGATTTCATTATTGAATGGAACAAAATTTTGCTACGTACCTACTATACAAAAAAAAAACTGTTTTTATTCTTTGACTTTGCACTTTATTATAGGTGTTCCATTAGAATTAAAGGTTCAATTGAACCAACAAACGTTTTGAGTATTTCATACCGTATTTGTTTTTTTTTTTGTAAAAGATGAAACTTTTTCTTTAAATCTGTTCAGGTGTTTTACTGTCAATACAAGGATTAGGACATGAATATTGGATTTCTCAAGATAGTTATCCCTTTTGCATAAGTTAATTGGAACATCAAGTCCTCATCCTGATTTCGATCCAGGTCTCCGACCACACCAGATCTAATGATTATGCATTCAAAATCATTAAATCAACAACTATGAATCAAATTCAGCAATCAAATTTCAATTGAATTCAGGTCTACATAGAATTAAACTCGAGTTCAAAGCTCTATCTTAACGAATTAATAAATAATCTATAACTATATCTGTGTGAACTACATAATTATTGCTTCATTTTCTCAAAATTTTACTTTAACAATTTTAATACAATTTTCTTCGCACGGATGCTTTTCTACCAAAGCTTACTTTTGATGTATTTATGACAGTATTTATATATTTTTTTTTAATTTTACCTGATGGTAACTATCAGCGGTTGTATCAGCATTTGATTTATCTGCAATTTTTTCTGGTGATTTATGTGTCATTCGATCCCAAATGGATTCTCCTTTATCATCTGCATCCCAACCTCCTTCTATTTGGTATGAAGACGAAGCTACACCCCATAGAAAATCATTGGGAAAACGTCTTTGTGTTACTGTTGTAGAATTTCTATAAGAAAAAAAAAAGAATAGAATGAATAATGTCAAATAATTTAATATGGTCTAAAATTTAATAACTATGTAAAATCTTTATGAAATCACTTTGTATAACTACAATAGAAATAATTTATCCACCCATCATTGTCTGCACAATTTTAGGACCTTGAACTCTTTGGTACACACGAAAAAATAAGGTTTACTAAAAATAAAATTTTTCATTATACTTGGTTATCCGAACTTTCTTGAATTGAAATTTATTATTTTTTTCCAATTATGTGAACTTACACTTAAAAGTTTTTAATACCTTATTATAATGTTAATGTTTTGTAAAAAGATTCAAATATAATTACACAACGAAGTAGATTTTTTATATACTTTCTCAGATTACGGAATCTATATTACATTATGATGAAATCTTCTCAAAACCTAATTGCGACAGTAATTGGTGTAAGCAAACAGACCTTTTGGAAACTCAGCACGATGTCAACAAAATTTCTCACAAAATGGCCGCCAAAAAATTACCTGTCATAAAACAAGTGAAAAAAAAAATCAACTGTCAAATTTGCTGTTTGAAAGATGAATTTCGTTTGTACTTCCACACCTGCACCTGTTCAAATGCAGCTTAAAACACTAAGTTCATCTTAGCGATCAGGAAGTGACGCATTCTACCAAAGTATTTGTTTTACTTGGTAAATTTCCTTTGTTCTTATAGCCATTTGGATAGAATGTGTGATGGTTTAAGATTCAGTGGCACAACATTTTAATTTCGAAGGACCTGTCAAATGTATGTTTGAACACCCCTTTCGATAATTATTATAACTTTACCATTATCTTTTAAATAGAAAACCAATGTTACATGACAAAATAACAAGTTACTATGTAAACTAATACCAACATTACTCAATATTTGTTTATTATATTTTTATTCAAATTTATACATTTTGTTGTTAAGAAAATACTTCAAAACAAATCAATTTGTTTTAAAAACTAATTGTTAGAAATTGTAACACAACTAAACAAGTTATTGTGGCGGCTGTTTGAGAGTGAATCTATCTTAATTATCATAATGTGCTTGAGATTGAGATTGAGAGTTGTAAATATTCTTATCGAGATTATTTTATAAATATTTTTTTATTTAAACCTTGACGCGCCATTTTATGCAACGTTATAGGTTAAATATGTGACATTGAAATATTTCTAAGTAATTCATCTAGAAACGCTGATTGATTTTCATTTCATTAACATGTTATGAAAAAAAAAATGAATCACTTTTATTTTTAAAGGACATAAAATAAAAATTTCATAGATATTGTACTAAACTACAAGTATCTTTTTTAAAGGTGGTTATATTAATAGATTATGAATTAGGTACTTTTTTTATTTCTTTTGTGGTTTCAATTAAATTGATCAAAACATTTATACTTAATGTCTGATGAAGGTAATCTGCCTTTGACATGTGAGGGCAAACATTAATTGTATAACTTATGCGGCAAAACAGATAATTGTTTCATTAATAGAATCTGACAATGGAACTAATTGATAAAGTGCGGGAATGTTCTTTAAGTTGTGAGAAGTGTGTCTAAGTCAGTTTAATGATTTGATAGGAGATACAGGATATCCGGTCAACAGTACTCAATTAAGTAGCTTGGAATACTTTGATCTTAAGACAAACAAAATTAAATAAAGAGCATTTAGAATATTTAAAATATTTTTTCGATCCAACGGACTAAAAAATAAAATCATAAATGAATAGTAACATTTAATATATCAACATTAAAATGCATATGCCTATCCATTCCAAATCGCATTAAGTGTCTCTTAATCAAAATTGTCGCACTTGCGCTAATTGCATTCCATTCCAAATAAACATGCAACATTAAATCACTTGTAATAGTTTCTACTGTTGTTCAATGAATTTTGCATTTACATTCGAGAATAACCACAGCTCTGACAAATTACTCTGCGGTCGAAACATTGGAATTAATTATGCTAATAAACAAAACCCATCAAACCATCCAGTACTCATATGGCAGAGTATGATATGCTTTAAGATATTACAGAATAAATTATTTAATTGATATTTATCGCTGTTATTGAAAAAAAAAATCATTGAGTTTAAGGAATTTAAAGTCGATTTAAAATTGATTAATGCTGTTTAATATTTCTGTTTAATTGAACATAATATTTAAATTGGATTTTTTTCATTTAGGTCGAAATATTGATGTTTTAATTAAAATTGCACTGCGTCATTAGCTTTTAACCTTTGAAACTTCAAGCAAAATATTTGGGGCCGGTCGAAACCGTAATAAACTAGTTTATTTTTTAAGTCTAAAAATATATCCCAAACGAAAAAAAAATTATACCCCTTTTGTGAGTCAGATAATTAAATAAAAATAAATTTATATGGGAATCACCTCCTCGCCAGTTATATGTATGTTAATTGTAAAATTTGCAACAATTGACATTTCTACTGCACCTTTCGACTTATTCATAATCCTAACCAGTTTTCTTTAAAAAAAAAACATCAAAAAAGCACTCATATCATGCCTTGTTAATAAAATTCACAAATAGTACGCATACGCCATGTAGCACCAATGTTTCAGATACGGCAAAACCAAATACATTGTGTCACTTAATGTGTTCGCTTTTTCGCCCACTTTAAATCGGTTGAAATAATTCCAACGTCTTTGAATCTTGTAAAATGCCACCGTTATAAGTCCATTACCATGGAAGTTGTATAATTCTGTGCCAAGGCATCCAATTTTATTAGCGTCTTACAAATATCACGTCCACAAACGCATTGAACTCAACGTCAACGATTTTGGTCTTTCATAACATTCTGCATGTTGGTGTAAATTTACAATGGCAAGAAATTCAAAGTTATTGTCAAAAGAACAACAAACAAATGGCCAGACCTGATTAAAGTTTTAATTGCTTTAATTATTATTGAAAATTTAAACGAAATTATAGGCTTTTTGGCATCATACTCTTGTTGTCGAGTTATTAAGCTCAAGGTTCATCATAATGGTCAAATAATAAAAGTTTTCTTACCATCCAGATGTCAACTCTTCAAAAGCAGACTTTTGACACATGTCATTCGAGCTGTCAGTGACAAAATGGCAAATTATTTGTATAAAATGCAGAAAACTGAGAATAATAAAATATGATAATCGAAATACCACATTCCAATGTGTGATAAAGGTAGATGTAGGTATTTCCTCACAACCAGCAGTCACACTGTTATTTCAAACAACTTTCAATTTCACTTGACGCACGCGATGCTGTATTTGTTAGGTGTTGTCTTTGTTTGTTTACCCATTACTGTCACAATCTGTTATCTAAAAGAGCAAACATTTACTGAGATTTTATGCACATGTATTGAAATATTGAAAACTTCAGCCTAATGTCACAAATGTCAGCTGATCTTCGATGTTATATTTAATCGAAAGCTCATTAATAACCTTATTGTCACACTATTGCTATTATTGGATCCGGTTTTCAAAGACAAATCATCTGGCTGACAGTGTGTGACGAGTGTTTTACAGTGGCTTGATTTATTCAATCTTTTTTTTTTTTTTTTGCTTTTTATCTTGACAATCTCAGAAACGGAAAATGAATGAAGGTCAGTTTGGCGTGTGCGCTAGAAAAATAAATTGTTGACAGGTTCGCTGAACTTCCTAATATGTCATTATTTTTATCGAATTTAGATAAATTAAGATGTTTGAATTGTATTTATTAT
Organism: Baccha elongata; assembly: GCA_951217065.1. Lineage (NCBI taxonomy): Eukaryota > Metazoa > Arthropoda > Insecta > Diptera > Syrphidae > Baccha > Baccha elongata. Next base: position 173,832,858 of record OX578272.1, read on the forward strand.
TATTTTGTTTAGTGTGGTTTATGTATGAACTTGTTTGCAACAATCAAAAAGAATTATAATTTGTGACGTGAACATAAATGTATGATTTGACGAATAAATTGGAATCAAAAGTTATAAACTGTTAAATGCTAATACAACGGTAATTTGTTTATAAAGAAACTGGTTTATTTATTTATGCGGTATATGCAAACATTTCCAAACTATTCAAAAGCATTTTGGACTTTTTTTGTGTTGTTGTTTGAAAGAGTTAACTATGGATAACACGTGAATTAAAATAGCTATTTATAAGCGACGACTATCACAATTTTTTTTTTTCATTGATCTCGTTTTAGGAAGAGTTAAAAGGATAAGTATTGGTTTCTTAGAAATTAAGACATATCTAAAGGCTTGTAATTCTTATCGGATACTTTGGGCGAAAAGAACCAAAACTTGTCAGTGATATTTATTTTATAAAAAGAAAATTTATAAATAATTTTCAAAAAAAATAATCTCATTAAAAACCACCAGCAACGCTTTTATTTGAAAATTCATTTTGGCTGTCCACAATTGATTTGTAATAATTGATTTTTATTATGAAGAAAAATTTACAAAACGGAACATTTTTAGACAAACAAAAATTGATTTTTATTAGTAATTGTCAGGGAATTTCAGGAACTTTTAAGTTTCGATACCGGGATTTTCGTTATGGTAGAAATTATGAAGTTATGAAAAATTATAGATTCTAATTATTCTCTTCGCCTTCTTCTCGTATTTGCTCAGAATTCTTTATTCATTTGATCAAATTTCTTATCACGTTTTCTCATTGTTGCAGTTTTATTAAAATAACAACTAATAATTGTTTTTATTCAAATTTTAATGAAATTGTTTCTATACTATGTGTGTTTTTATCGTTCATATAATTCTGAATTGAACAAATTTACACTTTATCATCTTTCAAATGTTAATTTTTTTTTTTTAGAAATTAGTTTTTTTTTTTTAATTAAAAATAATTTATTTTTAATAAAAAAAAAATAATTTATTTTTAATAAAAAAATAATTTATTTTTAATAAAAGATTAAAAAAAAAATATTTTTAATTTTGTATACATTTTTTGAACATGACCTTCTGTGTGAATGGCTGAATGCTTTCAATCGAGTTCAGTTGATTTCTCACCAACTAATTTGAAATTATTTATTTCTTGAACGTTTAAGTAAAACGTTAGCTATAGAATACGCCATCTATAAAAAACACTTGACTTGACTATAGAATCAAGTCTACTTTGCAACGAAAATAGTTGTGGATTTCAGAGGCGTGTTGTTTTACTGGCGTTTGAGTAAAATTACTTTCGGATGTTTTACTGGCGTTTGAGTAAAATTACTTTCGGATAATGGAATTCCTCAAATAAGTCACTACGAATTTCTATTACAATTGTTTTGTTTATCCATCCTTTAAAAGTATCTACTTCCCATATAAGAAACCGACCAACTTTCCATATGACTATTTATATGTCTGATTTGAAATTTTCGTTCGTTACAAGAGCAAGTTTATACAACTCATTCGTTTATTTGATTAAAACAAAATTTGTTCCTGCGACTTCCGTCTAATATTGGTAGATTAAGACGCTTGTGTATCCCTGGCCTAAACAATTATTATATTTAATTTACAAATCTTACTGCCTTGGCCTACGAATTTTTAATCGAAAGCTCTATTGGATTTGGATTTAAAATAGGCTTATGGCTTTCTATAAGGTATGAGTATCTTTTCTCTTAAACTAGTTGTTCCTCGTTGGTATAGTTTGTCTTAGTATTCATGTTTTAAATTTCATCACATGGTGTAAGACAAGAATAATAGTCTCATAGTTATTTTTGTGTATGCATATTGTTTGTATATGTTTATATGTTGATATGCAATAATGATCCTATATAAAGCTTTATAAGCAATGTATTACTTCACAACCAATAAAAAAAAAAGATTTAATTTTAGACAAAAGGATTAAAATGTTGATTTTTTTGAATTTAAACCTAAAAACCACATGTGGCAATTTCTTTAAATCACATTAAGAAATCACATTAAAAACAAAGGACATTTGCTGCATTCTATGAAATAACAAATTTCATGCGATGTCTTCTTAAAGAATTGTAAACAAAATACTATGTATGTATGTATAGAAATAATAGAAACTGTTCTGTAATGGAATTTTACATTATTTCACCAATCTTTAATTTAAGAGAACAGATACAATTATCAACACATTTTCTCTGTAATTACTTTCTAAAAGAAAGATATTAAATTCAATTTGAAATCGTAAGAGTATTAAGTATAAGGCATTTCGACAAACACTTAATCTATTTAAGTTGGTCAAGAACAAACACGTCAAAAACTAAAATGTCTTCTCAAATAAATCACCAATAATGTACATATATATATATTTGCAGAATTAACAAAAAAAATCATTCTATCGTTTGACATTTTGAGATGCAAACACAAATAGATGCAATAAATATTGATATTGAATTAACTGAATCGATCCTCATGAAACCTTTACTTTAAAAGTACCAGTTTCTTTTGGCATGCGGAATTCAAAATAAGACCGATCAAAAAAAGAGGTATGTATCTATGTACAAAGATTATTTCTTAATGAGATTGTCTACACATAAAAGAGGTGGACGTTTTTAAATGTAATACGAAAAACAAAAAAAGTTGTTTATTCAAAAAAAGTGAAAATTATTATTAATTTGGTTAAACATTTCGAATAAATAAAAAAAACATAAGAATTTTAAGGTGATAAAAAATTAATTTCCAGCAAAAATATATTTGGTTAATTTTTAAACTAACAGTGTTCGATTTAATTAGATTTATAGATTATCAATGATTTGGAAAAGCCAGTTTAGTTCTCAGGACCAAAACATCTTTAAGTTAATTAAAAAAAATCAACTGATAGCACCAAATGCATGTTTAATTTTTTCTATTTTCCTGTTTTTCTACTTTAATAAAAATTTAATTTAAATATTTCAATTCATAACGATCAAGAAACTATAAAAGATCTTTTTACTATTATTATCAATAACAACTTTTTTAAATCACAATGTCAGCATTCATTTCAACGACTAAAAATGTTATTCAAACTTAGAAAATTTCAGCTTTAATAAATTCAAGTAAAAATTTACATTTTCACTTATATTTTTTAATTCATCCTTTTGCTTTAAAAAAGTTAAGTATTTATTAAAAAAAAAATCACCAAATCAAACCAATTCAACAAAACGAAAACATATTTGTAAAAATTCACTTAAACTAACAAAAACTTACATCAATTTACTGCAACTTAATCCAATGCAAATGGCAATCCACACCCACAGAGTATGTTTTTCTAACATATTCATATTTCTTTTAATTTGAAATCAAGTGCACACAAAAATCAAAGTAGCTCTAACTTTAATTACTCCTTAATTCGTTATATTAAAATTAAAATTCCACTTCAAATGTATTTAACGAAAAGTTGTTTTAAAAAGACAAACAATCTTGTTGTTTTTTCAATTTTATTCACCCACTTTCGATATAAATTGTTAAATTTTAATATTAAAAAAAAAATATTTATTTTATTTACTATCCGCCAACTTTAATAACAAATATTTAATTAAACAAAATTAAAAAAATTAAATTTGTATCACGTTCTGCGCACGGTCGATTGTCTCTCACCACAGAAGAGTTCTAAACTAGTCACAGTGCTTTTATATCCTCGCATTCACATGGCGCCCTAACTATATACACTTCAGATACAATTCGAATCGAATAGAAATGCTAAAAAATCCCAAAAACCAAACCGTACCGAACCGAACTAAACACCCGCTCTCTACGTCAGCGACAGGTAAAAGATAAAACACGTTAGTTAGACTACGTCGTCGGTCGTCGCTTAAGCCATATAGCTGACTCGCGTTTGTGTCTGGCTTGGTGATGATGCTTGTCCTACTCCCCACTGTATCACGATTGGTTATCGTTCAACAGATTGTCACTGCTAAACTCTCTGACTCTGAAATCTGAGGGGTAATAACACCTGTTTCTCAAGATTTATGTCGCACTTGTCGTCGAGGGAAAACACACCAAGAGATTCATATAAGTTTAGTTTTTTTTTTTCAATGGGATTGGATTTTGTTTATGTTTATTAATTTTAAACTTAATTTTGTGAAATTGACGTGCTCTGCTGGCTGGAGCTGGACCATAGTGCGAAATGACGTCACGAGTTAAGTGACGGACTTTTATGATGGCGATGGTTTAGTTTTGGTAAAACCACTCATCGCACTAAAAATAGGTGAATGATTAATTTATAACCATGGCACTCTTAAGGTATTACCATTGTTTATATAAATTGAAATGAAAGTCTTCAATTAATATTATTGACACTGGAGTGCACTTTTATCGCATCGGATGAATGTCAATGTCCCTGTTGGTTTAAATTCGGTGATAAGAAGATTTTAAAAAGCTTTCGCTGGAGAAGATTCGATGAATATACTTTATTAAAAAAAAAAAAGTTTTACAGGGTGGTTTAAATGTATCACCCTATCGGAAGTTGGGCTTATAGGTTTTGTGAATGGTTCCAACTATCAGTTTTGTTTTTGGCGTAGGGTACATACATACATACATACATTTTCAGAATATTTTGAATGAAATTATTGATAAAATTATATTTTAAATTATTTACTTTATTGTCAAAAACACCCTTGTTTTAAACATTTTTTTTTTCACTGAGCAAGTTTTTGAATAGTTGTTAAACGGGAAAATATTGAACAAAATGCTGTCGTATTGCGCTAATAAATCTTTCTTCAACCATCCAATAAAATTAAAGGCAGAAAACGTAATTTTTGATATTATGATTTAAAGATGTTTGAATATGATCGTACAACTGGAGAAGTCTGGCTTGTTCTACAGGTGTGGGTGCCATTAATAAGCTCGTCCAGCCGGTTTGACCTCTAACGTCTTGCCTCTATTTACATATATTCGTCTCATAAATGGTACATTCCATAACCGTTAGGCTTGCCACTGCTTTCTGATAGCAACCCCACGAACCCCACAAGTAGTGGTGAAGTGAGAATATTTTGAGCCCATTGGAGATAATAATATCTTCGGAAAAGAATAAGAAAAGAAGGTTGTTGCCGTAGTTACATTTTTAATTACATATATTTATTGAAATATTGAATAGAATTTTTTATATCAACAAAAAAAATTTAATTTTTTTAACAAAAATAGTAAGTACGCCATCTTGCAAAACATATTATGACTTTGCACTTCCCGTTAAGTAGTTATGGCCTTTTGTCGTGGCTGCCGCTTTTTCAAATTCTTTAAAAATTAAATATTTGATTTTGGCTATTTGCAGTAGGTACAGTTAAAACTCAAATTATGCAAATTATGACTTGATACTTTGCACTTCCCGTTAAGTAGTTATGGCCTTTTGTCGTGGCTGCCGCTTTTTCAAATTCTTTTAAAATTAAATATTTGATTTTGGCTATTTGCAGTAGGTACAGTTAAAACTCAAATTATGACTTGATACTTTGCTTTCCCGTTAAGTAGTTATGGCCGTTTGTCGTGGTTGCCACTTTTTCAAATTCTTTAAAAATTAAATATTTGATTTTGGCTATTTTCGCAGTAGGTAAAGTTAAAATTTTGTAAAAATGTTGTTTTATTCGCAGAATCCATATTAAGATTATATAGAAGAATCAGATTTTTAAAACTTTAATTGTTTAAACTATGATTTTTAATTATTTAAAATATTGAATTTTTGTTTGTTTTTCTTTTTTTTAAAGTTTCTTCCACCTAAACGTCCGTTGAAACGAATCAAACTATATTTTTTGAGTTAAGAATTAAATTTGCCTCAAAAAATATTAACACAATTTTGTTTGTACGACGACTAGTTTTTTTTTCATACTAGCCCAAACTCAAAAACTATTGCTCAAGGAGACCATGAAGTTATTTTTTATGTTGGCTCTAAGAATACATTAACTGCAGAATTTTAACTGCACTGCGTATAGCAAAAAAACAAAAACGATACACTTTTTTTCCCTATTTTTACTCACTAAAAAAAATGTTTGAGTGGTTTCAACTTGTAATTAATTTGTGACAGGTTTGACCCTTTTTTAGTACTAACGTGAATGGACTATAAAATAAAATTAAAACTCAAGTGTAGTCAGGAGCTCGCTTAAGCATTTCTTTGACTTGAGTGGTGAATGACTATGAATCCCGCCCTTAGTGTTTTTGGAAACGTAGCATAAGATCTCAATATTTTTTCTGAGAAAACTGAGATCTCCAACATTTTAAGAACTTTCCTATGTTTTTGTTTAATATCTTTCTATCTTTAAGTTTTAATTAGATCAATTCAAATATTTTACAGAAGATATATTTAACAAAATGTCAAAATTATACAACAAATATGTTTTCAAACCTGTCATTTAAATTAATTAGTTAATTACTTAGAAGGTATTTATAATATGTTTAGAACTTTAATATATGATATTATACAATAACGTGGGGCTTAACGCCCGAATCCGGCTTTGTCTTTAATTAGTGTATCTAGCAGCTGATAGTTATTAATTTGTAACCTTTTATTCGCATCAGTTTGCATGCTTTTTATAAATTTTAAAATAAAAAATGATTATTCGTATTCATATGTAAATTTTAATCTTAATTTTTTTTTTCATTTCAGTATTTTAATAAAATTATTAACAAAAAAAAATTCTTGATCTAAAATTAATAAAAGAACGTTTGTTTGATAGGGACACATAAATAATATAAGTATAGATTTATTATATTGATTTATGAGGTTATAAAATTTTATTTGTTAAGTTCAATATGTTATAACTATATCTATCTACATATTATTACTTGTTAAGTACATATTATATGTATTAGACATTTCTGCAACTTTCAAGAATCCGGATAGCTGGTAAAACAAGTCCCATGTTATATATTAAAAAGAATAAATATTTAATTTATAATTTTTTTTTTTTTTTTGCAGACAACTCTATTTCCAGATCAATGTTGTGTTTGCAAAACGGACATTCCTAATCAATAAATCACAATCAATCCAACCAAAGCTCACATTAGTTCTCTCTTCTTTGTTATCTAAATATTGTTCTAGCTTCAATGGATTTCCGTCAGTATAATTCCGTTAAGTTTGAAATTTCATCATCACATAGTTCTATAGCCATTTAATTTTTATGGTAGATATATAAATAATTCTACATAAATTGTAACAAATTTGAATTTGGGTTTTTGGTGGATTAACTATGATAAAAGCCGCAAAGAAACTGGTTTATCTTAGTCACCCTAGAATATTGTTTAATGCAGTTTTATGTTTACCTAAACTATATCAATGGTTCGGACAAGATACTTGGGAAGTCCCCAATATGTGGTTTTGTGGTTATGTGGAGATCAAGTTATTAATTTAATTTCATACAATTCCTGGGGTTAAGTCATAAGTTTTGTGGTTATATATCCGGTGCAAACACTTATATCTACAGTAAAGTATATGTTATATATACAGGCATACCTGTTATATTGTTACAGTTATATTTTTATATTAAAAATAACCTATCGCTTTGGGTTTCTTTATAGAACATTGCTTGTTTAAAGTTTAGAAGTTTTATATCTTGTACAGGTACTCTAAATAACTTTGACATTGGCTATGCATCATTTTAAAACATATTGTTGTGTGTACACTACAAGTGTATACACTTTACAAATTGTGTCTCCAAAACAAAAGAATAATAATTCATTGTGTTTTTACCGCTATGCAAGTTATTATTATATGCAAGTTATTATGTTATTATTATGAATAGACGAAAGGATAAATAATAATTATTTTGCGCCCTAATCCTCCTTAAGTATTTTCTGGGACCTAGGGAGCGTTACAATATCTCGCAATTTAAAATCTCTAATAACGAAATCTCGCTTTTTTAAAAAATCTCTAAAAACGAAATCTCGCAAGTTTAAAATCCCGCTTTTCATAAACTCGCAATCACAAAATCCTGTTTTTTTAAATCTCGCATTTACATCTCGCACACAAAAATCTCACAATTTGCCATCAAAATACAGCGAACTAAAATCGCACTAAATAAATACTAAATCGAAAAGTAACTGGATACACCCAAACTTTCACCCACCCCAAGTTCTATAGTGAGGTCAAGCAGGGGGGTAGATACTAATTTCACTGGTTTTACGTCGTAAACTGACAATACTTTTTTAAATGCGAGATTTTAGTTTTCGAGATTTAAGTTTGCGGGTTTTTCTAATAGCGAGATTTAAAAAAAAAGGATTTTGTAATTGAGAGATTATGAAAAGCTGGTTTATGAGATTACGAGATTTCGTAATGCGAGATTTCGAAAGCGAGATTTTGATTTGCGAGATCTCGTAACCAACCGGCCATCTACCTATTGCTATGGACATAATTATTTTATTAGTATAATTTCTTAATGGTACTCCAAGCCAGGTTATTTATTTGATTTCAGGAAAATTGATGTTTTTTTATTTTTATTTTTAATATAATGTTACTTGAAATTCCATTATATTCTTAAAATTAGTGGTTTTGCTTTCTTTTTGTTCACAATCCGTGGTGGGCCAACCACGGATGTCTCACCCGTCAGCCATAACTTGCGATTGTGATTTGTGAGGTATCCGCCTCCATTTCTGAGCCAGTTCATCTGTTTGATCATGTTTTTTTTTTCTGCTAACTCCAATCTCCCTCTGGACGTGGCTCAGTGGCGATTCCTCTCAGTTAAATGAATAAATTCTTTGAATTCCATTTGATATGTAATTAATGTAATTATGGATATTAATTACAATAATTAATGACTTTTAAACAAAACTACGTATTTTTATATCAATTTTTCCTTTACACAAACAAAACTCCCATACAAAAAGTCTTCTCTAATTTAAAAGATTGCTTAGCATACAAATTTGCTATAATCGATTCCCTGCTACAATCTACATAAATACATAATTGTGTTTGATTATTATATGTCGTAAGCATAGCCCAGCAAAATAAACGAAATTGTTAGCGCAACAAAATGCGATCAAAAATACGAGAAATTCGTTTAAATTTGAAAGTAGATAAAGATAGTAACTTCGTTTCTAATTGAGCGAGAGCCTTAAAATTTTGTGTGTGTGGTTGCTATCTGATTACTGAGTATTCAGTACAAAAATTAACCGATTATAGGGCTACTGATATTGCTATGTAAAAATTAACCGACTGCAGCGCCATCTACCTGTATTTTTATTATAACTTCTCTACTAATTGAGCTTGAGCTTTTGAATTTTTTTTGTGCGCAGCTCTCTTATTATTGTTTATACATTTCTATAGTACTTTCATGTTGAATAATCACCGCCTGGCGTAAGAAACTTGTAAATAACACATTTTTAGGTTCGTGCATTTACTAGTTGTCTATTCTAGTCGTGTTTTGTTGGTAATTTTTAGTTAGTCAGCACTGGAAAGAACCAATGAAACGCTATATTCACTTTTGTATCCACTTTTTTATTTTATTTCAAAGTTGGTATTCTTGACTTTATGCTAAGCCGAAGTTTCAAATAATTTTATGGATGTGTCTGCAAAGTATGGCTATTTGTATATGCCGAGTTGGTCAACTTGTACCCCACCTTCCACTACAAACAAATAAAAACCGGATAAATAATCATTATTTAGCTTTAATATTACCAAATTAAATTCCAAATTATATAATTTTATTTAAAGATCTGCTTTAACCAATTTTTATTTGTTTTTAAGCGAAAAGTTCAAAATCATCAAACCTTTTTTGCAACTTTCGTAGGTTGAAAGCTTCTTACTTCTTCCTCAAAACGCCGCCCTAAAGGAAAACACAATGAACACAACCATTAATAATAGGTGCCACCAACCTTTAAGCAAAAAATGTATTGACATTATATTTCGCGCCAAAAATTTCCAGGCAGTCCAAGATTTTATCTTCACTTTTATGTTCACTTTAATTACTGACCAATTTATCGCCACTTTTCGTATCCCATACAAAATTTTGCTAAAATGACTAAACACTTACCAACAAAACACGACTTCTGTAACACTGACAACAGTCGTAAACATATATGATTTTTGTTTTGTTTACGACTCTTGTCGAGGAAATATGGATTTTAGAGCCAATAAAATACATTATATATTATTAATTTGTTTTGTTAACGACTATTGTTACGGTAACAGAATAAACACTTAGTAAATTTAAGAACCTCCAAATGTGCGGTTCACAACTTTCTTTAGATGGCGCTGCTCCATGGTTGTACTATAAAAATTTACAGACTAATGCTTTTTTTCTAATTTTGTTCCCGATTGAGGTAGAGCCTTGAAGATTTTTACGTATATAACTCTTCGGCTACTGATATTCCGATGTAAATGTATTTTTATTTCTAATATTGTTTCTTACTGCGGCAGAGCTTTGTACGTATAGTACTCAAGGCTGATGATACTCGGGTGAACGACTGCAGTGCCCCCTAGATGTATTTTTTACTATAACTTCTCTCCTTATTAAGCTAATGTTATAAAATTTTGCTTATATACAATTCTCTTAAACTACTTATTATTCAACACAGAAATAAGTCGATTGAAGCTTCTCTACAAACCTCTTTTCTATGTTGTTACTAATTGAAGTAAGTGCCTGAAATTGGAACATGTTTTTTTACTGTTACTTTGTTTCTTATTGTTATTTGCAACTTTTTTAACACCCTGTAAAAACATGGTTTTCGTTCATAAGATTGTCATAACCTGTTAATTAGCTGTTAATGTATTTTAAAGTACCGCAGAGCTCGTAGCTATAACCGTAAGGTAAGGACCAGGAATCGCCACTGACGTGGCAAAGTAGATCCCATGAACTGAAACATTGTTGGTGTAATAATGTAACCGTTGAACATGTATCCTTCTGGATAGATCGACCGTACAACACTTAAATCTCGTCGTTGAACCTTCTTAGTGGGATAGATCAGGGTTATATACAATGATAATTTGTGTTTGAATGTCTATTATTACATTTATAAATAGACTTTGCTGAAAAACGTAGAACAACTTGACTACAAAAAATCGTTAGTTTTACCTTCTTGTAGTAAGACTCACTGAAGCTGTTTCCTTTCGAATGCTGACAAACGCATTAGGAATATTTTGCCTTTGCCTTGTTAGTCTAATAATATCAATGTAATAGGAATTGTTCTAGTAATTATAACCACCTTGGGAAGATGTTGACTAGTAGTTTAACACCTGAGTTTCGAACAATGCCTTTCAAAAGGTTATTGTAAGTCTAAAAATAACGGTACCTGCCATATAACGGTTATCAAAAAACTTATTTTTCTCGCAAACGGCTTCAACGATTTTAACCGAACTTCAGACGTGTAATAAGGTAATGAAGGTCTACCCTAAAATGAAAACCAAACTTTCAGAAAAGTTCGTTTAACAATACCTGACATATAACTGTATTTTTAAATTTCGACTATCTCGATAACGGCTTAAGTGATTTAAATGAAATTCAATGCTGAAATTGTCTTAGTTATTTAAAATAAGATAGCATAAAAATTTTTGTTAAACATGTTTTTGTTAAGTTTTAAATAATTTTTAAAAAACTGTTTTTGTGAATTCAATATTTCAAAAATCAGTTGAAGGATTTTTATGAAATTTAGAAACCTGCGTTTTTGTCACTGTCGCGGTCAGTAGATCTTTTTGTATTCAAACAAAAAGAGTCTAAAAATTAACTATTTAGAATAAATAAACAACATACAAATATAATAAAAAGGTTAATTATGTGCTTCATAAAAAAAATTTATATTACTGTCGCTGTCGCGGTGTCGCGTTGATTTGGGGCATCCTTAAAAGACCGGAATTAGGTTTTACGACAGGGCACATAAATATGTAATGATTTGGCCTCTATAGGAGTTTAAAGGATTTTTAATATCACCTTTGTTTTAATTTGAAAGGTATTAAAAAAAAAATACCACCTGGCTTATTGATCAGTTATTAAAACAAACACAACAATTAAAATACCCAACTGCCAATCTTTTTGTTAATATAAACCCGCAAACGATGTTCAAAATCCATTAACCTTATTTTATGGCTACTTGAGGTCTGGAAAAAATATTTTACTTTGAATTAAAAACCACATTTCAAATAAAATTACGAGTTATTTTTATTTCAAAAGAAAAGTGTAATGTTAAGTGTACGGAACATTTTTCGAAATATCGTTTTAACAGGTTTCTGAATTGTTTTAAAAATAATTTATTTTGTATCGAACACCCGCAATTAAATAATAAGTATATCAGTATTTAAATAATAAAAGCATTTCAAGTAACTGTAATTTTTGTATTATAAAAAAAATAAACGGAAATGTACAATAAACTTAAATCAACCAAGAGGTTTTGTTATTTTTAAAACGAACATCGAATGTTCATAAATCAATGATTGGGGCTTTGAAAAAATACAATATGTAATAATTTTAAATTGTGTCATTTAATTTTGATTTAATATTACTATATTATGTTAATACTAATAAATCTGTATTCTTTTTAAATTATCAATTAAATGAAACAAACGAAGATTCTGAAAACCCGTTCTTTGAATCATCTCATTGGAAATTAACTTGTGAAGAACTTTTACGATATTAAATATAAATACCTCGGTTTAGGGAAGTTTTTTTTTCTTAAAGTGGTGAGTAATTCAAGGGAATCCCATATAGGTGTGTTTCAAATGTCGCCTTTCTTTCGGAATCTATATTTAAATAAATTGGATGAAATCGATTAAGTAAATCACTTCAATTCTGTTATTTTATAAAAAAAAGGAAATCACGGTTTGTAATATTGTTTTTAACAGCTCCTTATAATAATAACCGGTTGATGATGCTTTATGAATAACTTTTTTTATTCGGAAAAAGGTGAAGCAAAAATATCAATACTTATATGAAAATCATAGTGACACATTAAAGGTAATATAGTATACTCAAGTCATGCTGTCAAGAATAAATGACAGATAATGGAAACAAATGAATCCACTAGGAGACCTGTCAAATTGAACTTAAACCGGTAAAAGTACGACAACTGACGGTCGGAGATCTTTTCTTATTTTTCACCAATAAAGATGCATTAATTGTTTAATACACGTTACAACTTTCCAATTACTTTTTTTTCACAACAAATCATTATGAAAGATCTCTGGTCACCACTATTTTATGTTCATTGCGACAAATGTGTCAAACTATTTATAAAATAAATGAAAACTCTTTTGATGGCCGTCAAATTAGTTTTTTTTTATAATAATATAATTGCATTTTAAATGCAACAGGTGTTGCACGACACTAGTTAGAAGGAGTAGAAAGATTGGAAAGAATTGTTTTGGTACAATGGATAGAGAGCTAGTTGATTTTTATTTTTCATTGCATTATCTATTGGGAGACGTCTAGCATAAGCTGGGAGGTATGCTGAGGAAAAAACAAATCTTTGTACCCGCGAGTGAGTATTGAACTGGCAACTTCTGGGCTAACAGGCAGTTTATCAATTGTGCCATTCCCGCCCACATCGCTCCTGTTTTGTTATATTAGCACCGCACACCAAATTTTATTTTGAAAAGTTAAACGTTACTTATGGAAGTGGGTATAGCATTTAACGAAACCAAAAGATTAAACTCTATGTTAAGCTGCATTTAGACTATCGTTCTTGTTGTCGCTGTACATTGTTCGTTGTTGAACGTACGCGAAACAACGATAGTGTAAATAATAAAACAGAACAACGATTGAAGACCGAATGAAGAACGAGCAAGTTCAAAGTGGCTTTGAATTTTCAGCGTTCGTTGTTCGGTGTTGATGCACGAACAACGAAAAACGAGAGTGTAAATGTGATTAATGGTTAATAGAACATTGTTTTACAGTGGCGTTCCACGAATAATGTAAAAATGTGCAAGTACATATTTCAGCTAATTTTTGTTTCTTACCCTATTAAAAGTGCCGCCACTACTAGTATTGTGTTGTTATCTATTTTGTGTTTAGAAACGAAAAGGATGAAATAGCAGACTAATGTAAATGCTTCCTCGTTGTTCGTTGTTTTACCTATAATGCTTTACAAAGCCCTTTGTCAATTTTTGAGGTTCTGAAGCGTCTATCCCCTTATACACCAAAGCAATTGTAGTACCAAACCAACTGTAGTACCAAACCAACAGCGGTATTTTATTCACGAACTTCTTTTTTTTCGACGTTAAAGCTCGGATCCCTTATCCTACTTTTCCTTATTTTTCCTAATAGCAAATGGAAAAATACCGGAAAAGTAATATATGTACATTAAAAAGTGTTTTGTTTGTTCGCCTCAAAACATACAGGGAAGGCAAAAATAAAGGCAGAACTACTATAATAGAGACGTATTATAGTAGTTAGTCAAATTTTGATAAGTTCTGCTTACGGACGTAAACTGACGTCTCGTTTGCATTTTACGTACGGAAATCTTGTTCGAGTTATAACAATTTTTCCTTGAATTTGATTATTCATTTTAAATATTCATTAAGAATAATAAATAAATATAACATCAACTTAGGAGGCTCCACCCACTTTTGCCTACAAACTTTCAAAACTGCAGAGATTTAACTGACAATACATTCTTACAATTTTGCATTTAGCTGTTCACACGTATTCACGTATAGAACGACTCTGTATGCGTGTAAAAATTGTTTTCTACGGGAGGAGACGGAGGAGTACAAGTTGACCTGTGTTGTATCCATAGAACATAGAATAATAAATAAACAGAACATCATCTCAGGAGCTCCACCCACTTTTGCCTACAAACTTTCAAAACTGCAGAGATTTTACTCTGTATGCGTGCCCGTGCATTTCAAATGGGACTGTCAAATTTGGCTAGACAATATATTTTTACAATTTTGCATTTAGCTGTTCACACATATTCACGTATAGAAAAGCATGTGTATTTTTTTTTTCTACGGGAGGATACGGAGAAGTACAAGTAATAAATAAATAGAACATCATCTCAAGAGGCTCCAACCACTTTTGCCTACAAACTTTCAAAACTGCAAAGTTTTAACTTTGTATCCATGCCCATGCATTTCAAATTTGATTGTCAAATTTTCTTTTGTTTTAAATTCTTACAATTTTGCATTTAGCTGCTCACATGAATTCGCGTATAGTAAATCGCATGTAAACATTTCTTTTCTACGGGAGGAAACAGAGGAGTACAAGTTGATGACTTTTGGTTCTATCCCCAATACTTTGTGTGTTTGCTTTGAAAAGTAATTTTTCTCTAGAGTAAAGGGTCTACTGGTAATACTAATGATATTTGTATTTCGAGAAGCTAGACGGCGCTGTAAATATTCTTTGTTTTTTTTACGACACGTGCTATTTTGACAGCAGTATGTTTGACAGGTCATCTGTTTTACATCTTTTTCTTTTATCTTCCTAAAGTGTTTATTTTTCTTTTAAAATGGAATTATTTTCTGTTCAAAGGTAAAAATAATATTTATTCAAAATCAAGTATTTAATTCTACAGCCACCACAAATTTCATCCCTTCATAGATATACAGAAGGCGAACAATTTGCCGACGATCCAAACAAAGAAGATGAAATTTTACAGAAGCTTCTGAAAAAAGTTAAATCACGAAAACGTAACCAAGATCTCGAAACTCCAAAGATAGTTTCCGATATTCCAGTGGTAAGTGAAAAGCAAAATAATGATCTGTCGGAATCTGTGAAGGAAGACAAAGATAACGAAGAAGAAGTTCTTAAAAAACCTAAATTAAACGATGAACTGAAAAGTGATTTTACAGGCGAGGACTTCCAAGTTCTTGGTTCAAATGTATTTGATCGGAGACCAAAAGTTGAAATGATCCTTCCTCCATGGTTGGCACATCCAACTGTCATTGCAACAAGCATCGCTGAGTCGGCGGATCAGGAAGATAGCTCAGTTGCTAATGCTGAGTATCTTTCTGAGAATTTAAAGGCCCGCATTAAAGAATTGTCGATTGATAACTTATTTCCTGTCCAGAAATCTGTGATTCCTTGGGTTTTGCAAGCTCATGCTAAGCCATATCCATTCAGACCTAGAGATATATGCGTTTCAGCGCCGACAGGAAGTGGCAAGACACTAGCGTTTGCCGTCCCTATAGTGCAGTTGTTGGAAAATCGTGTAGAAAAGAAAATCCGAGCTCTTGTAGTGCTTCCTGTAGCTGAATTGGCTCTTCAGGTTTTTAAAGTCTTCAAAAAACTAACAGAGAAGACAAACCTCAGTGTCTGCCTTCTGTCCAAATCATTTGCGTTTCCTTCGGAGCAACAGAAACTAGTTGAATGCTACAAAGGAAAATTTTACTCCAAAATTGACATTTTAATCACAACACCTGGTCGCCTGGTAGAGCACCTTCACGCTACAAAAGGTTTCTGTTTGAAATATCTTAAATTTCTCGTTATTGATGAAGCTGACAGAATTATGAACCAAGTTCATCACAATTGGTTGTATCATCTGGACAATCATGTCAAGACTACATCGGATATGTTACTCTCAGGAAGGGCAGCTCCTTTGTGTGTCAATGAACTGGAATCATCAGCTTTCAGTCAACCACATAAAATGCTCTTTTCTGCAACATTGTCACAAGATCCTGAGAAACTTCAAAATATTCGCTTATTCCAGCCAAAATTATTCACATCAGTTTTGACTAATCTGGATGAACTGAAACAAAAAATTGCTGGAGAAAAGACAGTAGAGATTCGAGAGGAATTCATTGGAAAGTATACCACTCCAGCTGAATTGACAGAAAAATACTGCCTGACGGAAATTCGCATCAAGCCACTAACTCTGTATTCACTTATCACTGAAAATTCTTGGACCAAGTTCCTCTGCTTTACAAACAGCGTGGAATCTTCTGGAAGGTTAGTATTATTACTTGTTTATTTAGGATGACTAAGTTAGACATGGTTCTGCAGAGCCTATCTCTAAAACTTCTTTATAAGCAGCCTTGAAGTCGAATCATTTATAATTTTTTTTTAATTAACCGAATTCTGTACCATAAAAAAACATCTGTCAATTAATATGTACATGTTTCTCTTTCCAGATTGGCTTACGTTTTGAAAATTCTCTTCAAAGGTACTTTAATAATAAACGAACTGTCAGGAGCATTAAATGCCAAAACGCGTGCTAATGTCCTAAGTTCATTTGCCAGAGGTAAAATCAACGGATTGATTTGTTCTGATGCCTTGGCGCGTGGTATTGATATCCCTGATGTTGATATTGTGATTTCCTACGATCCAGCACGACACATCAAAACCTATATCCATAGGATAGGACGAACAGCTCGGGCTGGTCGACCAGGAACAGCAATAACGCTGCTCTCACAAAAAGAACTCAACACTTTCAATGTAAGTTTTTATTTTTTATTTTATTTTTGTTATTAAACTTAAATATGTTTATCCAGCATACTCTCTCTGAAGTTGGCAAGGCAATAACCGAAGAAATCAAGGTCAAAACTGATGCAGAAGAAAGCAATGCCAAATTGTATGCATCGGCGTTAGCTGATCTTCGCAATAAGGTCGAATCAGACAAACACCAAAAGATTCTTATGAAGAGTATTGCTAAAGAGAAAGCGAAACCAGTAGATGCCTCTAAAATGTCGCTGATGGAGAAATTACAAGAGCAAGCGAAAAATAAAATAATGGAAAAAACTGAAGAAATATTAATCAGTTCGAAGGAACGCAAAAAGAAGAAGAACTCAATGAAGTCATATAAAGAAAAAAAATTAAACAAAGTTGCAGCAGCTTCACATGCAGTTGGAAAGGCGAAACAAAAGAAAAATAAAAAAGTGTCAAGTTGAAAGTATCAAAGAAATATAGGACGTTTTGTTTGTATGTAATATATTTGAAATAAAATTTTTCTATACGAAAACGTTTGGCTTAAAATCATGTACAAGCTAGAAAGATATTTTGTAACTTTTTATCAAATTCATTTGGTTTCATAATTTCAACTGAAACAGTTTTGTTAAACTTTTGTTAAACGCCATATATGAAACAAAATTGTAATGTTCTTCAAATGTTTCAAATCATTTGACGCTTAAAAAAAAACAAAATCACCGCTTTAGGAATTCTGTCAGAAAATCATTATGTTTGGCTAAAAGTGCAATAGTTTCGAGATACAGCGTTTTTTCTGAATTACGAATATCTGCGTGTTTTCGACTTTTTTTTTTGTCTCTATGAATAGGTGCCTCAAAGTTGATAGCACTTTAGGAATTCTACAAAAAAATCGTTATTTTTGCCTAAAAGTGCAATCCCTTCGAGATACAGCGTTTTTTCTGAATTTCGAAAACCTGCGTTTTTCCGACTTTCTTTTGCCTAAAAGTGCAATCCCTTCGAAATACAGCGTTTTTTCTGAATTTCGAAAATCTGCGTATTTTCAACTTTTTTTTGTCTCTATGAATAGGTGCCTCGAAATTGATAGCACTTTAGGAATTCTACAAAAAAAAATCGTTATTTTTGCCTAAAAGTGCAATCCCTTCGAGATACAGCGTTTTTTCTGAATTTCGAAAAACTGGGTATTTTCGACATTTTTTTGTCTCTATGAATAGGTGCCTCAAAGTTGATAGCACTTTAGGAATTCTACAAAAAAATCGTTATTTTTGCCTAAAAGTGCAATCCCTTCGAGATACAGCGTTTTTTCTGAATTTCGAAAATCTGTGTATTTTCGACATTTTTTTGTCTCTATGAATAGGTGCCTCAAAGTTGATAGCACTTTAGGAATTCTACAAAAATATCGTTATTTTTGCATTAAAGTGCAATCCCTTCGAGATACAGCGTTTTTTCTGAATTTCGAAAATCTGCGTTTTTCCGACTTTATTTTGTCTCTATGAATAGGTGCTTCAAAGTTGATAGCACTTTAGGAATTCTACAAAAAAATCGTTATTTTTGCCTAAAAGTGCAATCCCTTCGAGATACAGCGTTTTTTCTGAATTTCGAAAATTTGCGTATTTTCGACTTTTTTTCGCCTCTATGAATAGGTGCCTCAAAGTTGATAGCGCTTTAGGAATTCTACAAAAAATCGTTATTTTTGCCTAAATGTGCAATCCCTTCGAGATACAGCGTTTTTTCTGAATTTCGAAAACCTGCGTTTTTCCGACTTTTTTTGTCTCTATGAATAGGTGCCTCAAAGTTGATAGCACTTTAGGAATTCTACAAAAAAATCGTTATTTTTGCCTAAAAGTGCAATCCCTTCGAGATACAGCGTTTTTTCTGAATTTCGAAAACCTGCGTTTTTCCGACTTTCTTTTGCCTAAAAGTGCAATCCCTTCGAAATACAGCGTTTTTTCTGAATTTCGAAAATCTGCGTATTTTCAACTTTTTTTTGTCTCTATGAATAGGTGCCTCGAAATTGATAGCACTTTAGGAATTCTACAAAAAAAAATCGTTATTTTTGCCTAAAAGTGCAATCCCTTCGAGATACAGCGTTTTTTCTGAATTTCGAAAAACTGGGTATTTTCGACATTTTTTTGTCTCTATGAATAGGTGCCTCAAAGTTGATAGCACTTTAGGAATTCTACAAAAAAATCGTTATTTTTGCCTAAAAGTGCAATCCCTTCGAGATACAGCGTTTTTTCTGAATTTCGAAAATCTGTGTATTTTCGACATTTTTTTGTCTCTATGAATAGGTGCCTCAAAGTTGATAGCACTTTAGGAATTCTACAAAAATATCGTTATTTTTGCATTAAAGTGCAATCCCTTCGAGATACAGCGTTTTTTCTGAATTTCGAAAATCTGCGTATTTTCGACTTTTTTTTGTCTCTATGAATAGGTGCCTCAAAGTTGGTAGCACTTTAGGAATTCTACAAAAAAAATCGTTATTTTTGCCTAAAAGTGCAATCCCTTCGAGATACAGCGTTTTTTCTGAATTTCGAAAATCTGTGTATTTTCGACATTTTTTTGTCTCTATGAATAGGTGCCTCAAAGTTGATAGCACTTTAGGAATTCTACAAAAAAATCGTTATTTTTGCCTAAAAGTGCAATCTCTTTGAGATACAGCGTTTTTTCTGAATTTCGAAAATCTGCGTATTTTCGACTTTATTTTTGTCTCTATGAATAGGTGCCTCAAAGTTGATAGCACTTTAGGAATTCTACAAAAATATCGTTATTTTTGCATTAAAGTGCAATCCCTTCGAGATACAGCGTTTTTTCTGAATTTCGAAAATCTGCGTATTTTCGACTTTTTTTTGTCTCTATGAATAGGTGCCTCAAAGTTGGTAGCACTTTAGGAATTCTAGAAAAAAAATCGTTATTTTTGCTTAAAAGTGCAATCCCTTCGAGATACAGCGTTTTTTCTGAATTTCGAAAATCTGCGTATTTTCGACTTTTTTTTGTCTCTATGAATAGGTGCCTCAAAGTTGATAGCACTTTAGGAATTCTACAAAAAAATCGTTATTTTTGCCTAAAAGTGCAATCCCTTCGAGATACAGCGTTTTTTCTGAATTTCGAAAATCTGCGTATTTTCGACTTTTTTTTGTCTCTATGAATAGGTGCCTCAAAGTTGATAGCACTTTAGGAATTCTACAAAAAAATCGTTATTTTTGCCTAAAAGTGCAATCCCTTTGAGATAAAGCGTTTTTTCTGAATTTCGAAAATCTGCGTATTTTGACTTTTTTTTGTCTCTATGAATAGGTGCCTCAAAGTTGATAGCACTTTAGGAATTCTACAAAAAAATCGTTATTTTTGCCTAAAAGTGCAATCCCTTCGAGATACAGCGTTTTTTCTGAATTTCGAAAATCTGCGTATTTTCGACTTTTTTTTGTCTCTATGAATAAGTGCCTCAAAGTTGATAGCACTTTAGGAATTCTACAAAAAAATCGTTATTTTTGCCTAAAAGTGCAATCCCTTCGAGATACAGCGTTTTTTCTGAATTTCGAAACCTGCGTTTTTCCGACTTTCGTTTGTCTCTATGAATAGGTGCCTCAAAGTTGATAGCACTTTAGGAATTCTACAAAAAAATCGTTATTTTTGCCTAAAGCAATCCCTTCGAGATACAGCGTTTTTTCTGAATTTCGAAAATCTGCGTATTTTCGACTTTTTTTTGTCTCTATGAATAGGTGCCTAAAAGTTGATAGCACTTTAGGAATTCTACAAAAAAATCGTTATTTTTGCCTAAAAGTGCAATCCCTTCGAGATACAGCGTTTTTTCTGAATTTCGAAAATCTGCGTTTTTCCGACTTTATTTTGTCTCTATGAATAGGTGCTTCAAAGTTGATAGCACTTTAGGAATTCTACAAAAAAATCGTTATTTTTGCCTAAAAGTGCAATTCCTTCGAGATACAGCGTTTTTCTGAATTTCGAAAATCTGCGTATTTTCGACTTTTTTTTGTCTCTATGAATAGGTGCCTCAAAGTTTATAGCACTTTAGGAATTCTACAAAAAAATCGTTATTTTTGCCTAAAAGTGCAATCCCTTCGAGATACAGCGTTTTTTCTGAATTTCGAAAATCTGCGTATTTTCGACTTTTTTTTGTCTCTATGAATAAGTGCCTCAAAGTTGATAGCACTTTAGGAATTCTACAAAAAAATCGTTATTTTTGCTTAAAAGTGCAATCCCTTCGAAATACAGGGTTTTTTCTGAATTTCGAAAATCTGCGTGTTTTCGACTTTTTTTTGTCTCTATGAATAGGTGCCTAAAAGTTGATAGCACTTTAGGAATTCTACAAAAAAATCGTTATTTTTGCCTAAAGCAATCCCTTCGAGATACAGCGTTTTTTCTGAATTTCGAAAATCTGCGTATTTTCGACTTTTTTTTGTCTCTATGAATAGGTGCCTAAAAGTTGATAGCACTTTAGGAATTCTACAAAAAAATCGTTATTTTTGCCTAAAAGTGCAATCCCTTCGAGATACAGCGTTTTTTCTGAATTTCGAAAATCTGCGTTTTTCCGACTTTATTTTGTCTCTATGAATAGGTGCTTCAAAGTTGATAGCACTTTAGGAATTCTACAAAAAAATCGTTATTTTTGCCTAAAAGTGCAATTCCTTCGAGATACAGCGTTTTTCTGAATTTCGAAAATCTGCGTATTTTCGACTTTTTTTTGTCTCTATGAATAGGTGCCTCAAAGTTTATAGCACTTAAGGAATTCTACAAAAAAATCGTTATTTTTGCCTAAAAGTGCAATCCCTTCGAGATACAGCGTTTTTTCTGAATTTCGAAAATCTGCGTATTTTCGACTTTTTTTTTGTCTCTATGAATAGGTGCCTCAAAGTTGGTAGCACTTTAGGAATTCTACAAAAAAATCGTTATTTTTGCCTAAAAGTGCAATCCCTTCGAGATACAGCGTTTTTTCTGAATTTCGAAAATCTGCGTTTTTCCGACTTTCTTTTGCCTAAAAGTGCAATCCCTTCGAAATACAGCGTTTTTTCTGAATTTCGAAAATCTGCGTATTTTCGACTTTTTTTTTTGTCTCTATGAATAGGTGCCTCAAAGTTGATAGCACTTTAGGAATTCTACAAAAAAATCGTTATTTTTGCCTAAAAGTGCAATTCCTTCGAGATACAGCGTTTTTCTGAATTTCGAAAATCTGCGTGTTTTCGACTTTTTTTTGTCTCTATGAATAGGTGCCTAAAAGTTGATAGCACTTTAGGAATTCTACAAAAAAATCGTTATTTTTGCCTAAAAGTGCAATCCCTTCGAGATACAGCGTTTTTTCTGAATTTCGAAAATCTGCGTTTTTCCGACTTTATTTTGTCTCTATGAATAGGTGCTTCAAAGTTGATAGCACTTTAGGAATTCTACAAAAAAATCGTTATTTTTGCCTAAAAGTGCAATTCCTTCGAGATACAGCGTTTTTTCTGAATTTCGAAAATCTGCGTATTTTCGACTTTTTTTTGTCTCTATGAATAGGTGCCTCAAAGTTTATAGCACTTTAGGAATTCTACAAAAAAATCGTTATTTTTGCCTAAAAGTGCAATCCCTTCGAGATACAGCGTTTTTTCTGAATTTCGAAAATCTGCGTTTTTCCGACTTTATTTTGTCTCTATGAATAGGTGCTTCAAAGTTGATAGCACTTTAGGAATTCTACAAAAAAAATCGTTATTTTTGCCTAAAAGTGCAATTCCTTCGAGATACAGCGTTTTTCTGAATTTCGAAAATCTGCGTATTTTCGACTTTTTTTTGTCTCTATGAATAGGTGCCTCAAAGTTTATAGCACTTTAGGAATTCTACAAAAAAATCGTTATTTTTGCCTAAAAGTGCAATCCCTTCGAGATACAGCGTTTTTTCTGAATTTCGAAAATCTGCGTATTTTCGACTTTTTTTTGTCTCTATGAATAAGTGCCTCAAAGTTGATAGCACTTTAGGAATTCTACAAAAAAATCGTTATTTTTGCTTAAAAGTGCAATCCCTTCGAAATACAGGGTTTTTTCTGAATTTCGAAAATCTGCGTATTTTCGACTTTTTTTTGTCTCTATGAATAGGTGCCTAAAAGTTGATAGCACTTTAGGAATTCTACAAAAAAATCGTTATTTTTGCCTAAAGCAATCCCTTCGAGATACAGCGTTTTTTCTGAATTTCGAAAATCTGCGTATTTTCGACTTTTTTTTGTCTCTATGAATAGGTGCCTAAAAGTTGATAGCACTTTAGGAATTCTACAAAAAAATCGTTATTTTTGCCTAAAAGTGCAATCCCTTCGAGATACAGCGTTTTTTCTGAATTTCGAAAATCTGCGTTTTTCCGACTTTATTTTGTCTCTATGAATAGGTGCTTCAAAGTTGATAGCACTTTAGGAATTCTACAAAAAAATCGTTATTTTTGCCTAAAAGTGCAATTCCTTCGAGATACAGCGTTTTTCTGAATTTCAAAAATCTGCGTATTTTCGACTTTTTTTTGTCTCTATGAATAGGTGCCTCAAAGTTTATAGCACTTTAGGAATTCTACAAAAAAATCGTTATTTTTGCCTAAAAGTGCAATCCCTTCGAGATACAGCGTTTTTTCTGAATTTCGAAAATCTGCGTATTTTCGACTTTTTTTTTGTCTCTATGAATAGGTGCCTCAAAGTTGGTAGCACTTTAGGAATTCTACAAAAAAATCGTTATTTTTGCCTAAAAGTGCAATCCCTTCGAGATACAGCGTTTTTTCTGAATTTCGAAAATCTGCGTATTTTCGACTTTTTTTTTGTCTCTATGAATAGGTGCCTCAAAGTTGGTAGCACTTTAGGAATTCTACAAAAAAATCGTTATTTTTGCCTAAAAGTGCAATCCCTTCGAGATACAGCGTTTTTTCTGAATTTCGAAAATCTGCGTTTTTCCGACTTTCTTTTGCCTAAAAGTGCAATCCCTTCGAAATACAGCGTTTTTTCTGAATTTCGAAAATCTGCGTATTTTCGACTTTTTTTTTTGTCTCTATGAATAGGTGCCTCAAAGTTGATAGCACTTTAGGAATTCTACAAAAAAACCGTTATTTTTGCCTAAAAGTGCAATCCCTTCGAGATACAGCGTTTTTTCTGAATTTCGAAAACCTGCGTTTTTCCGACTTTCTTTTGCCTAAAAGTGCAATCCCTTCGAAATACAGCGTTTTTTCTGAATTTCGAAAATCTGCGTGTTTTCGACTTTTTTTTGTCTCTATGAATAGGTGCCTCAAAGTTGATAGCACTTTAGGAATTCTACAAAAAAATCGTTATTTTTGCCTAAAAGTGCAATCCCTTCGAGATACAGCGTTTTTTCTGAATTTCGAAAATTTGCGTATTTTCGACTTTTTTTCGCCTGTATGAATAGGTGCCTCAAAGTTGATAGCACTTTAGGAATTCTACAAAAAAATCGTTATTTTTGCCTAAAAGTGCAATCCCTTCGAGATACAGCGTTTTTTCTGAATTTCGAAAATTTGCGTATTTTCGACTTTTTTTCGCCTGTATGAATAGGTGCCTCAAAGTTGATAGCACTTTAGGAATTCTACAAAAAAATCGTTATTTTTGCCTAAAAGTGCAATCCCTTCGAGATACAGCGTTTTTTCTGAATTTCGAAAACCTGCGTTTTTCCGACTTTTTTTGTCTCTATGAATAGGTGCCTCAAAGTTGATGGCACTTTAGGAATTCTACAAAAATATCGTTATTTTTGCCTAAAAGTGCAATCCCTTCGAGATACAGCGTTTTTTCTGAATTTCGAAAACCTGCGTTTTTCCGACTTTCTTTTGCCTAAAAGTGCAATCCCTTCAAAATACAGCGTTTTTTCTGAATTTCGAAAATCTGCGTATTTTCGACTTTTTTTTGTCTCTATGAATAGGTGCCTCGAAATTGATAGCACTTTAGGAATTCTACAAAAAAAATCGTTATTTTTGCCTAAAAGTGCAATCCCTTCGAGATACAGCGTTTTTTCTGAATTTCGAAAAACTGGGTATTTTCGACTTTTTTTGTCTCTATGAATAGGTGCCTCAAAGTTGATAGCACTTTAGGAATTCTACAAAAAAATCGTTATTTTTGCCTAAAAGTGCAATCCCTTCGAGATACAGCGTTTTTTCTGAATTTCGAAAATCTGCGTATTTTCGACTTTATTTTGTCTCTATGAATAGGTGCTTCAAAGTTGATAGCACTTTAGGAATTCTACAAAAAAATCGTTATTTTTGCCTAAAAGTGCAATTCCTTCGAGATACAGCGTTTTTCTGAATTTCGAAAATCTGCGTATTTTCGACTTTTTTTTGTCTCTATGAATAGGTGCCTCAAAGTTTATAGCACTTTAGGAATTCTACAAAAAAATCGTTATTTTTGCCTAAAAGTGCAATCCCTTCGAGATACAGCGTTTTTTCTGAATTTCGAAAATCTGCGTATTTTTGACTTTTTTTTGTCTCTATGAATAAGTGCCTCAAAGTTGATAGCACTTTAGGAATTCTACAAAAAAATCGTTATTTTTGCTTAAAAGTGCAATCCCTTCGAAATACAGGGTTTTTTCTGAATTTCGAAAATCTGCGTATTTTCGACTTTTTTTTGTCTCTATGAATAGGTGCCTCAAAGTTGATAGCACTTTAGGAATTCTACAAAAAAATCGTTATTTTTGCCTAAAAGTGCAATCCCTTCGAGATACAGCGTTTTTTCTGAATTTCGAAAATCTGCGTATTTTCGACTTTTTTTTGTCTCTATGAATAGGTGCCTCAAAGTTGATAGCACTTTAGGAATTCTACAAAACAATCGTTATTTTTGCCTAAAAGTGCAATCCCTTCGAGATACAGCGTTTTTTCTGAATTTCGAAAATCTGCGTATTTTCGACTTTTTTTTTGTCTCTATGAATAAGTGTCTCAAAGTTGATAGCACTTTAGGAATTCTACAAAAAAATCGTTATTTTTGCTTAAAAGTGCAATCCCTTCGAAATACAGCGTTTTTTCTGAATTTCGAAAATCTGCGTATTTTCGACTTTTTTTTGTCTCTATGAATAGGTGCCTCAAAGTTGATAGCACTTTAGGAATTCTACAAAAAAAAATCGTTATTTTTGCCTAAAAGTGCAATCCCTTCGAGATACAGCGTTTTTTCTGAATTTCGAAAATCTGCGTATTTTCGACTTTTTTTTGTCTTTATGAATAAGTGCTTCAAAGTTGATAGCACTTTAGGAATTCTACAAAAAAATCGTTATTTTTGCCTAAAAGTGCAATCCCTTCGAGATACAGCGTTTTTTCTGAATTTCGAAAATCTGCGTTTTTCCGACTTTCGTTTGTCTCTATGAATAGGTGCCTCAAAGTTGATAGCACTTTAGGAATTCTACAAAAAAATCGTTATTTTTGCCTAAAGCAATCCCTTCGAGATACAGCGTTTTTTCTGAATTTCGAAAATCTGCGTATTTTCGACTTTTTTTTGTCTCTATGAATAGGTGCCTCAAAGTTGATAGCACTTTAGGAATTCTACAAAAATATCGTTATTTTTGCCTAAAAGTGCAATCCCTTCGAGATACAGCGTTTTTTCTGAATTTCGAAAATCTGCGTTTTTCCGACTTTATTTTGTCTCTATGAATAGGTGCTTCAAAGTTGATAGCACTGTAGGAATTCTACAAAAAAATCGTTATTTTTGCCTAAAAGTGCAATTCCTTCGAGATACAGCGTTTTTCTGAATTTCGAAAATCTGCGTATTTTCGACTTTTTTTTGTCTCTATGAATAGGTGCCTCAAAGTTGATAGCACTTTAGGAATTCTACAAAAAAATCGTTATTTTTGCCTAAAAGTGCAATCCCTTCGAGATACAGCGTTTTTTCTGAATTTCGAAAATCTGCGTATTTTCGACTTTTTTTTGTATCTATGAATAGGTGCCTCAAAGTTGATAGCACTTTAGGAATTCTACAAAAAAATCGTTATTTTTGCCTAAAAGTGCACGAGATATAGCGTTTTTTCTGAATTTCGAAAAACTACGTTTTTCCGACTTTTTTTGTCTCTATGAATAGGTGCCTCAAAGTTGATAGCACTTAAGGAATTCTACAAAAAAATCGTTATTTTTGCCTAATCCCTTCGAGATACAGCGTTTTTTCTGAATTTCGAAAACCTGCGTTTTTCCGACTTTCGTTTGTCTCTATGAATAGGTGCCTCAAAGTTGATAGCACTTTAGGAATTTGATAGCACTTTAGGAATTCTACAAAAAAATCGTTATTTTTGCCTAAAAGTGCAATCCCTTCGAGTACAGCGTTTTTTCTGAATTTCGAAAATCTGCATATTTTCGACTTTTTTTATCTCTATGAATAGGTGCCTCAAAGTTGATAGCACTTTAGGAATTCTACAAAAAAATCGTTATTTTTGCCTAAAAGTGCAATCCCTTCGAGATACAGCGTTTTTTCTGAATTTCGAAAATCTGCGTATTTTCGACTTTTTTTTGTATCTATGAATTGGTGCCTCAAAGTTGATAGCACTTTAGGAA
Source organism: Baccha elongata (assembly GCA_951217065.1). Classification (NCBI taxonomy): domain Eukaryota; kingdom Metazoa; phylum Arthropoda; class Insecta; order Diptera; family Syrphidae; genus Baccha; species Baccha elongata. The sequence goes on from OX578272.1 coordinate 173,860,685, forward strand.
TTCTACAAAAAAATCGTTATTTTTGCTTAAAAGTGCAATCCCTTCGAGATACAACGTTTTTTCTGAATTTCGAAATCTGCGTATTTTCGACTTTTTTTTGTCTCTATGAAAAGGTGCCTCAAAGTTGATAGCACTTTAGGAATTCTACAAAAAATCGTTATTTTTGCCTAAAAGTGCAATCCCTTCGAGATATAGCGTTTTTTCTGAATTTCGAAAAACTACGTTTTTCCGACTTGTTTTTGTCTCTATGAATAGGTGCCTCAAAGTTGATAGCACTTAAGGAATTCTACAAAAAAATTGTTATTTTTGCCTAAAAGTGCAATCCCTTCGAGATACAGCGTTTTTCTGAATCTCGAAAATCTGCGTATTTTCGACTTTTTTTGTCTCTATGAATAGGTGCCTCAAAGTTGATAGCACTTTAGGAATTCTACAAAAAAATTGTTATTTTTGCCTAAAAGTGCAATCCCTTCGAGATACAGCGTTTTTCTGAATATCGAAAATCTGCGTATTTTCGACTTTTTTTGTCTCTATGAATAGATGCCTCAAAGTTATTTTTGCCTAAAAGTGCAATCCCTTCGAGTACAGCGTTTTTTTCTGAATTTCGAAAATCTGCGTATTTTTTTGTCTCTATGAATAGGTGCCTCAAAGTTGATAGCACTTTAGGAATACTACAAAAAAATCGTTATTTTTGCCTAAAAGTGCAATCCCTTCGAGATACAGCGTTTTTTCTGAATTTCGAAAATCTGCGTATTTTCGACTTTTTTTTGTATCTATGAATAGGTGCCTCAAAGTTGATAGCACTTTAGGAATTCTACAAAAAAATCGTTATTTTTGCCTAAAAGTGCACGAGATATAGCGTTTTTTCTGAATTTCGAAAAACTACGTTTTTCCGACTTTTTTTGTCTCTATGAATAGGTGCCTCAAAGTTGATAGCACTTAAGGAATTCTACAAAAAAATCGTTATTTTTGCCTAATCCCTTCGAGATACAGCGTTTTTTCTGAATTTCGAAAACCTGCGTTTTTCCGACTTTCGTTTGTCTCTATGAATAGGTGCCTCAAAGTTGATAGCACTTTAGGAATTTGATAGCACTTTAGGAATTCTACAAAAAAATCGTTATTTTTGCCTAAAAGTGCAATCCCTTCGAGTACAGCGTTTTTTCTGAATTTCGAAAATCTGCATATTTTCGACTTTTTTTATCTCTATGAATAGGTGCCTCAAAGTTGATAGCACTTTAGGAATTCTACAAAAAAATCGTTATTTTTGCCTAAAAGTGCAATCCCTTCGAGATACAGCGTTTTTTCTGAATTTCGAAAATCTGCGTATTTTCGACTTTTTTTTGTATCTATGAATTGGTGCCTCAAAGTTGATAGCACTTTAGGAATTCTACAAAAAAATCGTTATTTTTGCTTAAAAGTGCAATCCCTTCGAGATACAACGTTTTTTCTGAATTTCGAAATCTGCGTATTTTCGACTTTTTTTTGTCTCTATGAAAAGGTGCCTCAAAGTTGATAGCACTTTAGGAATTCTACAAAAAATCGTTATTTTTGCCTAAAAGTGCAATCCCTTCGAGATATAGCGTTTTTTCTGAATTTCGAAAAACTACGTTTTTCCGACTTGTTTTTGTCTCTATGAATAGGTGCCTCAAAGTTGATAGCACTTAAGGAATTCTACAAAAAAATCGTTATTTTTGCCTAAAAGTGCAATCCCTTCGAGATACAGCGTTTTTTCTGAATTTCGAAAATCTGCGTATTTTCGACTTTTTTTTGTCTCTATGAATAGGTGCTTCAAAGTTGATAGCACTTTAGGAATTCTACAAAAAAAAAATCGTTATTTTTGCCTAAAAGTGCAATCCCTTCGAGATACAGAGTTTTTTCTGAATTTCGAAAATCTTCGTATTTTCGACTTTTTTTTGTCTCTATGAATAGGTGCCTCAAAGTTGATAGCACTTTAGGAATTCTACAAAAAAATCGTTATTTTTGCTTAAAAGTGCAATCCCTTCGAGATACAGCGTTTTTTCTGAATTTCGAAAATCTGCGTATTTTCGACTTTTTTTTGTCTCTATGAATAGGTGCCTCAAAGTTGATAGCACATTCTACAAAAAAAATCGTTATTTTTGCCTAAAAGTGCAATCCCTTCGAGATACAGCGTTTTTTCTGAATTTCGAAAATCTGCGTATTTTCGACTTTTTTTTTGTCTCTATGAATAGGTGCCTCAAAGTTGATAGCACTTTAGGAATTCTACAAAAAAAACGTTATTTTTGCCTAAAAGTTCAATCCCTTCGAGATACAGCGTTTTTTCTGAATTTCGAAAACCTGCGTTTTTCCGACTTTCGTTTGTCTCTATGAATAGGTGCCTCAAAGTTGATAGCACTTTAGGAATTCTACAAAAAAAACCGTTATTTTTGCCTAAAAGTGCAATCCCTTCGAGATACAGCGTTTTTTCTGAATTTCGAAAATCTTCGTATTTTCGACTTTTTTTTGTCTCTATGAATAGGTGCCTCAAAGTTGATAGCACATTCTACAAAAAAAAACGTTATTTTTGCCTAAAAGTGCAATCCCTTCGAGATACAGCGTTTTTCTGAATCTCGAAAATCTGCGTATTTTCGACTTTTTTTGTCTCTATGAATAGGTGCCTCAAAGTTGATAGCACTTTAGGAATTCTACAAAAAAAATTGTTATTTTTGCCTAAAAGTGCAATCCCTTCGAGATACAGCGTTTTTCTGAATATCGGAAATCTGCGTATTTTCGACTTTTTTTTGTCTCTATGAATAGATGCCTCAAAGTTGATAGCACATTCTACAAAAAAAATTGTTATTTTTGCCTAAAAGTGCAATCCCTTCGAGATACAGCGTTTTTCTGAATCTCGAAAATCTGCGTATTTTCGACTTTTTTTGTCTCTATGAATAGGTGCCTCAAAGTTGATAGCACTTTAGGAATTCTACAAAAAAATTGTTATTTTTGCCTAAAAGTGCAATCCCTTCGAGATACAGCGTTTTTCTGAATATCGAAAATCTGCGTATTTTCGACTTTTTTTGTCTCTATGAATAGATGCCTCAAAGTTATTTTTGCCTAAAAGTGCAATCCCTTCGAGTACAGCGTTTTTTTCTGAATTTCGAAAATCTGCGTATTTTTTTGTCTCTATGAATAGGTGCCTCAAAGTTGATAGCACTTTAGGAATACTACAAAAAAATCGTTATTTTTGCCTAAAAGTGCAATCCCTTCGAGATACAGCGTTTTTTCTGAATTTCGAAAATCTTCGTATTTTCGACTTTTTTTTGTCTCTATGAATAGGTGCCTCAAAGTTGATAGCACATTCTACAAAAAAAAACGTTATTTTTGCCTAAAAGTGCAATCCCTTCGAGATACAGCGTTTTTCTGAATCTCGAAAATCTGCGTATTTTCGACTTTTTTTGTCTCTATGAATAGGTGCCTCAAAGTTGATAGCACTTTAGGAATTCTACAAAAAAAATTGTTATTTTTGCCTAAAAGTGCAATCCCTTCGAGATACAGCGTTTTTCTGAATCTCGAAAATCTGCGTATTTTCGACTTTTTTTGTCTCTATGAATAGGTGCCTCAAAGTTGATAGCACTTTAGGAATTCTACAAAAAAATTGTTATTTTTGCCTAAAAGTGCAATCCCTTCGAGATACAGCGTTTTTCTGAATATCGAAAATCTGCGTATTTTCGACTTTTTTTGTCTCTATGAATAGATGCCTCAAAGTTATTTTTGCCTAAAAGTGCAATCCCTTCGAGTACAGCGTTTTTTTCTGAATTTCGAAAATCTGCGTATTTTTTTGTCTCTATGAATAGGTGCCTCAAAGTTGATAGCACTTTAGGAATACTACAAAAAAATCGTTATTTTTGCCTAAAAGTGCAATCCCTTCGAGATACAGCGTTTTTTCTGAATTTCGAAAATCTTCGTATTTTCGACTTTTTTTTGTCTCTATGAATAGGTGCCTCAAAGTTGATAGCACATTCTACAAAAAAAAACGTTATTTTTGCCTAAAAGTGCAATCCCTTCGAGATACAGCGTTTTTCTGAATCTCGAAAATCTGCGTATTTTCGACTTTTTTTGTCTCTATGAATAGGTGCCTCAAAGTTGATAGCACTTTAGGAATTCTACAAAAAAAATTGTTATTTTTGCCTAAAAGTGCAATCCCTTCGAGATACAGCGTTTTTCTGAATATCGGAAATCTGCGTATTTTCGACTTTTTTTTGTCTCTATGAATAGATGCCTCAAAGTTGATAGCACATTCTACAAAAAAAATTGTTATTTTTGCCTAAAAGTGCAATCCCTTCGAGATACAGCGTTTTTCTGAATCTCGAAAATCTGCGTATTTTCGACTTTTTTTGTCTCTATGAATAGGTGCCTCAAAGTTGATAGCACTTTAGGAATTCTACAAAAAAATTGTTATTTTTGCCTAAAAGTGCAATCCCTTCGAGATACAGCGTTTTTCTGAATATCGAAAATCTGCGTATTTTCGACTTTTTTTGTCTCTATGAATAGATGCCTCAAAGTTATTTTTGCCTAAAAGTGCAATCCCTTCGAGTACAGCGTTTTTTTCTGAATTTCGAAAATCTGCGTATTTTTTTGTCTCTATGAATAGGTGCCTCAAAGTTGATAGCACTTTAGGAATACTACAAAAAAATCGTTATTTTTGCCTAAAAGTGCAATCCCTTCGAGATACAGCGTTTTTTCTGAATTTCGAAAACCTGCGTTTTTCCGACTTTCTTTTGTCTCTATGAATAGGTGCTTCAAAGTTGATAGCACTTTAGGAATTCTACAAAAAAATCGTTATTTTTGCCTAAAAGTGCAATCCCTTCGAGATACAGCGTTTTTTCTGAATTTCGAAAATCTGCGTATTTTTTTGTCTCTATGAATAGGTGCCTCAAAGTTGATACCACTTTAGGAATTCTACAAAAAAATCGTTATTTTTGCCTAAAAGTGCACGAGATATAGCGTTTTTTCTGAATTTCGAAAAACTACGTTTTTCCGACTTTTTTTGTCTCTATGAATAGGTGCCTCAAAGTTGATAGCACTTAAGGAATTCTACAAAAAAATCGTTATTTTTGCCTAAAAGTGCAATCCCTTCGAGATACAGCGTTTTTTCTGAATTTCGAAAACCTGCGTTTTTCCGACTTTCGTTTGTCTCTATGAATAGGTGCCTCAAAGTTGATAGCACTTTAGGAATTTGATAGCACTTTAGGAATTCTACAAAAAAATCGTTATTTTTTCTGAATTTCGAAAATCTGCGTATTTTCGACTTTTTTTTGTCTCTATGAATAGGTGCCTCAAAGTTGATAGCACTTTAGGAATTCTACAAAAAAATCGTTATTTTTGCCTAAAAGTGCAATCCCTTCGAGATACAGCGTTTTTTCTGAATTTCGAAAATCTGCGTATTTTCGACTTTTTTTTGTATCTATGAATAGGTGCCTCAAAGTTGATAGCACTTTAGGAATTCTACAAAAAATCGTTATTTTTGCTTAAAAGTGCAATCCCTTCGAGATACAGCGTTTTTTCTGAATTTCGAAATCTGCGTATTTTCAACTTTTTTTTGTCTCTATGAATAGGTGCCTCAAAGTTGATAGCACTTTAAGAATTCTACAAAAAAATCGTTATTTTTGCCTAAAAGTGCAATCCCTTCGAGATACAGCGTTTTTTCTGAATTTCGAAAATCTGCGTATTTTCGACTTTTTTTTGTATCTATGAATAGGTGCCTCAAAGTTGATAGCACTTTAGGAATTCTACAAAAAAATCGTTATTTTTGCTTAAAAGTGCAATCCCTTCGAGATACAGCGTTTTTTCTGAATTTCGAAAACCTGCGTTTTTCCGACTTTCTTTTGTCTCTATGAATAGGTGCCTCAAAGTTGATAGCACTTTAGGAATTCTATAAAAAAATCGTTATTTTTGCCTAAAAGTGCAATCCCTTCGAGATACAGCGTTTTTTCTGAATTTCGAAAATCTGCGTATTTTCGACTTTTTTTTGTCTCTATGAATAGGTGCCTCAAAGTTGATAGCACATTCTACAAAAAAAATCGTTATTTTTGCCTAAAAGTGCAATCCCTTCGAGATACAGCGTTTTTTCTGAATTTCGAAAACCTGCGTTTTTCCGACTTTCTTTTGTCTCTATGAATAGGTGCCTCAAAGTTGATAGCACTTTAGGAATTCTATAAAAAAATCGTTATTTTTGCCTAAAAGTGCAATCCCTTCGAGATACAGCGTTTTTTCTGAATTTCGAAAATCTGCGTATTTTCGACTTTTTTTTGTCTCTATGAATAGGTGCCTCAAAGTTGATAGCACATTCTACAAAAAAAATCGTTATTTTTGCCTAAAAGTGCAATCCCTTCGAGATACAGCGTTTTTTCTGAATTTCGAAAATCTGCGTATTTTCGACTTTTTTTTGTATCTATGAATAGGTGCCTCAAAGTTGATAGCACTTTAGGAATTCTACAAAAAAATCGTTATTTTTGCTTAAAAGTGCAATCCCTTCGAGATACAGCGTTTTTTCTGAATTTCGAAAACCTGCGTTTTTCCGACTTTCTTTTGTCTCTATGAATAGGTGCCTCAAAGTTGATAGCACTTTAGGAATTCTACAAAAAAATCGTTATTCAATCCCTTCGAGATACAGCGTTTTTTCTGAATTTCGAAAAACTGCGTTTTTCCGACTTTGTTTTGTCTCTATGAATAGGTGCTTTGAGGCACCTATTCAGTTGATAGCACTTTAGGAATTCTACAAAAAAATCGTTATTTTTGCCTAAAACTGCAATCCCTTCGACATACAGCGTTTTTCTGAATTTCGAAACTACTTAAGTGTCCTCAGGAACCTCTTCATCGCCAAATCCGCGACATAAGTCGTAGAGAAGACAGATTTCTTGTTCAATTGTATGATTCTACTTTTCCTTTCCTTGTTGAAGTGTGGCTTTCACCATACTTTCATTTAAGCCAAGTGTCCTCCAAAATTCGTTTCGTTATGTTGAACTCATTATTCCCAATAATCTATTTATAATAGGTTGCGACTTTGGTTTGCATGGCTAATACAAAGTGATAATCCTTATCATACAAGTTGGGAGGAGTTAGCATCCAGCAAAGCTAATCATTTGATTTTGATATAAAATAAAACAACTTTTTTTTTAGAAAATACATGCAGTTTTATTGTGTTATCCTTCCTCTCTTTTTTAAACATGTTTTAATTTATATAACTTTGCTTGGTGGAATAATTGTTTCTTCTTTAATAAATAATATACATAAACAACATACATGAAAATCTATTTAAAATACATTTATACTTCATTTAAACAAAAATTAAACAAAATAAATCATATATCATTTTTAGACGAAGAAACAACTAATTTTTTTTTTGTTCTTCGTTTTTTTAATTTTTTTATTCGTTTATAACATTTTTGGGGTTATAAAATACATATATATATATATTCTTTACCGATGCAGTATTACTTAACAAAAAAAGATTTTTTTACGGAACTTCATTTACATGAATAATAAAATAAAATAAACCTAGTAAAACTACATCGTTATCGCAAGTTAACAATAATAACTTCAGTTTACATAGTTTAATTTTAAAAATATCCAACTATGTTCGTTTGAACCCCAAAACAAACTCTTCAACATCAATTTATTTGTATACTTGTTTCGTTTTTTGATTGAGTTAACCATTTTTATTTGTTTTGTTTTTTTTCTTTTCTGTGAATTAGAAAAAAAACTAAAATTAAACACTAACAAATAGACACACATCACAGCCTATAGAATGTACAATCTTCTGATCTCACTGATGATCATCAGAAGGGAGAGAAAAGCAAAAGTTCCTTTTCTCAAATTATTCATTATATTATTAATAATAAAAAAAAAATATACGAGAAAAATGATGTTAAATGATTTTTAACAAAGTGTGTCCGTTGTTAATTTTTTTTATTTTTTTTTTTTATTTACTATTCGATTCTCGTGATGTAGAGAATCTTAAATTGTGCAGAGAAAAATTCTGCAAGTCTTAGAGTATGCGTTGTAGAAAACAAATATTTTTTTTTATGAACGCATATGATCTCGATTGCCATCATATGCAAAACAAAAAATGCAGTCTTTAAACAAAATAGTAATATTAATATTTTAAGTTTAATAAAAATGTGAGAGCTTCGAGAAAAAAAGAGGGATTCTTTTTTTTTATACGAATAAATTAAATGAATGAGTAAAATATTGAATACTCTCTTCTGTTGAAAAATTTATTCATTTCCCTTCTTATTTTTTTTTTTTTTGCAAAAAAAAATAGATACCAAATAACTAAACTCGCCTTAAATCGTCTGAAGGAATGCAGCTATGTCTGCATTCGTACTAGCTACCGCAGCGAATTTATCGGGATAGTTATCACGAACTTCTTTAATAATACCCAAAGCATTCTCGCATGTTTCATCATCGACAAACTCTTTCTTGTACAAGACATGAATGGCGATGGCGATAATTTGTTCCAGGAAATTAACAATAGCATCACGGCTCTGGATGTAAAGCAGTTTGAAGCACTTGAAAATGGCAACATTTTCATCAAAGTCCTCTTTGAGTGGAAGATTTTGCAGGAAGACTGGTAGCACTTGTTGCAATGGAATCAAATTGCAGTTGGTCATGATCAAGCGTGCAATTGCACCGCAAATATTGTCCAAAGCACCTGGCTTGGTTTCTGTGGATACGGCTTGAGAGAGTGCTGTGAGAATTTGAGGAAATGATCTGAAAAAGTTTAAATTAGTTAAAAGTTCAGCAAGAATGTTGAAAAAAAAAACAACTTACTCATAGGCCTTGGCCTCAGCGTAGAGCACCAGCTCTCCAATACCGAAAACAGCGTTTTGCCTTGCTTGGTCGAATTCATCGGACAATCCACCGAGCAATATTGGCAACAATGTATCGAAATAGGTTGCCGAGCAGGTTTTAAGTGGAGCGAAACATTCAGCAATGCAACCATAAGCAAAACAGCGTTGTGATTCTAAATCTTCGTTCTTTTTAGCTTTTTCCTGCAAAAAAAAAAAAAAAACCAAATACATAGTTAACATTAACTTTCAAGAAAAAAAAAACTTATTTTCTTACCAATTTCTGTAAAATTATTGGACAAACTCTTCCAAAGAACATAGCAAATTGTTCTGGTCGCATGGCTTTTCCAAATTGTGGAATAATATTTCCAGCCGTTTCAACGATAGCTTCATCGTATTCGCTTTCCTCGTTCTCATCATCACCACCAGCACCTCCTGTTGGGTCATCAAACTGACATGCCACCTTGCCTAATAGTACATCAGTGATGCATGCAAAAATGGTATCACGAAGTTCATCATTGGGAATAGCCAGTTGTTTCAAATCTTTAAGAAGATCATTAAAACCTTCCATAGCAGCCATAACAACTGAAACTTCTTCATCATCGCGAATGATTTGTCCCAGTTTTGGAATCAAAATCACAACAGCATTGGAAACACCTTGGACATCGTTTTGCTTGAACAGGGCCAAAATAAAAGTAACCAAAGCATCAATAGACACTTTGCGAATGTCCTCTTGTGGATGATCAATCATCTTGTAGATATTCTGGTAGGATTTTTCGAGATATGGAATAAAAGCAGCACCACTATGCAAAGCGAATTCCTTCAAAGCCAATATTGCCTCTTCCTTTTCGTCCAAGTATGAATTCTCAACACTGTATCCAGCAATGTTGTCGAGGTCATCATCTTCTCCTTCTGATAATTCAATATCGATTTCTTCATTTTCGTCATTCTCAACAGCTGGAACTTTCAAATCATCATCCTTGAAGTTAGGAATAACCTCTTCGGTGGTCAAAATCGATTCGTAGATTCTTTCCATGATTTTCGGGTAGACAGCGCCCATTTCTTCATGAACAACTTCAGCTAAAGAAGCAATCAGATTGTACAATGCACGACGAACATCTGGATCGTCGGCTTCGGCAAGTAGATTCAAAGAAAAGTTCATTGTATCAGTAGCCAATGGCATAAAATTCTCCCTGCCGATGGTTCTGGCAATAGCAGCCAAGGTATCAATTGCTTGTGGTCGCAGCGAGATTATATCTTCATTTTCTGTCTTGACCAAATACATTTGGAGGGTTTGAATAAGTTGCATGAAGAAGGGCAACATGTGTTCCTTGGCTGCATTTGCTGCTGCAGAAACAGCACTGAGAGCCAACTCACGTAGACGAACTGAGTTGTTGGGTTCCAAAGCTTGGAAAAGCCTGGTAAAACATTTTTAAACCATTTAATGATAATGATAATTTTGAAACAATGAATTATTTAATTTTACCTGTCCATTAACAAAGGCAAATGAGGAACAAGAGCATCTTCTAGATTCTCACAGAAGGTTTCCAAAGCGTAAAACATACGATCGATGTGTTTAGGTTCGGTACCGCCACTCTAAATAAACGCACGAGAAACAGAAAAAAAAAAAGAATAATATTACTCGTTTAAGACTGCTCTTAAGGGGAAAGGGACTCAAAAAGCAACGAATGATGTGATCATTTTCAAATTATTCTTTCTATATCTTCATTATTATTCGTTTTTCTTTAATTTTTTCAAAAAAAAAAAAAAAACCAAACTAAGGAAAACACATACACAACTACACATAAATTTAAAGAAAACAATTTTACAGAAGGATATTGATTCTTCCAATTATGATCGGGTGTCAAATTGTTGCAAGATAATTCGATCCCATTCACTTACTTTTGAAGACATACAGGATTCCCTGGCTTAAGGGGAACCAATATCAACCTTCGTCGATGTCGAATGAAGTGTACGGATATGGAACTCAGAAGAACAATAATCTGGAGAGTTAAAATTGTTCTTGGAAGAGTACAATACAAATTCCAAATAACTATCATAAAACGACATGAATTTCAACAAAATAACCATAATTAATCCCTTATACTGTGTGGAACTCTATAGTTCGTCCATAAAAAAGATTGTCAGTACAGGAAAGATAGGACGTTTGCATCTCATTTTTGATGCATCGAACTGCATAAGTCTATCGCAAATAAAAGCTCTAGCAGTGATGCCGTATTATGCATAAATCGTTTCAAGTTACATTGAAACAGTACCAGCGTTACCATCTGGTGGATAAAATCTAACAAAATGTTTTATTTGACAATTATATTAGCGCTTCCAAACCCATTTGTTACACAACATTAAACATTTCACCTATTACTTATAATTTCACATTTTCGTTATCACTTTTTGCACTTCATTCTTTTTAAGCAACACCCCTATGAAAGAATTTTTATTTTTCAAACCAACTGTTCTACCAACAAACCCATAAAATACCAACCAGTTTGAAACCACGACCACTCTTGTTTTGGTATTGGAAAAGCATTTATTCTGTAAGCTCTTGTACACAACCTATAGAAAAAGGGAAAGGGGTACTTAATGTTGGGTAGCTTAGAAAAGGTAACACCAAACATTATCAACGAACAATACAACAAATGATCCTGATTGGATGATCATACCGCACTCGGCAGTGTGGCAAGTAGGTTATGGGGGATGTACGACTTTTATTAAAGCATTAAGTAAGGAATTACAAAAACAATGCCGTGGGGGATGTGTGTTTTGTTATAGATTTCAGGGGAAGGTCTCACTGATTCAAAAAAAAACTCTCACATAAGACATATACTGATAATCTTTTCTGGACGAACTATAGGAAAATTACGTTCCATGTTAAGAATCTTCCCAAATCTAACATGAAACCACTAGTACTGTAACACTATGAAACGTGCTAATTCTCGAGTAAATCAAGATCCGGCTGTGATAAGAAGAACACATAATGACGATTCGCATCACATCTAAAGTTGCTAACATCAGTCTGATTTGTGTACACGACCCCACAGAAGAATAGGAACACATGTAAGAAAGCTTGTTCGAGCTACTAGAGGAATCCAACCACAAGTGTCCGAGCTTGAAAAATCGTGTTCGAAAACTTTAATGTTAAACTTGCTAAAAAAAAACAGGAACACGAAAAAAAGTAGGAATTGTTGGAAAATAAAAGCATTCACAAAAACGATTTCTATAACGGACAAAGGCTGATTTAAAATGCGGTGAGCATGCGATTTACCATTCCAGCATTTATAAGAGCACACGGGATCAATCAACTCCGAACTACACTACAACTAACTACATTAAGATCAATGGTACACTCGAAGAACATTCGGGACAAACAAAGTTACCAAAAACATTAGGTGGTATGCGAAAAGCAGATGTAAAATAATTTTTAAAAATAGAATTTGAGACTTAGATAGCTTTTCGCATAAGAGTCAATGGCTCCGATCATTATCTTGTTACAGATAGTTCGAATGATGATTGATAAGACCTCATGTAAACGCGGAATAAATGCTGAGAAGTTTAACGTGGAAAAGTTGCAATTGCAAAAAGTTGCCAAACCTGAGACGGATCTTATCTCTTTCACTCTAGCATCTATCCCCGACCAGAGGACCAGAATGGCATCCATGCCCAATAAGTCTTAGCTTGGTTTATGCCGCCACCAACAGTACCACAAGTTTGATGATGAATGAATACGTACATCAAAAGAGGAGGTCTTTAAAGCTAAAGATAGTAGAATCGGAGTGGGTTTTGAGGATATAGAAAAATCATTTCTGCATGTTTTGAAACGTTTATGATGAACGAAATGCTACGGTTACTCCTAATCCTAATGAACCATTCAATATTATGAATAACACAAATCAGGTGAACACGTACTGAAGACAACAATTAAAAAAAGCTCAAAAAAAATAAATATGATGACTCGCCAGTGGGCAGGAATTCAGTATGCCCTATGAATTGAACCTCAAAACATCGTGTGCCAAATTCCCAAAACTATAACTTATCTTGTTTGCACCAATTATAGAGGAATGAATCGCCTGAATATCTCATATAAAGTCTTGTCTGCCGTTTTATGTCAGCATCTTAAGGGCAACTTGATCAGTTTAGACGACTAGGGAAGTCTATTAACGAACAAATATCGGCATTACGACACCATCAAGTCGAAACACACCACTCCATCATCCACTTCAAGGCTGGTGGAAAACAATCCCAGTTAAGTTAAGGTTGGAAACAACCTGCTACAGATATTAAAGGTGTCTATCCATTTAAAAGTACTTTTACTAGTAAACTCTTGAGAGTAACTCTCGGGTAGCTGTCCATTTGGGAGTAATATTTTCGAGATTTTAATATCGCGAGTTCTCTGGTAGAATTCCGAGTTTATTTTCTGAGAGTACTCTCATAACCGTGTCCACTTGATATTAAATTTGTTCTGCTAATTTTCAGTTGGAAGTACTGCGAGAGATATGTCTGCCAGAGAGGTTGGAGCTACTTGAATATTGGTACTACAGTCGCTCGCAGCATTTTCACTCTCAAATGGACACGGAATTATAGACTGATTTGTCTCCGTGATGTCCATTATTTTGCTATCTTGACTCTCGGACAACTGCTCTCAAAATACGAAATGTTTTGGAATTTTTCGTCCTAGTCCGCTTGCGAGTTACTCTCAAACATTTCGAATATCGAGAGTAAAAAGTCGACTCGGGACTGTGTCCACTTGCTAGTTTGCTGTCGAGGCCTGCGCGGCTCTCCTACTCTCAAATGGACACCCACATTTAAATAAATGTCTAGCCAGCCCTTCAACATAACTTTGTAAGGTATCCGCATCATTCGAAATTCGGGTGTAAAATACAAGACTTCATCTTATAGAGTTCGATACAAGTACTGGCTTATGCCGATAACACTTTTTAAACGGGTAATTTTACAGGGTTGGTCGCTAACATCGATAACCATGAAATCGAACGATTTTAATAATTAGGTCATGTAGAGCGAATGCACAATAATGCTCCAGCTTGTTGGATCTTCAAAGCCACCCCAGTGAGAGTTCACATATGAAGATCGCCATATCCACGGTGCGTGACTAAGCAGAAGAAAATCTTGAGTTTGTCGTAAGTTAGAACTGGCTAGAGACATAAGGTAAGAAAGCACCACGCTTCACTTGACCTCAGAGGAACTACACTACACTTCGCGTCATTTTTTCCAAACCGCACTTGAACGACATTTGAACTGCAATTGAACTGCAGCGGCGCGACAGTACGCGACAGATTTGGAAGTTTCACCGAATAAAGGCAGGAATGCGATTATGCGATTTTTATGATTTCAATTTATAAATCATACGAAATATTTTAGAAAGTTAAAAATATAATTCTTCTCCCATTTCTTTCAAGTCTATAATAGTAAAAATTTACCTCAGGATGTCTCAGATATAAATAAATTAAAAAAAACTTCTGAAACCAGATTTGTTCACCATTTTGATTCTTTTGGGAAAAAGCGATTTATATGAAATCAATTTCAATTGATAATTCATAAAATATATATTTTATGAAGTTAAAAATATAATTCTTCCCCCATCTTTTGAGCTATTAATGATAAAAATCCATCTTAGGATGACTCAGATATAAATAAATTAAAAAAAACTTCAGAAAAATTTAGATTTGTTCACCATTTTTTCTCTTGGAATTTTAAATGTTTTTCGGTATCAGATTAAAGAAAAAATGTTGAGCTTCAAATTACCAAATTTTATTAAAGGATGGCTATGAATTAAATGAATATCAAAAAAAATACATCATATTTTCGTCTATTCACGAATAAAATCCATTTTTTTGTATACTTCTACACGAAATGACGGGAAGTGTCGCGCCACTTCCTATTCGCACTAAGCGTCAGTGGAACTTCACTTCAGCGACTACGCAGCAAGTTGGTCAGATTTCCAACTTTGTCGCGTAGTGCAGCTGAAGTGAAGTTCTACTGCCGCTAGGTGAAATTTACATCATACGATTAGGGTGCTTTTAAACAAGCAACTCCCTCTTGCAACTCGTTTTTTTGACACCCGTTTATTTGAGCATTTGGTGGTCGGGAGAGACGGAATCGCTCGGGTATCTCGAGTTGCACAAACTCTTTCTTTTTTTGTTATTTTGTGTATTTTTTTTTATTTTATGCTCGTTGTTTATAACCGTTGGTGGATTTTTGCATGAGTTTTATCATTGGTGTTTTGTCTGACTTTGTTTTCCTTGCCACCGATGGTCTAAACATTCAGTTCCTTAACTTAGCATTGACTACGTTATATCCATAAGAATCATGGTAAGATATTTTCCAACTCTTATAAAGGATGTGAAAAGCTTTTTATAGAACAAAACTAACACTTTCAGTTGCGTAGAAGAGATTTCCGCCAACTTGTCAGACATAAGGTTACAGATTAATGCTGTTTGAAGGTCTAAATTTCAAAGCATTTAAATTATATGAATAAACGAAAATTTTAAATTTACTTATAATTTTGAATTAATAAAAAGAATAATTTAACAAACATTTAAAAAAAGTAAATAAATAATATTATTTTAATCAACGCGATTGAATGTGCACCCACGAATAAAATCACTTCCCTTTTGTAAAGATTTAATTTTTAAAAAATGATCACACCAAACAAAAATTTGAAAGACAAAATATATGTTAGAATAATTTTTGTCTCTCATTTTTGTTATATGTATTTCGTATAACCCAATTAGTTAACAGAGATTTTCGTTTGATTTGAAGACCACTGAAGAGTAAAATTGATTCACAATTTGATTTTCCTGATTGGGCTGAAGCTGAATTCTTGTAAATACAATAGTTATGGGAAACAGCTTTCAATATATCAGCATAAGAAAACAAGAGAGAAGAAACAAAAAAAAAAAAAAAAACAGTATAGAAAAAACTTACCCTCAATTCATTGCACAATTGCTGCAAGAATTCGAATAAAATTGGTAAAATTTCTGGGGCGAATTTTGTTATGTCCGGTTGTAAATGTTCAGAGAATTGTCCCAAAGCAAAGAATGCTGCATTACGAACAATTGGATTGGAGTCAGTGATGCCAACTTTCACGATATTCAACATTGTTTCCAAATATTTATTGCAAATGGCTTCAGAGCATCCTTCGGCAATGACAGCCATGCTTAGGAAGGCAGCCTTACGTGGCAACGGATCGCTGCCTTGTAGGGCTGGCTCCAAAAGCTGCAATAGTGGTGGGATGAGTTTTTCTGGAGGCACATGTAATGCCAGTAGATCCATTGTTTGAGTAGCAGTTGTCATTGGGTTGGAATTGTCTTCTCCAAGGAAGTATTCTTCTTCATCTGAAAATATACAAAATAAACATTTTATTACAAAGTTAATTTAATGAATTTAAAAATCTTTTTACCATCAGCTGATTCGGGTTCAGTGGCCATTAAATTGAAAACAACTTGAATGATAGGTTCGACGAGTTTCTGCTTGACGATAACCTTCTTCTTCAAACGCACTAACCATCCAATGTACGCCACAGTCTTGACACGCACCGAACTATCCAACTGATTATTGTTTGAAGCTTCCAGACAAAAATCCAACAATGCCCTGATGTTGGTTGTCAATAGTTTTGGAGTGTAATCAGCCATGCCTTCCAAAATATCAAACGCTTGGACGAACTATACAAATCAAAATAATGAATACCTTTTGAAAAGGCAATATTGATGATAGATTACCTTTTCAGAATCCTGAGCAGCAAAAGCTTGAAGTGACTTAATGACCAAGGGAATTGACTTTTGGTAGGTCAATTCAGCAGTGTTGTGTCCCAAAATAAATGGCACTAAATAACCCATTCCCATCAGAATGTTAAAAATCACTGGAGTGGCCATATTTCCACTAGCTTCAGTCGCAACTAAAGCAGCAGTAAACATTTCACAAATTGATTCCATGTGTGCGACAAACTGTTCTGGTGCCACATCAGTCAAAGTAGCAAAGATCGATGATCCCAATTCACTTTGCTTGGGATCAGCCGAGCTGCAATGACTGTAGACAAATTGTAAGACTTCTTGGATCCAAGAACCCTTCTTGTCGGCTTCATGACGAATCAATACACCAATGAATTGAGCAATGCCATTGCGAACTGATTTTTCTTGTTCTTGCATCAAAGCATTTAGCATTCCTTGTTTGATTCTGTAAATGACAATAAGTTTTAATCAAACTATATGAAGATTTCAAACTTATGGTTCTTACATCAATTGTTGGTCTGGTGGGATCATTTGCCAATTGCGCAATTTTCCCAAACGCTTTTTCAACAAAACAGCCGAATATTGACGAATTTGAGGCTCCTTCGATGACACTACAATCTGGCATAGTGCTGGAATAGTTTCAGGATGTTTGTATGCTTCTTGAAGATCAGCTGTGGCCTAAGAACAAAAACAAAACATTAATTTGAATAGAACAACGTTTATCAAATTCTCATAGTTTGCAAGTTCAACGCGCTCCCCCTTCACTTTTGTTTAGGAATTTATTCATACTCACGAAGGAGTAGTAAAATATTCTTATAAGATCTAATAAAACCACATTCAAAGACACACACGGCAATTATTTCCTGTGTGGTGAGCTTTGTATCATTTTATTTTCAATCGCAATAAATATAAGTAAACTGTTCTTAACCACCAAAAGAGGAATATTCAATTCTATTTATAACAACTATGAAATCGTTTCCAATAGAAAAACAATTCAATAGGCAAAGTAGGTATTGTTTGCTAAAAATTTAAAATCAGAAAAACAGAGTGGAAGTGAAGTGAACACAAGGCAGAATTTTATGTTACACAAAAATCAGACACCCCATCAGTTAAAAATAATTTGTTGTTGTTTGAATAAATGTTTTTTTCTTTTACATTTCTTGATCTAGAACAATTATTACAGTTTTTCTGAAGCACTGTAATAAATAAGTATAAAAAACGTGACAGAGGTATCTATTGATAGTCTGAATGGCTGATTTCACATCATGACGATCTGATTTTCTGTAAAAATTCAGGTAGAATTACTTTTCTTTTCTTCAATTTTCCTAAGCGCTAAGCCAGAACTTCCGGTATCTGTTTTTAAAGACAGATGTTAACACAATGTGTTGAGTTGGAGACAGAATAGTCTTGAATCACCTTTAGGAATCTGCATCAGTTTATTTTTTGTTATATAATGATAACGACTTTGTGAAATATTGTGTCTATTAACGCATGTGTGCACAACTGGTACACAATAAAATAAGAAGCCGCCTTATGATGATGAATAGAGAAAAACTATATGTGTAGTTTAGCATCCCTGCAAAATGATACGACTTAACAGTACGACATTCCAGAGTAGTAGGCATTGCCTAATCCAAAACAACAGATGCATATCTTAAATTTGCCAGCGACTTACATCTAAAAAAGAACCAAACGAGCAGTTACTCGTGCCTTGGGAAATTTACGAGGATAAGATAAGACAGTTTCACAGTCCGAGTTTAAACTAAAATTTTGGTTAAAACTCCAGAATTTACAGGCACTGAACTACAGTTTAAAGTTAAACGGTCATTGTGAAACGGGGGGTAATACAATGAGAACTAGGAGGACTGATATGATGGAACACTAAGTCAGGAATCCTCTTGGAGAAGACCTTAACATGTCATATGGTCTTATCGTGTTTAATACATAATTGATGTTATCGAGAATCTTTTTTCCCACGGAATTGTTCCCATATTCGAAAAATCGGTAATGAGAACCTTATGGAACTAGGGAAAAATTCCGAAAAAAATCGGCACAGAAACTATCGGCAACCTGCTCTACCTGCGTACGTTCTATAACCATTCACGACACAAATTAACTGCGCAAATCTCAAAACTTGAGCACAAATCAAAATCATTTTGATTTTTACACAGTTAACTGCGCAAACAGTAAAAACAACCCCATTCACAATACAAATGAACTGCGCCAATTTGCCCAGTTTTTTTGTGTAGTGAATGGGCGGCCTAACATAGGCAAATAAAATTTTAAATTGAAATGCTAATTTTTAATTATTAAACCTAACAAATATGTAATACATTTCTTTCACATTCTACGCACTCAGGAGCACTCAGTCCGAGCTTGTTTGCACTGTTTATCAATGATATCGCGGAAACAAAATGTTATCCTTCAGAAAATATGTGTTTTTTATCATTTTTTTATTGCAGATCTTAGTTAGTCTGACGTTTATGAACGCACCCTACATTTTATGAACACACCCTATATTTTGCCTTTACGAAGTAAGAAGTAGTATAGGTATGTCGATAGATTTAAGCCGACGACATCTAATGACTTACAGAATTGGCGGGATTAAAACGACGAAGAGAGACAAACAAGCAGAGACAATCATAATGAATCAAGAGGTGTTAGGCCCTCATTATGAATAGCGAATCCAAAGTCCGACTCAAAGCGAAAGTTTGGAAAATCCAATATGTAATATATAGAGAAAAACCAACTTCACGTTTGAGTAGAAGAGCAATATTTCCTTTTACCAAACTTTTGCCTTTTATTCCCAATATATAAATGCAAGTAACGAGGCATCTTTTGTTAAGTGATTTTCGAGGTGATTTTTGATAAGTGACAAAAAACTGTATGAAATTTTGTTAAAAGTTCTAAATCCATGTTTTAAAAAGATCCAAACCAAAATCGAAGTAGGTATACAAAAATTTAAAAAAAATCTAGTTTTTAAATAATTTTTCGAAAATATTTATCTTAAAAAAATGGGTAGCTATGCAAGTTTTTTTTAACTTAATAGGGAGTTTTACCATCTTGTCAAAGCTCACACTATGGAGAAGACAGATTGAAATATGTATCGCGCTTTTTTCAAACTGTCAAACTCAAGATCTTGGAGAAAACAATTTGGAAATAATTTTTAAATGCGGTATTCTTTTTTGGGTGAAATTTGTGATTTCCGTGGCTTAAAAATTTATTTTAATTAGCAAAACCAACAATTTTCACAATTTTCGCGCACAAATCTTTAAAATTCCCGCTTTTGTTTTCAATCAATTTTTCAACAATGATAAAAAAAAAATCAGCTGTTCACCATACTGCTGTTTTTGACAATTCTGTGAGAACGAGAAAGAGATATATCGTTGTTACCTAAAAAGCCCTATATGTGTGTGACATATTGAAATTATCATTGACGTATTACATATGGGTCGCCAGTAGCCAACCTCACGCGTGTTCCAACATAACTAGGGGCGGCATCAACTACTAGCGGGGAATCTGCGTAGCAGTGATATGATTTTTTTAATTAATTATTTACTATTGAAATATTTTGGTGGAAATTATTATCAAACGACTTTTATTTTACAAAACACATCCACTCCTTATGCCATGAGTTACTTCCAGATGAATATATTATCGTTTTCATTTAAATTCTAATGGTGAAATTAGTACACGTATTTAACACTAAAAGATGATGGCGTTTTTAGACTGTTTTTAGCTGGAACAACTTTTCTTGGCTGTTTGTATGAAAATTTCAACCGACTGGCGGTCCATATCTAGTACGTCAATGGAAAATATGTATCGCGCTGTTCAGCTGTCATCCGCGTACTGCTGATTTTGACACTGCTCTGCGAACGAGAAAGAGATATATCGTTCTTACCTAAAAAGCCCTATGAGTGCTACACTCAGTTCACCACACTTGGAAGAACGAACGGCATTCGTTTGAAAGTATTGCATGTTTCCAATAAGAACTGATAGTTAATTTCTTGAATTTTTTAAACTAAACTTTTGATCACTTGTTTCATATACTTTATTTGTTTAAATTTAATTTTCTTGAACTGGTTTGTGTTAGAAATGTGTCCCACAAAAAGATTTGTCTCTTCCGAATTGACATTGAATTGAGATCTCAGTAAGAAATAATTTGGAGGAACTCGCCTTGTTGTCAAGCTAGCCGAGGACATCTAATGACAATCAAATACCACAATAATTCCGATCAAAGTTGGATCGCTTACATAAAGTACCTCTAAAAATACTCTACAATATTTATATAATTGAAAATTTCAAATAACTGAGGCTTGGACTGAAATTAATAGAGAAGTTTGTAAATAGATTGGTAAATAGGTGTTTCAGCTTAATGAACAACAAGCCAGACGACCTTTACTACAGTATAAGTTCAAATCTACGAAATCTCTACTCTCTGAACCTAAGGCTAAAAAAATCAAATACATTTTCCGAATCTTAATCTTTCCACTTAAATTATTCAACGGATACAAGTTAATCTTAAAAGTCCACCAATCAAACGTCTAATGGTTGTATATACCTACCTAGTTGCCTTCATTAGTTTGCCTCTGACACATTCGCAATTTAATTGCTGCAGCTTGAGTGCGTACAATGCTCCAATAATATCTTTATAATTCACCTTTTCTAATTCTATCTACCTACTTGGCAACAATATTAAAAATTAAAGTCTACATTAATATTGTTCCATCCGTCTAGATTGATGCGATAGAGAGAATGAGGAAAAAAGAATAATTTAAATAGACAGAGCTCAATAATTCTAATAATTACTTATCCAATTTTTGGAAAACTAATAACTGACAAGAAGACAAAATAATATTATAAATAAGGAGTGGCAGGTCGGTTCTTCCAAACACGTGCATCATGTTCAATGATTTGAATACCAAATAATTCAGAAAATCAGAAATGAATCACATTCCTACAGCTTCACAGAGCGTAACTGCGTAACAAACCACAAAAGAAGAAAGCGAAAGAAAAAGAGGATCGTGTTCAAGAGAGCTTCTCCGCAACCCCACCCACAATTTCTCTCCAGGAAAGAACTTTTTCCGTAGTAGATCAACAGCCATCATAAAGCCAGAGCTAATCGAGGAAGAGCTTTTTCTTCTTCATCAATATGTCCGCCCTACGAAGGAGGTCACCGTAATCAACGTCGTCGTCGACAATTGAATGCTACCACGTGTTTTTATGGTACTTTTCACAAAGAATTCAATGCGATTCTAACCTATTTAACTATCAATTTCTTCAAATTCCATTGCACAATTTACATAAATATTACAAAATAAACTGCACATATTCTATTGGAATGATAATTATGATGTAAAATATATTTAAATTGAAGAAAACTTACCTTTTGGATAACATTGTTGTCGGCCACTAAAAGATTAGCGATAATTTGTTCCATTTTTTTTTTTTTATTTAAGGTTCCTCCGATTTATTCAAGTAATTCTCTTGTTGATTTTTCAAGTCAATGAACACTGAGTTTTTTCCCTTTTGTTTTCTACAGTTGATTAGATTATTTTATTATATTTTCACAACTATTTTAAAATATTTGTTCTGGACTGCACCCCAAAAGAAGAAAAAACCGTGGACTCGACCAACCAAACCAACTAGCAGCACGAAAATAATTTTCGACTTTTGATTTTTAATTTTTGCACAACTGCGCGCCGCGCCGTGCCATTCAATTTTTCGGTGCAAGCAAATTCGAATTTGTTATTGTTTGTTCGAAATTGGCGCCGTAATCAGGGTTGTTATGTGAATTTGTTTGTACATTTGGGAATGACATTATTGTGGTATGGAATTCCTTAAGATGTAGAGCGAACCTTACTAGGTTAGGGCCAGTTGTACAATCGTTGTTCAGGGTGGTTCAAATTTTAAATAAAGCAGAGTAAAATTTCTATGTCTTACAAAAACAACCATTACTTTATAGCAAATAACTCTAACTTTTCTATTTATCCTTAGTAATTCTTATTGGGGATAAAATATTCCCAATAGTTATGTGTTTTTTTCTGTGATAAATGGTACATAAGTTGCACGTGGTAAACAAGTAGTGCCAATTTTAATAACGAACACCTTGTAGGCGATATTCATGTTATTACACTGAATCGTTTTGAAATGATTTCTTATTATACTTAGGGCCAGTCTTGTTAAGTTTATTCATTGATTATTTCAGCTGGTAACCATAGATCTATCTTTTCAACCATATTTTAACAAGTGAATCTATGGTTACCATAGATTACGTTAATCAGCTGATTTTCTATGGTTAGCGTTATATTATTCCAGTCAGTTAACAGAGATTTGGTCTTTTCAGCAAAATTTTAACCATATAACTTACCGTTATATTTCCTTTGTCAAAATATATATGCCGTCAACCACCATACTCGTCAGCAGAATATCAAAATATTTTTGAAATTCATCATCCCGCTTGACCAGCCGCATGGTCAGATTTTCAAAACTCAAGTCATCAGGCCGCGCTTGTCATGACTGCAGTTGCATGTGACCCGCCCTAATGGCAAAACAAAAGTTTCGTGAAGCTGGGCAGGATGGGTGCTAGACGACCATGGGTGATGTAAATGTACCATAATTTGAAATTCAGCTGGGCATCACCGCTGGGCTTCACGCACTCATTGCTTGCGTTCACAACTATTGTGGTTCGCATACTTTACTGTTGTTGTAATTCCATGTTAAAACACAACTGATCGACCATATAGCTGAGGCATGGAAATAAATCTGAAAGTTTCCAAAAATTTTTAGTATACTCACGAAGCCAAGGGAGGATTGGCAAACAGCTGACTAAGAATATGTGTTTGTGTGTCTTTTGACACCTATCCGGTTTTGGTCGTTCGCAAACTCAAACGACACAGAAGTATCCAGATAGCTCTTTTGGTGTGCACCCGAACGTGCGCATTATATTCAAAATCGTTCATCATCCCTGTTCATATCCCTGTTTATTCATTGATTATTTCAGCTGGTAACCATAGATCTATCTTTTCAACCATATTTTAACAAGTCAATCTATGGTTACCATAGATTACGTTAATCAGCTGATTTTCTATGGTTAGCGTTATATTATTCCAGTCAGTTAACAGAGATTTGGTCTTTTCAGCAAAATTTTAACCATATAACTTACCGTTATATTTCCTTTGTCAAAATATATATGCCGTCAACCACCATAATCGTCAGCAGAATATCAAAATATTTTTGAAGTTCATCATCCCGCTTGACCAGCCGCATGGTCAGATTTTCAAAACTCAAGTCATCAGGCCGCGCTTGTCATGACTGCAGTTGCATGTGACCCGCCCTAATGGCAAAACAAAAGTTTCGTGAAGCTGGGCAGGATGGGTGCTAGACGACCATGGGTGATGTAAATGTACCATCATTTGAAATTCAGCTGGGCATCACCGCTGGACTTCACGCACTCATTGCTTGCGTTCACAACTATTGTGGTTCGCATACTTTACTGTTGTTGTAATTCCATGTTAAAACACAACTGATCGACCATATAGCTGAGGCATGGAAATAAATCTGAAAGTTTCCAAAAATTTTTAGTATACTCACGAAGCCAAGGGAGGATTGGCAAACAGCTGACTAAGAATATGTGTTTGTGTGTCTTTTGACACCTATCCGGTTTTGGTCGTTCGCAAACTCAAACGACACAGAAGTATCCAGATAGCTCTTTTGGTGTGCACCCGAACGTGCGCATTATATTCAAAATCGTTCATCATCCCTGTTCATATCATTAAGTGCTGGTTGCTGCCCGCTAACGTATTTCTGGTTCTTTTCTTCTGGACAAAGATTATCTCCTCTGTGCTTCTGGATCTGGTTTTTTGATTTTGTTTGCTTGAAAACTAAAAACTCGTGTTTTCACCGAACGCCGGCACTCGAGGGTAATAAAACTTAAAAGTTTGCCAATTTTTTAACTTGTGTAATCACACTTCGTCTGGCCAATTCAGATAAAAAACTTAAAATACATTTATTTCCTAGTTATGTCTAATGAAATAAATACATCCGAAGGTCCAAGCACATCCGACGTATCAGCAGAGGTAAAAATCCAAAAATCAAAATTAAAATAAAATACCCTTGTTTGCAATAATAATTGAAATATTATTTTTTTTTATTATTCCATTATTTCGTCACTACTAAAAATATAAATGCACACATCTTTTCAGCAACCCAACAAAAAAGCCGAATCCCACTCGGAAAAAACATTTGCTCGCTACAAGTATTTGATTCTTAGCGAATGTGGATATAAAATCTCAACTACGGAAAATCATTTAAAGCGTTTGCAAAATTTACGCAAGGAGTTAAATTATCTTAAAGAAACTGAGTGGATGTATGAGCCTTTAGAGAAACGTGCTGGACACCAATAACTTACAATTATCTTTTTTCTCAATACCTACTTTTTCCGACATCTGATTTATAAAAATTTATAAGAAATAATTCATCATGTTTTCATTATTAAAACATGTTTATAATCTTCTTGATTATGATTATCAAAAAGAACAATATACAAAGAAGTTCGAAGAAGAAACTCAACACTTCGAAAAAGAACTAGAAAAGGAACAAGTTGTCGAAGAAAAGACGATACCCGAAAAGAAACCAGCCGAGGAAGAGGTTGCATGTTCGCAACGAACTGGAATTATAACTTCATTAAGAGGCAACAATGGGACAATTGATAATTCAATATTTTTCGATGCTGGGGTTGCCGTGATATTTCATGAGTTCAAAATAGGAGCGACTGTTGAGTATTTGGCATATCAAAATGTTCATTCGGATCATTTGCGGGTTGTGAAGGTAGAACTGACACAATCTCAATCTTGGGATGATGCAGAAGCAACGGAAGAGCAGGTTAGTTGTTTGTGTAACATATACATCCATAACATATTCATAACTAGGGACTTTAGGGATAAAAGCCCGATGCTTTAGAGTAATTTCTTTGTTGTTTGCTTCGTGGGTTGTATGTCAGTATTATCTCAATTATTTACTTTAAAAGAATAAACAAAAAATGTATCAAAATAAATAAACAAAATTCAGTAATTGTGCTCTAAAAATAAAGAAAAATACAAAAAGCATTATTATTGAACATTGTTGTAAACAAAAAGAAAAAAAAATGAGTTATATTTTTTTTTGTTTTTTGAAAAAATAAGAAAAATTAAATATATTTGCATATAATAATATAAAAAAAAAACTGGGCTTTAAGTTTTGCTAAAAAGTTAATTAAATATTTTTTTTTATCTTAAGAGTTTAAAAACAACTGCAATATCTTAAATAATGGCTTTTAGTTTGACTAAGATAAAATTGTAAATTATGTGTGTCGTGAGTCGTGACAGGTTCAAATATGTGTTTATGTAATTATGTGCCTTAGTAAAGTGTGAATGTCCTTACTGACGCTGCCCACATTCCACACTCGGGCGAAACACACCTTCCTTAAAGTATACCTATATCTATATATATAAAAATAAGTTTGGTATCTGTTTGAACACCCATAGCTCGGTTGTTATTTTTGTTGGATTCTTATTGAACCAGATAAGAACGCAACGGAGCTAAACATTTAAAATTTTGAAAATTTGGAAAGTTATACGGAAAAAATAAAAATATACACACATAACTCAACTGTTTATAATCCGATGTGTATGGGAAGTTTTTTGTTGGATTCGTATTGAACCAGTTAAACCTACTATGGAGCCAAAAATTATGAAAATTTAGAAAATCAATAAAAAATGACGAATTCTTCTATCTGCGATTGCTTTTAGTCAAAGTAACTGCTCCAACTTTGTTAAATAATCTGCGGACTGTTTTGACGATGGTGTGCTTTGCACAACATTTTGAGAATCCAGTTAGCGAATGAATTCGCTTGGCAACGACAAGCGATACAATATTTTCTGCGCCTGCGACTCAAATTCGAACATTGTTCGCCATTATCATCTTCACATGTTTTCCATCTAACACAATATATGTATATATAAATACAAGGACTTGGTCGACGATATTTTAGATAGAATCAAATCCCGAACTTAAAATGTGAGATCTGCAACGGGGCACTGTTGTTGATTGAAGACATGTGTCTTGTCATGTGTGGCAGCCTGTTGAGTAAATTAGGAATGCCAATCTTATGCCAATCATAATGAAAACTATGACATAATAATGCATTGACAAAACCTCGAATACCAAAGAAAAGCGAAGGTTTTCTATTTTTTGAATTTTGTGGATAAATGTTTACCACTTCATAATTTGCGAATTGCAATTAAAGTGAGCTCTGTCATTATAATGTTGCGCAATCTAAACCAACCAAAATTGTGAAAAGAAGGGACCCAGTTGGCGGTGGAGAAAAAAATGAACAACGTCATCAAAGGAATCATAAAATCAATGCAAAAAAAGTAATAATGAATTTTATCGATGATACCGACAAGCAAGGTTGCAATTCGACATTAAGCGCATTAAGTCTACCTTTCGACATGAAAACAAACAAATAGCAAGACAATTGAAAATATGTGGCTTTAATCTAGAATTTCCTTCATTTTCTCATGGACAACTATACGTAAAGTGTTTGCATATCGGAAAGCCATTTGCATCGTTTTTTACGCAGCAGACAATAAAACAAACAACATTGTTTATATCAAAGGGTTAAACTGACCTAAAATTTTTAAAATATTAGTATCCATGCAAATAAAATACATTGTAATCAATTTCATTCCAAATTATTTCCATTCTTTCGAAAAACATGCTAGATATTTAAATAGGACATTTAATCAATTTTAGGCGGAATGAAGTTCGTCGGGCCACCAAGAAATATATGTAATTTTTGCTTAATAGTGTTAAATAGTGTACCAACGTGCGCACATGCTTTTGTAGTTCAATTCTCATTTTCCAATGTACCTAAATTTAACTTTTTTAGCGTATATCTATTACAGATGGACCCTAATCCCCGTTTTTATTTTACTCTCGGTCTTCTTATTTTAAAATACTTAACTAATATATTAAAAAAAGAAATTAAAATCAACTAGTTCTCTATCCATTGTACTAAAACAATTCTTTCCTATCTTTCTATTCCTTCTAACTAGTGTCGTGCAACACCTGTTGCATTTTAAAGGCAATGTGCCTTACAGATATTTTACATATTATTGTTATATTAATTTGTTTTCGTTGTTTTTTTTTTTAGATAAAAGAAACACTAGAAACATTAAAACTTGATGATCCAAAATACTTCAACACCCACCAACGTAGTATCCTCGGTCTGATTGTGTCGCGTAATCGTCAATTTCTCACCGTCGATACAGACTATAAAGAAATCACTGTCGATTTGGATACTGTGAGCATTGAATTCATACCTAAAGAAGGTGATCGGATCTATTTAAATTGCAATGTTCAAACTGATGAAAATTTTGTCGATCTTGCTGGCGAGATTTTGGAAACTATAAGTGTACATCCAGCTCGTACAAAACAAGAACAAGGTATTGTAAAGAAGGTACATGATGATTGGGGAGTTATTGACACCGATTGCTACTTTACCATGGATACCCTCGAATCTGGTCTAAAACTCAATGAAGGAGATGTCATTACCTCAAAAATGATTGAATGCGAGAGGGTAAGTTTTGCTTTTTCGGCAATTAGTTTTTAAATTTATCGACAAATGAAAAATTTGCGTGATGTGTCATATACAGAGTTCCCTTATACTGTTTGGCTTTACTATCTTATTATCTGGTAGGATGTTATTGAAACTTTCATTTTAAAACATCTTCTTTATAAAAGTATGCGGCCACCCATACATCATAAAGTGCTAGTTGCGGTTATGAATCATCTACACCTATGATGGCTGAATAGTCAGCAATGAACAACTCATTCAACAACTGATACAATCAAGTCCCTTACCTTATCATCCAGTAGATAGTGTAGGACTGTGATAAAGAGCAAGAGATGCTTTCTTAGTGTACACCAACTTTGATTGGGAAATTCTCTGTGACTTCTGAATATTTTGACTTATACATATCCATGAATATTTCCGAAACTTCTCGTTGTCGTAGCACTACTGTAGGGTCACGCGTAAGAGTTTCCATGTTATAACAACAAAAATGCTATCACAGCCTTAACTCGTTAAACTATCATCAACGATTAGGTTATTGATGGTAGTTATGGAAACAAAAAAATAATAAAGTTTTCAAAAACAAATCGGAAACGAACTTAAATTTGTTGTCGTGGAAACAAGAAATAACAATCTTTTCAAAAACATACCGGAAACGAAATTAAATTTTGTAGTCATGGAAACAACAAATAACAAGGGTTTTCGAAACAGACCGGAAACAAATTTGAATTTTGAAAATTTTCAGTTTGGAAAGTTCGAGTTCAGAAAGGGATTCTTACGAAGTTTTTCAAACAAGAAGGTCGTATTTAATAATAATAAAAGAAAAAAAATCTGAAACAAGAATAATTAATACTAGAAGAAATAAAATTTTAGTTGAGGAAAGCGAATTTCTTTTAAAACTTGCGGCGTTCAAGATTAATTTAAAATTTCAAAGCGTGCACCTAAAAGTGTTTAAATAAAAAACTTAAAAAAAACTTCCAAATTTTGAAAAATTTAAAGTTGTATGAGTTGGTTTGAAAAACAATTAAACATTGATTGCAAAGCGTGCATCAAGTGCTGAAATAAAAACTTCCGAATTAAAAAAAAAAAAAAGAAGATAAACATATCAGTGTGTGTGCCATGTATCTATGAACTTATCTGGGAAGAAAATAAATTGTTGTTTGCTGATGCTGTGCGGATGTTCAACGTTCATTGATTCAACGGCTTTAATTTTTTTTTTTTTGTTTTGTTCGGTTCATTAATATATTAACGTTCATATAACTATCATCATAATCCTAATTTTCTTGTTTATATAATTGTTGTTTTTGTATCCGTGTTTTCTTTCTTTCAATTTCAATGTTCATAAGTCATTGATATTTTTTGGATTTTGTGTTTTCCAATTCTGTGTCATTTTTTTTTTATTTATTTATGTTTTATTCTGTCAATTTTCATGCATAGTATGAAAATTTACATAAAATATTTAATTTCGATTCCCAAAAAGTCGATACGGTATTTTTTTTTTCCTTTGTTTGTTTAATTTGTTTAACAGATGCTTCTGGTGTTTGTGCGCACACACAACAGGATCAAGGTAATTGTTGAAAAGTATCTTATGTAAATAATTTTATTGTAAGCTTTCATTTCACTATGACATTGAACGTAAGAATTAAATAAATTATTACAGAGAAAGAAATGACACTACCAAGTAATTTTTTTTGTTTGTATTAATAGTTAGATTTTGGTTTTCTTTGTGTTTGAAAAATGTCAATACTTATTGTAGTTTTAGCTTGTTAATATACTTTTCTTTTGTTTGATCACTATTTCATTTCCGTTATTTCTTAATTCACTATAAATAATTCAATTTAAGAACTATATATATAAACAATATTTTTTTTTTATAAAATAAAGCTACCTACATAGTAGGAATTATGTTCAAGAACTACATATGAACTATTTTGACTTTTCATTTGTGATTATTGAATTTTTAATTATGGGTGCTTAAATTGTTTTAGGAGTGATTGGTTGCAAACAGGATATGGGAGTCCTGGGCATCTGAGTGATGCAGGTGAGGCTTTAGGCCTTATGCTAGGGGCTGTCGCATATTTTGAGCACGCGACAGCCATGGTGCCTTCTCAACAATGAGTTGGTAAAGGGGAGGGATGCTCAACGGTACCAATACCACCAAAGGTACCGGGTGCATTAAAAGGACTAGTAGGTGATCAGCTTAGGAGATTGTTCTTTCCGCTTCCTAAAATTTCTTGGTAAATTTAACTGATTAACGTAGCTTATTTTACTTTTTGTTTTGTCCGTCTGTTCATACATATTATGATCTGTCCTAGCTTATTTTAATTTTCGCTTTGTTTTTCCGTTTAGAGTAGTTTTAAAAAGGCATGTAATTCACGGTAGTCCAGATAGGCAGGCCAAAAGACCCCGACCCACAAACCGACGAGCTATGCCCAAGGTCAAGCAAGCATGCCTACCCTGGTCCTGGCCTATTGGACACCCTTCCATCCAACGACATCTATAGATCCTGTATCTATAGGATGGAAGGGCAAATCTGATTCCACTCTTATGAGTGGAGGATGGTTTTACCGTTACACTACCCATATTAGATCTCATGAGTTTCTATCTATCGTCTGTAGACTATTTGAAGATGAGCTTTTTCATCTATGTTATGAGGGGGGCACATTAGCCAAGCGTTGATAGCAAATTTTTTCCTAGCCATCCTTTTGTCCTTTTGTGGTTTTTAGCTTTCTGAAAACCATTTCGTTGTAGAGAATTCAACATATTTAGTGCATCACACTCTTCATTCCTAGCTCTGTTGGCACAGAGCATTTTTAATGCTAGAAATAAATGCTTCCCCCGTCTTTGTTTGTTTGCTTCATCTCTTCGTCTTCATAAACGATTCTGTCACTAGGAAACGGTGTTGCTGGGCAATATGTTCTCCCAATATCACCTTGCAATCTTCCACATGTGGTTTCATGAAACTGTTTACCAATTGGTTGTTAATCTGAGTTTAATTATTTCCACTGCTGTGGGTGATCGGTGTAACATTCACGGCGATACAATACTCAAACTTCTGGAGATATTTGTGCATTAGTTGTTGGCGTAGAAAAATTGGAACGATACAGAAAATATCCGAAACTAATAGGTCACATATTCTTTTTGCTTAGAATTCAGCTGTGGAACATTTGTGTGAACTTTTAAAAAAATTATGAAAAACATTATTAAATAAACATTATTTTATCTAAAATAACTTTTTTCAGGGAATTTACTTCTGGCGTTGCCTCACAATCGATATACTTGAACGTGGTGAAATAAAACCAACAAATGAAACTGCCAAACTTTTAACTGAATCCATTAAAAATACAAACCAAGCAATTGTCGTTACAGATGGCATACGCTTTTTCTTTGAAAAAGCCTTCGAAAAACAGCAACTTGATATCGAATTGAAAAACAATAGCCACAAACTTCAAGAATTACAGCGAATGAATTTTACAGGCATTCGTCGTAATTCTCAACTGCAAGTAGATGAAAACTTGTGTCCAATTCAACTCGAACCTGGGCAAACCAAAAAAATCACATTGCATTGTGAATCACGCTTTTATGGCCTTACCAAGGAAAAACTTATATTTACATTTGCAAATTTCAAAATAGTTCGAATGATCGAAATAGCAATTGGTGTAGAAAATAATAATAAAGAAAATTCCGAAGGAAAATATAATCCAAACAAAAATCGTTCTCGTCAGTATGCAAATCAAGTGTGGTCAAAGAGAAGAGAGATTATCCCGGGTGTGCGAACTCACGTTTTACGTCGATTCATTGCCATTAGAATCCCTTCATATGATGTACCATCGAAGCTCCGGAATGTTCTGCTCATAGATTGCAGTCGTGCTGATCAAATAACCAGTATAGACAATCTCTATCCAGTTTTAAGTAAAGAAATAGATATCAAAAACTACACTAATAAGTTCCAAACATTGTTGCACATTGAAGAAATTGAACATTTTGTCAATTTTCGTCATTTTGATAAAGATAGAGCGCATTTTGCTCGCGAAGGAGAATATCTTGCATTAACTATTGAAAATTTAGCTGAGAGAAGACCCTCGTTGGTTGTTGGAGATGTTGTGCGCGCAACTAACCCTTGGGCCGAAGAAGATGACAATCGTACCTTTGAAGGTTGCATTCATAAGGTGCTCTTTAATAGAATTCTTGTCAAATTTAATCCTGCATTCCAAAACAAATACAACGGAGAAGATTATAGGCTGGAATTCTACTTTTCACGTTATAATTTTCGAAAGCAACACTATGGTGTTCAGAAAATCGTCCAAAACAGAGGTGAACAATTTTTGTTTCCCTCGAAAATTATGCTAAGCGATAAATTTCAAATCGACGCTGGCTTAGATGAGAATTACAACTTAACTATTGATGGTAAATTGGCCCCCAAACAATGGTGCAACGAAAATTTAAATGAGATCCAAAAGAAGGCAATAAAAGAAATTCTTCGAGGAGATGCCCGAACTATGCCTTACATAATTTTTGGACCACCCGGCACGGGTAAGACCATTACCTTGGTGGAGACAATTTTGCAAATTTTAATAACTATGCCGAATAGCCGAATTTTGGTGGGAACTCCTTCAAATAGTGCTGCTGATTTGATTGCAAGCCGTTTAATTGATTCTGGAATTTTAAATCCAGGAGATTTTGTGCGTTTGGTGTCACAAAGATTAGTTGAAAAGGAAATAATTCCTGATCACTTGAAGCAATACTGTGCTACTGTAGATTTAGCTATGGATGGTTCGGCAAAAGATTCCGTAAGTCTGACTTTGTTACATGATTACTTTTAGGCACAGTACACATATCAAAGGTAATATACTGCGCAGGTTGTCAAAAATCGAATGACTTATGAAAAAAAAAAACATTTGGTGACCCTAGATTCGACTCTACTTATAAAAAGTCTATAACCAATATGTCATTTTTTTATTATCAATTTGAATTTTCTTATCCTGTTATTTGTTGTTTTCTGTCACAGAAACATAATTTTCTTACAAATCAAGATATTAGTGATTTAAACGAATTGTTTGAAAATTTTTTAAGACGCGATCAATATAGTATATTAAGGTGCTTAACTATTTAATAAGAAATGAGTGAAGAAATAATGAAAGTCTTTATTATTCATCAATAATATAAATTTGATCACAAAGATTTGTCCATTTTTAATTTGTATACACGAGAAAAATTGTTTTTATTCAATTCTTTTCACGAAATTGTTTGATAACAAAAATTTATTAAATTTTTCTGGATTTGTGCGTGGCTGAAGTGTCACTTTGCTTAAGTGACAGCGCATTCCGAGTGACAGCGGGTCTCCATTTTTGACATATGCGCGAACTTGAACAAAAATGGAAACTCGGAGTATATTACCTTTAATATGTGTACTGTGACTTTTAGGATTTTTATTCAATTTCTTTTTTTTTAGATGACTGTTACTGAATCGGGTTTAAAATTGAGATGTCAAATGAAATATCTTGGTCGTCATAAGATCACTATCAGCACCTGTTCAACTCTAAGTAATTTTATTCAAATGGATTTTCCTAAACATCACTTCACACATTTAGTAATCGACGAAAGTGGTCAATGTACTGAACCTGAAATTGTCACACCAATGTGCTTGCTTTCACCACATTTTGGTCAAATTATACTTGCTGGAGATCCTCTACAACTGGGACCGATAGTTGTGAATAATTTTGCTGGTGATCGTGGTCTCAGACAATCATTTCTTGAACGTCTAGTGGCTCGATTTCCCTATAAAAAGGATAAATTGCGTTTTCCAACAACCGGATATGATCCGCGGTTGGTTACAAAATTGGTATTCAACTATAGAGCTTTGCCAAGTATTCTTCATGGATATAGTAGTCTGTTTTATGATTCGGAATTAATACCGAAGTTAAGTGAAAAGGGAAATAAAGAATTTGAAATTCTTGAAAAGATCAAATCCGTATTACCGACATCAGAAACACGTCCTGAAACTCATGCTATATTTTTCCATGGTATTCGTGGAATTAATAAACAAGATCCTGATTCTCCTTCGTGGTACAATCCTATTGAAGCGAAGCATGTAAGTACTTATTTGGTTTTATCCTTTTGGAATTATTTGTTATAGCTTAGTAAATGTTTTGTTCCTCTGGTTTTTATTTTTTAAAGAAGATAATTTTCTGGTCTGCATTGCGATTAAATTTTTTGACACCTGTTGAGCTGTATAAAAGCTTTATTTTATAGCATACAACTGTTGACTTGTCAGAATTGAGTTTATTGTTCTTTTATTAAAATAAACCAATTTTTGCTGCGATAGCACATGAAGAATTACGTTTAAAGTTTTCGGTGGAATATGTTGGGTTTAATCACAGACCTGATGAGTCAGGATTTGAAGTACTTGGTGTCCAATTTCTGCTTCCACATCAACCTATTGCAGACAAAGCAAGAAAATGTTCTTCTGCAGTGCGAAAATCAGCAACGGACTTCTTCTGATATTTGTGTAGAATATTCGAATACATACAGAAGGAAGTCATCATTTAAATACGTCACTATTTTTATTTCGTTAACAACTATTGTCACATTTTAATTCACATTTTGTTTTTGAAATTTGAATATGTTTTTCCTAATAAAATTGATTGTCTTCTCAGATACAAACATATTCAATAACACTAACGGATTGTCTGTCCCGATCGATATCACTTTCTTTTAACCATTCAGCGGGCGGTATCTCAATGAACCTATAAGTGGTCTATGGGCCTAAATAATAATCACATTTTGTAACAGCTTAGATAAAATCTGCACACTTTAGACAAAATATACTCCAAAATGTACCTAAAGTGTAGAGTTTTGTATTTAATGTTACTAAATTTGATTATTAGTAGGACCCTATGTGTGTTAGCCGTTTTTTAGACAACCACCTCAACCTAACCCGGTTTAGACATAGATAATCTCTGGAGAATTAGTAAAAAGGCAAACACAAACGCATGAGCAAGTTTAAAATGGCACGTTCGTTACGGCACTTTATCGATGACCTCACTCTTTTCACTTACGTGTTGTAACTTTTGTGACCCCTTCTTTACTTCTACACATAAAATGTGGGACTCCTAGTCAGAAAATTTTAAATTAAATAAAAAAACTTAAATAGAAATTGATGTAATAATAATATTAAAAATATTAGCAATCTGTTTTGAATGCTGAAAACCACATAAATTAACAGTTTGTCTTGATTTTCCTATGAAAAATGGATATGCCAAAGTATAAACTGGTGATTGTCTTTTTCTTTATTTTTTCTTAGCATAATATTTTCTGTTTATAGTTCTTTCTTTTTGAAGATATATTGTTTGACGCACATCTGTGGAACTACTCTTGCCATCTTGCCATCAACACCACGTTTGTGGAATGCCTTGCCTCACACGATTTTTCCCCCTCTTTGTGACGTTCAAGTATTCAAAACCAATGTGCATCGACATCTCCTTTTAAATCCTCTCCATATTTCCTAAACGCTCGTGCTGTGTATAATCAACATTATAAGGGTAGTCATAACCCCTTGAGTGCGCGCTCAAGCTCGTGCTGTGTATAATCAACATTATAAGGGTAGTCATAACCCCTTGAGTGCGCGCTAATTATAAAAAAAAAATAATCGAAATTTTCAGCCTTGATTAAATTATATAATGAAACCAGTTGCAACGATTTGCATTTTACGATTAATTAAATACTTTTTAACCATATTTTACTGAAATTCACCATCAGCCTTTTCCTCTTTTACAATCAGATTTTCCTTATGACAATTCAACTTTATCGATTAAATGTAAAACCAGATCAAATTGCTATCATAACGCCTTATTTAAAACAAGTCAAAATTTTCCGAACCCTCTTTGCTGAGGCAGATGTTGCTATGCCGAAAATTGGAACCGTCGAAGAGTTTCAGGGACAGGTAAATAATTTAATTTTTAATTTTAAAATTAAAATTAATTTCATAATATTTTTGTTTTCAATTTAATTTTTAGGAACGGGATATTGTTTTAATTTCTACTGTTCGTTCATCATCTGATCTGATAAAAATCGATCTCAAATATGCCCTCGGCTTCGCATCCAGTCCAAAACGCATGAATGTTGCCATCTCACGAGCACGAGCAATGCTCTACATTTGTGGAAATCCACATCTGCTATCTATGACCGATAAATGGCGTGAACTAATTAAATATTGTGTTGAAAGCGATGCCTACATTGGATGTGATTTACCTGATCGAATAACAATATCACAAAATAATTCAACAATTCAAAAATGAACAAGCTTAAAAAACGAAAACTTTAAAAAGTGAGTTTATTTTATATATATTAAATTTCTACAAATGAATTTAATTCAAAATTATGTAGTTTATAAGTATATTACTTAGAGTAAGTTTATTCAAACAAAAAATGTCAAAGGGTGTATTTATACCAGCATCGTCGGTCTTAATAGAGAATCAGATGAATACTTCCAGAGCGAATTCATGAAGTTTGCCAAAAACCATTTTATTTTATGGGTTTTTTTGAGTTAATGATAAATGATCAATTCGTGCATAACAGGTTTTCAAGTTATAAATTTTTTTTAATTATTTTTTATCCTTATAAATTGAATTATGTTAAATTGCAATTGTTCATTTGTTTGGTTTGCTTTGGTTCTTCTCGCGGGGTTGAACAATTTCCCGTTTCATTTTTTATTTTATTTTACCTTACACTTTTTATCCCACCTAGTTGTTTGTTAATACATATAATCACAAAACATAAAAGCAGAACTGATCTACTTTTTGACAATTAATAACTTTGTTATCGATTAAAAAATTGTCGAACAATATTTGTGTATCAATTCAGTTATTAATTTGTTCTTAATTGATACATGTATTGCAACAGTCGTATTATATTCGACACCCCTGTTTTCCATTTCTTTTTTTTCTTTGAAATTATAAAATTATTATTATGTAATTTATTTGCTTTAAAATATTAGTACCAAAAAAGTATGTAGTAGAAACCCTTACATTCTAAATATTTATTGAATTGACGCATAGAGATGTGTTCAAACACTGAAGGCGCTAACCAGGCCTAGAAAGTGTCTTTACCATTAAATGAGTAAGGAACTTCTTGCAACGCCGTTAAGTAAGTAAGGAACTTTCTGCAAATCCGTCAGAAAATATTATCGTTTTTCTTATATCGTATTACCGTCTTATCTGTCTGTTGAATGAACAGCGTTCCTGTTGAAGAAGTGTTTCCTATCTGTTAGTGTTTCAACACAACCTTCTTATGATGGGTATAAGAAATATGTATGTATGCATAGGTACAAAAGAAAATATATTTCAATAATGTTGATCTATATCCAACTTTACTTCATATCTCGAGATGTACTGCTTTTTTTTTTACAATTCGACTCCCCACAACATTTTTCTTGCGAATAACAATTATTCATGATCACTGTATTGTAGAATGCAATTAATGTCATCCAGTGTCTGCAACCAAGCATTAATTTCTTTTTGTCCGTCACCTCTAAATTTTTCGACAGAATCCTCGGCATCACAGAACGATATAAACCGCAAAGTTGACGCGCGAATTTCTACACAACCTTTTTCAACTTTGTTAGAAATTAAATTTTTTATCTTTTCACTATTTGCTGCCTTTACTGTCGGATTTGTCAATTAAATCTCAATCACAACTTGCATACGTAGTTTTGTCGTTCTCCCCATCACCATCATTTGCCGCGTTTTCATTTTCTTTCTCAACTGTCTCATTTAATCTGTCAAATTTAATACCACCAACACCATTAGAATCCTCTAATAGACGATCGCTATTAACGGCTTTCATTCCGTCTGTGTTCTCGTTTCTTTTTTCTAGTTCATTTTTAAATTGAGTGAGATTCATTTTGTCTACCGCACTAAAGGGCAAAACCCATAGAACACGTTGCGTGCGTTTAGTGTTCCCCTTCAACGGAGTGCAACATTAAATACACAGGCTCTTACGAGAAACCACTCATAGACAAAACGCTTCTCATAAGCGCCTGTGTATTTAACATTGCACTCAGTTGAGAGCGACAACGCAACGCACGCAACGCGTTCTATGGGTTGGGCCCTTAAGGCCGTCTCGCTCCAACTCAATTTACGATTTCCACCGAAAATGAATTATAACTGTCCGCCGACACACCAAAAAACAATTGTTTTTTCGCGATGATATTATTAATAGGTAATTGAGTTGTCACCATTAAAAATCTAAATTAATGAACAAATGTCACCCTTCATAGACCCCGAGGGAAACAAAAAATTTATATTTATTTCTTTATTGTTGATTTATAGTATTAAAATTTGTGAACTCTAGAAAGAATTTAAAGCCTAGAATAAGGTTTATTGGGCCCTATCGTGAATCTCCCTGGGAATTTTATTTCCCTGGAAATATTTTTTTCCCTCGAATAATTTTCTTCGATCGTGAATCTCCCTCGGAACTAATTCCCCCCGAAAAAAGGTAGTGCCAACCGAATAAAAATTATAATTTTTTCGAAAACTATCTTCGAATCGTTTGCAGTGTTATGAGGTTTCAATGACATTATATACTATCGAAAAGTAAAAAAAAACCCTTGTAATTACCACATTTAACAAAAATATCCCAACAAAAATTTTATGTTAAAACTTTGAAATATTTCAAATCCAGGAATTTTTGAAGCAACGATAAATGCGCTCTTACTCTCAAATTTTACGTACACTGTATTTTATAAGAATTCTGACACTACACAACAAAAAAGTACAGCGTGTTTTATATAAAAACCTTTCAGCAGTATTTTAAACGCTGTAAGAATAAAAAAATTCTTGCAACTTTCTAGTTTTACATACCACATTGTATTACTCCTATGTATTCTTCCGGATTACCAAATGAAAACCCTATAATAATCTTGTCTTTCTACATATCAATATGGATTAAATTCTAACATCTATTAACACTGTTTTGAAAGAACACTTCTCGGGAAATAAACTATTTAAGTGAATTGATCCAAAAATTTTGATTAAAAATTAAAAATGCTGGGAATGAGAATTCTTTTACTAATTGAAGAAGAAAATCAAAGAAAGAAAAATGAAGTAAGATGTATCAGAAGAAATTTAAGGGATAGGTCAAATCCGTTGGAGCTACCTCAAGAATTGTAAGTACCTAAAAGTAAACAACGAAGTCAAATTTTGTACTTTTTTCATTTTCTTTTTTTCAGATTTATAAAAAACTACAGAGTGAATAAATGTTTATTCACGTACCTACTCGATATACTTTCTGCTAACATACCGCAACCAAAAAAATCATTCGGCATTCCCAATATTGTCAAACTAAGTGCATGCTTGCGCTTTTTTGCCGAGGGAGGCTATCAGAGGGGTGTGGGCAAAGACCATGAAGCGGGTCTTGCTCAGTCATCTTTTTCTGAAGTTTTATCGTCCTTCTTAAACACCATGGAAGAAATAATTTGCCCAAATTGGATAAAAATCCAAACAACAGAAGAAATGAGGAAAACAAAGTTACATTTTTACAACAAATGTAAACTACCAGGGGTAATTGGGTGCATTGACGGAACCCACGTAAAAATAATCGCACCGCAAAATGCAAAACATCTCTATTTTAACAGAAAAGGATTTTATAGCCTAAATGTTTTACTAGTGAGAAGTTTTAACCTTTTTATGCGTTCAAGTTTATTCATCATTTATGCATGTGTGATTTAGGTTTGCGATGAAGAAATGCGAATTCGATTCGTCGATGCCTCTCATCCAGGAGCCTGCCATGACTCATTGGTTTGGAAGGTGTCAGAATTGAGAGCTCACTTGGAGCAAAAATATTTGGAAGGGGAAAGAAATTTTTGGCTTTTAGGTAAGTATATTCATATATAACTTAGTCTTCGGACAATACCTTATATTTTTGTATTGCTTTTAAGGAGATGCTGGTTACCCATTGGCACCATGGCTTATGACTCCCCACAGAACGTGCGAGGAAGGAACTGCTGAAAGCAAATTCAATAAAGCTCACAAAGCAGGACGTAAAATAATCGAACAAGTTAATGGAGTCCTTAAAGCAAGGTGGAGATGTCTCTTAGGTGCAAGAGAACTGCACTATAATCCCCAAAAAGCCATTCAAATTATAAATGTTTGCTGCGCTTTGCACAATATGTGTATTCACTTTAAAAGTGATTTGCCAATTGAATATGCACCAACAGTCATTAATGAGGATGTAGAATCTACCAACGCGTTAGAAAATGATGATGTTAATTCAAGCGATGCAGAATACTTAGCCGCAGCTCAATGTATACGAAGAGAAATAGGCAACAGCATCTAAAATGCATTTCATTTGCTTCATCGTAATTAAACACGTATTCAATATATGTACATTATTTATTTTATTATTAATAAAAAATCAGTTGGGTATAAAAAAAAATCACATTTCACTTGCAGTCGTAAAAAAAAAACAAATAAAATAAAAGAAAACAGATAATTCACTTCAATATAGGTACATAGGTAAATAAACTTAATAAAAAACAAATATTTCACTTCAGAAAAAAAAAAATAAATAGTAAAGGAACTGAATACAACACATACTTTGTGATACAAAAGTACTACATTCTTTTAAGCTTTTCTTCCTCAATTTTTAGTAGCTCCCTTTTAAAATTTGATTTGAATTCTATTTCTCTGAGCCTCCAGTTTTCCATCCTAGCATTGTGGCGTTTAATTTCTTCAATTTTTTCTTGCTCTTGTTGTTCAGTTTGGATATTGTGTCGTTTAAATTCTTGTAAAATATAATTTTGCTTATCGTTGAGACTATCCAAAGAGCGGTAAATTTTTTTAATGCTTCGGGATGATTCTTCGTAATGATTTTCTAGAAAATCGACAGCTTTCCCTATTTTGTCGCAAATTTCCTTTTGAATATTGAGCTCTTTTTCTAGATAATCTGTTGTCATCGCATTATCTATCCTTTTTTCCCTTTTTCGTGTCGGTTTAGTGGGATTGAGATAGTCATCAGCGGCAGGCTGGGATTCAGTTGGTTGACCACCCATCGGAGGAGACTTTGAAGTACTTTCATCGAGGCCAATAGTTTCCAAAGTTGCTTCAAGAGATGCAGAGTTTTCTTTTCCTTGGCTCTCTATTCGTCTTTTTTTGTTGCAAGAAGGCAATCCAAAAGTAGCTGCATTTGGACAGCCTTCCACCGACTCTCTCATGGAACAAAGAGAAAGGATTGCTTCTTCCAATTTTGAAAACTTGAACTCCTTAAAAGGACCTCCTCCGGTTGCCTTTTTCTTCTTTATGTTTTCGGCGATCTTTCCTCTGACATATTTTTTTTTATCAAGCCAAACCTACATACATGTTTTATAAATATTTTAAGAACAAGGAAGAATATAATTTAAGAATAAAATGAACATACTTTTTTCCACTCAAAAGTTGATTTCGTCGGTGGCCCCAGGCTATTTAGTTTCATCTCAAGTTCCTTCCAAAATTTTTGTAGTTCTTCTTTTTCTCTTGTTGATGTAAAACCATTGGCAATGTCGGGGTTCTCTTCCATTGAACTGATCAAAAGTTCTAGCTGTCTTAGATTAGTTGAGTTTGACCTATATGTACACATGTATGTCAAAACGATTTTTAGATATATTTGTTAAAATTTTAACTATAGACACTTACATTGCTGCGTTTATCTTAAAGTTCCCTGCAAAAATAAAGGGGGACAAAATCTAATAAAATGACAGATACATTTCCAGGGAAATTGTATTCACGATATCAATAATTTGCGCGGGAAAATTTCGAACTTCATTCACGATACCAAATTAATAAAGAAGGGAACAGTTCCCTGGGAAATTTTATTCACGATAGCCCCCATTATTTAATGCCACTTTATATAGTCAAATAATAAATTATTTAAATTTAAATCAATATTTCTTTGACAAAAACAAGACAAATCTCAGGAGCTATTTTAATCACAGGCCGTTTGTGTTGCCACTATTATTGTGATTACAACAGTAAAGGTTCTACCAACGAGCCAGCAATTACCTGGGAGCTATTTTCCTGCACGCTCCTGGCTGACTGATGAAATTCTTAACTAATACATAGTCTCTAAAACAATGCATTTTTGCCTGAGAACGGATGGTCTGGTCTGGTATCCCCTCAATGAGATACTCCATGAGCTCGTCTTCATGGATACTTACTTTATTAGCAAGTATAACCTTTTCGTGAAAGTAATACTGAAAAGTTTCAGCACTCGACCATTTCCGTCCATCGAACTTCTGCTTGAGCATCAGCCGGCTGGCTCTGTCCTTAAAGATTGTACCCATCTCTCTGAGTAACACATCAATTGGTACCGACATCATATCAGCTTTCGAGTGGAACCATCGTAGGGCTCTTCCCTTCAATCTGGTTGATATCAGGGCCGGGAAATAATCTCATCCAACTTGAAAACGGCTAGGACACTTCTCAGCTGCAGCTCCCACTGTTCATAGTTGTCATCAGCACCCGCAAACTCTGGAATCAGATCTTTTACGACGGAAAAATTCATCATCGATTTTCCGTCGTCATAATGTTTTGGAACACTCTTCTTCTTCGTCATCATACCGTTCTTTCTCTTCAGCAAATCTGTCTCTCTCTTTTGTACCGCTAGCTCTCGTTTGACCAACATCAATTCCCTCTTCAGTGTCTCCATCGTTCATTCGTCATCTCTGTCACTCGTTTTCTTCTCGTCTGCAGCATTCTTTTCATTGGCACTCTTCTGACGCACTTCATCGACATTGCTACTATCCTTATACACCTCGTGCTTATCATCATCATCATCGCTCTATAATTCATTGTCCATTTGGTGTCCGTTGGCATTCAAGTTTGCATCGCACAACAAAACTTCACCTCGAGACTTCATTCGCGTCGATCAAAATGTCGTGCAATTCTTCTTACGTTAAACTTTATTTATGAAATCTTAAATCTAACATTTATTATTTGTATCTTAATCTAAAGACAAAAACTATTATTTTGCCTTCCTTTTCTTTGAATATGTGAAACCTACTGATCTATTTGATGCACATTCGGCTTAATTTTAAAGAAAACTTTGGGTTGAGGTTTCTGTCTTGTATAAAAATGTAAACCGAGGTTAAACTACCGCTCAAGCGGGATTCTTGTAACTCAACTGACCGGATGGTGAAATTCCGGTTCCGTGCTTGTTATACCGAACCGTCCCCATGCTTTCAATGTCCCTTTCCCAGACAAAATGTAGGCCCACAAACTTGATTGCCACAGATTCTGCCACACTATACTTAAATATTCAATTATCTCGATCCTAGACAAAGTGCACTTTCTAATTGTGTCTGGGTTAAACGTCGTCTTCAATGGATGGGTTAGGTATTGAAGCTATTATAGATCGTTGGCTCTAAATTATATTCGTTCGAGCGAACGTTTTCAGAATCAACTCTTTTAATGCTTTACTGTGACATTTTTAGCGTTATTAGTGCTACCAATATTGATTCGTGCTACCAAAAGTGTTCCTGT
Organism: Baccha elongata; assembly: GCA_951217065.1. Lineage (NCBI taxonomy): Eukaryota > Metazoa > Arthropoda > Insecta > Diptera > Syrphidae > Baccha > Baccha elongata. Next base: position 173,904,378 of record OX578272.1, read on the forward strand.
TGCTCTTTGTCATTTATCAAATTTAATAGGTTACAAAAGTTAATAGTAATATAGATTATCAAATGTAAAAATTTATCAAAAATATATTTATAACAGGGACTCCTACCTACAGACGGAATGCATTCTATCGTAGTAAGAAAGGCTTTGTTTGAATTTATAGGTACTTTACTATTTTATTTTAATTGACTTTAAAGTTTTTTTTTTAATCTTTACTCTTCGAGTGGGTTTTTGTTTTTATAAACCGCTCGTTATGAAGGTAATTAATTTTAGATTTAAGCAGTTTCGGTTGCTTAAGTTGTACTCAACAATCATAAATTAAACAACATTTAACACTTTAACTCTTTAACACTTTAACAAATTAACTCTTTAAGGTTCGGTTTTTTTCCGTGTCTCGACTGCGCCAGATAAGTTTTTTTTTTAAAGTATTACTTCGAAATAAAACAACATTCATTGATCAGTGTCGAATCTCAACTCGACTTTGATTTTTATTAATTTCAATTAAAAATATACTTACCTATACTCATACAGTTGAGTCTAGGTAGCGACTTAAATATGCTGACTCATTGGAGCAGCGACAAAATACAAAAAGTTAATTTTTCCATTTTATTGAAAAAAAAAAAATAACTAAATTTACCATGAGAGTATTTTGAAGTTATTTGTTTTCTTCGACTCGTCATTTCCGGTAGGAAGGAATGTCAAACAAAATTGTGAGTTTATTTTTTTTAATTTTTTTATAGTTTATTGGAGATCACGTTTCTAAATTAAAGATCGATGTTCAAACCTGTTTATTCATTGTTAAAATTCTAGAGAAATCCTCCAAAATGTCTTCTTTGAGATAATCTTGCAATTCCCGAAAGCATTTTCTAATTGTATTCTTAATTATTGCAGCCCTTGATTTAGTCAGACATTCTGGTTATTTCTAACACTGATCTTTGCTTTCTTATTTTATATTTTGTGTTATGATGATTGCTTAGTTGTGTTCTATGATCCTAAATAAAGATTCCATGTCCATTGTGAAGTTGCTGTGCTGGAATCACACTTAATACCGATAAGTAGATATCTATGTAGGATTCTTCTTCAAATATGGCTCAATTTCTTCTTTTTGTTTTCAATAAAAACACTTCGATTAATAATTTAACGTTATAATAATTTATTATACAAAAGAACAGTTTTTGCAATTCAAATGGCAGTGACGTTGCAGCAAGACGAATCAACAATACGACGATCGAAACTCAACTGAACTTATAATATGAAAAAGAGTATAGAATGGAAGAATTGATGATGAAAGATTTACAATATAATAACGAATGATTTACTTCTTTCTTTACAGCAAGTATTTATACACATTTTTAATGCAGTATAAGAGAGAAATTACGTTATAATTTAACATTAATTCAAAGGCGAATTCAATTATTGTTTAATTATGGCGATTGGTATAAATTAGGCGCTAGATTTAAATATAATAATTCAAATAAATTGAGGTAATTGAAATTATATATACAAAATTATTTGTCGCTTGATTAAGATTCGATTAATTGAAGTTATATATAAAATTTTATTGTAGTTATGTTCAAAATTAAATGAATAACTAATGCAAATTTAAATTTAATAAAATATGATTTTCTGATGCGAAAATGAATACGTTTCTGCTCCAACACTAGTTCTGTACGTTCTTGTCTGTCTTGTCGTTGAAGAACACTCTTCGGACTTGCCTCATCCTACATTCGGCCGTCCTGATGCTTCATTCGACCCCGAATGGACGATCCCACTTCTTCATGAATTCGGCGACCGTGAAAGTGTTGTTGGTAAGTTAAGTTCTGTCAGTTTGTCCTTTAGTCCGTCTACTGTCAAGGTCAAAATAACTTCCCTCTCCATTTTACAACAATAGTAAATAATAAGATGGATTCAAATTTAAATTTAAAGATATTTTTTTTTATTAATTTTTTTTTTAAAATTAAATAAGCTAATAAGTCACTTACCGCTGCTACCACAATCTTCCTTCAGTTGCTGCGGTCTTCCTTCTTCTGGACTGATATGGTCTGCTTCTCGTCTCGTTGGAGCACACAACGGCAACAATCTCAAGGATGATGCCTCTCAGTTGTTCCCCTTTATGTAGTTTTTTTTTCAAGAGGAATCAAGGAACAGAGGCACATTGTCGAATATAGAGACCAACACTGTTGGCTCGTAGATTTAGATGTTGTCTAATCCTATGATTACAAAAGTCTTCTATTTCTGTCCTACCTCCTCCTCCAATGAAATATGCCAACCAACTGGCCGGATCAAAGTTGTTCGGTCTCTCTAATATCGCGTCATCGTTTTCTGCTCTTTTAGCTGCAGCGGCTTGTTCTTCTACCGTTGGTCTGGTATTGCAGAACATGATGTCCATATCTGTAGTGCTCGTGTATGCATATGTTATAATTTTTGCGTTTGCCATGATGTTGTTTGGTACGTTCTTGTCTGTCTTGTCGTTGAAGAACACTCTTCGGACTTGCCTCATCCTACATCTATGTTAATCTTAATAGAAATTATGACATATCCGCAAATCTCCATAGAAGTGCACAACTTTTGAAGTTGCTCTGCTGCAATCACATTAAATACAGTTAGAAAGAATACCGCTAAAAATTTCTGTAGAAGTGCACTCCTTATAAAGATTATGACACTTTGTGTCTTTTCACAATTAATTCAACTTATTTCACTTAATAATTCAAACACTTTTATTTCCTTTAACTTTTTTTTAATAATCACTCAACGTGTAATTTTAATTGTACATTCAAAACTTCGACGCTGTTTTGGATTCTGGGGAAATGACACTCCAGTGGTCCAGAAATCAGGTTTGTCATGAAAAATCGTAAGGTTTTTTACGAATCAGCTCTGATTTTTAGAGCTTTAAATTAAATTTAACTTTTTTAGTTTAAAAATCTATTCGACTACAGATGCAATTCCGTTTGAACCACTTAACTACCTCTTTTGGCTCAACGTCCTGCATAGAGGATAAAAGAGCATTGAAATATGCCCCAACTTCCGAAGAAGGAAAATGCTTTCAGTATCTTTATTTTCAAGGCTCCTTCATCTCTGTCATAGTTTAAAACTAGTTATTAAACATCTTAGATGTGGTTGACCGTCTTATGCTCTTTGAGCTTTTACTCTTGAGCTTGAACATTGGCGTCATTTCTAAAATTTGAGATTAGCTGCCGATGTATTCCTCATGAAGATATGACACTTTGTGTCTTTTCACATTTAATTCAACTTAATTCACTTTTATTTCCTTCAACTTTCTTTAATAATCACTTAACGTGTAATTAGTTCACTACAACTTCTATTCGACGCTGCCAAACTTCCACTCTGTTTTCTATCCTGGGGAAATGACACTCCAGTGGTCCAGAAATCAGGTTTGTAGGGTCTTGCTATTCGACTACAGATGCAATTCCCTTTAAACTTAGCTACCTCTTTTGGCTCAACGTCCTGCATAGAGGAGTAAAGTGCATTGAAATATTCCCCTAACTTCCGAAGAACGCAAATGCTTTCTGTTGTGCAGAGGGAAAACTAATTATATCTTTACTATGCAAGTAAATAATTTTTACGCGTGAATTTCTAAAAAAAAAAACTTTATTTGATACGACCCAAAACGGGCAGCGATTCCGCCTCTGAGATACAATTGACAATTTTAATTCTTAAACCTAGACCTTGAATACTATTTCCAACTTGCATCGTCGTTTGTTGTTCTCACGCTGACTTGTTGCACCTTAGTGTTGGGTGTTAAAACATTCATTGGATTAGTTCCATGAAAATGTCGCGGCGTCAGCAGATTTGATGAGAACGTTGTATGTTGTTTATTATTGTAAGTCAACTTGTTTATTGTTAACTTACATATTATGCGAATATATTTATTAACTGTATTGTATTAAAAAGAGGATTTCACAAAGGCCGCTGTCCTTAGCATGGCTGCACCTTTTGATATCTGAATTAAGACTAACTTATCATATTATTAAATTGAACAATTCTCTTGCACAAAGTAGTGACGAATGTCAGTGTGCTTTGAACTTAGATGAAAAACCATCATTTGTTGCGATTGCGATAGCACTTTGGTTGTCGCAAAGTATTCGGAGGGGCTGCTGTCGTTTGCTAAGTTGGTATCTCAATCCATTCCACCAAAGAGCTTCTTGGACGGTGGCCGAAAGGGCCATGAATTCAGCCTCACATGATGAAAGGGCCACGGTGGTTTGTCTTTTGGAGCACCAAGATATAGCTCCACCGGTGTAGCCAACGATGTCATCATGTCCGCATTTGTTGAAACGCAGCTTCAGTGACGATGTTCCTCGCAGGTATCGTAATAGATGCTTCACCGCAAGCCAATGATGGGGTCCAGGATTCGAGTTGAAACGGCTGAGGCAGTTGACAGCAAAACAAACGTCTGGGCGTGTACATTGGAAAAGGTATTAGATAGCCGATGGCTTCCTGGTACGGAACGCTTTTCATTTGTGTAGGATCCGATTTGGATCCTCTTTGATTTCGTCCAACTTCTAATAAAAACAAGACACACTGATTCAGTTTGTTTAGGTATATTTATTTTAACTGTATGACGACAGGTTTTAAATGTTTAATCGCGGAAAACAAAAACTCGTGACATCTGGCGGCTTTAATATTTTAATTTAACTTGACTTTACGGCTTTACAACTTCGTTCTTCGAATGCTTTACTTCAACTCCATCAGCCCGTATAAATACTCACGAAGTGACTCTGATGGCTTCTTCCTTCGATTTCTGAGCTGACGATGCACTTCTGCTACCAATATAGTGACTCCAGATTCTTCGATCAACGCTGATTTTAGTGTTCGGCAATCCTTTATGCCTGATTGGCTTCGGACAAAAATTTTGGCGGCACCCTTCAACAGTTGCTTGGCATAAACAAACTTTTTTTTGAGGTGACTCTGGATTTTCGCTGTTTGGGGGGTTAGAAAATGAAGAAGAATCATCGTTTCATCGAAGATTCGAGACGGATGCTCTCCTCTTCTTCTGTCATTTTGTCGTTGAGTGAATCGGCTGCCGTTAAGAACTTCGTGTCCGATTCTGGCACGTCGTCCCCTTTTGTTTTGTTTGTTAGTTTGTTCATTTTTGTTCGCACGAGTATGGGGGAAAGGAACTTTCGTCTGCGTACACAGATAAGGTCAGGTTACTCTTCGATTTGTTTCGAAGAGGTACCGTTAGAATACAGCCGGTATACCCCATGGCTGCTAACCATCCAATAGGTACGGTGACGTAACACCCTGAATTAAGGAGTGGGCAGTTCTCAGTTCGTTATTCATCAAAATCACTTTAAATAATCCAGGTATCCCCAGATTCACAGATCAGATGAATCTTTGAAACTTAAGCCTTCGCACCACAACAAGGTGACTACCCTTCGCGAAGGAAAATCATGAGTAACAACCTGCAACGTTGGTTGCCAACACAACTTATATTCCAATCCTGATCAATCTCATTAGGATTTCAATCTTGAACAGCATTATTATCTTCCGTATAAATGATGTTTATATTCTAGACCTGATGGAACATTAACATTTCCAAAACCAGATAAATATATAATGAAATGCTTTAAGGCAATGTAGAAACCTTGTGAACAAACCTTGTTTGTAGATCATATCCACAAAGTTCATTTCAGGCTGTGTTAAAAGATATTTATTCATCCTTTTAATATATAAAACAAGTGCCCACGAAAGCACGGTTATATTATGATTATAAGTCGAAAGAGATCTATAACTCTCAAAATTCAAACTATGAGCACAGAAATTTTCATACGTCTCATTAACTAATGTGGGAAGATTATAGAACCCCGTGAAATTGTTTAATTCTTCCGCGACGAGTCTCAATTCCTCAGCCTGGCTGGGGAAGAAAGCTTCCAGGTATAGAGGATCGTTCTTTAACTCTGAGTTATTCTTTGAAAGATGCTGACCACTTGGGAGTAATTCAACAGCTATCTCTGGACTCCGAACGTTGTTATTATTGTTCAGTTTTTTGCTGCCGAATTTTTCGATATAACGCGCCGAGGTCTGTTTTTCTTGACCGTTGTAAATTCTTTTAAAAGAGCTTCTGTTGGCCAGTTATTATTGTTAATGATTGAATCGAAAAGTGTGGGATTGGCAACTATTTTAAAAGAAGATACGAAACTATTAACTTTGCTAATTTTCGTGCATTTAATAGACGCTTTGTCAGGAATGCATTTGTTAGATACTAAATGGGAAACAATATCATCGGGACAGCCTCGATAAGTCTAGGACAAGAATCTGTTAATACAAGATGATCCGATATAGTTTCAAAATCCATATCATCTATATCTGAAATAGACATTAAATTTGGATTGTCGTTCTGAGATGAAACAGGGAAACCGAAGCATTATTACGGTTTGAACAACTCCTGAGATTAGTTCGCTTTGGGGGAGGACTCGTATTTTTAACCACTGATTTTTCTCGTCCCCTTTTCTTACCATTTTTAACAACTGGGACAAGAAGAATACTAGCATATGAAGAGGATTCTGCAAACAAATCCTTGTCAACTGATGAGACAATGCAAGGGCAGGTCCTTGGATCAGATCATCAGTTGATGTTGAAATGTTAACCTTATCATTTAAAGGACTCAAAGTAGATACGTTTGAGACTGCAGTATTGAATTTGTAAGCAAGGAAATTTAACGTTAGCTTAAGGTGAACACATACACAGAACCACTTAAAAGCACTTAATCACACACGCAAATGAATCAAACAACAATTAAAATTAAATAAATACGAATATGGGTGATTCAATCAAACAATTTCACCGCGCACTGATTTAAACAAACTATTTATTATTAAAATAATTTAAATATATGAAATATCACTAGAAAAAGTGATATTAGTCAAAAATTATAATTAAAACGCAGTAATTAGATAAGAAAAACTAATTTAAAATCGCGACGATTTGGACATGCAACACAACACATTAGAACCAGTGCTGACACTGAGTTCTTTAACTCTGAGTTAGTCTTCTTCTTTAACTCTGAGTTAGTCTTAGAAAGATGCTGACCACTTGGGAATTATTATCTTCCGTATAAATAATGTCCTGCGAAATTCTTTAAGCGGCTATTGATATGTTTGGGTATCTAGTGCGTAAGATATTTTATTAAAACCAGCAAAATAATCATTTCTATCATAAGAATATGGTTTGGTATTAAATTTAGATTCTGGACATGATGGAACATTAAAATTTCCAAAACAAGGCAAATATAAAGAAATGGTTTTACGGAAGGTATAATTACCTTTGTATCGATAGCTCAGCTCTGTTGTACACATTCTTACCGATAATATATTATTTCCTTCCAAACAAAAAACACACGATTTTTATAGTGGAAAAATATTATAAGAAAAAACCACTTAATGCCTTTTATTAATCCTTCCGTCCGTCTCTACAGTCTATATAGAACTGAACTCATTGAAGTTACATTTTCTCGATAAAGCTCATTCTTCGTTAACCTAATGTTATATACGTATACCTACTAATACATCGACAGCAGAGTTCACAATACTCGTGCAGTTCGATACAGTCCCGGCGAAAACCTACGGTTTTCTATACCTTATACGATAACCCTCTTATTTATTCTAGCTCATCAATCGGCAGGATGCAAATCTTCTGAACCGGCCTCGTAAGTTGATTGGTCGCTGTCTGTAGTACTACGTTACGCACCAGCCCATCCTTGCTGTGAATCAGCTTGATTATCCGTCCCATTGCCCATACTGAAGGGGGATAGTTCTCACTCTTTATGATACAAAGTTGTCCTTTAAACCATGCTTCTCTCTTCGCCACTTCTTCCTCTCATATAAAGTAGAAAGATATTCTTCTGTCCATCTCACCCAAAAATGCGCTAACATCGTCCTTCTCTCTTTCCATAATCTCACACCCTTCGTTTTTGGCATTTCCTTGTTCACAAATGGTAGTGGTAGCACTAGTGGTTCACCAACCAAGAAGTGTCCCGGCGTTAACGCCTGCACATCATTCGGGTCATCACTCAGAGGATGTAACGGTCTTGAGTTTAGAATCGCCTCTATCCCAGTAAGTAAAGTTAACAGTTGTTCATAGGTTAAAATCTTCGCTCCGATCACTCTTGTCAAATGAAATTTCATGGACTTCACCGCTGCTTCGTATATGCCACCTTGATGTGGTGCTGCAGGCGTCATAAACTTCCATTCCGTCCCTTTCAAACAAAGATGTTCAAAAGTTTCCTTCACGAGCCAACGCTCTTTTGCCTTCACTATTTCCTTCGCTGCACCAACAAATGCTGTGCCATTGTCACTGTACATCCTTTCACACCTTCCCCTTCTCGCTATGAATCTTTCGAAACAAGCAATAAATGCCACTGACGTCAAGTCAGATATCAAATCTATGTGCACTGCTCTTGTCTTTAGACACACAAAAATTGAAACCCAACATTTCTGTTTTATTATTTGCTCTCCTGCTCTATTGATCATCTTGATCTCAAAGGGACCAGCATAGTCCACTCCTGTATGCAGGAAAGCTTTTCCCGGAGTTACCCTCTCGTATGGTAAATTGGCCATTAACTGCTTCTCAAAACGATGATTGTATCGCACACAAACTAAATTTTTATGAATGCAGTTTCTTAGCTCACTTCGAATCCTTGGAATCCAATATCTCTCGCGGATATACTGTATCATGATCTGTGTAGCTCCGTGTCTTGTTGCTCTATGTGCACTTTCCATAATAAGCCTGGCTAACCTGGACCCGTTTGGTATGATTATTGGGTGCTTCCTTTCATATTCCAGCTCTGATTCTTCCAATCTACCGCCAACTCTTAGAATCTTACGATTATCTAGAATTGGTTTTAATGACTCAATCCTGCTCTTCTCAGGTAAACACCTGTCCTTCTCTATACAATCGATTTCCTTCCCATAGTATTGTTCTTGTTCCATTTTTATTAAGTAAGTAATCGATTCCAGCTTTTCTTCCGGTGATGGCTGCTCCAGCGCTTCTTGTCCATCCTTAATACCTTCTCTCCTTCTCTCTTGACGTATAGAACGTCTTTGTCTTTTCCCATATCTCTTTTCATCATCCTTCCTTTGCCTTATCTTTGCTCTAATTACATTGATGAAGCGAAATGTATAGCTCATTATATTGACTGCCTTCTCTAAAGTAGATGTATATTCCATCAATGGGATATTCTTTTTCCAGCACTTTACATAAATAGATAAAGGCTCTGTGATCTTTGTGATCACGAAGACTTTCATCTCATCCCTTCCCCCATCTAAAACATTTGGCACAAACTTTTTAGATAACCAAGTTGATCGAGGCTCTGATAGCCATTCCGGTCCATGAAGCCATAGCTTGTTGTTCACTAATAGTGAAGCCTTCACACCTCTGCTTAGAAGATCAGCAGGGTTCTCTTTTGTACCAATATGTCTCCATCTCTCGATTTCAGTGTTAGTCTGGATAGACGACACTCTATTTGCTACAAATGTCTTCATATCGCATGGTAGTTTATGTATCCAATGCAATGTGACGAGTGAATCCGTCCATAAATTGTAATCCATCTCTTTCCAATCCATCGTAGCAGCAACGCTAACTACGAGCCGTCCGAGTAATTCAGCTGCCGCAAGTTCTAAACGCGGTATAGTTACTGTTTTAAGTGGTGTAACGCGTGTTTTTGCTGTTAATAAGTTCACATGAATCCTTCCATCAGTACTCATAGCTCTTAAATATATTACCGCTCCATATGCTCTTTCAGACGCATCCGAAAAACCATGTATTTCCTTCCGTGCACCTTTAAATGTGCCTAACCATCTCTCAATTCGTATGTTTTCCACGAATCTTATCTCTTCCCAAAAATTCTTCCATCTCTTGTTTATGTTTTTTGGTAGTTTCTCATCCCAGCCGACCTTCAGACGCCAAATGTCTTGTATAAGAATCTTTCCATCAATAATTATGGGAGCTAAGAACCCATTCGGATCATACAGTTGAGCTACGCAGCTCACAATTCCTCTTTTCGTCATCGAATCATCAGTCACTGGTGTTTTTACCACAAATGTGAATTGGTCCTTCTCAAGTAACCATTTGAGGCCCAATATCGATGCCTTCTCTTCATCTTGAAATAGGATTGATTCTTGTTTCTCATAGTTCATATCATTCACAAGAGCTTTGGAATTTGACTTCCATTTTCTTAGCTCAAATCCTGCTCCTTTCAGCACATGATCAATTTCTTTTGATAATTTAATTGCCTTCAGCGTTATGAGCTGATGAGGTCATACCATAAGTAACTACTGTCAACCAGTATTCCTTCAATTTGTCATGTGGACTCTCTCTCCAAAATATTCTCTGCAAGTCCCACTGTTCCTTTGCGACCTTCACCATTCGAAACATCATTTTAATATCAGCACTGATGGAAACTCTGTGCCTGCGAAAGCGCATCAAAGTTTCGTGCAAATCTTTTTGTAGTTTCTCTCCTAGCATCTGCGCTTCATTGAGTGAAACACCCTTCACCGTCTTACAACTAGCATCAAAAACTACTCTGAACTTCTTTGTGACACAGTGATGTGGAATGTGATAAATGTTCTTTCCTTGAGCATTACCCGTTACCAATGTCATGTGCCCTGCGCTCTCATATTCTCTCATGAAATCTATATATTTCTGTTTAAGATCAGCATCCGCTTCCAACCTTCTCTCTAATGCAAAAAATCTCCGTTTTGCTACCATCTCTGAACTCCCAATGTCCATCTCTGGTTCTTTTAAAGGAATCGTAACAATGAATCTTCCATCTCTGTCACGTACGTATGTTTTTACGAAGTCTTGTTCTACCTTCTCTTCTTCTGTCGATCTATGTGACGACGATGCGACTTCATCTAGCTGCCATAAGCGTTTAAGTGATTCATGCAGTTGCTCGTTAGTCATACAAACAACATATGATACCTTCTCATTTACCTTCCCTTCCATCTCATAATCCTTCATATCCATCTCATTACCATACTCTCCAAGTATGATTTTTCCCAAAGTGGTTTCTATACACAGTGGACCACAAGATTGCCTTCCCAAAACAGAAACAAATATTTCTGATATGAATCTGCAACCTAATAATAAGTCAACAGAATTCGCCTTCCAATATTCAGGATCAGCCAATGGCCGACCAGAAATTTCCATCCTTGACGGAGCCAAATTGTGTGTAGGCACAATTGGCCGCCAATTTCCTTCTCTTGGCAGTATCCAGAACTCCTGTTCGATAGAATCCTGCGAGTTAAACCAAGGATAAACCTTAAGCATTGTTTTATATTTGATATGAAAAGGCTGACCTTCCACACCAATAACCTTCCTTGTCGTCTGAATTTTCGGCAAACCTAGTTTTTGTTGAAGCTGATAGCTTACCAAATTTGGTTGAGCACCAGTATCTAAAAGTGCCTTTATCGGTCCATGTTTCCTTCCATCCATCTCAATTTTTACCTGTGCCGTGGGCATCAAGGTAGACCTTCCCTTCTCAACCAAATAAGAAGATGATAAATACATTTTATTTCTTTTTTTATTGTTCAAAGTAACCCCTTCCCTTCTCTTAAAGTCACCCCAAAGATGACCTACTTTCATCTATATCCGTCTCTGTATCCTTCGTCTTAACGTCCTTCCAACCTTCTTCCATCCCTGCCCGTCTCTTCAGTGGTGGACCTAGTCAATCCGCCTTGTACTTGCTCTCGGTAGTGCCCTTGTCCTTGCGCTTCCTTCCCTTCTCCTGTATTGTGTAAACACTGCCTTCCACCTTCCTCAATTCCCTCAATGGGCATAACACGCTGTTGTGTTTAGGGTTGCCTGGACATCTTACGCAGGGACCTTGGTAGCAGTCCTTCACTAAATGGTCCGTCTTGAGGCAGTTGGGGCATAGCTTCCTCTCCCTTACAAAATCTTGCTTCCCTTTTAAGTTCAGCGCATTGAATTTCGGGCATCCCCAGATTGGGTGTTCCAACGCCTTGCACATGTGGCACGGCATTTTTCTAACTCTTCTTTCCCTCTCGTCTGCGCGCGGTGTAGCGCGGCTCACCGTACCATTTCCTTCCATCCTTCCTGTTCCCACTCGTGCCTGATGTGATGTTGTTGGCAACTCCCTTCTCCAGTTGTCCATCACTCCTTCCAACGCTGCGGCTCTCTTATCTAGGAAATCGCAGAATTCCTTCGCCGTCGGTCGTTCCGAAGTACGAGACTCTTCCCACTTGCATGCTGTCTCATGGTCTAATTTCTCATGCAGGACATGGACAATTATCATGTCCCACTGATCCGTGGGCACCTCTTGAGCAGCAAGTTGCCGCAGGGTTTCATGAGTGGTGTTTGCCATTTTCTGCAACTCGACTGCTTTTGGGGGTCCTTGGAGCATGGGAAGGCGAAAGAATTGCCTGAGCAACTCCCGGCACGTTGCATAGGTGCGATGGTAAACTTCTTCCATCCTTTTCCATGCTTCACAGTAATTCTTGTCAGTGAGCTGCCATTCGCCAAGTGCCCTTTGTGCCTTCCCAGTTAAAGATGCCTTTAGATAGGCGAACTTATAGGCAGGTGATATTCTGTCGTTTTCGTGAATGGCTGCCACAAACCGGTCACGAAAACCTTGCCATTTGGTAATGCTGCCATCAAATTCGCCCCAGGTGTTCTTCACATCGTGCTGCTGGAATGGCATGTTCACTTGGACTGCAATGGGCGGTCCCTCCTTCCCTGCTGCTGTTGGTCCTAGCTACAGTGTTTATTGCAGCATCAAACATGTACTGCCCTTTGGCCATATCCCTCTCATTGTCCCTCTCTGTTGAATTTTTATTTCCATGTCCTTCCATTTCTCTGTAAAGTAAATAATAAAATTATAGTTAGTTTTTTTTTATTTTTTTTTATGCTTGCAATTCACGCATTCGATGGAGCGTTCATGCCATTGTGAATACATATGTGTATACCATGATAATAACTAGACTAATCTTGATGGTATAAGATGAATACATAAATACTTATACCCCTACAAAAATGAACTCAATAAATACGTATACCTCCTAAAAATATAAGTATAATGAATACATAATAATTGAAATAAAATAAATAAATGTATTTTTTATATATATGCTGAAGATATGTTGTTGCTGTTGCTCGGTACCTACATTGTCATCATTTTTATTGACCTTTACTTGCCAAATTAATTCCTGCTCAAATAAATTTTCATAATAATATTCTCCTTCTCGTCCTTCCGCTTGCAAGCGTCCATTCTCTTCCCTTCCTTTTCTTTCAAAAAAGTATCTCGTACTTTTGTACTTTTGAGTACTTTCCCTTCCCATAAGTCTTACGGAAACCGCGCATTCATGCTTGGGTTCCATTTTTTCCATCGCATCACATTTTCCTTCTCTTTTCTTCTTCCCCGCCATCACTAAATATCCTGCACAAGTAAAACACGCTTCCCGTCTCGTTTGCAAAAGTAGACAATAGAAATATTATTAACGTCACTCGCACATTTGTGCTTAAGTGCGTATTTTATAACCTTCCCTTTTTCTCTCCATCCTAAAAAAATTTCTAATTCGCACACACAACAAAAGAATAATTAAACGCATCATACTTGTTTCTCCTTCCATGTCACACCCAAATTGATATATTTTTTATAAATGGAAAATAAAAACAAACAAACACAACCTAGTCGCCTCTTTAATACCCTTCCGTGTGTAGGTATACCATCCGATCTCTAGCAACAACAAAAAAATGAAAGAAACTATTATTATTTTTTTTTTTCAGTAGCCGTCACACAATTCTCTTTCATAGTAAAATATTTCCTATCTAATATACTTTCCCAACATGTGCCTATCACCATCAAATAATTATAAAATAAAATATTTTTCCTTCGCACAACAAAAAATTATCCATCACAACACAAACAGTTTATATTGTCACGATTGTATTTTGTTCGATAAATTAAACAAACAATATATCCTTCGCGTGATTTGGGAAGAAGAAAAAAAAAAAAACAACCATCACTTTTCTTTAAACAATGTAGGTAGTAGAAATACTTCCTTCGAGCACAACAACAACTTAATAATAATAAAAAAATAATAATAAACACAAGATCGCAGAGTGGACTGTATTACCTTTAGAATTATTTATTGTTATTTTATATTTATCAAGTACAGTGATTTTGTCTTTCGTAGATTACTCGTTGTATTGCTTATTAACTTCGGTTGTATTCACGGCCACGGTCGAACTTTGAATGAGTCTATTACTCAATCTCAACAGTCGTACCGTCCGTTGAATTAACCTGTTTGCATTTCATCCCCTTCTCGGCTGGAGAGATTTATTTTCTCTTTCTGCTTTTGTCTGTCCTTCACATTTGTTGCAATAATCTTGTCGTCAACCACATTGTGGTGAAGAATAGAAATTGTTTTTGCGTGTTATTTTTTATTTTTGTCATTTCCAGCAGCTGCGCTACCGGGTAAATTATTTATCGTGATTCGCACTGAATATATATTTTTTCTTGCATGAAGCAAAGAAAATGAAATTGTCTCGTCCGTCTCTTGTATGTGCATGCATACATGTGTGTGTTTTTTCATCTCTTGTTTTACGATGTTGTCGTTTACTGTATAACAGTGAAGAATGACAACTTATTCATTGAAAATTTCCATCACATCGCTCTGTTGCCAAGCAGAACCGTAATTTTCTCAGTAAATATTCGCTTGATTTGTTTTAAGTAAATTGTTTTTGCTAAAGCAAAAGAGGCAAAATAATTTTCCGTCTCGTTTGTTTTTGTGTACACTAACGGCATTTTTGCTGTATGTGTGGCATTCCTTTATGTATATATATAAAAAATATAATAAACTCTTACCATTCTCCATCATACTTCTCTTTTACCACGTAGGCAATTTTTCCTTCACACAAAAAAAAAACCTTTCTCGATGCATGCTTCGGCGTGCGTTATGACGCGCATTTTGCACCTAAAATAGCACGAATTCCTTCACCTTTCACTAGTATTATTATTATTTTACGAAAAATAAAATTCAAGTTACGTATAATTCTGCGCGTGTAAATATCACTACGCGTTCCTTCACTTTACGCACGCACTTTTTCTCGATTAAGCAGGAAAAAACGCACCTTCCTGTTAATAAATTAACAAACCATCCCGGCCGTTGGTTCAAATGTGGCTCGATTGACCAAATGTATCGATAGCTCAGCTCTGTTGTACACATTCTTACCGATAATATATTATTTCCTTCCAAACTAGATCACAGCAGAAAAACCATTGAAATTAAATAAAACACACGATTTTTATAGTGGAAAAATATTATAAGAAAAAACCACTTAATGCCTTTTATTAATCCTTCCGTCCGTCTCTACAGTCTATATAGAACTGAACTCATTGAAGTTACATTTTCTCGATAAAGCTCATTCTTCGTTAACCTAATGTTATATACGTATACCTACTAATACATCGACAGCAGAGTTCACAATACTCGTGCAGTTCGATACAACCTTGTTCGTAGATCATGTCTACAAAGTTCATTTCAGGCTTGTTAAAAGATATTTATTCATCCTTTTAATATATAAAATACGCGCCCACGAAAGCACGGTCATATAATAATTATAAGTCGAAAGGCTTATAGATCTTTTAAAAATCAAACTATGGGCTCAGAAATTTTCATATGTCCTACTAACAAATGTGGAATGGGTAGGGGAAAAAAGCATCGAGGTATAGAGGATCGTTCTTTTACTCCGAGTTAGTCTTAGAAAGATGCTGACCATTTGGGAGTGAATAAACAGCACTGGATTCCGAACCTTACCCTTTGCAGACATTTCTCCTCGTCGAAAAAAAATTGACGGACGACGTGAAGTTGTGGGACGCACATCTGCATACGGACCCAAAGGCGGTCCCATTGCCTTTTGCTGTTATTGAGCTGGCAACTGACGCCAGTTATCATTATTGTTGAATTGATTATATCTAGACATTCTAGCTCTAGATCTTTCTACTGTTGATATTGAAACAAATATCTGAATGGATTCATCCAAAACAATTAAGTTAACTATATTTATTTTCTTCTCTTATCTCTTTGCCTCTCCTAGGTCTTGCTTTCAAGACACTTGTATGTACTGTGTATGGGGCTACAACTTTGTAATTGCTAATCTTCTTGATAAATCAAAAAAAAAAATAGATATTAGAAATTCTTTTTAAAACGAAACGCCTTTAAAAAGTCGCAGGAGCATTGCGAACTCCAAATGACATACGCCGAAATTGGAACAATCCAAAAGGTGTGATTAATGCGGCATTCTCAACGTCAGTTTCGGTGATTTTTATTTGGTAACAAACCGTTTGGAGATCCAAAGTGCTAATGAATTCAGTTTTCAATATAGCGTGCAATAAATCGTCGATCCTTGGTGGAGGATATTTTTCTGGGACAATAAAGCTGTTGAGCTTCCTGTAATGAATACATACACGTATCCCTTTCTCTTTTTCAGGTACCAATACAAAGAGAGCAGACCAAGGCGGTTCGGTTTCTTCTATTATGCCTATTTCAAGCATCTTTTTATATTCTTCTTTAAGTTGATCTTTTTGAATATTTGAGAGTCGGAATTGGCTCGTGGTTGTTTTTGTAGATCTTGTTTTCAGTGTACGGTGTCGCTTGTGTTGGTGGATCAAACAAGTTTTCCTCAAGCAACAACAACTTATTAAGTTCAGTTTTATCATCTTCCATTACATTTTCCTTTGCACGCTTTTTGTGTATTTTAATTTCTAAGGGTGTCCTTAAGATTTTTTTGTATAGAGTGCGGTGAGAAATCATTTCTCGCATTTGAAATCGCTGAGATGCTACGTTTCATTGTTGAACGCAGTTTGGTAGTACATGATTCTGAGTTCGGATTCTGAGTTATCTCCCATAAACACTCGTGCAGGCAGCAGTGTCTAGATACTTTGATGCTTTTATAATAGGACACTTTTTACATTAATTAACTTTAATTTTATAACAGGACACTTTTTACATTAAATTACTTTACTTTTAATAAAACTTATTTTACTTGAAATAGTTTGTTATGCAGGCTCAAGTTCAATAAAACGAGATGTTATTGGTTTAGCGACGTTTCGAATATTCATTTAAAATAAAAACAAAATGTTATGTCAAATTAAACATATTTAAGAACATTTTTGTCAACAAAACTTACAATTAATGTTAAAAAAAACCTGTTGTGACAACATTACATATATAAAACAACGATACTTATGTGTCACTGTTACTGAATAAAACAAGATGTTTAAGGCTTATACAAAATGTTAATTCAAGTAATTAGAAGTACAAATAATAATTTAAAATTAATATAAAAAGCTTAATTTAAATAAAGCAAATGCTACCAATTATATTTTATTTAAGACAAAGAGGACCGCTGTCTCAATGCATAGGCTGCAACCTCAGGGTCTTGTTACTTTAAATATATATGTAGTAAAAAAGTTAAAGTTCTTGAAAAACCCGCTGTCTCTATGCAATGCTGCGATCTATTCAAGAATAAAGCTGATCAAACTCTAATCATCCTAATCATCCTACTCCTTTTATACAAATTTTGGTTATCGATTATCATCCCCACCATACACGCATGCAATTAGGCACTTTTCAATATTCATATGAAAAGTCATCATTATCTTGCTCTATGTCAATCGACATCTATGTTTATCCGAAATGTTGCAATGATTTGCCCCACATAAAGTGCAACAGTTTATGCATCGCTAATCCGCTAAACATCTTTGTATACATTGATGTGGGGGGCGATGAATCCCTCCACGGTGCTGGCTTCTCGTTCTCCTTTAAATCGTGTCGTTCAATGGTTCAAGCTGCCTTTTGTGGTGTTTTGAACTTTACTGAAGGCTGTCACAAATAGTACAATGTGTTTACTTACTGTTTCACTTTAAAAAACTGTCCCTTGAAATAAAAATAATACACTTCGATTCAACTTCTGGGCTTGTCTGGCATAACATTTTTAGTACGTATCCCAACAATCCACCGCACTCGATCCAACACGTCTCCAACAGATTCTGGCCTGACGTCCCTAAACGCTTCTTGACATTCCCCGTCCGTAATGCCTTGGACAATGTATTTGACAAGAGTTCTCTCGGAAATACTACCCCTTGACGCAATGGTTTTATTTTCAAAGACAAATTCCTCCAGGTCTTCCCTTGGCCTTTGTTTTCTTTCTCGCAGGATGTCATGAATATCAGCGTCATCCTCTGCAGGTGGGAAACTCCGTTCTATTCCATGGAAGAACTGTGACAGTGATGAATATGATGTGCTAGCGCTCGACAATTTTGCCGCCCCAGAGAGTTTCAACGTAGCTGCTATTAACACCAGTTTTTCGTCTACTTGGTAAATTTGACGAAGTTCCTTTACCCGCACAACCCATGCCTGAGACGAAAGGCCAACGATATTCTTAGGGTTAAATTCCGGAATCATGTCTGCCACGTCACGCACCGTAAAACAATTTCGAGACGAACCCGCACTAATACTGTCTGTGTCATGGTTGCATTTTGTTTCTTTTTGCACACCATCGAATTTTTCCCCGCCGACGTTATTAATTTTACGCGATGCTCTTAATTCGTTCTTCAAAAGACGGATTTCTTCTCGCAATTCATCTATATCGTTCCGTTTATTTTCCGGATTTTCTGTTACCTTTTCGTCTAAGTCATCATCCTCGGATTCATTTCCACGCAACCGCAAAATTAATTCTTCTTTTACACCCGACTGTTTTAAACCTTTTTCTCTAAGAACCGCTTTTAATTTTCCCACGGTGTAGGTGGAATAATCTATTTCGTCACTACTCATCGTGAGCGAACAAAAACACAAAATCGTTGTTTATTTTCTTTTTTTTCGTTTTTTTTTCCACAATAAAAAAAAATTCGATTCACTGTCCGACTTTTCTCAGCAACACGCACACCAAGATATACAGAGAAGGGTGTTTCTCGAAGACACTAGAACGATTCACTGTTTACAGATAACTACCGTCGCGCACACACTCACGCCGTGCAGTCGTATCTAACCTTAAATTTCCCGCACAATCCAGGCAACCGACACAATCTATCTCTTATTGCCAACCCGTTTGTTTTGATACGAACACCTCTCACGACAAAAGCAGACGACAGATGTGATACCTAATTTTTTCTTTTGGGAACACACACAAACACCACAATATGAACCGACAGCGACTACAGCGACTTTTATCTGTATTGACTGTAAGGAGAGTAACACTTTAAATGTAAGACCACCACCGTATGTCTATATATGAATACAATCCGTCAAGCACACAAACCAGCGCACAGTGCGGCCAAACGAATGATTTTTGGACAAAAATAGTTTTCTTCAATGTATTCAAATATTTTTTTATTTATATGTACATAGTTGGTTTATAAAAGTATTTAACAAAATAAAAAACAAGTTTAGACTAAAAAAAATAACAAAAATGCCAAAAATCTAGTATGATTAGGAACTTGAGCTAACATTGTCGCATTCTTCTTCTTCGTTAATAATTGAATTAATTTCTTCAAACGAAACTGTATTATTTTGGACGTTGATATCTTGTAGATAAATACGTATCTCTGAAATATCGTTAGTCGATTTATGTCTATAAACATTTCTATTACTTGATATCAAAGGGTCAGATGTAAGCAATAAAACATTCATCAAGTCTATATTTGTTTTTTCCCTAGTCATCTTCCTTGTGTGATATAATCTATTGTTCCGAACTTCCTTATGGCATGCTTCCAAGGCCTCTTCTGACATAGCACCTATTGGTAGTTCGAAACAGTCTATAACTCCACAACCGTGAACAAGAATTTTATGGACGCTACTTGGCATATAGAACCAATTATATAAACTTATATAGAGTTTGAATGTATCCCGAAGCAAAACCCTAAATGAAACAATATTGATTTTATAACCTGAAGATAGCACTCTTAAGACTAAATGAAACTCTTTGATTAAATTCAAATCCAAGCCGGTTATTTCGGAAGTGATTTCGACGTTACTGAAAAACCTCCTAGCAGTGTTGCCGTCATTTGTAGAACCAAAGCCCGGTTTTGAATTTTAAATTGATCAGAGAGATTAAGGTCAAAATAAAGTCCAAGAACTTGATGATCAGCCAATGAATGTTGCGAGTTTGGTGGATTTGATTTTCTTGCTGTGAGGAGATGAATGTTGCTCAACAACGGCCGGTGTCGCCGGAGGTGTCTTCCGACTAACGCCTGCGCAACTAGTTGTTAACGAGATTTATCGATGCGTGGAAACGATGCGTCGAACGGATGTGGTGAAGCAGTCGAGGTTGCCGGGAGTGACTCCTAACTAACCACTGCAAACCAATCCAAAAGAGAAATACGACGAAACGACGAATGTGTAAATGCGTAAATACAATGATCGCCTGGAGGAACTCCTAGCTAATCAAAAGTTTTTACAGTTCAAGTCCAGATGAAAAGCCCCGATGAATACAACTAAGTGATTGCCTGAAGTAACTCCTAGCGAATCAAAAGTTTAAAAGATCGAATGGCTTGTTTGCTAGACACAAGAAAAGACTTCTTTTTATATTTTTTACAAACACTTTATTGCTATGTAGTCAATAATAAAACCAAAGACAATTTCTTATGTATTTTTTTAACCCCTACTAGTTAATGTTATAGTCAAAACAAGATGTGACTTATAAAATCAAAGTTGAATTTACGAAGTAATAAAAATAAAAGATACATTTTAGTAGTTGAAAGTATGAATGAATTTAAGAATGGATACGTGTTGTGATGTAGTACATATGTTTGTGTGTAGTTATTTTGAATCAATGAAAGAAAACATAGGTAGGTAGGTAAACAGTGAACAATATTTTATGTTGGTTAGAGCAAATTGAATTGAAATGTGATTTTAATATGTAGGTTGATTAAATAATTATATTGATAACAATAACATATGTATGTGGCTTGCTACATTGCTAGATTAGCTGCAAAACTAAGTTCTTCCTCGGATCGGGAATTAATTAGGTCCTGTACTCTGCGTTTTTTTGATTTCAAAGATGCTTGTGCAAATGTTGTCAAAGTTCTACCACGGTACTGAGGGCCTGTACTTGTTGAAGCTGAGTTTGATGTTGATGGTATATTGTTTGAGTTTTCCGATTCCTCAGGTAAAATAAATGATTTTCTCAACCACAGGGAGTGACGCTTAGACAACAGTATTCGATTTCTTGAACAATTTTTCCATTTCTTTGACATTGAAAGGTCAAACATCTTACCAATATATTTAATTTTTGAATTTAATGCTTCTGAACAATTAGTTTTATTTGAAAAACATTTAATTTTTTGGATCACATTCACCATTTTTAAACCAGGATCACTTTTTATCCAAACGTCGATCAGATCACAATTTTGTATCACACGACCTTGAACTGTAAAATAATTCACCAAATTAGGGTAGCAGTTTGTAGCAGAAAATGTATATAACAGCATAAAGCCAATTGTATAAACTATGCATTTCGATAAAAATTACAGGATGTTTTGAGCCGAAATTTTCGTATGGCCTTTTAAAGTTAGGGATTTAAAAAAAAGTAAAATAAATGATCACTTTGGAAATTAATAAAAAAATCAACATTTAATTCGTTCAATCGACCTTCAAAACAGTAAATATAATAGGATAACATACCTTGTTCAATATTCGACATTGTTTTTTGTTTTAATTTTAAATCACTTAATATAACTAACTACCTTTTCTCATCACCAAATCAGATCAACTAACCTGCTATTTATTATTTGTTTTCTCAGTGAAGTTCTCTAAGATTTTCTGATAGTACCGTTATACACAAACAACAAAAATTGTCTTTTTCTTTTGATTTGATTGTTAGGCTATATAAAAAAGCCGTTAATTTCGTTAAAATTTAATATAATTTATTTTCTTTTTGTCCAAGGAGCGCCGCACTGTGCAGCGGCGCGATCGTATTTACTGAACAATTCCAACCACCGCACAATTTAGGCAACCGACACAACCTCTAACTGTTCAACCGATTTAATTTGAGACGAACACGTCTTTTTTTGTTGATTTTTTTTCTATGGGTTAATTTATCGCACTTCTGAGATGTAAAGTTTACTTACTGTTTCACTTTAAAAAACACTTCGATTCAACTTATTAAAATTAGCAAAAGACTTTATTGATCATTAAATGTGTATCCGGTCGCGGTTTCTTACTAACTGCTGTTGGTTTTTCTGCTTGTGGAAGGGTTTGTGGAAGGGTTGGTTATTTGGGAAATGGAATTGGAAGTAGGAGAAGGAATGTGACTTAGGGAGAAATTGGGAAGAATAAGTGTTGGGTGTGTGTGTGTTTTACAAATGTATATGTACACTAAATATGAAGGAAGACCTTCAAAAATGTACTTGAAGGTTTTGGGGGTATGCCTTATAGAACGGGCGCTGGTCACTGTGCTGTTTCAAACGATCTACGTACGAAGTTCTATTTCGGGGGTAGATCTATACCAATGTAACTGACCCAACAATTTGCAATAAAACAATTAGTTGTTGTGTCCATACACTACACATCAAGCCAAAGAAATACTGCTTTCTTATGGTCACGTCAGTAGTCAGTGCGGGACTCCGTTGAACGGAAAATCGTCTGGCGTGTTGTGCTAACACACCAGAAAGAAACGCACAAGTTAATGTTATCCGTGCGAGCAATTACAATATTTAGTTTTATTAAGTTAGTTTTTTAACATTCGCTTTAATTATAAATTTATAAAAATTACTTAAATAAAATCAAAATTTATGGCTACGATTAATTTTTTTCTTTTTTAAAGTTTTTCTTTTTTTTTTGTCGACAATCGAGCACCGTGGTCAAAATCAGAATGGTGTTGTCAAATTTACTTTTACTGCGGCTGCGTTCAGAGTTGTTGTAATTGATTCCAAATAACATTTCCTGCTCGTCTAAGGGAAGATATTGAATAGTTGTTCCCAGACAAATAAGATTGTTACTGCAGTCGTCACTTGTTTTCTTGCCATTTTTGGTTGGCCAGATCGAAATGTCACCATGCAGAAATTTTGGGCCATAAAACCATAAGTTGCATCCTTCCAGAAGTTCGGGTGCTATGCCTCGTGACAGTATATCTGCAGGGTTTTCTTTCGAGGGTACGTGTCGCCATTGCTGCGCTATGGTGACTTCCTGGATTCGTGATACCCGATTGGCAATAAAAACAGGGAATGATGATGAAGAAGACGAATTTATCCAAGCAAGAACTATCTCCGAGTCTGTCCACAGGAATATGGCATCATTGGCGATGTTCAGATCCCTTTTTAATCGCTCAGCAAGCTCAACGGCAAGTAGAGCTGCGCAAAGCTCCAGTCGTGGAATAGTTGCTTGTGTTGTTAGTTTTGTTTTCTTAGACGGAGCTACTCTTGATTTGGCGCATAATAGTCTCACCGTTATTGTGTGGTCAGTATTAACGGATCGAACATACGCTGCTGCTCCATATGCCTTTTCTGAAGCGTCGGCGAAAACATGGTATTGCACATTTTTAGGGAACTTATGTGCGAATATGTGCCGGTCTATCTTAATATTATTAAGGGATTTCAGACCTTCTCGGTACTTTAGCCAGGTGGTCTGCATTTCTTGAGGCAATGCTGCTTTCCAATGGAGCTGTAGTTCCCATAATTTTTGCAAAAATAGCTTCGCCACTACAACTACCGGCGCCATGATCCCCAGTGGATCATATAGATGTGCAATATCAGACAATGCGGTTCGTTTGGTCACCGGATCCCGTTCCATCCAAGAGGTTTTTACACAGAGTTGGTCCGATTTTGGCATCCAAGTCAGCCCCATGGTTTTGATGTGTTCTTCAATTTCGCTACTCAAATCCATTTCAGTTTCTTTTAGTTTCTTCTTCTCTCATATAGGTATTCCATTTTTGAAAATCAATATTAGTCACGATATTTACAATAGACTTGGAGGTTGTTTGTTCTCCTTTATGCATTGAATTTGTTTTATCAAAAAATTTCTTAGAAAGAGTTAATGCATCATCCATCATGGTGATTTGAGGGAAGAACGGTATAATATATTCCGCAATCATGGCCTCTGTTAAAACTATATACATTCTTTTTCGCAAAGTTGCAAGCCCAAAAAATCTAGCAATTATTTTCAATTCTCTCTCTTTTGGACATACACCAAATACTGATTCATTGGCACCAAATCCATCTTCATCAATTTCTTCTAAAAATTTGACCGGATCATGAAGATTTGTCTTTAACCATTGAACAATCACGGCCTTATCAGTTGCTAATCCTATATTATTATGGGAAAACACTTGTTTGCTTAGTTCATGAATCCCCAAAGACATGGCTTTATCAGAAATCAAGTCTGATATATTGATCCTATCAGATATTTCAAATGTCTTCTCTAATTTTACATTTATCCAATCTGCTCTATTGTAATATTTGGAGACTTTTGATACAGGAGAATTTGTCTCATAGGCTCTTCTAATCACATTTCGAGGAGAAAGTTTCTCCACATTCATTTTTGGCCATAATCCTCTCTTTTCCCGATAATTGAGACAAAATTGCTCTAAAAAAAAAATGTTAAAGACGATATTATTTTATATCGCCTGTTGGACCAAGGTGCATAAACCTGGACCAACCGATATATGTAAGGTGAAAAACGGTTCTTGGTACCGCTTCACTATGCGAAGTATAGTAATGCCCCTTACCGCTGGTGGGGGGAAGCACTAATTTATTTGGAAGGCGAGAAAGGTTGAAGAATATTAATGCTCCTTACCGCTGGTGGGGGGAAGCACTAATTAATGAATAGACGAGACAGTCGATTATTAACTTACAATACTATTTATACTACATTTTTGCTTACTTGACTAAAAGGTACAATGAGTTATTTTGCTTAATAAGTAAAAATCGTTAATGTGAATATCCATTGCATCTTCCATAAGTAATAATTATGCTTACCCAGCAGATACCTTGGAAGCATGCACTGGACATTCGAAACCTTTATGGTTTATCTACTGAATTTGAATGGAAAACACATGCAGAGAAGCTACATGCAAAATAAATAAAACATACAGTGAAGCTGCCTGTTGTTGATGAAAATAAATAAAAATAAAATGTGGATGGTGAAGTTATGAACAATATATAAACACTGCTATAAAAATTAAAAGTTATTAAATGAAATTTTTTGTCAATATAGTTTTAAGGTATAATAATAAATGAATAATTTTCTAAAAAGGTACGACGAATGAGAAGGTGCACCCTATCAATTGAAGTACAGATGAATATAGGTATTTTAAAGATGATGTACTTTGTATTCAAAGTTAAAGTTAAGTTGACAAAAAAAATATTGTTTCGTTTTTATTTATTTTTGTGTTAGTTTCAGACATAAATATCGCACGACCTTAGTCGAAAGTGAGTGAAAGTATCTCAAATCGAATGATAAAGTTCACTTCCTAGAACTTAACTTTCTTTTTTTTTATTTTTATGATTCGACTTAGAAAATGACTAATGATATGGTATGAACAAAATGTAGGTACATACGAATGTTTCGTTTTCTTTTTCTTTTGCGTACCTAAGACAGGATCATGTTCTACTTTTAATTAAGGTTAACTAGGACGGCGGTGTTTCTTTACATACGGACAAAGAATAAAAAGTTTGTATTTTTAACTTGAAAATATGATTCATGAATTTATGACGTTAATGATCACGTTAAGTGATAAGTAGGTACTTTATTTTTATTTCATGTACAGATATAAATAAATGTTTTTTTGTTGTTTCATTTGTCTAACGCTCATTAATTGTTATTAGTTTTTTTTTTTATTCAATCATAAGATGATATCGGACTACAGACTTACAAAAAAAATGATTTAAAATTTGTGGTCCATTAACACATTTAGGACTCATATGACTTCAGACAGATATTTTGCAATTTCACTACGCACATAAGATTTTTATTTGTAGTGTAAATATCATAGTATAATTGAAGAATTTGATACATAAGATTATAGATGTTTGGTTTATTTTATCAATTACTCATTTTAGATAATAACTAAAAGATTTAATTTTCATACCTCTGGTCCAAAATATATTGTGTATAAAAAATGTTGAAAATACTTATGATGTTGTTATGTATTGCCCCACGTTAAAATTTTAATGTTTCCACAATTTTTTTAATTTTATTAATTAAAATATATAAAATAAATACATTAAGCCGACGCGTTTCATCCTATTAGGACATCTTCAGGGCACTAAGTTTAACATTCAAAAACAATTTAAAATAAAGTCGTCATGGTATTATAACTAGTGATTTATTGAATGCCCGAAGCGCTACCTGGAAATGTTGTGAGCTCTAGCTCTTGGGAGACTTTTGGAGGAGTGGCTTGTTGTTGGGAGAGATTTTGAGGGATACAAACTTTGGAATATTATAACGAGAAGGCATATAGAAAATTTCAAAGAGTTGGAAGAAGATGAAAATTATAATTGTTGACTTTTTCTCTTTGAGCTTATTCGTTTTTATTTTGATAACGAATTGTCATAAGAAAAGAGAATTGGAAGTTATTTATTTATTATGTATGGCTGCATGCATGGTGGAAAATAAATATTTGGCTGCTTCTGAATGTGGGTGCCAGCTTTAATGCTGAACTATATGAAATGTGGCAAGCTACATATTAGAATAGAATGTAGTTGCTGACGAAACAATGTGACGTCACAATTACATATTCCATTGAAAATGCTTCTTACTAACATCTGATCCGGAACGGATTCGAATTTCGCAAGATCTTGTGTTGTTGTTGTATGCATACATTTGTTGTATGCAAATTTTTAAAAAGTAAATAACTCAATAAAATTTACAAATTTTATAGAAATAAAATTATTGATTGGTAATGCAAAACTTGCTTTATTGGAATAAAATCATGGATACGGGTATCAAAGCTGACATCTTTATGTATTAACTACCCACCTTACATCAAAACTAAACAGAAAATTTAAAATCTACATTGTTTCCACAAAGAGATACTGAAATGTGGCAACATATAACTTAATGGTATCTTTTAATAACTAAACATAAGATGATTTTGTATACAAATTTTAGTTATGTAACCATGGTTGCCATATGGAAAAATGAACGTACCTGTATTTATTTTCCTCACTTAAGTAGGTATAATGCGAGAATTGTTTGGCATCGACTCGGTTCGATTTTAAATTTTCGGAAAATACAACCGAGCCTGCGAAGCCACTTCAAACCATACGTATGTACACGATGATGAATTTGTCTCATAACTCTATCCTGTATATACGGCTAGCTAAAAATTTTACTAACAGTAATTTTTTTTTGTTTTGATTAAGATTTAAACTTTATTAAACAGCTTTTATTACTTGTTTAATACAAAACACAAATTCTTAACATAGTCTATGAAACTTTTTAAGAAAAAAAAAGTTACAAATTTATCAATATGGTAACCATTTTATTTTGGCCCAGATTTGTATAAAATTTCCTTTAGTCGCAAAAAAAAGAAGTGTATTTTAGTGAATTTGTTTATATTGCAATAAGAAAATAAGATAAACATTATACGATTAATAAAATTAGTACAATAACAATTAATACGTTTAGCTACGGCTATCAGTCACCAGAATATTCACCAGAAATATCATTTTTTCCATCTCAACTGCTTTGTTATCCATTTCCTTTGATAACGTTCTATCCATAATTTTCATTCATCTGCAACAAAAAAAAAACGTTAATTCATTCAGGAAACTAATTGAAATAAACTCATATTTGCCAGAGTTCTGAAATAAAATATTTTAATAATTTTATACCTACTAAAATATAAATTACTTTTTTATTTTGTTCATTGGAGTTATTTGTCTTCGCTGTCTGGGAAAGACTTGAGTAAGATATTGATATATCTCCTCTATAGTCAAAGGACTATTGCTTGAGCTGAATGACACTAATTGCCCTGATATGCTACTATAGATAATGATATCATTATTTGAGCAGATGAGATCGTTGGGTTTTCCTGATGTAATTGAAAAAGCAAGGGAATAATCATTAGCGAGTGAATGAACCACAATATGTTGATGATCATGATCAACCGAACTGAGTCCAGTCATTGATGTCATGGGCAAAACATTTTAAAGTCTAGCGGGGAGATAAGGGGGATAAATTAAAATGGAATGATCTCCTAATTTACAATAACCTGGCTGATCATGGCTGGAGCAGGAATCTTGACGAAGGGGTTGTAAAAGAAGATGATTTGGTCTCCATCTTACATCTACGATGGTAACACGCAACAAATACGGTGTTTTTTCATTGGTACGAAACCAACTACAGTCGTACCTATCTTCTTGACCTAGCAACATAATATCATCATTCGTTTGTTTCAATCCATTTTTAACTTTATTGACCCATTCTACAATAGTCTCATTGAGCCAAAGAGGGTCTAAGAATGATAGACTAGTTGGGAAATCTTGCAAAACTTCCAAATCATTTCCACCCCAAAATCCTGTGGCACACCGTGTTTTAGACTTGCAAGCTGTAAATAATTAGCCTTTTGATTCTTTTAAATAATTTAGAAAAGAGTAAATCTGCAAATTTACAGGGAAGCTAGATGTGTTGTTATGTGGAAGCAAGTTTGAGTAATCAGGACAAAGTCTTGTTGTTGGAACAGTAAGTGCAAGGGGGGACTTGGTGACATCGATAAACTTAAGTCTATATTCATATGGAAGTTCTTCCGGCATGTTCTGTGATGAAATGGCCAATAGAGAGCATATTATAAAAGCAATCTTTGAGAGCATCCTTTTAATAGTGATGGAGATAAGCTTTGGCTAGAGATGTGTTTTGGTATGAGAGGATGTTGTGGATTTTCAAATTGTGTGATTGGGGGTGTAATTTGTGGTTTGGTTGTTGATTTTTTAATTTAATTTTATGATATTATTATCATTACTCGCGTCCTTATCGTCGCGACTTCAATTGCCACGAGTGAAGGAAGATGGCAATGTTCTTGTATTATACTTACAACTTCCCCCGTTAGCGTACAGCGCCCTCTGCACTTGTCGCTTTTTTTTAAATCTTTCGCACCTCCATATTGATTTTTCGTTGCATTGACGGTGCTTCAATTACGCAAACCCACCGCAATGCAACTCAGACCCACCCCTTGCTGTTGGAACCAATGTGTATGACATTTTGTGTTCTATTTCCTTTTTATTTCAATTTTTTTTTAATACTTTTACTGTACGCATGTGTACGGGTAATTTTTCTTTAAAAACATTCAAGGCAGTTGCATTATTATTCTCTATCTCATTTGGTTTATTTTCTTGGATAGTTTTTTGGTCAAGTTCACATAGTTTTCTTTGTATGTCGTTATAAAATGTCATTACGTTATTTTTATAAGGTGTTTGTCGTAATTCGTCATAAAGTGTGAAAGAGTTTTTGAATCCTCGAAAGTTTTTTACTAGGAGTTCTTTAATGTCTCTCCACTTAATTAAATGTGGATAAATGTCCATACTTTTTTTTGCTTTTCCTATTAATTTTGTTTTTAAGATATTAATACACATGAGTTGTGAAGCTTCATCGTATTTATTTAGTGTTGGACTAATTCCATCTACACTGTTTAAAGAATTGTATAAATCTTCTGTTCTACCGTCGAAGTTAGGTAATTTCTAATATATTCTTAATGGTAACTGCTGGCACTGCTTCTTGGTTGTTGTTCCTCGTGTTCGGATAATCCTTCGTCTGTGTGACTGGGATATGAATCGTTTCTTTTCTTTGCTTTGGTTTTGGGTTTTGAGGGGTTTATTAATTTTCTCTCTATGAGATGCACAACATTACTCGATTAAGTGAGGTTTTTAATATGAGTAGTTATAAGTTATTAAAATAATTTTCTTTCTTTTTGTAAAAAAATTGAATTTTAATTTTCACTTTATAATGCACTTGAATGATAGGTGAACGACAGGTTCTTATTTGCAATGGATACACATATTATATTTTGTGTATCCTACCGACTGCGCCAATTTTAGTGTTGAAATAAATAAAACACTTTTTAAAAAAATATATCTAGAGACGGAGCTCTAGATTGTCGAGGTTATCTTTATTTGAAAGTATATTAAAGTCTAACCAGAATGTCGCAGACAACTGATATTTATAATCTTAATTTTATAGGCGTACGTGACTTATTTCACATACGACTTCCTTTATTATTGATCTCTATTTTGTTTATAAGACGGTTGCATTTGAGCGGATATGCAATCGTCAACAGAAAAGTGTTTAACCTTCCGTTTGGATAAATGTGGTCTTTGTGTCTTTGTTTAGATTTGAAGTTGTCTTAAAAAATGCTTTTATCATCATTCTTTGTTATAACATATATATATGCTAGGAATATTAACAAGTCTGCGGCGCACGCTCGCGTCTGGCCTTTAGCTCTCGATTCGCTCGTTTGCCTAAAAAAACTCGCAGATCTGTCTGTTGTACATTTACACTCAAAACTATTCCTTTGTGTAGAGCAGGATGCACTCAATCATATCCACTCCAACATGCCTACACGACTTACACTCTTAAGTGTTCACACTCTAACACGGCCATCCTGCACCTTTTCATCGCTCTCGATGAAACAAAAACATTTAGTTTTTTTTTTTTTATAAAAACTTTTAATTATCAATAACAAAAAACAACATCTGAATTCATATTTATAAACTTAAAAAAAATTCAATGCTTGTAAACAAAACAGAAAAAGAACAGCAAAAAAAAAATAAAAAGAATTAAGCGTAACATGACGGCGACGTTCTTCGTCTTTAAGTATGATAGCTTTCAAATGCATTCAGAAATATTTTTTTTCTTTGAACTCTGCTGTTTAATATTAATGCGACTCGTCACGATTTCACGAAAGCAAAGACTGTACTTCTGCATCTGCTGAATGCTGATGCACCACACAACCACGACTATCACGCCACGGCACTTTTCCATGATAAGCAACTCTATATTTTTTTTTCTATTCTTTTTGTTCGCTCTGCTGATGCGCGAGCAGCACAAGCAGTGTTGCCATAAAATTATTTTCTAAAATCTGCAATAATGGCAAAAAAAATCTGCAATGCAGATTTCTAATAAAACAAATTGACATCATAAATTATACATATTCTTTATTTAAAACAAAAACAGGAAAAAATAACAAAAAATTCAATAAAACGAAATTAAAGCTAAAATTCATTAAAAAAATCACAATGTTTCATTAGTCAGTTACATTTTACATAAATACATATATGTATATGTGTTTTACATTTTAGCATTGAATGCCCTATGCATTTCTTTGTTTGTTAATTAAATTCAGTACCTTACAGTTTTTATGATTAGTTTTTTATATACTTAGCTACTCTTTGCAAATTAAAATAAATTTAAATTCATTTCAAAAAATCACAATGTTTTATCAGTTATTTACCTATATCTAAGTTATACATTGAAGCGTTAAATGCCCTAAACATTTCTTTGTTTATTTTAAATTCAGTACAATTTTTGTGGTTTGTTTTTATATATTCTTTGCAAAGAAGAATTCCACTCAGCGTGGATGCTTGCAATTTGTTTCTAATTTTAGTTTTGTTTAAATTGATTTGCGAAAAAATGCGTTCAACATTTGCTGATGAAACGGGAATTGATAATATCGACAAAACAAATTTTTTCAAAATAGGAAAGCTTTCACTTCCATCATCCCGTTTTAGCGAAAAAATTTCATTCCAAAAATTATCTAATGACGTTTTTTGGTCTACATCGATATCAGAAAATTTTAATTTTCGCAGCTCACGCCACTCGTCATCTAAGTTCTGAAGTTCTTCTTGGGGTATCACATCAGGAAAAAATTTCAAAAGGGAACCAATTGAAGGATTTCTGCCGGTAATGACGTTTCTAGGTGATATTATTTCAAATGAAATCAGTAAATCGTTTTTAAAGTCAAACTTTTTAAGAAGATGCTTGCACAATTCTTTATAAAAAATTTGACAGTTGCCTTGAAATTCTTTTCTATCTACATCATTAAAATTTTGAGAAGATTGAAGATATACTGTAACTTCGGCCCCAAGATAAATGTCTTCCAATTTTTTATAAATATTATCGTCATCTAAATTTATGTTTGACACACAATCATTCGTCAAAAATTCGTCTTTTATAAAATATTCTAGCATCTTTAAATATAGACGGCCGATTTCAGAGTTTAAAACATGGATTTGTGGAGACTCGCTTTGAAAGAGTTTGTTAAGCCTATTTACATCTGCTAAAATAAATTTTAAGAACTTTAAGTAAAGCTCAAATTGTTTTTTATTTATAACTTCTTCAATACGTTTCGCTGAATCGAAGTTTTCAACATCCTCGTGTATAAAAAAAAGTTTAAGAACATCTAGGCGGCTTAAAATCTGGATGACAGTGGCCTCAACAGATAACCAACGAGTTGCGGATGGATGAAGCATCTTCCTTGGTTTGTACTCAAGTAGTGTTTGAAGATCTGAAAAGAGTTCAATTCTTTTTGGCGAGTTTTGGATAAAATTATAGATATCCCTTGTACAACCTTCCACATACTTTGGCAGAAAATTGCATGCATGATTTGCACAAAGAGCAAAAGAATGACATATGCATTTAAAAATGATTAAATTAGGACAATCTACTTTCAAAAGTGACGCTACAGAATGCTTTGCATCTGTCATAACGTTTGCTCCGTCGCGTCGGCAGCGAACCCAAGTAAATAACGTTTATAGTTAATGTTATTACTACAAAATACATCAACAATGGTAGCGTACAGGGAGTTAGCATCACTATTAATAACTTTTAAAAGAGAAAAAAAGAAGTCGTGCACCTTTCCTTGATATAATATCCGAACAACTATGCTTAGTAACTTTGTCATTGATATATCAGTTGCTTCATCGATGCAAATGGAAAAGAAGTTTGAACGCATTAACCCACAAACAAAGTCGAACTGAACTTTACCAATCACATTTTTAACAATCGACGTCGATTTTGTTCTGGCACAAGAAATTTTGTTTAAAATTTTAGAATCAGGTATTGCATTTTTTAATAACGGAACTAAATGATCCATCGCAACAAAATAAATGTTATGCTCCGCAAGGAAAGCCAATAACTGGCACTCTGCCTGCACCACCAACTTATTTCTAGATTCTTCTTGAGAATAAAACGGAGATTTATTGGCTAAGTGTATATCATTTACATTTGATATATGCTTAGATGTTGCAGCATGTTTTTTTAAATCGGACAAACCTGCGCATCCTTTTAATTTGCATTTGCAGACTGTGCACTTCACAACATCGTCCGAAGTTTCCAACCAGGGATATTTATTCTTGTCCATTTGTATTTTTCTTTTTTTTGATTTCCCTCTGCTGGAAGAAGCACAAGACACAACCACAGAATCACGCCACGGCACTTTTCCATGATAACCAACTGTATATTTTTTTTCTATTCTTTTTGTTCGCGTTTAAAAAACTGAAGCGCAAATGCTTTGCCTACTGCACTCACACTACTCCGTGCTGCTTTTTGCAGTGAATTGTATTTTTTTTTTTTTTTTTTTTATT
Organism: Baccha elongata; assembly: GCA_951217065.1. NCBI lineage: Eukaryota > Metazoa > Arthropoda > Insecta > Diptera > Syrphidae > Baccha > Baccha elongata. Next base: position 173,937,928 of record OX578272.1, read on the forward strand.
GTTTGTCTTCTTTTTTTCAATTCATTTTTCAATTCGTTTTATATACTTTTATGCACTATTTAAAACCATCGCGCAATGGCACATTAGTATTCGATAAGACGATAACCAACTGTTTTCTTTTTTTCTTTTATATATTTAGGCAAACACCACTGTTTTAACTTTATTCATTTTTTTTTCTTTTATAATTTTTAGATCAATTTTTTTTCTTTCTCTTTTTTTATGCACGGTTGAAGACGTGCAATTTGTCACGGTCGCCATGTTATGTGAGTGGATAAGCAATGACCGACGAGGAGAGACACGATCGAGTGAAAAGGGAAAAGACGACTTGTTCGGTTGAAGGTTTCTTTATTACTGACTTAAACTATATTACATACTACTGTAATACGTACGACTATATATACTACTTACTACTACATATACCTATTATTAATATACATACTACAATGTCTAAGACCAAAATCAAAATCAAGATCAGAAAAAGTCTATTTTTCAAAACCTAAATCTGTCTGTAACTAATGTTACTGGCACAACAAGATGACATGACAAAACCTAAACTATACGACGTACCATTTCGATTATCTTCATTGTCCATGTTTAAAGGACGGATCATTTCTCTTGCAGCAACAAGAGTGGTGTTGGAATTAGCCTTCTTTAATTTATAACGGTCATTGGGCAGGATACCAACTACTTCATATGGCCCGCGATAATGGACATCTAATTTGGATTTACGAATTTGGTTATTTCGATAAACTACTGATGTTCCAATGAACAGATGGGTTGGTTTGCATTTTTTCTTATCGAATCGTATTTTCATTTGTTCGGAAGTTTGTTGCAACCGCTCGTCGGCTAACTTTCGTATAGCTTGAACATCGTCATATTCCGGTTCTATACCAAGTTCCAGCAACAAAGCTCCTACATCTGGAGTCCGCCCATTAACTCCGGTTAATATCTTCAGAGGTGTTAAGCCTGTTGTTTTGTTAACGTTTGTATTTAAGGATAGTTGTATACGATTGACGTAAGTGGTCCATTCGAGATTAGTGTCCAAATTAGTTCGCATTAAATTAGCTACGGTATCGACGTACCTCTCCACTTGCCCATTAGCCCTACTTGCACCTGGGGCTATCAAGTGGTGCTCAATACCAAACGAGATACAAAGCTTTCTAAATTCTTGACTGGTAAAATTCGATCCACGATCAGTAATAACCTTGCAAGGGGCACCAAATAGCGTTACAAAATTATGGAATAATTCTACCGTTTCGGATGCTTTTAAGGTTTTACAAGGGAAAAGCATGAACTAGTGAAATGGGACTGGTCTCTTTTCTATGGGGTGTAGCTCACATTGTTTCTTACCAGACGGCCTCTTTGCCACAATGCATATTAAACAGGATTCTACAAATTTTAGAACATTTTTTGGCATTGCAGGCATCCAGAAATGTTGTCTCATTTTGCTTAGAGTCTTCTCCCAACCAATATGGCAATTATCATCATGGTAACGCCGTATAAGCGAAAAGTTTTTCGGTTTTGTTGATTTTTTTATATAAAAGTCCACTTTTTACCGTATATTGGGATTAAGTATGAGTATCGTTAGCATTTATCTTCTGGATTATATCGGTAACATTTGGATCTTGACGCTGTTCGATATTTAGCCATGTGTCTGTTAGGCTGCTCAAACGGTAACAAGTAGATATTGTGGTCGGTATATTTCGACTTAAGTAATCGGCGTGTAGCATAGTCTTGCCTTTTCTCCATGCTTGTTGCTTGGCTGATGCTAGAGTACGCTTGTATAATTTAAGACAGTCTTTAAACGGTTTGAAATACTTATGCTTATAACATAATATTGACATCTCTCGTCAATCTTCTAAGATTTGAAAGATCTTCATTCCACCATGGAGGTAAGGTTTTTTTGCTAAATTTTATTGGGCACAAGATCTTGAAGGCGACACCCATAGCCGCTTCGAAAGTGTTAACCTTTCTCTCAAGCTCGGCCACAGAATTTGGATTAACGTTTGGAATTGTGTTTAATTTGGATTTAATAACTTGACTAAATTTTTGCCAGTCAATTCTTTTTGGGTTTCTATAGGGTGGTGGCTTTATAATATTAAAGTGAAAAGGACCTTAACGGGGATACCCTCCAGTTTTCCACCATAGAGTTAACGTTAATAGAGGCGAATGTAGTGTCAAGTACATCCTCCCATCCCTCAAAATTTTCAGAACTAGGAAAAGTAAAGGTGGGGGTATTACCTCTGTTACAGATTGTTAAATTGTTTTCAATAATATAATGAAAAAGAGACTCACCTCGTTCATTGGTTTCCGAGCTGCCCCAGACTTAATGTCGGGCATTGGCGTCGCAACCAAGCAGCAAGTTACCTCTTTTGGATCCGAGTGCGGTTTGGAGTCGTCCTATTTCGTCTGGCGGTGACGGTTTGTCGTGAGCCATATATGCGGATGCAAGATATAGACTCACTGCGTCCACGTTCTCCATCTTGACCACTGTCAAGTCAGAAGAGCTAAAATTTGGACACAGAAAGGCTTTGATATGTTTTTTAACTAAGATACAACTTCGAGGCTTACCTTGGTTTTGATAATCGGGTTTGTAGAAAAGGTCATACAGGTTGTCTTGGAGGCCTTTGATGTTGAGGCCGTTCACCCACGGCTCTTGAATGAAGCCGATATCGATGTTTTCCTCCCTAATTAAAACTCGTAAATTGTCTGAGGCACACTTCGAGTGCTTCAGATTGACCTGTATGACCTTTAACATGGCTGGTTTAGGGTCTGTTTTCTTCAGGGGCCAGTGGCTGGCTGGCGACGTCGGCCTTGTCTCTGACTTGGTCGGCATCCATGCCCAGGTTACGGAGAACTGTTACTTTGGCACTCCTGATGCCGAAACGGAGCCTAAAATTGGCAGTTTCTAGGGCAGATAAGCTGTCATCACGTATTGCCATCAGGAATGTGGCGGTGTTGTTTACTGGTTCCTCAGTTTTAATGACTGTCCAGTCATGCATTGGAACTTGCGGGTTTAAGCGTTGTAGACCCCTTATAAGCTTTTCGCTACTGGGTTTAATGCTCATGACCGGTAGCCATATGCGAGCTTTGGTTTGAGTAGGGATGTCCCTGGCTGGGATAAGTTTGAGCTTCAAACCTTCCCAATTGCAGCATATTTTGTCTATGCACGAGCCAAGGAAATCCCTAGAGAACCCATCGTCGCATTTGATCACTCTGTGGCCTCTGAGCACCTCATCAGAGTCAAAGCTGGGGTAGGGGCCTACACTATTTGTTAGAGAGTAATTGAAAACCATCTCAGAAAGTTTAGCTTCGATAGAGTTCCATGCTGCCTGCAACGCTTTGCTGCTTTTGGAGAGCTCATCTACCAACGCAACCTGAAGGTCGTCACGGACTACTTCGCTGACTGTGCGTGTGGGTGGCGCTGCTTTCTGTGGTGGTATTGGTTTTGCCGGTTTAAGAAAAGGCGGACGATTGGGTCCACGTCCAAAAGGCTTACTTTTTTTCGGGGCCTGGGCAGACAATTTGTCTTGTGACCTATTTCTTTTTGTGGGATTGTTACGTTGAAAACTCTTGTAATCGTCAACAATTTTCTGAAAAATGGTTCTGTCGTGGATATTTTTGTCACTCAAGGTTCCGGCTTTCTCATTCTTATCAATCTTGCTAAGGATAAAAATAGCCCTCTTGAACCTTTTGTGACTACCATCTGTGGAATAGGTGTTTGTATTCGGTTTAGGTAGAACAGATGCACTATGACTGGTGCTAACTGAACTACCTGAAGGTTTTGGTGGGACAGGTGTACTATGGTTGGTACTACCTGAGCTACCTGACGGTGTAAGAAATAAAGGAAGGTTTTAAACATATAGGTTAAAAATTGACCTAAATACTTCCTTAACATATAAACAATAAAAAATTAAGAACAAATGTTTGAAAATACAAAAAGCAATAATTTGTTGTTTTGTCATGAGTTAAAATACAAGAAAAATGATAATAATAATGATGAAAGATTATTTTGAAACATCGGATAAAAGGAAAGTGGTAAACTTTTCGTGCATCCATCTTCCTACTGACCATTCCATTCCATTCTGAAAGATTGCCTAAAGCTTGATCTATTTTACCGATTTCATAAGCATTGAATTTATAATCTCGGTCCTTAAAAAACGCAAGCCATGCTTCTGGTCCTTCCGGTTTGACTGTAGTTGATTCTATCCCAGCTAATATTGTGGCTCCGTTCCTCTCTTCCTTTCTAGCTTCCTTTGCTTTTACTTTCTCATTTGCCACTTTGGACCGGAATATAGGTCTTAGTTGGACCAGGTAGAGGTGAGCAAAAAACAAAATGGCAGCATTTACTGCTATCGAAGTGATACTTCCGGGATCCAGGGCAACGGCGTTGAATGATCGGGTATTTTGCATCAACACTCCAAACATATGCACGAGCGTATGTACGGACGGGTTACTTGCAGCTGAATACGGACTTCTTTGAGAAAGCTTTAGTGGCATCATATACGGAAAATACGAGTATTTATCCGAAACTTCTTCCTCACTCCTAAGAACTATCATCTGCCTCACTTCTTTCCTTAAGACAGGAGCAAAAATCCACTCAATGGAATCTGAGACAAACTCTAGTCCTAAGAGTTTTTTTAGGTGGTTCAGGTCAGCATATCCAGAGCAACCCAGAAATCTAAGTATAACGGTTCCCACCCTGACACAGGCAAAGGGACTTCTAGTGAATCGATGCAAAAACATGTCAAGTATCGCTATCATTTTCTCAAAAGCGTGACAATCGATTATCTTCTGTCTGATTCCATAGAAATCCTCAATAGATCCTGACAAAGTTGTAGGGGTCAATGGTGAAAGAACTGAATTGATTTTGTTTTGGATAGCGGTTAGTTGAAGTTCATGAGTTTTCCCAATTCTATAAAGACCCGCCAAAATTGTGCATAAGTAAACATCGGAATTTTGATCATTTGGTATGTTTAGTGGATTTGTAACTTGTGGCATTTTTATCGATGCTCCTCGAGTTATACAGAGATAACTGTTAGGAGTTACCTCTCCAATTTCAAGTGTTTGGTTGTAGCTGGACCATTTTTCTGTTAGATTCTCGGTCATCGTTTCGAAGACCATGTGCAAATATTGGACTGTTAAAATAGATGGCAAATTGTCCCCCATTAAAAAGCTGTAGATTGCCGATCTCATATTAGATAGTCCAGCCACCTCATAACTAGGGACCTCAACCTTTGGTTTGGAATCATTTGTTGCAAAACAGTCACCCAGATATTCAACTGGGTCTTCAGTCACTAACTCTTTCACATTAAACTCAGTCCCGTCCAAAACATCTACCATAGTTTTAGCCATCTCAATGAAACAATAAATACGTTTTGCAAATTAATACACGATGATTTCCTGTTAAAGCAGTTCCGTAGCACTGGAGCTACCAACTACACTCGATCCATTCTCCCTATGTGAGATATCAGATTGAACATGTCCACCAGTATTCTGTAAGGTTGATCTACTTCTTCTAGATCTATAGATGTATCGTTTCAAGAATTTAGATAAGAAATCAACAAATATAAAAAATATACAACCTTTTGTCAAGATATCCCATCCAGATGGAAATAGGTTGACGAAAGAATCTCTGATACTTGATGTAATCGAACTTAATTCTTTTATCGTACTGGAATTGATAGCCGGGGTATAGGTGAGAAAGTCGGATATTTTTAATTTGTCTTTCAGTATAATTTGGTGTGGATGTTGAACGAAATGAATTAAATGATCAGTGTGAAAAGAATCCTGATGAACGCTCAACTGGTGCCACTCGGTTGGAAATATTAATTCTTCATTAACTTTAGAGATTCCATTGATCCCACATGTGATGTTGGTGTGGGTTTCCCAATCTGTCAGATAAATCCATTTGCCTGTTGACTCTACACCTACAAGGTTTTTGGTGATATTATTAGATGTCAATTTCTTTACATATTCATAGACACCACTAGTGGAGTATAGTGTGTTGTTTCTTATTTTGTATACCATTCCCAATCCTGGTGTGTGACGGTGTAAAAAAGATAAATCATAGTTAGACATCTTCTGTGTTGCCTCCCACCTGGATAATATATTCCGACATTGTATAAATTGCATTCGGGCGTTAATCATATCAATATTAGAATCTAAAGCAGAGTATAGGTTTGGAACCCCAACTTCCGTATTGGGAATACAGGGGGGTAATTCCTTGATCATAGTAGTCACTGCATAATCTTGTATAGTATTATCTGAAATCTCGGCCCATTCGCCAGTAGAGAACCTCACACCCTGTACCTGACAAAATCTCATCCTACAAGATCCGTTGAAGGATTGACTAGTGAGATGATTTGACCAGATCCTGCCACCTGGTATTAATTTATCACCAGGCAAATACTCTTCAAAATATATACGGCCAATTGAATCATCTACTAGTTTACAGGGATCTGCATATGTACTTTCTCCTAATACCCACAAAATCGAGTCAAATATTGTGTCAGAATGGCTGTTGATCGCAGTTCCGTTAGGAAATATACCATCGAGGAAAGATCCTGTATATGGATCACGTATAACATTGTGCTCACTTACAACTACTAAGTTTTTTGTCTGGACCTGTGTTGTTCTCCAAGAGCAGATTTGGATAGGATAACCAAAAATGTCAACAATTCCTGTTTTAAACTTTTTTACAGCATCTAAACAATCAGAAATTGAGATGGGAAGGTTACGCATTTGATGAGTTATCGTAGCTTGGAAAAAGGTATCTTCAGAACATATGGTATCTAAGGCAAGATGATGACATAGATAACCGCTAACCTGAGACACATCTCGCGGTTGTAATTGCTTGATGCGTACGTCAACTGAATAGGCCGTGACTGTTGGAATCTGGTGTAGTAAGTCCTGGGGACACTTTATCGTGTTTTTTGGTGTGACTCTCCAACTATTTGTAATCTTTATAGGATAACTGATATAATCTGGATTATACTCCTTACATAAATTTATTATAAAGAAAATACTCACCCAAAGTTGATAAAAGTTCTTCATGGTTTACTGATGTGTAGTCTGAGATTATACGATGGTTCATCCTCAGATAATACGGAGAACTGTTACTTTGGCACTCCTGATGCCGAAACGGAGCCTAAAATTGGCAGTTTCTAGGGCAGATAAGCTGTCATCACGTATTGCCATCAGGAATGTGGCGGTGTTGTTTACTGGTTTCTCAGCTTTAATGACTGTCCAGTCATGCATTGGAACTTGCGGGTTTAAGCGTTGTAGACCCCTTATAAGCTGTTCGCTACTGGGTTTAATGCTCATGACCGGTAGCCATATGCGAGCTTTGGTTTGAGTAGGGATGTCCCTGGCTGGGATAAGTTTGAGCTTCAAACCTTCCCAATTGCAGCATATTTTGTCTATGCACGAGCCAAGGAAATCCCTAGAGAACCCATCGTCGCATTTGATCACTCTGTGGCCTCTGAGCACCTCATCAGAGTCAAAGCTGGGGTAGGGGCCTACACTATTTGTTAGAGAGTAATTGAAAACCATCTCAGAAAGTTTAGCTTCGATAGAGTTCCATGCTGCCTGCAACGCTTTGCTGCTTTTGGAGAGCTCTTCTACCAACGCAACCTGAAGGTCGTCACGGACTACTTCGCTGACTGTGCGTGTGGGTGGCGCTGCTTTCTGTGGTGGTATTGGTTTTGCCGGTTTACGAAAAGGCGGACGATTGGGTCCACATCCAAAAGGCTTACTTTTTTTCGGGGCCTGGGCAGACAATTTGTCTTGTGACCTATTTCTTTTTGTGGGATTGTTACGTTGAAAACTCTTGTAATCGTCAACAATTTTCTGAAAAATGGTTCTGTCGTGGATATTTTTGTCACTCAAGGTTCCGGCTTTCTCATTCTTATCAATCTTCCTAAGGATAAAAATAGCCCTCTTGAACCTTTTGTGACTACCATCTGTGGAATAGGTGTTTGTATTCGGTTTAGGTAGAACAGATGCACTATGACTGGTGCTAACTGAACTACCTGAAGGTTTTGGTGGGACAGGTGTACTATGGTTGGTACTACCTGAGCTACCTGACGGTGTAGGCAATTCCGTAGCACTGGAGCTACCAGCTACCTACAACCGTCTCCTGGCTAGATGCCAACAGTTCATGGAGCACGAAAATCAATCCCAAAAACCACTCGATCCATTCTCCCTATGTGAGATATCAGATTGAACATGTCCATCAGTATTCTGTAAGGTTGATCTACTTCTTCTAGATCTATAGATGTATCGTTTCAAGAATTTAGATAAGAAATCAACAAATATAAAAAATATACAACCTTTTGTCAAGATATCCCATCCAGATGGAAATAGGTTGACGAAAGAATCTCTGATACTTGATGTAATCGAACTTAATTCTTTTATCGTACTGGAATTGATAGCCGGGGTATAGGTGAGAAAGTCGGATATTTTTAATTTGTCTTTCAGTATAATTTGGTGTGGATGTTGAACGAAATGAATTAAATGATCAGTGTGAAAAGAATCCTGATGAACGCTCAACTGGTGCCACTCGGTTGGAAATATTAATTCTTCATTAACTTTAGAGATTCCATTGATCCCACATGTGATGTTGGTGTGGGTTTCCCAATCTGTCAGATAAATCCATTTGCCTGTTGACTCTACACCTACAAGGTTTTTGGTGATATTATTAGATGTCAATTTCTTTACATATTCATAGACACCACTAGTGGAGTATAGTGTGTTGTTTCTTATTTTGTATACCATTCCCAATCCTGGTGTGTGACGGTGTAAAAAAGATAAATCATAGTTAGACATCTTCTGTGTTGCCTCCCACCTGGATAATATATTCCGACATTGTATAAATTGCATTCGGGCGTTAATCATATCAATATTAGAATCTAAAGCAGAGTATAGGTTTGGAACCCCAACTTCCGTATTGGGAATACAGGGGGGTAATTCCTTGATCATAGTAGTCACTGCATAATCTTGTATAGTATTATCTGAAATCTCGGCCCATTCGCCAGTAGAGAACCTCACACCCTGTACCTGACAAAATCTCATCCTACAAGATCCGTTGAAGGATTGACTAGTGAGATGATTTGACCAGATCCTGCCACCTGGTATTAATTTATCACCAGGCAAATACTCTTCAAAATATATACGGCCAATTGAATCATCTACTAGTTTACAGGGATCTGCATATGTACTTTCTCCTAATACCCACAAAATCGAGTCAAATATTGTGTCAGAATGGCTGTTGATCGCAGTTCCGTTAGGAAATATACCATCGAGGAAAGATCCTGTATATGGATCACGTATAACATTGTGCTCACTTACAACTACTAAGTTTTTTGTCTGGACCTGTGTTGTTCTCCAAGAGCAGATTTGGATAGGATAACCAAAAATGTCAACAATTCCTGATTTGAACTTTTTTACAGCTTCTAAACAATCAGAAATTGAGATGGGAAGGTCACGCATTTGATGAGTTATCGTAGCTTGGAAAAAGGTATCTTCAGAACATATGGTATCTAAGGCAAGATGATGACATAGATAACCGCTAACCTGAGACACATCTCGCGGTTGTAATTGCTTGATGCGTACGTCAACTGAATAGGCCGTGACTGTTGGAATCTGGTGTAGTAAGTCCTGGGGACACTTTATCGTGTTTTTTGGTGTGACTCTCCAACTATTTGTAATCTTTATAGGATAACTGATATAATCTGAATTATACTTCTTACATAAATTTATTATAAAGAAAATACTCACCTAAAGTTGATAAAAGTTCTTCATGGTCGTCTTCGTTGACTGTGCGTGTGGGTGGCGCTGCTTTCTGTGGTGGTATTGGTTTTGCCGGTTTACGAAAAGGCGGACGATTGGGTCCACGTCCAAAAGGCTTACTTTTTTTCGGGGCCTGGGCAGACAATTTGTCTTGTGACCTATTTCTTTTTGTGGGATTGTTACGTTGAAAACTCTTGTAATCGTCAACAATTTTCTGAAAAATGGTTCTGTCGTGGATATTTTTGTCACTCAAGGTTCCGGCTTTCTCATTCTTATCAATCTTGCTAAGGATAAAAATAGCCCTCTTGAACCTTTTGTGACTACCATCTGTGGAATAGGTGTTTGTATTCGGTTTAGGTAGAACAGATGCACTATGACTGGTGCTAACTGAACTACCTGAAGGTTTTGTTGGGACAGGTGTACTATGGTTGGTACTACCTGAGCTACCTGACGGTGTAAGAAATAAAGGAAGGTTTTAAACATATAGGTTAAAAATTGACCTAAATACTTCCTTAACATATAAACAATAAAAAATTAAATACAAAAAGCAATAATTTGTTGTTTTGTCATGAGTTAAAATACAAGAAAAATGATAATAATAATGATGAAAGATTATTTTGAAACATCGGATAAAAGGAAAGTGGTAAACTTTTCGTGCATCCATCTTCCTACTGACCCTTCCCTCCATTCTGAAAGATTGCCTAAAGCTTGATCTATTTTACCGATTTCATAAGCATTGAATTTATAATCTCGGTCCTTAAAAAACGCAAGCCATGCTTCTGGTCCTTCCGGTTTGACTGTAGTTGATTCTATCCCAGCTAATATTGTGGCTCCGTTCCTCTCTTCCTTTCTAGCTTCCTTTGCTTTTACTTTCTCATTTGCCACTTTGGACCGGAATATAGGTCTTAGTTGGACCAGGTAGAGGTGAGCAAAAAACAAAATGGCAGCATTTACTGCTATCGAAGTGATACTTCCGGGATCCAGGGCAACGGCGTTGAATGATCGGGTATTTTGCATCAACACTCCAAACATATGCACGAGCGTATGTACGGACGGGTTACTTGCAGCTGAATACGGACTTCTTTGAGAAAGCTTTAGTGGCATCATATACGGAAAATACGAGTATTTATCCGAAACTTCTTCCTCACTCCTAAGAACTATCATCTGCCTCACTTCTTTCCTTAAGACAGGAGCAAAAATCCACTCAATGGAATCTGAGACAAACTCTAGTCCTAAGAGTTTTTTTAGGTGGTTCAGGTCAGCATATCCAGAGCAACCCAGAAATCTAAGTATAACGGTTCCCACCCTGACACAGGCAAAGGGACTTCTAGTGAATCGATGCAAAAACATGTCAAGTATCGCTATCATTTTCTCAAAAGCGTGACAATCGATTATCTTCTGTCTGATTCCATAGAAATCCTCAATAGATCCTGACAAAGTTGTAGGGGTCAATGGTGAAAGAACTGAATTGATTTTGTTTTGGATAGCGGTTAGTTGAAGTTCATGAGTTTTCCCAATTCTATAAAGACCCGCCAAAATTGTGCATAAGTAAACATCGGAATTTTGATCATTTGGTATGTTTAGTGGATTTGTAACTTGTGGCATTTTTATCGATGCTCCTCGAGTTATACAGAGATAACTGTGAGGAGTTACCTCTCCAATTTCAAGTGTTTGGTTGTAGCTGGACCATTTTTCTGTTAGATTCTCGGTCATCGTTTCGAAGACCATGTGCAAATATTGGACTGTTAAAATAGGTGGCAAATTGTCCCCCATTAAAAAGCTGTAGATTGCCGATCTCATATTAGATAGTCCAGCCACCTCATAACTAGGGACCTCAACCTTTGGTTTGGAATCATTTGTTGCAAAACAGTCACCCAGATATTCAACTGGGTCTTCAGTCACTAACTCTTTCACATTAAACTCAGTCCCGTCCAAAACATCTACCATAGTTTTAGCCATCTCAATGAAACAATAAATACGTTTTGCAAATTAATACACGATGATTTCCTGTTAAGGCAGTTCCGTAGCACTGGAGCTACCAACTACCTACAACCGTCTCCTGGCTAGATGCCAACAGTTCATGGAGCACGAAAGTCAATCCCAAAAACCACTCGATCCATTCTCCCTATGTGAGATATCAGATTGAACATGTCCACCAGTATTCTGTAAGGTTGATCTACTTCTTCTAGATCTATAGATGTATCGTTTCAAGAATTTAGATAAGAAATCAACAAATATAAAAAATATACAACCTTTTGTCAAGATATCCCATCCAGATGGAAATAGGTTGACGAAAGAATCTCTGATACTTGATGTAATCGAACTTAATTCTTTTATCGTACTGGAATTGATAGCCGGGGTATAGGTGAGAAAGTCGGATATTTTTAATTTGTCTTTCAGTATAATTTGGTGTGGATGTTGAACGAAATGAATTAAATGATCAGTGTGAAAAGAATCCTGATGAACGCTCAACTGGTGCCACTCGGTTGGAAATATTAATTCTTCATTAACTTTAGAGATTCCATTGATCCCACATGTGATGTTGGTGTGGGTTTCCCAATCTGTCAGATAAATCCATTTGCCTGTTGACTCTACACCTACAAGGTTTTTGGTGATATTATTAGATGTCAATTTCTTTACATATTCATAGACACCACTAGTGGAGTATAGTGTGTTGTTTCTTATTTTGTATACCATTCCCAATCCTGGTGTGTGACGGTGTAAAAAAGATAAATCATAGTTAGACATCTTCTGTGTTGCCTCCCACCTGGATAATATATTCCGACATTGTATAAATTGCATTCGGGCGTTAATCATATCAATATTAGAATCTAAAGCAGAGTATAGGTTTGGAACCCCAACTTCCGTATTGGGAATACAGGGGGGTAATTCCTTGATCATAGTAGTCACTGCATAATCTTGTATAGTATTATCTGAAATCTCGGCCCATTCGCCAGTAGAGAACCTCACACCCTGTACCTGACAAAATCTCATCCTACAAGATCCGTTGAAGGATTGACTAGTGAGATGATTTGACCAGATCCTGCCACCTGGTATTAATTTATCACCAGGCAAATACTCTTCAAAATATATACGGCCAATTGAATCATCTACTAGTTTACAGGGATCTGCATATGTACTTTCTCCTAATACCCACAAAATCGAGTCAAATATTGTGTCAGAATGGCTGTTGATCGCAGTTCCGTTAGGAAATATACCATCGAGGAAAGATCCTGTATATGGATCACGTATAACATTGTGCTCACTTACAACTACTAAGTTTTTTGTCTGGACCTGTGTTGTTCTCCAAGAGCAGATTTGGATAGGATAACCAAAAATGTCAACAATTCCTGATTTGAACTTTTTTACAGCTTCTAAACAATCAGAAATTGAGATGGGAAGGTCACGCATTTGATGAGTTATCGTAGCTTGGAAAAAGGTATCTTCAGAACATATGGTATCTAAGGCAAGATGATGACATAGATAACCGCTAACCTGAGACACATCTCGCGGTTGTAATTGCTTGATGCGTACGTCAACTGAATAGGCCGTGACTGTTGGAATCTGGTGTAGTAAGTCCTGGGGACACTTTATCGTGTTTTTTGGTGTGACTCTCCAACTATTTGTAATCTTTATAGGATAACTGATATAATCTGGATTATACTCCTTACATAAATTTATTATAAAGAAAATACTCACCCAAAGTTGATAAAAGTTCTTCATGGTTTACTGATGTGTAGTCTGAGATTATACGATGGTTCATCCTCAGATAATACGGAGAACTGTTACTTTGGCACTCCTGATGCCGAAACGGAGCCTAAAATTGGCAGTTTCTAGGGCAGATAAGCTGTCATCACGTATTGCCATCAGGAATGTGGCGGTGTTGTTTACTGGTTTCTCAGCTTTAATGACTGTCCAGTCATGCATTGGAACTTGCGGGTTTAAGCGTTGTAGACCCCTTATAAGCTGTTCGCTACTGGGTTTAATGCTCATGACCGGTAGCCATATGCGAGCTTTGGTTTGAGTAGGGATGTCCCTGGCTGGGATAAGTTTGAGCTTCAAACCTTCCCAATTGCAGCATATTTTGTCTATGCACGAGCCAAGGAAATCCCTAGAGAACCCATCGTCGCATTTGATCACTCTGTGGCCTCTGAGCACCTCATCAGAGTCAAAGCTGGGGTAGGGGCCTACACTATTTGTTAGAGAGTAATTGAAAACCATCTCAGAAAGTTTAGCTTCGATAGAGTTCCATGCTGCCTGCAACGCTTTGCTGCTTTTGGAGAGCTCTTCTACCAACGCAACCTGAAGGTCGTCACGGACTACTTCGCTGACTGTGCGTGTGGGTGGCGCTGCTTTCTGTGGTGGTATTGGTTTTGCCGGTTTACGAAAAGGCGGACGATTGGGTCCACATCCAAAAGGCTTACTTTTTTTCGGGGCCTGGGCAGACAATTTGTCTTGTGACCTATTTCTTTTTGTGGGATTGTTACGTTGAAAACTCTTGTAATCGTCAACAATTTTCTGAAAAATGGTTCTGTCGTGGATATTTTTGTCACTCAAGGTTCCGGCTTTCTCATTCTTATCAATCTTCCTAAGGATAAAAATAGCCCTCTTGAACCTTTTGTGACTACCATCTGTGGAATAGGTGTTTGTATTCGGTTTAGGTAGAACAGATGCACTATGACTGGTGCTAACTGAACTACCTGAAGGTTTTGGTGGGACAGGTGTACTATGGTTGGTACTACCTGAGCTACCTGACGGTGTAAGAAATAAAGGAAGGTTTTAAACATATAGGTTAAAAATTGACCTAAATACTTCCTTAACATATAAACAATAAAAAATTAAGAACAAATGTTTGAAAATACAAAAAGCAATAATTTGTTGTTTTGTCATGAGTTAAAATACAAGAAAAATGATAATAATAATGATGAAAGATTATTTTGAAACATCGGATAAAAGGAAAGTGGTAAACTTTTCGTGCATCCATCTTCCTACTGACCCTTCCCTCCATTCTGAAAGATTGCCTAAAGCTTGATCTATTTTACCGATTTCATAAGCATTGAATTTATAATCTCGGTCCTTAAAAAACGCAAGCCATGCTTCTGGTCCTTCCGGTTTGACTGTAGTTGATTCTATCCCAGCTAATATTGTGGCTCCGTTCCTCTCTTCCTTTCTAGCTTCCTTTGCTTTTACTTTCTCATTTGCCACTTTGGACCGGAATATAGGTCTTAGTTGGACCAGGTAGAGGTGAGCAAAAAACAAAATGGCAGCATTTACTGCTATCGAAGTGATACTTCCGGGATCCAGGGCAACGGCGTTGAATGATCGGGTATTTTGCATCAACACTCCAAACATATGCACGAGCGTATGTACGGACGGGTTACTTGCAGCTGAATACGGACTTCTTTGAGAAAGCTTTAGTGGCATCATATACGGAAAATACGAGTATTTATCCGAAACTTCTTCCTCACTCCTAAGAACTATCATCTGCCTCACTTCTTTCCTTAAGACAGGAGCAAAAATCCACTCAATGGAATCTGAGACAAACTCTAGTCCTAAGAGTTTTTTTAGGTGGTTCAGGTCAGCATATCCAGAGCAACCCAGAAATCTAAGTATAACGGTTCCCACCCTGACACAGGCAAAGGGACTTCTAGTGAATCGATGCAAAAACATGTCAAGTATCGCTATCATTTTCTCAAAAGCGTGACAATCGATTATCTTCTGTCTGATTCCATAGAAATCCTCAATAGATCCTGACAAAGTTGTAGGGGTCAATGGTGAAAGAACTGAATTGATTTTGTTTTGGATAGCGGTTAGTTGAAGTTCATGAGTTTTCCCAATTCTATAAAGACCCGCCAAAATTGTGCATAAGTAAACATCGGAATTTTGATCATTTGGTATGTTTAGTGGATTTGTAACTTGTGGCATTTTTATCGATGCTCCTCGAGTTATACAGAGATAACTGTTAGGAGTTACCTCTCCAATTTCAAGTGTTTGGTTGTAGCTGGACCATTTTTCTGTTAGATTCTCGGTCATCGTTTCGAAGACCATGTGCAAATATTGGACTGTTAAAATAGGTGGCAAATTGTCCCCCATTAAAAAGCTGTAGATTGCCGATCTCATATTAGATAGTCCAGCCACCTCATAACTAGGGACCTCAACCTTTGGTTTGGAATCATTTGTTGCAAAACAGTCACCCAGATATTCAACTGGGTCTTCAGTCACTAACTCTTTCACATTAAACTCAGTCCCGTCCAAAACATCTACCATAGTTTAGCCATCTCAATGAAACAATAAATACGTTTTGCAAATTAATACACGATGATTTCCTGTTAAGGCAGTTCCGTAGCACTGGAGCTACCAACTACCTACAACCGTCTCCTGGCTAGATGCCAACAGTTCATGGAGCACGAAAGTCAATCCCAAAAACCACTCGATCCATTCTCCCTATGTGAGATATCAGATTGAACATGTCCACCAGTATTCTGTAAGGTTGATCTACTTCTTCTAGATCTATAGATGTATCGTTTCAAGAATTTAGATAAGAAATCAACAAATATAAAAAATATACAACCTTTTGTCAAGATATCCCATCCAGATGGAAATAGGTTGACGAAAGAATCTCTGATACTTGATGTAATCGAACTTAATTCTTTTATCGTACTGGAATTGATAGCCGGGGTATAGGTGAGAAAGTCGGATATTTTTAATTTGTCTTTCAGTATAATTTGGTGTGGATGTTGAACGAAATGAATTAAATGATCAGTGTGAAAAGAATCCTGATGAACGCTCAACTGGTGCCACTCGGTTGGAAATATTAATTCTTCATTAACTTTAGAGATTCCATTGATCCCACATGTGATGTTGGTGTGGGTTTCCCAATCTGTCAGATAAATCCATTTGCCTGTTGACTCTACACCTACAAGGTTTTTGGTGATATTATTAGATGTCAATTTCTTTACATATTCATAGACACCACTAGTGGAGTATAGTGTGTTGTTTCTTATTTTGTATACCATTCCCAATCCTGGTGTGTGACGGTGTAAAAAAGATAAATCATAGTTAGACATCTTCTGTGTTGCCTCCCACCTGGATAATATATTCCGACATTGTATAAATTGCATTCGGGCGTTAATCATATCAATATTAGAATCTAAAGCAGAGTATAGGTTTGGAACCCCAACTTCCGTATTGGGAATACAGGGGGGTAATTCCTTGATCATAGTAGTCACTGCATAATCTTGTATAAGATGTGTTAAGAGTAAACACGTCCGAACACTTTAACTTCATTCACAAGACTCACTAGTCAACCTCGACATTCGTCAAGTTCCCAAGTTGGGTCATGCACTGTCAAATGCAGACTTAGCACTTCCCGGTTGTTTACCTCTTGTGCCAATTGCAAAGGTGAACAACATTGCTGTGTATGCTTTTGCATGGGACAGCAATATAGTTTCGACACAGTGCAATGGCTTGAGTGAGTTCAACTCAGGTTGTGTCAAGTCATCCAAATGCAGGGCACAACATTCCTCCCCCCTATGGGGAAGTTTTCGACTTGAAGGGCTGACTTAGCTTATCTAGCTTTATTTAATATCATAATTTTACCTTAATCTAACAATTTGGTTTTTTAACATACGTCTTAACTCAACATGATGTTTCTTAAGTTAAAAATCTGTTGATGCTAGATAATTATTAAATTATTCGCATGATGAAGTACGCACTCATTTTTTATATTGCGGATTTTAATATCATTTTATAATGGTATTTGAATTTTTTTTTTTTTTAATGGTAATATAGTTTTATAGTTTTTACGATATTATTTTAATTAAAATTAAAATTTAAAAAGTTTTTTAAGTTTTCTTTTATATACGAAGGTATATGTAAATTTGCTTAGATTAACAATATAATATGGTCCCTTCTCTCCTTTTATTAATTTTAGTTAAATTAATTTAATTATTAATTTATTAAATTTACTTATTAATTTCAGTTTTGTACAAACGTCTTCATCATTTTATTATAATTATTTAAATTTAAACTCGGGCAAATGTTACTCCTCTTGTTGACTTTCTCGATGAAGCTGCTCGTACCGGAATGGCATCTGTCTCGGCGGCATCAGATTCAACGGGGACGATATTGGTGATATTTGCGGAGAGACTAATAGGTTCAGCAGTGCTTGTCGTTGATTTGTTGAGGTAGAAACGTCTGTACAAGAAGTTTGCAAAGAGTGCTGCTACAACCACTGCCATGATGGTTATAAAAGAAAACCGGTGTAACTCCAATTCCCATTTTTGGCTGATAAAACTATTGTTGTTTTTTATTTGGTTAGCTTCCGTTTTTAGATCTTCTAAGGATTTCTTGCCTTCAGCCAAACTTGCTAGCAGATCGCTGTGACTCCCTATTGATAGGAGTGGTCGATGTTTACTAGTTCCAACAGTCAAATTGCCATATTCCATTCGCAAGGCTGCGGTCAAAACTGTATGGTTGACACTCGGTTGATTTATTTCAATTTTGGATGTTCGTACCTGCTCGTATGGTAAACGCAGTTCTTTCGTACTTACTTCACAATGGTTTAGGATGTGAATGATTCCGAACCCAATGAGCTTTGGAGCGTAGAGATTTCCATTACAGTTCATGCTTAGGATAATTGGTTCTTTGATATTGAACAGCCACTGGTTTCTGGTGGACATCTTCGTGATCACTCCTTTGTTAGATGGCGAGGCAACGTATTTGCAGTTGATGTCTGACGTAATGGAATGTTGTAACAGTTCCACTAAACAATCAGTGCTTCCACTAGTATAAAATGGTTTAGTATGCTTGCACACTTTTATCGCAAATGAGGAGTTGTACATGACATCCGTACATTGCTCCAAATCAGTTTGCGACATACTCACAAATAAAGAGTGATCTTCTGCTTCAGCGATGTATTCAGTTTTGACATCTAAAACTAGATCCCAGTGACTGTCAAGTTTTGTTTGGACCGGATACATCCTGTATATAAAGAACATGGTGGCTTCGGGTAATGGGACTGTTATTTTTACAAAGATTGCTCCTTCTTGACAGTAGGTCAACAGCTGGACTGCCTGGTGTAATGCGGCTGGGTTTTGGAAAACCCCTTTTATGGTTGAACTTTTCAGCAATGACGTTATATTTTCTGCGTCCAGAATGAAAGGGTGAAGTTTGTTTTGGTACAAGTCATCAAGGACGGATAGTTCAGTTGACTGGTGGTTTTGAACTTCGAGCAACTTCGAAATAACTAACGAAATCAACCCGTTTATCTCCAGTTGAGCTCTTGTCATTGCCATTTCCCTGAGCGTAACTGATGAAAAGTTTTCAAAATTGATCGTTATGTTGTCAAGGGTTTTCCCAATTTTCTCAACTTCTGCTGCTAAAGTTTTGACTGGCTTACTGAGCCTATCAAAGTTGGAACTCGCAACAGTTATTTGTTTTTTTAATAGATTGAATGTTTCGTTCTCGTTCTCATTCAAAATCTGGAGCTGATTATATACCTTACGCGAATCTTCACTGTCCATCGTTCCAAAAGCCCAATGAAAAAAGTTTCCGATTGTTTCTATAGCCCTTTTGTTTCTTCGGTAAGAAATCATGTGCTTTAGGCGAACGTTATTTTGTCGGAGATTCCTTATGATCACTTCTATTTCGCTTGTTCTTAATTTGCAACTTTCTTGAAATGACGACTCCAACGACACGCATAATTGTTTAATTTTGACATCACACATGTCAGCGAAGCTTAGCACTGCAGAATAGTCCATCGGTGTCACTTTGGTAAATATCGTCCACGTATTTCGATAAAATACTGCGTTTTCAACTTTTTCAAATAGCGCCGGTGTAATTGGTAGGTCTTCAATTTGATAAGGCGTTGAAGAGCCAGTTGATATTAAAACATTTGCCACGAGATGAATAAAAACTAGTCTAACTATTAATAATATAAACATTTTGGAAAAATAAAGATAATTTAGTTTTGTAATGAGAGAAAGGTTTATCGATAATATTTTTTATTTTAATTTTAAAATTAGTTTTTTTTTTTTTTTTTCTTCGGTTATCTGAGTCGCCTGAAAATAAAGAAATTTTAATTATTATTTAATATTAGTAAATTTGATGATGTCTTATGAATATATATTTAGGTATGGAAGAGCTTGAGTTGGTTGTTGTGTACTCTTTTTATTTTTCTACCTACTTGTATGTTTGTATTCACATTTCCACTAACAGATAACACCTCATAGGGTCCCAACCAAATAGGTGAGAATTTGTTCTTCCTAGTAGGGTTTTTTAACATGACCTTTTCTCCTACTGCAAATGTGATAGGGTTAGTTTGATTGTCATACTGCTGTTTTGATTTCCGTTTGGCTTGGTCTAAATTATTCCTCGCAAGTTCGTGTGACCTCTGTAACATGTGTTTAAGAAGTTTCGGATATTCTTCAGCATTGTACAAAGGAGTCGGAGTTCTTTTCAAGTTTGTGGGCATTTCGAATTCAAAACCAAACAAACTTTTTGTCGGAGTCAGTTTAGTAGCTGTATGCACAGTGTTATTGTGGACATGCATCGCCTGTCTCAACCATTGGTCCCAGCACCGATCGTCATTGTCAACGAAACTCCTTAGATATTCCGCTAAGGGTCTGTGACTGCGTTCTAGTGAACCATTGGCTTGCGGGTGATAGGTGGTAGTATGGACTTTCTTTATTCCCAGAAGTTTACATGTTTCAGAAAACAACTTAGAAGTAAAGTTAGTACCATTGTCAGTGACAAGTAATTTCGGAATGTGGAACCTTGTGACAATTTCCTCGTAAAAAGCTTTTGCTACAGTAGACGCTTCGGCATCAGGGATAGCCACACATGTCATATATTTCGTCAGATCATCTTGAAATGTTAAAATATATCTATTGCCAGAATGCGTTAATGGGAGAACACCAACCATATCCATGTATACTTTGTCGAAAGGCAGCATTGGGGTGTCTGTCAAAACCATTGGCATTTTGGTCAATTTGCCAGATTTATTCCTTTGGAATTTTTTACAGTTCCTGATATAATTGGCAATGTCCTTTTGCATATTTTTCCACCTAAACTGACGACGAATACGTTCACAGGTCTTTTTCATTCCCTGATGACCTCCAAGTGGAGAATCATGAAAATCGCGTAGTACAGTTTGTATGTCGGATGGTTCCTTTAAGACTTCGATTGCCGGATGTTGATTTCGGTTTGTAGCTGTGGATTCTTCATGACTTCTTTTATTGTCATGTACAGGCTTTATAACATCCTCATTTTGTTTTGTCTTACTCCTTGTCTGAACGATTTTTATTTCATCTTGCGTGAATTCATTAACTGCATTATCTTGCAGTCATATTTTGACAGTTTGCGGTTGAATCTTATGAATCTTATAAGACGATTTTCATCAGCCTGGCGTGGGATTCTACTTAGAGCATCAGCGTTAGTATTCTGTTTGCCAGCTTTGTGTATGATCTTATAATCATACTCAGACAATTTGTGGTGGAATCTTATAAGTCGAGTAGTGGGATCCTTCACATTAAATACACCTATGAGAGGGCGATGGTCTGTGTAAACAATAAACTGACGCCCTAACAGATACGTGCGGAAATGTTTGGTGGCCCAGACAATTGCCAAAAGTTCCTTTTCTATTGTGGAATAATTTGTTTCTGCACTATTTAAGGAACGGCTTGCATATGCTATAGGCTTGTCTTCTCCAACTTTACCTTGAGATAAGACGGCACCTAAAGCTTCGTTGCTAGCGTCTGTAGTCAAGATAAATGGTTTAGAAAAATCGGGGTATGTCAAAATAGGAGGTGATGAAATTGCGTTTTTAAGGAAATCAAATGAAACTTGACAATTTTTTGACCAAACAAATTTACTATCTTTTTTCAGAAGGTTATTGATTGGTGTACCCTTTTCCGAAAAGTTTGGGATAAATTTTCTATAGTAATTTGCAAGACCCAAAAATGACTGCACTTGTTTGACAGTCGTGGGAACGGGAAATTCTGACACGCATCTTGTCTTGGCTGGATCTGGAAGCGCACCAATTTCGGAGCATATGTGACCTAGATAGGTTATTTCACCACACAAGAAATTACATTTTTCGGTATTAAGTTTTAGGTTGTATTGCCTCAACCTATCGAAAAATTTTGATAATTTCCTATTATGCTGTTCCAGAGTCCGTCCATAGATGACGATGTCATCCAAATAGACGAAACAATCTGTGCCATGTAGACCAGTCAAAATATGGTTCATTATTCTTTGGAAAGTTGCAGGTGCACCAGTCAGACCAAAAGGCATACGCTTAAACTCGTAGTGTCCTTTACTGGTGCTGAAAGCAGTTTTTGGTCGATCGACTGGATTTATTAAAACCTGGTGATAACCACTTGCCAAATCTAATGTGCTAAAAAATTGACTGTGACCTAACTGATCCAGAATTTCCTCTATCCTAGGGAGGGGAAATGCATCTTTTATCGTTGCATCGTTAAGTTTTCTAAAATCAACTACAACCCTCCACCTTTTTTGACCATCGTTAGCAGGTTTTTTGGGTACGATCAACAAGGGAGAATTCCATGGAGATTTGCTTGGGGAAATAATGTTTTGGCTTAACATTTCTTCGACTTGCCTTTCCATTTCCTTTTTATGGATTTCGGGAGTCCTATATTGCTTTTGATTTATAGGCGCTTGATCCGGTTTAGTAGGAATACTATGAGTAAGGACGGAAGTGTGTGTGAGCAGATCACCTTCAACCATAAAGACATCATTGTACTGTTTGCAAAGATGTATCATAGTATCTTTTTCTTCATCCTTTATAGCATTGCCGAACTTTAAGGAATCCAAAAGAATGTTCATTCTTTCACCATTCTCACCGCTCGCGTTTCTCGAAACTGCAACCTTTTTAAATTTTGTTAATGCAATTTGTTTTTTATGTAAGCTTTTGAGTCCCAATGTGATCACTTTTTTTTTATTACTGTCTAGAAAGGTAATTTCTTTTGAGACAGCATCAATGACAGTGCGATTCCACAATAAATCGCGGCCTAAAATGCCGTCTACAGATAATTCACTAAGATCGCTCACCACATTCCATTTGGTATAGTATTTTTTGGGAAAAGATAAGCTGGTTTTAAATGTACCCAACGTTGTATCTACCCCACCAAATATCCCACCTAATTGTTTTTTGTCGCATTTGTTTATTTCATTGGCATGCCTTAAACAACTTTTCTTAAGTAGACTGCAATCTGCACCGGTATCAACAAGTACCAACACTTTTCCACCGTTGGCTGAGGTCATTGGCAATTCGACATAAACGTCGTGCTTGCAAACATATTTAAAATGAAACATACGTTTTTTAGAAATTTTAAAATAATTTGATACATAAGCACAAGCCATTACCTTACTTAACCAGCTATTCCAACAAAAAATAACAAAACTTTTAAACAAAATACAAGTGTCTATAAACTTGCTTACGAGTTCCTGACCTGGGTTAATTTTTGAGCATGTGTTCAATGCACTTTTATCAACTCTATCCGTAGGAGCATTTGAGAAATTATCTGCCTGTAGTTTAATTTTACTACGAACAGGCGGCAGTTTTTTAAATTGTTTCTTATTACTCTCTGACGTCGTCAGTTTTTCGTACTCGCTGAAATAATTTTGCTGTTGGTTTTTGTTAAAAGGTGGTTGCAATTTTGGTCGTATCTTATTATTATTTTTTTTTACAAAATAATTTTTGCATACACAAAACAGTTGTATAATATGATACCCAAAGCTTGTTAATATTTGAATGAAAGACCGAAACTTACCTACACTGTTTGGCACACGTTTAACGCGTTGAAAGTTGAAAAATTTTTTCACTAGCATTTTTTGTTGCTCAATTTGTGGTTTAGGTAAGGTGGAATCAATTTTCAATGCTGGGTCGAAGGAAAGTTCATTGGGCTCGGCTATCACATTTAATTGCTGTGGTTTATCGCCCAACTTTGAACTTTTCTTCGATTTCAAAGTTTTATTATATAATCGTAAAGAATTATTATCTAAAAGTTTTGTTTTTTTAGAGTGCGTTTTTGTTTTCATGGAGTGATCAGTTTTAGGGGCACAGTTTATTGGTTTAAACTGACCCCCGGGCCGTTTCCCGATTGATCTTTCAGATAGTTTTTCTTTGAAAAACAATCGTCCTCCACGTGCCCCACCCTGGAACACCACTTGCATTTGCTTCTGGGCTTTTTATTCGTTGTCCGCATTGCTCGTATTTGTGAGTTGGGACAACTGTTTTTACTATGCCCATAGGCCTCGCAAGTGTCGCAGTATGGCGTATTTTTCCGCACACGACAGTCAACGTAGGTGTGGTTTTGTTTTCCACAGAATCCACATGTTGCTATTGGATTTATTTCCTTATTTGGCTGTCTCGAGCTGGGGTGGGGGGAGTCTTGAATACTATATTGTGTAGTTGGCGTGTTGAACTACGGAAAGGTACCCTGCATATTGTATCTCGGTCGGGTACGTTGTGGCGGTGCATCCATATATGTCTTTAAGTCTTTTGTGATCAAAAGCCATTGTCGGATGGCCATCAGGATGATAAATAAGACGGCTGCGACAAAAAGACACATGGTGGATATTTGTTGTGCTCTCTCCCATTTCCGTCTCCATATTAAATCGTCGTAATATCTGTGTACTTCTTTCCACGGGTATTGGAGCATCGGTGAATAGGATATAGTCGTCTCCGTTAACGATTGCATCGCCTTTGATGTTGAGTTCCGCCAATAGGGATATGAGGATATAATAGTTGATGAGGCTGTTTCCAAGGCTCGTGTCAACGTCTCCGGACATTCGAGTTCCCACGACGGTATAACGTTCGCCATTTCGGGATATAGCTCTGTTTCGTAAAGTTCTTTTACTGAGCTTGCGAAGTTCCGGGTCCTGTTGATAGCACCTTTGGTAGAAGCGATGGCTAAGCGCAAGACCTTCCTTGGTGTTGTGCGCATCAAACGAGACGTGGTCGCCCTCAGTGTAGAATTTATACTTTCTACAGAGTCTGTCAATTTTCCGGCCAATGTCATCGTAATTGCCTTTGCCGAAGTGGACGTCTTGTTTGAGGCTACGCTCAAGTGGCTTGATATATCTTCCATAAGCCAAGTTGAAAGTTGGGTGACGCGCTTGTATAAGCCTTGGAGGTTTGTACTTGCTTGCTGAAAACTTCTCGAGCTTTGTGAAAGGAGTGATGCAGCTCGAGATTTTGGCGCCGGACTTAATCTTTGTATAGACCTCGTTATAAAATCTTCGCTTATCGGGTCGGTCCATACTGTCAATATATTCCTGATAAGTCCACGGCCTAAGTCGCCGCTTGAATCTGCTAAGGATTTTGTCGTTGTTAAAAACGGTTGGGTCATACTCTGCCAGAATGTGGGGTTTATGTCTGTTGACATAACCGGCGATTGTGGTTGTTGCAGATTGGGGATAGAAGTAGAACCCATGCGGCTTATTGATGGAAGGATGATATGTGATGCTACGAAATAGGCGATTATGATCAGTAGTAATCGACTGGTCCACTTCCATGGGCAATTGGATTGGGCTGATGTAGATTGCGGGCCGTTGATGTTTAACGATAATCTGCCCAAGCTAATTGATGTGAAAGGGATGGTGAAAATCTTATTGGCAAACCTAAATGTTTTGCGCTCTGCATAGTCAATGCAATCATTGTATTTCATTATGTTGTGCAGGTCATAATCATACTGTGGCCTAATGTTGGCCAAATGCAAATTCATAATTCCATTCATGATCGCATGTTCCATTCTTGAGGACACTCGTTTGCGAGTTGATAAGTACTGCCTAATGATGGATGCGCAGTATTGGTTGTATGTTTCATCAACTCTCTTGCCTTCACACCTAACTTTGAGAAACGCATACCCGTCGTCAATCCCGGGTGGTGTGGTCTTGTCATCTACTACTGCAAGATGTTCTATTCGCTCAGCCCTCGCTCTCGTTCTTCTCAAGTCAATCTCTTCAATTGTTGCGTTTTGTGCATCGCCGGGCTGTCGGGCGAGCACTTCTTGCGCCTCACGTAGCGCCTTTAGTTGTGTGGTGAGTTTGGATATAGACGCCGTGAGAGTCTCTTCAGTGGCATCGGCTGGGGCTGCCGTGCCAAATATAGCTTGATATATTGTTCTTAAAGCTTCCATTATTTTCCTATTTAGTTGTCTTGTATCAATTGCTAAGTTCGCTAACTGTCCTCAGATCAGCGTGAGTAGTATCCGTTTCTACTCGGGGTGTCACTAACAGTTTCCCGTTTTTAGATCTTCTAAGGAGAGAAGGGACCATATTATATTGTGTAGGTGGTGAGTAAGCTCTATATGGAACCTGTTGATTGAGAGTGAGAGGTGGGTTGACAGAAAAAGGAAAAATGTTCGAGGGAGGTAGAAAATTTCTTTCAACGTTTGGGAAATTCCCATACGAAACACCGATGCCTTGGTTTAGATGGTTGTAATTAGCGCTGCCAGATGGTAGATAATTATGGTATGGGTTAATATTATTTGTTAACCCATACTGGGGTCGCAATAACAGAGCAGTTTTAAGGGCCACGTCCGTGAGTTTTTTCAGATCACTCTCGTTGGTTGTGAGCATGAACTGACGCAACGAAGGGTCAAAAAGACCCATTTTGAATACATTTATGACCGATGTTTCCAATTCGGAAACCAAAGCCACTGATTCGTTGGACTTGTATCGGGAAGCAATTATTTCCTTAGCCTTTGTTTGTAAATACAACAACCGTCGGCTGAAGGCTAGGATGTCTTCAGCTGGATGTTGTTGCGATTGTTTTATTTCAAACATTACGCTGTCTAAGGTATTAATAGACAAATATGCCGTTTTAATAACCGCTTCCAGCTGGCTAAAAGTCATTGGAGCATTCGTTCGCACTAGCTCGAATGCATCACCCACCAACTTCGTTGTGACCATAGATATAAAAATACCTTCACCTTCTGGTGCAATGCATTTAAGGCCTAGCTGGCAGGCATTTAAAAACTCATGTACTTTAGAACACAACTCCGGTGTTTTTTCTCCCGAAAACTGAGGTACCAATCGTGCCACTATCTTTGAAATATTTTCGAAACTCATTTTGGTTTCTCTATTTCTAAGCGGAGTGCTCGTTGACGGAACGTTAGGTATCTTTAGTGGTTCCGTAGTAATAATTGGTGTCTGTACTCCTCTGCTAATTGTTGATATTTTTGTTTTTGCTAATGATTTTAGTTTTGTTTTTTTAGAGTGCGTTTTTGTTTTCATGGAGTGATCAGTTTTAGGGGCACAGTTTATTGGTTTAAACTGACCCCCGGGCCGTTTCCCGATTGATCTTTCAGATAGTTTTTCTTTGAAAAACAATCGTCCTCCACGTGCCCCACCCTGGAACACCACTTGCATTTGCTTCTGGGCTTTTTATTCGTTGTCCGCATTGCTCGTATTTGTGAGTTGGGACAACTGTTTTTACTATGCCCATAGGCCTCGCAAGTGTCGCAGTATGGCGTATTTTTCCGCACACGACAGTCAACGTAGGTGTGGTTTTGTTTTCCACAGAATCCACATGTTGCTATTGGATTTATTTCCTTATTTGGCTGTCTCGAGCTGGGGTGGGGGGAGTCTTGAATACTATATTGTGTAGTTGGCGTGTTGAACTACGGAAAGGTACCCTGCATATTGTATCTCGGTCGGGTACGTTGTGGCGGTGCATCCATATATGTCTTTAAGTCTTTTGTGATCAAAAGCCATTGTCGGATGGCCATCAGGATGATAAATAAGACGGCTGCGACAAAAAGACACATGGTGGATATTTGTTGTGCTCTCTCCCATTTCCGTCTCCATATTAAATCGTCGTAATATCTGTGTACTTCTTTCCACGGGTATTGGAGCATCGGTGAATAGGATATAGTCGTCTCCGTTAACGATTGCATCGCCTTTGATGTTGAGTTCCGCCAATAGGGATATGAGGATATAATAGTTGATGAGGCTGTTTCCAAGGCTCGTGTCAACGTCTCCGGACATTCGAGTTCCCACGACGGTATAACGTTCGCCATTTCGGGATATAGCTCTGTTTCGTAAAGTTCTTTTACTGAGCTTGCGAAGTTCCGGGTCCTGTTGATAGCACCTTTGGTAGAAGCGATGGCTAAGCGCAAGACCTTCCTTGGTGTTGTGCGCATCAAACGAGACGTGGTCGCCCTCAGTGTAGAATTTATACTTTCTACAGAGTCTGTCAATTTTCCGGCCAATGTCATCGTAATTGCCTTTGCCGAAGTGGACGTCTTGTTTGAGGCTACGCTCAAGTGGCTTGATATATCTTCCATAAGCCAAGTTGAAAGTTGGGTGACGCGCTTGTATAAGCCTTGGAGGTTTGTACTTGCTTGCTGAAAACTTCTCGAGCTTTGTGAAAGGAGTGATGCAGCTCGAGATTTTGGCGCCGGACTTAATCTTTGTATAGACCTCGTTATAAAATCTTCGCTTATCGGGTCGGTCCATACTGTCAATATATTCCTGATAAGTCCACGGCCTAAGTCGCCGCTTGAATCTGCTAAGGATTTTGTCGTTGTTAAAAACGGTTGGGTCATACTCTGCCAGAATGTGGGGTTTATGTCTGTTGACATAACCGGCGATTGTGGTTGTTGCAGATTGGGGATAGAAGTAGAACCCATGCGGCTTATTGATGGAAGGATGATATGTGATGCTACGAAATAGGCGATTATGATCAGTAGTAATCGACTGGTCCACTTCCATGGGCAATTGGATTGGGCTGATGTAGATTGCGGGCCGTTGATGTTTAACGATAATCTGCCCAAGCTAATTGATGTGAAAGGGATGGTGAAAATCTTATTGGCAAACCTAAATGTTTTGCGCTCTGCATAGTCAATGCAATCATTGTATTTCATTATGTTGTGCAGGTCATAATCATACTGTGGCCTAATGTTGGCCAAATGCAAATTCATAATTCCATTCATGATCGCATGTTCCATTCTTGAGGACACTCGTTTGCGAGTTGATAAGTACTGCCTAATGATGGATGCGCAGTATTGGTTGTATGTTTCATCAACTCTCTTGCCTTCACACCTAACTTTGAGAAACGCATACCCGTCGTCAATCCCGGGTGGTGTGGTCTTGTCATCTACTACTGCAAGATGTTCTATTCGCTCAGCCCTCGCTCTCGTTCTTCTCAAGTCAATCTCTTCAATTGTTGCGTTTTGTGCATCGCCGGGCTGTCGGGCGAGCACTTCTTGCGCCTCACGTAGCGCCTTTAGTTGTGTGGTGAGTTTGGATATAGACGCCGTGAGAGTCTCTTCAGTGGCATCGGCTGGGGCTGCCGTGCCAAATATAGCTTGATATATTGTTCTTAAAGCTTCCATTATTTTCCTATTTAGTTGTCTTGTATCAATTGCTAAGTTCGCTAACTGTCCTCAGATCAGCGTGAGTAGTATCCGTTTCTACTCGGGGTGTCACTAACAGTTTCCCGTTTTTAGATCTTCTAAGGAGAGAAGGGACCATATTATATTGTGTAGGTGGTGAGTAAGCTCTATATGGAACCTGTTGATTGAGAGTGAGAGGTGGGTTGACAGAAAAAGGAAAAATGTTCGAGGGAGGTAGAAAATTTCTTTCAACGTTTGGGAAATTCCCATACGAAACACCGATGCCTTGGTTTAGATGGTTGTAATTAGCGCTGCCAGATGGTAGATAATTATGGTATGGGTTAATATTATTTGTTAACCCATACTGGGGTCGCAATAACAGAGCAGTTTTAAGGGCCACGTCCGTGAGTTTTTTCAGATCACTCTCGTTGGTTGTGAGCATGAACTGACGCAACGAAGGGTCAAAAAGACCCATTTTGAATACATTTATGACCGATGTTTCCAATTCGGAAACCAAAGCCACTGATTCGTTGGACTTGTATCGGGAAGCAATTATTTCCTTAGCCTTTGTTTGTAAATACAACAACCGTCGGCTGAAGGCTAGGATGTCTTCAGCTGGATGTTGTTGCGATTGTTTTATTTCAAACATTACGCTGTCTAAGGTATTAATAGACAAATATGCCGTTTTAATAACCGCTTCCAGCTGGCTAAAAGTCATTGGAGCATTCGTTCGCACTAGCTCGAATGCATCACCCACCAACTTCGTTGTGACCATAGATATAAAAATACCTTCACCTTCTGGTGCAATGCATTTAAGGCCTAGCTGGCAGGCATTTAAAAACTCATGTACTTTAGAACACAACTCCGGTGTTTTTTCTCCCGAAAACTGAGGTACCAATCGTGCCACTATCTTTGAAATATTTTCGAAACTCATTTTGGTTTCTCTATTTCTAAGCGGAGTGCTCGTTGACGGAACGTTAGGTATCTTTAGTGGTTCCGTAGTAATAATTGGTGTCTGTACTCCTCTGCTAATTGTTGATATTTTTGTTTTTGCTAATGGTGTGATAGGTGACGATATAGTGAGGGATGGCAATAATTCTTTTTGGCAACTAGGATTTGGAGAATATTTAATTTTTTCTCTTAAATCCTTTTGGGCGGATAAACTTTTATCTAGCTCGCTCACTAGTTCGTTTACCTGTTGGTCGGCTTCTTCTGCAGTTTTAAGTAACTGTTTTTCTGCCTCCTTTCGCAACTGTTCACTTTTTTCTAGCTGCTTTTTTAGAAGTGTGCCTTCCTTGGCGTGTCTTACTTGAAAATCGTGTACCGCTTTGATGTATTCTGTCAGAATCGCGTCTGTCGTTTCAACACGCGTGTTCTGACCCCACTGCGAACTTATATTTTGCCTCACCAGCTGGTAAACTTCAGGCTTTAAAATGCTCTTAAGTTCAAACAATAAGCAATCGTTGACTTCCTTTATTTGCCTTTTTTGCTCTTTTCTCTGGCTTTTTAAGTGTTCGTTTTCTTCTATTAGCTCGTTTAGTCTACTTTCGATATCACTTTCAGCCATTAACAATTTCAAGGTAGGTATACAAAACAAAAATATTCAAACTTTTCAGCGCGTTAGAATTATTATAGACATAATTTATACTGCCAACAAATAAACAAAACAAATAAAAATTTTAAAAGCTATACTTACCTGTTTCCTTTATTGCACGTTGGTCGTTGGTATCATTCACATATATTGTCTTTCTTTTTCCTTCTTTTTTTTTTTTCTCAAGTCTTTTCAATTATTACACACTGATTTGTTTTATTTTTTTTTTTTTTAATTGTCTTTTAATTATTACTTACTGATTTGTTTTTGTTTTGTATTTTTTCGTCTTTTCAATTCACTACACTCTCTATACCTATTATAGATATCTTAAAGACGATAGATTGTTTAGTTTAGTTGTTTGTATTTATTTTTTTGATTTTATAAACTATTATAAACTCATATGAGCAAGCTTAACCGTATTGTATTGTATTTTTTTTTATTCAATCGCGTATGATCGCTTATCGACTGCGCCAAATGTTAAGAGTAAACACGTCCGAACACTTTAACTTCATTCACAAGACTCACTAGTCAACCTCGA
Organism: Baccha elongata; assembly: GCA_951217065.1. Lineage (NCBI taxonomy): Eukaryota > Metazoa > Arthropoda > Insecta > Diptera > Syrphidae > Baccha > Baccha elongata. Next base: position 173,969,213 of record OX578272.1, read on the forward strand.
CATTCGTCAAGTTCCCAAGTTGGGTCATGCACTGTCAAATGCAGACTTAGCACTTCCCGGTTGTTTACCTCTTGTGCCAATTGCAAAGGTGAACAACATTGCTGTGTATGCTTTTGCATGGGACATCAATATAGTTTCGACACAGTGCAATGGCTTGAGTGAGTTCAACTCAGGTTGTGTCAAGTCATCCAAATGCAGGGCACAACAGTATTATCTGAAATCTCGGCCCATTCGCCAGTAGAGAACCTCACACCCTGTACCTGACAAAATCTCATCCTACAAGATCCGTTGAAGGATTGACTAGTGAGATGATTTGACCAGATCCTGCCACCTGGTATTAATTTATCACCAGGCAAATACTCTTCAAAATATATACGGCCAATTGAATCATCTACTAGTTTACAGGGATCTGCATCTGTACTTTCTCCTAATACCCACAAAATCGAGTCAAATATTGTGTCAGAATGGGTGTTGATCGCAGTTCCGTTAGGAAATATACCATCGAGGAAAGATCCTGTATATGGATCACGTATAACATTGTGCTCACTTACAACTACTAAGTTTTTTGTCTGGACCTGTGTTGTTCTCCAAGAGCAGATTTGGATAGGATAACCAAAAATGTCAACAATTCCTGATTTAAACTTTTTTACAGCATCTAAACAATCAGAAATTGAGATGGGAAGGTCACGCATTTGATGAGTTATCGTAGCTTGGAAAAAGGTATCTTCAGAACATATGGTATCTAAGGCAAGATGATGACATAAATAACCGCTAACCTGAGACACATCTCGCGGTTGTAATTGCTTGATGCGTACGTCAACTGAATAGGCCGTGACTGTTGGAATCTGGTGTAGTAAGTCCTGGGGACACTTTATCGTGTTTTTAGGTGTGACTCTCCAACTATTTGTAATCTTTATAGGATAACTGATATAATCTGGATTATACTCCTTACATAAATTTATTATAAAGAAAATACTCACCCAAAGTTGATAAAAGTTCTTCATGGTTTACTGATGTGTAGTCTGAGATTATACGATGGTTCATCCTCAGATAATACGGAGAACTGTTACTTTGGCACTCCTGATGCCGAAACGGAGCCTAAAATTGGCAGTTTCTAGGGCAGATAAGCTGTCATCACGTATTGCCATCAGGAATGTGGCGGTGTTGTTTACTGGTTTCTCAGCTTTAATGACTGTCCAGTCATGCATTGGAACTTGCGGGTTTAAGCGTTGTAGACCCCTTATAAGCTGTTCGCTACTGGGTTTAATGCTCATGACCGGTAGCCATATGCGAGCTTTGGTTTGAGTAGGGATGTCCCTGGCTGGGATAAGTTTGAGCTTCAAACCTTCCCAATTGCAGCATATTTTGTCTATGCACGAGCCAAGGAAATCCCTGGAGAACCCATCGTCGCTTTTGATCACTCTGTGGCCTCTGAGCACCTCATCAGAGTCAAAGCTGGGGTAGGGGCCTACACTATTTGTTAGAGAGTAATTGAAAACCATCTCAGAAAGTTTAGCTTCGATAGAGTTCCATGCTGCCTGCAACGCTTTGCTGCTTTTGGAGAGCTCATCTACCAACGCAACCTGAAGGTCGTCACGGACTACTTCGCTGACTGTGCGTGTGGGTGGCGCTGCTTTCTGTGGTGGTATTGGTTTTGCCGGTTTAAGAAAAGGCGGACGATTGGGTCCACGTCCAAAAGGCTTACTTTTTTTCGGGGCCTGGGCAGACAATTTGTCTTGTGACCTATTTCTTTTTGTGGGATTGTTACGTTGAAAACTCTTGTAATCGTCAACAATTTTCTGAAAAATGGTTCTGTCGTGGATATTTTTGTCACTCAAGGTTCCGGCTTTCTCATTCTTATCAATCTTGCTAAGGATAAAAATAGCCCTCTTGAACCTTTTGTGACTACCATCTGTGGAATAGGTGTTTGTATTCGGTTTAGGTAGAACAGATGCACTATGACTGGTGCTAACTGAACTACCTGAAGGTTTTGGTGGGACAGGTGTACTATGGTTGGTACTACCTGAGCTACCTGACGGTGTAAGAAATAAAGGAAGGTTTTAAACATATAGGTTAAAAATTGACCTAAATACTTCCTTAACATATAAACAATAAAAAATTAAATACAAAAAGCAATAATTTGTTGTTTTGTCATGAGTTAAAATACAAGAAAAATGATAATAATAATGATGAAAGATTATTTTGAAACATCGGATAAAAGGAAAGTGGTAAACTTTTCGTGCATCCATCGTCCTACTGACCCTTCCCTCCATTCTGAAAGATTGCCTAAAGCTTGATCTATTTTACCGATTTCATAAGCATTGAATTTATAATCTCGGTCCTTAAAAAACGCAAGCCATGCTTCTGGTCCTTCCGGTTTGACTGTAGTTGATTCTATCCCAGCTAATATTGTGGCTCCGTTCCTCTCTTCCTTTCTAGCTTCCTTTGCTTTTACTTTCTCATTTGCCACTTTGGACCGGAATATAGGTCTTAGTTGGACCAGGAAGAGGTGAGCAAAAAACAAAATGGCAGCATTTACTGCTATCGAAGTGATACTTCCGGGATCCAGGGCAACGGCGTTGAATGATCGGGTATTTTGCATCAACACTCCAAACATATGCACGAGCGTATGTACGGACGGGTTACTTGCAGCTGAATACGGACTTCTTTGAGAAAGCTTTAGTGGCATCATATACGGAAAATACGAGTATTTATCCGAAACTTCTTCCTCACTCCTAAGAACTATCATCTGCCTCACTTCTTTCCTTAAGACAGGAGCAAAAATCCACTCAATGGAATCTGAGACAAACTCTAGTCCTAAGAGTTTTTTTAGGTGGTTCAGGTCAGCATATCCAGAGCAACCCAGAAATCTAAGTATAACGGTTCCCACCCTGACACAGGCAAAGGGACTTCTAGTGAATCGATGCAAAAACATGTCAAGTATCGCTATCATTTTCTCAAAAGCGTGACAATCGATTATCTTCTGTCTGATTCCATAGAAATCCTCAATAGATCCTGACAAAGTTGTAGGGGTCAATGGTGAAAGAACTGAATTGATTTTGTTTTGGATAGCGGTTAGTTGAAGTTCATGAGTTTTCCCAATTCTATAAAGACCCGCCAAAATTGTGCATAAGTAAACATCGGAATTTTGATCATTTGGTATGTTTAGTGGATTTGTAACTTGTGGCATTTTTATCGATGCTCCTCGAGTTATACAGAGATAACTGTTAGGAGTTACCTCTCCAATTTCAAGTGTTTGGTTGTAGCTGGACCATTTTTCTGTTAGATTCTCGGTCATCGTTTCGAAGACCATGTGCAAATATTGGACTGTTAAAATAGGTGGCAAATTGTCCCCCATTAAAAAGCTGTAGATTGCCGATCTCATATTAGATAGTCCAGCCACCTCATAACTAGGGACCTCAACCTTTGGTTTGGAATCATTTGTTGCAAAACAGTCACCCAGATATTCAACTGGGTCTTCAGTCACTAACTCTTTCACATTAAACTCAGTCCCGTCCAAAACATCTACCATAGTTTTAGCCATCTCAATGAAACAATAAATACGTTTTGCAAATTAATACACGATGATTTCCTGTTAAGGCAGTTCCGTAGCACTGGAGCTACCAACTACCTACAACCGTCTCCTGGTTAGATGCCAACAGTTCATGGAGCACGAAAATCAATCCCAAAAACCACTCGATCCATTCTCCCTATGTGAGATATCAGATTGAACATGTCCACCAGTATTCTGTAAGGTTGATCTACTTCTTCTAGATCTATAGATGTATCGTTTCAAGAATTTAGATAAGAAATCAACAAATATAAACAATATACAACCTTTTGTCAAGATATCCCATCCAGATGGAAATAGGTTGACGAAAGAATCTCTGATACTTGATGTAATCGAACTTAATTCTTTTATCGTACTGGAATTGATAGCCGGGGTATAGGTGAGAAAGTCGGATATTTTTAATTTGTCTTTCAGTATAATTTGGTGTGGATGTTGAACGAAATGAATTAAATGATCAGTGTGAACAGAATCCTGATGAAGGCTCAACTGGTGCCACTCGGTTGGAAATATTAATTCTTCATTAACTTTAGAGATTCCATTGATCCCACATGTGATGTTGGTGTGGGTTTCCCAATCTGTCAGATAAATCCATTTGCATGTTGACTCTACACCTACAAGGTTTTTGGTGATATTATTAGATGTCAATTTCTTTACATATTCATAGACACCACTAGTGGAGTATAGTGTGTTGTTTCTTATTTTGTATACCATTCCCAATCCTGGTGTGTGACGGTGTAAAAAAGATAAATCATAGTTAGACATCTTCTGTGTTGCCTCCCACCTGGATAATATATTCCGACATTGTATAAATTGCATTCGGGCGTTAATCATATCAATATTAGAATCTAAAGCAGAGTATAGGTTTGGAACCCCAACTTCCGTATTGGGAATACAGGGGGGTAATTCCTTGATCATAGTAGTCACTGCATAATCTTGTATAGTATTATCTAAAATCTCGGCCCATTCGCCAGTAGAGAACCTCACACCCTGTACCTGACAAAATCTCATCCTACAAGATCCGTTGAAGGATTGACTAGTGAGATGATTTGACCAGATCCTGCCACCTGGTATTAATTTATCACCAGGCAAATACTCTTCAAAATATATACGGCCAATTGAATCATCTACTAGTTTACAGGGATCTGCATCTGTACTTTCTCCTAATACCCACAAAATCGAGTCAAATATTGTGTCAGAATGGGTGTTGATCGCAGTTCCGTTAGGAAATGTACCATCGAGGAAAGATCCTGTATATGGATCACGTATAACATTGTGCTCACTTACAACTACTAAGTTTTTTGTCTGGACCGGACCTGTGTTGTTCTCCAAGAGCAGATTTGGATAGGATAACCAAAAATGTCAACAATTCCTGATTTAAACTTTTTTACAGCATCTAAACAATCAGAAATTGAGATGGGAAGGTTACGCATTTGATGAGTTATCGTAGCTTGGAAAAAGGTATCTTCAGAACATATGGTATCTAAGGCAAGATGATGACATAAATAACCGCTAACCTGAGACACATCTCGCGGTTGTAATTGCTTGATGCGTACGTCAACTGAATAGGCCGTGACTGTTGGAATCTGGTGTAGTAAGTCCTGGGGACACTTTATCGTGTTTTTTGGTGTGACTCTCCAACTATTTGTAATCTTTATAGGATAACTGATATAATCTGAATTATACTTCTTACATAAATTTATTATAAAGAAAATACTCACCCAAAGTTGATAAAAGTTCTTCATGGTTTACTGATGTGTAGTCTGAGATTATACGATGGTTCATCCTCAGATAATACGGAGAACTGTTACTTTGGCACTCCTGATGCCGAAACGGAGCCTAAAATTGGCAGTTTCTAGGGCAGATAAGCTGTCATCACGTATTGCCATCAGGAATGTGGCGGTGTTGTTTACTGGTTCCTCAGCTTTAATGACTGTCCAGTCATGCATTGGAACTTGCGGGTTTAAGCGTTGTAGACCCCTTATAAGCTGTTCGCTACTGGGTTTAATGCTCATGACCGGTAGCCATATGCGAGCTTTGGTTTGAGTAGGGATGTCCCTGGCTGGGATAAGTTTGAGCTTCAAACCTTCCCAATTGCAGCATATTTTGTCTATGCACGAGCCAAGGAAATCCCTAGAGAACCCATCGTCGCATTTGATCACTCTGTGGCCTCTGAGCACCTCATCAGAGTCAAAGCTGGGGTAGGGGCCTACACTATTTGTTAGAGAGTAATTGAAAACCATCTCAGAAAGTTTAGCTTCGATAGAGTTCCATGCTGCCTGCAACGCTTTGCTGCTTTTGGAGAGCTCATCTACCAACGCAACCTGAAGGTCGTCACGGACTACTTCGCTGACTGTGCGTGTGGGTGGCGCTGCTTTCTGTGGTGGTATTGGTTTTGCCGGTTTAAGAAAAGGCGGACGATTGGGTCCACGTCCAAAAGGCTTACTTTTTTTCGGGGCCTGGGCAGACAATTTGTCTTGTGACCTATTTCTTTTTGTGGGATTGTTACGTTGAAAACTCTTGTAATCGTCAACAATTTTCTGAAAAATGGTTCTGTCGTGGATATTTTTGTCACTCAAGGTTCCGGCTTTCTCATTCTTATCAATCTTGCTAAGGATAAAAATAGCCCTCTTGAACCTTTTGTGACTACCATCTGTGGAATAGGTGTTTGTATTCGGTTTAGGTAGAACAGATGCACTATGACTGGTGCTAACTGAACTACCTGAAGGTTTTGGTGGGACAGGTGTACTATGGTTGGTACTACCTGAGCTACCTGACGGTGTAAGAAATAAAGGAAGGTTTTAAACATATAGGTTAAAAATTGACCTAAATACTTCCTTAACATATAAACAATAAAAAATTAAGAACAAATGTTTGAAAATACAAAAAGCAATAATTTGTTGTTTTGTCATGAGTTAAAATACAAGAAAAATGATAATAATAATGATGAAAGATTATTTTGAAACATCGGATAAAAGGAAAGTGGTAAACTTTTCGTGCATCCATCTTCCTACTGACCCTTCCCTCCATTCTGAAAGATTGCCTAAAGCTTGATCTATTTTACCGATTTCATAAGCATTGAATTTATAATCTCGGTCCTTAAAAAACGCAAGCCATGCTTCTGGTCCTTCCGGTTTGACTGTAGTTGATTCTATCCCAGCTAATATTGTGGCTCCGTTCCTCTCTTCCTTTCTAGCTTCCTTTGCTTTTACTTTCTCATTTGCCACTTTGGACCGGAATATAGGTCTTAGTTGGACCAGGTAGAGGTGAGCAAAAAACAAAATGGCAGCATTTACTGCTATCGAAGTGATACTTCCGGGATCCAGGGCAACGGCGTTGAATGATCGGGTATTTTGCATCAACACTCCAAACATATGCACGAGCGTATGTACGGACGGGTTACTTGCAGCTGAATACGGACTTCTTTGAGAAAGCTTTAGTGGCATCATATACGGAAAATACGAGTATTTATCCGAAACTTCTTCCTCACTCCTAAGAACTATCATCTGCCTCACTTCTTTCCTTAAGACAGGAGCAAAAATCCACTCAATGGAATCTGAGACAAACTCTAGTCCTAAGAGTTTTTTTAGGTGGTTCAGGTCAGCATATCCAGAGCAACCCAGAAATCTAAGTATAACGGTTCCCACCCTGACACAGGCAAAGGGACTTCTAGTGAATCGATGCAAAAACATGTCAAGTATCGCTATCATTTTCTCAAAAGCGTGACAATCGATTATCTTCTGTCTGATTCCATAGAAATCCTCAATAGATCCTGACAAAGTTGTAGGGGTCAATGGTGAAAGAACTGAATTGATTTTGTTTTGGATAGCGGTTAGTTGAAGTTCATGAGTTTTCCCAATTCTATAAAGACCCGCCAAAATTGTGCATAAGTAAACATCGGAATTTTGATCATTTGGTATGTTTAGTGGATTTGTAACTTGTGGCATTTTTATCGATGCTCCTCGAGTTATACAGAGATAACTGTTAGGAGTTACCTCTCCAATTTCAAGTGTTTGGTTGTAGCTGGACCATTTTTCTGTTAGATTCTCGGTCATCGTTTCGAAGACCATGTGCAAATATTGGACTGTTAAAATAGGTGGCAAATTGTCCCCCATTAAAAAGCTGTAGATTGCCGATCTCATATTAGATAGTCCAGCCACCTCATAACTAGGGACCTCAACCTTTGGTTTGGAATCATTTGTTGCAAAACAGTCACCCAGATATTCAACTGGGTCTTCAGTCACTAACTCTTTCACATTAAACTCAGTCCCGTCCAAAACATCTACCATAGTTTTAGCCATCTCAATGAAACAATAAATACGTTTTGCAAATTAATACACGATGATTTCCTGTTAACGCAGTTCCGTAGCACTGGAGCTACCAGCTACCTACAACCGTCTCCTGGCTAGATGCCAACAGTTCATGGAGCACGAAAGTCAATCCCAAAAACCACTCGATCCATTCTCCCTATGTGAGATATCAGATTGAACATGTCCATCAGTATTCTGTAAGGTTGATCTACTTCTTCTAGATCTATAGATGTATCGTTTCAAGAATTTAGATAAGAAATCAACAAATATCAAAAATATACAACCTTTTGTCAAGATATCCCATCCAGATGGAAATAGGTTGACGAAAGAATCTCTGATACTTGATGTAATCGAACTTAATTCTTTTATCGTACTGGAATTGATAGCCGGGGTATAGGTGAGAAAGTCGGATATTTTTAATTTGTCTTTCAGTATAATTTGGTGTGGATGTTGAACGAAATGAATTAAATGATCAGTGTGAACAGAATCCGGATGAACGCTCAACTGGTGCCACTCGGTTGGAAATATTAATTCTTCATTAACTTTAGAGATTCCATTGATCCCACATGTGATGTTGGTGTGGGTTTCCCAATCTGTCAGATAAATCCATTTGCCTGTTGACTCTACACCTACAAGGTTTTTGGTGATATTATTAGATGTCAATTTCTTTACATATTCATAGACACCACTAGTGGAGTATAGTGTGTTGTTTCTTATTTTGTATACCATTCCCAATCCTGGTGTGTGACGGTGTAAAAAAGATAAATCATAGTTAGACATCTTCTGTGTTGCCTCCCACCTGGATAATATATTCCGACATTGTATAAATTGCATTCGGGATTTATCTGAAATCTCGGCCCATTCGCCAGTAGAGAACCTCACACCCTGTACCTGACAAAATCTCATCCTACCAGATCCGTTGAAGGATTGACTAGTGAGATGATTTGACCAGATCCTGCCACCTGGTATTAATTTATCACCAGGCAAATACTCTTCAAAATATATACGGCCAATTGAATCATCTACTAGTTTACAGGGATCTGCATCTGTACTTTCTCCTAATACCCACAAAATCGAGTCAAATATTGTGTCAGAATGGGTGTTGATCGCAGATCCGTTAGGAAATATACCATCGAGGAAAGATCCTGTATATGGATCACGTATAACATTGTGCTCACTTACAACTACTAAGTTTTTTGTCTGGACCTGTGTTGTTCTCCAAGAGCAGATTTGGATAGGATAACCAAAAATGTCAACAATTCCTGATTTGAACTTTTTTACAGCATCTAAACAATCAGAAATTGAGATGGGAAGGTCACGCATTTGATGAGTTATCGTAGCTTGGAAAAAGGTATCTTCAGAACATATGGTATCTAAGGCAAGATGATGAAATAGATAACCGCTAACCTGAGACACATCTCGCGGTTGTAATTGCTTGATGCGTACGTCAACTGAATAGGCCGTGACTGTTGGAATCTGGTGTAGTAAGTCCTGGGGACACTTTATCGTGTTTTTTGGTGTGACTCTCCAACTATTTGTAATCTTTATAGGATAACTGATATAATCTGAATTATACTTCTTACATAAATTTATTATAAAGAAAATACTCACCCAAAGTTGATAAAAGTTCTTCATGGTTTACTGATGTGTAGTCTGAGATTATACGATGGTTCATCCTCAGATAATACGGAGAACTGTTACTTTGGCACTCCTGATGCCGAAACGGAGCCTAAAATTGGCAGTTTCTAGGGCAGATAAGCTGTCATCACGTATTGCCATCAGGAATGTGGCGGTGTTGTTTACTGGTTCCTCAGCTTTAATGACTGTCCAGTCATGCATTGGAACTTGCGGGTTTAAGCGTTGTAGACCCCTTATAAGCTGTTCGCTACTGGGTTTAATGCTCATGACCGGTAGCCATATGCGAGCTTTGGTTTGAGTAGGGATGTCCCTGGCTGGGATAAGTTTGAGCTTCAAACCTTCCCAATTGCAGCATATGTTGTCTATGCACGAGCCAAGGAAATCCCTAGAGAACCCATCTTCGCATTTGATCACTCTGTGGCCTCTGAGCACCTCATCAGAGTCAAAGCTGGGGTAGGGGCCTACACTTTTTGTTAGAGAGTAATTGAAAACCATCTCAGAAAGTTTAGCTTCGATAGAGTTCCATGCTGCCTGCAACGCTTTGCTGCTTTTGGAGAGCTCATCTACCAACGCAACCTGAAGGTCGTCACGGACTACTTCGCTGACTGTGCGTGTGGGTGGCGCTGCTTTCTGTGGTGGTATTGGTTTTGCCGGTTTAAGAAAAGGCGGACGATTGGGTCCACGTCCAAAAGGCTTACTTTTTTTCGGGGCCTGGGCAGACAATTTGTCTTGTGACCTATTTCTTTTTGTGGGATTGTTACGTTGAAAACTCTTGTAATCGTCAACAATTTTCTGAAAAATGGTTCTGTCGTGGATATTTTTGTCACTCAAGGTTCCGGCTTTCTCATTCTTATCAATCTTGCTAAGGATAAAAATAGCCCTCTTGAACCTTTTGTGACTACCATCTGTGGAATAGGTGTTTGTATTCGGTTTAGGTAGAACAGATGCACTATGACTGGTGCTAACTGAACTACCTGAAGGTTTTGGTGGGACAGGTGTACTATGGTTGGTACTACCTGAGCTACCTGACGGTGTAAGAAATAAAGGAAGGTTTTAAACATATAGGTTAAAAATTGACCTAAATACTTCCTTAACATATAAACAATAAAAAATTAAGAACAAATGTTTGAAAATACAAAAAGCAATAATTTGTTGTTTTGTCATGAGTTAAAATACAAGAAAAATGATAATAATAATGATGAAAGATTATTTTGAAACATCGGATAAAAGGAAAGTGGTAAACTTTTCGTGCATCCATCTTCCTACTGACCCTTCCCTCCATTCTGAAAGATTGCCTAAAGCTTGATCTATTTTACCGATTTCATAAGCATTGAATTTATAATCTCGGTCCTTAAAAAACGCAAGCCATGCTTCTGGTCCTTCCGGTTTGACTGTAGTTGATTCTATCCCAGCTAATATTGTGGCTCCGTTCCTCTCTTCCTTTCTAGCTTCCTTTGCTTTTACTTTCTCATTTGCCACTTTGGACCGGAATATAGGTCTTAGTTGGACCAGGTAGAGGTGAGCAAAAAACAAAATGGCAGCATTTACTGCTATCGAAGTGATACTTCCGGGATCCAGGGCAACGGCGTTGAATGATCGGGTATTTTGCATCAACACTCCAAACATATGCACGAGCGTATGTACGGACGGGTTACTTGCAGCTGAATACGGACTTCTTTGAGAAAGCTTTAGTGGCATCATATACGGAAAATACGAGTATTTATCCGAAACTTCTTCCTCACTCCTAAGAACTATCATCTGCCTCACTTCTTTCCTTAAGACAGGAGCAAAAATCCACTCAATGGAATCTGAGACAAACTCTAGTCCTAAGAGTTTTTTTAGGTGGTTCAGGTCAGCATATCCAGAGCAACCCAGAAATCTAAGTATAACGGTTCCCACCCTGACACAGGCAAAGGGACTTCTAGTGAATCGATGCAAAAACATGTCAAGTATCGCTATCATTTTCTCAAAAGCGTGACAATCGATTATCTTCTGTCTGATTCCATAGAAATCCTCAATAGATCCTGACAAAGTTGTAGGGGTCAATGGTGAAAGAACTGAATTGATTTTGTTTTGGATAGCGGTTAGTTGAAGTTCATGAGTTTTCCCAATTCTATAAAGACCCGCCAAAATTGTGCATAAGTAAACATCGGAATTTTGATCATTTGGTATGTTTAGTGGATTTGTAACTTGTGGCATTTTTATCGATGCTCCTCGAGTTATACAGAGATAACTGTTAGGAGTTACCTCTCCAATTTCAAGTGTTTGGTTGTAGCTGGACCATTTTTCTGTTAGATTCTCGGTCATCGTTTCGAAGACCATGTGCAAATATTGGACTGTTAAAATAGGTGGCAAATTGTCCCCCATTAAAAAGCTGTAGATTGCCGATCTCATATTAGATAGTCCAGCCACCTCATAACTAGGGACCTCAACCTTTGGTTTGGAATCATTTGTTGCAAAACAGTCACCCAGATATTCAACTGGGTCTTCAGTCACTAACTCTTTCACATTAAACTCAGTCCCGTCCAAAACATCTACCATAGTTTTAGCCATCTCAATGAAACAATAAATACGTTTTGCAAATTAATACACGATGATTTCCTGTTAACGCAGTTCCGTAGCACTGGAGCTACCAGCTACCTACAACCGTCTCCTGGCTAGATGCCAACAGTTCATGGAGCACGAAAGTCAATCCCAAAAACCACTCGATCCATTCTCCCTATGTGAGATATCAGATTGAACATGTCCATCAGTATTCTGTAAGGTTGATCTACTTCTTCTAGATCTATAGATGTATCGTTTCAAGAATTTAGATAAGAAATCAACAAATATCAAAAATATACAACCTTTTGTCAAGATATCCCATCCAGATGGAAATAGGTTGACGAAAGAATCTCTGATACTTGATGTAATCGAACTTAATTCTTTTATCGTACTGGAATTGATAGCCGGGGTATAGGTGAGAAAGTCGGATATTTTTAATTTGTCTTTCAGTATAATTTGGTGTGGATGTTGAACGAAATGAATTAAATGATCAGTGTGAACAGAATCCTGATGAACGCTCAACTGGTGCCACTCGGTTGGAAATATTAATTCTTCATTAACTTTAGAGATTCCATTGATCCCACATGTGATGTTGGTGTGGGTTTCCCAATCTGTCAGATAAATCCATTTGCCTGTTGACTCTACACCTACAAGGTTTTTGGTGATATTATTAGATGTCAATTTCTTTACATATTCATAGACACCACTAGTGGAGTATAGTGTGTTGTTTCTTATTTTGTATACCATTCCCAATCCTGGTGTGTGACGGTGTAAAAAAGATAAATCATAGTTAGACATCTTCTGTGTTGCCTCCCACCTGGATAATATATTCCGACATTGTATAAATTGCATTCGGGATTTATCTGAAATCTCGGCCCATTCGCCAGTAGAGAACCTCACACCCTGTACCTGACAAAATCTCATCCTACCAGATCCGTTGAAGGATTGACTAGTGAGATGATTTGACCAGATCCTGCCACCTGGTATTAATTTATCACCAGGCAAATACTCTTCAAAATATATACGGCCAATTGAATCATCTACTAGTTTACAGGGATCTGCATCTGTACTTTCTCCTAATACCCACAAAATCGAGTCAAATATTGTGTCAGAATGGGTGTTGATCGCAGTTCCGTTAGGAAATATACCATCGAGGAAAGATCCTGTATATGGATCACGTATAACATTGTGCTCACTTACAACTACTAAGTTTTTTGTCTGGACCTGTGTTGTTCTCCAAGAGCAGATTTGGATAGGATAACCAAAAATGTCAACAATTCCTGATTTGAACTTTTTTACAGCATCTAAACAATCAGAAATTGAGATGGGAAGGTCACGCATTTGATGAGTTATCGTAGCTTGGAAAAAGGTATCTTCAGAACATATGGTATCTAAGGCAAGATGATGAAATAGATAACCGCTAACCTGAGACACATCTCGCGGTTGTAATTGCTTGATGCGTACGTCAACTGAATAGGCCGTGACTGTTGGAATCTGGTGTAGTAAGTCCTGGGGACACTTTATCGTGTTTTTTGGTGTGACTCTCCAACTATTTGTAATCTTTATAGGATAACTGATATAATCTGAATTATACTTCTTACATAAATTTATTATAAAGAAAATACTCACCCAAAGTTGATAAAAGTTCTTCATGGTTTACTGATGTGTAGTCTGAGATTATACGATGGTTCATCCTCAGATAATACGGAGAACTGTTACTTTGGCACTCCTGATGCCGAAACGGAGCCTAAAATTGGCAGTTTCTAGGGCAGATAAGCTGTCATCACGTATTGCCATCAGGAATGTGGCGGTGTTGTTTACTGGTTCCTCAGCTTTAATGACTGTCCAGTCATGCATTGGAACTTGCGGGTTTAAGCGTTGTAGACCCCTTATAAGCTGTTCGCTACTGGGTTTAATGCTCATGACCGGTAGCCATATGCGAGCTTTGGTTTGAGTAGGGATGTCCCTGGCTGGGATAAGTTTGAGCTTCAAACCTTCCCAATTGCAGCATATGTTGTCTATGCACGAGCCAAGGAAATCCCTAGAGAACCCATCTTCGCATTTGATCACTCTGTGGCCTCTGAGCACCTCATCAGAGTCAAAGCTGGGGTAGGGGCCTACACTTTTTGTTAGAGAGTAATTGAAAACCATCTCAGAAAGTTTAGCTTCGATAGAGTTCCATGCTGCCTGCAACGCTTTGCTGCTTTTGGAGAGCTCATCTACCAACGCAACCTGAAGGTCGTCACGGACTACTTCGCTGACTGTGCGTGTGGGTGGCGCTGCTTTCTGTGGTGGTATTGGTTTTGCCGGTTTAAGAAAAGGCGGACGATTGGGTCCACGTCCAAAAGGCTTACTTTTTTTCGGGGCCTGGGCAGACAATTTGTCTTGTGACCTATTTCTTTTTGTGGGATTGTTACGTTGAAAACTCTTGTAATCGTCAACAATTTTCTGAAAAATGGTTCTGTCGTGGATATTTTTGTCACTCAAGGTTCCGGCTTTCTCATTCTTATCAATCTTGCTAAGGATAAAAATAGCCCTCTTGAACCTTTTGTGACTACCATCTGTGGAATAGGTGTTTGTATTCGGTTTAGGTAGAACAGATGCACTATGACTGGTGCTAACTGAACTACCTGAAGGTTTTGGTGGGACAGGTGTACTATGGTTGGTACTACCTGAGCTACCTGACGGTGTAAGAAATAAAGGAAGGTTTTAAACATATAGGTTAAAAATTGACCTAAATACTTCCTTAACATATAAACAATAAAAAATTAAGAACAAATGTTTGAAAATACAAAAAGCAATAATTTGTTGTTTTGTCATGAGTTAAAATACAAGAAAAATGATAATAATAATGATGAAAGATTATTTTAAGGAAAGTGGTAAACTTTTCGTGCATCCATCTTCCTACTGACCCTTCCCTCCATTCTGAAAGATTGCCTAAAGCTTGATCTATTTTACCGATTTCATAAGCATTGAATTTATAATCTCGGTCCTTAAAAAACGCAAGCCATGCTTCTGGTCCTTCCGGTTTGACTGTAGTTGATTCTATCCCAGCTAATATTGTGGCTCCGTTCCTCTCTTCCTTTCTAGCTTCCTTTGCTTTTACTTTCTCATTTGCCACTTTGGACCGGAATATAGGTCTTAGTTGGACCAGGTGGAGGTGAGCAAAAAACAAAATGGCAGCATTTACTGCTATCGAAGTGATACTTCCAGGATCCAGGGCAACGGCGTTGAATGATCGGGTATTTTGCATCAACACTCCAAACATATGCACGAGCGTATGTACGGACGGGTTACTCGCAGCTGAATACGGACTTCTTTGAGAAAGCTTTAGTGGCATCATATACGGAAAATACGAGTATTTATCCAAAACTTCTTCCTCACTCCTAAGAACTATCATCTGCCTCACTTCTTTCCTTAAGACAGGAGCAAAAATCCACTCAATGGAATCTGAGACAAACTCTAGTCCTAAGAGTTTTTTTAGGTGGTTCAGGTCAGCATATCCAGAGCAACCCAGAAATCTAAGTATAACGGTTCCCACCCTGACACAGGCAAAGGGACTTCTAGTGAATCGATGCAAAAACATGTCAAGTATCGCTATCATTTTCTCAAAAGCGTGACAATCGATTATCTTCTGTCTGATTCCATAGAAATCCTCAATAGATCCTGACAAAGTTGTAGGGGTCAATGGTGAAAGAACTGAATTGATTTTGTTTTGGATAGCGGTTAGTTGAAGTTCATGAGTTTTCCCAATTCTTCCGTTTAACTTCATCCATGGTCTCATTTTTTCCACCCTTGACCACCAACGACCATGTCTCAGCCGGTTTGACAGGTTCAACAACAGGCTGCGAAACTTGCGTCTTACCTACCAAACCGCCAGAGACAGCAGCCGAAAGGTCGATCTGAGCAAACGAAGGTCGCTCAGCCACATTAATCCCTACAGGGACACCCAAGGACTTGGCAGGTCCACTCGACCCAACAGTTCCCCGGAGTGCCACTGCAGGCTTCTTGGACGAAGGAAGCGAAGAACCACCCTCCAGACGCCGCCCCCTTAGCCTTTTATTCACCCCACTCAACCCCAATATTATTTCCTCATATTTTGAGGAAATCTCAACTACCTTGCTGCCAACATCAGGATAGCAAGAAATAAGGTTCACCATAGCAACCTTGATCTTCGTGCACCTTGCCATGACATTAGCCAGAGTCAGAGTTTCCTCCAAGCTCTCACCAACGCCAGACAAGGTGACGGAGTCACCTTTGGTAGCTACAGCAGCCGCCCTCCTACCTGATGGCTTCCCACCAGTGCCCTTAGCAGCAGCCGCCCCTGCAGAAGCAGTAGCCCCAGCCACAGTACCCTTCGGCGAAGTAACCCCAGTTCCAACCCGAGATTTCTTCTCCTCAGAGGCACCAGGCAAAGGCACCACTTCCGCACTCAGCGCTGCAGCTACTTCAGGTTCACCTGAAGGAAGCACCAAACTTCCAATCTGTTCCGAAGAAGAAGGAACAGCCTCAATAATCAATTTCTTGACCACCAAGGAATCAGAAGCTGACGAGTCTGCCTTAGCAACCTCCCCAACCATCCTCTTCCTTGATGGCTTTCCAGCAGCAGCATCGTCAGTCTCCATAGCAGAACATTCTACTACAGAGGCTTCAGATGAAGCAAGCTCAGAACTCGCTTCAGACGGCTCCACCTTCTTCCCCTTCTTACCCTTCTTTACTTTCTTCTTCCTAGGGTTGGCAGCATCAACCGTAGGCTTAGCTTCTTTCTTCAAAAAACTGGCCTTATCAAAAGCCAAAGGCTTCTTAAAACCCTTACTGGTCTCTACCTCGCTCTCGTAATCCGAGGAGAGACCAATAAAATTCCGGGAGGTACTACTCCCACCACTCATCTTTAATGACCTCGAAGAGGTCGAAAAACAAATTATTATTAAAAAGCGAAAATTATTTTAAAAAAGTGGCAACCACGAAATAAAAATAATTTTGCCTCAGTTGGCAACAATGTTTTTTTTTTCAAAAAATTTTCAAAATTTTTCAACAATTTTGCCTCAGTTGGCAACCGTGTTTTTCGAATTTCACCACAGGTGGCAACCACTCGAAAAACAAAATCGGCTGATCCAACCGACCAATAAGAACTAAGTAAACAACAAACAATGTCAACAAAAATAAGTATTGCAGTAAATTGAATGAAAAAATAATAAATCGGTAAATTATAAACAAAATCAAGTTAAATTGAATCAAATCAAAAAAACAAAATCAAAAATGAAGGAAAAATTTAAATGAAAAGAAAAAAAAAGAATTTAATATATTAATATATTAATAACAAAAAACACTTACGTGTTTTCTGTGCAGTGAATTATCACCACACCTAGCAAAAGAGTCCAATAAAAAATCCAAATCGTAAAATCAAAAACAACCGTACCTAATCAAATCACTATCAATAATCAAAAAACAATTTCCAAATCAAAATCAAAAAATACTGTCCAAATCAAAACCGAGTCAATACCGAGTCAAATCAAATTTAATAAAACGAATAATCGCGAGCTCAAAAAAACACAACCGTTCACTACAATAGCTACTTTAGAAGTGAGTACAATGTGCATTCATCTATTGTATCTATGTGTGATGGCTATTTTAGGGTTTTTATGTTTTCCAGATGTCGTTGGCCACTTTCTCTTTCTTATCTCGCCGTGTGACATATTCTCTGGAAAATTCCCAAGTTGAGTGGAATTAACTCCACGCAACAAATTATTAGTTTAAATTCACCTTATTTTCAAGTGTTAATTATTAGTTTTAATTCACTTTCTTTTTATATAAATATATGTGTAATCACTTTTATTATTATATATGTATGTATTTACTTAAAATCAATAAAATGTAATCAAATTTCACCGAGTTGTTTTGTTTGTTTTTATTCACTAATACAATACAGAATTTTAATTGAAAAGTGACAAAAATTGAAAGTGGGTACAGTAAATAATTAATTTGGAAAGAGCAATAAATCTTGCAAATTAAAATTGATTCAAAGCAATCAAATTTTCTACAATTAAAATTATTCTGCTTAATTTTATACACGTTCAATTTTTGTAAAAACCTCTTTTGACGTATCGTCTTTTTTGGAAGCCACTTTGTCAGGACAGGGAATTAGGTATCGGATATCCCTATAAAAACAGTGGGTGGCACGTTTGCTCGGCAACTGCTCGTCGGATGGGTCGGGTACTTGCTGTAGAACCCTGAACAAATTAATAAAAAAAAAAAATCGTGCCAAAAAAGGTTTTATTTTTTTCTTTAAACTGTCACACTGTCGCTACCACATTTTATTTTCATCTCACTTCATCAAAAAAAGGTCTCGCTCCACAGGACGTCGTACTTGGGCAACCCACCTCTCAGTGTCTGAAACACCGCCTTGCTAAGCCATGCCCGATGGTTATTGACTTAGCCCCTGAAAAAAAACATTAAAGCTGTCAAAAGGAAACTTACAATCTCTCACATCCTTGTGGTTGTCGCGCTCTCATCTCACCTACCCCGCTGTTTCAATTACAATTCACACCATTTTTTTAAATTTAATATCGACCAAAGAATTTGGCATATTATGCAACCAAACATCGGAAAAAAAGAATAACGTGGATACTGTATCTTTTTTTTTTTAATTTTTACACCTGCCACTGCGACTTTTACTGATAACACCCACTTCACTTTTCTTAACATATATATACTTAATTAATCAAAGCTTAATGTTTTTTTTTCTTTTTTTTTCTCTTTTGTTTTGATTTCATTTTTTATATATTAACTTAAACTATTTTGCTTTTTTTTTCTTTCTTATTTTTTCCAATTTTTAATTCTTTTCTTTCTAGATTTTTTTTTTTTTTATTATTATTTCTCCACTTATCTATCATTTACACATATTTTTTTTCTTCACAATTTGTTGCCTTGCATCCATGAGGTACGTCGAAGGGACACGAACTATACCGGCTATCGACCTTTTTTTTTCCGTTTTTCTTTACTTTTTTTTTTTTCGTAACTGCCCTACTGGCCTACCGTACAATATTTACTTATCTGCGCGCGGTTTGGAACTAACTGACTGATACTACGAACGAGTGCAATCGCAAATTCTTTTCGCCGAATAAAGGGTTGGTTTGTTGGTTTATTGCAGAGGCAACAAGGGTGGTTGTGGCGTCTGACGATGGCGAGTGATGATGTTCACCACCATGTGCCATGTGCTGTGCTGACTGCTGAATGTGATGAAGCGTAATTTTTGTCTCTTCTCGTTCCTCTTTGGCCGTCTACTAACCCCCTTGCCTACGTTTTAAGGAAGAATTTTCTGATTAGGGATTGGTTAAATTTTTTTTACTACACTTTTTGTATGTCTAGTGTTGTTGCATGAATATGTTATTATTTTTTGTCCAAACTTACGGGATTTGGGTTTTCTTCACTTCCAAATATCCAGTAGGTATAAGTTAAACTTATTATTACAATTGAAATAAAAAAAATATTTTTTTCGGAGGCGAACCTCTTTATTCAGAATCTTATTAAAAACTAACTTTACAAAATGTAACTTAAAATTATCTGCCCTAATCCTACCTTCCGTTCCCACAGTTGGCATGTTGTTTTTCTTTATTCATTTCCAACTGTGGGTGTTATGTGACGCCTGCTACGTGATGGAATGTAGCTTTTGCCTGGCTGTTGTTGTTTCGCCAGACGCAGCGTCAGCGAGAAATAATTCTCGTTAGGTGTTTGACTGCATTTAACTCTTCCCCTCTTAAATTCAAACGTCCACGTTTGAAATAGATCTTAGAAGAACGGAATTTGGCTTATTCTGGATGGTCTGGATGCAGATAAATTACTCTCTGTGTTGTTTGTTTGATTATGAGAAATGTTCGCCATAGGTATTGGTGTAGGAACTGGATCTTTTATCTCTGGTTTGGTTTCGGTTTTAACGTTTATGGGTCTATTACGTTTTACCCAGCAGAATCGTGCTATCAGGAATATTATGATTGCAATTATTATGAGAGTTGTAGAACCGAAACTTAGCATAACATGTGTTTTGTTCTTGGAGTCTAAAGCTTTGATGATTTCGGTGTTGTTGAGGTGTAGCTCTTTCAGCATTTCTAAAGACAACATTTCTTCAAAACTTTCTGAAATAGATGATGGTTGTGCCACTGCTGGTAATGGTTTGTATGTCGAAGCGATGTTGGCCACATACGTCTTGTTGTCGATGGTAACTGATGCATTTTCAATTTTGATAAGGAATGTCCCTGATAAGTTTACAGCTTCATTGGTGAAAATTGTTCCATTATATTGATTTAACAGGATAACTCCCGGTGAGATTTCTTCTACTGTTGGCGTATGTTGACTATTGATTCTTGTACAATTTGACGTTGTGCTCCGAAGTAGGTTTGCAACACATGTATCTTGACTTAAATCTATAAGTTTATTATCATGACATATGGATAAACTATTATATGATTTACAACTTGACTTAATGCCGTATATATTGTTTGAACATTCTAAAATATTTTCATACTCAATTTTGTTTATTACTTTTCCTCTTTTTATAGGTTTTATAAGCAGTGTATTACATATTTCTTTTGAGGTGCAGGGTAGGCTTATTATATATAGTAAATTATTTGGACTTGTCGCTATCTTTATCTCTGCAAAATCTAACGCTTCGTCTATATTATTATATGTAACATTTTCTTTATCAAATATGTTCTTGGCAATATTTACTTCTAACATAGATAGTATATAGGAATTAAGTATTCCATTTTTAGCCCAATAAATTGCATATTCTACATTTAATAATTCTTCTTTAATTAATCTTATATTGTATTGTGTACTTAGTGCAAGGTTATCTTTAATTGTATTGTTATTTTTTAGTCTCTTGAAAATTTCATTGGTTATGTTACTGATTTTATTTATTCTGTCTATTGATGCTTTATTTATTATAACTTGTTTATTATTATTTTTTAGTACTTTATTAATTTTTTCTTTAACAATGGTAAAATCGTCATGGTCTGGATTTCCCGCTATCCATTTCCATGCACTACCTATAAAATTTAGGGACCTTTTGACAATTTTTGGTCTTAATCTATAAAGGATATTTTGGAGTTGGCTTACTTCGTGGGCAAGGAACGGGAAGGAAGGATAAGTGGGACCTATATCATGATCAACGGTGACAGCAATTTCGTTGACTAATTTTTGGTAAATTTCTAAGTCAATATCATGTATAATTTTTAGGTTCCCAGTCTGCACTTTAGCAGTTCCGGTTTTTATAGATATTGCCTGCGAGTTTGAATAATCCAAAATCTGGGTTTTGCCATTGCACATGGCAAGAATTGATCTGTAATAAACAAAAATTTTCTTTTAAATTTGTATGTGTTGGGTCTAGTTACGTATAAGACTTTTATGAACTATTTTTCCGGATCTAGTTTTTATAGTTGTTTTAAGATTTTCTTTTACTATCTCTTTATTGTAACGTTTAGTTAGCTTTGACCCAATTCTTTTATATCTTTTTACGTAAACTATATCTCCTGGTTTATAATTCTTAACTGCCTTTCTCCTTTTATTGTGGTATGTAATATCCTGGTTTTGTTTTTGTTGTACCTTTTCTATATTACTTTGTCTAGTGACTTCGTAATCGTCTGGTCCGAATGGGACGGTTCTGCCGAAAAATAGGTCGACTGGCCTTTTTTTGGTAGTGGAGTGAAAGCTATGATTGTATTCATTAATTGCTCTTTCAAGCAGTTCTGAGAAATTTCGATGAACAACATTTCTTTTTATGCATCTCATTATTTCAGCCAGCGTGGAGTGAAAACGTTCCACTTGCCCATTTACTAGACTTTTATAAGGCGGTGTCGTGAAGACGTTGATGTGAAGTTCCTCCTTTAACATGAATAAGATGGTTTCTGAATTAAACGATTTTTCATTATCAAACACCATATATTGGGGAACTCCAAACTGGAAAATTATTTCCCGAAGAGGTAGCCTAACATCTTCTATTGCCTTAGACTTTATTATTTTGGCTATAGCGAATTTAGTAAGTTTGTCTATAGCGGTGAGTACCAAATTATTTTCGGTCGAGAATATGTCTACATGAACTATGTGGCCAGGATAGTTAGGTTGGGGTTTTGCTAAGTAGGGGATTATTCGGATGCCGATCATACTTATTGTCTTTACATGTAGAGCAGAATGATGTGAAATTTTTTATTTTTTTCATCATGGCAGGAAAGTAATATTTTTCCATGATTTGGAATTTATTTTCTACTGGACAACGATGTGCTCTATTATGCATTTGTATGATTATCTCTTCCTGTCTACTTTCGGAGGAGATATCTTCTACTATCAACTGCGTATATCTGATTTTATAGTTAGCAAAGTATAAGGGGTATAATTCTTGGATTATACCCATAACTCCTTCTGGGGCAGAGAGACCGTTAATGTGGTTTGGATCCAGAAAACGTTTAAAAATTCCTATTAAATTTTCTTTCGTGTAATTTTGCTCTGATATTATATGTCTAACGAATTTATTGTGTGGATTTTCAATAACGTGATTGGATGATTCTCCAAGCTTTAAAATTATTTGGTTTCGAAAAACGTTGATTGGCACTTCAACGCATGGTATTAATGTTTGTGGAGAACTTTCGTGGCTATGAACAGTAGATGTTAAAGCAAGGACATTAGTAGATGAAATATTTGATTGTGGGGGTCGCGACAGGGCATCTGCTACCACGTTTGATTTGCCGGGAGTATACCTTAATTCGTAGTTGTATTCCTCCAAAATGGCCTTCCAACGTTTCATTTTTGAGTTTGTGTTCTTATTACTAAGTGCATATGTAAGTGGTTGATGGTCGGTGTAAATGATTATTTTTTTTGATCCGTAAAGGAAGTTACGTAGTGACCCTAAGGCCCAAATTATAGAAAGCATCTCTTTTTCGTTTGTCGCGTAATGCTCTTCTGTCTTGTTTAGACTTCTTGATAGAAATATGATAGGTCTACCTTCTTGGCTTAATACAGCTCCCAGTGCGTAGTTCGAAGCATCTGTAGTGAGTTCAAATGGTTTTTGAAAATCAGGATATGCTAGCATGACATCATTAGAAATTAAAGAATTTTTTAACTTTGATAGAGCTTGTAACGCAGCTTCGTTAAGATGGATTAATTTCGATTTAGATTGGAATTTGGACACTCGTCCATCTTCCCCTCTTAGAAGGGCTGTCAGGGGCTTCGCAATTTTCGTATAATCACGAATAAACCTTCTATAATATCCTGACAGACCCAGAAAGGATCTAAGATCTCTTAGAGTTTTTGGAATTTGAAAATCAACAATAGCTTTAACTTTTGCAGGATTTGTTTTTATTCCTGCCTTAGACACCACAAATCCAAGAAATTCAACCTCAGATTTTAAAAATTCACACTTGTCAATTTGAACTTTTACATTGGCTTCTTGTAGAGTCTGAAAAATTATATTTAAGTCTTCAAAGTGTTGTTGTTCTGATTGGCTAAAGATGATTATATCATCTATATACACATAGCAGCGGATGCCAATGTTTTCCCTTAGGATATCATCGATAGCCCGCTGAAAAATTGATGGGGCATTTTTCAGCCCGAATGGCAGCCTAGTGAATTCATATTTTCCATTGTTGACAGAAAAAGCTGTCTTTTCTATATCGGAATTTTTCAATGGTATTTGATGAAATCCACTTTTAAGGTCGATGATTGTAAAAAAATTGCATTTTCCCAGATTATAGAGTACATCATTAATTTCAGGGATCGGATATTTGTCTGGTACTGTGACTAAATTTAGTTTTCGGTAGTCTACGACTAAGCGATATTTTTGTGTTCCTGATGCATCTAACTTTTTTGAAACTATTATAATAGGCGAGTTGTAGGGAGATCTTGAAGGGCGAATTATTCCGTTTTCTAGAAGTTCGTTAACGAGTTTATCTACTTCTTCTTTCAATGCCTTTGGATAAGGGTACGGTCTTGTATAAACAGGTGAGTCAGAAGTTGTTCTTATATCACCTTTTACTGAAGTTATATATGTGAGTTTGTTATTTGGTTCACTAAACAGTCTTGAATAATTTTGTACAATTTGCTTGATTTGTCTTTCTTGGATTTCATTTAGATGTGACGTTCGAATATCAATATTATTGACTGCTTCAGTTTTAAGTAGTTTAAAAGGAAAGGAATATTTTTCTTTAAGCGTAAAATAATTTTTATCAGTATGGATGACAGCTCCTAATTCTTTGAGCGTATCGTTTCCGATTATGCCATCAAAGGATTCGAGTCCTTCCAATATAAAAAATTTAATTTTTCCAATTTCCTTTCCCATGATCTCGAGATTGGAATGGTGTGTTATCTTAGTTCTACCACTGACAGTATTAGCAAAAAAAGGTTTCTGATTGAAAATTGGGTTCCTAACATAACAACCTTGTACATAATTTTTGTTTGACCCTGTATCTAATAGGAATTTTAGTGGTTTTCCACTCTTCGCTTTAAATTCATAATATGGTAGCGAAGAGTGTTTTAGTCTAAAAAATTAAGTTCTTTGAATTCATCACAAATTTCTAGTACCTCCCCAATATGCGGCTGTTCATAATCATGGAGTGATTCAATAGGAAATAGCTGGTTTCCTGTAGTTGAGTTATTGTCGACCGTTTCATCATGGGTTCCAGAGATATGGAAATTTCCTTGGGCCTGATAGTATGTTTCATCTTGAGTTGAATTAATATGGGAATTGCCTTGGTTGTAATACTCTATTTCATCTTGAGACCCGTTGATGTAAAAATTTTGTTGTGCGGTATTTGCTGTTGGAAACTGTTGCATTCTTGGCACGAATTGAGTTCTAGTTTGTGAGCTCTTGGGTTCTGGTTTTACTGGTCTTGGTGTGAATTGGGGATTTGGCCTTGGTGTAAAAGTTGGTCTATTACCTGTTTGTACATTATTATGATTATAAGTGTTTCTAAATCGAGAAACATATGGCTGAGTATAATTTTGTGGTCGATATGACGTGTTTTGGGGTAAGATAGGTGGAAAGATCGGTTGGGAATTATATCTATTTTGCTGTTGGAAAGATCTCTGGTTATTGTTATTCAAATTATAATTGGGTTTGAAATGTAGTTGAGGAATTGATTGTTTGTTATCTGTTACATGGGCATTATACGCTTTGCGTGGGGGAAACTGCGAAATTATTGGCTGTAATCTTTTTGACGTTCCCTGTGCATTTATAGCGTAATTTGATCTAAAATTTTGATTTTCTAATTTTAAACACAAATGCAGAGCCTGAGGAAGGTCTGCTGGCTCTCGAATTCCGAGCAATCTCGGTAGGTCTCCTTTAAGACCTCTAATAAATGTATCTAATGCTTTGTCTCTATAGGTTTGAGTAAGAAGAGTTAATGATTCTCCACTTATCTCCATACAGGAGATCCTATTTAGGATTAGGGATAAATGTGAATATACGGTATGATAGAACTCTTGGACTGACTGATTTCCCTGAATTAGAGAAGTCATCTGGTATTCCAGTGTGCTGAGATCTCGTTTATCAGCATAATGCATAGTAAGGCATTTAGATATTGATTTCCAGTCAAGTGGTATATTATAAGATTCAAGAGCCGCGTCCGCATGGCCTATAATCTTATTCCTGATAACACTGAGTATACCGAAATATTTTGGAGTTCCTTTGAAAGGCTCGTATATTTGGAGAATTCGGTCCACGCTTTTCCGCCAAGAACTGAATTCTCCTGGATCTCCATCGAAATTCCTTAAAAACCGAACAACATCAGGAATTCTATCCATATCTGTAAGATTATCGCTATGTTCTAAAGAGATTGCCTGGTCTTGTCCAGAAAAATTGTTAACGTTAGGATTTAAGATATTTTGGATCATTTCAGGGCATTGCCGTACCAACACCCGATTCACTATTGAAGTTATCAGTGAATCCAAAGCCGGTGTCGTAACCACTTCCTGTCCTGCTTCCGTGTGGGATGCAGTTGAATGGAAGGATGCGTTTTGATTTGCTTCTAGTAAAAGGGGATTAGGTGGAGGGTTTGGATTAGATAGAGGATTATTTTGGGTATTTGGTTGGACATCATTTCTCGCACCAGTCCTCGTATTTGTCATTTTGTATTTTTTTTTATATTATATTGAGAATGGAATAGGTACAACAAAAATTAATTTAATTTCTATAATTTTTCTTAATATTTGATGTTTCACTTTGTCTTAATCAAAAGATAAAAAAATACTTTCTTTTATAATTTTTCTTAAATAACTTAGCTTAAATCTTACGAAAATATGCATATGAATAATTGCATTCCCTCGCTGGCGTCGCGGATGATTCCTTTTTTTTTCTTTTAAATACTCAGGATCCGTCGGGATTTACGCACACTTGCAAGGGTTGTTTTGTGCGTTTCTAGGGCAGTCAAAACGATCACTAACACTTCTTTTACTTATGGATACGCGATATTTCGAAACAACTTTCTTAGGATTGTTCTTTATTCACAAACAACTTTCTTAGGATTGTTTTTTTTTTTTATTCACAAACAACTTTCTTAGGATTGTTTTTTATTCACAAACAACTTTCTTAGGATTGTTTTTTTTTTTTTTTATCGCGGTCCCTGCTCGGGCGCCAGTTAAACTTATTATTACAATTGAAATAAAAAAAATATTTTTTTCGGAGGCGAACCTCTTTATTCAGAATCTTATTAAAAACTAACTTTACAAAATGTAACTTAAAATTATCTGCCCTAATCCTACCTTCCGTTCCCACAGTTGGCATGTTGTTTTTCTTTATTCATTTCCAACTGTGGGTGTTATGTGACGCCTGCTACGTGATGGAATGTAGCTTTTGCCTGGCTGTTGTTGTTTCGCCAGACGCAGCGTCAGCGAGAAATAATTCTCGTTAGGTGTTTGACTGCATTTAACTTATATCTAGATAGGTAGATATCTCTGTTAAAATAAAAAGATAGTACTAAAAATTATTATGACATCAAAAGAGCTTTTATGATAATAATATTAATAGGTAACAACACTAAAAATAACACCATCAAAATCAAACTACCACTATATCAATAAAAAAAAAAAAAAATCGCTTCAAATTTACAAATGGGAAAACAAAAATATGAAAATATATTATGTAGCAATCAAAAAGAAGTAAACATATTACCACATTATACAAACAAATACTTATTTGTAAATTAAAAGGAAATTTAATAATTAATAGACTTATTATCTTATGATAAATTCACAAAAACAAAATAAAATTGTAGAGCTAAACAAAACACGACCACAATAAATAAAACCAGTGCTGTCACTGGTTATTAAAGTTATTTTAAGGCTTTCGCCTTAAAATAACTTTTCTAAAACGCGCACCGCGAATTGAACGCAAAATCAACCTTGATGGTTGTAAAAAACTTGGCTTATTTAACTCTATATTTTTACTACGTCGAAATAATTTGATAAACTTGGTTGGATATTTGGTGGTCTGCTCCAGTCGACGGTAGTTTTTGGAAAGACCGATTACAGGGGATCAACTAAAGGAAACTCCTCCATTTACCTATTTTCAGTTTGGAGAGTTGTGAAGTTGGGGCCGGTTTAAAAAGGAATTTATGTTCGAAGTGGAGAGAAGTGTAGTGGTATAATATTCCGGATGCGGAATGAAATCGACTTGAACAACTCTAGCTGAATTCACGACAACTTCCCTGTTGCAATCTTCGCAAATGCAATTTTCGTGCATTAGGTAGGTATGCGTATGAGTTTATCAAATAGAGCTTCCTGGGTAGGTATTACCGTGGAGTTGATTTGATGGTTTTTAATTTTAATGTCTTTATTATTTTAAACCACTCACGCACGATTTATAATAGATTCAACCGATTTGATTAAATGTGTTTAAATAAGACTCAATCGCGATGCGTATATATAGGTATACTCGTATATGTTATAAACTTCGCGAATGTTGTTATTATAAAGAAATATTAATTAAATTCAATTAATGTCCCTGCTCGGGCGCCATGAAAAATCGTAAGATTTTTTACGAAATATGCTCTGATTTGAGAGCTTTAAATTAAACTTTACTTTTTTAGTTTAAAAGAAAAAAACGTGCTGTTTTGGCCATCGTTCTCTCGTATCTTTAATTCTTTATCAGATAGAGGATCATCTCGTTTATGTTTTAGACAAGCAGGATGACCGTGATAGTAGCAACCATGAAACTCAAAAATTTGTTTAATTTCTTCGCAGAAACCATCGACTTTAACTCCGTTTATTATGGCTTCGCGTCCTTTAGCAGCATAATTTATGTTGATTTTTCGACTTTGCTCTTCCAAAATCAACCACTTAATTGCTTTCGTTGACTGATTATCGACGCACCTGATATTGAGAAAAAACATTTGTTTTAACATTTATTTTAGATATTGTATTCATTTAAATAACAATTTACCTGTATCCATTTTTGGGTATTAACCCAATAGTGTTCGGCTGTAGAAAATTTCTTCGGTCCACCAGATTGCATGAAGAAGCTATAGTCGTAGCTTCTAAGAATGGCTCAATATTACTTTCAATAAGAAAAAAACGTCTGAACTTCAGACAAGCCTCAGTCAGAATATTGACATCACTGATGCAATACTTCAAAAGTTAGCGTTGGAGTTCAAAAACGTCGTTTTTATGTTCTCCGTACCATTTTAGAAATACTTCACGTTCTTCTGCTTTCAAAGTATTCGGACTGTAGAATTCTAAGGCTGGTAACTTCCCGACAGTTTCTATTTCCTCTTGTATTGAACAAATGAGGAAAATAACCTTTTTTCAATTCCGACGATAGCTGAAAGGTTTTCGGCAGCTTAGAGAGAACCATCGGGAAATAATTTAAGGAATCTATAAACTTAATATTTCCTATTATCATTAATATTATTTTCCTGCCTCGCATGATTAATTCTTGTTTCATTCAGTATATAATTTAATATAAATTGATGGTAATACAATGACGTTTTTAAATTTTTGTCGAACATTCAGAATATGTTTTAAACATTTGGGGATAATATTTCCTTCTTCTTCAGATTCCTGAACAATGTTCAATGAATGCCCGCACTTATTACAAAAGGCCAAATTTGGGATATCAAAACATTTATAACACTTTTGTTTAAAAATACACAAATTAGGCTCATGTATGTAGGATTCTTCTTCTTTAAATGCTCAATTTCTTCTTTTTTTGTTAAATAAAAACACTTCGTTCAATAGTTATAATAATAATTTATTCATAAGAAAAGTTTTCTTCTTTTGTAACTAAATGGTAGTGACGTTGCGGAAAAACGAGTTAACAATATGACGATTGGAAAACTACTGAACTACTAACATGGAAAAGAGTATGAAATGTAAAAAGTGAACATAATGCAGAGGGACGCGTATTCTTTGTGTCTGTACGTTCTTGTCGGTCTTGTTGTTGAAGAACACTATGGATTTGCCCCATCCTACATGTATTTTAACCGGAGTATTATAAGTATCATCTGCAATAGTTATTGTTTTTTCGCCGATAACTCTGTCTTGACGACTCTCTAAATCATAAAAAATGTAAAGAGTGTCTTTACATCTAGGTAATCTACTATCGGGAAGTATATAGCACAAATGATCTTCTTCCACGTGCTTACTACATAATTTACAGTAGTATTCGCCACAGATATGCGTTCGATCGCCACTATATGTTTTTAAACATAGTATGCATCAATTAACGTATCCCTGCCGAGGGATATTAAAAAAATACGCGAACGCCAGCCCGGAGGCTGGCCCAACGGTTCGACTTACAAATAATTAGATAATTTCGAATATCGTAAACAATTTAAACAAATTAAAGGTGAAACGTCTCGACGGGTTGAGGTCCAATACTAGACTAACTGTAACAAGTATGTTTTACAGTTCGCTACCCGTTGACATAAATGCTGATTCGTCAGTCCCACGATACGAATAGCGGATTCATCAAATAGGCCATTGCACTGATATCCGGTGGCAACGGCATGTGCGTAACTTGATATTAATGCACCTGGACTGTGGGAACAGGTTTGTATGAGAGAATGCTAAATCAGCGAATCGGATGTGATTCGCTGTCTCTTTATTGGTTCAATGTCCGGGTGCATTGTGTTAACTGCATCTTTTAACTTGTTCACAAATATTGTTTCCTTTTGAGCTGCCTGCCTTGTGTTTGTCGAAACAGTTTTTCCCTCTAAAATTTCGATTACAATCTACACAATTAATTTCTTTTGCAATATTTGGGTGTGTTTTGACATTGTGGTGTGTTTTGACATTGTGGGCATTTTTTTTTACACCTATGTTTGCTCTTCATATTGTAGGGTACATGGCAATCTTCGCAATAATAACTGCAACAGAATGCAGCAGTTAAGGACGTTTTTAAATTAAAGTGATTATTGTGGTAGAGTAAATTGATTTTTTTTTTCTCATCATTACCACCTTCAAATATGATATCACGCCCTTTTGTTCCGTGGTTATACATCGTTATTTAGTATTCCTTTAAATGTTGTTGGAATATTTTTAATTCTGGAATGCCACACTCTTCAGGGGGTATATTTATGTGTGCCTCATTAATTAGTTTTAAGGCATTCTTTGTTTGTGAATAGCTTTTATTTTGAACTGGATTTTTCTTCCGTTCAAACCAAACCTTTTATTCCTCTTCACCATTTCGTCTATTATTTCAAATCGCTATACAAATGGGGAAAAAGAAAAGAGTGAAATTGAAAAAAAAACCTTAATTTCTTGAAATAGAAGCTAGGAATAACAAAATATTCTTTCTTTCTCAATCCTTCGAAACAAACAAACAAACAAACAAACAAGCAGGTATAGAGAAAAAAAACTTTTAAAAATTTGTATTTAATTATTTTTTAATTTTAACAAAAAACATTTTTTTTTAATAAAACGAGTTGTAAAATAAAT
Organism: Baccha elongata; assembly: GCA_951217065.1. Taxonomy (NCBI): domain Eukaryota; kingdom Metazoa; phylum Arthropoda; class Insecta; order Diptera; family Syrphidae; genus Baccha; species Baccha elongata. The sequence goes on from OX578272.1 coordinate 174,000,191, forward strand.
TTTTCTGTGACTGTACAAAGTTATGATTCATCACCTCCTCCTCGTCTTGATGACTCCTCACCGAAGGAGTCAGCACATCTTTTAGGTAAAAAGACGAAACAATCCTTTAGTTCAACACGCAGCTGTTGACCATATCGCGTGGTGCACCTCTTGGCACCCACAATCGCATTTTTTTTTTTAATGTCAAATTCTGTGCTGACTCCTCACCGAAGGAGTCAGCACATCTTTTAGGTAAAAAGACGAAACAATCCTTTAGTTCAACACGCAGCTGTTGACCATATCGCGTGGTGCACCTCTTGGCACCCACAATCGCATTTTTTTTTTAATGTCAAATTCTGTGCTGACTCCTCACCGAAGGAGTCAGCACATCTTTTAGGTAAAAAGACGAAACAATCCTTTAGTTCAACACGCAGCTGTTGACCATATCGCGTGGTGCACCTCTTGGCACCCACAATCGCGTTTTTTTTTTTTTAATGTCAGATTTTTTATACTGACCAAGTCTTTGCGCACGATTTTAGAGTTAGCTTTGATTTTATTTAGAATTGAAGACATTTTTTAGTTTAATAAAATTTTTTAGAAGTTTTACTTTACTTGTTTACTTTGTCAAGAGTGACTGAATTCAATAGTTGAGTATACCCTGATTTTATACTTATTTTTATTAATCGAAAAAGTATAGACTCCTAACCACACAAAAAATTCCCAGGCTACATAGCCCCCATTCCTACTTCTGTAGCTTCTATTTGCTAAGTGTTTCGATAGCTCAAGAAAATATAATTAATAATCGCCTTTTTTTAATGAAAGAGAAAAAGAAGGAATTTTTATTTAAGTTATATTTTAATGAAACAAAATAGGTATCTATGTACAAGGTAATAAATTAAACAACTTGCCTGGCTGAAGGTATAATCTCAAGTGGCTATTGAGTGACAAATTAAGAAAAAAGAATGAAAGAAAAAGCATGGATGATGTGGATGATAGTTGTAAACATCAAAGAACTCAAATTTATCAAAGTTCCACCTTGAAAAAGCTTAGTGCATGCAAGGACAGAAATTTAAATTTACAATAAACTAAGACCTTAATATTAGGGAAACTGATTATAATGTAAAAATAAAATAGATTGAAACTAACGCTAATACCAAAACCAATGAAACAAAAATGAAAAAAATCTCTTAACTACTCATATCTCACGGCTTAAAACATTACTGTACGCTAAGATCCCTAATCAAAGAATAATCCTCTAAAATAGTTGTAAAATCAGTCATAATTGAAGTGATAAAGGCATTGGTCATATTAATTTTAATGCTCATATCATAGTAGTACTGGATGTCGCCACTCAAGGGATAGTCTACTGTTACAAGGAATATAGGCCCATAGGTTTTTACTAACTTTACATCATCTGGAGCTGAGAAAAGATCAATTTTTGTTAAGATTCCTAGTGTAGTTCCTACGTTTGATATATCTAAATATTTCTTATAATCAGCTAAAAATTGATTTTCAAGCACATCGGCATCTTGAAACAGTTTCAAAATTGTTAGAAATGATTCAGTATTTTTGGGATCTATTTCTCTTATTTGAGATGAGATATCAGAACCTAAGGCATTAGAAAGATTGTCCAGAATGTCACTTTGTATCCTGCTTCCCTGATAATTCAAATAACAGTGTGATAATTGCTTCAAATTATACTGTCGTTCAACAGAGGACTCAACATTAATCTTATTTTTACGTGCAGTTGAAGATGTTTGATTATTTGATAAGGAAAGATTGTCAATCATTGAAGTGTCCAACTCATTTACAAGAGAGTCATTTAAAAGCACGATTTGTTCATACATTGTTACAATTTTTCCCGCTCGACGAGGAATATTAATTATTAATATTAATATTTATTAAATTATTTAAGCTATTACTTTATCAACGCTAACAAAACAAGGAATATAAAAAGGTACGCTCGACCGCGACGACGAAGATCAAACTAAAGCGACAATACAAAAAAATATTACACGACGAGATGACAAAATTGGTTTTCTTTACATTTGATAACACGACGCACGGGCGAATTAAAAAGGGAATTGTAACACAGCAATTGACGATACTGTTCTTGGCTAGCTCAGCTGGGTCGTGGTTCGCGATATCGAATTAATTTATGTATGATAAAAAAAAATCAATGATAAAAAAAAAAATATTAAGAAAAAAGGGTATAGGTACCTATTTGTACTTACCTGGTATACGTATGCAAATGCAGGTACGTATACACGGAAATACAAAAAGGGGAAAGGGCGCCAGAAATTTTTTTTGAAAAAAGAAATTCCAAACCTTCGAAGCGGAAACGACGGTGAAAAGCCAAATAAAAAAAAAGAAAGACAATACAAATATTTTAACTTCCCAGATAGGGATTTTATTGCTCTTAAAATTTGCCCAGGAAACCTTTTGAGGAATAAAACCTGGAATCTTTTTGAATTAAAATGAACAATAAAAAAAAATAGGTAGGTACCTATTCAAACAACGAAAATGGATCGTTATCAATTAGCCCCGAACAATTTAAAATAATAAAAGAAACAGATCGCGAGTCCTGCAATTCCAGTATAAGTTCGAAACAGAAATCTACCGAGTTTGAACTTTTATTACAAAAAAAAATAAAAGATTTTTAACGTAAATTGTCACACAACTATTAACCACTAAGATATACTTATCTGCCAATTTTTCCTTCGTTTTCTACCTGTCTGCCTGAATTCAACACACTTTTAAAATTAAAACACTTTATTTTTCTACTCTACTCTACATTAAAATTTCCAAAATTCAACAATTTTTCTTTTCTATTCTTTTTTTAAAAATTAAACCTCTACGGTTGATAGCCACTCGAGAAGTGTCCTTCCAAACTTTCACCATGTTTGGAAAGCATCTTCTTTATTGTCGTCCCCTATGGTTTCGGCTAATCAGTACCCGCTAATCTCGATGACGAGATAATACTGTATCGATAGCTCAGCTCTGTTGTACACATTCTTACCGATAGTATATTATTTCCTTCCAAACTAGATCACAGCAGAAAAACCATTGAAATTAAATAAAACACACGATTTTTATAGTGGAAAAATATTATAAGAAAAAAACCACTTAATGCCTTTTATTAATCCTTCCGTCCGTCTCTACAGTCTATATAGAACTGAACTCATCGAAGTTATATTTTCTCGATAAAGCTCATTCTTCGTTAACTTAATGCTATACATATTTACTTACACATACATCGACAGCAGAGTTCACAATACTCATGCAGTTCGATACAGTCCCGGCGAAAACCTACGGTTTTCTATACCTTATATGATAACCTTCCTAATCATTCTAGCTCATCAATCGGCAGTTTCCTTCACGAGCCAACGCTCTTTTGCCTTCACTATTTCCTTCGCTGCACCAACAAAGGCTGTGCCATTGTCACTGTACATCCTTTCACACCTTCCCCTTCTCGCTATGAATCTTTCGAAACAAGCAATAAATGCCACTGACGTCAAGTCAGATATCAAATCTATGTGCACTGCTCTTGTCTTTAGACACACAAAAATTGAAACCCAACATTTCTGTTTTATTATTTGCTCTCCTGCTCTATTGATCATCTTGATCTCAAAGGGACCAGCATAGTCCACTCCTGTATGCAGGAAAGCTTTTCCCGGAGTTACCCTCTCGTATGGTAAATTGGCCATTAGCTGCTTTTCAAAACGATGGTTGTATCGCACACAAACTAAACATTTTATGAATGCAGTTTCTTAGCTCACTCCGAATCTCGCGGATATATTGTATCATGATCTGTGTAGCTCCAAATTTTGTTACTCTATGTGCACTTTCCATAATAAGCCAGGCTAATGATTATCTAGAATTGGTTTTAAGGACTCAATCCTGCTCTTCTCAGGTAAATACCTGTCCTTCTCTATGCAATCGATTTCCTTCCCATAGTATTGTTCTTGTTCCATTTTTATTAAGTAAGTAATCGATTCCAGCTTTTCTTCCGGTGATGGCTGCTCCAGCGCTTCTTGTCCATCCTTAATACCTTCTCTCCTTCTCTCTTGACGTATAGAACGTCTTTGTCTTTTCCCATATCTCTTTTCATCATCCTTCCTTTGCCTTATCTTTGCTCTAATTACATTGATGAAGCGAAATGTATAGCTCATTATATTGACTGCCTTCTCTAAAGTAGATGTATATTCCATCAATGGGATATTCTTTTTCCAGCACTTCACATAAATAGATAAAGGCTCTGTGATCTTTGTGATCACGAAGACTTTCATCTCATCCCTTCCCCCATCTAAAACATTTGGCACAAACTTTTTAGATAACCAAGTTGATCGAGGCTCTGATAGCCATTCCGGTCCATGAAGCCATAGCTTGTTGTTCACTAATAGTGAAGCCTTCACACCTCTGCTTAGAAGATCAGCAGGGTTCTCTTTTGTACCAATATGTCTCCATCTCTCGATTTCAGTGTTAGTCTGGATAGACGACACTCTATTTGCTACAAATGTCTTCATATCGCATGGTAGTTTATGTATCCAATGCAATGTGACGAGTGAATAAGTCCATAAATTGTAATCCATCTCTTTCCAATCCATCGTAGCAACAACGCTAACTACGAGCCGTCCGAGTAATTCAGCTGCCGCAAGTTCTAAACGCGGTATAGTTACTGTTTTAAGTGGTGTAACGCGTGTTTTTGCTGTTAATAAGTTCACATGAATCCTTCCATCAGTACTCATAGCTCTTACATATATTACCGCTCCATATGCTCTTTCAGACGCATCCGAAAAACCATGTATTTCCTTCCGTGCACCTTTAAATGTGCCTAACCATCTCTCAATTCGTATGTTTTCCACGAATCTTATCTCTTCCCAAAAATTCTTCCATCTCTCGTTTATGTTTTTTGGTAGTTTCTCATCCCAGCCGACCTTCAGACGCCAAATGTCTTGTATAAGAATCTTTCCATCAATAATTATGGGAGCTAAGAACCCATTCGGATCATACAGTTGAGCTACGCATATGTGTTCTCACAGCATTATGAGCTGATGAGGTCATACCATAAGTGACTACTGTCAACGAGTATTTCTTCAATTTGTCATGTGGACTCTCTCTCCAAAATATTCTCTGCAAGTCCCACTGTTCCTTCGCGACCTTCACCATTCGAAACATCATTTTAATATCAGCACTGATGGAAACTCTGTGCCTGCGAAAACGCATTAAAGTTTCGTGTAAATCTTTTTGTAGTTTCTCTCCTAGCATCTGCGCTTCATTGAGTGAAACACCCTTCACCGTCTTACAACTGGCATCAAAAACTACTCTGAACTTCTTTGTGACGCCGTGATGTGGAATGTGATAAATGTTCTTTTCTTGAGCATTACCAGTTACCAATGTCATGTGCCCTGCGCTCTCATATTCTCTCATGAAATCGATATATTTCTGTTTAAGATCAGCATCCGCTCCCAACCTTCTCTCTAATGCAAAAAATCTCCGTTTTGCTACCATCTCTGAACTCCCAATGTCCATCTCTGGTTCTTTTAAAGGAATCGTAACAATGAATCTTCCATCTCTGTCGCGTACGTATGTTTTTACGAAATTTTGCTCTACCTTCTCTTCTTCTGTCGATCTATGTGATGACGATGCAACTTCATCTAGCTGCCACAAGCTTTTAAGTGATTCATGTCAACAGAATTCGCCTTCCAACAGAATTCGCCTTCCAATATTCAGGATCAGCCAATGGCCGACCAGAAATTTCCATCCTTGACGGAACCAAATTGTGTGTAGGCACAATTGGCCGCCAATTTCCTTCTCTTGGCAGTATCCAGAACTCCTGCTCGATAGAATCTTTCTAATCAAACCAAGGACAAACCTTGAGTGTTGTTTTATTTTTGATATTACAGGGCTGACCTTCCACACCAATAACCTTCCGAGTGCCTGCATTTTTGGCAATTCTTATTTTTGCTGTAATCGATTGGTTACCAAATTTGGTTGAGCACCAGTATCCAAAAGCACCCTTGTATTCCATATTTCCTTCCATTCTTCTCACTTCTTACTTGTGCCGTATGCATTGAAGTAAGCCTTCCCTTCTTTTAAAAATCATTCAAAGAAAAATGTCCATATTCTTGTCCATCTCTTGTTCCATCGCTATCCTTCTCTATTTTAGTACGCTTCACAGGTGGATATCTTAGTCAATTCTCCTTCATCATAATTTTGCGTTCGTCATTCTTAGTTTTACACCACATTCTCTTGTCCTGCACATTGTAGACCTTCCTTTCTGGTGTGGGCTAGCAGTCTTTTAGCACCGTATTAATTGTGGAGCAGAACATATGTTTACTGTTTCCTTCCTGCTTCCTTCGCATTACCCTTCTCTGTAGGATTTTCAACTTCTTTTCCTTCCATTTCTCTGTGAAATAAAAATAATGAAGTCAAAATTAGTTGTGTATCAACGTATATGCTTCCACTCCAAAAGTTCAATGAAGTATTTATACCCCTATATAAAAATAAATTTTTGTACCCTTATGAAATAATAGGATATCTACTTATGCTTTATAAATAAAACCAATACTTATAAGTACCATTATAAATAAAATCAATAAATACTTATACCCCTACGAATAAATAAAATAGGATAAATACATATACCCCTACATATAAATAAAACAGAATAAATATGTATACCCCTACGAATAAATAAAACAGGATAAATATGTATACCCCTATGAATAAATGTATTTTAAAATTCTGAAAATTAGTTGTTGCTAATGCTCAGTACCTACATTGTCATTTTTTTTTATATCAACCTTCGCTCACAAAATTAATTCCTGCTCAAATAAATTTTCCATAACAATATTTTTCCTTCTCATCCTTCCGCTTGCAAGCATCCATTCTCTTTTTTTTTAAAAGTATCTCGTACTTTTGTACTTTGAGCACTTTCCCTTCCAATAAATCTCACGTCCATTCTCTTCCTTTTAAAAAGTAGCTCGTACTTTTGTACTTTGAGCACTTTCCCTTCCAATAAATCTCACGTCCATTCTCTTCCTTTTAAAAAGTATCTCGTACTTTTGTACTTTGAGCACTTTCCCTTCCAATAAATCTCACGGCAACCCGCACAATCGTGCTTGAGTTCCATTTTACTCCATCACATGACAGCCCGCACATTTGTGCTTTGAGTGTCTCCATCTCTTTTATACCTTTTTCCATCGCTAATAATTTTTTCAAAGAAAATTTCCATCTCATGTTTACCGACAAATACGTACACAGTGATTGTACATCCTTGTTTTTACCATTCATACCATCCATCTATCCAATAGAAATACAACCATAAATGCCGAAAATAAATCATCGCTGAAGTTTTCTACCTTGGCCAAATACAAATCTCAAACCATTTCCGTGGCGATTGTGGACAATATCAACAATTTGTTGTATTGGGTTCTGTTATTTTCTACTTTGATCCAAAATAATTTAAATCTTTACCTTCCAGAATACCATACACGGGCGCTCGTACATTCGTACTTGAATGTCAATTTAAAACACTAGTATATGTATGTTTGAATGTTCGATCCACCTTCCCGATGACTATTCGCACTTGTGCCAAGATTATCTCCATCCAATTTTCCATCTACCATCACAAAAATTAATCTCGACCTACACAATTTACCTTGTGCATTTATCAAACCAGAAATAAATAAACCATTAGACTAGCACATATGTGCTTGAATTCTTTAATTAACCATCCATCCTTCGTATATTTCCATCCTTTCCATCGAGGAAAAAAAATATTAATGCCGACCATAACCCATCGCTAACATGATCTGCTTATGAAGTAATTTTCAACTCGCAGGAAATAATAAAAACCATCTAATTTTGTTGTCTCCGTACTGCATGGCGATAAATTCAGGAAGGTAGCTTAAACAAAGTAAAAGAAACAAGGGAAAAAGAAACAAACGCTGCTCACACATTTTCCCTTCCCGTCGCCAATATTTCCTTAACGAATTTTCCATCCATCTTTCAATGCACAACAAAAATAAACCATCGCTAAACTGCTCGCGCTGCCCTGTTAAAAGAAACATTTTACAATTACAATCAAAGCAACGACTCGTTGTATTGACATTTTGTTGTTTCTGCTTCCATCACGACACGATAAGTGGGTTAATAGGTACCTAGAGGAGAAAAAGAGTCAAATCTTACACACGTTCTTCACCTTCCATCACTATGGTCTTTTACCATCACATCACATTTTTCTTCTCTTTTTCTTTCCCACCATCACTAAATATCCTGCACAAATAAAACAATCTTCCCATCTCGTTTACAAAATAAACAATAGAAAAATGATTACCGTCACTCGCATATTTGTGCTTGAGTGCGTATTTTTTAACCATCCCCTTCTCTTTCCATCCTAAATCAGCGGAACACACATAAGTAGACCAGCACTGTGCTGCTCTGTTAAGACAACATTTCTCCCATTTTTCGTTATAAATTTGCACACAAAAATATTACATTCATCACACTTCTCTTCATCCATCGCAATTCAATTTTAATATATATATTTTTTTTATAGAGAATAAAAACAAAACAAACACAACCTAATCGCATTTTAATTCCTTTTTGTATGTGGGTATACCATCCGATCTCTAGAAAAAAAAAGAAACTATTTTTCATTCCAATGGCCATCACACAATTCTCGTAAAAATAGTAAATTTCTATTCCAATATATTTTGGAAAATATATATCCATCACCATCACAAAAGGAATAAATACAATTTGTTGATCCGACCAGCACGATTATAATCTTGTTCAAAAAAATGAATAACAAAAAAACATCCTTCACAAAAATAAAACAATATGGACCATCGCGATTATAATTTTGTTCAATAAAATGAACAACAAATACCTTCACGAAACTTGGGGGGAAAAAAAACAACCATCACTTTTCATATGACAATGTAGGTAGTAAATATACTTTCCACGAGCACAACAACTTAATAATAAAAAAAAATAAACACAAAATAGCAGAGTGGACTGTATTACCCTTTTTTTTAAATATTGTTTGTTGTTATTTTATATTTATAAAATTCAATGCACTGATTTTATATATATATATTTCACGGCCACGGTCGAACTTTTTAAAGAGTCTTTTATTCGATCTCAATAGTCAGACCGTTCGTTGAATTAACTTGTTTGTATTCCTTCCCCTTCTCGGCTGGAGAGATTTATTTTCTCTCTCTGCTTTTGTTTGTCCTTCACATTCGTTAAATAATTTTGTCGTCAACCACATTGTGGTGAAGAATAGCAATTGTTTTGTGTGTGTTTTTTATTTTTGTCATTTCCAGCAGCTGCGCTGCCGTGATTCGCTTTGAATATATTTTTTGCGTGAGGCAAAGGAAGTGAAATTGTCTCGTCCGTCTCTTGTATGTGCATGCATACATGTGTGTGTTTTTTCATCTCTTGTTTTACGATGATGTCGTTTACTGTATAACAGTGAAGAATGACAACTTATTCATCGAAAATTTCCATCACATCGCTCTGTTGCCAAGCAGAACCGTAATTTTCTCGGTAAATATTCGCTTGATTTGTTTTAAGTAAATTGTTTGCTAAAGCAAAAGAGGCAAAATAATTTTCCGTCACGTTTGTTTTTGTGTACACTAACGGCATTTTTGCTGTATGTGTGGCATTCCTTTATGTATATATAAAAAAAATATAATAAACTCTTACCATTCTCCATCATACTTCTCTTTTAGCACGTAGGCAATTTTTCCTTCACAAAAAAAAAACCTTTCTCGATGCATGCTTCGGCGTGCGTTATGACGCGCATTTTGCACCTAAAAATAGCACGAATTCCTTCACCTTTCACTTGTATTATTATTATTATTTTTTACGAAAAATGAAATTCAAGTTACGTATAATTCTGCGCGTGGAAATACCACTACGCGGTCCTTCACTTTACGCACGCACTTTTTCTCGATTAAAGCAGGAAAAAACGCACCTTCCTGTTAATAAATTAACAAACCATCCCGGCCGTTGGTTCAAATGTGGCTCGATTGACCAAATGTATCGATAGCTCAGCTCTGTTGTACACATTCTTACCGATAATATATTATTTCCTTCCAAACTAGATCACAGCAGAAAAACCATTGAAATTAAATAAAACACACGATTTTTATAGTGGAAAAATATTATAAGAAAAAACCACTTAATGCCTTTTATTAATCCTTCCGTCCGTCTCTACAGTCTATATAGAACTGAACTCATCGAAGTAACATTTTCTCGATAAAGCTCATTCTTCGTTAACTTAATGTTATATACGTTTACCCACTAATACATCGACAGCAGAGTTCACAATACTCGTGCAGTTCGATACACTCTGAGTTGGACCATTAGTTGGTTGACTGCCCCTGTCAACTCGGTGATGGACGTTGCGATTTGGTCCATAATAATAACTTGGTTTATAAAAAATGGAAAAAAAAATAAAAAAGATTCTCACCTGATCAGTTATGAGGTTAATAGTGCGAATTTGTAGCACAAGCACAGCAAGCACAAATTCAAAAATAAAAAAAGCACAAATAATAAAATTTTCACCTTTAATCGTGGAATTTTTCTTCACGATCTTCCTTATAAGATTTTTTTAGAAAATGCACAATTTTTTATTTTATGATTTTGTGTGAGTATAATCACACTCGTGGAAATTCTTTTCTTCACGATTTTTTTCTTATAATATATATTTTTTTTTTTAGAAAATTCACAATTTTTTTATTTTATAATTTTGTATGAGTAGAATCACTCTCGTGGAATTTTTTCCTTATAATAATTTTTTTTTTTTTGGAAATTCACAACAATTTTTTATCTTATAATTTTGTATGAGTGGAATCACTCTCGTGGAACTTTTTCCTTCACGATTTTTTTATAATATTCTTTTAGAAAATTTACTCTCGTGGAAAATTTTTTCTTCACGTTTTTTTTTATAATAATTTTTTGGAAAATACACTTTATAATTTTTTTAGAAAATTCACTCTCGTGGAATTTTTTCTTCACGATTTTTTTATTATAATAATTTTTTAGCAAATTCACTCTTTTTTCTTGTAATAATTTTTCTTCACAATTTTGTCTTAAATTAATTTTTGAGGATTCTTCTTTATTATTACGTTTATTGCTAAAGCACTTTATGATTCAAGAAGAGAAAAATTTGTATAGTTGACTCACTGGAATTTAATCATTATGTTTCTTTTTGGTTTCAATTTTGGATTTTCTCTTTTTGGTTTTATTATACTTTTATATCTAGGAAAGAAAAAAAAAAACAACCGGAATTAATCAACGTTAAATTATTTATATTTTTTTCTTTTCCCTTCGAAGGATTCGGCATGCGTGGGAGGTGTCGTGGTAGTCCCGTTTGGTTGTAATCAACCTACTTATGGCACGATCAACCATCACCGTCGTATCCTTTAGCCTTTTGGGATATCTGCATGTTCTTATGGATATGCAGAATATTTTTTGACCAAGAATGCAAAAATGGTCAACTGTGTTCCCATGGTAACAGTGACGTTCACCCAATAGGGCGTATTTGCCTTGGCACAGATCCCCAGGCGAAAAGGACATAGTTTCGCAGCTGTCCCTGCTCGGGCGCCAATTAACGTATCCCTGCCGAGGGATATTAAAAAAATACGCGAACGCCAGCCCGGAGGCTGGCCCAACGGTTCGACTTACAAATAATTAGATAATTTCGAATATCGTAAACAATTTAAACAAATTAAAGCTGAAACGTCTCGATGGGTTGAGATCCAATACTAGACTAACTGTAACAAGTATGTTTTACAGTTAGCTACCCGTTGACATAAATGCTGATTCGTCAGTCCCACGATACGAATAGCGGATTCATCAAATAGGCCATTGCACTGATATCCGGTGGCAACGGCATGTGCGTAACTTGATATTAATGCACCTGGACTGTGGGAACAGGTTTGTATGAGATAATGCTAAATCAGCGAATCGGATGTGATTCGCTGTCTCTTTATTGGTTCAATGTCCGGGTGCATTGTGTTAACTGACCAGCATAGTCCACTCCTGTATGTAGGAAAGCTTTTCCCGGAGTTATCCTCTCGTATGGCAAATTGGCCATTAACTGCTTCTCAAAACGATGATTGTATCGCACACAAACTAAACATTTATGAATGCAGTTTCTTAGATTGCCATTAGTTTTGTATCAATTTGTATACTTGCAATTAACGCATTCAATGAAGCCTTCGTGTTTGTACGAATAAATATATATACCATGATAAACAATAATTAAATGTATAAGATAAATATAAATACTTATACCCCTACGTATACCTCCAAAAAATATATAGATATAATAAATACGTAATGAACTTAAATAAAATCGACACATATACCTATGAATAAACGTTTTTTTTTTATTATATTCTGATGATGTGTTGTTGCCGTCGCTTAGTACCTACATTGTCATTCATTTTTTAATATATCGCCTTCACTCACAAAATCAATACCTGCTCAAATGATTTTTTATAATAATATTTTCCTTCTCGTCCTTCCGCTTGCAAGCATCCATCCTCTTCCTTTCCCAATTTTTTTAAAAAAGTATCTCGTACTTTTGTACTTTGAGTACTTTCCTTCCAATCAATTTCACGGCAACCCGTACATTCATGCTTGGGTTCCGATTTGTTCCATCACATTATATTTTCCTTCCCCTTTTTCTTCCCCACCATCACTAAATATCCTGCACAAGTAGAACAAGCTTCCCGTTTCAATTGCAAAGTAAACAATAGAAAAATGATTACCGTCACTCGCACATTTGTGCTTGAGTGCGTATTTTTTAACCATCCCCTTCTCTTTCCATCCTAAATCAGCAGAACACACAAAAGTAGACCTGCACTGTCCTGCTCTGTTAAGACAACATTTCTCCCATTTTTCATTCTAAATTTGCACACAAAAATATTCAATGCATCACACTTCTCTTCATCCATCGCAATTCAATTTTAACATATGTTTTTATATAGAAAATAAAAAACAAAACAAGCACAACCTAATCGCATTTTAATTCCTTCTTCTATATGGGTATACCATCCGATCTCTAAATAAAAAAAAAGAAACTATTTTTCCTTCCAATGGCCATCACACAATTCTCGTAAAAAACAATAAATTTTCATCCCAATATTTTTGGAAAATGTATTCATCACTATCACAGAAAGAATAAACACAATTTGTTGATCCTACCATCGCGGTTATAATCCTGTTCAACAAAATGAATAACAAAAACATCCTTCACAAAAATAAAACAATATTGACCATCGCGATTATCATTTTGTTCAATAAAATGAACAACAAATACCTTCACGAAACTTGGGGGAAAAAAAACAACCATCACTTTTCATATGACAATGTAGGTAGTAAATATACTTTCCACGAGCACAACAACTTAATAATAAAAAAATATATACACAAAACAGCTGAGTGGACTGTATTACCTTTTCTTTTTAAATATTGTTTGTTGTTTTTTATATTTCTAAAATCCAATGCACTGATTTTATTTTGTCAAAAAATTTTTATTGTTTATTTATTTCGATCAATTGTTCACGGCCACGGTCAAACTTTGAATGAGTCTATTACTCAATGTCAACAGTCGTACCGTCCGTTGAATTAACCAGCTTGTGTTCCATCCCCTTCTCGGCTGGAGAGATTTATTTTCTCTCTCTGCTTTTGTCTGTCCTTCACATTTGTTAAAATAATCTTGTCGTCAACCACATTGTGGTGAAGAATAGCAATTGTTTTTGTGTGTGTTTTTTATTTTTGTCATTTCCAGCAGCTGCGCTGCCGTGATTCGCTTTGAATATATTTTTTTTGCGTGAGGCAAAGGAAGTGAAATTGTCTCGTCCGTCTCTTGTATGTGCATGCATACATGTGTGTTTTTGTCCATCTCTTGTTTTACGATGTTGTCGTTTACTGTATAACAGTGAAGAATGACAACTTATTTATTGAAAATTTCCATCACATCGCTCTGTTGCCAAGCAGAACCGTAATTTTCTCGGTAAATATTCGCTTGATTTGTTTTAAGTAAATTGCTTTTGCTAAAGCAAAAGAGGCAAAATAATTTTCCGTCTCGTTTGTTTTTGTGTACACTAACGGCATTTTTGCTGTATGTGTGGCATTCCTTTATGTATATATATAAAAAATATAATAAACTCTTACCATTCTCCATCATACTTCTCTTTTACCACATTGGCAATTTTCCTTCAAAAAAAAAACCTTTCTCAGTCCCTGCTTTAGGTACAAATCTGTACTATTTCTTGTAATTTTTTTATAAAAAAAAAAGAGTACACTATTTTACCTGGCTATTCCAGGGGTTTCTGGATTACTTATTGGATCTAATTGGATCTCCATAGAGGTGATCTCTCTGACTGGCTCTCCGTTTTCGCGGCCGCGTAACACTTTTTTCAAACGCACCTTTCTTGGTGGCGTCTTTGGAGGGGCTGGATTCGGAAAAATGATTATCCTTCCCGAAATCCCTGTGCACCGCTCGTTAAGAATTATGGCTCTAGCTTGTGCTACTGCGTCGTCGCAGTAAGTATGTGTGTTAGGAATGGTTTGATAACAAAAATTGAGTAAGTATATATATCAAATAATGTTTTTAATAGTTCTACGTTTGGTTAAGATTGTTTATATTATACGTATATCTTTGAGTTACAAGCGATAATTTCTACTATATTAGATTTCATCAATAAATCATGATATTTTACCTGAGCGATTTTCTTCTATTTGACTATTTGTCTCGTAATACAGATGGATATCCTGTGCATGTATGTCTACTTGTACTCTTTTAGCTTGACTTAAACTTTTTCTTGATCTTTCTTGTATTGTTATCATTCGTCTTTTTGTTTACGTAATTGGTGTTGCTAATAATGATAGGATGATATTTTACTCATTTTGGTATCTTTTAACTACTATTTGCATTTTTTTCTTCTTTTTAAGTTTTAAGTTTCATTCTCAATATTACCTACTTGAACTACCAACAAGAACTGTATTTTGATTGGAAGGTAATACTTCTTCTAAATCGAATACTCTTTTCTACTTGATTCCGTCAAACAAAAATGTTTCTCTTTTGTCACTTAAATATTGTCTACTATTTTACTACCTTCTTCTCCTTTAAATATTTTGTCTGATACTAAATAATACTATGGCTCTGAAATATATAATTGTACTAGCTTCTTCACAGACGTCGAAAATAACACAAAACATTAGGTCATGTTTTTACTTCCTCGCACATCACTATTACATCCACCATTTTCTCTTCTTCAAGTTTTAGAAATGATGATAGAGCGTAACTCTCCACGCGCTCCTTTTTTCTTTGCTTGCGCGAATCATATTTATTCGTCGCGATAAAAAGTTATGTCAAAAAAATATATTTTTAAATAAAAACTTTATTTTTCACTTAACAAATTAAATATTTTTAGACAATAGTTCTTACATAGTTTCTTACATACTACTCGGCAACTACTCGAAACTCCTTCTCCTATATTATGAAAAGAATAGGTTGTAGTGAGGTTGACTTCTACTCATCTATCCAAGTTAAGTAGAGTTTGGTTGATTTACATAAGGGTTGATGTTTTAAGTTTAAATGTATTCAATGTATTTACCAAAAGAGTTGGTCGATATTATAGTGTGTATCGACTGTAGCTAAATTATGGGTTCTGATACTTACTGTCGAGATGGTAAGGTAGATTTTCCTAAATTTTTTCACAAATCGCAACCACTATTGTTTGTTGTTGTTTCGTGTTTTTTTTAAATCTACTCGGATTCTTTACTAAAAATTATTAATGCAATTGCTCAGACAAACCTTGGGGGTTGTTTCTGGCTTTTTTTTCGCGATCAACCGATCAATAATAATTTTCCGTAGCACACAACGCATTCACTCAGATAAACTTGGGGGTTGTATCTGGCTTTTTTTCCCGCGGCACTTCAACTAATGCACTCTAACTTTTACCGTGGCACATCCCGGATGAGCTCCCAATTAGTAGGATTCTATTATCCCCTCGTGCCTTCAATACCAAGTCCAACTTCTTTAATTTAAAACAACAGAAACAATTTGGCTCAATTATAGGGGTATTTTATTAAATGATATTTTAAGCAAACTTAATCACAGCGAAAACAAATATAATACAACAACAAACATCTGGCTGTGTTTAAAGGTAAGTACAAAATATAAAGTTTCTCTTAAGTCTAGTTAGATGTAAACGAGTAAAAAATTAAAAACAAACAAAGCTTGTTTCAGATTATGGTCCTCTGCGCGTTAGGATTGTTAAAATGAAAAGAAAGACAAATGTTTCCCGTATATACAAATTAGAAGGTGAGAGCGGAAACCCAGCATCACCTATTAAAATTTATAGTAATTTATTTAAATTACTGTTGTATGAATAATTTTTCACAAAAAGATTGTCATACCTAGCAATCTGGTGTTTCTGTCACCATTATCGTAAATAGACTTAAAATATAAGAACGCATCACTATTCCCCCATATGAATGAATTATGACTTGAGCCAGGGTATTTGGCATCGATGTAACGAATCCTCTGCATATGATCACATATCTGGAAGAAGAAAAAAGAAAAAAATACGCCAGCACCTCAGACAGCACAACTGATACTGTTGACTGGGCTATGCCAACATTAAAGTCTTGCCCTACTCCGTGTTGATACCCTCCCTCAGCAAGAAACCAACAGAAAGTGACCAACTTTACCTCTGGCGTGAGAGATGAAGACCTGACAAGAGGCGGAAGTTTTTATTGAAAAGCAGGCTTATTCAACCTAAAATGTTTGATGAATCTGAAATACAAACAAAAATATATGTAAATAGCAATTTTAAAATTTGTTCGCTGCGAGAATTTCAATTTTTGTCATTTACTATACTAAATGTATGTAGTTTCCGTCTTTTCTATGAATGAAACACTTTTACTTTATTTAAATATTCTATTTTATTTTAGCTTAATGGCTTATTTAATTTTACATGTTTGATGACACGTTTGGTTATCGCCGTTTCACAGTCGGGCGAGAACTAAAAACTGAATGCGTGAGCGTGCGTTGCTTTACTTCTCCCCATATCTGTGTCTGTATGTGTTTATGTACTTTGTGTATTGTGTGTTCTGTGCGTAATACTTCGTGTGCTTGGTTCGTACCTATCGTCTGTCCGTGTTTGTTCATATCCCACATGTATGTTTAGCGTTTTTTTTTTTCTTTTTAATACAAATTTCTTTCAAACTGTAATAAATAACTTAACTGCAGGGTTAAAGAAGTGGGAAGTTGAGTCTGGGAATGGTATCGGTTCGGAATTATAAAAGATATGGTCCCATTAATCATTTTCAACGTCTAGGTACCTTTGTGCATAGTCAGTTTTTTATTCATCGGATTAAAAAATTAAATTTTATGCGAATGCGGATCCAACCGACTCCCGGGAAGTGAAATTTTGCGTATTCAGTAATAGGCATGATTAATTGTCAGGCTGTTCCAATAAAAAAGTGGTAAACTTTTCAAACATCCGCTTGCCCACCGAGTGTTCTCTCCACTATGATATGTAGTTTTACTAAGACAAGCTTTATCTTTTCCATTTCTGCTGTAGTTAATTGAAATTTTCTTTCTTTTTCTTCGCGACACTCAATTTGACTTAAATAAACTGCGCCCACAAGGGTGGAACACTCGTTTGGGTTTTCTTTTCGCGAGGGCTAGATATAAATAAATGGATATGAATATTCTTTTTTTCAGGTAGGTACAGTATGCGCACACGATATTGTGTCTTCTTTTCGATAGTTTTCTTTCGCGAAGGGCCAGACAATCTTTTCTTTTTTTTTAGGTTCAATATGCGCACACACGAATACACGATATCGACTTCTTTTTTTCTTAAGCGTCTTTGATGCTCGTTTACTATTACAAATGTTTTAAAACCAAGTCAAAACAACGGGAACAATAATCATGACAAAAAAAAGAATTTTTATTTAAAGTTATACGAAGCGGACGGACGTGACCACTCAGGGGCGCTGAGATCTTATCAGCGTAAACCTAACCCACCCTGACAAGGAAATCAGAGGCGCATTCTGAAAAACTAAACACAAAAAATTCAACTTTGACGTACCTAAGTTCGACCGTGCAGTGTAGGCCCATATCAAATCAATGATAAACAAACTGTCCTAGGTGTTATGCCCATAAGACAATTTGCACACGAAATTAATATATATAGGTATAAACAACACAATAGAACTATTCGACAAATGCTACTTACCCATACACCGCAAACCTCTCGTTAAGCCTCACAAGTGGCTTGCAGTGCATAGAAAGCAACAGTTATGGGTGGGCTCAGGTGGAGAGGATGGGTGGTGTCGAATGCTGTGCTGCGACTACGAGCGAGGTTTTGGTTTTCTGCTTTCTTCAACTTTTTTGTTTGGTCTATTTTTTTTCACGACGAGTACTTGATCGACACTGGTGATCAAAATGATCAACCACAACTGCCTTTCGTTGGGGGCATAAAGTGGCGTGATGGCCCATCTCAGCGCAAACATGATAGGCTCCTAATGGTCGTTTTTTTTTTTTGCGACATTCAGGCGCGATATGTCTTAAAGAGTTGTAGTTAAAACATCTCACTGGCTTAGTTTTAGGTCCTTTTACAACACGTTTCGATGTTGATGGATACGACAACATTGGTTTACCGATGACTTCTTTTTGCTTTGGCAATTGAAGTTTCTAATAAGTCTCAGCCAGCTGTTGTTTATTGACGAAACATTGCATTCTTCCGTGCGTTCTAAACCGGCCATCAGGATTTTTTTCGGTCAGATTTTCCATCAACTCATCCTCATCTAATGACGTTTTGTTTGCCAAAAACAAAAACAATATAATCTGCCACCTGACTTGACTCACCTGGATTGTTTGATGCTTGAATTTTAATGTTGTTAAAAAAGATTTTTCTGCTCCTCCTCTCTATCTAGGATAGCGAAATTATTTTCTTCCGCTAGAAAATTTAATCTCCTTTGTTCCTCTTCTCTGTCTAGAATAGCAGGGGTGCTTTCCTTGGACAAAAATGCCTGTCTAACATCTGCTTTTAGTATTTGGACTGTTCTAGTGTTTTTTCCTGGTTGATTTGATGGATCCAGAATTATAATCCGTTCTCTAGGACTAATCCCTTCATCGTTCGTTGAAGCATATTATTTTGGCGTTTAACAATTCGTTGAAACGCGACATTGGGTTTTCTTCAGCTTGGTAGGTAATATAGTGTGGTTACACTTTACGTCGCAAAAAAAAAAATGTTTCTTGCTTACATAGGATTTTCTTGTTAAAGGTGGTTTCTTAATTTTCTTTTTTTATAGGGTTTTCTTTTGGATTAGCGTTTCTGGTAGATTGGGGAGGTGCTCCAGCAACAATCAGAAGTTTTTCATCCTTGGAGTCTCCTCTGACACTTGCGGTTGACTTATTTTTGTGACTTGAAATACGATCGACTGACATTGCATTGAGTCACAGAGGGGATTCGATGTTTTTCACTTCAAGTGAACCGAATTCCTAAATAACTCGAACGCGAGGTGAATCAAGGAAGTTAAGTCCTAAAATCATGGGAACATCCTGGGTACAGTTTTCCACAATATAAAAGTCGATGGGCATGGTTACGTCTTCAACTATAGGTAACAGTTTGGTGAGTCTTCGCGATTGAACTAGCAGTCCCGCCCCCGAATCCATTAAGGGTAACATTACAATATTCCCGCTTATAATTGTTTGCATTCGCTTAAGGTTGAGCAATCGGCTCCAAGATCTATGAACGCGCGGATGACAAAATTACCCACCTTAATTTCCTTCATCAACCCATTTTCATCCTGATTAGGCAGCACACGCCGTACGCCATCTATTGGTGCGAAAGGGCGACGTTTTGTTGCACGGCAATTACGTGCGAAATGTCCATGTTCTTTGCAATTGTAGCAAGTTTGCTGGGAATGGGACGTGATACGTTTTTTTCTCCGCGAAAAACGTTTTAAAAAAAAAACACGAATTTAATTTGAAGAACTTTATTGGTCGCCTGTCTACTCTTAACTAAATATCAATATACATTTTATTATTTCATTCCGTTTATTAACTTGCTGTCTCAGCATTAAATACCTTAATTCTTTTTATTGCAACTGCATTTTTACATGGGAAACTTAAAATAGGTTTAAAGTTAAGAATGCGAGTGCATTCAAAAAGTTAACGAACTTTACTTCCCATGGGAATAGCAAAGTAATAAAGTTATGTTTTGATGGAGAATATTGACTCATGATGGGTGTTGGTCGGTATCGAATACGTAACGTATATCATCCGCATGGTCGAAGTTGAAGTGTATGTTGTCCAAATAACTAACAGAAATGCACGTCCTTTGGAACTCGTTGCAGTTTTGTCAATTTGATAAAAATATATATCAATAAACTCTCAGAAATGTTCGCATGCCTTTGTATAAGCGATGTTAAAAGTGAAGAAAATTTTGACGCATATATCAATCGAAAGTCGAAGGGGAAGGATTTGAAGTGTGTGTTGTCAAAATCAACAGTAATAACTGGTGGCTGGAAGACGTGTTGCAGCCAGCGCATTTCGATACTCTTTATAGAGATTTTTATGGAAGCTTCTTGGCTGTCAATAACTGTGAAGCGTTTGTTGCCTTCACATCCAGTTGGTTGTAGCAAATAGTGCAGGTATATAAACACCATGGCACTTCTTGTATCACTATTATATTCAAATGTTTTAATTTTGTAAAGCTGGTGAATTCGATTGTCTCGCCGGTATATTTTTGTCTGGGCCGATATATTTTTGTCTGTGCCGGTATTTTTTTCTTTGTCTGTGCCGGTATGTGTTTCCTTCTTGGGTTATGTTACATTTGTTTTAAAATAATATACAAATACAAAATGCAATCGCGAAGAAATGTTTTTAAAATAAAATAATTCATTATTCAAATACAAAATGCAATCGCGAATAAATGTCTTGGCTTTCAAATATGCATGAAGTTCTTGATACGATTTATTTATGTTATTCTTTACTATAAGAATTAATTTCAATGTCGAGACTCTCAACTGGTTCTTTTCGCTGGTCCACATCTTATTCATGTAAGGATTAATCGTTTAATGTTAATTAATTCCACGGAAATGATTTTTCTTCTTATCCACAATTGTTTAGAAAAAATAATAACCCAGACACATCTTTGTTAAAATTTTAATCGTTTTATTTTGTATACCAGTTCTTATTTTGTTTATTTTTCGTATGTATATTTCCGTTCTATATTTTCATTCTAGCCGTTATTTATTTTTACAACTTGGATTAAAAAAAATTCTTACTCGACATTAATGAACAAATAAACTTGGGGAAATAAAAGATTCTTTCGCGTAAAAATGTTTAAACGAGATCATAATTTTATTTGATAATGACCAAAGAATCATCTCCCGAAATTTCGAATCACAAATAAAAAAAAAATACACTTCACACTTCTGTTGTTGTTTCACTTCACGTGAAAAATTGCACGAAATTATTTAGTTTTTAACTAAATTTAGAAATATTTATTAAAATTAACAAATTCTGCAGGAAATATAACGCAATAAAAAGTACCGATATTTTTGCTAGTGTAACAACAATTATTTGGGAAATTCAAAATTGGCCAATGGATTTCATGGTTGGGAGGGTAATGGCCGCGCTACAATAACATCTGCAGCGCCACAGGTGTAGTGTAAGTCCGTCCGTTTTATTGTATTTGTTCAACTAGATCTGATATAAATTATATTGATGTATGTGCTGTTGGTATATTGATATTATTGTGGACTTATTTTAATATTGATATTTTCCAACAAACGAAAGTGCTTTTCAAAATTAACAGTTTTTTTATTTACCAATCAGATTTTATCCAATTTTCTTTCTTTCGTTATTTTTTACACACACCTACTTTTACAGTGCAACAATATATGAATGCGTTGTTGCCAAATTATCAAATTAAATTTAATCAATATTGATATTATAAAAACGACATCCAGTCATTTAATACCAAGACTGACATTATCTAGTCTTTGCAATTAATTGAGTTTTTCTTTTTGTCGTTTGAAAAACTGTTTTTGAGCAGTTTAAATATTCATGAAAGTGTTTCTAACAATCAACAAAACTGAATATAAAAATAAAGAAATTATATATAATAATATTATAATTACCAATATTTGTTATTTTCTTAGTAGCAAACTCATTAATATAATCAAATGTAAAATTTAATCTATGTGACCTCCCTGTTTTTTTTTTTTATTATTCGAAAATGTTGGTGACCTCTTCAAAAGCTCTGTTTTTGAACTGAGGACATTCCTTCTCTATTTTACTTATGCTTTTGTATCAGAGAAATATCTCTATGCAAGCAAAATTGCTTTTTTGTTAGCTGACTAAACTACAACAACCTAACAGCCGGCTTGTTAAAAAATCTCATGTTTTTAAGGCATGTCAAGGGTAGCTTATTTTAAACGAAATAAAACACTATTTCTTTAATTTTAATCGGTTTAACTTTATTTACGACCGCACTCGTCAACGCTCAATCAACTACTGGCGAATGGCGTGCGGCGAAAATGGCAGTTGTATATTTATATTCGTGTTCAGAAAACTAGTAATAAAAAAAAAACATTTTTTGTTTTTCTTCTTACTTTTTTTTTATTAATATTTTTATTTATTCATTTATTGTTAAATTTTATTTACAATAATAATTCTTGGTGTTTTTATATTAGAGTCCAAAAAGAGGCCGCTGTCTTGAGCTAGGCTGCACGGCTGCACCTCACAGTTGGATGATTGAAAACGAACTGAACTTAATAATATATTTTTATGAACTCTCCACTGGTAGCGCGATCTGCTTCCTGTGTGGAAGACATGCACTTGTTTTCGAAATATTCATATTTCATTTGAATAGAATGAAATATGAGTATTTAATTTTCCGTTTGTTAGTGTCAGGGGAAAAGGGGGTGTATCCGTTAAGGATTGATTTTGCCAGCGAATCCGTAATTAATTTTATGATAATGCCGTTAGGCAAAGGGGAGTGTGTGGGATAACGGGGTTTTGGTTACGGTTTTTTTTTTGTTTTATTCTCTTTTGATGCCATTTATACATTTCGGCTACATATTGTTGTTTTTTTTTTATACAAGAACACGATCTGTTTATGGTGGTATAATCCTTAAGATTTTTTCCATTAAACTGTCAATAAAACCAAATTCAGTAAAGACAGTTTTGGCTATCTGGTAAAATTCTGTCTACACCTTAAAACTGCAAATGATCCTGCTCACTGATTTCTATATATAACTGAATAGTGGATAGACATTGTGCCTATTTGAAGAATTGTTATACAGATAAAAAAAAGATAAACAAACCAAAATGGTGGTTTGTTTATTTTTTCATAGTTGCTCTTAATTTTGTTTAATTTATTTATTTCTGATTTACTGTTTTGTCGTGTAAAATAATAAAATACAAATTACATGCGCTGATGCATACAATAATAAATAAACTGCACTGATGTTAGAGTTTTTGGAAATTCGTGTTCTCAATGAGGTTCCTACGAACATACTTTAATAAAATATTTTGTTAGTAAGTGGTTAAAAATTATTTTTGTTTCAGGTCTATCTAAATGAATTTTTTATGCAAACCATCTTCAGTTATACATTATATTGAGATCAGTGACCCTGCTTGACATTTAAGATATGTTTGTGCAAGAAATTCTACATAATACATATTAAACTACTAATCAGTTCCATTAAAGCTCTATACATCATTTTCATTTATTGTATTTAATTTTAAATGAATACCTATGGTTAAAGGAAATGTCAGCGAAAAATTTTAAATTATTGCAAAGTTTCGAACGTGTTTACGTTCTTAAAAGGTTAAGCTTATGTAAATACTTAAAAAAAAGGTTAATATTACGTATCACAAAACAACATGTCAATTTGAAAAATAACTTAAAAGAATATTGCAAAAAAACTTATTTTAATATATTATAACCAGCACTTTCTCTGCTGACAAAAATACTTAAAATGTAATGGTGGCAATTTTTAGCTGCGTTCCAAGTTGATGAATTTTATTTTTGATTGATCATATGTCCGCACATGGAATTCAGTTCGTCACATGTGCCATGGGTGCCGACAAATTAAAAGATATGAAAATTCAGATTATTTTGTATCTCAATAAAATCCTGATGATCATTTTCTCAATAAAATCCTGAGGTTCATTTCCCCAATAATGACAGTTCAGTTCCTCAATAATATCAGTTTATTCCCCAATAATGACACTAATCACTCCAAGTCTCCAAGTTCTCAAAAAAAGTGCGAACTTGAATAAGTGTGTTTTTGGCAAGATATATATTGTTTGTTGACATTTTTAAGAATTATAAAAGTGGTGCCAAATTGCTCTAATTTGTATCGATAATCAAAGAAGTTATTAAAATTGAATTTTCAAATTATTCAAGAAAATATTAATTTAAAAACAACCTTACAAGAAATGAATAAAACATCATTTAAAAATTTATCATATTAATATTACTGAGTTTTATGATAAGAAAGATGAGATTCCACCATGTAAAAATTGTTGATATTTTAATGAAAATATCACCAAATTTTTTTATTAACCTGCATTGCACAATTGTGCTTTTATTTAATACACCCTTATTATCTTTAACATAAGATCTGATTACGCGACTAGATGTTGGTATAAATACTCCCAATAATTGACATTTAAATATAACTAATGTTTTGTATGAAATATAATTTTTTTTTATCTTCCATAATATGTATTTCTAAAAATTACAGAAAACTATAATGCTAATATTAATTATTTAGTATTGAAACATCATTCATATGTGTAAATTCCATGTATTAAAAGAAACTTTATATTAAAGAATTTGCATTTAAGAACAGTTATTATACAAATTCAATTACATATGTAAACTATCACTATTATTATAAAATTAAATAAGTCATTCTAAAAAAAAATATTAGTTAAAGTTTTATAAATATTTTAACACCTTGTGCGCACTGATTTTTAATTTCTTAAAAACTCAATTTCAAATTAATTGTAGAAAACTCAAATGAAGAATCAAAATTATTGTTCAAAATTTCTCGAAAAATGTATGTGATTCCATATCTATTTTTAAGAAAATTATTATTTATAAAAATCGAAATTAATTGTTAACATCTATTGGTAACTTTTATTTATACATATGTAACTTCATTTTTCATTGAAGTCTCGATTGAAGTTACATAATAAAACCAAAAAAATGTATGTACAATTTTGTACTTTTGAAAACCAAGCTACGATTTTATTTGAAATATTTTTTATAGTTTCGTAAGTTCGTCAAAACATAAACATTATGAACATTATTTTTTTATATACTCAATTATAATTATGAATTAAAATTCTATTTCTCAAATTTATTGAAATTAAAGATACCTACATTTTATAAATAAAGAATATGAATAAAATTTGAAATAAAATTTTTGTTGATGTTTGATTTCAATTAAGAGTAAATTATAATATTGTTAAGTTGAAAGCTTTGACACTTCAACAATCATTGCTCTGAATGCGGAGGTTTTTTAACAGAATTTAACAATAAAAAAGGAATAAGTTAGGCCATCTATATGTGTTGAACCAATAGTAAGTATAAAAAGAATTTCTACTTTCGAATATTTATTCTGTGCTTCAGAAATAAGCTTGTTAAGATGAAAGAAAAATGGTCGAAAAACACTTTACGTGCACTTTAAACACCTTAAATTGGTAAAATTTACATCAAGTGGTTCGATGAATCAGATGCCCCTGCGGCAAAGGAAAAATACTTAGAACGTACCGCAAGGTACTACTGGGATCAACAAAGCTGATTGTTTGTGGTTGATGAATCAAAATGTTCACCTTTGCCGCTCCAGAGATTGTAATTGAATTGACAGTTGACTGATTTTTGTGACAGTTGTTTAAATGTTGTGCTCCCACGAAATATTAAGAAGAAACAAATGGAAAATTATCCCTCAAATTCAACCAGGAAAAATAATCTTTGTCTAATTTGGGTTTTTACATACAGAAATGGTAGAGTTGATGGAGTCCGTAATCTTGCCACCAAAATGTCGTTTTTAAGATTGAAATTTTCTGCACGCCAACGAACAGTCGCAAATGTTCCTTCCATTTTTACATTTAAATTCAAGTTATTTTCCGATTGCACTTCGATGAGTTTCTAATAAGAAAGCTAATATCTTTTCCGCTCTTTCTCGTACTACGATTGTCGTTTAAAATAACTCGCTGTCGATGATTTACGATCACGTAAAAGGATACTCGTATTTGTCAAACGAAAGGTGCTGTCAAAAAAAGATGAGAAATTAGCACTTAACAGAAATAACAAATTAACTATTTGTGTCTCATGTTGGCAAAAAAAATAAGAAAGAATGAGCTAAATTGAAAGTTATACCCTTCAAGGGAATCAAATTAAATTTCCGAAAAAAGATGTGAAGCCTTTATTTTTTTCAACGCATATAGAGCATAATTCGTAACGGCAACCTTATTCTGTATATACAGCTCACGCAAAAAAAATCTGCATTTTTCGATATGAAAAGCTTTGAAAGAGAGCCAGAAAAAATCTAGTACTTTTTGAATCATCGCACACGACTTGTGCTTATTTATTTGAAGTGAAGTGTTTAACAACTCAATGCACTCTTACCTTAAAAATGCAAACGCATTTAAAAATTTGTGATTTTTGTTTACCATTTGCAGATAGAAAAGGACCCTAAATTTTTTTTGGGAAGGCGCAAAAAGGGGTAACACCAGCTAAAAGCTTGTGTTCCAATCCAACTATCACAAATAAAACATAGAACTATTGTGAATTATTTATAACCAATCAGACTAAAGGCCCAACTATAATGCGCATAAGTAAACATGAGCGAATACAGACAGTCATAGTGGCGTTGGCTATAACGGACATATGCGCATTTCGTTGAGTTTCGTTAAACATGAGCTCCGCATGAGCTGTGCGATCTGCTGAACCGCTCTTACATATGAAAATTTGACAGCTGTGGGCATTTGACAATCCGAAGAAAAAACTTATTGCATTTTACAAAAAAATAAGACTGCGAATTTGCATTAAATTATCCATTTCATAAATAATTCAATAAACTATACATTTTTAACACAATTAAAAGAAACTAAAAACAAGTGTTTTTCATATGTTTCACATGTTCATTGTGTGCATTCATCATATTTGTATAAACATGACGAAACAGTGTGTTTAATTTTGACAGTAGGTCATGCTAGCTCATGCGCATTCCCGTCTTGGGTCGATGAATGTATAAAAAGATCTCAAACTTATTGGAAGAAAATCATCAATTTACAAGAAAATAAAATTTAATATAAATCATCATTTTTATCTTGTTAAATGTTTTCAATTTTGTCTGCAACTAACCTTCTCGCCCTTGTAAATTAAAAAAAACACGATTTTCGTCACGTGTATACATAGAATAATAAATAAATAGAACACCAACTCAGGAGGCTCCACCCACTTTTGCCTACAAACTTTCAAAACTGCAGAGATTTAACTCTGTATGCATGCCCGTGCATTTCAAATGGGATTTTCAAATTTGGCTGGACCATACATTCTTACAATTTTGCATTTTCCTATTCACACGTATTCATGTATAGAAAAGCGCGTGTAATTTTTTTTTCTTCTACGGCAGGAGACGGAGGATTACAAGTTGATTACCTGTGCGTGTATACAAGCACAAATGCTGTAGCAACAAAAATATATCGATAACATCGATAAAATTTAGTTTCGTTAGAATATCGATATCATAGCATGTGAAATGAAGCACAAGCACAGGAATGTTCAACTATCGAAATATCGATTCATTCGAGCTAGAACAGACGTGCCTTCATTTTCAAACGGTACATTAAACACATCTTTTAGCAAAGTGAAATTTTTATTTCGAAGTTTTTAAAATTAAATTTCAAATTTAAAGTAGATAAATGTGTTAACTAGATCAAAGTGAATTAAAATTTATGTACCTATATATAAATATTTTTTTGTAATTTAAGTGCATTATATAGATAGATGTAGTTAATAGTGAAATCGGTTTTCAATAATTGTTAATTTCAATTTCAAATCAAATAAGCAACTGAAAAACCTATTCCTTGGGAACGAGAATAAAATATAGTAAATGGTAAGTTGACTTTTTTTTGGAAAAACCTACCATATTTTGTTACCTGAAAATAAATTTGTTTAACATAACGAAGAGACTTCGATACGAAAATGCAAATTATGAGGGTATACGACGCACGGTCAATGTAATTGACCGTGCGTTGAATGATTTCCTAATCTGACAATAATTTTTTTTTACCTACATGATTGAAGAATTTGTGATACGAAAAATTCTTGTTAAAATGGCACTATCTGTGCGTTGAGAAAATTCGGGGACGCTTGGTGCTTGGCCAGGTTCGCTGCGGAAGAATCCATAATACATAATACTAAATTCATATACATAGAAAGATAATGGGTAACATTTTTTGATTTTAATTTATTTAAAAAAAGTCACTTGCCGCTCCGTTCAATAATCTAAATTTGTTATTTTATCTATCCAAACTCAATGAAACTGTATAAATAGCTTTTGACAGGTAAACTTTCAAACAGAAACCCATCCTACTCCCATCCATTGGCCTCTTGCTCAAATCTCAATAGGGCTTTTTAGGTAACAACGATATATCTCTTTCTCGTTCTCACAGAATTGTCAAAAACAGCTGTATGATGAACAGCTGATTTTTTTTTATCATTGTTGAAAAATTGATTGAAAACAAAAGCGGGAATTTTAAAGATGCGCGAAAATTGTGAAAATTTTTGGTTTTGCTAATTAAAATAAATTTTTAAGCCACGGAAATCACAAATTTCACACAAAAAAGAATACCGCATTTAAAAATTATTTCCAAATTGTTTTCTTCAAGATCTTGAGTTTGACAGTTTGAAAAAAGCGCGATACATATTTCAATCTGTCTTCATCATAGTGTGAGCTTTGACAAGATGGTAAAACTCCCTATAGAACACGTCAAGCAAAATTGACATAAAACATGAAAGTGTTCACCCCTTTTTGCTTGACTGATTAATCCAGTGTGGAAGTAGCCTTAGCAAACATGTCAAAACTGACTTATGGTGACTAGGTGACTTATTTAGTCAAGAAGAATTTGTTTAATTGGTAAAATAAGGCAGAAATGGCGTCCGAGTCCGAAACAGACAAATTAATTTGTTTAGTACAAAGCAGACCTGCACTCTATAATTATAAATTAAGGGATTACAATAATAGAAGTATAGTTGATAATTTATGGCAAGAAGTTGCCGATGAAATGCAATGGGATGGTAAGTTTTACATTATTTTGTTTCTATTACCAAAGTACAATCTTGTTTTTTTTTTGTATACCTACTGATAGAAAGATTATTTTATATATCTGCTATTATTGATCATTAATTGTTGATGTTTGTTTATCACCTTTTTGCTTTGTATAATTGTGCAATGCAAAGAAAATTCATTTTTCTGGATCCAATTGTCATCCAAGAACTAAAAACTTTACATTTATCTGGTTCTGTAAATGAAAATTTCTATTTAGTAACTTTTCTTTTAAACAGAATCAGTAAATATATACCTTCCTACTTCACTAAATAAACAATTTCCAACATCTACATAATGTAGATACCTAACTAACTAGGTACTTTTTAAATAAAACTTGAACAACAATAAAATGTTATCATCTCCATTGGGATCATAACTTTCCCATTTTACTGCTTCACTTCAAATATTTGCCTTTCTGGTTTGTTTGATTGAAATAAGAAAACGGAATCAAGATTGGTTTTAAGTTATTCCATAAATGAGTCCAAATAAATGCAAGTGTTCCGCATTTCTTTCGGAATGTGTCGTATTATAAAATTTGCCTTTGAAGATACCCAGATAAGTCGGACGTGCAGTGTTTTATCCAGAACATGAGGCCTTTTTTGGCCCGTTTGTCTTTTGATTTGATCAAGCTTTGCCACAAGTACTGTCATGCGAAGCAAGCATCTTCACCTCAATTCATTTTTTCCTGTAATTTTTGAACATTGTGAACCAATTTATGTAAGCGCTGGCTGAACAACTGCAGAATGTAGTCTTCCTTTTTAGGAGGAGCGCAAGTAAAATAATATTGCTTGGAAGTGTTAGTATAACAAAAGTTTTCTTCGATTAAGCCGATAAATTTTCCAAAATTTCAACAATTTTTGAAGATTCCCTGCAATTTTGATAGAAGTGGCCTGAGATGTTTAAGAAGATCTATGAATTCAAACCGTATTTTCATTTATTTTATTTCAGTTGCCACGTCTAAAATCAAATGGACTTCACTACGAAATAGTTATGCTAGGGTTTTGCGCAACCAAAAGACAAGGAAAGGGAAACGTATGAAAGGATGGTATCTTGAGGATTCTATGAGTTTCATGGAAAAATTTATGAAAAAACATATGAAAAAACATGCTGAAGATAATCCAATGCCGGAAAGATCAGTTTCAATTACAAAAAAATTATACAATAATAAGTCCAATAATAATTCATTTCAAGAAAATTCACCACAGATTCAAATACCTATCGAAACATTGAAAGCACAAACTAAAAACCCAATACAAATGATTCCTGAAAATCGAAATCGGGTGCCAGAGTCAATGGTTCCATTTCTTGAAATACGCACTGCAGAAAATGAAAACCCAAATTTGTTATTTTTTAAAGGTTTGCTTCCCGATTTGGATAAACTTCCATCGGAAAAACAACGAGCATTTAAAAGGTATACTTTTGAAAAGCTTATGGAATTGATAGATTCTGAAGAATATGAAATTGCCGGGAAAAGACAAAATGCACATCTGATGCCTTCTTCTTCTTCATCAAATATCGATGATCGATGCAATTTGAAAAATGAACAAATGTGTGACGATGATGAAGATGACTAATAAAAATATTTAAAAGTTTTATAAAATAAAATCGCTTTCAGTCTTATTTTTTTATCTAGAATTATTCAATTATGTTTAACAAACCTACAATACAATATCATAAAAAAAGTTTTCTTAATTTGCTGTAAAAGTGAGCTGTAGCCTCATAAGTTGCTTTGGAATTGCATAATAATATCGCCGAATATCCTGCCACAATTCAAGATTTTTTTTCGAGATTTTGTTATTTTTTAAAGGTTTACTTCCCGATTTGGATAAACTTACATCGGAAAAACAACGAGCATTTAAAAGGTATACTTTTGAAAAGCTTATGGAATTGATAGATTCTGAAGAATATGAAATTGCCGGAAAAAGACAAAATGCACATCTGATGCCTTCTTCTTCTTCATCAAATATCGATGATCGATGCAGTTTGAAAAATGAACAAATGTGTGACGATGATGAAGATGACTAATAAAAATATTTAAAAGTTTTATAAAATAAAATCGCTTTCAGTCTTTTTTTTTTATCTGGAATTATTCAATTATGTTTAACAAACCTACAATACAATATCATAAAAAGTTTTCTTAATTTGCTGTAAAAGTGAGCTGTAGCCTCATAAGTTGCTTTGGAATTGCATAATAATATCGCCGAATATCCTGTCACAATTCAAGATTTTTTTTCGGTATCTACTGTTTAATTTGATGTTCCATAAATAAAAGATCGGGTATTTGTCCACTTCAAAACTTTAATTTGATTAACCTTTAAGACTTACTTCTAGTTTTGAAGTGTGCTCAGGGTAATTTTCGTGTATGAAACGCCATAAAACCGGCTAACTGTCTTAAGTATATGGTACCATATGGTCCAGAAAAATATTTTTATAAAAATCCTGGTCCATTCTTGTATCAGTCAGTTTTTTACTATGGGACCAACACCGTGCCAAGAAAAAGCCACCCAAACCATTATTTTAATGTAGGATCATGTTGCATGTTCCGCTAATGCCGCAAACACATTTTTAACTGCGAAGAAGTGCCCTACAAAGAAGAAAAAAAAACAAATTGGACCAGCCGGGGTACCCTTTTCGAAAAAAAAAAAAGATTTAGAGACCTAGGGTTCAGATGGTTCAAGATTCTCGTCTTCAGACTTATAAACGGTGACCAAATGCCTAGTCAAGAAAAAAATTTACATTCGTCCAATTTTCAAAGGGGAAATGTAATACGTGAACTTGAAACTGCGATAATTAGCGCTCGCCATTTGTTATTTTTTTGGAACATGTGTTTCTTAAGCCGTAATTCTACGTAACATTCAATAAAGCTGAAAACAAACGGGATGAAGATCGTTGAGAAGGTATTTAATTTGCGTTAACTGAAAATAATACATTATAATTTAAATAGAACAGCTTTCCCAAAAGTAAACACAAACAAAAACAATATAAACTATGAAGCACGATAAAATAATTATACAACCGAAGAGTGTATGAAGTGATTTGAAAAATACTAAAAATAATCTATTTTCTCTGGTTAAAGACTTTCTTCGTCAAGCGCTTACATACGGTTCACAATATATTTATAGGAAACCACCAGCAGAAGTCATTTATATAATTATACATACCTGTGCTCTTACAGGTATTTGAATTTCTATCTGGTGCACGTAACTTCACGGTGCTTCTTTTTGATTTATCTCTTGCATTTTTTGTATAATGGGGTTCGTTGAAACGATAAATCGAAAGATTTGATATCACTACAAATGCAAATGTCACTTACCCCCTTCTTCCTCCCAACAACGCTTAAATTATAACTTCATTGCCCCCATTAAAAATTCATTTTTTCCACCCCTTCAGCCAGAATTTTCTTCCTTTCTAGTGCAATCAATGATCAAGCTAAAAGTAACTGTAAGAGTGAGGCTCAGACAATGTTTTTTTTTTTGCTTGGCAACATTTCACTTGTTTTATGCTCATATATTCTTTTCTATGTTTTTATTAGTTGAGGTTTCCATCAAAACATTTCTTTCCAAAACTCTATAAACCAAAAAATATAAAGGCCTTTTTTTAAAATATATTTTATTTCGTTTAAACGCATCTAGCAATACCATTAGTACACACTTAGTTAAAAAAAAACATAAAAATAATCATAAAACTCGAAAACCGAACAAATATAAAATAAACTTTATCTGCAATTCCATGGAAAATAATTCTTGTTAACATTAACTGGAATAGAAACTCTTTCACTTTCATTTGAGACCTGAAACGAAACACAAATTAACTTCACACCGACTTTTGACAAGTTCTCAGACTTACCCAAATTTCAATTTGTTCGCTGGGCAATATTCCTGGCTTATCGATTCGGCTCAAAACTTCCACTTCCATCTCTTTAGTGGCATCCACATATCCTTGTGAAGGATTAAATCTAAACAAATGTGTGTAGTTACATGAGATCTCAAACAATTTTCTCTTGTTCGAATCATTCATCACTTTGAATCTCATGGGCGGCTCGAAATGTAGAACATTTGGCTTCACTGACCACGAATCAGAGTTTTCTTCGTGTACTTCATCGACTGGATCTAACATTTGGGTTGGCGAGGTAGAACAGAATGTACGAAAGACAACAGTCTCATCGGCATCCGGAAAGACCAATGTCGAATCTGAAGTCTCATCTAATTTGTTATGGTTGAGGGTGAGAGCTATTTCATGGATTCGTAGTGAAGAGATCATGTCTAGGGCTACTTCCGATTTTTCCTTTAAAGTTTCTAAATCATCAATTTTCTTCTCACCGGGGAAACTAGCCCAGACTTTGTCTAACGACTTGGAGTTAAATTTTGATTTTTCTTCTTCGTTCATGGCACGAATTAGTTTACGAATTCTCTGCCGCGAGGGTTCATCTCCGCAAACAATCCTCATATTGGCAAGAGCTAGCACATCGGAGATCTTCTTTAGAATTTTTTTGATATCATCGCGACGTGGTCTTAAAATAACACGAATAGTGGCTACTCCCTCTGGAGGTATTAAAATTTTATTAGGAACAACTTCAATGCAATCACGCATTCGAGGCATGTCTAAGCCAAAGGAATCAATAATCATTACAGCGAAGCCATGTAAAGGTCCCTTGTTGTATATTTTAAACGACTTTTCCAAAGGACCCGATAAGTCCTTCAAGTCACCCATGGTAAGGAAGGGAGCACCGATCGGACCTCTCATTATATTTTGCGGAATGAGACTGGCTGTGCCTCCATAACCATTCAGTGGGATATCCAAATAAGTTTGGCTAGAAGGACTATTAGGAGCACTGAAAGACAGAACTCCTACAGCTGCACCAATCACAGTTGGACAGAAATTCAAACTAACCGATCGGCACTCTTGTGATTGCAAAGTTATAAGATTTCCCTGATTATTAACAATTTGGAAGCCTGGTCCACAGACGTCCACTTTAACAATAAGTCTTTTGTTCGATGTATTCTTGATCTGCATTGATTTGTTAGAATTTTTCCGAAGTCGAACACTTCCCCAAGACAACTGAAGACATGTCACTTTTAGAGGAACCAATTTTCCGTCACGATGGCTGAACTCGCTTGAATTGGAACAACGCGATGTGCTACGACCCTTCACCGAACCAGTTGAATTTGTCTTAGTTACTAATCCATAACTTGGAAGTGAGAATTTTCCGCAGTCTGGCGATGATACTGTTCCTACGAGATAACGACGATCTGAATTTGTTGTACTATCGAGTTGTGGAGAATGGCCAGCCCATGTCGGAGATGATACTTGCGACGACAAATAGCTTCGTGGCGATGAAATTGGGGAATCGAAGAAAGCTGGTGATGGACTTCGTCTATTGACTTTTCGAACGACCGATGAAGATTTTGATGGATTTGGTGATGGCATGCTGTCATCTTCGTTGCGAGTCGACGAAAGAGACATTGGCTCAGACTTTTCTATTGGAAAATTTTCTCTTGATGAAGATCTTTCTCGTCTTTGTGCCTCACGAGAGGCAGAACGACTACGTTTTGGTTTTCGATCATTATACTGATTGGGAATGTGTAAATTTGAATCAGTGGATGCGGGACTAAGATCACGAGTTGTCTTATGACGACGTACTTTTCGTGCAGCTTCTTTTTCCAATAATGATGGATGCTCATCCAAATCACCAAATTCAGCAGCTTCATCTGAAAATATTAATAAACAAATTTAAAAAAAATTGATAATTATTATGTGTGACTTCTAAGACACTTTCACCAATTGATGATATTATGTGGTGTTGTTTTAAATCATAGTTGGATGTCTCTTTAAAAAAAATGTGAAGGAACTAGCCGTAATATGAGTAAACATGTTGTTGGCAAAGTTTTTGACGACTTCTGCAATAAAACTTTTGGACAATGACATCTTCTATCAGGCTATCAGAGATAACTTAAAGCAACAAATCCTGACAATATTCATTAAAAACAATTCGCATAAAAAATTCAATAAGATGCAAGCATTTTCTTCGCATAGTATGACTGAACCTCAGTCACCGATAACTTATAATTATTTAAAGTTGATAACTCTGTACAAAAAACAATTAAGAAAATAAAACGAAACTCACCAACAATTAAAACAGGATTGTTTATATCAATAGGATTCAATGGCGAACGTGGTCCAACACTGCTTCTTTCAAACTTCTTCATATCAGTGCTATTTAGCAAAGAATCACTAAAACTCATTGTGTCCGAGTACTGCATAGTTTTCAGAATATCCGGATCATAATTTTCTTTGTTCTCTGAAGTTGTTATCTCATTGTTAGCCACAGCGTTTCTTTGTATAGCTCCACCTAACGAAAGCATCCTTACACTAGAATTTTCCCGTTCTCGATAAGGATTCATACAGCTTTTTGTCTTTTTAGCCAACAAAAGGCGATTAACAATAGATTCATCAGAGTCTTCTGTTTGAATATCAACTGAAAACAAAAATAAACATTAATTTAAATTGAGATTTTGTTCAATATTTTTACTAACTCAGTGCTTTTTCAATTGCTGAAACACTCAACAAATACGAACTATCAGTGGCGTTTCCAGAATCCTTGCTTTCATGTTTTCCTTCTATTGATTTTTGATGAGTTGTATGGTTACTGTATGTTTTGTTATCCGGTTTCGGAGTTGTGGATACATTTATCGATTCTGCGTCTGTCAATGTTGAATCTACCAATGCCACTGGGGCACGATTTTTGACTGGACTCTTTCCGTGAACGATATTCCATAAATCTTCTGATTGTTTTCCAAAATAGTTTCCCAGTGAGAAATCTGGATCGTTTGCACCATTCGACATCATCGAAGTCAATAATGTGTCACCTTGAGTTCTACGACTGCTATAACTTTGATTCTTAGCATGCGAATCACTTAAAGCTTTTTCTGGAATAGCAGCATATTCCTGAGCCCACATTTTTTCATCGTTCATTAATTTCGAATGCATTAATTCAGCTGGAGCAAAATTTTCAGAACTAAAACAACTATCATCGGCACGCATTGCATTTGAAAATGAAAATCCACCGGCATCAGGGTCTCCAGAGTATAGAGATCCTTGAGTTGTTTTTGACATGTCGGCTGTACGTGGCAAACTCAAACTGTTATTCCCACCATAGCTTTCACGCAATGAATCACCAAGACTTCGTACATTTGCAGAAGAGCTGCTAGCTAAAATTTCTTCTACCGATAAAAGTCGATCACGATGATTTTTTTCTCGGCCCATTTCTCGGGAGAGGGCTGTTGATCTGCCTGTCATCTCAGAGGGTTCAAATGAAATTTTGTTAGATGGGTTTTTGGATGCTGGTGTGGTTATATCAGAAGATTCTAAATGAATTGTTTTGTCTACGACAAGATCGGTGATATTGATGCTCTTATGGCGATGATATGGAACATAGTCTGTCCGATCAAGAACTGGAAACAAATGAATAAACAAAAAATTAACGATTTTCACGAAATGCATAAATTTAATTTGGGTTATGTATATGGGAATTTCAAACTTGTTTCTCCTTTACCTACTAATTGCCGTAAATTCTTGTTTTTTTTTCTTTATTTTCAAGAAAAAGTAACCTCGAAAGTAAACCAAAGCTTTAGTTGTAGAAACAAAAAAGGACGACTCTGCAGGTTTACCGTCAAGTTCAGCTGCTTTGCTTGCTTATAAAGACTAATCGGGTATTTATTTTTAAATATTTTGATAGCAGGCTCTCGATTAGGGAATACGAAGCGAGTAGTTTTCAATTCGATATCTGCTTTTTGACCCACCTAGAGTTCTTTAAGTTTAGTTATTTGATTCGAAGCGAATCCTTTTAATCCTTCAAATTGACAGTTGTTTTCAACGAAAATACAAAACGAAAGAAATAAAATCAAAAATAGTTTGTCATACGAAACATCATTTTCGGCTCTAAAAACGACTGGCTTCGTATTCCCTAATCGGGGACCAGTTGTCAATGAAATGTGATTTTTTCGGGATTCTATTTTGCATTTAAGCTATAACGATAAACCAGTACACATAATGTCTACGCTGATGAGCTTCCGTTATCACAAATTTCAGTTTATGTCTAACACAAGTTATACAGTGGTGCCATAAAATTACTAACTAAAACTAAATACTAATATTAAAAGGCATGTTTTACCAAGAAGTTGATAAATTAATAGTTTACGAACAGGAGCTTTTGAAGATTTATACAAAATATGAGCTTAAATCAATTTCCTTCGGCCATACAATTAGAAACTTAAAACAAAAGGTTGGCGTATGAAATATGGAATCTTCAATTTAAAAACTAAAACAAAATATTTTGAAGGCATTCCTTTATTTTGTATGACTGGAGGTAACCTTTGCCCACATTTTGCATAAAGTGAGTGCTATTGAGACTATTGGCACGTTGTTGTCGTATTGGAACTTTTGTTTACTGTTTAATAATTATTATATTGTAAAATAATAAACAAAATATACTGTTAACTCAACCCTTCTTTAGTGGGATGTGCACCAAATCTCAAATGACGAAATTTCGGATGAAAAAATCTCGAATGCAAAACTACTATTGCACTAAAAAAAAAAGTAGTCTCAGTTTATGGCGTATAAACAGTGAGGTAGGTATGGGAGGCATGCTGGCCCCTGCAACTACGGCCTGTGATCGAATTTGGGGTGGGAGCGAGTTTGGTTATGCGCAAAGTTTCTTTTTGATTTAATATTTATTTAGTATTGAAAAAGTACTGAAATTAAAAATTTTCATTTTGTACTATTCGAGAACTCGTCATTCGATATTTTGTCATTCCAGATTTTGTACGTTTGCCTTTTTCGGTTTGTAAAAAAAGGTTTTTGGGAGTACATACTAAAAAAAGTTTTATTTCTGACCCGACTGGAGCCTGCAAATTTCTGTCTTGTCTTGCCTGCGGACTTACCGTTATATTCATCTTAATATGGTCTCATTAAGCGATTTAAATTAACTGTTGTTTTTCTGTTCAAGGACGTCATCTCTTCCATCATCGCTTGTGGTGATTCGCCGGGTTGAAATTTGAAAACATCTTTTGCTTTGCCAAAACAGTTTTTGTTTAAGTAAATGAAACATTCCCTTAACGGACTACTAGTTCACGTAGTCCAGTTGGTGCATTTATTTATTTCAAAAATATTATGAGAGCTTTTCATGCTAACTACACTTCTTTGCTTCTTTCTGCAATGTCTGATAACCACTTTCAGGAGTGTTTTTTCATTTATATTATAGGAGGGTCAATGTGCCTAGGCTGTGAAAGTATTTTTCTATTCAACACTACTTTGTCTGCACCACCATGTTTACTTACCGTTGGTAGTCTCCTTTAACAGTTCTTAGCAGTGAGTTTGTTTTTTAAATGCAAATTCATTGCAGAGAACTCCACATATATATTGTTAATCATATTCTTCATTTCCAAGTTTGTTCGTCATTTGCTTCATAAAAATCATTTTGCCAAGAGACTGTCTTGCAGGGCGATCGCTTCTCCTAGGATCACTTTGTAAGCTTTCACATACGGCTTCGTAAAAGTTCCTATCAGAGTTTTATTCCTACCACTAATAGATGTGTTGGTGTTTTTGATAAACAAAATGTTTAAGCGTGATAAGACCTGCAAGTGCTTAGTAAAAGTGAATTCCTGGTGCCGTATCCCAAACACTAAATTAGTCCTTGTTAGAATTCCTGACATCCTATTCAAATCTCCGCTTAAAAACATAAGCCTATTCCTGCGGATGTCCTTAAGAAGGTTATTGAAATCTAATTCAAATGTATCTCCATTCTCAGACACAGTTCAGGTAGCATAAGCAATGATAATAAATATAAGATCACTTCTTGTATCACCAATTTAGAAAAAATCAAACAGTCACTAGATCTCGTAACGGCCAAGTCGTTACCAAGTTTTACTTATTTTACTTTCCCCAGTGAAATACTCTAACAAAACAACATTCCTATTATGGTTCGACAAACAAACACAAAATTTAATAAGGAACACCCAGAGTTTGATTGTTTTCGGTTCAGTTCTCGTTCCTGAATTCACTGTTGACGTGATGGATACAGAGAACATGAATCAACATTGTTTTTGAGACAGATTATTGCGTTCAATGTTAATGACAATCTTTTTCGTTGGACTAGACATTACTATTGGGACCCCTCAGTACGAAGAATATTTAAGGTTTTAAAGTCTGTTATCCTAAATTTAACTCTCATAATAGAACTATTCCTGACTGAAACTTCTAATATTCGCCCAAACCTTGAAAGCAACCCTCATAATCGCCAGATACTAGTATAACTTATTGGAAATTCTCATTAAAAACCAGAAACGAGCATTAACAATTATACGATATTTTCTTTAATTGTTGTTTTTTTTTTTTTTTGATGCTGAAACACAGTCGAAATGTTTCTTGCCTGGAGATGAATTCTAGTTTTAAAACTAACAACCACCTGGATGGACTGTATGTTTTATTATACGTTTCTTCTTAGTATATGCAATTCAATAAAGTTATGCTAATAATTCTATAAGCCATCCTTACCTGGAGTCCTTGTAATATTCGACTCGTTTTCCTTGTTTCCCATACTCAGTTGTTTTGGATTCGGGTGCTTAAATTGACTCTTGGAAGCTTTCTGTAATGTCTCCATTGCTTTGGCACGTTCTTGTTTTAAACGTTCATTGATTTTCTCTCGGTTTGTTAAGGAGTTCCTTGATGTTTCACCGAAAACTTCAAAATAGTTTCATTAAATAAACAAATGAAAATGCACAAACGCGTGCAGATTCTTACCATGTAAATTATCCATATTTAAAACGCCAAGAGTATCGTCTTTTTCGGAATTTATAAATGAACTAATAATAACAATGAATTATATTGTAAATCATTTTCGAGTTTTTTTTTTTTAAGTAGGTACCTGGAAGCGTTTTTAGTATTTCTAAAGTCCATTCTTCTCTATATCGAGATAGTTTTTCAGTCTTTTAACTATTTAAGAAGCTTCCAAAACAATTTTTGTAGTTTGAAGTAAAAGAGATAACGTAAGAAGATAAAATTATTAACAAAAATACACGAATATTAAAAGCAATTATAAATGTTTTAAAGAAAAAAAAAACATCTTTTGTACGCTGATTTGCTAACAACGTTACGAGATTTATATTTTTTTTTATATTTGAATTCAATTTCGATTGTGCATTTTTGTGCGGGAATTTCGACCAATTGCCGTTGCACAAAACGATATAAATTTAGAAAGTGTTCAGAAAGTTCAATACATAAAATAAAGTTGCGCCTACATTTGTCCATAATTTTGTCAATCAAGAAAGTGAAAAAAAATTCTTCAAAATAAGGGTTTTTCTTTTTTCGTTCAGAGCAGATCCTAAGTAATCAAACATAAAGTTGTGTTTCTTTTTTCGCTCAGAGCGTTCAGATCATGACATTTGTATTTCTTTTTTATTTCAGAGATGGTTCAGAGCGCGCTCTATTAGCTCAGGATAAATTGACTGATCATTGACCATGTTTAGACTAATGTCGAATTCCTTTGAAATAAAAAGTTGACTTTTTTCGGACTAAAGTCGCTTTTTTTCGGACTAAAGTTGCTTTTTTTCCGAAAATCATGATCCATAGACAAGAAAAAGTTGCTTTTTTTCCCCTCAGATCAACTTTTCTTGAATCTCGATTTGATAGCAAGATTCACACATATTTTCACACATACTTAACAGATTTGATTTCTTCTGTCAGACGAGCAGTTTAATTATGTAGTTTGGTTTATTTTAATATAGATTTCTCAAATAAAATAATTTTAAAATAATCTATTGGACGTGAAATTTGTTGTTAATAGCGCAATATGTCAATAAAGTGAACTTAAGTGAAATGTTTAGATCGCGTCTATAAAATATACACCACACAATTACAGAAAAAAAGCAACTTTGTTTTTTCAACATCCATAGGAAGGAAAAAAAGTCAACTTTTCCGATCAAATCTGAAAAAATCAAAGGAATTCGACATAAGAAATTTGAGTCTGGCGTGGTGAGTACTCTCTTGATTACACAGGTCCTCAATTGAGGACGCCTAACTTTAAGCGGGTGGAATTTTTGTGAAGTGAGACAGTTGGACGACGCGAATTTTTCATATTTTATAGGCGTGTTTTATTGGTAAGTGTTTAGTAACTTTAGCAAAATTTTGTATGGGATACGAAAATTGGCGATAAATTGGTCAGTAATTAAAGTGAAGATAAAATCTTGAAATGCCTGGAAATTTTTGGCGCTAAAAATAATGTCAATACGTTTTTTGCTAAAGGCTGGTGGCACATATGACAGCTTAAGACATGGACTCCATATACAATGATTATTAATGGTTGTGTTAATTGTGTTTTCCTTTAGGGTTGCGTTTCACGGAAGAAGTGAGGAGCTTTCAACCTACGAAAATTGAAAAAAAGTTTTAATGATTTCGAACTTTTCGCTTAAAACAAATAAAAATTAAAGCAGATTTTTTAAATTAAATTATATAATTTGGAATTTAATTTTATATTCAAGCTATATAAAGATTATTTATCCCGTTTTTATTGGTTTCTAGTAGAAGGTGGGGTACAACTTGACCAATTTGGCATATACAAATAGCAATACTTTGCAGACACATCCATAAAATTATTTGAAACTTCGGCTTGGCATATAGTCAAGAATACCAACTTTGAAATAAAATAAAAAAGTGGATGTGAAAGTGAATATAGCGTTTTATAGGTTCTTTCCAATTCTGACTAACTAAAAACTACCAACAAAACACGACTTATAAAAGAAAATAACATCCATAAATTATTATTAATGCTTCTGTTTGTTTCCTTTTCAAATAATTCATATTCTATCACTCTGCATTTAGCTTAGTTATGAAAACTGCGACGTTAACACATCGGAAGTCAAGCAGATAATGAACAAAATGGGAAAAAACTTGAATATGGAACTGGAACAGTTCTCACGCTTCCGATGTTTATGATTTGAAGCTGCCTCACGAGAGTACTCACCCCTCATCCCTCTCGCCTACGAACTCTCGTCAGTCCTGTCTCAAATTTTCCAGTCTCACTGTCATTCTTAGTGAAATGTTGAACAATTATCAAAACAATTGAAATGGCGGATGAAGCCAGCCATTTTGGTGCTGGAGATAGTTTTTATTTAATAAAATACAAATGAAAAATATTTTATTTTTTATTAATCAAATTAATTTCAGGGCTTAATAATAGGCAAGTTTATATTTCTGAGCAAGCGAATCCAACATTTTTCTGGCTCAGTTTTTTGACAGCAGTAGTGATCTCGGAGATCTTAGAAATATAAACTGTGCTAAGAACTTTAATTAATAACTTTCAACTTAGATTTTGACTATGTGTGTAAAAGAGTCAGAACGAATGTCAATTTATGACAGCTGAGTGCTCGAATGTGTTTCGAAAATAATTCTGAACTCAGACGTCAGACCATATTCAGTTCAGAGAACGCACAGAGCATGCTCTGAACGATCAGAATCTGTTCAAAGCTCTGTTCTGAACGAAAAAAGAAAAACGCCTAATGTATTTCAATTTTTCACTTTTGAATGCTGAATGTAAACCACTGTAATATTAAAATCTAGGTGATATTTTTCGTAAGTTGTCAAAAATCGAGTGACATTATGTAACCAAAAAAATTGTTCCACCTCTTGTCATAAATCTGAGATATGATAGTGACAATAATGAGATTTTTTTATCCAAATTATAGTGAATTTGCGTTAACAGGATCACTAGTTTAAACACATACATTCGTTAAATTGAACATGAGTAAGGACTCGGAGTAAACTACCTATTAATATATGTACTGTGTTTGAATTATAATTAAACGATCGATTTTCAGAATTTTGAGTCGGATATATATTTATATATTTCAAATTAAAAAAATAAATACTACATAATATTTTCTTAAATTTTGAAAAACTCTTGAACTGATTGAACGTACAAAATTTTAAGAAAATATTGGAAAAGACGCTTGGTTTTTCGAGTTTTTTGTATTTTTGATTTTTGAACATCTTATTTTCTTTTCCTATGTCTATCGAATTTAATTTTTTTATCTTATATCCTCTTTTATTTTTGCAGGCTTAAATGAAACAGCTTACATATTATATTTATGCGAAACAATTGAAAGGAGACATAATAAAAAAAAGTGAAGAGATTATTTTAAATATGGGTCTTAAATTTTCGCTTATGTTCATTTCTATTTTCTTCATATGGTTTGTTGGAACAATACAAAATCAAAAAAAAAAATAAAAACAAACTTTGATGTAACGCTGCCTTTATTTGCGGAAATCGATATTTTAGCGATATCTTTCGTCTCATCCCTATTTTAATATAAAAACACATCTGTCAAATCAAAAACCAGCAGCTAAAAAAAATTAAAATTTTTGACGTTTTGCCAACACATAACCTCCAAAAAAACTTAAAAAAAATTGCATACGACGAATACCGAACGAGAACTCGGTTGCTCGCTAAAATATAATTCCCGTTTTGTTGTGTCTACTACTCTGTCTACTGACTGCGTGTACACAAAATAAAAAAAAGAGGAAATCCCAGTCTTACTAGATTTCTTAAATTCTATCAAAGTCCAAAGTTTTAAGGTACTCGATTCAATTGTGAATTCCCAAAGTTCGAATAATCCAAACGTGTTGAAGAAACAACGTGAAAAATGGTCAAAACTAAAAAGGGCAAGAAAGAGGTAGTCTCTGGTGACGACGAAATGTAAGTACCACGAGCACTAGAAGCATAGAAAACTTTCACTTTTTGAAACGTGATTTTAATAAAACTCACTTTCAGGGTCAACAACGAGATCGAAGAGTCCACTACAATTAACAACCAGAATGATGCTGGAAGCAGCGACGAAGATACTGTCACTGCCAAGAACAAAAAGAACAAAAAGAAGGAAAACAACAACAAGAAGAAACCCGGCAAATCAGCTAAGTCAGCAGTGAGTGACGATGACGAGGACGACGATGATGAGGTTTCTACCATCACAAAGTCGGTAAAGAAACTCCAAGTTGCAAAGAAGTCAAAAAACACTGTCGCTCCTGATTCTGGTGATGGTTGTGGTGAAGGATCTGATGATGAGAAACCAAGTAAAACGAAGAA
Source organism: Baccha elongata (assembly GCA_951217065.1). Classification (NCBI taxonomy): domain Eukaryota; kingdom Metazoa; phylum Arthropoda; class Insecta; order Diptera; family Syrphidae; genus Baccha; species Baccha elongata. Next base: position 174,044,712 of record OX578272.1, read on the forward strand.
AAAGAATGCCAAGAAAGCACACAAAAGTGCTGGATTCGATTTGCTTATGGAAGAAGACGACGATGAGCCAGTGAAGCAATTAACTGAATCGGATAACGAAGCTGAGGTTGAAGTTAAGCCGAAAAAGAACGAGAAAGCCGGTAAGAAGGGCAAAAAAGGCAAACGAAAGGACGACGACGATGAGGATCTGGATAAGGTTCTGGCTGAACTGCAGATGGAATATGCAGGACAGAAACCGCCTGCTGAAGTTGTCGTTGCTTCTGCTGATGATGTTGCAGAAACCGAATCCAAAAAGAAGAATAAAAAAGGTATTTAAATGATTAAATTTGAAAATAGTTTATATTAAGTTTTGGAAAATGTTTTTTAAGATTAAGTACTTTCAGATGGTTTCCAAGTTTCAATAACGTACCTATCTCATTTTCAATACAAATTTTGATTTTGACGCATAAATGTCCTTTTGAACTTTCACATTTATTTCTTTGATTTCTTCTCTTATATATATTATTCTGGTGGTTAAAAAGTTTCAAAAAGTCATTATGATAAGAATCACAACAAACTTTGAGAACAAAGCATACATATGCACTGCAAATGTTCTTTTTTTTATTATTATTTTGGGGTGATTTTAGGTTTCTCCTTGGGTTCTTTGGATGGCTCGCATTTAAAAGTTCTAATTTTCAATGACTTTGGCACAAATAGTAGGCTTAATTTAAACGGCTAAGTACACGGGTTATGTTGAGCTTAAGTTCGTTTGAAACTAATTGACAAAATTGTTTGTCTTAAAGAACTATACAATAAAAAGTCTAACAGGGTCTAATCACAAGATCTCTACACTCAGTTCAAATCAAATTATCAAATCTCTAGTGCAGAATGTCTATGTGAGACGGCGGTATTAGTAAATTTGGCACCACATGTGCTACCACGGGCTACCTAGGATCTAAATTTGTATGGGCCACAAAAAAAAACCTACAATTTGTATAAAAAAGATTTATGTTAAGTAAAAAATCAATCTCTTCTTTCTAGGCTTTTCTCTAAAACCTAACAAGATTTTTGACCTTGTATGTTCAAAGAAGTTGATAACACAATTAAAAATATCCTTTCTGCTTGTCCTTCTGTAGGCGAGATAATCGTTTAAAATGATTTTCATCTCCAAAAATTTATTTTGCCAATAACTTTTTATGGAAAAGATCTGTTAAAAATAATAGTGAGACATAGTTGTAGAAAATATTTGTACTTATAAATCTAAAAAAAGTATTTATACATCCGACTAGGCTAAGCACTAGGGTGACCAGATCTAGGCTTGTTGAAAAGAGGACATATTAAAATATCTCAGAGAAAAATAAAAAAAAGAAAATTCATGTATTTATACCCACCTAACCAATATTTCGTTTTATGGTGAGTTAACACAAGCATGAATATAATTGTTGCGAGTAGCTACTTTAGCGCATTCTCAATTTAAACTATCACGCCTTTAATTTCCATTCATGCAAGGAAATACAAAGCTGGGTGCAAATCTATTACCTATACTAATGCCTGAAACAGACGTTTCTAGCAGCGCTTCATGCAGCACCGCATATAAAACAAATGTGCATCCTTTTTGATTATCTCAAAATAAGTGTTCCTTTTGAAGGGGATTTTTTTTTTTATAGAGTTTCTGCATACCATCCTGGCTTTAGCCAAGAGTATTCATCTTTGCATTGCAATAGATTGGGCTCTATATATTGCCCTACCTATAGTTATGAAGGAAAACAATATTATTAGTTAAAAAAACATTAAAATTAACAACTACAAAAATCATATTTTGATATTAAGTTTGTAAATATATAGGTAGATAGATATGTTTATTTGTTTTTAAGCTTTGCTTTTACAAATGATTAAGTTTGTATTATTGGCTAGAAATTCTGTTATGATTTTTTTTATTGAATTCTTACTACAAGATGGAAAGAAGATTTCACCTCAATCTATCCCTATTTTAGGGGGGAATTTAAGTAGGTACAAATCCAAATTGCTTTAACTAGGCTGTGTAAATTGGGTTAAATTTTTTAACAATGATAAAATTTTGAGGTTTGGTTCGAGGTTGGATAAAATTTAACCATTTACTGTGTGAATTGGCTTAAAAGGTATTTTAAAAACACTACTTTGGATTAAATTCCCTCGAGATTTATAAAAATTGCTTTCAAGTTAAGTTTTCTTTCTTCAAGTTAATTAATTCTTTGTAAATAGTCTAACTTAAAAGATACAAAGTTAAATATTCGGTCTGAAAAATGTAACATAATCTCAAATTCACTAATTTTTCTCGGTTTTGCGTAGTTAATTTCATATTTTGAAACAACCGTCCCAAATCTTTGCAAAATTCCCATTGTGGATAGTTTGGTTATGCAGTATATGAAGAGTAGTTTTTACAAGCTGTCTAAAATTTGAAAGCAAAGATAAATAATTTCGCATTTCAAACAAGAATATTAATACCAGGAAAACAACCTGCCCACAGACATTTTTTTCTTGAGGCACAAATCCCTATTCAAGAGATTCCGCAAAATGTTTTATATTTAAGAGCGTTGAATAAATTTGTGTTCGTTGCCAAGTGATCTGAATTTAGTTTAAGAACGGTTTTTTTTTTTTATTTTTGAAATTTTAAATATTTTAAGCTCATGCTCCGAGTCCGAGATAGGATGAGAAAATTTATTTAATCGTGCGCACAAAATTTTTCTGAATAAAAAAAACTCAGCACATTTGCGGTATCGAAATGAGTCTGCGTATAAATTTTTTCGTACGCACAGAAAAACTCACGCTTGCGAAATTTAGCCCCAGGAATAAATTCTGTTTTCATTTGTTTCAACTTTTCCTGATCGCTATAACCGTCCAAAAAAGAAACACGATTTAATTTAACTGTAATTGATAATAGACTTACCACTTGACCACAAGGATCCTATCATCGATTTTATATATATATATATATATATATATATAGAGGGAGAGGAAATTAAACAAGTGTTTTAATATACATAATGCTTTCGACATATATGTATTCCACCAAGTGCCAACAAAAAGCTTTGTCGAGTTTATAAAAACTGCAAATAAATTTTATATATTTCTGTGTTTATTTGCGAAATGTTAAGATGGCTATATATTTCTAGCTAGTTTTTCTATTTAACTGCTCGCTTGTATATGTTTTTTGTATACCACAGGCAACTGAATGAAAACGAACTTCATTTACATAACTGAAAAATAAAGCGGCACAAGACAGGCAGGGGCGAAAAATCTGAGTCGTGGTTACCAATGACAACAGTTTGACATCTTTTCGATGGAGCAAGCTTTCAAGCCTATCTTGTGAAAATTTATAAATTTGTAATAGCTTCTGGCATAAAATGCTGTGTTTGATGATATCAAATGTCTTGGAATAGTCCAAGAGGACTAATAAGGTGACTTTATCCTCGTCGATCGCATTTCTGTCCTTTTCGATAACATAAGGGAAAGCTGTTGTACTGCTCTTATTTTTACGGAAAACCCATAGCTTAGAAGATTAAACATTGTTCTGACTAAGACGAACTATAGTATTGCGTAGACAACGATATACTTAGAGATCATCTTCAATTCTATGGCGCTTCTGTTTCCGAACGACCTATTCCTTTGCCTAATGTTTTATTTTATTTTACAAGTGATCCACGGATATTCACCATGGTAAAATGTTATTGTTTTAAAGGGAACACAACTTGCTCTTTTGGGTGATTTTAAAAGGTATATTGTATCCCAACTACCTCCCTTTATGTTAAGTTCCAGAGATTGCCTATCCATATCATTAATATATCGAACTTGAATTGTTCCAATACGCTTCACACAGAAATCAAAAGAGAATTGGATTGGATCGTGTTTTGAAAGTTGGAAATTTGGTCAAAACGCAATACTTACTTACTTCTTTCACTAACGAACACAATATATCTTAATTCATTAAATCAACATCCTTGATTTCATCTAGGTTTGTTCTCGTTTAATTATTATAAAGAGTGGGTACTTACCACACTCCTTTCCGTTTTTCTGTCTTCTGCAAACAATTAGTAGGGGTTGAAATACTATTTGTTATCTCGTTCTATAAATGAGACATGAGCTAAACCCTAACGCTTTTGTATTTAGGTATTGACCGAATCTTATGTTATGTTCTTACGATGTCACCTACGATGATGACGATTTGCTGTTCAATCGAATAAACTTACATAATGTGCTTATTTAATAAATCAAATGTATGTTTTCATTACAGGAGGTAAAGTTGAGGCTCAAGTGGAACCAGAAGAGGACAATGAGGGCGACGATAATGGAGAAAGTACTGTCAAAACTGCTGCCCAAAAGAAAAAAGAAAAGAAGGAACGACAGAAAAAGGAAGCAGCTCTGGCCAAACAACGAGAAATGGAAGGTAAATCCAAGACTGCCTCTGAACCAGAACCAGTGGAAGTAAAAGAAGCTTCTATTGAGCCAGAACCAGTTAAGACGGAGCCAATTCAGCCAGAGGGAGAAGAAACACCTGCTGACCAAGAAGACAACGAAAAGTCCGCGAAAGATGACAAAAAGAAGAAAGGCAAAAAGGACAAAAAAGAAAAAAAAGTAGAGGAAGAGAAAAAGGACGACAAGAAGGGCAAAAGTGGAATGAGCAAATCTGTGGTGGCTGCTATGCAGGAGCGACTGAAGAAAATCAAAGAAGAAGAGGAACGTTTGGCCAGAGAAGAAGAAGAACGCATTCAGCAGGAAGAAGAACGTGAAAACCAGCGTCTAGAGGCAATCCGTTTAGAGCAAGAGAAAAAGGAAAAAAAGAAACAGAAGGAAGCTGAAAGAAAAGCCCGTTTGAAAGCTGAAGGCAAGCTGTTGACTAAAAAGCAGAAGGAAGACCGTGCAAGAGCACAGGCTATGTTGGATGCATTGAAGGCTCAGGGTTTGGAAATTCCTGATCCAACTGAGAAGCGACCACGTCCTGGAACTCGTTACCGTCCAAACAAGAAGAAGGGACTAGCTCAGAAGCAGGAAGATGGTAAATCTGAAGATGGCCAGTCACAAAATGAGAGTTCCAAAGACAATACTCCGCAACCAGAAGATGAGAAAAACTTAGAAGAAACTGTGAAAGAGTCTTGGGATGCAAGTGCCAGTGAAGATGATGATGATGATTCTCAGGAGAAGTCTTCTGAAGCTGCACAGACAAAAGAGAAATCAACAGAGAATGCAGGCCAAGAAAAAGACGACGAAGAAACGGATTCAGCCGATGAAGAATGCTCTGACGATGACGAATCCTCTGAAGAGAGTGAAGTCGAAGAAAAGCGCAACGATCCCGAAGCAAGGCGTGAGCGTGTGGTCGCTCGAATTGAAAAACGTCGGCAAGAAGCTGAAAAGCATCGCACCACCGACGATCTTCGTGCAGCCGTTGTTTGTGTACTGGGTCACGTAGATACCGGAAAAACAAAGATTCTTGATAAGCTTCGTCGCACTCACGTACAAGATTCAGAAGCTGGTGGAATTACACAACAAATCGGAGCCACAAACGTGCCCATTGATGCCATCAAAGAACAATCAAAAGTCGTTAAGGGTTCAAATGATTTTGAACATAGACTTCCAGGTCTTCTTATCATTGACACACCCGGTCACGAGTCCTTTAGTAACCTTCGGAATCGTGGGTCATCGCTTTGTGACATTTCCATTCTGGTAGTGGACATTATGCACGGACTAGAGCCTCAAACACTAGAATCCATAAGTCTTCTCAAAAAGAAGAAGTGCCCATTTATAGTGGCCTTAAACAAGATAGATCGTCTGTATGATTGGCAAGTTATGCCACGAAAGGATATTAGAGATGTAATCAAAGGACAACAGGCCAATACCCAGGTTGAATTCCAACAACGAACAAAAGAGATAATTCTACAGTTTGCCGAACAAGGTCTGAATGCAGCCCTCTTTTATGATAATCCAGATCCTCGTACGTATGTGTCTCTGGTGCCTACAAGTGCCATCACTGGTGAAGGAATGGGCAACCTCCTTTTCCTAATCGTTGAATTCTGTCAAAACATGTTGGCCAAACGTCTCATGTACAGTGATGAATTACAGGCAACTGTACTTGAAGTCAAGGCCATTCCCGGTCTAGGAACGACCATTGATGCTATTTTGATTAATGGCAAGTTGAGAGAAGGAGAGACTATGATCATTGCTGGAACAGATGGTCCCATCACTACTCAGATTCGTTCGCTTCTTATGCCACAACCAATGAAAGAGTTGAGAGTTAAAAACGCTTACGTAGAGTACAAAGAAATTAAGGCAGCGCAAGGTGTAAAAATAGCAGCAAAAGATCTGGAAAAGGCAATTGCTGGTATTAATCTGTTGATTGCTCATAAGACAGACGAGGTTGAAATTTGCCGGTGAGTTCGTAAACTTCAAATTAAATGTAAAATACTAATTTTATTGTTTTTAGTGAGGAAGTCGCAAAGGAACTCAAAAATGCTTTGAGTCACATCAAACTAAGTACACCAGGAGTATTCGTCCAGGCATCGACATTGGGATCTTTAGAAGCTCTGTTGGAGTTCTTAAGGACATCTAAAATTCCGGTAAGTGAATTACATAATTATATTTTTGATTCTATTTTGTATGAATGATAAGATATTTTCACGGTGAAAACCCTTGCTTGAACGAAAAAAAATAACTGAGGTTAGATGTACTCCGACCTTAAGATCTTGTATGCCGCTATCTCGTACCGGACGAGAATTCTTATTCTACAGCTATTAATTCTTCTATGCATATTTCCTTTAACAAATTTTAATATTTGGAATACTCAGCGAGAATAGTTCGCTCTCTTCTATATGGTAACGTCCCAGATATATGTTTGTTTGCAGTAGTTGTTCACATTTTTTCTATTAGATGACCCGTATTTTCCTTTTGTTGATTAGAGAATCTTCACGTTGGGCTATTTACTACCTCAAGAACAGTAAACTGTCTTTTTATGTGCAGTGGTTCATGCGAAAACCCTTGATATTTTTTGGGTTATTTCTTTTTAAGCTGATAGAGGTTCTTCATCTTCCTTGGTTGTAATTCCCAAGTAAGATTTTGACCTGTATCAGCTCAAGAAATCCCTTCCAGTCGTAGTTCTTTTGAATTCTTCTCTAGCCAATTAAGATATGTTTCAGTGTTTGCCACTAATTTAGCTAGAGAGTCTGCCTCTTGATTACCTTGAATATCGATCAATGCGTTTGTCGTCTTCCTAACGTATTCAATTTCTCTTCGCACAAAAACACCACTTTCGATTATATGACGTGGGAGTGGAAGCCACTTGACTGTCTGACATTATTTCAATATTCTTTTTGCGGATTTTTTATATGTCGTGCCATCAACACAGAATGTTTAGTTATCGGCCCAAACATTCCTGCGCCAAACCCGTAAGCTGATTGCGATTCATCAGTTTACCACTGATGTACTATTTATTTGGTAGGTATAGTTTGTCCATTTGTTTTCCTATTCTTCCTTGTTATTCAACTCCAAGCTGTAGTGTTTTTGAAGTTTTACTCCTTAAACATTCATCAATTGGTATATCAATGATAGACATCACTTTAGGAGTTTCTCTCTATAAGATATATGATTTTACCTGGTCAAATTCTTTCATTTGCGAATCTCATGGTTGCACATTTAGTAGTTCGTCCAACTGCTAAGTGTGTAGTAATGGTCCCTAACGTTATGGTGTACATCCCATCAATTTTAGGATGTTTTGGTTGCATTCCCATGTTTGTTCTACATGTTTGTTCCAGAAGTGTTTGATATCGAGTGTAAACATTAAATATGTTACCTCTTTCTTTGCTTCAATTACTTCACCAGGACACCAGCATCAGGTTACTTGATCGTTTTCATATGCGCCAGATTATATTTTCTTCGTAACCGGTATGATGGTTGATTTTAAACGGTTTATGCTTAGTTCCACTGATTCTCACCATTTCCTATCAACTCACTCTTAATTATAATCACAGATGACTTGTTCAAATTTTTCTTAGGCTATAATAGCAATTTCATTAATAAATCAGCCCTCATTGATGGGTGATTCATGGGATGTATTATCAAAATCTTCTTATATATCTAGAAAGGCACATTGCGTTCAGTATTTATGAGCTTGTAAAGAGCTGACCGTTTTATCTCCCGGCCCTGTACGCATCCTGACGATGGCTTTTATCTTTTATATAATTTTTAATCTTATGAAGTTGACCTCTAATTGTTTTCCAATTTTTTAACAACAAAGATGTTAAACTTATATGAGCCTGAATGAATTTAAAATGTGTTGTATCTATCTTAAGAATTTTTGGGAAAAATATAACCCTAGCTTTTCTTCATATTATGTTTGGCATATGCCCAAGTGCAAGCTGCAGGAGTCGATCGTATATTTTCTCGATCTTGGATCACGACGGATCTGATTTTTGTTTATAAGGTTTTAGAAATATAATTACGCATTCACAGATAAGTCTGATATCCTTAAATTTAGGAAACAAAAAGATATACCATTATGAGGATTGGGTATTATGCTGAGATACCTATCCATCTCGAACAGTTTAAAAGTTTATGTTTTACAAAAAAATCAACGAAAATGGAAAGAAATTAATTTATAAGTTTATTTTAACTTGCAAGTAAACCACAGCAAATTTTTCTTTAGATGCCTAATTTTGTTATAAGAAACTTTTTTTCCTTGAACTGCTTCAATATTTCCGACAATGTTCTGATATTGAATAGGGTTAGAACTTTCCCACTTCACTATTACACCACTTCACCTACTGATCTGCTTGTGGGGTTAGTTGGGTTGACTTCAGAAAATTTCCGCAAGCTTCCCAACTATGGATTGTTAGATGTGTGGGGCCAACTGAATGCTAGTTTCAATTGCCTATCTTACCCGATTGCACCCGAATGTTGCATTATAGTGCCTTTTAAACGTTGTTCTCAGTGTCTCTTCTCAGTAACGACTGTACCAGCTGTGATTGTAGTGCTGTATTTTATTCCCTATGGTATTTTTGACGTTAAGGCTTCTCCGGAGTTACTTCTTCTTCGAGCCTTACCACTCCAGCTGTTATGTTTCTCTGGATAACTTTTCTCTGTATGTGTGCAGCAAATGTTGTTGTTGTTGTTTTGTGGGGTTTTCTGTTTCGTTCCTGTTTTTATTTTTGTATCTTTGGTCAGTTGTGTTTTCATTCGTGAAACGTCAAAGCGAAAATTCAAAACTTATATATTTTGGATAGTTTCTATGATTTTACGAATTTATCCTTTGTTTTCATGCAAGTAGCCCTAAGTTGATCAGAAAGTCGACAGCATAAGTATTGTCTTTTTGACGCTTATGTGTTACCCTGTCACCCATATCCCTCCAAAACGTCCACCCATAAATGAAGCTTTCGTTGCAATGATGAAGGATTTTCACTTATAATGGCTCCTACGTCAGCAAAAAATAACTGATTTTCGAGTCTGTAACCTTATCTTCAAGTTGTTAATATAGATCTGTAATAACAAGCAAAAGACTCAAGATGGTTTACAACAACTTCGGTTGGGAAATTTTCGCTGAATCATGCAGTGCATTAAACCTTTGTTTTGAATTGCTCGTATATATACATGATCATCATTTCAGGGACTCCTGGTTGCCTTAAGGCCACCCATAAGTATAAGATCTTTTGGTTGCCTATCGAGTGCTTATTTTAAAAATCAACAAACACAGCATGCAAATCGCGCGGTTTTTCTCCATTTTAATTATTACACTCCTAGGGCCTGTCACATCAGATTTCGTGGTTGTCTATTGAATGGTTTTTCAAAACCAACAAACACAGGATGCAAATCGATAGAGGAATCACCATGTTTTTCATCCTGATTCTTACACTCTGAATGGCGTCCCGGTCAACGCTCTACCGGTTATCGCAGTTTCGCGTGAGCCATCAAAAGCCCATTGCCTCCCATTTTTTCCAGGACTCAGAGGGTATTTCGTCACTTTCACCTCTTACTTTAATAAGAAAATTAAGATGAATCGCAGTTTTGCCTACATGTCTTGTATGTAAATGAACTTATAGTTTAAATATTAATTTAATATTAACAAACGAAGGAGTTTTCTTCTGTAGTTAGCTTGTAGTCCATGTTGTACCAATATGTCTCTATCCATTTAGTCTCAGTTATAATAATTATTAACATTATTTATAATTATTAACCATCTACAGTTTCGCATACAAAATGTAGTCTAATCAGTATGGAATTAAAAAATGTTGCCGTTTCCCCATTGCTCACTTTTCTTTCGCGATCTTAACCAATTGGAAATTCCTTTGTTTTTTTGTTTATCTCGTAAACGTTTAAAAAAAACGCCTAGTATTGTTTTTGTAGTAAAAAATCCTATGGACATTTTTAGTCTCAAACCTATTCTGGCACTAGGCTAACATTGCATGTAATTGGAGATTAGTGTCAAACTAACTTAGTTTTGTTAGTGATGCCTCATTTGGCATTGCAGCGAAAAAAATAGTTAAAAAGGGAATTCAAAATTTCAATTGCCCACGTTTGAAGGTAGATTCCCTAAACATCATAACCATAATACTAATAAATCTCTCAATGACACTGGCTCTTGTGATTTAGTAACAAATCCTTTCGATAGTTTAATTTGTTTTTATACCGTGCATGTCACTAAGTCCGGAATTTCGGTGGTAAATTGTAACCCTCCTATAGTTGTGTAGAACTAGCAACGTACACCAAAGGATTGGTTGAAAGTATAAGCCACAATGCCTTGGTTCTCATGATGAAGCTGTTATGCCAAAATATTTCGTAGGGTTATTCCACAAAGTCACTAAGTGCCGTTTCTTTGTGACATTAAGCAATAACTGATTCATTTGTTTATTTAATAGATCTACTAAAATTGGAAGCAAATTGACATTATTTCGTTCTCCATCCGTTTTAAAGTTTATATTCTACACAATGTTAAACTACATCTCAAGTTCTAGATACAAATGATTTCATATTCATGAATGAAAATTTTTCTCTTAAATTTTATTTCTTTCTTTTTAACTTAAACTTATGTAATTTACGTTTAGTCAACCAACCGTCCGGCGCGGAGCGGTGGCGGTCCCTTTTTCTTTCACATCAAATTGAACTTGAACACTTTAGCGAAAGGAACTTTGTTGGTTTCGTCGGCTGTGTGCTTCAAAGCCAAACGAAGACATTAATGCCAAGAAAAGAAAGACATTATCTTCGCTGACAGAAAAGACAAAGCAAATACAAAGAAAAGAATAACAACTCAATATAAAAAGAATACAAAATGAATAAGAAAAGAGCAAAGGAAGTGTGACCGGAAGTTGTGAAAAGTCTATTTCCGTAGTATCTATGCAAAGTCTTGTTAACTTTTCATCTGCCCTGAGCAAAAACTTTTAAAGTATGCTGGCGATGGTACGAGTAGCGATGAGGTGAAAGAAGTCAGTACAATGCCCAATGCTGAGTGTTTGTTTATTTCTGAGTTATATTTTACTTTACTTTTAAAGCAAGTATTGGTTTCGTGTTAAAATATATGTGCTATTAGATTAAGAAACGAAAAGCATTTTTGTTTAAGTGAGGACACAAAATGAAATTCCATAGCAAAAACTATCTGAAGATGAACGTTTAATATCTTTTATATGAAAATCGATGGGTATAGGTATTCCCTGTTGCGTCCTGACAGATTTTGATAAAATTTTAAGTTCAGCGGTTCATCCTGTGTGGAGTTTGGTAGCGATCGGATGAAAAAACGGCGGAGGAACTTCGTACTATGGGTAGCGAGTAATCTATAAAAGAGATGACCTATTTTACGAAAGATATACGCTATTTTTCTTGGACTATACGGCCGCTTAACGTTTATTTTTGAATAACAATTCAGGTGAATGATGATATATGTATGTAATGTCATCCACAATCGTTCGTGGGTGTTTAGAGATATTTAATCTTGAAGATGGTAATTCCAAAATTAATATTTCAGTTTCTTTGGATTTAACTGTTCATATTTTCTAGTTCTATACTTCTCAATATCTTAACCCTCACTCATTAAACCTAAATGCAAGTTAGTGCGACCATAGCTTAAACTTAATATTGTAATGTAAGTTGATGTGCTTGCACACTTCGTTTCTTTTTATTAAACAGACACCGGCCGGTCCAACGTGGGCTTGGCTTGAGACCTCTTACTGCGATAAATTCCAACGCTCGTGGGTGGTGCTGCTAGTTGCTATAGATTCGATATACGCCAACCCAAACACCTTCGCTTGTAAATATTTTTTTTTATAAATACATAAATATACCTACATACATACTTATCTAATTCATTCATTTAAATTTTTTGCTGAGGCTGAATGGTATGTTGGTTCTGCTTTTACCGCTGTTGCTATGGTTGCTTCAATGCTGTTTTTTTTTCGCCATGAATGAAGAATGCGAAAGCGAATGAATGAAATTATCTTGTATATCACTTTGGCATGGCAGTTGTGTCACTTCACTATGAAAGAGAGGCCCCACTCTTAAACATGAAACACATGAAGTGAAAGCTTTATAGTAAAGTATGGAATCGTATCGCAAGTTGGTATGTGCACACTCTGGCGGTGTGGTGTGAAATTATCACATTTTTGTCATTGATATTTTACGTGAATGAAATTGTAGACAATCTGGGAAATGGCTAGCTTACTTAACAAAACAAAACAAAATCTAAAACATGTGGGATTCAACTTTTCTATAATTTCTGTATAGAAAATGAAACTTTTTAATTGAATAATTTTTAAATAATTCACATAGAGATGTTGATGCAAAGGCGTTCATCGTCAGGAGTTAGAAAACATAAACATACCTACTGCATTGCTTTGTCATTTGTTTTTTTAATCACATAGGGATGTTGATGCAAAGGCGTTCATCGTCAGGAGTTAGAGAACAATTAAACATACCTACTGCATTGCTTTCTCATTTGCTTTTTTAATCCAAATAAAAAAAATAAATTAAATTGTATGGGATGACAATTTTATTACGCGATCCAAAACCTTGTAAATTATGCTCTCAAATGATCCTTTTTATTCGTTGCTTGTTGTACACAATTGGAGGTGATCAACATTTAATGTATTTTCTGAAAGGCTTAGATGAGATGCACTTTATCCAGATAGAGCAGGATTTGTCCAAACAGTGTCCCTTAGTGCCCATGAAATGTACATTGATATTTATACAAACACTTTGGCAATTGCAACTCACAGCTTCACTCGCTCTTCAAATCATTCTAGATCTAGAGCACATATCTACTCAATTGCGATTGTTTTTAAGTTGCAATAAACACATTCAAAAACTAAGCTTAAGTTGGTCTTTATCTTGTCATTAGCCTTGTTAATCATCCTAATGGTGATATAGTTGAAAGAATGCTTTTCTGCTCTGTCAGAGTGGTCCAACATAACTCAAAAGAATTAGTTTTGCTGTATTTTTAGTACGAAACGACATGATTGGAACTTTTATGATTTTTCATAACATATTAAAGATAACCAGCCTTATGGTGGTATCCGTTCGGAAGAAATGTTCTACGATTCGTATAAATTCGTAGAATTTGCAATTAAAACATAATAAAGAATCCTGTTAGTAAGCCTTGAGATTTTATATAGCTAAAACTAGCTCTTCTATACCGGGTGCTGGAACTGGTTCTTCATTGACTCAAAGTAGATTGTTCTATCAATAGTTCTACATGCTGCCGATTCAGCAGCTGTTGGAAATGCTGCTTGAATACATTTACTATATTCTCTGTGCCTCGGTGACTAGGTTACCATTGACATCAATATATCAAGAGTCTGCGTTGCTGTCTTTCAAACAACCAGTATCTTAATTGGTTTTTTGTTGATCGCAAGACTACGAAGGAAATACTCTTGGATCTTTTTGAGCTGAGAGGTTACGTGCCCTCTTCTCTTCTACCTTCACGGAATTCTCTTTTCTTTTTTTTAAACTTTTGTTCGCATTTGCATCTTCTGATACCCTTTTAAAGTCTAAGTATCCATGATCGATCAAATATACGGTTCTTTTTCTGTAGTGGTTCGCAATCTACGATAGTATTAGTAACTTTATTGATGACGCCGCGATACTGGAATGACTTTCGTATGTGTCTATAGTACATGGAGTCATAGACAGTTAGCGGAGGACTTCTCGCTCAGGTGGTATCCGTAATCTCTGCCAACTTTTGGTATGCTAAACGTCGAATTGAATCTCAACTTCAGAGCAGTTCCCACTATCTTTTCCGTTAGACAGTCAGACAAGATAACACGATAATTATTTATAAGATCATTTGATCTACAGGTTGTGCATCATTTTCATAACATTTTCCGATTATTCTGAACCCTCCACCAGACAGTACAAATAATAATGAACCCCAAACAATGTTAACCAAAGTCCGACTATCGAATCCCTACACTTTGCGTCACCGACTGATTATTGCCTACCAAATAGCGCGCAAACTAATTAAAATTCATTAAGAACAATCTAAAATCAATATTCTTATCGCAGGAAACATAGCGTTTGTGTAAACTGACTGTGTAACCAATTTCCAGTTCCTGTTTACTTATTTGACTTCCATTCACAATTAGCTTGTTCGTATAAAAGGTAACAGTAGGCAAACATACCACTACATTAGTGCTAGACACTATAAATACATTTTATTATATTATTTTGTGTAAATAAAACACATAGCAAAAATAAAGAACAACCTATACAAGATACTCTACGAGAAGAGGCAAATAATGCGTTTAAAGTACCTATACTCTATATCAACTAAAAAGCCGGTCGATCAATATTATTAGGTCATCATTCGCTACTAACTCGTTCCATTCAGTCATTAGGTATTGTATATCATTATTTTTTTTTTTTTTGCTATATTGTACTAGGAACTATAAAGGCAATTTACGGATTCGTAAAATTTTTATTTAATTTTTAATTTTGTTTTTCTTCAATGATGATTCTCCTTATCTGCCATTTAAGGATCGGCTATCAATGAAACTATCTCGCCTTAGGGGCCGGTTATAGCGATCAGGAAAATGAATCAGGAAAACATTTCAAGTCGATAATTAGCCACAAATTCATCTGATTTAAAACAAAAATGTTACACTTATCGATTACAAATAACTCAGAGAATTTTTTGTACCAAAAAAATGTTTAATTTAACAAATATTTGTTGTAAAAAATGCATTTATTTATTTTCCTGATGGAATCTAATTTTTCATATCAGCTGACTGCCATTTAAAAAAAAAAAAATTTTTACTGATCGCTATAAACGCACATCAGGAAAAAATTCCTTTTCTCATTTGTATCTATTTTTCCTGATGGTTTTTCCTGATCGCTATAACCGGCCCCTTATCGAAGGATGTGTCCAATTACTTTATACCTATATGTTATTTTTTATGGCAAAATAGCGAAACATACTAGTCAAGCCTGAAGCATTGTATATATATTTTTATAGTATTTTCATGCTGAATAATCACCGCCTGGCCATCTTAAGAAACTTGTGAATAAAACATTTTTAGGTTCATGCATTTACTAGTTGTCTATTCTGCTACCCTGACAACAGCCGAAAACATATATGATTTTTGTTTTGTTTACGATTCTTGTCAAGGAAATATGGATTTTAGAGCCAATAAAATACATTAAATATTATTAATTAGTTTTGTTGACTATTGTTAGGGTAACAGAAAAGACACTTAGTAAATGTAAGAACCTCCAAATGTGCGGTTCACAAGTTTCTTTAGATGGCGCTACTCCATGATTGTACTATAGAAATTTATATACAATGCCTGGAGCCTGATACCTCGTTTTCGACACGCCTAATTGACTGGTTTAACTTTCGAATTTGGAGCGAGTAGTAAGAAATTTTCCTTCCAGTTTTTCTAGTCCATTAACAGCTGATTTTCAGTAAATATTTTTAAAAAGTTTAAATTTCAGTAAACACTTTTTTGTTGTCAATCATTTTAATCGAACATTTGAACGGTAAAACTGGGTTTCGATTTTGATAACACTGCGAATATAAAACGGAAGAAATGAAAGCAATAATATGTCAAACCTCAATTTCGACACCAAAAATGATTCGCTTCGTATTTCTTTGAACAGGTCGTTGAGCAGAGTGGTGGGGCAGTTCGAGTATACTCTAAGCAGAAAACGCGGGAAGATCTCAGATTTATCTATGAAATACATCTGAGTTTCATACTGTAACACGATTATAAATCATTTCACTTGCTATTACGAAGTAACTTCAAGTTAAATGCGCTTAGTTTCACTCCGTCATTTTACTTTAAACTCATAAGGCGATTTACGAGTATGCTCCGATTGGAAATGCCAAATGGGTGCTTCAATGCGTCGGAGAAAAAAAAGAAATAGTTTTTTTTTTACAGCTCCGAACATTTCTTTAAATTTAAAAAGTAAAACAACAAGATTCAATTGGGTCATGAATATCCTAAAATGTTTCTAAGCTTAATTAAATATAAAAATTTGACTTTCTTTTAATCTCCGACACCGACGATAGTTTTTGCTGTGGTGAGAGTTAAATTCTCGTTGGTTAGTGGTTAGAATCTTTCTATTTTCTTCTATATTGATAGCCGTGAAATATTTGTAACTCAAGTCGTTGTTTCGTGAAATAGAAACCGTATATTTGCTTAAACTTGCCTGAATTGGCAACATTAATATTATTATAAATTAAATTTACTTCAACTCGCTTAATTCGCCTAAATAATAATATACTTTAACCAAAAAAAGATACTTTTAGAAAATCTAAGGAGTTAAGTGAATTCTTGCGAGTAAAATTCGCTTGTAAACATCGAAAACACAATATTTTTTCTGTGAAATAGGGGTTTATGGCAATTCTTTTTGAACCAAATTGTCTATTAATTGAATTTTTTTTATTTTATGCATATACCCGTAAAATTTTATTTTGAGGGTTTTTTTATAGAGTAAAAAATTAAAAACGACAAAACTATTCCATTTTTAAAATGGCAGCTAAACGTCAAAAGTACAAAAATGTCTTAAAATATTGTGCATGCTGCAACTTCCCTAATTGTTTTCCCCATAAAATTTGGAGTGGGTACGAATTTCGGTGTGTGATACACAAGACCCCCAAGGTCTTTATGTTTTTTTTTGTTCCGCAATTTTTCATATCGGTTATATGGCTGGTATCATTATTTTTTGAAACTAGAATGTCAATTAACCCTAAAACACTAGGTATCAATAAGCAAATCATTCCAACTGTTAGGGTTCTAAGTGCCAATCTAGGCAGAAAGATAGCCAGGCAAAGAGGCACTCCATCCACATTTTTCCTATCAAGTAGTAATGTCAGTTTTCATCGTTGTATTATTTTTACTTGCGATTATAGGTGCAAGTTATGCATTCGTGCAAAAAAAAAAATTAAGATAACGCCAAGACAAAAAAAGTATGTCTGGAAATTCTTGTGGGTCTGTCTCTCGGTCTGTATGTCAGTCTGTATATATCAGCACCTACAGCCTAAACGGCTTAACCGTTTTACTTCAAATTTGGTATGTAGGGTTTGTAGACCATTCCTTAGAGGACAAATTGAAATTGTTGTTTTTAGCTCAAAAAATAACGGTACCTGCCATATAACGGTCTTGGAAAAGCTTAATTTTCTCGAAAACATCTCCAACGATTTTCTTGAAAAAAATTACTGATGGTTTCTGTCTGATTTCCTTTTGTTAAATCGCAAAAAAAAAATTGGCAATCCTATTAACGGTACCCCCCATAGAACCGTTATTTTTTTCTTGAGCTATCTCATGAACGGATTAATCGATTTGAAACCAAATTTTTTTTTAGAAAGATCTAAATAACTTGAATAAATTTCAATACCAACATTTTGCAAAAAAGCTTAATTTTAGTTTTAATTAATTTTTTAATATATTTTTTTGTAAATTCAATGTTTACGCCTTGACATTTGTTTTTAATTTTTTATGCATTAAATGCAAACAATTAAGCACTTAAAAATGGCGTTTTTTAAATTTGTAAAAAACTTTTTTATAAAAAATATTAAGTAAACATCGATTTATTTTAAAACCCTGCTCTAACGATTTTGGAATAATTTTTTGGTAAACTTATATTTAGGCAACAAAATTTTCTGCATACTTCGATGTTGGCTTGAATGTTTGTAAAAAGAAATTTTAGCACTTTGTGAAAAATTCATTAGATTTTTTTTCCTTTAGGTATATTAAAAAAAAATTTAATTTAATTTTATTTTCGTGGCAACTTGCCACAAAAACAAGTACGTGCAACCCAGTCGTGCACCACAAGAGCAAGTTCGTGCGACCCAGTCGTGCACTTTATTTTTTTTAAGAATCAACATGTAGTTGCTCCCGGTCCCGGGGACTCTGCTCCAAATTATTCCGAGCAAGCACTTTGGCATCCGCGATGACTTTGCTAAATCATAATTGTCCACTTGCTCGATGTGATCGAGATAAAGTAGAAAACGTATTTGGGCTCTGTGGACTATCAACATTTTGGTGGTATTGTCTCCTCCATTCCTGCTCCTCCCACACAGGACCAAATATTTGTTAAAGAATTTTTTTCCGAAAAAATGTATCAGAACTACCTTTCTACTTATCGTTCAATGCACGGTCTAAGTAATGACTGAATGTAGAGTATGCACTGTTTCTTACGCTTAGGGAGATTCGAACTCAGTTTTCCAAACGTTCAAATCTTCACTAAGGTGTCTTCCGTGGACTTAATGTTTACTCCTATAATGAACTCTTTAACTACCTCAAAGTCGCTGCTGTGCTGTGAGTAGTGAAGTTATATGATCTTCTATGCGAAATCAGCAGCATTGAATTGCCTCGGTAGTTCTTGCAAAATATATTATCGCTTTTTTTAAGACGGAGAAAATAGAGGTGATAGTTTTGTATTGAAAAACTTCTTCTTTATAGTGTGCAACTATGATCTTACTTACTTACTCACTTTAGATGGTGCTATCATCTCAGGATGGACTTCAGCCTCGTCCAACATGCCTCTCCAGCCAGCTCTGTTCCTAGGTTGTTGCCTAGCAAGTTTTCTACTTGTGTGCTCTATCATCCGTATCCGAGGCTTGTAGAGAGTTCAGAACCATGTTTTTTTTTAAGTTGAAGGGAAAGTACCCCGATGCACAACCCTCATCCTGGAGGACCTGACTCTTAGATATGTAGATCCAAGACTGTGGAGCCGAATAAACTGTTCTTTATAGGCTTGAGCTCCGAAAACATCGTAGTAGCCCTTAGGCTAGGAGAACTGCCTTAGTGGAAACACTCGCCCCCACCTCTGGTTAGCTACCCCCAACTACCTTTAAAAATTGGATGGTTACCCCAATCTTTAGTTGAAGTACTAGGCACCCGATGATCACCACGAGTAGCTGAGGGTAAGGTGAGAAGTAAAAAAAATTCCTTGACTAGAAAATTTCGATAAAAAGGCCGGAATTTTACCGTAAATTCTTCAAAAGTATTCAATTGGTATGCATCATGTATAAAAGCAAATTCCTGCGACCTATTCGTGTACTTTATTTTGTGTTCCGGGGTTATACGTAGAGTTTCGCGTGAGCAAATAGAAAAAAAAAAAAACTAACAATGTCTTGGTTGTGTTTTCGATTCGTTTTTTTGTTTTTTTTTCTGCTGCGTTTTTCTACTTCCATTATTTATTTTACAAACTCTACAGATACGGATAATATTTATGAATGAAATCCATTTGCACACATTCCGCGAGCACTATTCTACATGTAGGTTTTTTCCTATATGTACCTCACCTACCAAAACCACCCACGGATGATTGTGTATGGAGAATTGCGCTTCTATATAGCTTGAGGAAGCAATAGGCTTGATTTAGGGGTGATAGTGCCATAAACGGAAACCACAATGTTGACTGACCGACCATATTGTTGGCTTGTGGTGGATGTTTTTTTATATTGATTAACGCAGCAATGTGGTAATAACATTCATTCATAGATTAGTTGTTTTGTTTATTTTATTTTTTGCGTTGACAACCGGATGCCGTTTAGACTTAAGTTGTTGCGCTTAAGAAAGATTGTCTATTTGGCTTTGCTATATCGATAGTTTATAAATTCAAAGTGCTGGTAATTTAAGTTTAAATCGAAAGCGAATCACTTTCTTCTAAAATATAATCCTATCTTTGGAGGTTAGGGATAGATGTAATCTGTTCAGCCTGCTCGATCGAGCTTGATGTCTCCAATTGTATATTTTAAGTCGATGGAGATTTTTTCCACTTACCACAATTTCTCGTTTCCCCTCGTTTGGATTAAGATACTCTATGGATAGGATTATCGATATACATTCGGTCTTCACGTCTCCCAGGCATCCTAAATGTTTTACACATAACTTTTTAACAGCTCGTTAGCGCATTGTTTTATTTTCTTTGTCAGGTTTTGTTTTGCATATCTACATAAGTATGTAAATCTCATTTAAGAAATTCTCTCAAATACTTCAGTGGTGCGTCTATGCTTCTGCACCAAAAAGTAGGTTTTCCTCGATAGGGCATTATTCCAAAAAAAAAAGTACTTCGCTCGCCCCAAAAAAAAACATTGATTAGGAAGAGATAGTTTACGGTTGATATCTGTTTTCAAGTTATTCTTTGACATGAAGGGACCTGTCCATTTGAGAGTACTATGGATAATTAAATGGCAACCAACATATATGTTGAATTTTCTCCTTCGATGTTCATTATTTTGCCATAATGACCCTCGTAGCTACTCGCGATATTCTAACCGTGTTGAAATTCTGCGAGCTAGTCTCTGACAGTGATCATGACATGTGTCCACTTGCGAGTTACTCTCAAAAATTTCGAATGTCAAGAGTTAAAAGTCGATTCTCCGCGAGGTATTCTCGGGACTGTGTTGACTCGAGAGTTTGTTCTCGAGATCTGCTCGCAGCTCTCCTATTCTCAAACGGACACCCAATTTAAGGGCAGCTACTCGCAAAACACGAACCGTGTTGGAATTATGCGAGCTAATCTCCGATAATGATAAAGACTGCGAATGACTTAAAAATTTCGAATATCGAGAGTATAAAGTCACCCTCGAGACTCAGTCCACTTGAGAGTTTGCTCTCCAGACCTTTACTCTCAAGTTGCTCTCGAAAGCGCTCAATACTCTCCTACTCTCAAATAGGCACCCACTTTTGCAGCAGTGCCCACTGATATATTTATTGAATACCTCGAATTTATACGTAACATATCGACTTGTCGATAACTCTACTACCAAATAACTCTTCTTCAAATATGATTGTTTCTTGGATGCACAAAATTGCCATTTTGTTCATTTCGTCCACACTCTCCAAGGTGGACCCGGTCCTCATTCTTGGAAGTTGGTTCTTAAGGTCTCAGGTCTCAAAGCTATGAATTCGATTAATGCAACGTTATCCGTGATTAAACCTGTTTGCTTATACAAAGGTGACGATTCGATTTTACTTAACAAACTAACAATATTCCATATAATATTTTGTTTGAATTATCGGCCTTAAGAGAGTGTTTGACTGAAACAAAAATTATTTCATGTGTGCACAAACATGACCTCTAAGTGGAAGCCGATCATTAGACTCCTCGAAAAGTAATATTCTTATTGCATTAAAAAACACATTGGCACTATCTAAAACCATCATACTACCATACAAGTGTTACACTTCCCAGTTATGCTTATAACTCCACAGACTGGAGCTTTGTTCAGTTCCACTATAAGCAGACAAATTTTTTATTATTGTTTTTACCAGAAATATTACGGTTCAGTTCCCAAAACTAAAGGATATTACAAAACACATCCGCAGGCATGTGTCCACCATTACGAAAGTTTTCGGGAAAGATCTTGACCTCGAAGATCGCCTTTCGAAACCTTTGCATTCAAATTTGAATTTCATAAATTTTTTTGATTTCACATATTTCGCTTCATTGACATTTGACATTTTTCTTCCAAATGTACGGTCACCAGCATATTTCTCAAAACGATGTTGAAGAAGTTGCATGTTGCTTTGTCTGATACCTTTTTTGACATCAAATGTATCGATAAGGTCTTTGCTGATCTTGACGCTTGCATTCTCTATCGTCGTTCTGGATAAACCGACGATTTTGGTTCTGGACATTGCTCTTTATAGCTCGTCTCTATGGATTCGGTCCTACGCGGTCTTAAAATTATTTAAATGGTATTGGATATCGATTTGAAAATCTTTTTTTCCACGATCTGCCAGTAGTGAGAATATTTGGTCGCACTCCTGGCCTAAAGCGAGGAGTAGCCTCAGACGTTTACATAGTGCGACAGGAAAAATTTTTGTTCGCGGTGTTAAGAGCATTGATGTCTCTGTAGTTGGGGCAGTTCAGAAAAATTCTTGAGCATCGATCAAACATCAAGACAAATGATACTCTTGTAGGATTTGTCCCTTCATCACAAGAAGTAGTTAACTCTTTATAAGGGCAAAGTCTGGATTTGAACCCAAAACATCTGGCATGGTAGCCCGACACACATTCCTACGCCACAGGGCACTACGAAACACAAATTAACATCTCATCTTAATTTTGCCAAGACATTACTTAAAACATCTGACTTCTTTCTAACAAATTATAGGCGGGAATCCCATTTCGATTCGTCATTTTTTCGACAAGAATTGTTATTTCCAGTTAAATCCAATGTCCCGTTTTAGCACACTAACTTTCAAAAAGTCCCTCTTTTCAGTCGTTGTGTCAATGTGTCAACATAAATTTCTTCAAATGCCATGGTCAACACTGGAACGCATTTATCTTTGAAAAAGCATTCTAAGAACAATGTTGTACGATTGAAACATCCACATGGGATATTTCCTAAGAAATCCTCCTCATTTTAAAAAAGATACAAAACTTATAATACAAAAAAAAAAAAAAGAAAGAAGACGAAGCGTGGTTTGGAGACACAAAATAAGTCTCAAAAATAGAATTCACCCTTAATATAGTAAATTAGTGTCGTGGATCACTTACGATCACCGCCACCGCCACGCCAAATCCCAGACTGACAATGTGCAAATATTTTGAGTAATTTCCTGCCTGTCACTGGTTTAGATGGTTCGGCAGAAGGAAGTGGGCTTAATTGGATTTTCAGTGGCTGGCTGACTGACAAGACGTAAAACAAACAAAAAAAAAAAAAAACATACATACATAAGTTGCTGTAAGCCGAGAAATAAGACGAAGAAAAAAGAATATTACCAGACCATAACAATTAAAGTGTTTCCGGCTTTTCTGAACATTCTCCAGCGGAGCATACTCTGGAACCATAGGAAGTGTAAATCAACTTTAAAACTCAAAAGAAGAAACAAAAAAAAATTGAATTAAAATTTTGCTTGGAATTTAAATGTTTGTTCTTGAAATTTCTTCAGAAACAAATTATATCATTAAATTCTTAGGTTGTGTGCTATTTGCGTTAAAAGTGCTGTTAAATTTGATCCCATGGCTAAATTTTGACACTATTGAGGTGAATACAGACGTCAAAAATTAACCTGCTCAGGAGCTCGTTAAAATTTTAGCAAGTGGTTAATTTTTGACATTTGTTTTGCTGCGTTCATTTGTACATTTTATTATCGACCGCGTACATTATTGCATCTTTTTTTACCGATTGTATTCAAAGCGATCTGGAAAGCTTCGTGTTGTTTCGAAAAACTGTTTATGCATTTATTTTTGCGTTCATTTGTACATCTTTTTATTATCGACCGCGTACATTATTGCATCTTTTTTTACCGATTGTATCCAAAGCGATCTGGAAAGATTCGTGTTGTTTCGAAAAACTGTTTCGAAAAACTGCATTTATATAAATACTGAGACACATTTGAATGAAATTCGTAGCAATTTTGTATTAAAGGACAACAAAAATTAATTAAATTAAATTAAATTAAATTTTTAACAATAGTCAACTATTGTTATTAACGTATACTAAAGGTATCTGAACATTTCTGGATAGGCTCTTGAACACAAGAAATCTCAATGGGAAATTTATATTTTTCTTCTAGAATTCTAGGTTTCTGTAAACTAGAACTTATCTGTAGTCTTACATTGATAGTCTAAATTTAGGGTAACCAGAAACTACGGTTTAAAAAATATGTTTTGATAAAATTAGTCATAATCTAATTTTGCTGTACTATATAGTTTCCAATCCTGAAGTTTCCTAAAAAGAACTACCATGCCGATAAATGCTGAAGTCTAATTCTTCTGCAGTCTGCAGGTAAGTACATAAATTTTGTACTTACATTCGAACATCGTATAGAATGTTATTAGTTTTGTATGTCTGAGGTCAACTGAATGCTGGTGTCGTTGCATTTATTTTTTACCAGGAGTTCTATAGGCTGCCACTCTTTCGCGATTGTAACGTAACCGGAACGTTGTAAAATAGTGCTTTTTGGACGGGATTTTCTGCGTCTCTCCTTAATACATGGCAGTACCAGCTGAGTTTGTCTACGATAGTATTTTTTACGTGAAGGCTTCTACTGATCTTTTTACTTCAAATTTGATCAAGCTCGGTCACTCCTGCTGTCCTGTCATGCGAAGCATCTTTATCTCAGTCGTGCGCCGTCAATTTGTTTTCAAACCTCTTGTACATTGTCAAACATTGTGAACCGTATGTAAGCGCTAGAAAAACTTTCCTTTAAGCTTAAGGGTCATTTTTGTTGGCAGAAAATGACAGAGTTTAAGTCGTCTTCCTCACAGGATGCTTTGTTATTGATCATAGATCCAAGTTGTTTTTAAACTTTTCGAAGTTCTGAAGCACACAGCCGTTCAAATAGTTATCCGTAATAGGCCTCAAGTGCTAGTTGCAAGGATGAGGGATATTCTCTTACGATAGCTCCATCGTCAGCAACGAATAACTGTGTCACTTCCGAGTCCCTCACCTTATATTCCAGTAGATAATCGTCATCCACAAGAAGTTGGCCTTGAACATTGTTTATGAAATTCTGTGAACAAACCTGCTAGACCCTGATTCCGTTTTCAACGTCACTATTTCTATCTTTCTATTACGATATGATAAAGACAGTATCTACATAACGATTATCGTTTAATCGTTTTAATTTTACGGATTTTACGGAATTAGGGCCCAGGCATTATTATTGGCTTGTCGCAGTTTCTAAAGAGTCTGCTTTGCATCAGCAGACGTTGCAGATATTTTCTCCAACTCCCGATACATGTTTTTCGAACTCTCTTTAATTCAGGCACACTTCTTCTACGCTTCTTTCTTAAAACGTCTGTAGAACACTTCGAGGCGTTCTTTTTCATCTATATCAACAATGAGAGAGGCACATTGACTAAGCTTTTAAATCACATGTTTTTCCATGACAGATTTCGGCTTCATCGTTCCATCAGCAACATGTTCCTTTGTCCCGTTGATGGTCTTTTTTAGGTTCCTGGCAGTGATTTCGGATTTAACCTAGTTTAGAGCGGGCTTGATTCGGAAGTTTATATTCATCACATTAGTGTCTTAACTTAGTCAATGATTAAAATTTGGCCCCTCTTTTAACGAACCCATTTTTTTGTTTTAAATATTTCCGCCTTTCAAATTTAATCAATGTTTTGGTGTGAAGTGTAGCAAATAATAAACCAGATATGTTCACTTTTAACTCATTTGTAGTTTTGAAAATTATGATGCACCTACAGATGGCGTTGTCGATGGTTTAGAGAAAAATATGCTTATCGGAGACAAGCACCAAAATAAAATTAAATTCACAGGAAATCCGAACCGGAAAAGTTAAATTTAAAATAAAAAAATTCACCGGAAGTTTATCCTTTTTAGACCAATCTTAATCCGTCTGTGTTTTAGCAATCACTGAACCGATTTAGATGGTTCACATGCTGTTGGATAAAGGAAATGTCAAACATGGTCGCGAGCACTATATTTCTAGGCAGATGTCCACGGTTTGGCCAAAAAACGACACCAAAGTTTTCCTGTGATTCCTGTGATTCCGATTTAATCTACAGATCTTCTTTTAGAGTTTAATTTAAAATTCCGTATAAACTCTTTAGCAAGTAATTTAATATAAAAATGTCCCAAATTCATACAAATCTACGCTCAAAAACAAGAAAGATATTTAGAAAGTTCTGTTTTAGTAAAACGAATCATACTAAAAATAATATTTAACATAAACATATTATTAATGAAATCTCATAATCTTACCATCAAAATCAATATTTTTTTATCACTCAACGCCTACACTTCGTAACGCCTTTTCAGAAACATGAAAAAGCCCCCACATAAGAACAGTGATATCTCAGAGTTAGCCAACAATATTTATGTCAACGAATATATTATAGTTTGGGAATCTTAACTATTATTTGTTTTATAGGTAATAATTTTTTTTTTTTTCTAAATGAGACTAAAAGTCTGGCAGTGCTGCTTCTTCCGATGATGTGTCGTGCAAACATTGACATCTTCACAAACCACTATAAAGCCATTATGCTAATTTGTGTTTGAAATAATTTTTTACTAATTTGAACAATCAAACAAATAAAAATTCAACAACAGAATCTTATATACTAAGTGATGGTAATGACATCTCCAACTGTGATTTAAATATGCAAATTACTGCTCATATTTCAATGAAGTTTATAAAATTATTGAATTTGAAATCAAAACCTTTTTATCTAACGGTGTTACTATATCTGTCATTTGTGGTATTTTATTACCAAAAATGGATTGACAAGGAGGATGTATAACATAAACGCTGGAAAAACCCACGACGAACTGTCAAAGAGGAGAAATTCAATTTTCCCAATCGTTTGCCTTGCCATCATGAGGCGATAGAAATTCGTCGTTTTAACCAAAAATGGTAAAACAACAACGTCCCACCATCATCATCCACAATACTCTGGATCTGGATGCTACTATATGTTCTAGCCTAGCAGATGATAATGATGTTGATGGTGGCAGAGGTAGTATGACAGTTGGCAGATCCCACGTGACACTTGAGAAGTGTCAGTGTAAAGACATAACGACGATGGACGGCACAACAAATAACACTTTTCAAAGCCGTTGACGAAACTAACAAAGTTTTATATAAATGATATTCGAGATACGAGTGGGAAAGCTATTGAGTGTAGCATCAGACAGCATCAGCACTAGCGAGACCGCACGAAATCTGTTTTTCATTTTTATTTTTTGTGTGAAAAGTTAATTAGAAGTTAGCGCACCGAAGGCAGATAGATACTCTTATTGGGATTTTTGTGACGATAGTAGGCTGGAAAAAGTTTATTGAGTTTCATAACAAGAAATACGACGAATACACGTTGTTAGATAAATCAGTGAAGCAGATATAGAAGGTGATTACCGGAAGTCGTGTGTGTGCTCGTTGAGTAGCTAATTAGAATATTTTGACATGAGCTATCTGATGTTTCTGGATAATGTTTACTTATGAGTTTGACTGGATTTGGGCATATAAAGTGGGAGGATGTGAAACGACGACGAATGCAAGTTTCTTTCAAAAGATGTATTTTAAAGTTGGAGAGAGTATAAAAATTAAAAAAAATTAATATGATTCATTTTTGTATTGGATGAAACAGGAACTGAATATTCTGCGATTTCATAGGAATTGGAAAATTTTTGCTTCGATCCGAATTTTTTTTAATGAACATTTTTAGCACCACAGACTAGCATTTTGCTTCATATTGCGGTAGATTAGGTTTCTGAGTCACATTTTCAACAGTTCCATACTACCCGTTCTTTTTTTTGGCAATCTATACACAGTGAAGTGCGGAATACACTACGGACAGCTTTCCAAAAAAACACGGGTTATAGTTGTAATATATAGCTGTCAAGTTTGACTTAACCTAAACAAAAACTGATAAAAAAGTTTACACTTAAGCCAATTCTGCCGTCTCTAGCAAAGTGCCGCTCGAGGCCTGTGCCCTCAGCCCCCTCCTCCTTGTTACGCTACTGTACTTAATAGGTATGTTTCGTAGTGAGGAAATTCTACTTTAATAAAAAAAAATTATTACTGCTTTTGCTTTAAAAGCTAATCAATTAATTGTTTTTTTTTTAAGGCAATATTGTTTGTTGCAAGCTGTGAACTAACATACTTATTCGTTTTTTTGATAACAGTAGTTAAAGTAAAAAAAAATTATTATTTCTGACTTACATAATGTGATTGCGATCTTATAAATTAAAAGAAACCCATTTTATTAAGCTAATAGAATGTTTTCCTAAATTAATCTTTTATATTTTGCTTTTTTTTTTGCAGGTAAGTTCCAACCAAAGGACTTGATAATTTATTTGGTGGGGGATTCAAAAATTGTACAGGTAACAAAAGAAAAATTTTAGCATGTATACATTTCTTAACATTTCAAACAAAAAACTAATGACACGTCGAAATGATCAAATGCAAAATTGAAATTAAAAAAAAATGGTTCCCTGAATTCAAGGAGAACCCAAAATTTTTATTTTAAGTCGAAAAATAGTGGTAAATAAATAGGTCGAAGGATTTAAAGTAAATTTCGCCATTGCTATTAGTCAACAAACTTTCAAGACAAATCGTTAGCGGTCTTTTTTTGTTCACCGGCCAATTTCGGGCCGGAACAACTCGGTCGACTACCGCGGACGTTCGTCTCCATTCACTAAAACAGATCTCGGACGATGCTTGTTTTGATTTCGAAACACAAAAGTCAATATTCGTTTAAGTTTTAGTATTATATTGTAAATTTTATGTTGTTTGTTTATTATATTCACAACAAATTAAGTTTTCACAATCCTGTTTATTTTGAAGTTTTATCGAAAAAATAACAGGCAAATCGACATAAAATTCAAAACAAACTCTGATTAACTATCAGCTTAAGAAATATCATGAAGAACGGAAGCTTCTTAATGACCGACAGTACGGCTTTCATTGCAATAGGTCCACTGTTGATTTGATGGCTCATCTCACCGAAAAGTGGAACCAATCTTTACACCGCTTTGGTGAAAGTAAGATTATTGCGCTTTATATTTCAAAAGCATTTGATAGAGTTTGGCATCAAGCTCTTTTATCGAAAATGCATGCATTCGGTTTTGATGAATCTCTTCTTCGTTGGATTAGAAATTACCTTTCTGACCGTTCAATACAAGTAGTATTGGATGGTTTCAAGTTCCCAATAAATTGTTTCGCTAATGACAGCACCCTCAGCTTTTCATATTCGTTTCCAGATTCACAAACCTGTCCTTCGGATGTGGAACGCCTCTTGACAGCATTGTCCGATGGGGAATCAAAAACCGCGTGGAATTTAATGCTTCGAAAACTCAATGCTGCCTTCTGTCATTAAAGCGCAATATACCCCCAATGCCACTATCCATGAGTGACATTTGCATTGAAGAAACTGAACAGCTTTCCATTTTATAAATTTATTTTTTCGTGACCTCTATATTCATCAATTTATAAGAGATTAGTGGGCTTTAGGTCAAAAACACAGTTGTTGTTAAATTATGTGCGACGTTTCGAGCATGTTTATACTCATCATCAGGCCTTTATTGAACAGGATAAACAAATAAAGTACATAAGTTAGCACCAATTAAACAAAGATGTTGGTATTTAAACTTACAAATTTTAAGGATAAAGAATACAAGTTTCCTCGCATGTTACTCTTTTAAAACAAACAATCTGGAGCTTTCCATTTTAGGTATGTGCGTCACTGACCACCTTCAGTGGAATGACCACATATTTGACGTCTTCAAAAACGCTGCAAAATGCTTAGGTTTCTTACGACGATGTAAGAAATTTTTTACCCCCATGATCTGGCTTTTATCTATAAAGTATACATTCGTCCAAAGCTTGAGTATAATTCTCATGTCTGGGCAGGTGCTCCTAAAACCTATCTGAAGCTCCTGGATATAATTCAGAAATGATCTTTAAAACTGATTGGTGATAGGACTATAACGGAAACATTCACATCGCTTGAACATCGTCGAAACGTTTCTTTCCTTATTTTATCGGTACTTTTATAAAGAGTGTTCCGAAGAAATAGCCAGTTGCATTCCTCCCCTGAAACAATTCAACCGTAATACTCGCGCTGCAAGGAATGCTCATCATTTTACCCTAGAACCCAATTTCGGACATACAGTGAAGTATAGAGATTCTTTCTTTAACCGCACAACAATAATGTGGAATGCTTTACCGGCTCAATTTTTCCCTCCCATTGTGAAGCTCAGACATTTAAAACTAATGTGCATCGGTATCTCCTTTCATCTACCCTTCAATTTTCTTAACCGCTCGCACTGTGTTAAATCATCATAAGGGTATTCATAACCCCTAAAGTGCGCGCATATTATAAAAAAAAAAAAAACAAGTTCGAATAAGTCGGTTGATCGGTAATAATAGGACGTCATCGCCCGATGCCGGCTAAAGCGGTGTACGGGCCCTTATTCGTGTACATATGTTTGATTCAATCGGCCAAGTTCGGGCGACGATGCCGGTCGATGACGGGTTTGGTGTACGCTAGCCGTAAGGCTGCGATTCCGGTGCCAGCGAATGAAAGCGAATTTAACTCGCCCGAACTCGCAAAGTTCGCTTAAATTATTAGAAAGTACGCATTTCCTATGTTGTGGTTTCAGTGCACACAATTTACTCGCGCGAACTTAGCGTTTTAAGGGAATAAAATGTTCGTTATTTTAATCGTGTGGTTCGAATTTAGAGTAATTTGTAGTATTTGCTCAAGAAAAAAAGCCTAGTTCTCAAAATAGAATTTAAATCGAATAGAAAAATAATCGATTATCGGTATTGCAAGAGTATATTGCTATCAATATTATTTTATTCAATAGAAATTTAATTTCTGCCGTAAATGTTTGTTCGACTTTTAAGAATCGTACGAATGGTTATAGACTGTGATGACAGCTGTCATATTTTGTTAAACATTATATCAAATACTTTAAAATTTTGAAAACGGTTTGCCCATCGATGAGACACCCTTTAATTTAGAAATCTATCACACATTGTTGTTACGAGAAAAATTTAATTAGATAGTTAGATGCACGGAAACAACATCACCAATTATTTTTATGTTTCCCTCATTTTTTCCACAGAATCTTCTAAGTACAATTAAACACCATGTTTCTTGGACTACACTTACAATTCGAAAGCTAGTTTTTAACATAAAATATACATTTGCTTCGTACATTCACCTGTTGCACGCTAACCCTATTAACTGCAAGAATATGAATAACATGGAATAAAAGTATCAAATTACTTCACCACACATCTCTCACTTAAAAAGAAAAAAAAAACACACAATATAATTACATCATAATTTCCACGCAGCAGTTTTCCATGTCTTCCTTTTTGTCTTTATCTGCTCATCTCATTGTTGCGTGCTTAATAAATCGTTCCTCGGTAGCAGTCTTTTATATACCTGAAATTAAGTTATATCCTAGTCTGGGTTAAGTTTTTATGCTCTAAACATAACCCATTCATAAAAATGCAAGTTACCTTTTTAATTATGCATAAAAAAAGAAAATATCTTTGTGGCAATTGTATCTTTTAAAATTTTAGATCATAAGAAATCATCATAAAATTGGCGTCGGGTTTGAAATTAACATCTTTATTATAGCATACTTTGAGTAGCTATCTGGAAGAATTCCTTCCTGCAGTAGAACTGTTTAAGATCTGTCTACAATCAAGAAGATCATAATTCAGAAGAATATTAAACATTTTAATTGTGATGAGGTTAAATTAGAAGCAAAATTATTTTAACGCATTTAAAGGTATTTTGTTTTTAAAATAATGTAATAGAACTCTCCTTTAATAGGTTCGAGAAATCAACAATTTGAAGATATGACAACTCATCTTACTATACTTACACCAACTTAAATATTATGCTTAATGTTAAACAGTCTCAAAACGAAAAAAAACACTTTTCCTAAATGTTATATATTGTTACACATTAAAGTGGTAACTTGTTTAAATGGGGCTGAACACAACCTTTGCCCATATGTCAAGATATCATGATGACAGATGAAAAATGATTTCTCTGTTTTTGACAACCCAATTAAAAAACGTGTTAGTGATTTTAACCTCGAATTGTGAATGAATAAAAATTGAATTAGATTAAATTATATTAAAAAGTATTTTATTAAAAATCGATTTACTTTACTAAATAAAAAAAAAAACGTTCTTTATTTTGAGAAAAAGTTTTTAAAACTAGTTGCAATATAAATATTGTCGAAACAAACATACTTTTTCGAAACTCCCTTATAAGGCGTTTTTCTATTTTAACTCTGTACAGAGAACAGAGTACTAAAGTTCTCTCAGCACAACCTTCTCTCTGCTCTGAGTCAAAACAGAAAAACATTTGAGCAATTTCCCTCATTTATTGTTGAAAATAGAAATTATTATTTTAATAATTTATTCATAACAGACTAATAACATTTGCCATCAGAAAAACAAACACCTTAGGCCATTTCAACAGTTTCTTTTCCTCACATGTCATCAGAAAAACAAACACCGTAGGCCATTTTAACTGTTTCTTTTTCTTACATATCAAATTCATTTTTCTCTGTTTGCTCTGCCTATTTGCTAAGAGCTCACTGAGCATGCTCTGAGCTAACTCTGAGCGAAAAAAAACGCAATTTCAGAGGTCAGAGTGCTCTGAGCTAAAAAAGAAATAAAGATTTGTTTTGACAGTTCAAGCTCAGAGTTAAAAAAGAAAAACGCCTATACATAAAAGAGGTTTCTGTTAAAGATAAACATTTTTTTGTATCATTTTTACTTGACGTTTGCAAAATATTAAGTCAGACATGTCATCGGATCCCGATCCCGATTTCACGTAATAGTTTGCTCTATAAAACTTTAAGACACGTTCTTGATTTTGAAGTTCGTAGTTTATTCAATGTGTTTGGATTATTCAATGCGAACTGTCGATAAATTGTGATAGTTTCCGATATGACAGATATGCCTACTTTTTAATTAAATAAAGTCGCCATTATTGTTAAAATTTCACAAAATTGGAAAAATTAAATGGCTAATTTTAACCTTATTTTAGAGTGTGTTCCATTAGCAACAATACTTCTTCTTCGTTTTTGATGATGTTATCATTTAAAATCTTCATATTTCACCATTTCATTACAGACCTGCTTGTGGGGTTGACCTCATGAAAGCGTTGCCGTCGGCAGCTTTTCAGCTATCGATTGTTGCGTGTGTGAATCCAATTGAATGCTTATGTCATTGCATTTGTTTTTTCCAGGAGTTCTTCTATACCAACTTCGGTTGTGAACATTTCGGTGACTCCTGCTGTCTGCAGTGTATCTAACCTTTGTTTTGACTTGCTCTTTACATACATGACCATCCACCTAGATCAGATCTCGACCTCCTGCTATCTACAGTGCATCGTACCTTTTTTTTTACTGCTCGTTTATATCCTTGATCATTCACCTAGATCAGGGCCCTATTCCACAAAAAACTTTTCAACTTTTCACTTTGCACTTTGCAAATTACATTTTTTGGCAAAGTAAGAGTATTTCTGTTCCACAAAACTCTTGCAAATTTTACTTTGCGATAAGCTAATTTTTGAAAAAACTGCATTTTGTCAAAATACTTTTCACTTTTTGCAAAGACTGCGCTTTTCTGCAAAGTGAATATGCAAAAAGTTTCACAAAGCATTGTATCAACTTTGCATTTCTGCCTTGTGACTTTTCACTTTGCATTGCTGTGTGGGAAGTGGGAATCATCATCATTTTATTTCTTTAGTTAAATAGTCCAGTCTGCAGGAAGTTTTCTGTGGAATAAGGTAGGAGGTCGACAAAATTTTCAGATATTGTTTTGGGATGGTTAACTAAGATTTCCTCATGTTTTGGACCATGAGGACCCTGTGCTAAAAGAGGGAGAGTTGAAAAACTGGAAATTTTTCGGGCTTTTTTCGGTTTTTCCTCTATAACTTTTGTTTCTTACGTTCTACGGCAAAAGCGTTCAAGGATGTTTTGTAGAGCGTTAAATTTGCTATAGTAATAACTATGAGAGCATGTTTGCATTTCACGTCTTTAGCGAAATAATTTTAATTTAAACTTTGCAAGCATTTTTTTTAATAGCAACATTTGTAAAAATTACCCTTTTTTGGAGAGCCATATCTTGGTAAAGAAGTGACATACAAACATATTAGTCTAACCAATATTGTATTTATCTATCTATTTTTCTTTAGATAGAACGTGTACAAATTAAGTACAAAAGTTTTAAAATACATACAAAAAATTGATACACATTTACTTCACGGAAACTTTTCCTTATCGAACTAAATAAATAAACAATTTTATTGTTTTCTTATGTTTGTTGTGTTTAGGTGTTTATAACTTAAAGAGTTTACCAATTTGAAACAAAATAAATAAGTATAAAGTATACCTAACGCTCGTATCTGTACTGTTTTTCGTAGTATTGTACTGT
The DNA here is from genome assembly GCA_951217065.1 of Baccha elongata. Classification (NCBI taxonomy): domain Eukaryota; kingdom Metazoa; phylum Arthropoda; class Insecta; order Diptera; family Syrphidae; genus Baccha; species Baccha elongata. The sequence continues at coordinate 174,079,034 of OX578272.1, forward strand.
TTTTTGCTCTCAAAAACTGCGTAAAACTGCGTACTGTTTTTTTTTTTAAATACTGCTTTTATTTTGAGATATACAGAACTTCAAATCAGCAGTTTTTTGAGCTTGTAAGCAAACGTGAATGACAGTGGGATATTTCCATCTTTACATTGTTAATCTCGGAGTAAGAAATTTGTTCCGCAATGAAAATTTTTTTGGTGAAATTAATACCACTTTTATATATGAGATGAAGTTCTCTGATTTCACTCATTAAAAGTAATGCAAACAGTCAGCGGTTCGGCATCTAAAACTCAAAGGAATTCAATAATGAACGCAAAAAATTTCATGTTTTAAGGAAATAAAATAAATAAAAATTAAAAAAAATGTACTGCGAAAAATACTGTTTTTTTTTATAGACATACTGCTATTTTCAATTTTTGAGGAAAAAGTACTGTTATTCGTCCAAAAAAAGACGAGAGTTAAGTATACCACTAGCACACTTCATACTTTCAAAAAGGTCGAGATATAACCGTTTCGATTCTAAGGGTCACAAATATGATATTTGCAAAGCGATCGTTTACCTTGCAGAGAAACTTATCAACATTTAATTTGCAAAAATAGAATATAAAGTTTTTGTAGAACGAAAAAGCATAATTATTTGAAAAGTCTTTGCAAATTATACTTTTCAATATAAACTTTTCACTTTGCACAAGAGAAAGTACGTAGAACAGAAATATACAAATTGGAAAGACTTTGTAAATTATACTTTTCATTTTCAACTTTTTACTTATCAAATTTTATAGTTTTGTGGAACGCAAAACTTTGCAAATTGACGAAAATTTTCAAAAGTGCAAAGTGAAAAGTTGAAAAGTAGTTTTGTGGAACAAAAAAAATTGAAAATTTTGAAAAGTGCAAAGTGAAAAGTTGAAAAGTAGTTTTGTGGAACAGGGCCCAGATCTCTTGGTCCTGTTCCGATCGAACGCTTTTTCAAAATCTACAAACACAGCATGCAAATCGTTGGACAAATCACGGTGTTTTTCTGGACTGCATCTGTGGTTGATTTACCCGAAACGAACAATTTTAAAAATAGTTGTGCTCCGTTGCAGTGGACATGTCGCAGTTCTTCTGATACTGGGCCAATATTTGTAAATGATTTCTTTTATGTATGAGGGAAAGTTTACGTCAACCAGGAATCTACGTCATTGAATGAATACGTTTGCCCCTTGCTTTAGAAAAACAATCATATTTGCAAAACCATTCGTTTTCAAGTTTTTGTTGGAAGAAGTTTTGCATTTTCAAAGAAAATAAAAAATTCGACGAATCCGACCAATTTCAATCTTGTAACTCAGGAGCAGAACTCGTAGCAACTTCAAATTTATTACAACCATCTTCATTAGCATACGCTGTAAAACTTACATAAATTCTTCAATTATGCTTAAAGTCTTTCGCCAGACTGAACCACAAGCACATTCTTAAGTTAAAACAGATATAAAGCTGAAAATAGATCGGCACGTTGCCGATGATGTTCACTTGGTTTTCCTGCCACTATATATTCGATAAACCCGACACCATCATCAGTGTTGCGTGTTGAAAAAATATCTATACAAAAACAAAAACACAAATATTTCTCCCACATTCTACTTGTGTTTGTCATAGAAACATTTGCCACTTCCTCCCATTCATGCGGCTCATGGGCTCGTTCTTGTTCTCGTTCACCATGGATCTATATCATCTCAATGAAATGTTTGTATTTTGTTTTTGTTTTTGTTGCCCTCATCCTCCTACAAATTATTTTTAGAATTAATTTCGAAAATATTTCAATCCAATCCATCACAAGCACGTTTGCATTTTACACATTTTCCAGCAATCTATGGGATATACAAAAATGGCGTAGTAAAATGAAGAACTCGTAACATTCCATGGATACCTTTCATCTGAAGTTCGTTGGTTTTGGTGGTCAATATAGATCAAACGATTTCATGCACTGTTGTTGTCGATGAATAAATGTAGGCCTGTCATTCTTTACAGAAAAGTTGAAGCCAGGGTAGAATACATAGTGTCCTCATACCCAAATCACTCAATTGCATGTATGTGCTCACGCCTTAAGGTTATTATTTATTATATTGACTTATTGTGCTGGCAGTGGCGTCGTGTTGCCATTCACTTTACGTTTTTATTACTTTACTTCAGTTAAGCAACTGTAAAGTAAAACAAAAATGGGATCTGCTGGCAATGTGTGGCAAAATATTTATTTGATGAAATCATTCAGAGAGTTTTTAAGATTCACACACGCGGCGAATTCTTCACATTTTCGATGAATGAACAATGGCTTCCTAAAATATAAAATTTGTGGCCTGTGGCCACCAAGGTCAAAAGGGGTTAACCACCCCACCCCCTAAATCATTCTCAAAAACCACATTTAATTCAACTTTTTCAAATCACAGAGCGCAGACGTTGAAATTGGAATTTTTATGAATGAAATTTTGTAGCGTAATGTGCGCGTATCAAATTGTTTGTGTGCTGCTTCTTTCCTGATTTTTTTTTTAAGTCTACAACACAATGGACAAAAAATCAAAACATGGGCAAAGAGGAAAGAGATGTCATGAATTTGTATTGTTTCGATTGTGGTGAATAAAGCTCTGCTCTTCGTACGTAAAGTTACGTTCAATGATTAGATATTGAATGAACGTGTACCGGAAAGTGGTCATCTTTCAACGATATTACGTTATAGAGGTGATTACTTTTATATTACAGCTAATTGTGATTGAGTAAGAATGTAGCTGCTATTGTGAATGGAATGTGATTTTTTATTATTTCAGTTAAATATTCGATTTGTGTTGATGGTTATAACAGGAAATAAGGTTGAATTCAATCGGATGTTGTTTTTTTAAACACATAAGTCCTTTTAATCGATATACATTTCTGAAGAAGCGTTAGATCTTTATATTTGTTAGTTCTCGAAAACATATAAAAAACGATGAGATGGAGAACTGTCTCGTCGACTTTTTTTTCCATGATGATGTCCCTGATGGCCTAAGCCTGCAATAAATCTTATGTCTACTCCATAGCAATTTCTGGTAATTATTTCTTAGAGAGTTCTAGATCCAGCTTTGACTAAAACTGATTTGTGGCCACTTTTGGACCTTAAGTTTGTGTCTTTGGTATCATTTTGATTTGGAATAAATTTTCATAAAGCAATTATTGGAATAACAGTCAATATTTTTGGTTGAACATGTACTTCAACTACAACTCAATCCTATTTCAGGCTAACCGCCTTCAGTTTTGCGCACCAACTAGGTCTTTTGCTATTTGTTTCTGCTTCTTATAGAGGGCCTTCCTACCCAGGGAACTCCCAATTGTCTTTAATCCTATCCATATCGCTGTAAAACCATGTTCAATTTTTTTCGCCACAAAATATACAAACATTCTGAACCGAAAATCAATCGAGAATATTTTACCCAAAGAGCCCGAGTACATACTTCCTCATTTCCGATCTTGCTCTTGACAGTGTCAACCTCTCTTTACCATAAAAAAATAACTGTGATGATAAAAGTATTATTCAGAAAGAATTTGGATCTTCGAGTGAGGGTTTTGTTCCATAATTGCTTAGCCCAAAGAGACATCAATTAACACCCAAGTTTTGACCGACACCCTCCAAAATTATGTTATAGAGGTACATAACATGAAAAAGCATCTTCTTGTCTGAATTCTTAATTGATATGTCCGAGACAAGGTGAGTTTGATTGATTGATTCCGAGAGAGCGTCATTCTGCACAAGTGATTGAGTTTGATTGAGATGCCAAGGGTCTGTTATCTTATTTCAAGAAATGCTGACATTAGCAGCCTTGGAGCTTGGAGTTGATGGTGCTCTTGGGGTTTCCAGCGGATTTTGTTTTTTTCTTAGAGCTCAGTTGTTTTTTTCTGGTCTTTTGTCTTTTGAGATCAATAGTAGCCCTAGTACCCTTATCACTATCGCTTTATAATCTTCTCGATTCGTTGCATGATCCCCTTGACATTCATCATCGAACCCATGTTTTTTTTCTTGTTTGCGGGTTCAAACTTAGCATATCGGTTGCACATGTTTTTATGGTGTTACCATTGCTTTTCACATTTGATGCTGGCTGTACGGTGTTAGATGACAGAGTGAGAGAGATCGAGTTTCCTTCCCGTAGGTTCTGGCGACTTCTAGTTTTGTAGCTTTTCGATGTTAAATTTCCTAGTGACATTTCCTCGTTTACGCGGAGTCTTAGCAATTTGCATTCGTACTTTGGATGGATCAAGCTTCGACTTCTGAATGTTGTTCGAATGTCTTTTATCGATATGTTTAATGATTGATTGTAAGGGCAACTTATAATTCTGGAAAGATGAAATTGCGTTCTTATTACTATGTGATGTTGTCCAGTTCTAGTCTAGGTGGCATTGCGGCATTAGTTGGGATATCCGCAGCCGTACCCCGGTTACAACGAGGTAGTGGTGTGAGTCGCAGTTTGCTCCTTGGCAAGTTTGAACATCCAGAATACGTCCATCACAACCAACGTGCTTAATTTTGTTAAACATTGATGAATCAGGAGATCTCGTCATCAAGCATAAATCCGTCCATATCCAAGGCAGTTGATTGTATCTGAACTAAGAGTTATTTTACGTTGCCGGGAAGTTACCCCTACGAACTGGGCAAGTTTTATCTATGATTTGAAGAGTTGTGGGTGCCGTTGACTCCTTGCTAGAAGTTCCTTCAATGCCATCCCGATCGCGATGTAAGGGAAAGATGCTTTAGTGGCCGCACCCTCCAAACCACTTGCCAGTTTACACTAAAAACTTTCAAGTGTTCTACCACAATTTCGAGTTAGATATTTTAGAGACGTGTGTTCTTATTCGGTATTCGCCACGTTTGCCCATTTGACATCCTTAAATACAACTATTCTCTTCTCTTTTCTTCTCTTCCCTTCTCTGACTCACGATTTTCATCTAAAAACTCAGAGAGAGAGGACTGGAAGAACGTTTGAGGAAGCCCTTAGAAAAACCAAACAAGCACACAAGTTCTCGTTGATCAGTATATAGTAAAAGATATTACACTAATTTCGTATAAGAACTACCTCAGCTTGAACTGCTTGTGTTGTGTTGTGGTAAAACTTGGGGGTATTCTTCTAGAAAAAGTTACTGACCCTTTTCTTCCAGGTAGCTTGGTATATTGAGAACTTGACGGAGATTGATTGAAAACTTTCCTGTAGTTATACCAGTATATTCCGAATAAGTGGTAACGCAGTGAAGTAAAAGAGTTATATTCTTAATTTTAAATCGCAGCTTCGCCGTAAAATTACGAAGGAAAAAAAAACTACCAGGTTTAGCAGGTATAATTCCGAGCCTCCGAGTACTTAAATAATATTTAAAAGTTTGGAAGAAAAGAAGTAGTAGATCGATTAAAAGAAGATAATGTTAAGGAACCTTCAAGGATAAACCAATTTTATAATTTGCTTCCTGAACTTCCTCGGAAGAAGAGCTTAACCAGTTTACTTGTTCAGTTTATTTTTCCCACACAATAAATAACCTTCTTTGCTTTGATCGCATATTCCCTTTGAAAAAAAAAACACATAAAATGATTACTTCCAAATAAACCTAATTGAAAACCGCATCTTTTCAATCTCGCGAACGAACCAGTAAACATCTGGACATTAATCTATAATCCCTCTTTCTAAGAGCCCAGCATAGCAATAGTAACCCTTCTCAATGATGAGAGTATCATTCATTCATTCATTCGTTTTCATTCATCCCTTAACCTCTATAAAGCAGGAACCATCTGCCCTTTTCCTCGAGAAGAATCAAAATACAAATTATTGTTACAACTGCGCAACATTCATTCACAAAAATGGCCAAAGACTTCCCCTTCTTGCGCGCCTCATCATCGTCGTCGTCGTCGTCGTCTTCGTCGTCATCATGAAGTATAACAACTGCTTCCATGGATAAAGGTATTTTTATTATATTCCATTGCGATAGCAGCTGAGTCCACACGGAAGCACCTTTTGTCCAAGAACAGAATGCTTTGCTATACAATGTGTTGTGCGCGCCAAAGTTGGTTGGTTGGTCTCTTGCTTGTCTTATGAATGAAAAAAGTTTCAACATCGATCCCATTCCCATTCATCTTGACACGAAAGGGAATGTTCTCTCAGGAAACTTATAAGAATGGGGGAACGCACCAGCTTGTGTATATAATGTGGATTATAGGAATTCCTTCGCACGAACTTGCCGAACATAACAACGTGTCACAGAGGGCTCCTTAGATGATGAGCATGTGAATTGGGAATTACGTCTTTCCCCGGTTTTCATAATGTGTCTCCCATGAAGCATGTAGCGTAACTAAGGAAAGGGCCATCTCTCCATCTGCCGTCTACAGCGGCGGCATCGTTGACGAACCGACAATAATGACGGCGAAGTTCAATTATATTTTTTAAACAGCAATGAGCTTCGCCAAATCAGTTTCATCAAGAAAAAACTCCAAAGGCACCCAACTTAAGCTGGCCTTCCCCCCTTTATTACTTGAAACTGGTGGTTGGCTGGATGTTGTCGCTTTTCCGGGTAAAGGAAATTGTCTGGCGCTCCACTTCGTCGGCTCTTTAAAAAAAAATAATACACATAGGCATAGCTATTAAGAAGCTCGACGTTCTTGTATTCAGTTATTGGGTGTAATGCTTCTGCGAGCATATGGAAATAATTTTTCTTTTACAGCGCATTGTTATGGTCATGCTTGAGGGAATTCCCATTCATTGTTTCGCACCAAAGACAAAATGCTGCTGAGTTGGTTAGGTTGAATTGAAGATGATGTGTGCTTCCAAGTAGAAGAAGCGAAAATTTCCGCCATCGTATTTGACTGATGTGATGAATAAGAGAGTTCCATTTTATGAATTGTCTTCCACACTCTTGTATATACCGTAATCATTCGGACGGTGTGAGAGATTTTCTTTGAATGAATGCCAACATCCGGAGTAATAACAATGAGGGAATTTTTTTCGTTGCATGACACGTAGACAATTTAATTAGACATTCTGAGAAGAGAAGTCTTTTCATTCATATAAACAACGAAATATTTGTATAATTGCATTAAAGCTCATTGTTTAGATTATTAAAGATGTTTTTTTCTGTGACTGAGTTCATTGATCACCAATGGAACATTATATTTCCTATATTTATTGACATTCTACTTGAAATTTTGTAAAGATGCTTGGCACTCCTATCTTAAACATCTGGTTGGAAAAGCCTTCCACCATTCGTATTCATTGTTGGTGACGAATCTAAATATTTTTTAAATGTCATGTCATGTCTTAGTCCTAGTCCTTCATTTTAGTTTCGAAAATTTTAACCATTCGAACTTATAAGGGAAGAGCATATCTACCAAAACCTGTATTGCATTAAAGATGTGATGGTGGGAAAAATGGAGTTCCTCAGGGAACACAATTAGGTCCGATATTCTTTGTTTCTCATACAAGACGGGATTTCGAGTGTAGAAGATGGCCATTTAGCTTTGCTGAGGATATGGTGTAGGCTTTTGGTTTATTGTAGGTTTCCAGAAAATAACGACGACACATACGAAGAAAGATTACGGGACTACAACTTTTCCACTGAACCATCTCACATAAAAATATGATTGTGGAGTTCGCCGGGTTGGCGTTAGAAAACGTCGTCTAGTCTCCAGATTGTTACCATGCTTGAGGGCAACTGATGTTTACAAGAAGAGAAAGCTTTCTCCAGTCTTCTCACTTCTAATTTGATCAAGCTTTGTCACTTCTGCTCTCATACGGAGCATCTTTATCATCCTATCTTATTCTCCTGGTCTCTTTTCAATTGTGTAGAAAACAGCATTCGTTCTGCCGGTCCCTGAAAAAGACGAATCATTCTTTCTTCTCTTTCGTGTTCCTGTAACTTATCTGAGTTTTCTGGATAAAGTCTAGAAACAAACTTTAAAAATGATAAGGGATAGGCCACTAACGAAATGTTTCTATCTTTATGCTTGTATTTTTTTATCTTCCGAAAAAATTGACATTTGCATTCCTTCCCTGAAACAATTCAACCGTGCAACTCGCATTCAATTGAAACTAAAAGTTCATCAGCACATGAAGTTGGAGTCTAGGGTCCAACTTCATGTGCAGCTAAGTAAAGAAATTCTTTCTTTCGCTCTCTGCACAAATGTGGAAGACTTTGTCAATTTCATTTATTCTATTTGAATCCAACTCCGCGATGGAGTCTTCGTTGGAATACCCGCCGCGCGGTCCGTAGGTTGTAACAGTCCATTGTTATTTCCGTTTGCAAATAATGATGTCGATAGGTTTTTCAAAAGTTTGCACCTTTTTCGTGACGGAGGCGGTCAATGTACATGTACATGTTAGAGCAAAACCATCGCAGCTCGGTCTTCGTACTATTAGTCAATGCTATTTCAAACTTTGTACCGCATGCCGAAAGCAGCTTTTGCTTTGCCAATTCGCCAGTTTAAATCTACTTCTGTACCACCAAACTCTTCTGGGAGAAACCTTCAGAAGATACATAAGATGTTTAGCGAACAGCAGTAGAGTTACCAGAAATGTTGAGGATCTTGGTTTTCTGGGTGTTGATCCTCAGCACGACTTTATTCACTTAAGTTTTCAAATTGTTTACCACTTGGTGAAGATCCATGAGTGGTCGAGATTTCGGCGAAAGTACTCATTCGGCTAGGGCTGTAAGGTCGACATCTTCAATAACCACCAAAAATAATAATGGTGATAGTAAACACCCTTGTCGAACTCCACTATGGATTTCTTGAGGTTAACCGACCGGGTTAACTGAACATCAACGATGATGCGAATATCGGACTGTCATCAGATAATCCAACGGATATAAAGAAACCATCATCGGATTCTTGGTCTCCATTATCTGATGACAGGCCGATATTCGTGTCATCGTTGATGTTCAGTGGAGCCATCGGGTAACCAAATGAAATCTCGATTCAAACTATCGAAAGCCTTTTCCAAATCGATAAAGAGCAGATGAAAAGGAAAATAAAACTCCACGCATTGTTCTTTTACGATTTTGAACCTGCCCGAAATCCACTTTGTTCTATGTCGAGAGTAGAATCCAGATGTTCTCTCCAATATTATGTTCGCCATTATCTTATCGACCGCACGGACAGATTCTTTTTAGTTTTCGTAATCCATAAAATTTCCCTAATTTGGTGATTTCACCATCATCCATTCTTCAATTGAACGGGAAAAAGTTTCGTTCTCCCTTCCTGCGGTATTAAAGATCTAGCATTTTCGCAAATATTTGGAACTGATTGGTAAAGCTCAGCGGTAATACCGTATGAATCTACAGTTTTGTTGTTCTGTTAGAGATTTGATTATCTACGTATGTTATCTAAGCTAAACTGGGTGTGCAGGTGCAAATACAGAAACTTGTTTCTGCGAATTCCTTACTCAATTGGGCTTGGGGTAAATACCGCCACCGTCGCGCCGAGGTAGTTTAGTAAGGTGGCAAAGTGTTTTTTTCCATCTTCTGAGCTGATTATCATCCGAAACCAGCAATCTAAATCCTTGACGAGATTCTATTTTCGTATATAATTCCTTGATTATTTTGTTGACGGTACGGTATTTACTATTGTGGCATCTCGAATCTGATTTCTTGTCCTTCGAAAGTATTTAGCGACGTCACTGCAGTTCTTTTCTTTTCCTGTGATACTGAGTCTCGATGTCAATTCTCTCTTTTTCAGAGGTTACAACATTTCATTCTTCGATTGTTCTCCAAGTTTCTGTAGAGAACCCTGTGCTTTCAAGCGTTCATTCATTATTATGATATAGTAAGTGTCAACTTGTTTTATTCTGTTAAAATACAAACAAAACTAAACGTTGATCCAAGATTGATCGAAGCGTATGTACCATATGGCCGAAATACCTTCACCTACCCACAATAACCCACATGTTTTCGAGTGTTGTGATAGTACACCCATCACATAATATTCCAGTTCCTTTATTCACCGGAAATGCAAATGTAATTTCTTTCATGTTTGTCATTATATATGGAATGAAATTAACTTTAAACAGTGATCTACTGCAAAAACGCCCACATCCTTTATATTGCACCATTTCAACTCGATATTTCAACTCGTTATGAACATTCTCTTCCTAAAAGGATGTTGTTATTCAACTTAAATATCACCTGCATCTTGTTGATGGTTGACGGTATTAGACTGCTGTTCGTTTGTTTCGTTTGCCATTTATGTTAATGAGTAGGCTGTAACCACTCGAGCCACAATAGAGTGGTTCCTGATTTGTATAAGTACATATAGATAACTAAAGACTCCAATTGAGATTTCTGCTCCATCAAAATAATGGACACGAGGAATGTACTTTATTTATTTTTTTGATGTGGGCATGTTGTTCATTCATAGATTTCCGTTTGGGCTACGATTTTTATAGAAATCAATTACGTATTGATTCTATTGGATTTTAACAATGTGGTTTGAAAGTTACATTAGGTATGTTGTATGTACAATATGAAACTTGAACATTTTAAAATAATCACAAAAATTAAAACCTCAGTGTATTATTGGAGAAAAAGTCAGTTAAATAATTCTCGTCTTCTTTTTCGTCGATGATTTTATGATCTCGAATGGGATCACAATTCTCCCACTTCACTATTTCACTATAAATCTGATTGTGGGTTTTCCTTAGAAAACGTCAGCAAGCCTCCCGGTTATAGATTCTATGATTTCTGAGGCAAACTGAATGCTGGTTTTCCGTGTTGTATTTTATTCACGATTGTTTCTTTTTTTGACTTGACTCTTACTTCTAATTCAATCAAGCTTTGTCACTCCTGCTGTTATGCGAAGCATCTTCATCTCAGTAGCTGTCAATTTGTTCTCATATCCGTATAAATTGTCCAGCATTGTGAACCGTAGGGAAGCGCTGGACCAACTACCGCAGTGTAGAGCTTTCCTTTCAGCTAAAGGACCATTTGTTCGGTCAGAGAATGGTTCGACATCAACCATATTATGCGATGGTTACACATGATCCTTTGTTATTGAACATAGATTTAAGGTGTTTAAACTTCTCGATCTTATGGGCAGCACTGTTTCTTTCAAGTAAATGTCTGGAATAAGCTTGAGGGAATCTAAAAAATCGGCAGTATTCCGTATTTTTGGCGCTTATATCCATTCAACTAGTGCTAATTATATGGATAAATCATCTTAACTTACGATGGGTCCATTGTCAGCAAAGACTAACTGAGTCACTTTTTCGATAAAAAAGTGCAAAGAATTAAAGCGGCTTCCTTGGTGTACAGCAACTTCTATTGAGAAATTTTCAGTGACTCCTGCAGTGCATCTAACTCTTACATATACCCATGATCATTCGCACGTAGATTTCTCAGAACCACACATATCGGAACTCGTGGTTGTCTTTCGAATGCTTATTCAAAATCAACAAACATCTTTTTCCATTCTGATTCTTACACTCTGAATGTTGTCTGTGGTTGATTTATCCGAAACAAATCTGGACTGGTCATCAGATAGCCCTATTATTTTCCGTAAATGGCCATCTGCTCAACGAACTTCATGGTGTGTGACATTAAACTTTGATTAAACGCAGTTTCGCGTATTACGCACGCTTCCCCTTGTTAATTGGGAGAAAGTAAATTTCCCACAACTGATTAGGCATTTGGTCGCCGCTGATAAGTTTCGAGATAAGAACCTTGAGCCATGTAAACTTAATGTCTCCCACTCCCATCTTTTTCCAGAACTCGGAGGGTAAACCGCCTGGCTCAATCGTTTTTCCATTCTTGCAGTTTTTCACCGCCCGCACTGACTTCTTCGATTGTGATGTCGGAAACTTCTTTGCAAATATTTTAAATTATCTTGTGTAAAACTGTTCTTCTAAAAATCTTTCGCAATACTTTTACCACCTGTGAAAATTTTTTGTGCAGATTGTACCACTTGATTCTTCCAGAGGTCTTTGTTTGTTTACTTCTATTCCTCGTATCCATAAAAAATTCTGCCTCCAGGAGACAATTATTTCTCACAGTATCACCCTGCAATCCTTCACGTGTGACTTCGGGAGCATAGGCAGTAGGCACTGCACTGACAATATTCCACAAAATTCCACAAAATTCCTTGCATCACCAGTTTCGGAAATTTTTAATTCCCAAGGATGGCACTGATTCCGTTCTTATCTTGTTCTAATTCATAATAGAACATCTTGTATTATTTCGTCCAGGAAACTGGAAAGAGAAAAGACAAAAGCAAACTTATTTGTTTTGATGATAACATTGTGATGGATGACACTTCCTGTCATAAAATCATTCATTAATTCTCTAATAGGTTCTTTATTATGTGCAATCTGCATAGTGCATATCATATTCCACTCAGCTATATTATTTTCATTCAATCAAATTTGCTTTAGTTGCGATACATAATCAAGTAAATATTTCTTGCCGACACTGTGACTAAGATCTGTGTTACATTTTATTTAATGACTTGTCTATTCACAAACTTCATAAATCTCCAATATGTTTTTACTTTTTTAAAGACAAACAAATTTTCTTAACATTTTAACGACTTAATGCTAAATCCCAAGCCGTTAAAATCTTATTAGATCGCTTCAAAGAAAATAATCATCAGACAAAAAAAAAAACTAAACTTAAATTACCATATCTTGAGAGCATTTATCATCGAAGGCCATAAATCGCAGCATTAAAACAGTAAACTCATTTCCTTCTGTTTTACGACAAAAATATTGTATTTCATCTCAAACAGTAGCTGCAGTGCAGCAATAAAAAAATTAAAATACCCACCACAGCTTGTGAATGACAAACAACCACACAATGTGCATCAGATTCAGATACATAATATTTTGATTCCGTAATCGAATACCAATTTGGAAACTCAAAAAAGTCGTTTTGAAAATATAAAATCACACTCTCAGCTTTAATCTTACTTCCTTCCGGATAATGTTCGCCCCAAATTTATCGTCTGTCTTTTACAGAATATGCAATCGAATCGTTTCTTCCGTCCTTCATCCTATAAAGTTCAACCCAATTCCCATGGCAGCGCCAACAAAAAAAAAAAAAAAACAACCTAGTTGCATATTTGATACAATCATCGAAAAGTTTTATTGTGAAAGAAAAGGAAACCGATTTCCATTCATGAAACTTTAAAAAAAAAAAAAACAAAATACGGAAAGATTCAATGCAAAAAAAAATTAAAATAATAAAACAAATTTACAAAGTAGTGATCTAAATAAAAATGCGTTGCCCATCATCCACAATCCACAACCATTCACAATGATAGTTGTATAATTTTTGAATTGTTCCTAGTGTCTTCGTCGCGTCATCATCAGTCGTTAAGACTTTCGGATATTTCATTTGTCTTTAAGATTTTCATTCATAAAACTGTAAGATTAGTTTTGTTGGGGGAATATTTTGTAAGACCTCATCGACAGTGATGTTATAAGATTATTGGTTTAAGCAATGAAAATGAAACAGACCAAAAAAAAGTACGAATAATTTTTGGTTATTTTTTCTGGAAAAAATTATGAATATTTGTAAAAAAAGGTTCTTCTCTGATTATGCAAGAGGGTTACAAGTTAAATAATTAATTTACCAACTTCACTGTCCAATCCTAATGCATCATATTTGATACCAAGCAATTTATTTGTATCTGGTTTCCGGCGTCTATGTATCATAATATGAACAAAGCATATCAGAAATTTCACTGTACCATTACAAAGTGTACATTAAAAATTTGTTTAATAACTTTAATAATCGAGAAATCATTAATAATCATTTTGTTTCAAATCTGAAAACGCTGAAATCAGATAAAAATTGAGTGCTGTGTATCAAATATGATACATAACAGTTTAGTCATTGTTTTCAAAAAGAAATAAATTTCCACAATTCTGATCCGCAAATAAAATGTTGCCGATCTCTTTAATTGTTAATTCATATGCCAAGTCAGTGCTTCGAAAAATGTAAGAAAATACAAATTTGTAGCTTAATTTAGAACATTTGATTGTAAATAAAAGATTATTAACATCATTTTTAGGGGTATACAACAACAAGAGCCAAGGAGTCTCAATGCAATTTACTGCATTAATTTCAGCAATTTGTGAAAGTAAATCATTTCTTTGAGAAGGTGAAAGATTCGATTAAACAATTTCCAATACATACGGAAAGCTCTTTTATTTAAACGAAAGAGCGCGGGAGGTGCGACACAGACGCGCCTCCTGCACCGCCCGCGCCGTACGATTTAATTTGGTCTAGGCTAATTCACTGTGCACAATTCACTGTGCACAATTTACCATATGGACAATTCACTGTGGAACTTAATTCACTGTGAAGACAATAATTCGCTGTGCACAATTCACTGTGCACAGTTCACTGTGACCAATTAATTCACTGTAGGGTAATGCACTGTGAAGTACAATTCACTGTCTGCATTTCACTGTGGTGCAATATTCGCGCGCGCGAATAGTGCACCACAGTTAAATACACACAGTGAATTGTCCATCACAGTGAAGTGGTCCCTAAGCCATTCTTTTAGATTATTTAATTAGACATTATTCTATATTGTTTCTTGAAACATTACTTTCATAGAAAAAAAAATAAAAAGCTTTCGGTTCCGATTGTATTGATAGAATTTAAACATGGTCAAGTGTTAGAAAAGATATTAATTTTGATTAAGTTTTTTATAAGGTTCTCAAAGTTTCGTATATCTATTTGAGATGTAAGAAAATAAAAAAACTATCATCTATTTGAGATGTTAATTTACATAAATGCATCTTTTGTAAAACGCAAATCAAATTAGGTGTGTTCGAAAAAATAGACCACAGTGAATTGTGTTCCACAGTGAATTGTGATCCACAGTGAATTGTGCACAGTGAATTGTCCATACAGTGGATTGTGCACAGTGAATTGTGCACAGTGAATTAGCCGGCTTCAGATTTAATGCAAGAAATTGTAGTAGTTCAACCAATGAAGGTAATGAATATTAGAATTTGTCTATTAATAAATATTACGCAATTTGGTCTAAAATCACGAAATATCAACAACTTTGTTTTTTCAACAATCATTAAAATTTCAATGATCATTGAAATCACAAAAGTGACAATATAACGCGAATGAAGATCAGAAATAGAAAAATTATAGTATTCATTACCTTCATTTTATTGCCAATTAACACCAACAGTTTTGGATAATTTGTCTTACTGATAACTATAACTGGTGCCTTAAAATCCGGCAGCTCCATAAATTTTTTTTTTTTAATTCTTATGTTTTTGCGAATTTTTATGTTTGAATTCTCTCTTATTCGGTTTGGAAATGGAAAAAAAGTTAAAATCTGTCCATTTGTAGAAAATTCTTAAGAATTTCACATGGACAGAAAAAAACTGTCAAATTGATTTGGCATAATATAATTCAAAGGTAGGGCAAAAGAGAATCAATCGAATGGGCAAGGTGAATTAACGATCCACGTGAATAGTAGAATAGGGCTGATAGTTTCCCATAGAATCGCTCGACTTTATAACATCACTGGTAATATGTCGATGCGTAATATTGTGCTGATATCATAAAAGTGAAGTACCTTCAATTATTCAAAGAAAACGGATGAAGTGGTCATGAAGACTCTGTTGTGTGTGTGTTTTTTTTTGTCTATCAAAAACAAAGAAAACAAAGCATAGCTCCCTAAACGGAAACATAACATTCTCATTTGCATTTAACGAAGTGCGCACTTCCTTCCCTTAGGATGAACAAAAAATATATCAAAACGTGGCTTTGCTATTTTACTGTGTCGTCGCATTCAAAAAGGAATTATGTATATATTTACAAATTCATTGACAGATACGTTTTATCCGCCTTTATAAAATTGCGTCATTCATTAGAAGCTTCTTTCATTCATAAATTCAGTTACTTTATGATGGTAGATGGTGTCTTTCCTAGGATGAAAAGCAATAAATTTCATCAATGGATGAGGGGCTTTAAGATGTGACAGTGAATAAACAGATATTTATGCGTTTCAATCAACCTCCACAGAAAATTTGTTTCATTTTTTTTTTTCTTTCTTTTTGTTGACGAAAATATTTTTGTAGGCCCCCTCTAGTTTATAATCTCGATGACGTCTCTTTTCGTTTATTGGCAAAATGTGCGACTTAGAATTTGGCAGTTAAATTATCGATGAAATTCAGTCAGCGAATAGATATTAAATTAACTTGGCAATTGATTGTAAGATTTTTTGAGTGCCACTTCAGTTAATGAAAAAAAATATAATAAATCTATTTGATAAGACAATCGTATAGATATACACGGTTTTGTCGCAGCAATCCTGTGCTATTCTAGGTAATGGAAACACGCCTTACTGCAAAAAGGAATTATACATATTGCGTATGTTGATTTTGAGAATAACAAAGCTGCCTACTGATAACACTCTTCGAGGAATACCAGTCTAGGATTTTCATTATAAGAAATTCAGACGTGGTGTATGTGGATTCCCTTTCAAATGAGGAACTGTCCACAATCCTTGGAAATATGCTGCAGAAGGAATACTATAGGCGTTTGATTACCAACTAAGAGAAAATTCTGGTTCAATTCCGAGTGTACGCAAGTTACCAAAACTCACCCTATGTTGTTTTGCTATGTCTCAAAAATTAACACAAGTAGCACAAAATACTATAATTTCGGTATTAAACTTCTTAATTCATACTTAATTCATTCTTAAATTTGAATGCCAATTAATGTCTTTTTTGTTCCTTCTCTATTTCTTCTAAACCAGAGAGTCTTCAAGAGCTTTAATTAGTATTTTCACTTCTTCTTAAAGCATTCTCAAATGCTACTTAAATTCTTCTTAAACTGGCGTTTCTTTGAATCGGTGTCATTTCGTTTATTTAATCCTTCTTTAATCCATTTTAAAACTGCGCAAGTGGCTGGATTTTCTTAAGTCGGAATAACATTCTTCTTTAATAATTCTTTACTCATTCTTTAAGAGGAACTATGAAATTTCTTGAAAAAAAAAGAATCTTCCTTTTTTTTTGTTTATTTATACTTATTTATTTCCTTTGATTTTTTCTCTTCCTAACTTTGATTTTTTCCCTTCCTAACTTCTTAAGAAATACTTAAATTCTTTTTAAAGAAGAGTATAAGTAACGCCTTCTTGGAAGATATCAAATGTGTACCATCAATGTTAATAGCCATTTGGGCTCTTTTTATAGTATTTCCGATTATTTTAGAGTGAACTTTAGGCTTTTAGTAAGGTCTTGCACTAATGGGTGTGTTGCTGGTTAGTGCCAAAATGAGATTTTAGCCGACTTGGAAACGCATTCTTAGAAATGTCTTTCAGGATAACGGACAAACTTCTTTTTTTTACAAATTAGTGTAGTACTCTGCTTCTCCGTTTGGATACAGTGCTCTTGATCGGAAGATGCTCTACTCCTACTTGTGCTGAGATGCTTCAAGCCGGCTATCCACGCGGTGATTTGACCAACTTAGTAGACTAACGGTACGGCAAATGCAATATGTACGAGTGCCATAATGCAACAAAGGAAGTGTCTAAGACAATGCCTCTCAAACACCAGGGGTCCTACTCTGTATTTCGCTCCGAAAGTGAAATCGTTCAGAAATAAAAAATTTACTTTGTTTTGTTTTTGTAATATAAAAACAAAATACACTCAAATTATTCGTTTTCGAAAATTTTCACTTTCGGAACGAAATACAGAGTAGACCTCCAGAGTCCTTACAATTTTAGATGAGACAACTTTGAACCATACAGGGCACCCATAGGCAATCATCGCCTTGATGAGGGTTATGTTGCAAATAATTTTCATCACAATATCGCTGAACATTTTTATCCATTCTATACGCGATTGGGTCGTCGGCATGCGAATTTGTTCTTCTGTTCTCGTTCTGGTTTCTAGTAAAAGTGAAAGTGAACATTATGCTTGCTTTGCAATTCACAATTGTCAAAATTACAGATAGCAAGAGACGACTATTTAATATCACCACAGTGTACGAAAATGAATTTACCACGAGAGAAAATATGTGAAAGTGAATGTGAAAACAATTTATTCGATTCACTTTTTCACAAAACTAGAATTGGACGGCGAAATTTTACTCTCTGAGCACAATATCAGTTGAACATACTATGTTCACGCATTTTGTTCATGTGAATGTTTTAGGGAAAGGATTTCTTTCAAATTCCCAATTGTATAAATGACAGGGAACAAGAGACGAATATAATTATACTTATAGAACGATAATCGCTTTTTAGTTGGGTGTGAATCAACCAAATAAAAGCGAAGTGTGAAAGTGAATGTAAAAACAATTATTCGATTTACGTTTTCATAAGTCAAACAAAGCAATAGAGAAATAAAGACCTCACTCAAAAAACCGAACTATCATTGTAAAAGAACCTAACCGTCCTAGTCCTTCTTTATGATGAGAATATGTAGAAATAGTGAAGATCTGATAAGGAAGTGCTCTTCGGCTTGAGCGAAAGGCAATTGATTTTCGGTATAGTGTGTGTGTATAATGTTTGACGAACAAGGTGCAACGATTTGTTTAACGGTTTGTATGGTGACATCAATCACTATATAGAAATAGACCCACAAAAAACTTGGTATGCGCGGCACGAAATGGGACTGGCTGGAAAGGGTTTATAGAGCTCTTCATTCCTAGTTGAAATTGATTCATCAAAAAATGTGTATGATCAAAGACTTTCCAGAACATCGAAACCCTTTTCGATTGCATCGATAATAAAAATTTCTAATGAATCCAACCATGTCGTTGGATAACCGACCTCGGAAAGGAGTTGCACTCCGATTTGTTTCCTGTTAAACCGTGAGAACCTAGTTTATAGGAGCGGTAATATACTTTACGCAATTAAACCTCAAAATATGTGAACTTGGAAAAGACTGCATTACTTATTTCTAACATATTTCCTACCATTTTCTTGCTTTTGACGTGAAATTACTATTCCCAAGCGTCTTTTATGAAAATGAGGTACCGAGGCAAGGAAGAAGGGTGATCAGGCGACCAAATAATTTTTCATTCACATAATTTTGTCCTCAATCAGAGCCCAAAGAAGAGCGCACCGTGAAGATCCATCACATTCAGAACCTTATTGCGGACATCCATGTGAGGAATATTTTCACCATGTTCACCATACGTGTCGTCGTTGTCGATGTAACAGATAAGTCTCAAAGAACTGACGAGGAAGACAAACGACAAGCCCACCATTAAAAAAAAAGTGGGGGAGGAAATTGACTGTCCCTCGTCGCTCATCTCCATCGTGATCAGTACATCGCAAAGACAATTACCCACCTACTTCTGTATATTCATAGTGATAGAGGAAAATTCCGTGGGAAACTTCCACTACACTCCTATACCATATCACGGATTGCTGAATGGGAATCTATGAATGAATAAGCCCGTCTTTTTTTTTTTTTTTTTTTTTTGATGGGCGAAAGAGAACGATCGGGGTCACTGATGTGTGTACTTCTTTAAGAAGTTTGTTTTTATGAATGAAAAATAGGGTTACCCGCAGCAATTAACGACGATGACGATGACGAATAAAAAACTGACAAGGAGCAGAGCACCATCACGGTTAAGGAGACATTTCTACTGCTGCGGAACTGACCTTTTAAAGTGTGATGACCCTTTAGCGCGACTTAATCGTTTCATTACGCAGCTCTAGAAAGCGTGGATGTTCCATTTAATCTGTCTTTTTCAAGTACCCATCGTCGTCGTTCTTGGTGATGGAGTATGGTGTAATGTTTCACTGCGGATCCAATCGGATCAGTGCTGAGCAAGAGTAATTCGGCGATCTTCGGCTCCCGTAGTCCTGTCACTTTGGTTTAATTTATTATCAAATTGATTGGGTTAATGTTTTATTTATTTATTTCCGGAGGCGGAAATTGTTTTTTTTTTTCGTTCCACTTGTAGTTCTTGTGTGTGTCTTCCTTTAGTCGAGTTCCTTGGTTTTGTTTCAAGATTATATTTTTATTTCTGTTTTTTTTTTTTTAATAGTTGTCGGCATTTTTCAATGGCGGCGGCAAATGCTATTGAAGATGATGATGCCACTGCCACCAGCACCATCCATGCCGCTAAGGAGTATCCCCATCTTTGACTTCATTGGCATTGGAGGAAGAGCATGTGGCAATGGTGATTCGGATGGCGATGGACTAGCATGGCGTTGGCGGTCCAAGACGACAAAGTTTTTATATGATGATGTAAAAGATGACGACGACGAGTTCAATAACCATTAATTGATTTTATTTCCATCCATTTTGTGTCTGTGCGTGTGTCTTCATTGCATCAAGCTATTTATGCTTTATGACACACGGGTCAGAAGTAAAGAGAGGGTTGTTAGTATGGTAAAGTGTAGAAGGGATGCGTGTATAGCCTTAGTTTGCTTCATTCATTGATTCATTGTCGGAGATAAAATTGGAAAATCGTAAATAGATTGAAACAAATTTTACTTGTTCGTTTATTGGAGCGATACTAATTGGTAATTGAAGTAATAGAAGAAGTGTGTGAATGCGATGTGATGGGAAATGATTGGACTGATTATGATGTGCTCGTGCAGTGCATGAGGGCATTTTAAAAGATCGTGGATAGAGTGTTTCAATTTGAATTGAAATTGGAACAGAAGTCAACAAACAATTGGTCTTGATTTTTATCTGATAAAAGTCGAATGAAGATCATATTATTATAGAGAAATCGATGTGTTATTTCATGAAATTGTAATGTATAGTATATATTTATACTCGAAGGACAAGTTGGCAATATTTAATTTTTCCTTTATTTTTTAATGGGTGATTAGTTGCTAATGATTGTATTTACCGATAAACTAATTTATTTCTGAAAAGGCGTTTTTCTTTTTAAGCTCGGAGCAGTGCACTGAACTGTCCATAATAGATATGTGTTTCTTTTTTCGATCGAAGCTTGCTCGATGTGCGCTCTATGAGCTCAAGATAAAATGGTGGAGTAGACCGAGCACGAAGTAGAGCGCGGCCAATTTCATGTAGTTTTCATGTTGTTTCATAGATTGTGAATTGATTTCTACTGATATGACAGTGAAGTGCTCAAGTGTGTTTTATAATTATATCAGAGCGCTCAGAGCGTATACTCTGCTCAGAGCTTACTCGACGAGCTCGAGCTCTAATCCGTGTTCTGCTCAGAGCTAAAAAAGAAAAACGCCTAAAATAGTTATGTAGTCGAGCACTTATTAACTTAAAGTAGCATACTGCAATTAACTTAGAGTATCCTGATGCTAACTTAAATCTAAGGAAAGTTGGGGCTTAAAGAACCTGGGGTAAATTGTAACAGATATAACACAAAGGGCTTGTCTGAAATTTAAGAATTGTGTGAAACATGAATAAATATTGTGGGTGTGTCTATCGTTATTATAAATCTATCGTCGATAAAAGTTATACCTACTCACAGTTCACGAAATTGAAAGTTTTGTAATTTTGTTTTGCATTTTTGTGTACCTACCTTTAGAGTAAGTGTAACAACGTATCCCTGTCTTTGTATTTTTTGAAATGCTATATGATTATTTCAAAAAATTGTCCACAAATATTGCTGACCAGATAGTTTAAAAACAAATTAACGCAATCATTTTCCGATGTAATAAAAAGCCAACCCCACTGAGGTAAACCGGAAAAGGTACAAGCAAAAGGTAGTCCTGTGTTAAGCTCACAGTCGAAGGAAAATTTGTTTGCAGCTCAGTTTGCTGCAAATTCTACGCTGCCACAGAGTGGCATGACTCCTCCTGTTCTTGCGTAAACGGTTTTATATGACAAATATTTTTTCATCCAAGTACAGTAGCAAGATTCTTAAAAGATCTTGAAATACACAAATCCGCTGGTCCATAACCTATTATTACTTAGAAGAGTTGTTCTTCTTCGCTGGCAAAACCACTGCGTAAGCTTTTCTATCTTTCCTATTTTTCTGGATACTTTGCGAGTGGATGAAATCAGCATTTGTCTAGCCAGTCCCTAAAAAAATGCGAGTCCTCCTCTCCTTCGAATTACCAGCCAATTGCACTGACGTCCGTTCTTTCTAAGGTCATGGAATCGCTGAATAACAAACAGCTGAAGAAATATCTTAAAGAACGAAAGTTTCTTAATGATAGACAGTACGGCTTTCGTAGAAGTGGATCCAATCCTTGCACCAGTTTGGTGAAACCAAGGTAACTGCTCTTGCTAATTCAAAAGTATTTAATAGAGTTTGCCATGAAGCTCTTGAAAATTCATGCATTGGACATCGACGAAACTCTTCTTCAACGGATTAGAAATTAACATTTTAATCGTTCAATTCAAGTTGCGTTAAGCGATTTTAAATCTGATTTGCAAAAAAATAAATGCTGGTGGGGTAAACCAGCTCCGTTTTGTCTTCGACTTTCTTTTTGATATTTATCAATGACTGAGTGTGCTGAGGCCAATTCTGGTTCTGTGAAAAATGAAATGAAAATATTTTCACATTTTCACAGTAATTTCGATTCTTGTTCTGCGAAAAGGTCAAACCAAACGTCAAAAATTTTCATGTGAATAATTTTGTCATGCCCTCTATTGCAAGTCAGTGTACTAATGAAAACCCTGATATCTTTAATACAGAGATCAGCGAGTGAAAGAAAATTGCAATTGGTATACATTTATGCGATTCACTTTATTACAGAACGAGAACACTCAGTTTTTCATATTCGTTCCCAGATTTACATCCCTGCTCTTCAAATCTGGAACTGGAATGGCATCGTATTTAAAGCTCATTAAATTCCGATCTTGAAAGCATAATAGAATAGCGTATAAACAACAATGTAGAATTTAATGCTTCCAAAGCGAAATGTACCACCTTTGCGACTTTCCATGAATGAAACTGAAAAGCTCTGCGTTCTCATGTATTACCGACCACATCTTGTGGAATTATGACATATTCGAATCGTGACAAACTAATCTAAATGCCTCTGATTCCTAAAAAACACAACTCTCAGGTTCTCCTATAACACATTTGAATTTTTGAATCTATTAGATAGAATACTAAAAAGAGCTCTAAAACTAAAATAAATTTAATTGAAATAGCCAGTTGCATTCCTCCCCTTAAAATATTCCGTAATACCCGCCTAGCTAAGCATGCTTATCAGTTAATCCACAAGCCTTTCTTCGGACGTACCGTTAAATGCAGGTATTCTTTCTTAAGCCGTACACACGATTTTTCTCCCTCATTGTGACGTTCAAGTATTTAAAACGAGTGTACATCGATATCTCATTTTAAATCCTCTCCATATTTCCTAAACGCTCGTGCTATGTATTATCTACATAATAAGTGCGCGTATAAAAAAAAAAGAAAAGAAAATTTCTAAGACTTTTTTATAAAAATGGCCAAAGTGCGCAATCTCTAAATACAATCCAATCTTCTCGAAATTTGGTACACACATAACGGGTGTTTTTTTTTCGAGGTATAGAACTTTAAATTGGCATTACTTTTCAAGACGGCGACCGATTTAACAGCTGTCAAGTGATTTATTCTCAGTTTGATTTGGCAATTCATCATGAATAGACTCACGCCTGAACAACGCTTGCAAATTGTGCAATTTTATTTCGAAAATAATGGTTCTGTGCGGAATACGTATCGTGCACTACGTCCATTAGCGATGTTTAGCGATGAAGCGCACTTTTGGTTGAATGGCTACGTCAACAAACAAAACTGCCGCATTTGGAGTGAAGCTAATCCTCAAGTGTATGTCGAAACACCGTTACATCCAGAAAAACTGACTGTTTGGGGCGCTTTATGGGCTGGTGGAATCATTGGTCCGTACTTCTTCAAAAACGATGATGGCCACAACGTTACAGTCAATGGTGATCGGTATAGAGCCATAATTACTAACTTTTTCATTCCTGAACTGAACAATCATGATTTCCAGGAACTGTGGTTCCAACAAGACGGTGCAACATGTCACACAGCTTGTGCCACAATCGATTTATTGAAAGACACGTTTGGTGACCACCTAATTTCACGTTTTGGACCTGTGAATTGGCCTCCAAGATCTTGTGATTTAACACCACTAGACTATTTTCTGTGGGGTTATGTAAAGTCATTGGTCTATGCGGATAAGCCACAAATGCTTGACCATTTGGAAGACAACATTCGCCGTGTTATTGCCGATATACGGCCACAAATGTTTTTTTTTTTTTTTCTGGAAAAAGTAATCGAAAATTGGACGACCAGATTGGACTACATCCGAGGCAGCCGTGGCAGTCATATGCTAGAAATCATATTTAAAATGTAATGCCACAAGATTATCTTTCGAATAAATAAAAAATCATGTCAATCGAATATTCCATCGTTGTTTTATTGCAATTTAAAGTTCTATACCTCTAAAAAAACACCCTTTATTTTGAACGACTTAGACTCGGTGGCGAGCAAATTATGCCAACATTTTATATTTTATTTTTTGTCTACGAAAATGAAACACCCTAATGCCTTGAATATTTCATATTTTTTGTTAAAATATCTATACAAAAATAAAAACTTATTACATAAAGCCACACACATTGTTAACTTCATTCTTCATTTTTGCTCTTTACAGTACTTTGCCATTCGAATTGGTCCCGTGGTCAAACGTGATGTTATGAAGGCCTCTACCATGTTAGAGCACGAAGCACAGTAAGTCAAATCAAATTTTCTTTAATTTCTTATTATACTTACTTTAGATGGCGCTAACAGTTATTTTATACATGCATTAAAATTTCACCTCCAAATTGGTTTCTAAATATTGCTTTCCTTAGGTTTCTTAAATATTTAATTGAAAAATTTCTCAAATTTCACTACTTGAACAAAGTTTGTAAATTTGGTAGATATCTATTTTCCGGACTTCCGGCGGCATAGGTAGGCACCAGTAATACATGTGACACACAAAAAACATTACAAGTCTCGTACAACACATCGACCTATCAATGAATACTTTGTAAGCGGAAACTCTAGCCTTGTCGTGGAGTCAAATTTTAATTTTTTTTTTTGTTGTTTCTCTTATTTAATATGCGCTTATTGTTTTGTCATTGCACACCGGAAGTAATGTAGTAGAATTACACAGAGAAAAATTCCAAGCATGTATAAATGTTGAAATTTTACATGCTTAACTTTGACATGATAAAAAAAATTCAAAGGAATTTGGTTTAAAAAGAAGAAACCATCATTTATTAAAACGTTTGAATTTGTGAAATCAAACTTATTTTTATTGAAAAAAATTTTGTGTAGAGGTACTAATAAAAAACAAAAATAAATCGAACTTTTATTCTGAAGGTGACAAATCCTCCAAGTTTATAACTTATAATAGATTCATGTTAGGCTGCGTCCTACATTCTAAGGTGCAGGGACATAAGTACAAAATTGTTTTTTCGGACTTATGCCCCACTTGATGGGACAAAATTCGATTTTGCACTTATGTCCCTCCAAAGTCCAAAATATTTTTCTTTTGAAGTGAAACATAAGTTTAAAATTCACGTAGAAACTAGATTTTTTTCAATACCGAACTAGAACCCACCCAAACTCGGACCCACCTCAAATCCTTAAGTGGGCCAGTCAGGGGTGTTGCAGGGGGGCAGCATGCCACCCCCTTACCAATCTCAACTGTTGGCCACCAGGTTCTGTGACCCCTCGGGACATAAGTCCAAAATTATTCTTTTTGGACTTATGTCTCGCTTTGGAGGGACATAAGTTCAAAATCGATTTTTGGAATTATGTCCCATCAAAGTGGGACATAAGCAAAAAAAAAACAATTTTGGACTTATGTTGCGAGGAGTTATGTCTCTGCGCAACATTCTAATGCATCGTTCTGCTGAAACCATAATGTCCGCTACTCTAGATTCGGCAGTTAGGGTATTAAAACTCGCTTGTATGATTGGTTCATTATCGATCACGGTCAATGTAACCATCATGTTACCCAACTGGATGAAGCAGAAGCAGTAGAAAGGAATATGAGTCGATATAATGTGCTGCAGTAGCGCAAATTTTGTTCGTTTACGTATCTATCTACATATATGGGAATGTGACCGTTCGCTCTTAATGAATTAAGACCATAGGTTGAAGTTCAAGAAAGTGTGATCAATGTTTAAACACGTTCCGATCCCGAAACGTTTGTCGAAGTTTAGTATGAATTTGTTTACCTAATTTAAATATATATAAAACAAAAGGAGTATCGCTGGAACGTGCTAATTTTCACCACAAAATTACATTAGGCGTACGATTTATTTTAGCTTGAGTTGCAACTGGCATTTTTATTGAAGTAAATAATTCAATTCCCTTAATGGAATGGTTAAATCCTCTTCTGCTGACCTATTTTACTTTTTTTTTCCCTGAGGTAACATATCTCTGCACCCATTCCTGATTCAGACTAACTGGCCAACAAATTGTTTGAGATTGCTTTCTACTCTCCTTCTTACTCCAACAGAAGTATATCCCACGAAATAAAGCGTTGTTTTCCATTCTTTTTTTCATTACTCTTATTTTAGTATTTAAGTTCGTACTTGTCTGGTTAGATCAACCAATGCTTTGGCCCGGAAAGTCTTTGAATTCAACTCTGTAGGACGGTGCGCGTATAAAAGGAGGAGGAGGAGAGAATGCAAGAATGGACCTCAACCAACTTAGAGTTCGAAACTGAATTTAGCTAGCTAAAAACCAAGCTGCCTGGAAGAAACTTGTTTGTTGGGTCCGTTATCCACTTTGAACTGTAGCTCAACCTTAAATAAGTAAGAAAGGATCAGTAAGTAGAGTCAGATCTATGTCCACGTACAACTCGTAGAGATCACTGTCAAAACTTCTTCTCAATACATTGTTCACGCACACTCGGAATATCATATGACCGAAGTATCAATGGATCGATTTTTCACAGAAAGTATCGAGCCCCTCCTCGTTAGATGTAGACAATGTTCATGTCTTCACATCATTGAAAGGGACTAGAACTATCGAAGTTTAATACAGTGATAGTTTTAATATCAGATAAGAAACTTAATTACATTCTCACGAGACGAGAGTACTCACCCCTCTGTATCAATCCACATCAAGAGCAGTTGAGCGTGCAGCCAGAGCAACAAAGAAGAGTGCTTCTTCTCACTCATACTATTGATGTTGAATTATGGGGGCTCTGTGAGGTTGTTGGTGAACTTAATTTGACCTTTTTCAGCGTCATAGCTAGACGAGTTTATTAGGAATTCCTATAGTCTCGATAGTGTGTAGTAGTACTTTCTGGTAAGAAGCCATGCGAAATAAAGACTGGTAAGGCTGTCCAAAAATGCTTGCACAAGTTGACGCAATAAGACCAATGAGATCATTCTACCTTTCATGAAATAAGATGCCCGATGCTGATAGGGTTTGTTCCACTCCAATCATATTTTCATATTGGCCATATCCAATTGATCTCCGATGTTTTTAACAGATTGATCCCAGTCAATTTCAATTTCGAATGTCAATTATGTCAGCAACATTAAGCTGTATAGATTATGTGTTCTTACAATCGACACGCAGTGCAGGTCCAAAGCAAACCATCCAGTCTTTTAATTCATCATGATGTCAAAATGTTCCATCTGAAAATATTGTAGTATTTTTTCAATGTTTCGTGGATCACTGGTCCATATTTCCATAGTTAATACATTATGTCGGTCATGGGTCAATGGAAACTACATAAGTTACAAAAATAAAATTATTTGATTTTGATCGTTTGCCATTGATGTGGAACAGCTGTTATTTCATCAAAATGGCGGATTTACACAAATTCATATTAAAAAGAGACGGACATCATTAAAAAAAATGTTTTTGTTTGGTTTCATAAAACTGTTTAATATTAAATACTATTTTTTCTCAGTGTATAACGATGTTTAGTTTTCTTACTATAATTTTGTGTATTTGCTTTCTCGCTTGGCACATATGATCTGAGATTCTCTTGACAACAACAAAAATCGTAGAAAAGTCGCAATCGTTTGCTTTAAAGAATGACGGGTCATTCATTGTTGTTATGACACTAATAGCAGTTTATAATGACGAAATCACTTTGTGGCGACAATGAACTGACATTAGAAATTGGTTCTATCACCTTAACCTCCCTTTATTTTTTTGTTAGAAAACATTTGTTGCTGTTATAACATTAGTGACATATAGTGTAACTTTGCTGTGCTGACAGTTAAGCTACTGAAAAGCCAATAAGGTTGATGGACTTGAGTTTGTTGTGATTTTTTTTAACGTCTTGTCTTAATTTAAGTAAACGTCTGAAAATAGATTCAAAGATATTTTGATTTAACTAAACTGATGTCGAATACTGAATCTGAATCTGAAATAAAAAAAAACTAAATTGGTCTAATGACAATTTTCTATGAATTATGAAAGTCGAAAAGTTTTATCGTGACTTTAAGTGTTTTTTTTTTTTTTTGTGTTTACAGAGGAATTTGTTTTTTGTTTTTAATTATTTGGAGCGGAAGTTGAGTATTTGAATGAGAAACAGGTCAATTTATTTTCGATGTGAAAATAGTTAAAGATCAATTCGGGGAAAGTTTTAGTTCCTTTATATATTGAGAAGGGTTCTCATTTGTCTAAGAAAGCTTTAAAAGAAATTTGTCAAACAAATGACATTGACATTGAGATGTAGCCCAGTAAAATTGAGATTTAAGTAAGCTAAAGACTTTTGTTTGCTTTGAGCAAATTTTAAAAAGCACCCATCATTTGGCATAGTGGTAGTTTTTTGGCCGAAATTAATTTTTTTTTGCAAGTTTCTGAGAAACTGAACTTTTGCAAAAAAAATGTATGTAAAAATTGTAGCATTATATGATTCTCTACAAAAAAGTTCTTAACACTTTTCATCGTACAATCAACCAATTACGAGAAAAAAGTGTTAAATACCTCTTTTGTACAGAATCATATATAAGAAACTAAATTTCGAACCCTTACCTTCTCCCTAAAAATTTTAGTTTCGGGCCAAATTATGAGTAGGTACTTTTTAGAATTTGCTCAAGACAATAGAATTTAAACAATTTATCAATTAAATGATAAAAAAATCCGAAAAGCTAGTTTCGCATGTCACTATGTCTGGTCTATCTTAAACTAACGAAACCATGCAAAATTAATTTCCGTCATGTTAGCATTACCGCTTTTAAATTTCAAAAGTTTAACTTTTAGATTAATTGTTTTGAATTTGTCGTGCATAGGGATGCAAACATCGTAATGAAAATCATCAATGTTTCAAAAAACAAAAAACATCCTTTTCGCGACTATTTTAGAAAATAACCCTTTGTAATGCTAAGTTGACTACAGTGGTGAGCCTTTCTTGACTAAAAAATTTGTTTTTCGGGCAATTTTCTGTTGCATGACGTATATTTACGACAAAAATCGACAATTATTTTCGTTATTCTTTTTAATTTTCGATTTCCTTTTTCTAAAGTGGTAGTGCTAACGTGACTGTCAAGTTAGCATTAGCCGTTTCATGATTTTAAAATTCGTTAGTATAACTTTGCATTCCCAAACTTGCACTCAACTCAAATCCAATGGTGGGGTCATGTAGGAGGTTGACATGTAATGATCACAATGTCGATTGCTAAAAGATCTACTGTTAAAATATCGAATTTTAAAACATCGGTTAAAATGGCAACATTTTGAAAAAATCGTTTTGAAATCGGTATTTTTAAAATAGATTTTTCGTTAACAACACGACATGGTTATGAGCTTTGTCCCAATCATTTATGGATGCTATAACAAACTAACTAAATGAAGACTATCTTTCTGCTCGAAATCAAGCTGTTGCATCAAATCAAAATATCTCCTTTCGTTAAAATTGTTCAACTCGTGTTGAAGCAGCAGCAATATTGGGCGAATTTGCTGGCTCAATCCACAAAAACATTTTCGCCTTGTTACAGTTGGGCCATCCTCTTGAAGTAAAAACACGTTGATAGTCAATGTACCGATGACACCTCAAGCATAATTAGCTAACGAGGCAGTGTATTTTTGACAAGGTGACTTTTTAATAGTTTTCACACCATGAAAGCAAAACTTTCATTATGTGACCATCCGAAAAGTTCTCGCATGCAAACTTGCCGCAAGTGTTGACGCGATCCAAAAAGTGTTTGCCACAAGTTTTCATTCATTCAATAAAAAATATGTTTTAGCAAGCACTTTCCTTGCACGGTGGGATTGCTCACTGCAACACTGCAAGTACTTTCGGACTTTTAAAACGCTTGCTCCTCGCATTAAAGGTACCTCTTGTGCTTCAAAAGCTAAAATTTTGTTAATTTACGTATCCCTTCAGATGGAAATGGGCCTCGTTGAGTTCACACGTGCGTTCCCCCCCAAAATCATTTCTGATATATTCCGTATAAAATTGGAAAAAGCAGTCCGCAATTCGCGAGTTAGGTGAAATGTACCCAATACAATACCCATGTTTTTTGGAAAAGCTATCCGTAGTGAAGTAGAATTATCCATACAAATATCTCACTGCGGATCACTACTGATAAAAAAAGAAGTCAAATCCCACTGCCGAAAAATTTTCGACTTTCATTCGAGTATCGATCAAAATTTGTATTATTGTTGGTACGAATGATAAATTCATGTATCTCGATAGGGGTATGTTCGTAAAGTTGCAGTGGCTTTTAAAGTATGATCTTGTTTTATGTTCGATCGCCTACAAATATACCTACCCAAATCTTGTTACAAATAATCAACATTTTTTAAGGAAAATCAAAGGTTTTTTGGAAAACTTATAAATAGGAGGACATTACATTTGCCAATTCCATCCGATAATTGTGCTCTTGTTGCTTTTTTCATATTTCCTCGAGAAAAAAAAGTAAACAGTATCTTGGTCGTTAAGGTTAAATCTTATTCACGAATCAACATACTAAAATTTTCTGTTTTTTTTTTTTAATTTGTACCAGTGATTTAGGATCTACAAGCAATTTAGTTTTTCTAGGTGTAGATTTATCCTATTACCACACTCATTAAGCACATTCGTTGAACGATTTTTTATTTGATAATGATGTGTCACATTTCCAACAGCCAGCATGTTAATTAATCAAATAGCAAACTAAGATTTCCGTTCACACGATCAACATCCAACCCTTCTACTTCTCTCAACCCTAAGTTCCTCTTATCAGAATTTTTACTGGACAAACAAATTGTATCTAAAAGTGGTGAAGTCTTAAATCTAATATTTGTAGATTTATAACTGTACCTATAGTAATCTATTGCCGATGAAAATGATCGATGGTTTACTTTGAAAATATTACACATAGACTATCGTTTGTCTATTTGTTCACCTATATTTTTGAGTAATTGCAAAATTTGTTTAAAAGCTGATTCATCATAAATTTAGTCACCAATTTTTTTTTTTAAATTCCCAGAAGTATTGTTCATTTTAAAATTAAAACGCACTTCGATCAAAGCCTTTGTGTCATTCATTGATTTATCCTTCTTCTTGTATACAAAGATAATTCTTTAACCAATCAGCTATTAATTTAGTAATTTTGCATCGTAAACCAGACAGACGCATGCAATGAAGACGATGCATTCGTTATATGAGTAATTAAAATAAAAATTGTTAATATTTCATCTTCAGTTTTTTTTTGTCGAGGAACTTGGCATCAAAGCTGAGAGCCCTCCTGACATCAAATTACCTTTATTGTGTTTATGTCTTCCTGTGTTGGTGCCAAAACATGACAAGCACCTCTTTGCTGGATCATGAACAGAGGTCGAACTCCCCAACCAAGGTATTGGTATTTCTATTAATTGTATTGCATGCATCATAAATTAGTCATGGATTAAAGTTTGCATCGTTCCGTGTCTCCATTACTACACCAAGTGTAGGAGAGATACTTGCATTCTTTTTTATTTGATCCATGTAGGTTGGCTGTAAGGGCGACTTATGCATTTGTAAACTAAATTCAAAATATGTCTTTCCCTATATTGATATTCTATACAGTTTTGACCACTTGATTCTTTTAAGATAATTTAATTCTTTTTTTGATTTAAAAACATAACGTCTCCGATGAAATTTACGAAGAATATAAAGAAAGAATCATATTTTTCACAAACGATCTTAAAACGATACGTCTCAAAATTTTAATTGACAACTATGTATGTATCTGTACTATGGAGAAGTTTGTGCGACCCAGTCGTGCTCATTATGTTTTTTTTTGTAAAGGCTTAGCCACTTTGTGTTTGGTGGATTTGGCCAGGCAATCGTAATATATTAATGTTGACCTGCAAAGGCCAATTAACGATGATTCAATCGAATCAATCGCCAGACAAAACGATCCGTGTCTATTTTTTTCTGTGACTCGAAAAAGCGGTTCAAGACAAAGAAGATGAATGGATTTTGTTCTCATTTTATGGTTATATAGTCACCGATGAGTGTAACAATTAAAATTACAAAAAAAAAAAAAAAATTATAAAGTGTTGGAGTTAATGGCTCATTGTGCGGTCACAGTTGTAAATTTAATAGTTTTGAATGAGTCATTAAAATTATACGGTTTTATGAGTTTTAGTATTAAATTCAAAACACGAATCATTCATTACTTGGAGAACTTAATAACATTCCCTACTTAAATTTTATGGAGAACATCTTCTATCTTACAATGTTTGTGGTTTGTTTTTTCGACCGAAACCATTTTGATGATTGTATGTCATGATCAAAACTTTAAGGTTTGAAGGGAAGTCTTTTTTTTTTGGGATCACATCAATGTATACATGAATTTCTACGAAAGGTATTTTATTAAATAAACCTTTTAGACATTCTTAAAAAATGTGTGGTATATATTTTGTAACCATTCGTTCTATACTAGTATTGGACTGTACTATACAGTACTGTCTCCTAATTGTGTGTCCTGCTGTGCCGAAACAACGCAACAATGTTGAGGTAGACGCTTGCTTAACCTTTAGCGGAACAATTAAGTTGGATGAGTGAGTGAGCGTTACTCTTAGGGCCACTTGCACGAAAACAAAGGATAAATTTATAAAATCGCAGTTAGCTATCCAGGATTAAATAAATAAATGTTTATTTTTAGATTTTACGTTGCACGAATGAAAACACAGCTAAGCAAAGATAAAAAAAATAAAAACAAGAACGAAATAGTAAACCTCCACAAAACAACAACAACATTTGCTACAAACACTAATGCGAACCTCACCGATAACAACTTCTTGTCAAATTCTATTTGACGGATGTAAACAATGAGTTTATATTTTTATCGATGGCTAGTGCCCATGCATGGATAAATCAGTGGTTACTAATGTCAAAAAAGTTTCGTGCAAGTGGGCCTTAGTAGCTGCTTGGGTGCAGTGAAATAAGGCCCGCGGAATTAAGTCCCGCGGTTCTTAATTACCACTACAAGAAGAAATAACACTCGCAGGCATTAATTCCTTTTCAAAGTGGCAACAGGACCCGCCACAAAAAAGCATTAAGACCCGCGGTTTTTATGTCTCGGCAATGGCATTAGATTCCGCGTGTGTTAAATTTCATATCACACTGATTCATATCTGGCTTCTTCCAAATAATTGAGGTCCATTTTTAAATTTTTTCAATACCAAACTTGCACTCACCCTTAATCCTAGTGGGTCAGGCAGGGGCGCTGAAGGGCGCTGCAGGGGCGCTACTTGCCCCCTCCCCCTCTTACAAATCTCAACTGTTGGGGACACAAGTGGGCCATCCAGGTACTGTCACTCCTCGGGACACAAGTCCAACAGTTGAAACTATTAAGGCAACCCCTCTGCTTGGCCAACTATACGATTTGGGGTGGGTGTTAGTTTGGGTGGGTGCAAGTTTGGTATTGAAAAAAAAAACGATGGTTCTATGCAAATTTTGAACTTTTGTCTCCCTTTTTTTTCGTGTATATGCCTCCTATTCTTTTATCGGACTCCATTTTGGTTCTATTTGTCTGACCGTAATGAGAGTCCAAAGATGGGTTTTTAGAGGAACAATTTATAGGCAGCATCCTTGATAACTTGTACTTGTGGTACTGGACATTTCTGTTGACATTAAGACGGTTGGCCTTGTAAGTTGAGGATCGTTAAAACAGGACAAAATGTTTCGTTAATTTTTCAATATGTAAGAATATTTGCAGCTCCTTGATCCAATGAGTCTATAACTCGACGTTATAGTTCAAATGTTAGATATCCAGCAGCAACAATTGAGGATGACTATACTATGTGCTACGCCAATCTGATCCAAGTTTTTCACCCAAATACGATCGATGTATTGGAATATTGTCCGACAAATGCCAGGAAAATTTGATACAATCATCTGATATCTCCCTTCTTACAATATCCTGGCGGAAGATCGCGCAAAATTTAAACGATGTGTACCGAGGCCAAATGGTTCCGGTCCAAAATAAGAGGCCACGCACAGCGGAGCTGAATCTTTATCAAGCCAATTTATAAAACAATTGCATACAAACATTTTAAATTCGTCCCATTTGAATGGGCGAACACATTCTTTGAAGCCATTTTGACATTAAGCTCGGTCTAAATGGATTTTCATCTTCCCGAAAATCCAACAGAACCTGCCGAGCAACTTGAAGCCATATACTTAAAAGTAAATTTGGCTCGATGGCTTGGTATGGCCATCTTTAGCAACCATCATACAATTATACTTGGGCAATAAAACCTAGCTACTGTGGTTTATTAAGAAATTAAAAATCTGGTGAATGTACTTGCTTACTTTCTTAAGATGGGACTACAGTCTGGTTAGCACCGGGCCCTCAATCAACATGCTTCTTTCAGGCTGGTTGATTTCTAGCTAACTGTCTCTAGTTTCGCACCCTAAGTTGGTTAAGGTCCTCTTTCACTTGCGTGCGCGACCTGGTATGCTTTGCAGCTATACTGCTCCTTTCCACAGTGTTGGATTCAAAGACCTGCCGGGAAATGCTGTCCATTTATCCAATGTGATCTACCTTAGTCGTTGCCTTTTCACTTAAGACTAAATCGGTGTCGCTGTACAGCCTGTTCAGTTTGTTGTTGTATCTTCTTCTTCATTTCCAATGTATGCAGACAGAAAAATCACCCGCAGAATTTTTCTCCCAAAGCTTCCTAAAGCATACTTACCTTTATTAATGTCCATGCTTCTGCATATGATCGGGATGATAAGTGCTTTAAATAGAGAGACTTTAATTGCTCGAGAGAAAGCCTTGCTCTTCAATTACCTTATCCGCCCAAAGAAACAGCAATTGACAAGAGTAATTCTTGGTTGAATCAACAGCGCTGGTGTTATAGTGATAGAACTTACATCAATAAGATTCGTTTGATCTTAGCTCACTGGATTTCTGTGTTACAACCTGTATTCAGACAGAACTTGTTGGATTGCCATAAAACAAATGAAACTCAGTAAATATCCTTTATACACTGGAGCGAAACAAGAGGACACTTCATTCTAAACTATCCAGCACGTAACTCACGAAATAAATACTTGGGGAGTCATTCTTCCAGGACTTTCTAAATAATAGTTTGGTTACATTATAGTTTTGTCGTCATTTGTCTTAAAGTATTAAAATTTTATAACTTCAGGATATCAAAACGGATTTCATGGATCTAAGTGTGACTGTCTGGGCATAATTTTGGAAACAGTTTTGAAAAATTTACTATTTATTTGTTATTTAATTTATTTGAAAACTTTACATTGCATCAAATCTCTCTTAAGCTCGCACTATACTTGATTTCAGTTAACATTCATACA
The DNA here is from genome assembly GCA_951217065.1 of Baccha elongata. NCBI lineage: Eukaryota > Metazoa > Arthropoda > Insecta > Diptera > Syrphidae > Baccha > Baccha elongata. The sequence continues at coordinate 174,114,702 of OX578272.1, forward strand.
AAGGTGTCAGAAGTTATAATTGCACGTCGCAACGTAAGAAACATAATTAGCTAAGAAAACAGGAAGACAGTTGATTTTTATTTTATATTGATTGAGATAGCTCTAAGCGAGTTGCATCTCATTTCGAACCGTATATCTACGATAAAGTAAAACTGATCTCAAATAGCATTTTTATTCTCAAAACTCAAAAATTCAACTCGAAAAGAAAATCATAACTAAGTTTATAGTGTTTTAACTGCATTTGGAAATATTAAAATATAACAAAAACAAAAATAAAACACATTTTTATGATCATCATACCCAAATTAAGTTTTATAACTTCCCTTGCAACCGCGCTTAATTACAATCTCTCTATTCCCACGAAACCTATATATTCTCCATATTCCCCTTTATAGGTATACCCACTGCATAGCAACAATTTCGGTTCAAAATAATTAGGAAACTACTTCCTCAATTATGTCTCATTTCGGGGCAGCAGCATATCATAATGAAATTTAAGCAATGAAGATACAAATAAAAATAATAATAAAAAAAAATCTCAGCTGGACGTGTTGGGCTTGAATGGCTGCGTTTCCCCAGCAAAGAATTTTTTTTTTCTATTTCAATTTTTTTTTATGACGTTTAGTTTGTTCCCTTTGAATCATCAGCAAACCCATCCACACACTATAAAAAAAAAAGAAAATTATATGCCAAGTGCGATGCACTACAATAATGTATCTGGAGGAGTTAAAAAAAAAGTATCTTGTACACAATTTCATGGCATTTTATTGCTCGAAATGATTTTTTTTTTTCACTTGGGCCCAAAGAAAGTGCTCCGTTTAAGTGGCTCGTAAAAATCAAATGAAGCTTTCTACATCGACAATGCAACGACAGACGAGGTTATGTGTTCTTGTGTGCACATGCACATTTGGCCCCTGTTGCACTTTTGCTGAGCTATATAATTACGAAAGAGTGGGTATCTATCTTTTAAGATAGAAAAAAATTTTGTTGTATATATTGACAGATTAATTGTCTTGAATTGAAACTAATGCGGGATTGAATTAATCGATCGAAGCGATTTTTAATAGCTTTATACCAAAGAACCAGCATAAAAGATACAAAAATGATAGATCACCCATCCTGTATGGATGGTCTGTATCTTTGTGTGTGTTAAATAATCGAAATCAAATTACAACTGATGGATCTCCTAACCACACCGCCAGCTGACATTTCTATAGACACATCGAGTAGGCTAAGATACTTTTATTTCTCTCATAGATACTTTTTGTCATTGTTTTTTTTTTTATCTTTTCATTGAAAAAAGAGTCAATCGCAGAGGGTGGATAAATTGGACCCCCAACTGGTGTGCTTGTTTATTCTTCTACTTGACGACACGGTGAGAGGGAAATTTCGAACTCAAGACGGGGACATGGTTACTGATTTAAATATACACCAACGACGGAGATCGTGTTCTTCGTCTGATGGATGAATTCGTTTGTCTTATTTTCGATGGATTAGTTTATTTCTTGCATCTTTGTTGTTCTAATTTTGCTGTCTGTTGCTTCTCCATTTTCAACTCAAGTTCTTTATATATTTTTTTTTCTTTGTTTTTTTTTGTAACGTTCTTCGTCCGGTCCGGTAGTATAGTGGTGGCCGGATGTTGCGAAGAGTGCTTCTCAGCATGATTATTTGAGATTATATTGCTGAGGATTCGAAAATCTTTTTTTTTTCTATTTTTATTATAGTGTTGTTTGGAAGATCAGATAGAATTTGTTAATTCTATTTTTTCTGCTATATGCGACTCAAAGATAGCATTTGAAGACTTTGGTGGAGGAAGTTAGATATATTTTGTTTCCATAGATTAGATTTAATGTCGAGTTGATAAACTATAAGTTTAAGTCGAAATGAAAAATGCAAAAATCGTGGAGCTTATTGCACTTACTTTTATTTACTAGCTTACTTACTTAGTTTACACAACGAGGAGCGAGGTGATCGAGAGCCTGACGTAATAGGTATGCTTCTTCAGTCAACTCGATCTCTAGCTCGCTGTCTCCAATTTTCACCCGAAGTTGGTGGTTATTTTATTTAACCTGATCAATCCATCCGTGATGGGGTTTGCCTGAATGTATCGTTCCTTTAAGCTTGGAGTAAAATACCCTACGGGCAGGATTGTCGAAGTTCATTCGCTCTACATTTTTCAACTATCTTAAACGTAATTTCTCTAAAAGATGATGAGAGCTTTTATCAGGTTTAGATAAAGCAAAACCGGGATGATGATTGTTTTTTTAAAGCTTCTTATTGGTTCCTCTCGATAGGGCTTTATTTCTAAATTGCTGGAGTTATTCTACGTTTGATTTCTGCGCTTATGTTGTTTGCTGAATTATCAAAAGTGTCGAGGTGGACCAATTGACTGACAACATCGAAGTTACACCCATCGATAGTCACGTTCAGCACAAGCTTGCTGTGTGATTCGACTTATCGTCTTATCCTCGTTAACAACAAGCTTTATCTTGCTCGTTTCCTGACTCGAAATCTGCGAAGGCACCAGTAACTGCTTGATGGCTTTTTCCTATATGATGTCGAAATCGTTGGCAAATCCAAGATGCTGTATGGATTTATTAAACGTGTAACCTGATGAGTTGCCCTTGGCGTTTTGTAATACTTTCTCAAGCACAATGTTAAAAAAGCTAAATGACAGTCTCAGTCCTCTCTCTGGTGGTGGATGCAACGAGCAAGTTTGACAATTTCATCCTTCTAAGTCATTTCACTTCCCTTCTTCGACGAAATTATCTTCTTTTCTTTTGTTTCCACAACCTTATACGTGTTTGTTTGACATTTTTTGTCTGAGCAGCGAATCAGGAATTTCTCAATTCAATTCATTTGTATTTCCACTGGAATTCTCGATTTGTAGCAGCAGTAAGGCTTCTCGAGTGCTCGGAGTGCCTTTCGTCGTCGATTTCAATGGTCTATATGGTTGCAAGTTCGATCATCAGAATTCCGCCAAGTACCTTTATGTATATAGAGATGGGGGCATTTCGTGCTGCTCCAAGCACCAAGTTTTTCCCAGCTAGGAAGTGAATAAGCCGTAGTCATTTTCCAGAAGTGATGTCATAAAGAATATGCTTTCCGTCTGTACTACCAAAGATGTTTTTTTCCAATTCGAGTTTTGTAATCTCCCAAGATTATTTGAACGTCGTTCTTGGGATATATTATGATCATATGTTTTAACAAGGAGCTCGTAGGGCTTGTAGAGGCTTCAATTAGAATCTGCCATTCATTAGGATCCTCGTCATTCTCTCACTCACATCGCGCAATCTCAAAAATATTTTTGTCTGTGTCTGTTTGTTCAGGCTAATCTCGAAAACGACTCAACCGATTTTGACGGGACTTTTACCTAATGGATGTCACTTTTTCGAGAACTCTCATATATGAGTTTGATGATTTTGACTTAAAATCCCCTCTGAACTCGCAAAACCGTAGGCCACCCAGGTAATGTTCAATAAAACAAATCCTATGGGAGGAGGTGTCTAGTCTTAGTCCCCCCGTTTGGGCGGGAGAGGTAATTTTGTGAAAAATTTATTTTCCAAAAGTCAGAAACTTAAATTACTTAAATGAAACATAAAATTAAAGATAGGCATTTTATTTGAAAAACGAAAATAGATCTAGATTTAAAATTTTTTTTTTGCATTTTAAGTCAATTTTCCAAAAATTAATCCTCCCGCCAAAAACGGGGGGACATAGGACCCTCCTCCCATAAGTTTTTTTTATTATCTTGATTTAAGCTACAAATTTGAACTTTTGGTTGCGTCTTATTTAAATCACCCTTAATAATTGCAAGTAATAATTTTTTCTCGAAAATTTAAAAGTTAACGAGCAATTCGATAATTAGGGTGATTATGTCTATTTTTTTTATTAAGATACTTCCACTACAAATTTAATTTTTATACCATTTAATAGATAATACGAATTGCAACAAAAAAGTTTTTAATAGTTTTTTTCATACAAAAGGCACAAATACGTAGAAAAATGGAAGAACACGATAAAATCTTAAATTCAAGATGGTGGCTGCTGCACAAGACCAAATTTCGATCAAACTCAGTTTTCAACTCAGAATCAATCCCCCTACAAAACTGCATTCAAACTTGGAGACCTTCCAAACTTTTGTCAGATGAGCCATATTTTACTCCCCATTGACTGGACTATATTCATAATTGATTTTTTCTACTCTTATGTCCAGAAATTTGGTTGGAAAAGAAGACTTTCATTTTTCTGCCCAGTGCCCAGTGTATCACATTTGACTCATTCAATTTGTACCTGGTTTTCAGAGTCCATGTATCAGATATGATCAAGGCATAAAAGAGACTAAAATTTACTTTATAAAATGATTCCCTACATCCAATGCTTAGGTATACAATAAATGTTCAAATGCAAAAAGTGGTTTCAGTTAAAAATTTGTTTTTGTTGATAATTGTTAAAATCCGATCTTCAACCTTTCGTATTCCTTCATTAAAAATTTCATTCATCTTAAATGAAACTCTCGACCAGACCATTAATATCTTTCCTACATAACTCATTCACCAGACACTCTATAACATTTACATTAGCCCCTGTGTGCCTAACTGACACACACTGTCTGTCGTAAATAAGATAAATTCAGACAAGACCTGTCAAAATGGTCCTCAAGAAGAATTCGCCAGAAAGGGTAAAAAAAAAAAAAAAAAAAGAATTTAGTATTATATAAAATCACATCATCCACTTAGGTTGTCCCAAAAGATACAACAACCAACAGCCACCAGTAAACGAAAATTGATCATCTTCTTCTTTCTTCGAAAAGATACAAACTCTTTGAATTTCGATGAGTAATTCATACATCATTGGGTTACTAGCTTCAGAAGAGAGGGTCATCTTGTTTATATGTATGTATTGCAGTTATAATGCAATTTATGGGCAATTTATGAAACAGACACAGAATTCATCTTTTATTTTTTGTTATTGGATGGAGACTGCTTGTAAAGGGTTAAGTCTTCTTCTTCTATACAAAATTTTATATTCGGAACGAATGGCAATTGGTAATTTGGCTCTTTGCTTAATCTTAAGTTTGAAACGTCAACTTTTTGCGATATTTAATGGTTGCAATAAATTTGTCTTGCAGGCACTCCTGTGCTGCTTAAATGTTGCAAGGGTGTCATGATCGGTTATATATTTTGCAGAAAGTTCAAGGGTTTCCCCTTTAATTAAATACGATAAGAGAAGTTGAAGTGCCTGTTTTATGATCATCCTGGACAACAACCATTTCAATGAAACTCTGAAATTTCTTATGGTTGATCGTGCTTCCTTTAATATTCTTATCAAAACTAAATTTTGACTATAAAAAGCACCTACCAATGATCAATCTGGAATTCTCGCTATCATTAAACATTTTATTCACTTGAATTGAACATAAACGTCAAAGTAATTTCAACCAAGATCACCTTTAATCGTGACTTATCCCCTCGAAAGTAGTTTCTGGATTCATTCATGTTTAAGTTTTTAAACAAAATAAATTTGAGTGCTTTTACGATCGATCATTTCGTGACAATTGCAATAAAAAAATCGTCGTCGCCAAGAAAATGGGAAGTCATATAAATTGTTTGTCACGCTATAAGTTTTATAACAATCAGACAGACAGAAAGATTTTATTTTTGTGAGACCAACATGATTTGAATAAAAAAATCTGGAAATTAATTTTGTGTGTTAAATCGATCCAATAAATTTGTTTTCTTATTTTTTTTTTTTTCTCAAAAGTGAAGTCATAAAAATTGGAGGTTTACATTTTTAATTGAATAAATAAAAATCTTAAACATGACTTTGGCATTAAGTTTTATTTATTGATAATTTTTTGTTTATTTTTCAGATATGCAACTATTCTTGCATTCGATGTTAAAGTTGAACGTGATGCTCAAGAAATGGCCGACTCATTGGGTGTGAAAATCTTCCAGGCCGATATTATTTATCATTTATTTGATAAATTTATGGCATACCGAGACGAACTTAAACAGAAGAAACGTGAAGAGTTCCGATCGGTGGCTGTCTTCCCATGTAAACTTAAGGTAAGTTGCTACAAAAACGTCAAGATGTTTACTTTTCAGACTTTTTGAAAAATATAATTTTTGGAGTTTTCGGGAAAACCTTTTCCAGGTTCTCGCTTTATATAAATATTTTTATATTTTATGGGGCGTGTAATAAGTGTATCTGTATGTCAAGAATTTTTCACTTTTGAAAAGTGAAATAAAGCCAATTATCAACAGTGGGTCTTATTTCACTTTAGCAAAGTGCAATAAGGCCAATTTATTTTGAGAAAAAAAGGTCAATTTTAATGGTTCATACTGTTTCAGTAGGTCAAACAATAAGTTTTCTTTAAAGTGAGGATTGCTTCAAAAAGAATGTGTCTTACAAGAATATTAAGTACGGTTAACTGGTCAATTCAACAGAATAAGAGATGAATTAACCCATTTTTGAACTGATGGCATTATTGTTTGTAAGCTTAAACATTGCATTTGGATGTAAAAGTTTATTACCGGCATTTATTACTGAAATATGAGAAACATAAACTGTTGTTTATAATGCTCCCTTTTTATTTATTAAGCAAGCTGCGTGGGCCGATTTCACCCTCCAAAACCTGACATTTTTAGAAATATATCGATTTTCGAAATTGACGTAAGGCCGAAATTCAAAACGAAGCATTCATAGTGTACTTTGGTACTCATACGTCACCAGTCTTGAGAAAGAATTCACACTACTGTGATATAACTATAAACAATTTTAGGATTTGTTTGTATTTAACTGGACTGTATTCCAATAGACTGCATTGCATTAATTGAAAGCGCAATAAGACCAACTTGGGCTAATTTCACTTTTGTAAAGTGAAACAAAGCCAAAGATTAAAAATAAAATTCGCCTTATTACACTTTATGAAAGCGAAATAAGGCCAACTTTTGAAAGTTGGCATTATTTCACTTGGTGTTATTTCACGGCACCAACAATTTTACATATCAACAGTATCTGAGACCTGGGTAAACCGCTTTGGAAGTTTTTAAAGTATTTGAAATTCTTCTTTTACTTGTTTAAAAAAAAGATGTTCACATCTATTGTAAGTTCCCTCGGGAGCAAAATTCCACTCAAAAAAATCCCATTAACTGATCCCTTATTGTGTGTTTCGGATGAAAAATTGTTCATGTTCCATTCTATTTTTTTAAACAATTATTCCGTGTGGAATTTCTTGTCACTGAAAGCTAATATTTCTATTTATTTTTTAGAGTCGAACAATTAAGAACGAGGCGGAAAATGTAAGTTTTGTTTTGTTTTTTTTTTTGTCAGAAAAGGGAGAGTTTATCTATAGGTATATTTAAGGAACAAAATGTTTAGGTATATTTCAAGAACAAAAAACAACAAATAAAAATCAAAGCAAAATAATGCTTAACGCAATGCAAAACTCTAAACAAAATCTATAAAAAACGAACAGGAGACGAACCAAACAAAACACACAAAAAACTTCTTCCTACAACAAAATAATCATGGCAATGTGTATCGGCATGTTCAGTTTTTTTCGACATAAATCAATAAGAATAAAATGCAATGCGTGTCGTTGTACTCAATGGCCACAATTATAACAGATAATTCCAACGCCATGTTAATTTTTTTGCATTTTCCACTAAATATTAAAAAAGTGTAGATTTTAGTACCTGTTTTTGGAAATTTATTGAGAACTCAGTTTTCTGACCGCACCTATTTTTCAAAGTTCAAAATATCAGTTCTGATTCGAATAACTTTAAAAATAACGGGGGAACAGAAATGTTTCACGTGAAAGGTTTTCCGAGTGAAACTTCCAATAGGTGTGGTTGTTGCACTGTCAGCGCAGAAGTAATCGCGTAAAAAACAACACTTTTTATGACGACGATCAAAAATACTTTATTTTTCATAAAAATTATTTCCGGTTAAGGGAGACAAAAATCGAACAAAAATTCTCAGAACATTCACAATTTTTTTGAAAAAAAGGTGGTCAGGGGACTGAGATTATGTTTGTTATCAGAGGAATGTTAAAAAATAGTTATATCTTATAAATGATCACTTATTCAAATTCAAAATATGACAGCAACAACTGTTTGATATCAGCATGATTTATCGTGATAAGATAGCATTATCTTGTACTTAATTGGCTCTGAAATTGCTTCTAAAATATGTTTTTTTTAGCTTCAATATCGCCTTTAAAAAGTTATGTTTGATCATCGATTTAAGATTGCATAGCAAAACCCTCGGCGAAGCCTTTTAAAATGCATCATCTTCTGAAAATTTCTCAGACCTATGGATAGAATTTTAGTCCATTTTTTCATAAGATCGCCAGTAGACTGAGTTTTTTTAAAAATGTTTTAACCAAAAAACAAAAAAACGTTAGTTTGAAAGAATAAAAAACAGAAAATGTATCATGGTTTTACTAAGCCTATAATATAATACTAACAAATATGGAAGTACTAACCAGGGGACTGATAAATAAAAGAGACAATTCACGACCTTTCGCAAATATGAATTTTTCAAAAGTGACATAACAAACAGACGCGAGATGTAAACCCAATTTTGTTTCAACGAGACTCGATACTTGATATTTCCTGAGATCTGACGTTTACGTTTTCAATAGTTCAGGCGACTGGTTAGAAATGCGAAGGACAAAGTTTTGTGACTTTTTCGCAATAAAATGCATTGCTAAATAATATTTATCTGTTTCACAACAATTCTGTGTTATTTGAGATTACAATGATAGGTTTTTTTTTAGTGTGGGAGCTGAAATTGAAGAACGGCAATGATTTTTTAATGTTAAAATGGGATTTTCACATGCCAGGGGACTGAGAATAAGATCTTTTCAATATTTTTTTCAGCAAGAAAACAATCTGTGATCTGCATAATTTTGACTTCTCATATAGATTTCGATCAGATTTATAGTTATAAAAAAAATCAGAATGACTTATGGTTTCAATTTTTTCTCGCGGACACCGGAAATTCCATCATCCTATAAGCATAAAGCATTTACCTTAAAAGGCCAATTCAGCACTTTGTGTTACAATTTTGAAAAAATTGGTCTATACTTTTTCTACTCCATCTTTGGAACAAAACTGCGTCAAAAAATTTAATATTTCATTGCAATTTGATAAAATTCCTTAAGTTATCAAGCTAAATTGAATAAAAGAAATCAAAGCTAAATTCAATAAAAAAAAATTGAAATTTTGTTTTCCGAATATTATCAGTCGATATGTCGAAAAATATGGGGTTACCTGGAAATTATTCGGAACTTGTCATTAGCTAGTAATCTACATACCTGCCTGTCTTTACGTTTTACTGTCGTTGTAAACCTCATATGAACATTACTTAAGTGCCATGATCATGGGATTCTTACCGAGTGATAACTAATCTCTCTGTTCACTGCAACGCCCTGTTCTAATTCCGATAGAATCGAATTTACTGATTTTCACACATTTAAATGGAATATTGAATTCTTCCTTGTTTGGCAAATTTGTCAGCTTGTTCAAATTTTGTTCGAATTTTCGGAACCCTGATAAAAATGTGTTCGAAGTTATTGTCGAATCTAACAAGTTGGTTTAAAAATTTCAGAAATTAAATAAAAAAACACAAAATTGTCCAAATTATTTGATATCTATATTTATTTTTTCATTCTAGATACTGCCTCAATTTATTTTTAACAGTCGTGATCCAATCGTTATGGGTGTAATGGTTGAAAATGGTATCGTCAAAGAGGGTACTCCAATTTGTGTGCCAACCAAGGAGGTAAGTACAACCAATTCAATTATTTATTTATTTTCCTAGACTTGTTGGTATAAAAATTGAAAAAATAAAAACAACATTAAGTTACCCCGGGCTCTGTTCATAGGTTTGTCGAACTTAAATTCAACCCAACGAAAAAAAAAATTAAAGATATTAATATCCAAGGTTCAATGAGCGAACACAATCACTCATTGTTGGGACAAGGGGTATGAGTGCGTGCGCTTCTCAACTAAACCACAAAAACATGCTGATAAAAAAAAACTTAGGTTCCAAAGTCAGATCCCCTTTTATCAATATAATTGACAGCAAAAAAAAAAAAAACTTTACAAACCCTCTTGAGCGCTCCATGAGGACGTTATGTTGACACAGGTGTGTTTGCTTTGGAGTAAACTCAGACTCACGCGGCCCAAACTCTCGCAGACGAATGCCTGCATTATGTTTTCGGTTCTAATGTTGACACATTAGTAACAAGATATGCCAGCAACTACTGCTGGGGGTACAAAGAAATAAGTCGAAGATAGTGTTCCCTTTTAAATCGTAGAAACATCTCTCCAGCAAAGGCATTGAACTACGAGCATAACCTACAGGAACATTCAATGTTTAGATAGAAAAAGAAGAAACTCAACCAACACTGCTTGCTAGCGTAAAATATCGCACTCAATGTTTACTTTAAGTTGCCCACTAAACCAGCATAAGGGCAATAGGCAACTAACTCTAAGACGACTCTCCTTTTACCTTATGGTTTTTGCATTCACTTCTACTAGGTATATAAACTGCCAGATGAATTTCTTCTTTTGCTGTTGTTGTTATTCTTAGTTAGGAACTTGCCTGTGTCGTAAAAGGACGATAATTTCGCATAATTTTCTGGACAATCACACATTTCCTGTATATGTATATATATGCATTGCAGTACAACAAAACCTCATTATCGTGTTGTGCATGTCATCATCCAGGAGGATATAGAAACTCGTTGCACGAGTATAACAACAGGAATAAGAATAAATATAAAAAAAAAACTGAAAGTAACTCAAGTGGAATGAAAATTGCAATCCACCACATCACACACTCTTTAAGTCAGATGTTAAATGCAGAATGGTATCCTGTGAGTTTGAGGCCGATCTTCAGCAGATGGTCTTCGCTTTGTAATTATTACTTCCTCAATTATATTGTTTCCTTTCAATACTTGGGATTGAGTAGCGATTACGATTACCTTTAATAGTTAGAAGGATGCCAATTTGCTTTGAAAAAAAAGTAAAACTGAAAACTCTAGAGGTATAGAGATTCCAAGGTAGACAATGAAAGTAGTCATAAATTGCGAATTCAACTCGTAATGTTGTGAGAAGTAATCTGGACAAGATTACTGGAATTTGAATTACTTTCTATTTCTATAGTAGTACGACAAAGAGTCGTACTACTGCTGCCCTGCCTTGGCTAATCCAAGATGCCAATTCTTCGGTCAGTACTTTATTGACAACCTTAACGAACTTTTAGTTGTGAGCATAGGTAACCTCATTGATATTTTGAATGCAACCAAATGTCTATAAAACGTAACAAACCGTATCAATATCTCACCTCTTCTATGGCTAGATAAGACGGATCAAGAGAACTACATGATTTTTGCAGGAACCTTTTCTCTAGCCGTGTAGGCGGGCTAAGTCTACTGCGGGTATCATGTTTTTCCCTAAATGGAACTGATCTCACGGAAATTCGGTCCTACCATAAGCCATCCAGCACCCTGCCTGTTTAGGTTTTTAGCGAACACAGACATATCGGAGCTAACAGCCTGGCATAAAGCCTGGTGGGGGGAATGGGCCACTTCCCTTGGGTGAGGTATCCGAGGATCTCCTTGCTTTCCATATGGAAGTTGGTAACTTAGGGATTTACTCCCAATCAAAACAATTTCAAACCCTATAGCATAAATCACCGTACCAATATCTCACCTTTTCCATGGGCTGAAAAAACGGATCAAGAGAGCTACATGATTTCCGCAGGAACCGCGTCTTTAGCCGTGTAGGGGGGTTGTGTCTACGGCGGACATCATGTTTTTCCTTAAACCGAATCGATCTCACGAGGAAACTGGTTCTACCCTAAGCCACCCAGCACTCTTCCTGTTTAGGTTTTTGGCGAAGACAGACATATCGGAGCTAACAGCCTGGCATAAAGCCTGGTGGGGGGTATGGGCCAGTTTCCTTGGCTGAGGTACCCGAGGATCTCTTATTCTCCTATGGTAAATGGTAACAAAGGGATCACCTCCCAACACAATTCTACACCTTCATACACCATAGTCACCCAAATGCTATCCCAACCGCCACATAATGATGGGTCTCATGAGTTTATGGTATCAAAACGGCGCACCAAGCGCTAATTGGGTTTTTATTCTAGCAGAATAGCCGCCATTCCTACCTACCTACCTACGACAAAGAGTATTTGTTAGTTAGTTTTTGGGCACATTCGATAGATCGTTTAGTTCTTGTACTTCACGTCACGTAAAAAAAAATACAACTGAGTACAGACAAACAAACATTTCCTGAGTTTATAATTATGTTTAGTGATGGGCACTATCGAAGTGGATCTATTTATCAAGCTATAAACAGTCAAATTCCATCAAATTATGGCTGCGATGTCTAAAAAAGAGCAAAAATTAAATTTAATAAAAAACTTCGGAAAAAGACATATTACTTCTCATTTATTATCCTCTATCTGTCAAGCCATGAAATGTCAAATTTCATCAAGATGGCAACGACGTCAATGCAATTAAAAACTTCAAAAAAAGAGCAAAAAAGTAATTAGAAAAAGAGCAATTATTATTCGGCTTCCGGGTGACATTTGAAACGAAATTATATCCGTTAACTGTGAAATTCCATCAGAGGAATTCATGGATTAAAAAAAAAATCTTCGAAAAAGAACAAACAAAATGAGATTTTATTAAGTGTTCTGGAAAAGAGCAATTGTTCGGCTTTCGGTTGATGCACATTTGGAACGAAACGTTTCAAACGATTAAAAATAATCTTTAGAATAAATTATAATCTTACCAAGTCTCACTCAATTTTCAAAGATCACAATTCACAATAACAATATTACAGTAAATAATTGAATTACAGAACGCACAAAGTATACATAAGTAAATTTAACCAGAAAGTAAAGAAAACTAATATCTAACTATCAAGAACAATAAGATACAAAAAAAATAGTCCAGTCAAACGGTAGTTTCACGTTACAAAAAATATACAAACGGATTTTGTTTTCGAATTCAATTTCGAATCTGCAGAAATCCAAAAAAATTATCTGGTGCGTGGATATTCGCGAAAAACCGCCGAATTTTCGGAAACTATGCGTCTTAACTAAAAATTTCACCCACAACAAAAAACTGAAACCGCGGTTTTTCGCGGATATCTCACAACGCACCAGGAAATTTTTTTGGATTTCTTCAGATTCAGATTCTGCGATCCAAAAAACCTAGAATTCGAAAAAGAAATTCATTTGTATGTTTTTTTTGTAACATGAGGGCGATTTTAACTACGCTTTGACTGGACTAATAGTCAAATGAATAAAATCAATTATAAGCTTCACAAAAGTATTGAGTAACTTAGCATTACTAACATGGTCGAGTGAAAAGTGTATTGAAATCGTTCAAAGTTACTCAAATGAAAAAGTAAAATTGAAAATAAATTTCATGAACATATTTAATTGGCTTACTATCGGACAGTTCCTATCACTAGTTATGTTTATCAGTAATCACATTCTGATGAAGTTTTTGACAAAAAATAAGTCTTGTTGATCGGAGTTCACATGTTTGCTAATTCTTTTGCCTTCATGCGTTCCAAGTTGCCAGAATATTTCCATTGGTTCTCCTTAGAATCACTTCGCCAGTCTTCTTCCTCTTCTTCTTTTTCTAAAGTTGTTAAGAAATTAAGGTTTCGTCTGAGTGTGAGTGACATTGGGCAATGGATTGAAATGAACTCTAGAAAACGTCAGCAAGCCTTCCGGTAATGGAAGGCTTGCCAGATGAGTGCTGATAATCGTTAAACTCGTCAGAATAATAAATGAACAAGTGTTCAGCAAAGAGATAATGAGACAAACTGCGAAAGACAAGAAGATTTCCTTATTAACAAAATAAAAACATACAAATATGTTTTTTTTTGGAAGGATTTGTTTATTTTTATTTTTTTGAATTTTTTTTTTTCGTCAAAGTCGGAATGAAAAATATGTTTGTAGTTAAATATTATTTGAATTCTACAATTATTTTGTCCTTTTTGTAAGAAAAAGTGCACTTGTAAGCGTATGAAAATATTTAGTTCACTTGTGCAAAATCAGCTGTACCTAGTTGGACAAGTATTTCTTGATACTTGTCACTTTCTGTCCCACTTGTCATATTGCATCGTTACACTTGTCGATGTGTGAACAGACTTTTCATTTTGTGTTACAAATTTTTTACAAGTTTTCGAATTTTACTTGTCCTACAAGTACATGTCACGTTCTGATATAGGCCCCAGGAGTTCTTGTGCCTGCCTCTCTTTCGCGACTGTGCCGTAAGGTGGTATGATAGTGCCTTTTAGACGGGGTTCTCAGCGTATCTTCTTTCTACATGAGAAAACCAGCTGAGTTTGTCGTGCGGTACACACGACGATGGTATCTTTGACTATGGTCATTTGGCATTCGGTGTTAACAGTTGAACCTGTATCTCGAAGAAGCAGATCCTCTTAGGGTAAGGGTCAGTGCAACAAACTTTTCTTCATCGTTCCAGCCGTATGTCATCGCTTCGGCTTTGAACTGCCTTTTGTAGATTGAGCAAAAAGTTTGTCCATCAAAAGTTGGCGGATGCATCTCTTTTCTCTTTAAAGAGTCACCAGAATTTTCTCATACCTTTAATTTTTTAATCTTATCAAATTCCATTGACAAATTGTTGAAGTTATTTTCAACTTTGTGGATTTTTTTCTCGGCATTCTCAAATGTTTCCCCAAAGATATTGTTTCAGAGTTCTTCGAAAACATTCTTTGCTCACTCTTTTGCTTTTCAAATGTTTAGAGAATATTCTTCTTTTGTTCTTCCAGAAGATTCTTTTGTTCGTTTTTTTTTATCCTTAAAACGTTCGAGGAGTTTCATTGTTTATTCTTTTGTTTTTCACTTTGCTCTTCCAGAAGTTTCTTCTATTCGTTCTTTTGATGCTCGAAACGACCAAGGACAAGCTTGGTAGACAAGTCGATATTGGTAATTACTTGTTCTTCCGCCAATTTCACCGTGTTATCGGCTTATTTATTATTTTGTATTTGTTTCTGGTAAAAATAAATTTTAAATAAAAAAATTTAAAAAAGTTGAATCCGTACTGTAGTTTGTACAAAATCCGGTTTATTCAATCCGTTTCGGACTTTTTCGATGTTACAAAGAAAAGATGTTTTTCTCTGTCATTTTTTCCCTAACGTCTTTACTGAAGCTATCATCCCTATTACCCTTGTCGTTCGTCGTGTCGTTGTCGTAACGTTTTCTTTGTCGTGTCGTTTTTAAATCGACATTCCATAACTTTTTCGACACGATATATTTGTAGTAGATTTTTTTACGACGAAAAAGTACTTAAATGTATCAAATTGGTTGGCAGCACCTCTATAACATTATTAACCTGTCAAAACTGAATAATTTTTTTTTGAATGTCGCATTCGTGTTCGCTTTTATTGTTGGAGATATTTATAATAAATAAGTGACGTGTACTATAATACTAGTAACAACAGTGCGAAGATCAAGAATTTTACAAGGCTAAGGCAGCAGTTAATTATCATACTGAAATTTATAAAATTTTCGACTATGTCCACTAGTGGAGTATACCTACTTATGTTGGGTGTAGCTACTCAAAATCAGATCTCTAAATCATCCTCTTGTTGCCTTTACTACTACTTCTTTTGTATTGTGAACAGCATTAGTCCAAGCCTAATGAACTAATTACAAATATGAAAACATTGGCATTTTTTTATGTATATAATATGTATATATAAATTTAAACGCAAATCGTTTGCCAACCATCTTCATTCTTTTTTTTATCGACTTGAACCACTTCAACAAAAAAAAACCCTTTGCCAAGTGATGATTTTTTCATCAACAAGACGAGCGTTTTAAATTGTTCTTGGCATGTTATTTTCATTTATATATGTATACAGGGTGTCCCGCTACTCAACGTCAAGCGGTAACCGGGTGATAGGGTAGGTTATACCCGTACTGCAAATAGTTAGAAAAAAAAATTATCTCGCTGGGTTACGTAATAAAAGCAATATTTAGAAAAATTATGAAAATCGATACCCATGGCCTCATTTTTATGTACAGTGGTCACAAATTTTGATATTTTTCAGTGATTTTTTTTCTACTTTATCCTTATTAACCATGCTACTGAATGCAATCTCGAAATCCAAATTAAATATTGTAAGTTTTGCAAGAAAAAAGAAATTTGACTGAGTCATTTTTCAAACAAATTTTGTAAGCAAACTTTAACACATCATATTTCAAAAAAAATGTAGGACACTACCCACGGCAAGTTAGTTAAAAGCGTAAGTCGGCAAAAGCCCCCTTTTGGGGGCTTTATACTTGACTTACGCTTATATCACGGAAATAAACTGTCGTAGCGAAATTTTTTTAAGAATAAACAGAAGCCCATCGAGTGTTGTACAATTTTTGTTATGATCTCTTTTTTCCAAATATCAACTGTTTCCGAGATACACGCATCGCAAGAGAGAAAAATTACAAAAACAAGTGTTTTCTTTATATTTTTCATAAAGCATTCCATTACATCGTCTACTCTAAACTGTTAATCTGACAAAAAAAAAGTCCTTGGATAAAGTTATAGAGAATTAATTTTTTTTTGAAAAATTACCTATTAAAAATGGATTCTTGAATGCAAAAGACCAAATTAACCTTACTTAAAAAATAGAAAATTATAATTTTACAAATGTAAAACCTAAAAAAGGTGAATTTGGTCTTTTGCATTGAAGAATCTATTTTTAATAGGTAATTTTTCAAAAGAAACTTAATTCTCTATAACTTTATCCAAGGACTTTTTTTTGTCAGATTAACAGTTTAGAGTAGACGATGTAATGGAATGCTTGATGAAAAATATAAAGAAAACACTTGTTTTTGTAATTTTGTTGAACTATTTTGAAAACTTGATAAAATGGGCCAATTTTTTAAATAACTTGCCGTGGGTAGTGTCCTACATTTTTTTTTAAACATGATGTATTAAAGTTTGCTTACAAAATTCGTTTGAAAAATGACTCAGTCAAACTTAATTTTTATTGCAAAACTTACAATATTTATTTTGGATTTCGAGATTGCATTCAGTAGCATGGTTATTAAGAATAACGTGGAAAAAAGATCACTGAAAAATATTCAAATTTGTGACCCCACAGTACATAAAAATGTGGCCGTGGGTATCGATTTTCATAATTTTTCTAAATATTGCTTTTATTACGTAACCCAGCGAGATAATTTTTTTTTCTAATTATTTGCAGTACGGGTATAACCTACCCTATCACCCGGTACCTGCTTGACGTTGAGTAATTTTTAAATAAATAATAAAACGAAAACTTAGCGTTTTCTCGTCCTTTTATTTATGTGTCGTTAGCTAAAATGAGGACGACAGATACCGTCGTTTTTTACGCCTTTAATGCATAAGTCGTTTCATTTCGTTTCCAGAATGCAGAGTGGCGACGTTCTACGACGTTTGACATTTGTATACGAAGTTGAAACGACACTGAGCTGTCGATAACGACAAATGGAATGCCGATTTGATCTCGTCGTATTTTTTAGAGTCATTTACAACAACTGTAATAGGGGTGTATATGTTTTTTTTTACAACCCGAGATCCGTCACTTTCTATTTTTATATCGATAAAATGCTATGTAAGTATGAACAACATGATCAGAAAAATGCTCCCACACGTCTTATCCTAGCTTGAACTTCTGATAATGTCCACAATTGTTTCTAAGAACTCTTTAAGCAAAAAGATTCTACTTTAAAGTCCCTTAAATAGCGACAATCCTCTAAGCTGCTTGTCAAAATTGTATATGTGTAACCTATTATCGATTTATATCAAAAGAATCATATCCACTTCTGTGTTGGTTAATTCCTTAAACTCTGGCCTAAATACAATTGAAAACCAGCTGTCCCTTATTCTACTTCCGGTGTAAAAAGGTAAAATACTTATTAATTCTTTTCCAAATTCAACGACACATAATAAAATTGTCAAAATACAATGTTGACATGCATGGGCATACCTAAATATAAACCGGAACTAAAAACTTTTCTTTTTTTTAAATCGAACCGGACGCATGTTGGTCACAAACAACCCAACTCACGAATTCTAAAGAGGATTTCTTACGGCACACACACGCCTTGGCATATCTACCGATCAAATGGAAAGTCACATCGGGCGTCATTTACGTCGCGTCGTGTGTACAGTTCATGCCGGTACCCTTAATCATATTATACCCATACAATCAAGCGACAAAAATAAAACACAAAAATCGGAAGTAGTTCCGGAAGTGAATGTGTACATATGCGTACTTAATGCAAACACAATTAACCACGTAAGACGGAACCAGCCCCTCTGTTCCTAGTGTTACTTCCGATTTGTATGTTTTTTTTTTTTTTTTTTTTCATTCATAATTCTATTTCGAGTAGAAGGATAACCGAATGACATGATGAGGGTTATGTGTAGAGCATGCTGGTGTGTCGGTCCTTTTTACTTTTTTAACGTTGCTAACATGCAGAATGCAGTCACGCACCCTTAAACACAAGCAAAACTGTATAATCCTATCCGGTTGGTATTTCATTCATGAATTTTGTCCTTATATGGACGAGACGGTATCAGAAAGAGCCTGCTTTGCCAGACGGTTGGACAGATGCTAAGCGCATGTGCAAACGGTAGCCATTTCTATATGAATGGTTGAATGAGCAAGCAAAAGAGTTTCATTGTTTAGCATTTTAAAAAAAGAAGGAAATTACTTCCTTGCAATTTGCTTATGACACGAACCATCCTTCTTGCATGGAAGAAGCAGTTTCAAATTTCCATTTAATATCCAAGAAAACTCCTTTTAATTAGGGGAGAAATGAGGGTGAACATTCACAACGTCCATAACTGGTGCAACGTACGAAATGTGTGGGTTTAAATATTATTGTCGTTTTGTCAAGAGCGGATACAAACATCCGAAAGTGAAGTCAAAAATTATTAAGTACTTCCGAAATGATTTTAAAATTATTCTTATTTCCAGAAATCCCATTAAAGTTTAAATACAAATTACAATCCCACTTCTAATAGATGGTATGGTAAATCTTTTTCTTGGAAAGGCTCATTTTCACTTTTAATGATTCCAATAACTTAAACTAGTTTAACTATTATAAAGATGGAGAATTCATTTACCGACAAATTTAAGATTGACTTGTACTCAACAATTCTGACCTCGTATGCTCTTTGTCACTTTGTTGTTTGACAGTTTTCTATATTTTGACGTTTCCAGCAGAGTATTCTAATACGAACTGTCATTAGAAAGCAACAAATTTGACTCTTTGTAGTTGGACAGATTTTAACAAATACAATTTTGACATTATTGCTGATTGTTCAGCATAATTAATGTGACATTTTTTTAGTTTGAAATGTTTGTACTAGTCTAATTTTGACATTTGCGCAGTATTCAAAGCAAACGGTAATAAATTATTTTTTGATAGGTGATTTCTTGTTATGGATGGGATATTGGTCCTGGCAATAAGTGAAAACGTCGTAGTCCACATCTAGGAGTTAAAAAATTGCAGCCCTACATTAGTTTCCATTGGGGTTATTGCAAAAAGTCTTTAAGTGCCATTGAAATAAAAGGTGCTATCGTGGCAAGTTACCTTTATGTTAAAGACTGAGAAACTCCTCGACTTTTTAGAGTCGACAATAAACTTACTTTACGGTGGGTGTCCATTTGAGAGTAGGAGAGCTGCGAGCAGGTATCGAGAACAAACCCGCAAGTGGACACAGTCCCGAGAGTAACTTGCGGAGAGACGAGTTTTTACTCTCGACAATCGAGATTTTTGAGAGTTACTCGCAAGTGGACACAGGTCTGTCACTATCACTGGAGACTAGCTCGCAGAATTCCAACACGTTTTGTATTTTGAGAGCAGCTGTCCGAGAGTCAACACGGCAAAATAATGGAGATCGCGGAGACAAATCAATTTATAAATGGGTCCATTTGAGAGTGAAAATGCTGCGAGCGCCTGTAGTACCAATATTCAAGTAGCTCCAAACTCTCTCTGTGAAACATAGCACAAGTAAGTTCATATTAAGTGGACACGGTTATGGAAGTACTATCAGAAAATTATCTCTCGGAAACAGAGAACTCGCGATATATCTCGAAAATATTACTCCCAAGTTGACAGCTACCCGACAGTAACTCTCGTGTGTTTACTAGCTAAAGAACCCTCAGTCCAGGATGGACTTCGTCCGCAACCAACATGTCTCTCCAGCCAGCTCTGTTCCTAGCTAGCCGCTTCCAATTTGGCAACGCAAGTTGGCTGATATCGTTTTCCACTTGTGTGCGCCATCTATTGAAAAGTCTTCCAATGCTGCGTACACCATCAGAATTGGACTCGAATACTCATCGGGTTGGTTGTTGAGTTGGTGTCCATATGCTCCACGTGACTCAGCCATCTCAACCACTGTATTTCAGCTTCTTGATCAGGTTAATATCGGTGTATAGTCCGTATAGTTTGTCATTGAATCTTCTTCTCCATACTCCTTCGATACACACAGTACCAAAAATCACTCGAAGAATCTTTCTCTCAAAGCACCCAAGCAACTTCTCATCCGATTTTTTAACGCCCATACTTCCGCCCAATAAAGCGGGACTGGGATGATCAAGGTCTTATATAACGTCCCTTTGGTTCTATGAGTGAGGGCCTTACTACTAAAATGCTTTTTCAGCCCGAAGAAACAGCAATTGGCAAGAGAAATTCTTCGTTTGATCTCTGCACTGATGTCATTTTGCGTTTAAGCAAAGATGCCGAGATACGTCATGGCTCTGTACAATTCGTCTCATCCACGATATCATACGCGACTTTAAAATCGATAAAGAGGTGGTGTGTATCGTTCTGGAATTCCTTTTTTTTCCACAATTTGTCGGGAGTGTGAACATTTGATCGGCGCTGCTTGGCCAGGACCCAATCAGATCGTTTACAAGAGGTTTTAAGGTTTTATTCTCCTGCAGCTTTTAACAATTTAGCTGGTAAGCCGACTGCACAAGCGTCGACAATAAAACACTCACATAAAATTTTATAAAAATTGATCGGTGTTTTTTTTTCGCGAAAAATGGAATTGTAAAACGAAATTTTTAGAAATATATATATATATATTCATTCTATAAAATGAAGCTGACAACAGCTACGTCCTCAATGAAGAAAACTTAAACATTATACATCCACGCATTTCTTACTCCCTATAATTCCTCAAAAAACCAACTTAAGGTATTTAATCTGATTCACAGAATCGATCAATCAAAAGCTCCCACATTGGAATGAAAGATTATAAAACAAACATTCTCGTCTTCGTCTTCATTCATTAAACTGCATCTTCTCTCGACGCGACGGGTTATCTTTCTGAATCTTAACACAAATTTTATTTTTCACTTGAATTTCCATTTCGATATAAATCTCTTCGCCATGTTGCTCCGGCACCACAGCATTAGCAACGAAACTACAGTAAACGGAAGTCGAAGGCGGATCTTAAAACTCGTAAAGCGATTTATATTATGGACGTCTTTTTTGTTTTTGTTGTGTGTGTCGTTCCTCCAGTTTTACTGGTTTTCATTCAAGAGTTTTGCGCTCGCGCGCCCATCTTGTTGTGTGCAGAATAAATTTTCCTCTTGGCTTCAAGTCATCTAAAGGTTTTAAAATTAAAAACCCGAGCATGGAAACAAATTAAAAAAGCGTTAACGTCGATACCCAGCAGCAGCATAAAAGTTACATATTAGACGAGAGTATACTCATGGAGATGATGTAGCCTGATGCTCCACCAAAGCTTCTTTTCGTTCAACGCGACCGCGACGCGACGTAGTCATCGTCGTCGTCGTGTCGTCAGCATCCTGTCTAAAAACATGGATGAAGATGAAGAATACAAAAAAAAAAAAAAAAAACAAATTCAACAAACAAGAAAAACACTTCAAACTAATTCATTCAATTTTATCGGCCGGGACAGGTTAGTGCGGTGGAGAATTTATGACCGGCATATTCCTTATACGCATCTTTGGTTCCTCGTACCTATGCCATCATCCAGCTGAAGTTGCATACACCCCAACCACCGCGTTTGCAGTCTGTCCACTGACTAAGTGGTGCACGTGCTCTCCTTTGGATTAGTATCGATGGGCCGGACGTGGATGATGCATTTGGTGGTGGACCTGGACAGTGCTGGACGTCCTCTGGCTGCTCACCGTGGGCAGCTACCTGTTTCTGGTTTAAAGATACTTAGCCATGTATACGACATATCTTTTTGTGCATCCTGATTACGTTGCGAGTTCAACAAAAACAAAAAAACAACAACAATCAAATCAAGACTGCCCAATCTTGAAGCAGACAGATTGCCTGAATCTTGAGATGATGAGCTTTGGTGGAGCTGGACTTGCTATGCTGAGAGTGATCATTCATTGACCCTGTTTTGCATTTTGGGGTCTTATTTCTCAATTTTGTTGTTTCATTCAACATCCATCCTCCTCCCATTTTATGTTAATGCTGAGTTATGCTACTGTATAGGGGGCAAATGCGATGTTGCTTTTAAATGGTGTTTTTTTTTTTTTTTTTTTTTTTTTTTATGATTGCACAGACAACAGGATGTTGTTAAGAGATGAAGAGGCACAAAAAGGAGATTGAAACAACATAAATAAATAAATTAAGAGGAGGAGATTTCGAATTTAATTTTGAAGAGTGCGACCAACAATGATGGTGTGTAGGGTGAATCTGAAGGAACTGAATGCAATTGAAGTGATTTTACTTGCGATACATTTAGATATCTACAATTAACATTGTACACTCAGAAATAAAATACTTGACAGTGTAAAACGTTCTTGCTGTTTTGCTGCTTTTAGTACGATTCAATCATAAACAATATTTGGAACTACATAATACTTTGAAATTTAATGAAAATAATTAGAGTAGTATCTAAGAAAATTTTGGAATTTGAAAATTTTCGTAAAGTAACGTTTTTCTGGTCTGTTCAATGACGACTTAAACGGTGGGAAACATTTCTGTATCTGACAAAAAACGTCAATGAAAAACAGTTCCTGCTTTCATCCAACGCTTAAAACTTGAAAATGGTAATCAGTCTGTATTCGGCAGTACACTTTGAAGAAGGCTAACAAAACAAAAAGCGGTTTCCCAATACCTCTGATGCAGCACTTCGTATGAATTGTTAAAATAGTCCAAGGATTTCTCTCAAGCTCATGAGATACGTGGGCGGTATATCTGGAGATCGTCATGTACCCTTGTGGATGTCGGGACGTTTCCCGCTACAAAATCGATGAGCCTGACCCTGTCTCCGTTATCGGAGGTGGTGTCGTGCAGGCTTAGAGATCCAATCGTCCTCTCTCCCAACTTTGGGGTTAAAGTCTCCCAAGAGGATTTTAAAGTCATGTTTGCGGCACTGCTCGTAGGTTTTGGCTTGCATCAAGACGGTAGTTAATTGTCGGTACGATGGCCACTCTATTCGGTTATTTTAATTGAGTTTTTTTGCATCCGTTCCCTGAAAATATAACAAAAACAACTGATTCAATTAAAGATACAAAAAAATGAGAATCTTGCAAGTGTGAAAGCTCTAATTACTTTGTGTGCCTTGGGGTCCAATAGAAACGCAATTGAAACTGAATAAGACCTAATGGTGTCGAGGGAGCTTTTGGTGCTACGCTGTTTCTATTAGGTATCTATAAAGTTTCTATTGGGTTGTTATTTTACCCGATATAGACCTCACCGCTGTATGAACGAGCCTAAGTAACAAAAAAATCTTCGAGCAAACAGTAAGGACGAATAATAAGAAAAATGTTATCTTCTCAGTTGACTGATAAACATAATTGAATTAAACTTAAACATTATATAGTCAGTGGTAGAATTGCATAGTGCGAGTAACCTTGTAGATGAGTGCCTTCATGGTACAAAAAAAAAAACAGCAAGAGTTCGAATCCTCGCCTCAGCAAAATCAAAAGAGCTTATACTTACTTTTGATGGCGTTGACAGCCCAGGATTGACTACGGCTTCAACCAACATGACTCTCCAGCCAGTTCCCTAGCTATTCTACTCTTTTTTACCGTAAGTTGGCTGATGTAGTTTCCCACTTGTATCCTCCACCTTTTACGGGACTTACAGAGCATCCAAGTAAATTTTCATCCGAGTCTTTCCCGCCCATGGTTCAGTCCCATACGGCATACAGCATAACTGTGATGATTAAGGTGTTTTATAAAAGTCTCCTTAGTTTTTTGAGACAGGGTCTTACTACTTAAATGCATTTTAAGTCCGGAAAAACAGCGATTAACAAGAGTAATTCTTCTTTTGATATCTGCATTGATGTCATTCTTCGTTGTAATAGTGGATCACAGGTAGACAAATTCCTTGACTACTTCGAAGTTGCTAATGCCGTCAGACTTCACAACTAAAATCTACCTGCACTTGTTTTCAGTTGGAATACAGTTCTTTAATTCAACTTTATTTCTCAACTGGTGTTATAAAACTTTGTCAAAGAAAAGTGATTAAAATTTCATAATTTAAAGTTTTTTTGCTGTTTGTTTTATGAATCCAAATCTCGAAATTCACTCTCGGTTTCCACCTTCATGAAATATTCTTGTTGAAATCAATACAAATCACATTTCAAAATGGCTTGCTTGATAAACACATTCCTTACATTCCTTTAAAACCATCAATCTACTAAACCAAATTTTTTGTGTTCATTTCATTTTGACACAATTAAATATGAAAAATCATATATTAATGTCAAAATAGATCGTGCGCCTACTTTATTTTTTTTTTCCCATCTTAAACTTGTCACCCGCATTGATGGCCCTAAGCCATCATCTTAATGTAAGAACAGCAGAAAAAAAAAATGTCATTTGCATATAGAATCTAAAACAAATTATGACTTCCTGCCTCAAAATATCACAAGCCAGATGTCAAATTCCATTCATAATAATGTATAAAAACCAACCTAAAGAATCTATTGCGATAAAATATATTCGATACAAAAAAGAAATCCGAAAATAAACCATCGCCCATGCAGGTAAACAAAACGCTCAGATACTTATAGATTGGAAGATACTTTACTCGCGCACGCACGCATGTGGTTTATCAAACAAGAATACAAAAAAAAAAAAAAAAAATCACCCACCCACCTTCTGTCACATAAAACAACACAAGGTGAGTGGGGTGGACACACACATTTTTCGCTCCTCCGCGCTCCGGATATTTCGTCGTCGTCGTCGTCGGCGGTGGTTTGTCGTTATTCTTTATCGCAGATATCGTAAAAATCAATATTTCATTCATAAAAGAACAACCACACTCATAATGTAGACAACGTATAGTAGTCGCAGTCGCCTAAAACATCCAAGATCTACAAGAGCCAAACTCTATGCCACCAAGCCAGGCCAAGGCACCCCTACGCCAAATTGGCCCGACAAGACAATCCAACGAAATCAACAAACAGGAAGGTGCACGCCGCCGCCAACTAAGCCCACTTATTTATTGTCGAGAAACTATTTGTTTCAATCGGGAAGAAAATAACTACAGCAACAAATTTAACTTGACACATAAATTCTTTAAAAGCATGTTATGGATTCAAAAAAAAAAAAAAAGTTTTATCATAAATGGTTCAACAGTGGTGCCACAACATGCCCATCTTCATCTTAAGGTAAGCGAGTGCGATTCATCGAGTTGACCTCAGAAGATGTCGGGAAGTCTTACGGTTTTGTTTGAGGCCAACTGAATGCTGGTGTGGTTGCATTTTTTCTTAGGCCTGACTCTCCTTCTTCTCGATTGTATTACATGAATGTTGCACTTTGAACGATGGTATCTCACTGAATATAACATAGTTTAGAATTAAGACCTTTAATAAAAAACAAAGGCCTCAAAATGCTCCCTTGGTGCCTGCGATCTTTGAATGGTGGAAATTATGAGGGGACTCCTCATCCTGCTTCTGGTGTGACTTGATATTTGATCATCGGCATGTAGATAATTAGAAGTCCTCGTTGTCTAATTCCTTCAATATTAGTGTCTAACATAGAGAACCGATGGAGTTTGAATAACCATGCCATCGAGGAGCAAACTCTCGAATCAATTTTTGTCGTTGATTCCTTTGCAAAGTGGATTGATCTCTCCTCAGCCTCGAATAAACAGCATCACAAACTTATCCAACTGAACAACAATCCCTATTCGAGTCACCAATGTTGTGAAAAACTTGCTGGATGATTGGATGGAATGTCAGATGTGAGTTGTCAATAAGATCCTTTGCCCGGGTATTGATTTCTCCGCCTTACAAGCAAGTTTGTACGACACAGTCAGTTATTTTATTAAAAAAAAGAGAAGAAATTGCTTATGCTGAGACCACCATCATCCACCACGTGTAGATACTGCCAAAAATGTATCTCAAATTAGTTTAGGGATTAATTGTGAGGACGGCCGACAGCGGTAGGGTGGCCAACGCGACGCGGCAATTATGATTTATGACTGACATACGAAATTAGGAGGATTAAAGGCAAAATCGTAACGGAAATGGGGCGTAGTTGGGTGGAAAAAAGGGGACTCACCACCGATCAAAGTAACGATTTATTTGTTGTGTGTATTTTTTTTTTTACGATTAACGGTGTTAGGACTTTGAATGATTTGGAAGTTCGTTAAAGCTCACGTCTTAGTCATTTTTTTTTATCGTGATTTTATATTTCTTATTTCCTTTTGATTCATTAGAAATAATAAAAATAAAAAAAAAAGAAATTTCAGAAGCAATTAATTTTAAAAAGAAAGACATTGTAGATGGCAACGCTTCCGGTGATCAAGTTGATAAAGCTATACATACAATGTTTCTGTACAGATGTGTTTTTTTTTCATTTTTACTTTAAAGGTTTTTGTGTCAATTAGTGATCGATAACATGATTAGCTGGCGACATAAATACATAAGTTAAAGTTTAGGTTGGAAGATAATTATTAATGATTTATGATTAATCATTCTGATAGATTAAAGTTGAAAACATTGTGAACTATATTCTCTGTAAATTGATAATTTTATTCCCTGAGTAACCGACTATATTTATTTGTGAGAATTTCGGTTTATTCTGAATTATTAGAAATCGATTGATGTACACCACACTGTGACACTGTGGTCCAAAATAACTGTTTTCGTGGCAAAATTCATAACTATAGTTTATTTTTACTTGAAAGAAATTCTCGTGGCTTAAAATTGTAAATTTGAAGAGAATTTCTGTGCAGGTTTTTTAGCATCGTATGCTGATAGCTAATATATTAAGTTTTTCATAAAAAAATTAGTCGACATAATGTTTAACTGTAAGAACAGTCCCAAATATTTTGGATCCTGTAAAAAAAGTTATTGACTTCGTTAAGAGGAGTGGAGTCAACTAATGTGATTGACTGTCGCTTTGTTGATTGTCGTTTTTGATGATTATCAAATGTGCATGGCTCTGGGTAAAGCAATTGTTGGCCACACCTAAATACGTTATCGCAATAAAAGCTATTGTCGTTTCGATAATTACCTAACATATAGCAAAAGTAATGATTTCAACTGTCAACTACCAACTATCACCTCACGCGATTCCACTTCAAAATGTTTATAGCAAATACAGGGTGACTCAAGGATGGATTGCCATATGTTATAGTTTTTTCAAACGGCGGCAACTGTCAGTTTTGTTTTGATGTTTCAAAGATATGCAGAATATACAAAAGCCATGAAATGCCATATTATCCGACAAAAGTTCCAGAACTTATCGTTAGAAGTTCTGGTCTGGTCACCAACATTACCATGCCTATGAGCAGTAAATTTGTTTAGATGGTTTGATGTATGCTCCTTCCCAAATACTTCTCGCGTATTTGAAAAATTCAGCCGGAAGCCGAATCAAGTTTGGAATCTGTATATCTTTAACCCCAATCGAAGCATAGGGCGCAAACAAATTTCCTCCATTCAATTCGATTTGCTCCAAGTTTTTTTAGATGCGGCAACGTTTTGTTCTAGGACTCAGCTCCTGCCAAGAGAATTGATTTCTATGTTCTTTAAACTTGCAACACGCTTGTTTTTTAAACTTGTAACCCAGAGGTTCCATTCGAAGGGCTGTTTCTCCATGTTGTCGATTAACTTTCTTTAGAATGTGGTAACACTTACGTTGCATAGTCTCCGCATCTAAGCCTCCAGATGATTAAATATATGCCGCTATGTTTAAAATCTTTCATGTTATGACCATGTGTCACAACACACACAACAAAAATGAGGATATTTTTTTTAACCGCACTGCAAAAAAGCTTTACCCGGCTCAATTTTTCCCTTTCATTGCGGTGCAAAGACATTCAAAACCAAAGTTAAGTGCTTTGGGATCTCTTTCTATCTTGTCTTTGGTTTCTCTAGCCCGCACTGTGTTAACTCTCAACGTAAATTATACCAAGAAGAGTATTTTCATTTCTATGACATAACTATTTTATTTAACATTTTCAACTCAATTTTAATTTTGTAATTAAAACTATTAAATTGCGAATTGCAGTCCCATTAAAGTTACGATCAACAACCATTTGCGATTAATCTATGAGATTTTATCAGATTCCGATTTGGGACATTCATCAATTTCCGACAGAAGCTATAGTACCGCCTTTGATTGTAAATATTATTTTTTAACGCACGCAACGTCCGATTAGGTCAATCTGTAATTCATTGCAGTTTCTCAAAATACCATCCAGTAAGTTACATCATCTCTCCACAAGAAATAACAACATATACATCTACGGCCTTGAATCACGAGGACTTGACAGCTAATAAATGATCTGTCACAACTGACGTAAGCTCTTCTCTATCTCCCCAGATGTCGGTAATACAGCTTGTGTCTATAATGACATAAATATGTATTCGCGTATCATACAAAGGACCGGATTGTGTTTTTTTTTTTTATATTCGAAGAAAATTATGTCTCGCTCGTGATCTTGTTGCCAATCAGAAATTTTCTTTTATTTGTAGAACAACATCCGTTGTGTATATTCGTAATGTTGTCGTAGTCGTAGTCTTGGTTTTGGTCTCCCCTCCATCCGCCGGAAGGAAGTGCTGATGATGAATTAAATAAAATATTGCATAAATGCCACTTAAGCGGCGCTTCAATGTCGGAAGGAGCGGAACACTTCAAAAGACTTGCAGAATCGACAAAAAAAGGGTATGCGACTATCAACACCCTACACCGGATGGCGGTCGGTATATACGCGATTATCGTTAGATGAGGTTTAAAAATGGATAAATAGACCGCATTTTTAATGCAAGCATTCTTAAGTCATATTATGTATCATTAGGGGGATGTATGAAATGTCACTTTTGGCTGGATGTAATGTTGCTGACATTCCGTGGTAATTTATATAAAAAATGTTTGTGATTTGATAGGGACAAGAAAAGTGATTTCCTGTCAAGATAATTGTTGTGCATTTATTTCAGGATAACTCTGTCAGTAATGTACCATTACAAAGCTGTTTTTTTTTTTTGATAATCTTGCATTGTATGCAACTATTAAAAATTCTATTGTCAAATTTTAGTGTTTCATTCTTAGATGTTGGCACGAATGATAATTTTATGTGTCTCGATGGGGTATGTTCGTAAAGTCGTTGTGTCATTTCAGAGTGTGATTTTGTTTTATGTTTGATTGTCCACAAACAAACTGAAATCTCGAAGCAAATTATCCCATGTTTTTAAGAAAATCAAAGGTTTTTGAAAAATTTAATTACTTACAGAAGAATTTAATTTGAACGTTGTGGAATATTTATGGAATTTTACTTTCGCTCTTTTTTCTTTTGTATTATTTCCTTAAATGAAAAAAAAGGTAACATTTTAAAACGAAAGATGTACGTTTAAAAAGTATCTTTTATGTTTTGTTTTGATTTGTTGCACAATTTTGTTCTTTGTCATTTAATAGTTTGCCATATTTTCAAAAATCTAATTTTGACACTTGCGGCGTATTCAATGCAAACTGTTACAGCAAGTAATAAATTTAAGACTTTGTAGTTTGACGGATTTGTACAAATTCAATTTAAGGATGCCCCAAACCAACACGACACCGCGACAGTTCCATACAACATCAATTTTCTTTCAACCTCATTTCTATTAAGCTAATAATTTACCGTTTTTTATGTTTTAGTCTGATTACAAAAAGATCTACTAACTGCGACAGTGACAAAAACGCTGCCGACCTCGTTTTTAGAAAACTCTGCAGGTTTGCCGCCGTCGGTCGCGGTGACACTGTCGCGTTGGTGTGGGCACTCTCATGTCCTGTCGCTGTCGCGGTGTCACGTTGGTTTGGGGATGGCTCTAAACTTATTCGGAGTATTCGGTGCGACTTTCGTTGTCAGGAGTAAGTAAATTTGACACTTTGTAGTTTGACACATTTGTGCAAATACGACTTTGACATTTGCGAAGTATTTAGTGCGAACTATCATCAGCAATTAATATATTTGAAACTTTATAGTTTGATGGCTTTATACAAATCCCATTTTGACTTGTATAAATCCATTTCACCAACTTTGACATTTGCAGAGTACTACGCACGAACTGTCATTAGCAAGATATTGATTTGAAACACACACTGACAGATTCCTTCAAATCGAATGACATTTCCATAATATCCAGTGTAAAATGTCATTATACATTCTGTTTTTTGAAAGTTTTAACATTTAAAGTGTATTCAGGATAACCAACAAAAACGGAGGCAATACATTTGACATTTTGTAGTTTGAAAGATACATACATATGAACAAATCTTATTTTGATACTTGCGGAGTATTTAGTGCGAACTGTCATCGCAAAGCGATAAATGAATCGTTGATATTTTCTAGTTTCTAGGATATGCTGACAGTTCAGTAGTTACCATACTTCAAACACAAAAACGCGGTTGCCGATGCGGCTGCGGAAGGGTTTGTTTTCGAGACTTCTCACTATGCTATGTATAGATTACGAACAAACACAGTTTATATGACCTTTGTAAAAAGAGTGTTTTGAAAAATTTGTCTCGCTTTAAAAGAATTAATTAAATAGATTACAAAAAAATAAATGTTATTGGTCAAAATCTCAAGGTTTAAGAATACAATAAAATATCATTCTCTGTTATAATGTCTCTATATGAACATTGTACTTTAGTTACTTAAAACAACCTGATAGTTGATAACGATCGAAAAGTATACAATTCTTGGTAAAATAATTGTATCAACTTTTTTTTTTCATTAATATATATAATACGACAAATTTAATCACCATATAATTAACGATATCCTTTTTCTATGTATCTTATGATAAGAAAAATAACTAGAAATTAATTTTTTTAGATTTATAACAGATAAAACCTTACTTTATTACGTGCAGTAAATTTATTATAAGAATTAATTATTCTAACGGAAGTGTTATAAGTTTATTTTGGTTTAAAATTCTTTTTTTTTATATGATTTTTATCAATTTTGTTATTGAGATTGTTCTACATTTGCGGATTCCTCTACAATTATGTATCGCAAATGTGTGAAAATGATATCAGTCAAGTGGGTGCTGCCATTGTTGACAAATTTAGAACATAATTTGCATCCAATTGAAGTGTTCTAGACATAAAATGAACATGAGGCTCTCTCAAATAATATTTTTTTTTTGGTGTGACATGGCGGTCCAGGCACGATGTTGCCAGTTATGCAGACAAAGTGCTCTTTCACCTATGCTTGACTTTAAACCATGGGTTTGTTTCTTGGTATTACTTATCGCCTTGAACCTTGGGGCTTGGATTTGAAGAGTTTCTTGGTTGGAGTATAATTATTCGTTTGTTCGATGTGGTCGAGCTAATGTAGGCGACTTGTTTCGGCTTTTCTCAGTTCACAGAGTTTGCGGTTGTATCGCCTCCTCCATTTGTAATCCTCGCACATGACCAAACGTCCGCCGAAGAATTTTTCTTCCGAAAAAAAAAAAAACTGTTGAATGATTCCCTTATTGCACAGTGGATTGCGTAAAAGGTGGTGGGACTCGACTTGAAATTCTATGGTATTTTTCCCGAATTTTCTTCAGTGAAAACATCTGATTTATGATCACCTTTCCGAAAAGAGCAACTTGGTTTGCTTCTGTCGCATATGCTATTTGAATACTTTTTCTATTCCCTATGCTTCGGTGTTTTCCTACTCTTCGGTGTATATCCTCTCCTTGGTTGAGATGCTGTGTACGACATCTTCTTTATTCGCAGATTTTTTTTTCTCTTTACTCGATGCTCTTCTCTAATTGGGTTCGATGGTAGCCTACGACGAACTATTTGGTGATATCGCGATACTGGGGCCACTGGTTGTTGGCGTCAGTAGTAGTTAGATGTTCAGTTCAGGTGATCTCTGTAATTGCTGGACACTCCATGTATGCCAAAACATCTGGCGTCGAATTTTTTCTTCACTTTTTAGAAACAAGGAAATGTCTCAAGTCTTCGTTTGCTAATCGAAAAGTATGTACATCTAATGTGTAAGATCCTTAGCCGTTCTTCGTGTATCCTTAGTCTTTGAATTTGAAACATGGTAGGAGCTGCAGCAAAGTCCTTTATTCGGAAACCGTTTAGTTGATGTCGTTTCGTGAAGGCTATGCTTACCGACTAAGTAATCCGCAAAAAGGTTCTTCTTTCCGATTTTAGCACTAAAGTCCCCGAGCACTACTTTGGCATCGTACTTCGGAAAGGCTCCATAGAAAACGTCCAGGTGTTCATAAAGGTCCTCCTTGATAGAGTCTTCAGCTTTTTCGGGAAGGACGTGTCTACACATTATACTTATGTCTTGGAAATTAGCTTTGATAAGGATCACAGTCAAGTGATCACTTATCGGAATAAAGTCAATACCTTTGCTTCTAAGCAAATTTTCCACTACGAATCCGTATTCTAGCATGTGGAATTTTTTAATCGCAGCTGTAATAAATGTTGCAATTTTTTCCTTTTATTATGTCTGATCCTTTCCATCGAGGTAATAACTGCTTGATATCAAGTGTAAAAACAGATTCAATCTTTTGAATAGCACTAAGGGTGTAAAGTACTCTAATATTCCAGGTTTAATTATCGTTATCTTTTCACGTTCCTGATATTATTTCCATTTGGGAGTTATCATTATACAAGGCTTCTCCTGTCTCTCTCATAACCGATTTTTGTTTTCGTATTTGGTAGTTAACCCGATGATACAACCCTCAATTTATAAAGAGGATCTTTGTTTCGGATAGCGGGCCGCTTAATACGATCCTCGACTGGCACTCCAGTAGTTCCCTGGTTTGACCTATTTAATTGCTTTTTTTAGTATTCTTTGAATACTCATCGTTCATTCTTAGAAAAGTGACACCCAATCACTTTGATATTAAAAATACAAATCTAGTTTCCTCGTTGTCCGTGCAATGCCTTTTTTCATTCAACTTCTCTTCGGGGAAAAAAAAAACATCTACTCCAATTTAATTGACCTACGCAGAGATAAAATTCAATTCCAGTTCGCTGATATTAGCGCCAACGAACCTCTCAAAACACCTCATATAAGTTAATATATACTTTACTTTCCAAACAACATTTTTAATTTCTCGGATGAAGATACTTTCTGTGAGCATATAATAAGCTTACCGAAAAGAAATCAAATCAGTTTTTTTTTAAAAGAATTGCCATTTGCCACGACGACCGACGCAACGCCTCTTCACCTATATCAGAACAAAAGCAAAAGACACCCACTTTCGATGAACACCTGAGCACGCCAACGACCTCGCCGCACGAGTGCAGGATAATATGCGTGCCATAGTAGGTGGTGTACAACACGAGCTCATTACTTCCTTAGATAGAAACAGCAAAGAAACACACATCAATTAACTTTGAATTATGACACGAATCTGAGATTAAGAAAAAATATAATATTATCTTTTTTTTTGTATCAAAGAGCAAGCAGTAAGTGTGTCCTGTGCAAATTGCAAAGGAGTTAAAAAATTGGATGAACGTGACTCTACTGTTAGTTGATTTCCATACATTTTGTAGGCAAATAATTTAATAAAAATGTCTACAAGACTTAAATCACAAATTGTATCTTTAAACTTGTAACGGTTTTAAAATTTTCTTTAAAATCTCGGGAGGATCTTATATGCAAGATTAAGATATGAATAGAATAAAAGGTCAAGATTCTTTTTTGCCCAATAAGCTGCATGGTGTCATAATGGGTTACTATGAAAGATCGACAGAAAGTATTTCGACTCTTTTAAATATCGATTTATATCGATTTTTTAATACGTCGAAACGTCGACATATTTTCACCGACCAGTAAAATGTCGACATTTTAAAATCTCGGCTTAAAAAAAAAAGTCAAATTCATTACTGAAAATTCGGCAAAAATTTCGACAAGTCCACAAAAAATGTCGACGTTAAGATCTCGACTTAAAAAACTTCGAACTCTTTAAAAGCCAGCCAAATTGTAGGCAAGTCGACTTTCAAAAAAAATTTATCAAAAAAAAAAAAAAATTATTTTTTGTCTACCGGAAAAATGTTGCCATTTTAAAATTTTGACTTAAAAATGTCGAACTCCTTAACAAGAGTCGGAAAAAATGCCGACAACTCGACTAAAAAAAATTTTTTCGACTTAGAAAATGTGGAGCTCCTTAATAAGAAATCGGCAAAAATGTTGATATTAAAATCTCGACCTAAAAAAATTCGAACTTTTCAAAATTCAGCAAAAATGTCGGCAAGTCGACTTTCACAAAAAATTTGTTTTTGTCGATCAAAAAATGTCGACAATTTAAAACCTGAACTTAGAAAACGTCGTCAAAAATTTCAATAAGTCATCTCAAAACAAAAATTATTTTTTGTCCACCGGAAAAATTTTGCAATTTTAAAATTTTGACTTAAAAATGTCGAACTCATTAATAAAAGTCGGCAAAAATGTCGACAACTCGACTTTCACATTAAAAAAAAAAAAAAAAATTCTTTGTCGACCAGACAAATGTCGGCATTTCAAAATCTCGACTTAGAAAATGTCGAGCTCAATAATAAAAAGTCGACAAAAAAGTAATGTCGACAAATGTCAAACAATTTGCCTGTTATTTATGCAAAACTTTTTCATTGCCGGACACTTTCAACGGATCCCCCCCTCTCCAGCAGTAACACCCAACTTGAGAGATTGCTGGATGAAATCCAAAAAGAATTTACCCACGAGGTCGTCCAGTCACTCGATGCTCAAGCGAAACTTCCATAAATTGTTTTTTAAATTAAACGAGTTGTTCTTTCATAAAAATCACATCATTTTGCCCAAACCCTTTGCTATTTTGATTCGACTTTTGCTCGGATTCTCCGAGCGACTTAATACGTCAAAAATACTATTTATCTTGGATCCTATACAATATCCTTTTCGGAGCAAATATCAAACACAGACATAAAGAAGAAGGAGTAATGAATAACATTGTAAGACAGCTAGAGTTGAAAAAAAAATGATGAATAGTGAACGATGATGACAATGAAGTATGAACAACATGCAGACCGTCCTGTGTCCTGAGCCTGGATTTTGATTCAAATTGCAGAAGCATCGGTGTAACACAGAAGCACAAAGCAGCTGCTTTCCAACCGCATGTAAAGCAGAGCAAAAGAAGTCTGCTCTGGGTGTATCATAGCCAAGCAGGACGTCAGCCAGACACGTTCCCTTTTTGGTCTTCGAAAGACGATAACTTTTTTTTTCGATGCCAAAATGATTTTTTTTTAAATTCTTTCTTTTTTGTCGTTGTTGTTGCTGATGACAAAGCAAGTGAATTAAAGCACATGCACCAAGTGATATCCCGGCAAAAGGACAAAAAAAAATCTGTCTGAAGATCAAGGATGCTGCTGCTTCAACCGAAATGTGTCGTAAAGTTGGGTCTCCAATAATGCTGCTTGTTCGAGGCTCAGTGTTGTGGTGCGGCAAAGTGAATTAAATTATGCCGAATTGGCGGATTGTGTTTTGCTTCTTTTTTTTTTTTTGTGATATAAGACTTTTTTTTGGGTATTATTTCGTTTATTTTTATTTTTGGAATTTGTTGGCAAATTTATTTTAAGAAAGCAGATGTGCGCTCGTTGAGGTCACGGATGCACATCAATTACGAACTGCATTAATGTGGTTAATTTAATCGGTCAATGGAGTGAATAGAGAATATATTTTTTATTTTGTCATTTTTTTGTTTTGCAAAAAAAAAAATACATTTCCGTTGTAGAATAAATTTGGCAAATTACTTGACAGCGTGATGCAAGCAAATGAAAGATTTTCCAATACTAAGAATGGTTGCAGGATGGAATGTGGTCCGTAAAAACATTTAAAGGAAGAAAATTAAAAGTGAAATCGGATTAGAAACATATACTTTTCAAACCCTTCCTGCTTCTATCTTTCTTCAGCTGATTTAAATTGTGTGTAAAGAAGAATTCCTTATTACCAGGAAGCCGTAATAAAAAGCAAAGAAAACTGGAATTCTTTCCACTCCAAAGGATCGGTTCAATGCAGATTCCCTTGTAATAATGTCGCCATCTCTGAAGAGTTTTGCTACATTCCAGATGAAGTTGGCAAGAGAATTTCTCTGTGAGCGGCTATTTTGCGGATAGTATCTACGTTATGAAGATATTGACGAAAATAAATAACACACTTTTATCTGCGCAATACAGCTCCTTTGCTTTATGAGAAATAATTTCTCTTTCTAAAAATTCACAATCATTTAATTTAAAATCAAGAAATTCTGTTCCAGAAAAGCCAGCCCTTGAAAGAAGAAACTAACATCAAATGCACTGTTATTGAACCTCAAGACCTTACAAATGTCATCAGCATGAATAAAATCATTTATTCATTAAAAATTATTTTCAAGAACCAAAGACGAATCTATCACAACACTTTTATACTCTCATTGACCCATTTCTTCGGAACAATATAATTTAAATCCACCCAATGTCTACTTAGCTTAAGAAGACAACCAAGAGACAACGCACGTCAACGTCTTCGCCTCGTCTTCGTTACACCAACCGTTCGTCTTTGCCCGCGTGCCGATACAAACAAAAAAGAAACCTATAGAAGTGTATCATTGTTGGCGGTTTCTACGTCTGTCGTATGCGAGGCCGCGCCCCTCCTCATTTCCGTTCGTGACTTTTCAAATTATTGCTGTGATTGTAATTCATTTGATTTCTTTTCATCATTTCTCTGCACTTCTGTTTAATGTTTTTGTAATATAAAATTTTTTTGTTATTTTTATTTTCTTCAGACTGCGTTTCTGAATTTGCTTCTTAATCCAAAAATATATAAAACCAAAATAATTATAATAAAAACTTAAATATGCAACCTACTCTCGACGACTTGTTTATTTCATATTCAATTAATCTTTGGACGTATTTTCAGACCGGATGTCTACCAAGTCGAAAATAGAAATCCTCCCCTGTGCTGCAGATACACCACCATACGGGGCAGCCAAATGTGGTTTTGTGTATGTAGATACTGCGCATAGGTACACAAACTTTTAGATACGTTCAGTAAATTTTATAATTCACTGCAGGCCGGTCGTCTGTCTTTACCCACCCGCTCTGTATAGCCAGTGGAGATAGACAAGATTACAAAATCTTGGATCGTGGTTGACAAATATCCGCCGATTGGAAACGACGACAAGGTAAAATTATGTCCAACATCCCCCCATCGACTAATGTCCCCAGTCTTTGCATGGATACTTGCAAGGATCTTCATCGTTGTATGATAGAAATTCGGCAGATTTATTCGTTTAGTAATAAGCAACATGTTGCATTACACCGACACGGTAAGTGGCATTTGAAAAGGGACGGATTTGGAAATATTAATCGTCTTAGATTGACAAGATCAATTTAAATTTATTTCAATCAATGCAGCTGTTAAAACTATCAAAGTTTTGATTCTCTTTTTGAGTCAACCGATCATTCTAAAACACACATCACTAACGACCTTGCTCTTTTAAGCTAGGATTGTTCAAGTATGTGAAGTATGCGATTGTCATAGG
The DNA here is from genome assembly GCA_951217065.1 of Baccha elongata. Taxonomy (NCBI): domain Eukaryota; kingdom Metazoa; phylum Arthropoda; class Insecta; order Diptera; family Syrphidae; genus Baccha; species Baccha elongata. Next base: position 174,152,695 of record OX578272.1, read on the forward strand.
CAGTGAAGCATTAAAGTTGATAAGTGGTGGTTCCAATCTAGAGCATTTAAATAAACAGAATCGGAGGGTTAGTTGTTGTTCAAATCTGCTTCGGGAGCTAACTTACATACTAACTTAACTTACTCAAGGTGGTATAACATACCAGGCCTCCAAATACTCTGCTTTTTCAAGCCGGCTCGGTTTCTTGTTTCTCTAGTTTGGCCAATTTGGTTGGGGTCATCTTTCACTTGCATGTGCCACCTTCTACCCTGTACTCCTATACTATACTGCGTTGTACAGCCCGTACAGTTCGTTGTTGTATCTTCTTCTGCATTCTTTATCTATGTAGACAGGACCAAAAATCACCCAGAAATTTTTTCTCTCAAAACAGCGTAAAGTTTTCTCATCCACTTTTAATAATGTCTATGCTTCTGCACCAAACATCAGGACTGGGATGATAAGATTGATAAGTATCTGTTTCAGGAACATTTTAGTTGCTTGAAAATGGTCTTCCCTCTTCAATTGCCTTCTTAGCTCAAAGAAGCAGCGATAGAAAAGAGTAATTCTTTATTGGATCTCAGCGCTTGAGTTATTTACTTAGTTCGGGGGCTAGGTTGTGGTTGGTACCTGCAGCATTAAGGGGTAAGGCTACAATGTGTGCTGTGTGCTGTGTGGTTTCAGGGGACTTGAAATCAGACCAAAGAACATAACACAAAATCTAAACTGATTGGGCTTGTTAGCATACACACTAGCTTTATAACAGTGCTTTCGGGGGTCAGTTATAGAGTTAGAAAACCTTTTAAGTTTTCTGCGTGGTTACCGATCTTCCTTTTTGATGTGTTCTAGCTAGCTCGGAACATCCTCATACCAAGCGATGAGGGCAACACTGTACTACTAGAATCGGTATGATGAAGAAGAGACCATATCGATAAAGTCCAGTATTTATTTGATGCAAAAGTGCTGTTAGGGAAAAACATAAAGCCATGCATTTTCTTATTCGACAGCACACTTTAAGGTAATCCAGGTACGAGGTTTCATAACCTAAGCTAAGTGCTGAAGCTATTTTTGGCTGCTAAGGGCGTGTGCCAATACAGTCTAATTTTTGTCGTTGAAGTTAAGGTTAATCATTTTTTAGCTTTTCAGTGTGTCAATTGTATTAAATGGCATTTTTTAACACATTCTTGCTATTTAAATTTACAGAAGAAGAATTTCCTTTTTTTTTACTTTGCTACGGAGAAATGTATACAATTATTTTGAGGCGTATGTGTTTAGTGCCCTGTGGCTTAGTGTGTAGTGTGTTGGACTATCACACAAGATGTCTGTGTTCAAAACCTGTACCTAAGAGAAGAAATATTTTTTTCAGGGAAAAATCCTCCAAAAGTAATATATTTTAATGATAAAGTTCATCTTAACTTAGTCGTTAGGACTGGACGAACAATTGTTAATCCCAAAAGAATTGCTTGAGAGCGTAAGTCTATAAGTCACTAGCACTAGGCCTTGGTTCTTCGGAGCTGTATATTTCACATAATGTCATCTTGGCCTATAAACTCAACCTCATGCTTATGACTTACTTTTATTCTCTCGAGTCTTTCAACTTAAACATTCAAAAAAATTGATTAGAGTTCTTCTCTCTTATCTCTTGATTGGCTCGAGAGAGGTGAGACATTCTAACCTTATCATCTTACCAAACTGCCCTCTGGGGAAAAAATTTCTTACTTACTTACTACGTACTTTTCGCAATAACAAACAAAAATAAACGTGACGCTTCCCTAGTGTGCAACAGCTGTTGTTGTGAATCCTTCCGTTACTTCAGCTAAACTTTTGTCGCTACTTTCTAGTAGATTGTTATTAAAACTTTTTTCTAATCTCCATACTATTTTAGTATTTAAGGAAAAAAAAAGAACTCTCTATCTTCAATATCTTCAGGGCCCTCACCTTGAATGATCCGACTCTGCATTATCATTGCTGACCAAACGTGGGCACGATGCGTATTTTGAGATCTATGGTTTCTATATATTTCTTACTTTTATATTTATGTCACCTCGTGCCGGTCGTCGTCGTTTTCTGCGTAAAAAATAAGTTCTGTTTGTTACCATTTTTCGTGGAGATGCGATGAATTTATTTGCCAAAAGCATCGTCATAATCTAAAATTAACTATTTTTTTTTTGCATTACGCACTCATGCTCGGCTTACATTGTCGCATTAAATGGGGAAATATTTCGTGTTTATTTTTTAAGTCTATGTCATGATGGTATTGATATATAGAGTTGTTTACAATATTTTTGAAGGAATTTATTGGAAGTTGTTGTTTTTGAAATTCATATTAATAATGTTCTTGCACATGCTTGTTGTCTGGTAAATAGGTATAGTTATACACATCTAAACAAAATGGTGTATGAGAACTGTAGAGGTGTACGCTTGTACGGTATCCATTGAAAGCACTTTGGAGAACTGAATTAGAGCCTCGACGCTAAGAGTTATTGCATGCAACAGGAATCAATCTTAGACCTTGGAACTTAACCATAAAACTATGACGATATACAATATATATACCTCTACACTTGCGTGCTCCACTTTTGGAGCCAAAGCATTTTCCACCTCTCCTCAGGATCCAGCCATTTCATTTCATTTTCGTTGCGTTTTCTAACTACTGACAATTCCATCTTAAGTTTCTTGACAAAAGGTCCTCTAGGCTTCATCAGTTCCCGGACGTGGCTGTGTTTCCCTATCGTATCAAAGCTGTCTTATTCTTCAAACTTGGCCTTAAAATATCCTAGAAGAAGCCTAATTAATCCTTGTAAAAGACATTGCTCAAAGGTTTCTACGAGGAGTTCTTAGAATGTGCTATCGTCGATCCTTTTTCTTTGTAGGAGCTTATTAACTTTGGTGCGGATCGTCGTCAATATTTCATTAAACTCACGGAATTTTAAGGCTTTGTTCATGTTGTTTCTGACAACAAATAGACAAAAAAACATTGATGATTTTAGTTTGCCAGATTAAAACGCAGCTTCTTGTTTATCTTACACATGAGCCATCCAATCGCATTTCCTGGAGTCTGGCGAGCTGTTATATCAACTTTAATGTTCAAAATGTCTGGTTTCTAATTTGAGGCTTTTTTCATCACCGTAATTCCCTCTCGCTGTCCGATTGTGTGGCTCAAACGTTTGAGCTGGTTACTGAGAATTAAAATATTCGTTAGTTTATAAATTACAATAGACTGAATTCTTACATATCTGTCAAACTAGAAAGTTTCAAAGATATATTTTTCCGATGACAATTCGTACTGAATATGGTGCAAATGTCAGAATCCCTTACTGTCCAACTACAAAGGGACAAAACGCAAAACAAAAAAACAGAAAACTTTGTTTACTCGAGGAAATATGAAAAATGCAACCAGAGCAAATTTTTGGATGGAAATGGCAACTGTAATGTCAACCTATGTATAAATTTTTCAAAAACCTTTTCTTAAAAAAAAATAGATAATTTGTTTTGGGTTTGTTTGTGGGCAATCGAAAATAAAACAAGATCACACGTCAAAAGCCACTACAACTTTACAAACATACCCCTATCGAGAAACATGAATTTATCATTCGTACCAACATTCAACAATAACAAAAATTTTTATCGATACTCGAATGAAAGTCGAAAATCTCTCTGTAGTGAGATTTGACTTCTTCTTTTATCGGTAGTGATCCGAAATGAGAAAATTCTACTTCACTACGGATAGCTTTTCCAACTTCTTTCGATATCAGCATTTCGATGTTCAACTTCCTGAAAGTAAACGCAAACTTTGTGATATTAATTAATTCCACACATTATTTGTCAGATAGTTTGAAACCTAAATACTTTGTCAAAAACCACAACAATGAATGAAACCTAAAGCTTTAAAAATACCGCCTAGAAGGTTATTTAAATAATAAATATTGCATAGCTGATCTCAATTTTCAAGGCTAAGAAATATGATTGCGGTTTGTTATTTTTACAACTACGTCTTATAACGATAACAAAATCTACAAAGGAAATTGTTAATAAAAATAAATTTAATTGAATTTATCTATTGCAACGGAAGTTAGATAATAAAAATAGAATAATAATAATAAAACCTCAATAAATATTCACCTAACTTGAAATGCATTGTTGCTTGAGATTGCAACCCTCGAGTGATTAAATTTCAACAAAAATACTGTTATCGTTTTTGATTTGCTTATATGCTTTTGTAAATATTGCATGCCATAGAATAATTTTTTCTGTTTGTTTTCATATATATTTAATTGGAAATTAAATATTTGCATCTTTCATTTCATAAGGAATAGGTTTAAAGCTAGACTGTTGATTTCAGCCTGAAGTGCTATAGATGACAGCGACAGTACCATTTCGACGGTAAAATTTAATAAAGAAGGCATATCGATCGAGTAATTGCCTTCTAAAGGGTGTTTTTTTAGAGGTATAGAACTTTAAATTGCAATAAAACAACGATGGAATATTCGATTGACATGATTTTTTATTTATTCGAAAGATAATCTTGTGGCATTACATTTTAAATATGATTTCTGGCATATGACTGCCACGGCTGCCTCGGATGAAGTCCAATATGGACGTCTAATTTTTGATGACTTTTTCCAACATTTGTGGCCGTATATCGGCAATAACACGGCGAATGTTGTCTTCCAACATTTGCGTTTGTGGCTTATCCGCATAGACCAATGACTTTACATAACCCCACAGAAAATAGTATAGCGGTGTTAAATCACAAGATCTTGGAGGCCAATTCACAGGTCCAAAACGTGAAATTAGGCGATTGTTCAATTCAGGAATGAAAAAGTTAGTAATCATGGCTCTATACCGATCAACATTGACTGTAACGTTGTGGCAATCATCGTTTTTGTAGAAGTACGGACCAATGATTCCACCAGCCCATAAAGCGCACCAAACAGTCAATTTTTATGGATGTAACGGTGTTTCGACATACACTTGAGGATTAGCTTCACTCCAAATGCGGCAGTTTTGTTTGTTGACGTAGCCATTCAACCAGAAGTGCGCTTTATCGCTAAACAAAATTCGCTTATGAAAATCGGAAACAAACAGCCATCTCGTTTCGAAATAAAATTGCACAATTTGCAACCGTTGTTCAGGCGTGAGTCTATTCAGGATGAATTGCCAAACCAAGCTGAGAATAAATCACTTGACAGCTGTTAAATCGGTCGCCGCCTTGAAAAATAATGCCAACTTAAAGTTCTATACCTCGAAAAAAAACACCCGTTGTAAGGGCAAAGATTACCGTCTTCGTATAAGTTATTGATTTTGAGAATACCTGAAACTGAAATATAAAACGGATCCCAGAAATGACGCTAGAAACCTTTTTCGGAAAAAAACGAATTTTTCGGCACAGTGTAACGTCTGTCTTATTTCCTAGATTCTGATTTATTTTGCCAATGGATTGGTACGATTGTGAGGAATTTATTTTGGTATGTGCGCCTATTCTAAACCTATGTTATAAGAACTTCCTTTTGTGCCAAGGTACCTTTTCGTGCTGGGATATTAGATTTACTATTTTTTTTATACAAGGTTTATCAGGACTATCTGAATATCTGTATCAATAAATAATTTAACAATAAAAACAACAGATTTTATTTTTCCAATGCAAGACTTCCGTTCACTCATATGAAATTTTATCAAAGTCAATTGTATATTTTTTTCAGAAAAAATGGATTTTGGCTAAAATTTATATAGGAGATACCGTTATTTTAAGAACTAGGATAAAATAAAAAAAATCTGGGCATATTTTGTTTTTGAAGAAAATCGTCCCGAAACCGTTTAGGCTTTGGGACGTCTTCGTCAATACATCCAGACTAGATGACTGGAACTGGACCCGTATTTTCGTCTTCTCTATAATCGTTGTCAAGACAGTAGTATGTACAACTATGTAAATTGTACATGCCTCATTTTTGTGAACCATTGTTCCGATTGTTGTTGTCAATGAATACAATTAAATCGACTTAGGAAAAAACCTATCTTAGACGAGATTGCAACAGTTTGACAAAAGCTTACATTTTAAGAGCCATTTGGCTCATTCTCATTTTCTGCGCTAACCTTTCCACAAAGTATGTACCTATAAATATGATTAAACTATTAAATATGATTAACAAGCCTTTGAGCAAGCGTTTGCTTCTATTAATTTTGGTGTTGGAAAAGTACTCCATAGACAAGTGATCCACATGAGAATCTATTCCACTTTTCAATGTCCACAAAAGTTGTCTTTGCAGACATTCAACAGTTTCTAAAAAAAAATAAACTTTACCTCTCGTTTTTGAGTAACTTCGGTTATGGACTTCTTTAGAGTGCATTTGAGACACAAACTTTGGTGATGTTTGTTGAGCAGTAAACTTTTTTTAAAACCTGAGATCAGAAATAAATTTCAACCTTTTGAAAGGTTCTGTAATAACTTAATAAAAGTTTTTCAATAACCTTCATTCTAAAAAAAATCCGTCAAGGTTTGATAGTAACTTTTATTTTGAGTTTTTTAATCTTTGTTCGGCTATTAAGATATATGTATGTATGTATAAACATAAACACTGCATGGGGAAATTAAGGAGTGGAACCGGTTATGATGATTGACTATCACCATTGAGTTTATACACATAGAGAAATCATATGTAAATTTCAAACTTTGCTCGTAGGATGTCGTTACTATCATCTTGTTTTTTTTTTTTTACTCTTGTAACAATTATTCTTGAGTTAAAAGGCAAGATAAATAAAGAAAAACAAATAAAAATGTATTCAAAAGAATTTTGTTCGGTTCGGTTCAAGTATTTTTCGTTACAGAGAACTAGGGAAATAATAATTACACGATATGCTCATTTAGTGACATCTACTTCGGTGAGTTTGAAACCATCTTGATTCCTCTATGTGTAGGTATAAACTCAATGCTATCACTCTGTTGATTGTCTTTTTTGATTGTCAACTATTCACGAAAGTAAAGAGACTCTGGTTTTGAAATTCACCTTACATGGACCAAAAGTAATGATTTTGATTGTCATTATTACCTGTGTTTTTTTGAAAATCTATCCGTAGTGAAGCAGGATTTTCCATACAAAAATCTCACTGCGGATCACTGCCGATAAAAAGAGAAGTTAAATCTCATGACAGATAGATTTTCGTCTTTCATTCGAGTATCGATCAAAATGTTTATTATTTGGTACGAATGATAAATTGATGTATCTCAAATCCAATTCCGACATTTGCACAATATTCAGTACGAACTGACATTAGAAAAATGTATCTTTGAAACTTTCTAGTTTGATAGACAGGTACGAATTCAATTTTGACATTTGCGAAATATTCAGTGCGAACTAGCTGTCATCAGCAAGCAATAAATGTTTGACACTTACAATTTTGTCAGATTTTTAGGGCCAAATATGCAAATTTTATAACTTAAGCTGAACCAAGATTGTTCAACAGGCCTTTACAAATCCAATTTGGACATTTGCACAGTATTTAGTGATAACTGCCATCAGAGGCAATATATTTGACATTTTATTATTTGACAAATATGTTAGAATCTAATCTTGAGATTTGCAAATTACGTTTTTATAGTCCGAACCGTCATCGTAAAGCTATATATAAATCGTTAATACGTTTTGGTTTAAAGTATATGCTAAATTTTTTGTTTCACTTAATATGGAACAATAAAAAACTGTGTTCCAGAAACTCCAATGGATTTTTAAAAGAGTGTACCCTGGAGTGAATTCATAACATACATATGTGCAAAACATATCTATTCTACGGACAAACCACATTTGCTCTTGTGTTCATTTTTGTTGCTGCAAAATAACAAAATTGCAATTATGTCTGTAAGAATGCCAATTTGCCATGAATAATGTTATAAAATTCAAAAATTTCGATTTATTACCACATTTACTTCTACATTTTTCGTTTTGGTTTCATTAGTGTTTTTGTCTTTGAAAATTATTTTTTTATGAATATATTTTTTTTTTATTTCATTCTGTTTGACAGTTCAGTAGTACCATATTTCAAATACGACAACAGTATCTGACTCAACTGTGGTGCACATATTTTTTCTATGTTCGTGTTTTTGACGTAATGGCTTCTTCGGATATTTTCCCTTGTAATTCGGCTAAGCTTTGTCACTTTTCTCTCATACCTTATGTATCAATTATCTTATCTACATTTGCAAACACTATACAGCAATTCTTATATCTACTAAAAATAAAATTCGGCCTTAGCTAACATAATCGAAAATAGGAAACCTAAAAACCAAAAGTGCATTCACCGATAAGATTTTACCACTCGGATATCGTATTTCAAGTTTCATTAATAAAATTTTAAATTACTAAATTACAAGTGTTTAAAAGTCACACTTGAAATTTCATTGTTTTACTTGATCTAAATTAATGTTTTATTTTATCAACAACAAAAAAGAGTGATAAGGCGAAATGTTTATACCATGCAATAAGATAAGACCCAATAAACCCCAGGGGCTGTGGCATTAATACAAATATCTAATAATTATTTTTTCTTTCTTTTTCAAAGTGAAAGGCAATCAGTTGCAAGATGCTGTATCTAAAGTTCAAAACCCTAGATACTCATGAACAAAGAACTTAAAAAAAACATGAAGGTGTTGAGGTAATTTGACCCTCTCTTGATACTCAATACTCTTTATTCACTTCTGTGTCTGTCCGTTCATCTTCTTTTCGAAGAAAAAGTGTATTTTTTTCATCTGATCAGAAACTCTTGACGTTTGTCTTTATATTTCTTTATTAATGGTTATATGACATGCCAGACAAAATGTCGTCAGCTATCGTCCGACAAATAAATAAAAAGATGCAGTAGGCAGACTTAATATCAAAAATAAAAAATAACACGTCATTCTGATTAATTATTTATATTTCTTTAAAAAAATCACAACAACAAAATAATCCATTTGGGCGAGGCATTGCATTTATAAACAAGACAATCAGAAGCTGAAAAAAAAAATAATTAAAAAGAAGTTCTCATTAAATTTGTGTGTGCTGCCAAATCCCAAAATGACAACCAGGACCCAAGCCCAGCCCTTTTGTTTCGATTAAGAGTCAGTTCAGACAGAAGGATAATGTATGCACTTTAAATGCGCCATCTAAAGCAAATATTTATCGTCCGTTAGCACGTTCGTTTTACACCTCGAACAAAAATATATACAAGTATAGATGGACTTCAGTTGGATGTCTGAATACGTGTCCATGTCCATTATCCTCTCCAGAAGCCTCTTGGAATTTCGATCATGACCAGCAACAGACCATCGAGCTATAAAAGCGCGTTCACATCGCTTCGTTCTGAATGGTTGCTGTGTTGTCTCCATTGGGGAAAGAGATAGTGCAACATTGTTTGGTGCGCGCTGTCAAAATGACAGTGCGGTCAGAAATGCAATCAACACCGAATGACGGTCATTAAATGATAAACAATCGTCTGACACGCCACCATATCACCATCTTCTTCCGTAGGTGTACCTTTTAAGTTGAACATACAAAAATAGAGGAAAAAAACACAAACATAAAACGACATAAAACAAAAATAAGTTTGAATTTATCAATCAGTATGCACACGATGCAACATAAATGTCAGAAGGATGCAACATTAAATGCTGTGACATTAATTTGCCACGCCTCGAAAGTGTCACAAATGAAACATGTCAAGAGTGGTGTTTTTATTTTTATGGTGTTGCCATGATGATGATGGTGGTGGTGTGTTTTATTTTAATTGTTCATCGGTGCCGTGTATTTGTAAATTAATTTAGAATTAAATTTTATTCGCGATTCGCAAACAAAGTATTTACTTGAAGTGCATAATAAATTACTGCCCGCATATTCGTTTTATAACAAACAACTGCGATGTTAATATTGTTTTTTTTTTTTACTTATACCGATAAATATTTTTGAAACTTACGCGTTATAATAATTTAAAAGAAAAATGGCTTACTTTGTCTAAATAAAAAAAAAATTACTGAATTCTAATATCTAAAAATTATTTCGATGCAGATCCAATTCTTGGTAAAGCCTAGTATGCAGCTGAAGTGAAACGAAATTTTCCGTCGTCTCCAAAAACACAGACGAAATGTGAACGAAACGGTACCAGACAACTTTTCATGTAGTGTTCCGCCATTTGTAAAAAAAATATTTTTTTAAAACACAAAAAACAAATAAAAAAAACAGAACTCCATTTTATAATAATAAAAACCACAAAAAACCAGAACAATATAGAAACGTCAAAATTTCGCGAGCAATTAATGTCCCGATCAATTAAATTGTGTGCGAAAAGAGTGTAGAGAGTAGTGGAGTTTTTAACCGGTTATATACCGTTTCACCGTCTAGCTGCGTACCACAAAACGGAAAGAAGGAAGGAAAATTTCGTTTATGCTAGGTCATTTTTGTATGGGATTTTTCGTTTCACTTCAGCTGCATACTAGGCCTTACGCAAAGGAAATGGAACATTACAGGTTTGGCAGTATTGAATAGAGCAACTGTCGGTGCGACCAATAAAACAAAAAAAAAAGTAATTTAAAAGCATGTGTGCTGTTACACCATGATTTTAGAGTCATGACTCTTTTTCAAATTACGTTAGAGCAAAAGATAATACTCTAAAATTTAATTTGATAAAATTTAATAATAAAACTTAATTTGACTATTTTTAATATTTGTATGTATTGAATTTAAGTTTTCCAACAATATACATATACTTCGCTTCGCCACGAGCATAAAGCGAACCTTAAACGGTCAATCATTTGACATCAATCTATAATATTAGTGTTTGTAAAAATAAGGCTGTAAAAATTAAAATTGATTTCACCTGAAACATATTATATGTGTACGATGACTGACGCGTCGTTTGACTGAATGGTTTGCATAACATCTTAAATCTAATGTCTAACTTCGACAGTTAATTTGTATTATATATGAAAAAAAAGTGCTGAAAAAATGCTATCTATGGCCCCAAACCGATCCAAAAAAATGTATGGTTATTCTGTTGTAAAAAAAGTCCCTGCCGACTGGTCTTATATATACAAATTTTTTAACTGCAGCTCAACTATTTTTGTCTTCCAAACTCGGGTAAACTATGACAAAGGTTAAGCTCTGGTTAATGGTTCAGTTATGCGATAACTGATAACAGTCAATCATTTGACAAACCAAGGTTTGTTAAAAAAAACTTGAACCAATGTTGAAACACGTTTGTACTACTTGTAGGACCAGTATGCGTTACATGCTGCCTTCTTGACCTTTTCTCCAATCATTTCTGAAGGATGCATTTTAAAACTTCTTTAAGTGATTTTTTTAATCTCACCGTAGAAGCAGTAGCCAAGAGTAGTGTTCCTGGTTTGAACTAGGCTGAAGCATTCACAAAACTAGCAAGCAGAGCCCCTTTCTGTTTCTTCGCAACAACTTCATGTGCAATGTGAGGTGTGCCTTTAAGCATTTTGCAAATGTGGATGGCGACCCGAAAGCATCGGGCAGTTTCGAATTCATAACAATCTGACGAGCTTGGCTGACAATTAAAAACAGAGGTATGAATATTTTTTCTGAACGAAACCAATCGCCTATCATACTGCAAACATTTTCCCCTGAAATACCCACAAAATTGAAAGCATGATCGATAATGGAATGTTTTTTTTTTCAATTAAGAGGTGTTGCTCGCAAACAAATTTGCATTAGAACAACAATATGGGAATTCGAAGGATTTTGAAATCTGCTTTCGAGTTAGGTAGTGCCAAATTTTCGAAAGGACATTTTTTCTATTCGACTTTCGTTTATTAGAGCGTTTGCATAGAATTACAGAGTTTTGATTTTTCGAATTTGAAATATTTTGATTGTAATTAAATCACAAGATCTCGGTGGCCAATTGTGATCACCTCTTCGAGAGATAACACGTTCCGGAAACTTTTCCCGTAAAAGATCGATGGTTTCATTGCTTGTGTGGCACGTAGCCACATTTTTATAGTGAATTTTAATCATTTCAATGCGTTGTTGAAACATGTATCGTTCCATTTTTATTAATGGCGTAGTTTCTACTTGTCAAATGTCAAAAAATGACAGCTTCAAAAGTGACAGCTACCAATAAAGCGGGCTATTCAAAATAACACCTCTTATTGGAAAACCCTTTAGAATCGAATTACATAGTTGGCCCCAATCTATAGGTTTCATCAAATGCCAAAGTCATTGTCTGGGTCCCGTCTTCTGTATCATCCTATAGTCATGCTGAAAACAAGTTCCAAATTTCTTTCAAATATTACGTAGATTTTATTACATCAAAAAGTTAAACAAATCTTATTTAAAAATATATATTCAAAACTTCGTATTTATTTTTGCTTTTATTTACAGTTTGTTGACATTGGCATCGTAACATCAATAGAATGTAATCACAAACAAATTGAAAGTGCACGTAAAGGACAAGAAATCTGCATCAAAATCGAACCGATTCCTGGTGAATCTCCAAAAATGTTTGGACGACATTTCGAAGCCGATGACATGCTAGTTAGCAAAGTGAGTATTCCTTTAACATTTATTTCAATTTTAAATTATTAAAATAGAAAAACCATTGTCATTTAAGAAATTCTAAAATAGAAAATCCCTCCTGAACAAAATGTCAAAAGACGTCAGAATTTATGAAATACGTTCAAATCCATTCTAATGCAATATAATACCCTTAAGCTAGTATTCTCCAAAAATAGGTTACATTGTTCTTTCTATACAAACAGAAACAATTCATTCAATCTAAAACCCCCAACTGAGCTCCAAGTAATGTAATTTAGTCAATCCTCCCTTTCCAACGCATCGCCAGGTCGATGTTTCAACAAAAACACAATACGAAAACCATGCCATTCACAAAATCAGGTTACTGCATCATTGCTATGACGTCATTCAACTTCAGTATCTCTCACAAAATTGAGATACACAGATTCCAGAAGTTGCAGGGTTAATAACTTTTATAGAACTCTGTCCTTCGGATGACATCCAATTCTCCAACCACCCCTCACTGCTGTCAATGACGACAACGTCGACGGTACAGGATGCACACAGCACGCATCCTTAGATAAATAGATCAACGATTTATTTTCATAGCTTTTTGTACTTTTAACCAAGTAACATTGACGTCATCAACTCGAAAGGTTGTCGCACACTATGTATCTTCCACTTCCACCACCAACCAACTCTATAACGCCAACACTACTATGCTAGATGTTGCATTAAAAATTTATGAACTCTTGTTCATCTTTTTTTTATTTCATAAAGCTTGTCAGTCATTTTAAATTAAATAGCACAACGATAGAGACACTAAATGGTTAAAGTTTGAATCCAAAATGTCAAAGGCCAAATTCGATCGACCGTTAAACGCAAACACGGCATCATTAATGGCTGCCCTCCTCCAAAATATTTTATGTCATACTCATGTCGGACATTTTCGCACAAATATAATGCGATTATTTGGATGGAGAAAGAAGGATGTTGACAAGGAATTCATAGTGTGTCAACAAAGCAATCCATTTACTTTGACCGTTTATCTTCGTCCTTTAACAGGACATAGCTTTTGGGATGTCGTGTAGCCGTGGGGCGGTGTGTGAAATTAGTGTCATTAGGTGCCGTTGTTTGTTCGTCAATGACGTCGGTCATTTTATAAATGTGCTCTTTGAGTATTTTATTAGAAGCTTTTTGGTGTTTAGATAAATGTTTCAATTAAGGAGGAAAGCATCGAGACGCCATTAATAAGTGGCTGTCGAGAAAGGGAGCATTTTGTCAAAACACTGGTGAGCAAAAATGTGGTTTAGTGTTAAATGCTTATTAATTTTTCTATTACAACGTTTAATAATTGTTGGCTTTTCAAGGGATGTCTCAAGCTTTGATGTTAGTGTATAGAATATTAATATTCTGATCATGTATTTGGCTGGTGGTCCTTTTTCGTAACTTACTTGTTAGACCTACAGTACTGGGTGCTTCTGTGTCTTAATCAATATGTTTTTCTACATCCATAGATACTTCTAATTCGGCCCACCCGCTTCCAGTTTTGCATACCGAGCTTTCTTGAAATATTCTTCTCCAGTAGATACGACCTTCCTCTCCTGTGAACTACCTTTGAGGTCTCAGGACTCGTAAGGATTGAATCTCCCCGTACAATCCGTAAAGGTCTCATTAAACATTTTTCGTCTAACTTTTAGTGGACCGAAAACCAGTCGGAAGGATTCTTCCTTAAAAGAGACCAAGCACTTGCTCATACCATCTTGACAATGTCCAAGTCTTTCCACCAAAGAGATGGACTGGAATTAATTGGTGGGTTATACAGTTATAATTATGTCTTCGAGTGAGAGCTTTGTTATTCGATTGCTTTCTTAAACCAAAGAGACACCGTTTAACTTCAAAACTGATATACATATATCGGGTTGGGTACAATATCCTGACTGTCAAAATCCCGACTGGACGAAATCCCGACTGCCAAAATCACGACTGTCAAAATCCCGACTGGCGAAATCCCGACTAACTAACTACTTTTTGTTTGGTAAAGGCAATTTAAAACTGAATTTTTCAATAAAAATTAATTGCATAAATGTTTCATAATTTCATGTAGGTATCTTTTATTTTTTCGTCAAAATCCTTTCTGTAGTCAGTCCCTCTCACGCGACTTAGTTGCTCGGCTTAGGGTATGTCCAGTCGTCTGGCAGGTGCCAGAGTCCATTTTTTCCATGTTCCACAGCACCTGGGTGGCACGCTTCGCGAGTGCAAGGGATTTTAACTCCCTTTCTGTAGTCATTCCGCTAACGCATCTTCGTTGCTCCGCTTAGGGTATGTTCAGTCGTCTGGCAGGCTCCTGAGCCCAATGTTTCCATATTCCAAAGCAACTGGGTGGCCCGCTTCGCGGGTTCAAGGGATTTTAACTCCCTTTCTGTAGTCAGTCCCACTCACGCAACTTCGTTGCTCCGCTTAGGGTATGTCCAGTCGTCTGGCAGGCGCCTGAGTCCAATGTTTTCATATTCCAAAGCACCTGGATGGCCCGCTTCGCGGGTTCAAGGGATTTTAACTCCCTTTCTGAAGTCAGTCCCGCTCACGCAACTTCGTTGCTCCGCTTAGGGTATGTCCAGTCGTCTGGCGGGCGCTTGAGTCCAAAGTTTCCAAATTCATCAGTACCTGGGTGGCCTGTTTCGCTTCTTATTTTCTTCCTTTTCAATTCCGATTTCAAATAATTAGTGTAAAAGCAAAAAAATAAAGTACGAAAACGTGCTAAAAGTGCTGAAAATCGGGATTTCTTATTCGTACTATTCGGATTTTGTCAGTCGGGATTTTGGCAGTCAGGATTTTGGCAGTCGGGATGTCGGCAGTCGATCCTTACATGGTCAGTCAGAGGACGTCAGTCATCTACGCATAAAATCAGTCATCAGGCAAAATCAAAAGGGTTTTGATTTTTCATCAAACAAATGCAAGCATACAGACTTATTTTTTACAAACACTATATTACAGATTGATGTCAAATAACTGACCGTGTAAAGGTCGCTTAAGGCTTTTCCAAAAACTAGTCTGAAAAACTGTTAATTTTAAAATCTTTACCAATACTGTAGGTTTCTATGAAACTTTTTCTCGTTCAGTTCTTTACAGTGATTTCGCTTTTTGCAAAAAAAAATTTGTTTCAGAAAATACCACATGTTTTGTACATCACACTCTTCATGCTCCTCAAGTCTGTTGATAGTTTGGCACAGAACATTTTTCATGTTAGAGATGAATTCTGTCACAATTATATGGTTCCTGAGAGATCGGTTTTCTCAGTATCTCCTTGCATTTTTTCACAACGTGCCTTCATGTAACTGACTACCAAATTTTTGAAGGTTTGAGTTTCATTCCCAACTTTGCTGTAGGTGGTCGGTGTCGGCTGTGTTTGATTAACATAGTTTTTAAAACGCCAATACCATATGACCCTGCATATGCTGATGTCTTAACCACGAATTCTTGATCCCGTATCCAAGACCATTATGGCAGTCTTTCAGTCCTCGTTAGACTTGCCGTAATATCCATTAAAATCTCTGCTCACAACCAAAAAGTTTTTTCTTTGAGATGTTTCAAAATGGGTTGTAGAAATTAGCCAAAACGTCTCATTTGTCTTTTCCCCCTTGCTCACACAAATCATCTTCCACTATTTCGCCATTTTATTTCTTGGACACCTTTATTAACTATTCTAGATAGTAGTTTCGTAATCATAGTTCATACATCCAACGTTCTCTAAGATTTCAGATTTTCCAAATTCAAAACCACTTTGAAAAGACGTTTCGCCATCTCAAATGTTTCCAACAAAAAAAAAATGCAACTTAAGTGCATCCGTCTCGCGTCACGTCGTAAAATTTCTATCTGTGTTTTTGTGAAGCAGCTTTTCAAAGGATAAGCTTTAATATCCAATTTGTGTGCACAAAAACACTGCGAGTATAAAGGAGGAATTTATCCTCGTGCACACCACCAAGAACACCATTTTGTTTGAACTAAATATAGTTTTTATTATCCCAGATACTTATTGGCTACTTCGTATGCATGGAGTGTGGATATCACGTTTGTCCGGAAATACCACCAAAGACAATTGGAATAGCTATTTCTGACTTAATGCTCATCGTATTGTGTCTGTGATAAAATGAGGGCCACAACACAACCGCAAATAAGGACTAATCCGATGTTCAAAAATAATAAAATTTTCTAAATAATTTACGACACTGCAAACGACTGTTGTCGACGCGAATTCGACGACTGAATCGGCGAATTGAATTAAGCATTAAATCTGAATGTGAAAACAATTAAGATCGTTATCTGTCTATTAACTACTGGTTGAGAATCGGGTAGTGACACCACCGCAGGCCGTAGCAGCCAAGCTCTTAAAATGTTTAAAAGATCCTTAGTGCGTTCGGATATATGTATGTCTTCAAGCATATTTTTTTATTGTTATATGTGAATGGAAATGGTTTTTGTCTGGGTTTATATTTCTTAAGCCCAACATAGTCCTAATTTGTGTAATTAAATCTTATAACAATCATTAAAAGTTGGCGCCCAAAAAATAATAAATTTGTGTAGATTGTTTATTAATTACTTTTGAAAATATTTTTGATCACAGATATCTTAGGTGGACAAACTTGTCGTTACTATACTAGTTTCTAGCATTACTTTTCTCTTATGATTTACTAACGGAATGCGAAAATTCCAGACATAGGTTTCATTATTTGTATCTGCACTTTTATTAAATGATTTTTACGCATATACAATGCCAGTCATTTGATTGAGGCCACTTTTTTTGCAACGGTTTTTTGCGATCCTTCCAATCAATTGAAATTTCACAATTTCAGTTAAGGAACTGTTATAAAACGGAATACAACGTTGGGTCACTTGATTGAGGCCACTTACAATAATCTTTAAAAAAGAGAATCATAAAATTTTTTTCAAATAATTAAGTGAAATCTCTTCCCAGACGTCACAAATGCTTTGATTAAGGTCTCCTTATCTTTAAACTGTCTTACGGATTCATTAACTTTTTGAAAAAGTCGGAGTAAAAAATTGTTCCATAATGTTTTAGTTCAGTAAATATGGCGATCATGGTAAAATCTCCCCATTTTTCGACTGATTTCAGCTTCTTGAAGTGTGAATGTGTGGATTATCTTGTTAGAAAATTTAGGTATAGTACCAAAAACACTTTTCAGCTTTGAAAAAATGCGTTCCAATACAAATTTGTAACTCTTTCCATTCATTCTAATAGTCAGAAAATCCAATTCTATTCTGCCTTACTGTTACTACGTGATAGCTCCCCACACCATAAAAGCTGATGTAGGACTGTGATGTCTTGACATTATGTTTACTCCTTTATTTAAATAGTAAAAATAAAAGTTATAACCATCAAGTCCGCCAAAATTAATCTTTTTTTCATCCGAAAAGACAACACATTTCCATTCGTTCCTCCGAGCGATATGATCTCTAGCAAAGTTCATAATAAAGCTTCTAATGCACTTGCCATAGAACCGGTTTATTTTTATTTTCTTATGCTGGATGTTCTTGCTGATTTGTATGAAGTCGAAACGCTGCATTTTACCCCACTTCTTGATCTATATTTAGGCGCTCACAGAGTAAAATTGGAGATAAACCGACGAATTAAGCGTTTTTCTAGGTGTACGTCCTTTGGCTTTTTTTTTCATAGTTTTTGGTGTCCACAAGACAACTGATTGCAATTCATTTACTTCTATCAAGTTTCCCTGCTCTTTTTTGGCATAAAAGTCATAGGTTCTTGAAACCATAAAGATCAACTTTTCCTGCCACCAGCAGTGTATAACCTACGGCAGTGTATAACCTACCAAACCACGCATAAAATATTAATATAGAGTTAAAAAGAAGATGCTTCAATAAAGTTTCCGTGATAAAACTGTGGAAGCTTTATCAAAATTGTTAGCTTACCTGCCAATAGATTAGGGAAGCTTTAAGGAAATCATTTCAAGTTCCAAGTGCACCCCTAAGGCAAGCCGTTGAACATTCTTTTATACAAATTATATACTCACACTTAAGTTAATCGAAGAATTTTGGTCTAAAAGTAACTAGGCACTTGTTTATCCAATATTTATAATGTCCTGTCTACCTATCCGCACCATATCGAAACCCTCATGATTTTGGTTTTATACAGTTTTAGTATGGTTTTTCGAGTTTAATGACAAGAGTGATCTTTCATTTTATTTCCAAGCCAAGTCAAATTTCATTTACCAAGTCGAATCAAAATCATTTACAACATCTTCGTCTACATTACAGTTTGAAAGTAGATTTAGCTGGATTGCAGTATTCCTAAACACTTCTGTTTGTCCTTATTTTCTATTAGACCCACTGAATTTGCTTTCGCTGGAAGGATTCATTAAAATTTTATCATGCTCTTCCAATCATTTAAAAGCCATCCAGTGTCTGTGGCAATTTGGATATTTGATCAATGCAGACTTTCTACATCTAAAAAAACACTGATAAACACTGAACAGGTTGCCTATGAATTGTTTAAGGCGTCCAAAAAATAGACCTTGTATGTGATGGAGCAGTCAAGTGCAGACAAGAAAGATTTTTTTTGTAAGGATCGGGCAAACGAGTTTCCATTCACCGGGCTTGTATATTTGTTTTGATGAGATGCTGCACGCTTATTTCCAAATCACATCCGGCCGTCATCAGTTCCAGCTGCTCTGTGCTTCTTATTCTTCTTCTTATTCCGACAATGTTAATGATCTCGAATGGAACTACACTATTGCCATTTAACCGCTTCGGCTTTGGGGACCTGCTTGTGGGGTTCGCTTGTAGTGCCCCGTGTTGTTGTGTTAAGTGTGTCGTCCAATCACTCCAGAGGTCTGGGTCCAAACCCTGACGTTACAAGCATTAAAGAAAAAGTCTTCAGGGACACTGCCTTTTGCGAAGAACTGACAAATCCCAAGTATCATTGTCACGATAAAGTTCATCTCATCTTAGTCGCTCGAACTTGCCCAAAAACTGTAGGTCCACTCCAATCCGGTAGAACTAACTTACGCACGGAAAAGAGTTGGTTGAGAGTTTTAAGTCACTAGGCATTGGTTCTCCGGAGCTGGTGGTTCCAATAAATGTATTTTATTTTCTATTTGTGCCAGCCTAATGGTTTTTATTGTTACATATCTGAAACCAACTTTGGTATATTTCTGACAGGACAAACTATGTTTTTCTTTACAGACATCGAAAGAAGCCTTAAGATGTTTTTTTACCTTCTGGTTTCTTCGGGTTAAATTCAATAAAATTTAATTCCTGCTTCTACTTGTTTAGCTGTCGGCAATACTATATTTTTCTACAGTCTTAGTAGGAAGTTTTTTTTACAAAGTTTAAAGTCTTTTAGAAAGATTTTTAAGTCGTAACTAGTGAACTTGTAGCCGGTTTCCTCAAATTGCTATATTTGCAGTATTCGGGTCTGTCTTCTGTAAGAGCGGTCGTTGAGCGGTCGCCTACTTGGTTGTAGATTAAAACGTCCTCACCTAAAGTGTTTTTCTGCTCTTCAGTTGGGTGATTTCGATCTTTGTATCAATATTGTTAACATTCTTTGAACAATAACAGTTTCATCTTATCCTTGAAGTCAGAAAAACATTTGCTCGATTGCACGCGGTTTATTTATACAATTCCATGTCCAGATTTGAATTATTGTTCATCCGAAGATCCACTTAATTTATTAATCCGAGGTGGGAAATCGTTGCTGAGCAAGTTATTCCTACCTTTAAACCTAAGTAACCCCAACAAATCCAGGGACGACTTGATGCGCTCCTTGGATCTAAGCTCTCTAGTCTAGAATTCTTCCATGACATTTGCATTTATGGTATCGACCATTATAATAAACTAGATAAATATCTTACTTGTAGACATCGATCAAAATTCAAGAATTTCCTGACCAAATTTAAAAAAAAAACAGCAATTGTTCCTGAGACTTTGTTGGCTTGCATTGTCAATTAGTCATCCTTTGTTTTTTGAAAACTTCAATTAGTTCTAATAGTAAAATATGCGAAATAAAACAAGAAATATCTACAAAAAGCATTGGACAAAATATATTTATTTGTATTCATTTTCTCCTTCTTCTCTTTTCCCGATTTTAATAATTTCGAATGAAACTACAACATTCTCACTTCACTGCTTCATTCAGATCAGCAAAATTTAGCGAAATACACCGAATATCTGAAAAAGAAAACAATAAAGTCAAAATTAATTTCATTTGTCATAAATTAAAAGTATTCAAAAACATTATTTGTCCGTTGCAGTGTGCATCATTTGGAAAAAGCATTAATGTGATTTTCTTTAATACCATTTGTCGAAAAAATTGAAAATAATTTGATCGATCGACCCGTAAAACAAAAAAATCCAAAAGTTTTTGTAGCCCTGTTGATTCCCTACGATTTAAAATATGATTCTTTTTATTATTCTGTCACTTAAGAATTTGACTTGTCACAAATTAGTGACAAGTTACAACCAGATTTTTTTTTCCAACAAAAGTGGTTTTAACTTGTTAATAATATGTAGCAATAGTTTTTTTTATATATGTCACCTAAACTATTACGGTTTGAAAGAAATAACCTAAAGTTTTCACTTCTTGACACCTTTTAATATTTTTTCTCGCTTATTTAAAAGAAATTGGTTATTCATCCATTCATCCATCCATCCATCCATCCATCCATCCATCCATCCATCCATCCATCCATCCATCCATCCATCCATCCATCCATCCATCCATCCATCCATCCATCCATCCATCCATCCATCCATCCATCCATCCATCCATCCATCCATCCATCCATCCATCCATCCATCCATCCATCCATCCATCCATCCATCTATCTATCTATCTATCTATCTATCTATCTATCTATCTATCTATCTATCTATCTATCTATCTATCTATCTATCTATCTATCTATCTATCTATCTATCTATCTATCTATCTATCTATCTATCTATCTATCTATCTATCTATCTATCTATCTATCTATCTATCTATCTATCTATCTATCTATCTATCTATCTATCTATCTATCTATCTATCTATCTTTCTATCATATTAAGTGAGAACCTATTGACTGAACTATTAATTGATTTTTTGTCATAATCATAAGTTTCGAATTGCTGTTTATTTTTTATAAAATTATGTTTTTTTTTTTTATTTCTAGATCACCCGCCAAAGTATTGATGCATGCAAAAACTATTTCCGTGATGACTTAATTAAGGCTGATTGGGCTCTAATGCTGGAGTTAAAGAAGACCTTTGAAATTTTGTAAATAAAATAAAAACTAAACACAAATTAAAACAAACAATTCATTTTAACGATATAAAATGAACAATGATATAAAATTTAATTGAAGCCAACATTGAATTAATATTTACATCTTCAGACAGCTCATTGATAAGAAAATGCCTATCAAAGTCTGTAAAAAGATTTTTTTTTCTGTTAAGCTTATTTTCGTTTTATTTTTTTAACTTTTTTCAGCAAGAAAAAAACATTTTTGTGTAGCTTATTCTTAGTTTAGTGTTAAAACCTAATTTATATAATTAGTTTTAATTACTTACGTTTCGAATTGACTGTTTCGTACTTTAAGAGAATTTTTAAAACAAAATAAGAATTTAAATGCTATGGCACTTATTTAATAAAAAAAAATATTGATTGTATTATAAATTATCGATAATATTTAAAAAAATATTAATGAATCAGAAAAAATTTAAATAAAATTTGGATATTCACAAATTTGTTTGATCTTTGACTGTTCAATATTTAAATTTATAATTTTTTTTTAATAAACAAATATTTTTAAAACAATCTGAAAT
The DNA here is from genome assembly GCA_951217065.1 of Baccha elongata. NCBI lineage: Eukaryota > Metazoa > Arthropoda > Insecta > Diptera > Syrphidae > Baccha > Baccha elongata. The sequence continues at coordinate 174,175,011 of OX578272.1, forward strand.
AAGCTTTTATTTTGATTTGTTTTTTTTTTTCAAACTGTATATATGGAAATGGTGAGTATCAATCTTGAAGTAAACATATGGTTAAGATCAAATTTCGAAAACAACATAGATATTTGACACCTGGGGCCAAATTACTGCATACGATTGTAACGTAGGATTTTTAAATTTCGAAGAACTTCGCTTTCGTAATTTAAACACTTACAAGTTTCCGTTGTTTCTCCTGGTTTTATATTGTTTAACAGATAACTAAACCAAATCTCCTTTAAAAAAAAAGGAAACTGTTCCCGTTTATTCGAATAAAAAGTTTAAATGAGTTGAAGTAAAATGGTCAAACAAAGAAGTTACAGAGACGTTTCATGAAATGGATTTTCTTATTTTATTTAGAATCTAAAAAGGAGGTCTGGGTTAACTTAAACTCTTTTTTTTATGAATTGAAAAATACTGCCAGAACAGACATTATGTATCTAGAATTGAAAGACTGCTTTTCCTGCTGGAAAAAACAGGTTATATATGGGATCTGCGACATGAAAACAATAAATAAGGGTCCAACTTTATTCAAAATTTCAATTCAAATTCAAAGAAGGTAAAATGCCCAAGAGATTCGGTAGATGTTCTTAAAATTTGCAACATTTTCCATATGTTTTTTTTTGACCTTGAGGACCCTTTGCTAAAAGGAAGAGGAGGGTGGGGGTAAAACTGCAAGAATTTCGACCTTTTACCGGTTTTTCCAATATTACATTTTTTTCTTACTTTTTGCTACTTGAATTTGGTTAAATATTGACTATGTATGCATCTTTTTATGTCACGTCGTTCCCGAGACATAGAGCTCCAAACGAATAATTTTTAAAATGTTGATAACAAACTAAAAAAAAAATGCAAATATTCAACGTTTTTCTTCTTTTATTACCCATTTTTCTTAAGTTCTACGACAAAAGCTTTCAGCAATGCATTGTAGAGCATTAAATTTTCTACATAATTGCTAATCCAAGCATGTTTGCATGTCACGTCGTTACGGAAATATGGCGCCCCAAAAAAAAGTGTAATTTTTCAAATTTTGCTAGAAATTTTTAATTTTTTTTTTCATAGTAAAATTAGAAAAAAACTGTTTTTATGAGCGACATAGCTCGGTAACGACGTTACTTACAAAAATGTTTAGATTATTATTATTCACTATTGTAGCAAATATAACGCTCTAAAAAATATACATACCTGAACGCTTTTGCCGCAGAACTTAAGAAAAACAAGCAATAGAGGAAAAACTGGAAAAAGATTGAACATTTTGCAGTTTCCACCCCCCTGCCTCTGTTAGCACAGGATCTTCAAAGTCCACAACTTGAGAAAATGTTAATTAACCTTCCAACTCGGTGAACAAAATTATATAGAGAACCAAGGTAGGGGTTGCATAGGGCACAACATACTCCTCCAAACATACCTAACACTTTTTTGCCATTTTTTTCTTTCAAATTTGAGATGTGTCAAATCACCAAAAATTAATTTAAATTTAGATTCTCAACAAATATTATTTAAGGCAATTTTACATTGACCATATGTCGATATGTGGAAAAAAATAAGGCTACCTAGAAAATATAACGAACTTATCGAAACTTTCATGGGTTGTTTGTGGTTATACTAGGAAGACTCTGCTAAGTTTTTAAACTCGAGAATTTTGCTAAGAAAAAATATCAGTAAGATTATTGTTAACGATAAGTGACTTTCTTTGTGCAACTTTAATGACAGCAAATGGGTTCAATTAAAATATCTCAAAATAAAATAAAGAAAATATGAAAGTTAATATTTCGGAGGATGAAATAGTTCTATAGTCTCTTGGGACGTAAACAATCGCTTTTTGAATAGCCTTTATCAGGCTAGAATTGGTAAACAAATTGATTGTTTTGTAGTATTGACAGTCTGTTTAGGTGGCATCTGTCAAATTTGTTGTTTATTTTTCAATTAGGTACTCATTTCAAATGAATATGGCAAGTTTCACGATTGACCAGCAGTAGCCGCAACATGGAGCCACTGACTGTCATTAAGACACGTTTATATTAAAAACCCCTTTATTGTACGGAAACGTGAAAATTGGTCCGAAGGAACAACCAGCCATCTGCTCTTAAATCAGTCAGTCCATGATCTAAATCTTAAAGGTAAAGGTTCGTAATGGAATGTATTTTTCATTCTAAATCATTAACAACCTTACTTACAAATGTAAGCATGTATACCTACTCAGAAGAGTCCTCAAATCCTTGCATCCATGCTGTAATTCTCCTTCTACGAGTAATGGCAAACTATTAAAGCCATTTAGTGACGCCATCGTTATCCTCGAAAGGTTTTAACGATAAAAGCAAAATAAATATAACATTCTGCTCCAGTCAATGCACAAATTACATATTTGCTTGCTCTCCAACAAATTGTTTTCTTTTTCAAGGATATTGACCTAAATGTCCTGCGCACTGCAACAAAAATCTGCCTCCATTCATAAAATGCTGCTCAGTGGTGACGACAAAATTCCATACAGAATTTCAGTATCCTTGTGCTGAATAATATAGAAGTCTGACTGCTGCTGCATTTCCACATATACAAAGAAAGAAGATTATGTGGTATATAGTGTTGGTGGTGGTGGAGTACACACCTTGTTTGGTCGTCCTCGTCGGTTGCAGTCGGCGCCGACGTCGAATCACACACAAAACTGGGTCAACACGGATTCATTGAACCCATAAAAAAAGTTGTGCTTTTTCATGCTCTCGGCATGAAATCGAGGGTGTTGTCAGGAGTTGGCAACAGTGAAATTTGGATTATTTATACATTCAAGGATTGCAGGGAAACAACAACTGGTGGAGCAACGAACATTTCATGAATGACGCAAAAGAATATCAATGGAAACAAACTCAAACCAGAGCTCGATTCATAAATGATATGCGACAAGAGGTACGACCGACGACGCGACGAACGACGATGCAAGGATATGAATGGATATGAAAATATAGGAGGAATGCGGTGCGTCCGGCTGGTGGATTTGGTTTGCAGTTCTTCTTTTGCATACACTCCTCCTGAACTTTTGCCCTAGATTTCTAAATTTATGAATAGAAAACAAATGTCCTTGTTGTCAGACAAATCCATAGAGAACCTCGAAATGCAGACAAAGAGAGAAAGAAGGTGGGGGCGATATTTTTGGATTCAATTAATTATTAAAATGAAAGGATAAAGGATATGTGGGCATTATAAATGAAATGATTGTACATTGGAATTATGAATGCAAATGTTATGCAAGAAGATATAACAAGTTTGAAGGATTCTTTGGTGGCTATATACGTTAGTGAAAGAGAATCGATATTAAAAGGCTTTTTGGTTTTGCTTTGAGTATTCAAAAAAATCATTCATTTTAAGAAATGAAAATGTAAAATTTGGCTATGACCTCCACTGTTGATTTTAGCTAGCCAATATTTCGATTCAGAAAGTGAAGGTCATAGTATTAATGAATTCCTAGAATGTGTATAGGGGAAAGTGGTCGAATGACGGCCACTTAAGGGTAAGTATGAAAACCCACTTAAATGTTTGCTTTATTTTGTAAATTTATAACATAAAAAACAATTACTTATTTCTTAAGGTTTCTCTAAAGGAACAAATCTTCTGTCATATATACTTTTGGAAAAAAAAAGAAGTTTAAAAAATGTCCAACTTGACTGGCATTGCACATCCTAGCAGGCAATGACGGCCAAGACCACTTTCAAGTGATTTACATCACATAAAAATAATTTACATATAATCACAATTTACTCCAAAACGGCTGGACCGACTTTGATGAAGTTTTCAAACAATTTTCAGAGTATCCAAACGGCTGATCGTGCGAAGTTCGGTAGGGATCGACTGAAGAAAAAAATACGACTTGGCAACGCCAGTAAAAAAATCATATATTTAATGACGGTTTCTATAAAAAGTTCGAAGTTTGTTTGTGAATAAAAAAAATCACGTATATACATATGTAGGAATGTACAGAGCTTCTGATTTATAAAAAAAAATCATAAAACATTTATAAATGCAATTCTTACAAAGATTTTGGCTAAGCTGAAAATTATATCACAGCCACTGTTTTTACTCCAAAATCTGACAGATTTTTTAATTGTAACCGTCATGAGCATACCTCCCCCTAGTAACGGGGTATTTTAGAGACTCTGGAAATTTGATTTTATCTGTTCCTGACCTTACCCACTTTTTTTTTTGTTGCAAAACGTGAAGAAACCAGGTTTCCTTTCGCTTTCTTCTTTTTTGATAAACACAAACTAAAAAAAAAAACTCCGAGTTTTCAGTCAGTTTCAGAAACGTATTCAAGTCGATTGGTCTATATTCAAATCTTCTCGATTTACAGACTCCTCTGCCTTAGGCTGCGCTAGCAGTGGTTCGACAAAGCAATGCGATGCGAGAAGCATTTGCATGCCCGAAAAATACTTTTATTTATTCTTATATAAGTACGCACAGTGAAGCGATTTATGATGCGATTGTTGCGTACATAAAAATAAATGTAAATATTAAAAATTCTCAATTTGGCTTGGAAGTCACCCCTACGGCCCAGTTTTTCAGTGCGATATTATTTCAGGGTTAGATTAACCCCGAGTTAACTGTGATATGGAAACAGAGTTTTCAGTAAGGTTTGAGATTTAAATTCTGGATCTTATACATGTTTACATCAGACTCAACTAAAGGTTAATCAAACTGTGGAATATTCTCGCACTGAAAAACAGGGCCTTAGTATAATTCCAAAGGCGGGGATCCAGAATGCCAGATCAACCGCTCCTTATAGGCCTGAGCTCCGAATATGTGGTAGTATAAGGTTTTCACTAAGTGGGAACACTTCTCGTTAGAGAATTGTTCCTCCCCAACAATATTCCAAGCGGGATTGGTAACCTATATTTCAGTTTGGGGTACTAGGCACCCTATGTTTACCACGGGGAGGTGATAGTAGTTGTTGTTAGGCTAGAGCTTGTGTGGACAAGAGCAGCCCACGAGCTATACGCACAGAAGAGAAGAGAGAAACACGGCTTCTCAGAAGAAAAAGTAGAAACATGAAAGAAGCGCGATCGAGGTATTAGAGGGATGCCATAACAAAAATAAAGTTAAGAAGTTTTACCAGAAGGTAAAAAGAACATCATAAGGCATGGACCGAAATCTTCAAGGGCTATCAGTGCAACATAGTAGTATAATCGGATTCGATGCAAAGGATATGGAAACAAATAATTTCTGCAAATTATATACTTGGATGACTCAGGCCATCGATTCCGTCTACCCAAATTCACGACACTCCATCAAAGACAGCGGCAAAGACCCACTGACGCCTTTGATGTCAAAAAACGATTGCGGCTTTCATGCGGCTTCTTCCAAATCATCCTTGAAAGAATTTATTACTCGCTTACGCCGACGATATTGACATAATGGAAAAAACAAAGCGTGTATCAGTGGTCCTTACGTGAGTATTGAGAAGGAAGCCAAGAAAATGGAATCAGAAGAAAACCAAATGGATGTTGTCATTCTGTTGACAAAAAAAAAAGACAGCCAACCGAAGCAACGCGACGTCTCGGACAAAACCTCAACCCATCTTTGAGACGTTAGAGACTTTTAGTACCTAGGCTCCGCTATCAACTCAGTAAATAACACCAGCTTTCAGATTCAACGAAGAATCACTCTTGCCAAACGTTATTTCTTTGGGTTAAGAAGATTGAAGGTCAAAGCCTTTTTTCGAGTAACTAAAGTGTCCCAGTATAAGACATTTATTATCCTGGTTGTGATGTATAGTACATAGGCATGCAGGCTTAACAGCGACACCGACCTTATCACAAAAATGAAGTCAACAGCTTAGGTGGCACATAGAGCGAATGGACACCTAATGCTCCGGCCCGGAAGAAGTTCTTTGAATGCAACCCCGTTTGACAGCGCAGTATCGCAAGCAAGTGAAAGAGAACCTCAACAAACTTGGCATGCGAAACTGCAGACAGCTAGCTAGAAACCGAGTATACTGGAAAAAGCTTATTGGTTGAGGTCCTGGTCCACGTCCACCTCGAATCTCGAACTGAAGTGCCATCTTAAGTTAAGAAGTAAGTAAAGTACTTTGAGGTTAGTTGACGTTTAAAGTGCTGAATTGACCTACAATGAGGCAGGCAGTGCTTCGATTGAAATCCCGAGGGAAGCAGGTGGTTTAGAAGATCAAGAACAACGTGGATATCAACTGTCTTATTGGCTGTGTGCGCGACATGCATCGTTTGCAATTTGTGCGGCTTTGTAAATCAATTTGACTTCGTAAACAAAAACAAAATAATACACATTTTTGACGATGACTGCGCTTCGATCGAATGTTTATTAGATAATCACACTTTGCTCGCTGTGTGCAGAGAGAAAAATTTAAACAGCTGAAGTAACCACATATCTAAGGATGTAGAAGTTTTGTGGCTCCCTATTCCCCAGAAAACTTAAAGATGCTGATACGCTGAACGCTCTCACTTTAAAGAAGTAATCATAACACTTTCTGACGATGTCGAGTTAGCAAGGAAATGTATTTAAAACATATTGATCACTTTCTTGTAAGCTAACCACAGGCCTGTCATTGAAGTATCATAACAATATTTGCATGAAATACTACAATCTTAAAAATTTGAGATTTCAAAATGCCTTTACCTACCTAGCTGTTCCTTTAGATTGTCAACAGATATCCCACCTGTCTATAAAACCACGCCTAGTTATAGACCGTTGTTCATAATTTTTTTTAACACAATTTAATGTATTATGATTTAATAACGGCAACCTCAAACCTCCATTATGAAAAGTTTTTAAATCACAACAGCATTATTTCAACTACACAATCTAATAACCCCACCGACACACAAATCGGTCATATAACATTAAAAATCGATAAAACATCTATCTTCTATTATCAGATACATAAAGGTTATTATGTATCTTAAACTATATGTAATAAAAATAGATAGTAAGACAATTCAATTTGCCGCGCAAACTAATTTCGATGTAATTGTAATGAAAGAAAAGTTATTTCCCAAGTCAACTCCTATTAAAACGTATCCTTCGACTTGGTTCGATGACGTCAGAAATCTAAATGCTCTTAACAAACCATAATTGAATTTAATACACATACACGACCACACGTACAAAACAAAAATGAACACCTTGAAATAAAATAAAAGTATCTACCGAATTACACTCTGAACAATTTTATTTTAGACATTAAATCAATTTACCCACCATTTTAACATCAAACGTCTTTTTTCTAACCAAGCTCCTAAATGCTCCTCTTTAGGACTTCATCGTCTATATCTTGTTTCGTTGAAAGTTTCAGATATTTTCCTGTGTAAAGCTAGTTGAAACCTTTCTGTCAACATTGTTCGCCAAGTCAGAGTACCAACGTTGTTTTCTTTGAAGCTATTAATAGATTCTCTGTCTATATGGGTATCCTTTAGCCAGGACATGCTTTTTTAACATATCACCTTTCTTCATCTGCATCGATTCAAAATCTCCCTCTATCTATTTATTGCGTTCTAAAAATAGATTTCCATTCCCCCTGTTTAGGGGTTTAGTCGAACAACCCCACCGAAACCATCCCTGTTCATATACCTTCAACCAGCCCTCGGATTTTATCTCGCTACAGGAAAATGTGGGTCAGGGATGTCATGTATGTGCAACGTATACATGAGGTACATGACCTCGTGTTGTATACGTATTTATACTTCGAGCATACCCTCACAATCCACACAAGTGAATGAATGGAGACACACTCAATAAATTCCATATATACCAAAAGGAGGGGTAAGTTTTACTGATGTAGACACTCGTTTGTTGGGTGGTATCAAGGGGATTGTGTTTGTGGGCACCCCAAGTTGAGGTGGAATCGCTCAATCAAAACTCTGCTTTGTTTGGTGGGGCGAATGCAACGGCTATGACGTCATTGCCAACAACGACTTTCACGAAACTAGGTCATAGAATGAGGGTGGTGGCTGCCTTCGTTGTCGACTCCGTGAATGAAAATTGAAATCTCACCCCGGTTTTTCTAGCAAAGATGGGTGTACGTGACTTGAGCTGGTTCACAAATGGAGGTAATGCAAGGAACTCATCCCAGATACGAGCCCCATCATCAGTAGGTACCTACCATCATCACTGAACTCACTCAATTTCCATTCAGTTTTTTTTTTTTGTAAATATTTAAAATCTATTTTAAGCAAGCTCTCCGAATCCTCAATTGGTAAAGGAATACCTATCCCTACTTGAAATTTAGAATTCAAGGACCAAAATAGCACAATCATCAGAATTTTATTAGAAAAAGTGTTATTGGATTCTCTTTTGAATCTATATTTTTCTTGATTTTGGTGTTTATTTTCAAAAAGGGATTAAGAATGAAGTTTGTATGTATGTCTTTTGGGGTTTTTTTTCGGCAAAAGGATTGGATTCTCTTTCACACTTCAAGCACGACCTTTTATAATACCAGGGGTCATATTATAGAGAAGAAATTTAAGGTATAACGCGATGGAATTGTTTGTTTTGACACCTAATTTTGTTGTAACTTAATCAAGTTAAATGACAGTAATTTGATAACATATTTGAAATTCAGAATACAGAGGATGAATGAAAGAAGCTGCTTTGAAGATTAATCAAAGAATTGAATTTTAAGAGGTTTTGTTATATGTATTTAGTACTTGAATATTTAAGTTTATATAATAAGGATGGAAAGGATATATAGTTGATATCAAACATCGTCGAGTAGTCTATATAAATTGTGAATTTGGTGCCGAATCGGTGCACAGGAATCTCTTTTTTCGAAAATCGTTTTTCTTTTTAAACATCGATATCATGTTCTGTAACTCTTACATCGATACAAAGGGCACCAACAATCTTCTCTATCCTTTACTAGATTTTTAATCTTATACCCCATGTTTTTCTTAAGGAGTCCGTTCCTGGTAAGATATTTCACTTTCACGTTAAGAGAACTGGTTCGCGATATCAACTTTCATTTACCCAGCGGAATGGTCCTGTGTCACAACTCATGGTTTGATATAAATTTGCGAGCAACAAATCTTTGGAACATGGCATATTGACGAAAACCTGCAGTTTCCACGAGAAGGCAAATGAGACTTTTAAGGTTGCACGCTTCGAAAAATCAAAATTTAGTGCCGTAGAAGATTTGACTGGATTTTCAAAATCAAAACTTCATACCAAAAAAAACATGAGCTTTATTTATTCTGCTTTCAACGTCTAGATCTACACTTCCATTTACGGATACAATACTTTCGAGGTAATTCAACTGTTCGAATTCTTTAACTAACGTTTGCATCACACTAATACGCTGATGTGTGAAGCGTCTTGACTTCTGTGGGCAGTCGTTTTTTAACTTTTATCCTTAGAACAATTAACTCTCTTTTACTCTCAAGTAATTGACACATCCCGTTAAGCTCACTTACATACTTTATTTGCCAGGCCTATATCATGGACATAGTCTAAATGGCTAAAAGGCCCCATACACTATCGAATATGCTTGGCTTACTACGATCCCAACCGTAAGCCGAGCATGCTCTCGATTCTCCATTCACGTTCCAACCACATGGCCAACAACTCTCAAAAAACAAACGTTGCGGCAATCAAATCGCAATAGAAATCATCATATAAATTTTCATTACTCCCATTCTTTACATTTTCTCACACACGCAGCAAAATGCTCGCTACAACAGCTTCCGTTATTGAAGGACTATATTATATTCTTGGTTATCTTGGTCAATGGCCTACTCAAAATACCAGAAGAAAAAAAAAACGATGATTTAAATTCCACAGACTGTTCGAGGATTATACCAGGGTGTTGATCGTCCACTACAAAAGTCCTCCTTCCGCCTCTTGAGCGTTCTAGGTTGTATGCTTTATCCGCTCGAGAATGTTTATGTAATTTTAAGGGTCACCTTTCTTTCGCCGTCTAAAGGTGCCTGCTCATTCAAGAGTACTTTTGCTAGCCAAACCTTGAAAGAACTCTTAAGTAGCTGTTCATTTAAGAGTAATATTTTCTACATTTTAATGCCAAGTATTCTCTTTTAGAGTTTTGAAAGTTTATTTTCTAAGAGTTCTTTTAAAACTGTATCTACTTGACGTTGTAGTGAGAGTGTAATATTTGCAAGCCAAAGGTTGCAGCTTCTTTTTAATTAACACAGTTGATTGAATATCAAATTAACTTTTTCTCTTCGATTTCTGCTTGTATTGTATTGATATCTAAACTCTCTCTTGAGAGTCACTCTCAATAATTTCAAACTCCGAGAGATAAGTCAACTCTTCGCAACCCGTGAGCCACTCTTAAGATTAAGACCGTCTCTACTTGCTAGTTTGATTTCAAAAGCTAATACACTTAAATGGACGCCAACCTAAATCACCTACTTTATTTTATCTTTCGAGTTCCTGTGATAAGTTTTGTATCAAATAGATTGTATCAACGGATGAAGAAGACTAGGCGTTTTGACGGGATCAGCTTCCAGAAATTCATAGTTGGTATTCCATCAAGTGCTTTGTTGTTTTTGAGGAGATTGATAGAAGTTTAGATTTCCTTCACTAAATGAGATTCTATATCAATATTCATACAGTACAAGCGTTTTTCACTTAGCTGGGCAAATTCAGCACTCGGCTCAGCAGAATCTTGATTGGTCAGGATTTAAAAGTTATCCTTTTATCTGCGTAGCTGCTCCTCAGGCGTTACAAATAGTATGCCAACCACATCCATTACAGGTAGATTGGTGTTGCAAATAAAGCCGTTGGCTGAAGTGGTGGCACCGCGCATATTTAACTGCTGAAGAAGTTTTCTGACTAACGCAGTACTGCGCGTATAATTCGTACTTGTTCTTTTCTCCGCCTGGTGTTGCGTTCGACAGATAGTACTAAGGCTATAGTTGAAGGACTGACTTTCCTTCAAGGATATTCTACAGATCAGTTGGTTTAGGTTCCTAAAAAAATTTAACCCAAGCTATGGCTACTTTAATCTCAATTTGCTCCGGACACTTGAAAATCGTGTTCCTTATAGGCTAGTTAATGTGGTTCATATCAACTTTCTGTTGAAGAACTTCTGCATTTCCTGGATGCTCGTGCTCTTTTATTTATCTACCCTACGAATTTGTATTGTTTTCTTTATGATATGCGACCTGTTGAGTTTCGTGGTGGCCACGCTCAGGGTCGAACGTGCAATTTATTGAGAGTGATTGTAATAAGCTCAACACTCAACACAAATCGAGGGTCAAAATCTGTCCTTTTGGAGATGCTCTAGAGGGTTTCATTAAAGTGTTTTCCGGCGAATTCCATGTGCCAGTGCCAGTTTCACTATCTTAGACTCTCTCGCCAGAGGTCCGGCTTCAAATATGACCTTAAAACAAAGTTTTTTTTTTAGACTCACAGCCTCTTGCGAACAAGTGACAATGCATTTAATTCAATCAATTTCATTTAAGACCTTCGGTAAATTGTAAGTACCTTCTATTGTCTGGTGGGTTTGTAGAAATTAAAAGCATTGCGTCTTTCTCAAACCTGTTATATACTTTTAATCTGGCCAGAGTATTGGCAAGATGTTTCGTTTCGAGCAGTTCGTTTAACATACGTTTCATTTAAATATGCGTTTATCATTGCCCGTGTTTGAACTTTTTTGATGTCCCATGTGAGACCTCCGATTGACGTAGATTATTTGACTTGGTTTTTCGATCTTGATTGTCCACAAGTTTTTAAATGACAGCTTTATTAGGTGTCGGCGTGTCAGGCTTCTGTGGTTCAAACGCTCGCATCTAATTCTCTTTTCGGCTATCCAAAAAGGACATAAATATGTCCATACGAAATATTTGAACAATTTAGTCTTATTTGCGGAACCTTCAGCACAAAGGTGACTAGTTTCATGAGACTCCTTATCTGAAGTTAATTTCGCTTTCGTTTTTTTTGTTGCACCACACAGTTAATCTCTATAGTTTTGCATCGGAATATGTTTCTTTTTAAAGATAAAAACCAGCTTCGAAAACGTTTTCGCAACATAAAAAGTAATGCGTTTGTCATTTGCATATATATGGTATTTCATTCTACTTGACGCTTGCAGAATCGATGACTTTTTATACATTTTACTCTTAAACGTTTTCAAATATTTTAAGTGCCGAAATTCATTACTAAAATTTTGTCCATTGTCAATGTTTCATCTTGCATTTGGAGACATCGGAAAAATTTCGTTTTGTATGTTAATGTATGTACATATGTAACAATTTGTCTCCGAAAAATCTCCTTTATTATTTCCGTTTTTAAGTAGCTGCGCTGCTAAATGATGGTTAGGTACTGGTTCTTTTTTCGCACAGAATAAAATACTTTACATAATAATTGCTTGCAAAATTTATACATTTCAATTTTGATGCTGTGTTTTTTTTTTTAATCATAAAACTTTTTATAAAGTAAATGTCCAATGCCAATTGATAAATTTTTCGTCATGAATATTTTTCGTTTGGAGACCACCTGCAATTTCGATTGGATTGTTCACAAAACAGTAATTATTATTCTTTTTCAGCGCACTTTATCGGTCAAACCGTATATGTACATTTGAGAAGTTGTATTTGTAGAAAACTTTATATTGTTTAATTTTGTACACGAAAGTGAACTCTAAAAATTGCATTTTTTTTGCGAAAAAGTGCTGAAAACAGCATAGTTTTTGGAAAGCCATGTCTGTCGGAAGTAAGTAACTAGTCCGTCGGAAAACAGAAAAGTTGAAAATCAGATTAAGCACTTTCCCGTATAAATTTTTTTTCGTTTATCCAAAATATTGACATTGAAGTCGAGAACTCCTTGTATAGTAAAACAGTAGTAAACAAAATAATAATTATATCAAACCCGCGTAATACCTTAATGATAATTAGTAATTAGTGATCAGCATTCCTGGTTCAACAATTCATAAGTAAAAATCTCTGACAAAGTGTCGAATGTCTTATCACATATAGCTTACTTAGCCTTGGCACCAGCAGCGACTTTTCCAGTTTGAGGTGTCTTAAGAGTTATGTCTGTCATTTTAAAAAAAAAAATATTTTAACTATTTCGAAACATTTTAATTATTATAGATAATACTTGTATTGCCATAACCCAACGAACCTGACTTCCGTTCCAAGTTGGCATTATGTATGTCATTCTGTGTCCGAAATTGGCAATCCCAATGAACACCCTCCCACCAATTATGGCGAGCTGTACACCTATTGATAGAAAATCAACGACAATCAGCCGACGAAGTCAAACGATGACGATCAATAAAAATTTATTTTACTACAGGGTGCTCACAAATTTGTCACTGGAATTTCTCGTTTGACCAACTACGGCTGAGAAGGTTGCTGAAATCGGTTTTCGTTAATTGTTTTTAAACGACCGACAACGACGACGACAAACGGGAGAGCAACATCCAAAAGCTGTTCTGCGCGCCAACAGGTACTCGCTATTTTAAACCTGTGTCATGAACAAGTGGTGTGTCTCCTTAAGCGGACAACGACGACGACTACGGCCAAGACAACTACACGATGCCACATTACCGATCAGTATTTTGTCATTCGGCACATCCGGTCGTAATCGCATATAAGCGCTCTTGCTTCTAAATTTAGTCGCCTATAATAATTTAAATTTTTGTTTTTGTGTCGTTTTATTTTTGGCAAGTCATATGGCTAAAACGATTTTTCATTTTGTCAATGAAAGTTGGCGGTATGTTTTCAGGTGTGTGATGTACGACACGGCACGGCTGTGGCCGTTTATAGTACACCACCATTGCGCACCGGTTCATTCAGATGAATTTCGACTTTCGAAATAACACCCCAACACTTTGAGAATGCTGAACAGTGGGATAGTTGCATGCAAACCAAATTAAACATTATTTGAGTTTATAGTTTATTAATCAAGTAGTTGGCGGACGTTTGCCGGCCGTCAACGCGGCCTACCCATCGATATAAATAATTGAATTGGGCAACTTAAATAAAATCAATGTGTGCCAATTTATTTGTAAAATTTATGTTCTTTGTGTAAGAATTTTTTTTTATAAGGATTATCAAGAACAACAAATATTTTATTAAAAGTAAAAAAAGCTGTGATTTGTTCATTGAGAGCAAAATAGAGTTTCCGCTTTTTCGATTATTTAAACGTTTCGTCGGTAAGAGGGGTACCGATCGATTGTCTTGTCTCTATAGTTATTTTCTTGTCTATGGTAGGTGTGTTGCTTATATTTCCTGATAGTAAAAGTTCTTTTAATTTTTGAAGATAGTTGGTACCAAGAAAAAAAGAAGAAGCAGTTTTATTTACAGGTTAATTTAAATTAAATTGGAATACAGTTTTCTTTAATAATTATTGTGTTGATTAGTATCTGACTCTTTTTAATTTGTGTACAATATTACCCATTGGAAAAGTCAATTAAAGTGTTCTTAGAGTGTTCGTCTGGTGCAGATAAATAAAGAATCACTGTCCAAACCAGGTGGACCACGCATTATTGGGAAAAAAGGTAGCAGGTAACACACGAAAGTGGAAGAGGACCTTCTAACAACTAACTAGAGAATGAATTGACCGTCACCTTAAATAAGAACATAAGAAAGAGTATTAAGGTTAAATAGTTTCAGTGTAGAAATTCAACTCACTTTTTATAAAAGCACCAATAAAATAAAAAAAGAAGAAACATAAGGACAGTTACACAAATGTTTTCGTCTTTCTATTACCAATCTTTATTCTGCATTCTAGCGAGTAACGATAAGTTACAAGGACCTGCGAACCTTTAACTTTAGAATGCGACCTGCTTAATATTCTGCGAAACGACACTAAGAACAGCTATTTCATCGCGTATTTAACAAAAATTGCCACTAACTGAATAGCTATTGCCAAACAAATTTCAAAATAAATGGTAGTTAAAATTACCAGTCTCTTATTGCAAAGAAGATATCTCGTTTGAACAGGAGATATTTTATTTAAATACAAAAAAATTGGGTGGAAATTTAATTGCGAGCATTGTTTTAAAAACTTTGGATTTCCCAGGTTCTTCATTTAAAGTGACATTAGGCCCTAATGGCCATATGACACTTTTGCAAAGCGACAAATGGCCATAATGTTGAAATATAAGTGGGATGACATAAGGTCAGCGGACATAATGTCAATTGACATTATGACCGCTTTAAATGGACACAATGTCCATTGGCATTAAGACCGATAGGAATTAGTCATTAGCCAAGTCCAAGTACAAAATAGTCATAAGGTCCATTGACCTAGAAATCTGTAAAGAAGCACCCTTTCAAAATCAGTTGAATATTAATTGGCGAAATTCATTTGGAATTTCTTTGTTTAACCTTGATTGGCAATTTACGTTTTGTTTTCTATTAATTTTGTTTTTTTATCAATTCACAATCAACGTTTCGATAAATTTATTTTGGAATTTGTTCTTTTGCCATTTTTTGTTTAGCAATTTATTGTTAAGCTTTTTTTATTCGGCATTCAATTCATTAGGAATTTTTTCGCTTCATTATTTTGTGCGAAATTTTAAGGCATGTAATTACATGCCTTAAAATTTCACACGAAATCGTTAACGGCACCCGACGCACCGACGGTGTACGCACCTGACGCACCTCAGCCGGCTAATTTTATCACAGAGCTCGAAAAACTTTTTGAATCCTTAAGACTGAACGTGGATGAGAATTATTATCTCATGGCAGGGGACTTGAACGCCAAACATGTAGATTGGGGAAATCAAGTTCAAAATCCTAGAGGGAACCATCTTTTTAATTGGATGGGTCGATACAGTGTTGAGTGTAGGATCGATCTTTTTGCGACAGATAGACCTTCGTTTCCTAGGAGCGGTGGCTTTCTGGATTTTTTACTGCTTGACTCACGACTTGTTATAACTGACACAACAAATCAACAGACAAGAAACTGTTTACGAACAATCGAATACGACAGCGATCACTGCGGACTTGCCACCGTAATACAGCTTCCGAGCGAACTTGTGGAGTTGGATGAGTATGTGCCTGTGCACTCTTACAATTTCAGTAAGACGCGCTGGCCACGCTTCTCCAATGCCTTGGCAAGAGAAATACGTTCCGATGACATTTCTCCACCAAATGACAGAAACCTGACGAACGTCGAGATCGACGGGTTCCTGAATCAAATGGATACGACTATAAAACGAACAATGAACAAAACAATCCCAAAATATAAGGAACAAGACCCTACTGGTTTATACAAGAACGCGACAATCGACGCACTACACCGACAAAAAAGTGGACTGCTGACTAGATTGAAACTTCTGTACAGACGTTTCACGGACAAACGTGATCTGGAGATTAGGACATTGAAGTCGTCGATCAAAAACATTAATGTTCTGATTAAACAAAATTATAGATTGTCTATTAATTTATATTGGGATAACAGAATTCTGGCCGTTAATTCTAGCGACCCTAGTATGTTTCCCCAAATAAATAAGATATTTAGAAGAAATGATCAAAACGAACTTCCATGCCTTAAACTCCAGAGGACAACAGATAACGAAGACGTACTTACGATTGCGGGAATAGATCCGGAGGGTGCCGTTTTCGATGATAACTTTTTTATGATAGAAGATCCACAGGAAAAGGTAGAAGCTGTAGGGGCTGCTTTCCAGCAAGTGTATAAGGTGAATGCTAGCATTCATCCGAATCATGATCTGGAGAACAGAGCCTTGCTGCACAATTTCTATCTTGGAAATAACATAACGCAATGGCGATCTGAGAATACTGGTTTCACCGGGTTCAATGACGAAAACTTGGCAAACGCCAACATCGCCGAGCGAAATGGACCCAGTTCATTGTTAATTTTAAAGGTAGAATTTCAGCTAATTTTTCAAACATTAAAGAAAAAGAAATCTGCAGGGGTCGATGGTATACCCAACGTTGTGTTACGACATCTCCCTGAGGAACCAATAGACATTTATACCACACTGTTCAACAACACATTGAATAATGCATATTATCCAGTGAGTTGGAAAACAGCTGTGGTCCATCCTCTCCCCAAAAAGGGAAAGGACAGCTCCAATCCGGCAAATCTTCGGTCGATAAGTCTTCTTCCAAGTATCACTAAGGTATTCGAGAAGATTCTCAATAGAGCTCTGTTCAAGTGGGCTGAGGACAAAAATATTATCCCAGACAATCAGTTTGGTTTTAAGGCGGGACATGACACTATTCATGCCACGTCTAAGTTAGTTTCTGATATTCAATGGAACAAAGCGAAAAATCATTGCACGGGTGCAGTTCTTGTTGATTTAGAGAAGGCTTTCGACACCGTATGTTTAGAGGGTCTTTATCTGAAGTTAACCAGATTTGGCATAAGTAAACCACTGTTATACATGCTTCATGACATGCTCAATGGTAGAAAGTTTGTTGTCAAAAGTGGCAATGTAACTTCCGCCACAACTTTTGATCTTGACCTTGTAGCGTACAGGACGGGTCCAAAAGTTGAAGTCATCAAAATTCTCTTGCAGCGTGACTTCGACCAGATTCAGCGATATTGTGATGACTGGAAGTTAAAAATAAATTTTCAGAAATCAGAAACTACCCTGTTTAGAAATCCCTTTGTCTAGGGCTTCTAGGGATACAAGAAAGAACTGGAGAAATCTAGTGATCGTTGGACCAAGTGGACATCCACTGGCGAGTAAAGATGTAGTAAAGTACCTTGGTATCTGGCTAGACCAGTATCTATATTTCAATCGACATATAGATGCTGCTCTGGCCAGAGCTAGGGGAGCGTTTGCTTTGACAAGACGGTTGTTTTATAGCAGCCGCCTTGAAAACAGGGTAAAGGTGATTTGCTACATGGCCCTCATCTGGCCAATGATTGCCTATGGGTGCCCTGTGTGGTTAAACGTTGCCCCATCTCAAATGGAAAAGATTCGGGTGTTTGAGAGGCAGTGTCTTAGGACCTGTCTTGGATTACACAGAACATCAGAGTCGCAGTACAAACATTATTATGCCAACGAGGTCTTATACAACGGGGCCAATATAAACAGGATAGATAACTTCTTAATTAAGCTGATTCGGGGTCACATTGCAAGAGCGATGACCTCAGCCAATGGACTTATTTTCGGGGCTTACTACCCCAATAATGAATATAGTGAGAGCGTTCGTCTTAACGTTTTCATCCCGCCCGAGACATTCCTCTATTTAGACAGTCGAGGGCTGATACAGGATAGATTGGCGGTTCCGTTTATCTACCACGTCGGCCGTAGAACTGTGGATCGGCGACGCCTGTATGATCGAGACGTCGGCTCTGGGAACGGAGCAGAGCGTCTGCGGTTCAGTAGAGCTGTGCCCCTTCGGGACAGAAAGGACTTGGTTAAGCAAGTAAAACAATTCTGGTGGTTGGGGGACCACTTTGATATTGATGGTTGACCAAAGTTGTTGCCTTGACCGACCTACGTATTTTAAGGTATTAATAGGTAGACATTATATAGGACAGTGGTGGCACCAAAAAAAAATTATAAAAGCAAGAAAAAAAAACTGCATTTGCTTGTGGATATGTACATTGGGCGCTAGTACATATGCATATATATTCATATATGCATATGTATGAGTGTGTGTGCATTTGCATAAGCTGCTGCTGCAAAAAAAAAAAAAAAGCTGCTGGTGGCTGTTCTAGTTTTAAGTTATTTTAAGTATTTTTAAGTAGTTTTAAGTTCTTTACGTATAGTTATTACGTATATTTTAGTTTTATTTAGGTTTATGTAGTTTTATTTAGGTAACGGGTAGTTTTAAGTTTTATATTATATAAAATGTCATAGAAAAACGAGTTTTTAAGAATTTTCTCGTATAGTTTTAAGAAATATTGAATTTTAATTTAAGTTTGTTTTTACGTCGAAAGGCATTTTTAATATATAGTTATAGTATAATTTAGAGCGCCCGCATGGGGCCAGTAAGTTAGTTAAGTTTTTCGGTAAGCTAGTTTTTAAGGTTTTTGTCTAGCATTTAAGTAGATATAAGTTAAATTGAAAATAAAAAATTGAACTTAAAAAAAAAAAAAAAACACTATAATACATTCAAAGTGTTTTCCAATTTCACATATTTGTTTCTCGACGCGGGTGAGAGGGGTACGAATTGACCATTTTAGATGCATTTCGAACCACGTTCAATGTGACATCGTCATAGAGTAACAAAACGTCAAAGTAAACGAAGTAAACGAAGTTTTTTTATCGAGTGCTCTCTCCAACGAAAGTACTTTACTCATGAGAGTACACTTGCAACCCTATTAATAAACGCGAGTTATCGATGAGTTATCCTTTACTCAGAAGCTAACGTCAAAGCGTTATTAGTAAACACGGAATAGTTTTTTGAACTGTATGTTAAGTTACACCACCCGAGTAAGTGAAGTGCAATGTATATATATAAAGGTATACTATAAACTAAGAGAAAATAAGTTTGTTAAATTAATGGAAAATGCATTTCATCGACTTTTGTTTTCTTCTTTTTTTTTGTTTTGGAAAAAATTATTTGAAAATGGTATTTTTCGCCCTATTTATTCGCAACTTTGTTGTCGTTTTTTAGCCAAACATTTATACAGAAATATAGTTCCCACGACCTAGTTTGATATTTTCTCTATCCAACAGCATCTGAACCGTGTAAATCGGTTCAGTGATTGCTGAAACTTCCAGTAAAAATTTGAATTTTAAATTTAACCTTTTCAAACAAAAAAAATATTTTTTTGTACTACATTTTTTAAGAGTTTCCATTTATGTGTCTGTAAGCGATACGAACGCTAAACTTTATTTATCGGCATTTTGAAAATACAAAATACAAAGAATGAAACAAAATACTCAGAATTTTTACGTGGAAACACAGAAATTTCGTCTGGTGGAAACATGCTCAGAGACCATAAACAACTAATTGTAATAGAACTGTAGTGCATTTTCGTTGAATATTCTTAACGAACGTGGGCTAACAATTCCATGATTTTTTTGTTTTATTAATAAGAAATTTTAACTCGTGAGTTATCTCTTATTCCATGGTGTAATTAAGTAGTAAGTTAGAGACGAGATAAGCGTTTTTTATTAATAGGGCTGTTAAAGTATTCCCTCACTTTTTATTCACACCACCCATTGTCTCAATTTAGAATATTATTTTTCATTTTCAATAGAAATATTATGACGAATGTATCTTACACGTGCATAGATAAACACGTGCATTTGCCTCGTTCTTTACTTAACAAAAAAAAAATCATATCCGTTTCAAGCATAAGGATTCCATTATTTTCAAACTTAATGGATATTCTATTATCAGAATTTATAGATAGTGCTTTGGTAATATACATTGTTCATACGAAACCGAGCATTTCTGTTTACCTTTCTCATAGAATTCGCTCAAACTAAAATACGCATCAACCAAAACAACAAAGCACGACAAGTCGTTTTTTTTTCGAATCCGTGCGATAAATATCTAAATCAATATTTTGTATCTTATTTCTATATATCTACTTATGTAAATTCGGATGAATATTACTATTATTATTATGTGCAGCAATGTACTCAAGATCACGCGCTAAAAAATATTGCTCTGAGTCTTCAATGTAAATATTATGAGTCTGAGGTTAGAGTTGTTTCTTTTTCAATCTTTTTTTTTCTGGAGTTTATGATATCGCGGTGCGCCTTCTGCTTAGATACAAAAAAAAATTTTTGTGCCTGATTACGTTTTGGCAACAAAGACTCGATTCATTGCATGGAAACACGCGCAGAGCCACCGCCGCTGCCGCTATATTAAAGGAATTTGTTGTTGTATCTATTTATACCCTATAAAGGTGCCACTGCTCTTCCGCAAGTCGCCCCAAAGCCAACGAGAAGAAGGTTAATGTTTTCATAAAATCTAATTGTTTGCATTGAGTAAATAATGAAGGCTAAGTAGTCGTTGGCTGGGAGACTACGAGACACGAAGGTGATTTAAAATTGCCTTTGCACTTTTTTAAGGAAGAATGTTGTGCGAATGATAATAAGAAGACATGTTGGTCCCTTTGGGTTATTTTGTTATCTATACTGAATTGTTTGTAGAAGTTTCTCCATCAAAAATACACTTTAGAATGATTTAAATAAATATAAAGTACTAAAAACTATTAAGGTGAAACATTGATTGGGAAAGATTGTTAGAGCAATCTATCATTCTTCTTGTTCTGGAAGGATATCAATTAAGTTTGGCGAGCTTAGGTAATCCACTATGTCCGGTAGGTGTTGCGAAATTGCATTGTCACCTTCCTTCTAGTGCTCGTTGGATAGTCAAAAGGTAAACTTCAACCGTAAAAATTTTAGAACCGTGCAACGATTAATTATTTCCTCCAGAACTTGATGCAACAAAAGAAAAATCAATCGGTAAGACGATAAGATCATCCACAGGCCTCACCAGCGGGCATAAGAGGAAAACCATATCTTGATGAAAGCACAAGAGAAAACCCTTGGATGAAGGCACCAAGAATGCCTATCCCTTTGTTTTGTACTTCACAAAACGTACAAGTTTGCCGATACTGCCGACAGTTTTAAAACTTATAGGTATAGTATTTCTTCGGTATAAATGAGGTAGAACAATCTCTCCGGTTTGTAAACACTAGAAAGCTGTAGTTTTTACAAAATGGGACACAAAATCAACCAACCTAAAAAGATTTTTGAATCGCTTGTGATCAAGAAGAGAATACAACGTTGGAAAACTACAATAACAAATTACTGCCAAGTATTATCTCCACCGAGTATCACTAGAGATCGATAGAAGGACAACTACTGTATAAATGTATCCCGATGACTGACAGAGGCAATGCTTAGAAGCTGACAAGAGCACAGTATCAAAAGTGTTAGGACACCACCAGAAATCAATGTTACTCCATAGAACAAAATCAAATAGGAGACCTGTAGATAATGGCTCCAAAAGAAAAAAAGAGTCTTCGGCTTGTAGCTAGAAAAAAGGTAGATAAACTCCTGCTCAAAAATAAAAAAAAAGTAAAAAACAAGGAAAATTTAAGGCCGTGGTGATGCAAATGTTTTTTGACAGAAAACGGATGCGAAACTTTTAAACAAATATAAAAACGCTAAATTAGGAGCCACAAGTCGCCCTGAAAATTATAACAAATGGTAAAGGAACAGCGAAACTAACACGCTGGTCTTCAAGAACAAGTCTTAAACGCCAAAGCAGAATAAACGAAAATATATTGCAGAAAACTAAGTAACAGATGCTTTAAGATTTAGAGCAATTATTTTATTTTTGATGACACCCAAACTCCAGGAAGCACTTCAAACTTAACCACCAGTTAAGGACACCAAGTTGATTGAAGTCGTTTTCCACTTGTGCACACAATGTGCGGAGTCTTCTCCTGCTAGATAAGGTACACCTTCAGGACTAGAGTCGAAGATTCGTCAGATTGATGCGCTGATTTCTATTAGCACCAAGTGCTTCACGAAATGGATGGGGCTGCGATGTGTTGAGCTAATTTGGTTGATTGGGCATAAATTTCTTCTTTTTCCTTTGTATCTTCTCCTCGTTTCCAATCACCGGAGCAAATTTGTATCCAAGGTCCATGATTCTGCACCATATATTAGAATCGGGATAACTAAGAAGTGTATAAGTTCTTTGATCTTCTTAGAGGGGCTTTACTACTTAAATGGTAAGCCCAAAAAGGAATGGTTGCCATGAGTATTTCTCGGTTTGATCTCTGCACTGATGTACAAAAGTATGCAAAGAAATAGTGAACCCCATGCAGACTATATTATAACAGGTAGACTACTACGACTTCTACCTTTCTATTGTGACGACTTGCCCAAGTCACCAATGCTAAGGTTCCCTTTTCGATGAAAACACAAATTTTGCCTTGTCCTCATTGATAACCAATCACATTTTCGTGTTCTCTAATTCAATACTGGGAAACACACCAGTTGCTAATTTCTTACAATTGCTTCAAAAACGATATTAAAGATCAGAGAACTGCACAATCGAACAAGCTTGGCAGGGAGGTAGAGATACTGCATGGCTCTTTATATTTTGTCCCTACTTACGCCATCATACGAGACTTTAAAATCAATAAAGATGCCATGTTTTATATCTGGAACTCCTGGTTTTGTTTTGTATCATAGTGTGAAAAAACCATATTGATAGATGTCAAGCAAAGTGTTGACTAAAGGTTTGAAGCGCTCGCAGCTGACAGGATTTTATAAGCGACGTTAAGGCGATTCGTCCGTAATTCGTTAAAGGCACTTTAATTTTTTTGGATACGATATGAAGGATTTATTTCATGCACATACTTTCATAAGACCAAATTTTTTTGATAAATAAGTATGCCAAATCAAGCCCCCGCTAACCGCACTTCATTTTGCTCGCATAGATGGTAATGTTTTTCTGCATTGCTGAATTTAGGCTATCTTCCAGACTTGTAAAAGATTGCAATCTTTGTGAATCATCATAAAAATCATTAACTGAATTCAATTAAAATATTGCATTAATTGAGTTCGTTTGAGACTTCAACTTAAAAATTCGCAATCACCATTCATTTGAAATCAAAATTATTGCAATCATTTTTTCCCATTCATTTTGCAGCAATCAATTGAATGCAGTCATTTGAGAATACATGTCTTCCAAGCATTCCCTTACAGTCCAGCATTCATTTGCAGTCCAGCATTTAGTACGTATCAATGCAAAAGAATGCAATAAAATGCAAAAGAATGTAAGGAATGCAAAGGAATGCTTGGATTGCAAAGGAATGCTATACTACAAAGGAATGCTGGACTTTAAAGGAATACTTAGACTACCAAGGAACGCTTAGAATGCAAAAGGAATTCAAGGACTGCAAAGGAAAGCAGAGAATGCATGCATTCTCAAATGACTGCATTCAATTAATAGCTGCAAAATGCATGCAATCATTTTATTGAAGTCATTAGAGATTGCATTCACAAAAAATTGCATTCTTTTACAAGCCTGATATCTTCGATGTTCAGTAGTGTACTGATATTTCGAGATCCACACTATAGACTTCCAGACATTTACTTCAATATGTTCACTCTTATCTCGAGAGTCCTTCAATTCTGCTATAGATCTTTCAAACTTTCCCCATTAAAACCTTCATTGGACTTGCCCTCTAACTTTTCATGCTCGTGTTTACTTGTTTCCTTAGAATTTCTATTTTTTTTTGCCGGTAGAGCTCTTGGTGCTCTCTAAACTGCCAGGATAGCTTTTACGCCGGTCTTCAGTGTACGGTCTTTGTGATCTGAAATTCTTTGCCCTTGTTTCATTTGTTAGATTAGTCAGATTTAAAATTATTCATACCCGATACGTCTTGGTGTTTCGGAATCGGTGGATTTTTTATGTGGTAAGGAAGTTATTTCAACACACAACCATTCCAAATATGCCGAAGTAGCCCAAATAAGGTGTCCTCCTAGTGCTTGAATCACCACCGTTGAATTCTTCTGCTGTTATCTTATCGATGGAGTGGGAATCCTCCTTTGTTGCAAAGTTTCCACAGAACTAAATATATATTGAAAACTAAAAAACTTCCCGAAGATACTCTAGAACTAAGAGTTTTTTTTTTTAAATATTTAAATTGAATAGTTATCCAGGTTGAAGACTTGGGATGGCAAAGAGCCTAATATAAATACTCAAGGTGAAGATTCTTAAGCGTTAGGTCAACAGTTGCATTTAAATGAATTTTGAAAATTAATTTAAGGACGATGGTATAGAAAGTGCTACTAAATCAAGAAAAGACTAATCTAGCGTATCCTCATCCTTTCAATTGAAGACCGATGAACAACTGACTATGTAGGTATTTTTGATAGCTTTTGCTTGTCTTTAAACTTCACAGAGAATAACTTTTCATGGTTGTCCTTGACCTTTAAAATTTCGAAGTTTTGCAACTCTCTCCCTCACTCATACAAACACAAACTCATTCATATCAATATTGTTCATTTTGCATTGTATATATATACGGATATAAAATCACACACCATGACACTTCCTTCAACATCCAATACACCATACAATTTCAAACAAACTGTAAAACCTAGGTACACTTTTCTATACTCTTGGCATTGCTGATTATGCTTTGGCAGTGGCTCCTTAAAAAAAAAAAATATCCTGATTGGGGAGCAAAGCGAGCTGTATCGTTGATGTCTGTGTCATTCTCTTTGAACTAAAAAAAAACCCATCACAACCTCGTCAACATTGTTACTCGGGCAGCAAGTAGAAATGAAAAATACAAAATTATGAAGCAAAAATATGGCAAAAGAAAATAGTGCGTAGGTGTCTGAGGTGGAGCCTCGTTGTATCGTTTCTCATCATCGAAATGAGGGATATTTTTTGCGTGTGTTCATTTTCTTCGTCCTACTCAATTCAATGTCAATGTCTAGGTCACGCCTGCTAGGCAATAATAGCAACAACAACCATAAACAAACTGACAACAAGGACTGATATAGTTTTTGTGCTAATATAGTTTGTTTCTCATTCCTTTGGCTTCAAATGGAGGGCTTTGCAAGACAACCGGAAATGCAATGAATCCTGGCGGGAACTTATTAATTCAGCGTAGGTGGTGTAGGAAGGATTGTTTACTCGTGTTGGGGCTCAATACAGCCCAAATGGACTCTTTCCTTTTTAAGGGTCGGTACCAAAAACTGTAATCCATTGTTTTATTTTTTTTTTCCTAATTTTAAAGCAAGTCCTTGATTGGTTATTTCCAGATAGAAATGGCGAATTTGGGCCGTAGTCAAGGTTCTTTAATGACCTTGAAGTAGGGGTTGCTAATTGTTTTTTTTTTTTTGTATGGTATTGCTCTGCATTGGGATTGGTCCTATCTACTTAAGTGGCTTATAAAAATGTTTTTTTTTAACAATACAACAAAGAATTTTCTTTTGAACAAAACAAGACAGAGACAATTTCATTTGCTAGTCAATTTGATTAAATTTACCAATAGAAACAAAAAGTAATGCGAGCGAGTTAAATTACCAAATTAATATAAAATTATTAAGCAGCGAGAGTGGAAGCGAGAGTCAGAACTAACTGCATTTACGTAAGGATTTCTCATTATCAAAATTTTAATTTTTTGTATATTTTAGTTAAAAAACACACATTTTTGATTAAGTAAATATGCTCAAATTTAAAAATATTTCAATGAAAAACCAAAACCTTAGATGATATTGAAAAACGTTTTTGCTATGCATGTCGCTTCTTACGTTACAAGAAAATTAATATAAAATATATTTTAGTTTTTAAAGAAAAATCGTGGAACTTTTATTTGATGATTTTTCAAAAACTTGGATTTTAAAACGTATTTGTTAAAAAAAATAAAATACAAAACATATTTATTTTTTGAGGAAATTATGTAATTAATTTTTTTTTCAAAATTTATCAAACATTAAAGTTAAATCTCAAAAATTAAAGTAGATTTTGTATTTAATTTGTTTAGCAAATTATAAAAATTAAGTTTTTTTTTTAAAAACTTCATAATCATTAACCATTAATAAAATAAAATAAGTAAACTGCTTTCATATTTTTATTTTAGAAAAATTTTCAAAAAGTCTAAATTTTATAATTTTCTAAAAAAGTAAAATAAGAACACTTTATTTTCTGAAAAAAGAAATGATAAAATCATATTTTTTTTTGTTATTTGAAAAAGTCAAGAAATTAACCATATTTTTTATCGATATTTCAAAGAATGTTCCATAATTGTTTTTTTTTTTTTATTTATAAGCTTAGTTTTCAAGATCCATTATGAAAAGTATGAATAGACTATAGATCAAAAGACAGTCCCTAGATTAACAATTATTTGAGAATACAATATTTTTCATATTTTAAATTTAACAACAAAATGACATTTAAACACAACTCTCTCATTATACCCGTGTTTTTTGGTAAGGCTATCCGTAGTGAAGAAAGATTTTCCATTAAAAAATCTCACTGCTAATCATTACCGATAAAAGGAGAAGTCAAATTTCACTGCCGACAAAATTTCGACTTTCATTCGAGTATCGATCAAAATGTTTGTTATTGTTGGTACGAACGATAAATAGAAATAAAAATAAGAAGACGGTTGACACAGTCGCCTGCCAGACGCACGACTGGAAATACCTTGAGCGGAGAAACGATGTTGCGTGAACGAGACTGACTACAGGAAAGGAGTGAAAATCCCTTGAACTCCAGCTACTGTAAAATAAGGAGACTGTTGAATCAGGCGCCTGCCAGATTATATTTGAATGAATGTGATACTTTAATTCTTTTATGTATAAATATAGATAGATAGAAATAAGCATTTCCTTGCAAAATATAAAAATACTTGTAGTATCTACGAACTTTTTATATAAAAATCAATCAACTCGGGATTTTGTAATTCGGGATTTCGTAGCCAACCCAAGAAAAGACTTTATGTTCCAAAGTATACGAGAATCGATGAAATTTTTTAATCATCAGTTGTTATTATAATGAATTACTTACTGTAAGGCTATATTTTTTTTTGAAATCTAAAGTTTTGTTCAAGTTGTCAAGTCTTTCCTAGGAAAATAAAATTTCTATTGGTATTTATAAATTTGTTATTACTTTTCATTTCAATAAAAGAACAGAACAGGCAATTAACTATTTGTAATGAATCGGTAAATTTCAGGTTAGAAAGAACATGACATTATGCATATCATATCTGTATTGGTAGAATATGTTTTCTGTTTTATTCGATATCTTTGTAATCATTAAATTTATTTAACTGTAACGTTTACACTGTCGGTCGGTCTGAACTTCACTGTTGATAAACTGCTTTTTGCAATAGTATAGAATATTTTTTTGGTGTTTGTAATTCTGCTATGTTTTCTAACATATCATCAATTGGTTTTTTGATTCAAAATGTTCAGTAAAAAGTATAAGTGTAGCAATCCACTATCGACTATCCTATCATGTCATGCTTTTTTTTGTATTAAAAAGTTTTCTCAAATTTAATGTTAGTCATTAGAATTTCGCCAACGACCATACCACGCTGAGAGCATCGGTTCTCGTGAAGAGAGGCTTATTAGTAAGGTGCGACAAACCTATTCAAGTGACCAGCAGTGTAGTTTGAAATGTTTAAAATAAAACTGTATGACTGCCACAGCATTAGCAAGCGGGGAAATTATTGCCAGAGAAACTAAAAAATTTTAAATGTTTTTGTACTGTTTTTCGAGTTGCTCAGGCAACCCTTTTCGGTTTGATAATGTTATAGTGTTACTATTTTAAACGTTTAAAACTATATTTAAGTGAAAAAAAAATTTAGTCAAAATTACTTGGGTCATTTTTGTCTGCTGCAGTTTGAAGTTCTGTATTTCTATATCTTGTATCTGTAATAAAACAAACATTGAATTTAAAAAAAAAAAAAAAATAAAGTAAGACCCAAAACACACAATTCAAATAAAAAACAAAAAAAAAGAATGCCAACAACACGCGGTGTTCCCAAGCGGTCCCCCATCTAAGTACTAACCGCGCCCGACGCTGCTTAATTTCGGTGATCGGACGAGAACCGATGCGCTCAGCGTTGTATGGTCGTTGGCGGAAATTTTAATGACTAACATTGAATTTGAGAAAACTTTTTAATACAAAAAAAGCATGACATGATAGGATAGTCGATAGTGGATTGCTACACTTGCATCGAAAATCCAATTGATGATATGTCGGAACCCACAGATTCTACCACTACAGATATCATATGCATAATGTAATGTTCTTTTTAACCTAAAATTAACAGATTCGTTAAAAACGGTTAATTGCATGAGCTATTCTTTTATGGAAAGTAATAACAAATTTGTAAATACCAATAGAACAATATTTTATTGTCTGAGTCTAAGGAAAGGCTTAACAACTAACCCAAGACTTTTGATTTCAAAAACATAATAGAATAACCAGTAACCTTACTAGGTAACAAAAAGTAATTCATCATATAACAAGTGATGGTTATAAAATTTCATCGATTCTTTGATCATTCATCGATTCGCGTATATTTTGGAACAATATCTTCGACAATATCAGAATAACAAACTCAAAAAAAACCCAGAATTTTTGACTTACACTCATAAATTCTGTCGATTCGGACCGGCTTTGATTAGATGCACTTCATCATGATAATTAATGAAGTCTCAGTCCAATACACAAGGTACAATAATTTAAATTTGAAAAAACGATTTTAATCTGCAACTTGCATTGAGATTTTAATAAAAAATTGTTTCATTCATAATTATTGAAAGTTTTATTTAATTTACGATATTAAAATGAGGAATAAGTAAGTTGTGTTGTAGCAGTTGACGGTGCTGGTGATCTCAATGCATTACTAACAATTGATTTTAATCCAGAAAGTGCTCCCAAACCGGGAATGTTACCAAGAATATCAGATAAACCTCTGAAATTATTCCTTGGTGCTTCAACGTAAACTGTCCGTTGAATGATAGGACGAGATTCCCTGTAGTAGACTGATGGAGCTTGATATGATGGAGCATATGAGTAAACTCTCACCGAAGAAGGTATTGAAACAACTGAAGGGTCCCTTAAAATTTCAGTTTGTATTGTTTCACTGAGGGGTGAAATTCCTTCAATGGTGTTCTCCGATTGAACAAATGATCCAATTTGTGGAGATATCGATCCTGTTTGTAAAGAAGAAGGAGCGGCTCCAATTGATGGAAGCAAAGATAACTTCTTTTTTAATAAAGTTTTTAAAACTTTTCCATCTGCATTCAAAGCGAAAGCGCTCAAAAGAGTTATCTACAGAAGATTTTAAGTTAATTTATTTGTAATTAAACCATTTCTTTAAAAATATTACCGTAATTATTGCTTTGAAATTCATTTTGAAATTATTATAAATTGTCTTGTTAGTTAAGCTCTATCCAAGTTAATGTTTAACTGATGGTTTTAATTGCCTGACGTGCCATTTTTATACTTTTTAAAAATCAATAAAACATGAATGGAAAAAATATATGAAATCGAGTTTTTAATGGAAGAAATTAATTTCAATAATGGTATGAGAAAAAATGCTTGCGGGTGTAAGGTCGACATGCCAAACTTGTTGTTACTTTATAATTTAAAGTACCTACAGTAGTTGACATTCCCAAGTTTTGATTGTGAACGGCGAAACCTTATACGTAACTTTTTTTGGCATCTAATGCTTCTTTAAATGTTAGTCATTGAATTTTGCAGTCTTACTTACTTCAACTTAAATATTAATGTATACTATTAAGTCAAGTAAAGTTTTTTTTATCCAAGTCGAAATGAGAGATAACGCATCTGCAAATGGCACAACTGACTGATATTTATATTAAGGGTATTCATCTAACGACATAAATTCACATTTAATGTAAACAACATAACTTTTCCTCATACGTTTTCATGAACGCCCCATGAAAACTGTTGACATAAATTGGCATAAATCTTTTTATGACGTCACTATCATCTTAAAACTGGACAAAATGGCGATGAAAAATGATTGAGCTACTTTGAATTTTTGTTGATCATTTGTTTTTACATAATTTTTTTTTCATTCTCACTTTCTAACATTTGTAAAACTATTTCCTACTGCAAAACGCTCTTAAATATATTAAAAAAAAAATTATATTTTAAATTTAACTTTCCGGTTCGGATGTCCGATTAATTTTATTTTAGTGCTTGTCAATTATAAGCATATTCTTTTCTAAACCATCAGCAACGCCATGTGAACATCATCACTAAAAATGAATTAAAAGTGAACATAGCCGTTTTATTGTTTGCTGCTTAAACACTTCACGCCGAAACACGGCTGGTGTATCACACAATATAACCAAAATCGTTTGAGCCGTTCTTGAATTGAATTAAACTTAAGTTTGAATAAATTCGGAAAAATCATTTGTACTGCAGATGCTAATAAATACAGGCAACCGAACTTAAGCCATATTCTGATCCAATTTTTCGACTTTTCTATTTCATTTTTCTCCAAAATGGCTGTTGGACGTATAGAGTGCGTGAGCAGGGACCTAATCCATTCCATTGGAATATTTGTCAGGCTGCTTAAAAAGTCAACATACTAAAAGTCCTGACGTCTGGGAGGTGAGCCGGAATAGGGGGAGGGGTATTAAGTTCTCCTTTTTGGGGTTTACGCTTCTACCACGGAAATGGTTTGTCGTAGGAAAAAAATCTCTGAGACTAAATTAAAGCCCATCAGTTTTTCTACAATTTGTATTATCATCATTTTTTCCAATTCTTAGACGTTTCCGAGTTAAACATCTGAAGGTGAGTGGGGGGGGGTACGAAGTTCCCTTTTTTGGGATTTAATCGGAATAAAAAGTCTAAAAAAAAGGAGTTTCGTACCTTTCCCCCTTCGGCCTACCACCCAAATGTCAGGACTAAAGCCTAGTACGCAGCTGAAGTAAAACGAAATTTTCCGTCGTCTCCAAAAATCCTAAAGAAATGTTAACGAAACGGTACCGGACAAATTTCTTTGCAGTTTCACGATTTTTATTTTGTTTTTTAAAATACACATATAAGCAAATAAAAAGAACAGAAATCCATTTTATAATAATAATAACCACAAAAAAAAACACACGACCAAAATAGAAACGTCATAATTTCACGAGCAATTAATGTGATTGATCATTATGCTCAGGAAAATTAGACAAAATAAAGGTGAATAATTCCGACAAGGCTGAATTTTGCTGTTGGAAACTATCAACTTTTTGCAAAGGTAAAGTAGCTTAGCAGTAAATTTAGCTTATATAATTTTCTAGCAGTATTTTTTTTATATCGTTATCGAGAAAATAAAATTTGCAAAAACAACATTATATAGCAGGTAGAATAACTTTTCTGAGTGTAACTTATTTTTCTCAAAAGCCACTCAAACGGTTTTACTTAAAAAAAATTGTTTGCTTATGAATATACATATTACAAAAAAATTATATCAAGCAATTTAATAGTTTTAGGTATAACACTTAAGGAGTTAAAGCGTGTAAGAATTTAATTTTTTTTTTGAATTTGGAATATTAAAAAAAAACACATGCATATTTTGTTCAAATTTTGATGAAAAACAAGCTTAACTTTTACACGCCATAACTCCTAATATTTAATACCTACTAAAACAAAGTTATAGGCGAAAAAGAAGAAGTAAAGAGTTTTTCAATAAGAGGTGTTACTTTTATATTCAAGGACCCAATCAGCAAAGACACGACGTTGTTGATGATCAGCCGGCTTGAGTTCTTGTGTTAACTGAACTTTATAAGCCTTAAGACCCAAGTCTTTATGCAAAATACGGTGTAATGACGTTTGTGGAATGCCTAACTCTAAAGAACGACGAGGAATGGACAAACCTGGGTTTTCTTCAACACTTTGGGCTACAACAGCAATATTCTTAGTTGTTCTTGAGCGACGTGCACGGGTTTTATTCTTCACATCACTAACTTGTCCCAACAGCTCAAATTTGTCCACCAATTTCTGTATTGCGGTCCGACAAGGTGCTTCACGACGACCCAAAAATGTTTTAGTTTTACGAACCGTCTCTGCCAAATTTTCACCATTTTTATAGTGAATTTCAATGCGTTGTTGAAGCGTGTATCGTTCCATTTTTATTAATGGCGTAGTTTCTACTTGTCAAATGTCAAAAATGACAGCTTCAAAAATGACAGCTACCGATATAGCGGGCTATTCAAAATAACACCTCTTATTGGATAACCCTTTATCTTATTTTCTATCGAACAAATCTGATTTTTTTTGTCTGATAAGTCATTGTTAAGTTGTTTAAGACATTGAGTTTTTTAACTTCAAACATTTTATTCAAATATACCTGGGTTGATGCTTAAGCTAAAATTGATAATATTGACGAATGGAATTGCTTCTTTTTTTTATCATCGCGATAACATATTTAATTAAAGCACCTTTTAAATTCTAAGTTATACGCATGTAAAAGTGTACACCTAAAATGTATTCCTGTATGTTATTTCATAATAATTTATATATCATGAATTAATTATATATATATAGGGGAATCGCATAAGTCACACATTGCTGAATTGTTCGCCATACCCAAATTTCTTTTAGACAACCCTGAGGGCTTTGTTATTTTGGAATTCAAACAAACATTTAAATTGTTACATACCGAGACTTGAATAACATGTTCTTTACGAAAATACATCAAAGTAACCTAAATTTTATGAAGAACAAGATTGTTACCAACGAAATTAACAAATTTGTATAAAAGAAGAGCAAACTATAAATAATTTTATCAGTAAATCAATATCCAACAATCAGTCAACATCTAAATTAATAAAATAAAGCACCAACATGAAATTTCATATTATTTTTTTGGTAAATAAAAAAACATTATTAAAATTATTATTCTTTTATAAACAAATTGCGCATTTATAGATTGTTTTCCTTGCTTTGGCTTTAACAACACAAGCATTTCATTTGAAGTCTGCAATTAAAAAGAAATTGCCGACAATCTCATCGATAATCCCATCAATTAGTAAAATAACATCCTCCCTAACGCATCCTTTAAAATCAGCTAATTCTTTGGAATCAATATCGACACAAGTTGGAACAACACAGACAGCAGCCTCTTCATTCGGATCAATATCGAGTTTAAGTGGAACGCAACAAACAGTTGACTCCTTATATTCATTGAGTGCGTCTATTCCACCAACAGTAACACTTTATTCGTATCCTCCACAACATCAAGTTATCTATAGATCAATCCGTCCAGTTGTTCGTCGAACTGTTTATGATTCAACTGCAAATGATGATTTTAGAGGAATTCAAGATGTTATTGGCAATTTGATTCCAAATCCAATAGCTGGTGGGATTTCGGGAATAAAATCAGCAATTGGTAATATTTTCAGGGCGGCTACACAACAAACCATTCCAGTTCCAAGTTCACAGGTTTATTACTCAGTGTATTGAGATTTGTTTGTTTGATTTATGTATCTTTAAGTAAGATTATGAATTGAGACTGTTAAACTTACTTAGACAATGTGTGTTGAAGTTAAGTATCTGTGTTTGGAATAAAAAGTACCAATCCGGTGTTGTTGATTTGCACAACATGTTTGTTTTTTTTTCTATAAAAACTGAGAGTGAAATAGAAGGGGTTGGATAAAGACGAATTGTCAAAATTTGTGTGGAAAATCCCCAGATTTTTCTTTTTTCATTCAGAGCTTAAAACAGAGTTCGAGCACTGAAAGTATGCTCTGAACAGAAGAATGACATATGATTTTTAAAATAAATTTTAGTATTTAGCTGTAACAAATTGTAATTTTCCAATTTACTTCTGTTTTTCTCCCCAGCACTTAAGAGGAAACAAAAGATACAAAACTTAAAATGGATAAAATGATGGTAACAAATAAAACGTTAATTTTAATTGTCGACCATGGTGATGGTTGATGTAAATGGCATAGCTATTAGTATATTATATACATATGCTACATTTTCGGATGCGATTTCCTATATCAAGTATGACTCCGAGGTATTCGAGGCACTATCGGATTGTTTAAAGGGCGTACTCTTAATTGGTGGTAGATTGAATTGTGTGCGTTAAGAAAATAGCACTATTTTTCGAGGGTTCCTAGGCCACATCTGAATCTCATTTATTCAGTGTGATAAGCACTTCTAATACGAAAACAAATTTTCATGTGCTTTGAAATATACTAAAATGCCATATATAAGATGTTTCGATTCTTTTTTTAATCTCGCGTTACTGCGAGATTAAAAAAAGAATCGACCAGACTTTCGCTTTGTCAAAATTACTAAACACCATTTATAAAAAATTGAACATCTAAAAATCAACCAATAGTCCAGTCGGCAGGTAGTTTTAGGTGGAAAAAAGTCGGAGGTTAATGAAACTTTCAGATGTTATTTTGAGATGGTTATGATTAAATTTTTTTTCAAGTTTTGTACCTTGAGGACCCTGTCCTGAAAGAGGAGATAGAAAAAAGCTGCAAACTTTTTCCGGTTTTTCCTCTATACATTTTTTTTCTTACGTTCTACGTAAGTGTTCGGGTATGTTTTGTAGAGGGTTTAATTTGATGCAATATTGATTATTCAAGCATGTTCGTATTTCACATCGTTACCGAGATAATGACATCCAAAACACTTACACTTGCTTACAAAATTTGAAAAATTGCACTTTTTTTGGAGCGTCATATCTCGGTAACGACGTGATATACAAACATCAATATTATAGCAATTTTAACGCTCTACAAAGCCTACCTGAACGCTTTTGTCTTAGAACGTAAGAAAAAAAAGTCATAGAGAAAGTTAAAATTTTTTGCATTTTCCCCCCTTAATTTTTTAGCACAGGGTCCCACACTTAAGAAAATGTTAATTAACCATACCTGACAACATCCCAAAATTTCATTTACATCCGAATTTTTTTTCCACTAAACCCCATTTTTTCCTACCTGC
The DNA here is from genome assembly GCA_951217065.1 of Baccha elongata. Lineage (NCBI taxonomy): Eukaryota > Metazoa > Arthropoda > Insecta > Diptera > Syrphidae > Baccha > Baccha elongata. Next base: position 174,210,383 of record OX578272.1, read on the forward strand.
CGACTGGAATACAAATATCAATCGAAATTTTGCATGCATTGTTTAGAGAAACTTATCGACAAAAACGTTTGCCAGGCAACTTCACGCAGTCTGATTACTGGCGAGTCTTAGATTCAGGATTGTGTAGTTAACGACCTAGCTGAAAAATTAGCTCTGGCATCTGAGCTCAGCCAAGTAGTTCACCAATTCAGTTAGCTCAATACTGAACTAAGAACTAAAGACCAAACAAACTAGAGAAAGTGCTTGAACTAAATTGGTTCGAATGAAGTTAAGAACTACACCAACAAAAGGGACTAAAGTTCAAATGAACTATTTAGTTCAATTGAACTAAATTGAAGAGAAAATCATAAAATGCATCCAAAAGGAATAGACATACAAAATAATAATCTTCGGGTTTTATTTTGGCAAGGAATTATATTTGACAAAAAGGATGTGACCTCTCTTTTAGAAAATATTACATTGAAATAACAAATCATTAAGATTCAAACTTATGATTTACTATTTTAAAATTTTTGTTTTCAAAAGACTTCGTCCGCATCCCTACATACTAATAAACGGAACAATCGAAACTTGTCCTCTGTCTTAGCTCACAGACTAAGTAATATACTATTTCCAAATCAGAAAAATCGTCCTAAACTCGCATCATAAACAAAGAAAAACCTAAGTGTGAATAAGAAAAATAGAAAAATTCATTCATGTTCTGACGTTGAAAATAAAGAAACTAAGAAAAACTTCCATCCATTCACGTAAAGATGCGGGACCTGCACAATCCTAATGAATGAAAAGTTTGCATATTTGCAACACACACCATCACACTAAGCTGAATAGCTTTCTGGGTCACAGTGAATGCATGCAGTATGCTATGATAATACACTAGTGCAAGGATACATATACATTTTGTCCATGTGTATACAAGAGCTTTGCCCTGTATTGCTTCCTCGTTGCTCCTAGCTTCTTTTTTCATATAATATCCTTTTGCCACCCGCACCCATTTCACTGAAAACTTTTACAGTTTCAGCGCAAGTGCGGAAACTGCATTTTAATATCCTTCGCTTAAAAAGCACACAGCCAGTCAGAGGTAAGTTCCAGCTATTCCACGCAATGAACAGAAGATTCACTCACTCACCAGCCTACTGCCGAGTGTATCCTATTGCAAAGGCACGAAAGTCCTTAAAACAAGTTCTTGTATATTTTCAACAATTTTTGTGTTAGCATACTCTTGTCAAAGGCGCGTAAGAAAGTTAAAAAAATTTATTAGTCTTCCGACAGTGATATATTTTTTTTTCTTTAACGGGTACGAGAAAGTCCTGACTCCAAGGACTTATTCAGACTTAACTCTTGAAAGAACCTACGTTGTAAAGTGAATACTTTTGTCAAGTGCAATTTTGTTGCTACCGTCGCAACTCTGGTTGGTAATTTACTTTTTGTTCCTTGTTAAACTCTAAAGTATAGTGTCATTTGCTAAGCACGTTCTAGAATTGTATGCTGGTTTTCTGCATTCCTGAGTGTTAAGTGGTAGAGAAGAAGTGGTTTCTTTTTTGTTCTTTGAAAAATAACAAAACCAAAAACAATTAAAAATACAGACCGAAAAAAAATAAAAAAAAGAAGAATGGTTTATACAGGAAGTGAAATTATTTTATAAAAAAAAGAAAAAAAAAACCTTAACAAAACTTTAAAAAATATTAAGTTCGTATATATTATATATAGTTGTAGACGGACAAACATCGTTCATGGGACCAAGGGCTTAAAAAGCAACAATAAAAAATATATTTAAATAAGGTGAGTGTTAGTTAATAGAATAGTTAAATTTAGTTTTAGAATTTTCTACAACATATATTTTGTGATTTTTTTTAATTTCTTTTTAAAGTTAACAATATTTTTGTTTCAAATAAAAGACACCTACCTTAAGGCGCCAGTTTAAACTATAATTAAATAATTGAAAATGTTGTTTTAATTTTTAACACATAAAACAACAATATTAATGTTAATTGGTGTTAAAATAAAGGTAATGAATTAAAGATTGTTTTTGATAAGTAAATAGTTAAATTGATTAGTTTAATAAAACAAGTTTTGTTATTTCAATAATGGACGAGCTGATAGTCCTGGTAGCTAATGCTATTAAATTATATTAACATTGTAATTTTCTTGCCTGTTAATAAAGATATAAATAAAAAATAATAAATAAAATCCATAATGGACATCGTTTTCAATGAACAGCTGATTTTATTTACATAAAGTGGAAACAATCGTTCTACTGATGGTATTCGATTTTCCTACTGCTATTAGTAAATTGTTTTACTAATAATTGTGTTTCACTAATTCATGTCAATGATAGTTCTAACAATTACATATCATTTATATTTACTACAGATCAATCAGTTTTTTCATTGAAAAAGTAGCTGTTGGATTTTTTGCTATTAAGTTGTTGGAAAATGTTGCTAATTTGTTCAGAGCTTTTACAAAAGATATATTTGAACTGTATCGCTGATAGTTCCAGCCCTCAGAATATAATTTTTTTTAGCCAGTTCGATCACTTCTTAAATTTTTATATTCTAATTGATGCGTTATTAATGGTGTTTTTTATCCTTATTCTATTAGACTTACGTCCCTTGCATACTACATGATCTTCTCCACCAGAAACTGAAAAGTTTATCTGAGCAATCATGATTACATTATGTAAATTGAAAAAGATCGAATGAAAATAAAAAGGGATTATAGAATTAAAAAAACATTTATGGCTTTGTTTCATAAAACAAGTGGTTTAAACTCTCTTTAGATCTTCTTATTAAGTTATATTCCTTAATTTATGTCCTAATGGAAGGATCTACGTTTCTGAATTTCTAACCTCACAGATTTAATTTCTCAAGTATAAAGCAGCTTCATTCTATAATTATGACCAACTCAACTCTTCAATTTAAATTGACTGTTGTAACTTCCTTTGATCGTAGACGAAAATCATGCCAACATGTTTTTCACTAAGGAATATTTACATATCTTCATCTTGTGCAGATTGTCATTTAAGATCCCTCCAATTTTTTTTCAAATCACAGAATGTTGAATGCGGCACTTTTTAGCAGAGTTGTAAAAGAATTAAATCATTTCGTGATTGCATTGAATGCTGACCACAACCATTTGAATTCTTATTCATTTTGAAAGTGATTTTAAATCAATGAATTCAAAGTGTTCTTTGTGTTATAATTCAGTTGTTAAACCACTGAATTTAAATTGAATACAGAATTTAGCGTGTTCCATTAATTTTAAATTCAGTGCAATAAGTCACTGAATTTCAATTGAGTTCATAATTTGGGATGTTGAGTTTTCATTCACTTCGATATAAAAAAAATATATCAAAATCATTTTAAATAATCAGCAAATAAAGAACAAAGCCATTTTGAAAATTTATTTAATGAAATTCAATCTTATCCACTGCGACTGCTATTCAAATTTAATATAGATTTGATTTGATGTGAATGCATGCACCAATATTTTAATTCTTTTCGAGTTCGGTTTTCAGTTAGCAATGAAATTGAAACGTTTGAAGAAGTTAAAGATCAAAGAAACGCAAAGGTTGTTAGGTGCTTAGGATATTTCATTAATAAATAGAAGTTTGTAGCTTCTTTATTTTTTATGCAAAAGAATATTTTTTTTCAAAACCTGCATCCATAGAAATATTAAACCAATCGATGACTTAATGCGACTTAATGTTGCAAAGAATTTTTCGTTCATCTACATAACTTCCGTATGACTGACAAAAATTTATATTGACTGAACAACTTTCCTGTTGAACAAAATGTTTCTTCCAAACTGATCTTTTTTTGCTACGGTGTAAATAATTATAAATCGGACCGCCTTATCTGTCTTACTTAACTGATTCACTATAGAATCTGCCGTGCATGTTGTTCTCAAATGCTTTTTTGGTATTCCCAACATCTCTTTATAAACCATACCAGCTGAGATTAGCGTACCTTATTTTGTTAACGGAGAAATTTTTGAAGTGAAAGGTTCTCTGAATCTTCTTTACTTTGAATTCGATCAAGCTTTGTAACTCCAGCATGTAAACTATATACAGGGTTTTCCAATAAGAGGTGTTATGGGAAAAGGATATGGTCCTGTAAGCGTGGTCGTGGCTGCCATTTGGCTGATGTTGTGTTTCATTATTAACGGCATACCTTCCTCTTTATAATGAAATAAACACGATCATTTATCTCAAAAAATGCCATTTTTCTTTGAATATCAAAATAACACCCTATATTTTCATTTCTGCTGCGATCAGTTTATTCTCTTTCTATTACGGGGATATTTTAGCTAGAGCTGAGGGGAATGTGCGAAAAAAATGGAGAGTTGTTGACAATATTTTAGAAAACAACAGAAATAGTTTGAAATTGATGGGATAGAAATCGTTGGATGTATGGAATCTAACTTAGGTAGGATTTCAAATAAATTCAACGAGTATTTCACTGAAACCTCAGAGAAATTAAAACCGATGGTTAACCCATGTATGAACTGGGATTGCTCCATTTCTTCCAGTTCAATTTGTTCTTTATACGTCAATAAGACGACATTGTGTAATTCAAGTTTTTGACACTTAATCATGTTAAGGACACAACGGGAAAATTTTAAGCCAGAACAGTTCTCTCTGTCCTATAAAATATTGACAATAATTTCAGCAGCTTGAGTGGACAAGGGGCAGTTTTAACGAAGTTTTTTCAAAATTTCTCTTAACGATTATCTATTTTGAAAAAACTTTGTCAACTTTATATTTTCGCAGTGTTGTTATTACAACTAAAATTGATAACGCCTAGTTTTTTTCTAAGCAACCGTTTAATTAGATTTTAAGTCAATGCCATTTTGTAAAAATGTTCGCCTCTCAACTTTATTTAATAAATTTATTTTTTTTGAAGTTTCTCATAGTTTACTACGAGAGCATATTCGTTCGACTGAGTTGAGCACTTTATTTATATCGATTAAACGCAAAACTGTGATTTTTTTTCGAAAGAGTATATACCCCCTCGAAATGATTCTCTGGAGTTGATGTCAGGTATACCGTTAATGAGGTGATTTAAAAAAAATTCTATCGAAAAACTTTATAATTGCCAACAAATCAGTCACACAAAATTTTATTAAAATCGATCGTACAGTTTTTCAAGAAAAATTGGATTAACTTTAAGGCTTATCTGCTGTCAAGGTTTTCACTAATTTCAGTATAGATATACTCATTGTATTTGTTCCCATCAATTATCTATATATGCAACTTCCTGATCTATCAGTTCAAATCCTAGGTATTGAAAATCTCATCTTCGAATCAAATACTTCCAATTTATGTATATCCATCGCAGTCTTGTGTCTGTACATTGCTTGCATATTGCTGTCACGTCATCGCTCATCTTTCACCCTTTCAGCCTTTCTGTGCGTTTCTCCTTTAAATTTCGGTTACTATAAACACATTTTGTTTAATTTTAGAGCTTCGTCGATCTAAATTTAAATATTTACTTTAAAAAACATATTTTTAAAAACACACATGAGTTTTTGCTTATAAAAAAGTAAGCAGTACGCGCCGGTAAGTTGCGCTTCGTGCGTACATGATTTCTACACCGTAAAATGCACGTCTGTAAAACATTTCACCACATAAACAGCAACATCTAAGGGGAAATTCGGTTCTATTGTTGGATACATTTTTATCTTCATCGTCATTCAAATATGCAAAAAAAATGGAACAATTCGATTTCCTTAGAACTTAAATCACATTTACGATGACTTCTTCTTTTCTAATTTCGATATTGCTGGAAGCGCTATTGACAGAAATATATCAATTATGTTATCGGTTTGTTCAAAATGTTGGAAAACGAATTTAGTAGGTTCTGTATATATTATAGACTTTCGCAATATGACGTCACGGGCATTTGTTAAGAAAACAATAATTGTTTTGAGATATAACAATCCATTAAAATTTATTTATTCACTTACCATGGTATTATATTTATGTATTCTCATTCTTAATTACCATGATGATGTGTTTTGATAAAAAAAAAATTAATTAATTTTAAGTACCGTTCAAGTGGAATTGTAGAGCAGTTTCATCTTGAAAAAAAAAACTGACGGTTGTATTTTTTAAAATTGTTTTTTTTTTTCTTAATTTTTTTTTGTAAAATATTTCAAAATATTTTGTTAAAGAATGATTTCTGGCATTGGAAGCTGCGAAAAACCATTTGTCTTTCGATATGTTCTTCTTTAAATGATTATTTACAATGCGGATTTAATTTTCAGTTTGAGTGCAATTTTAAATAAAAATGTGGTCGGCCGAGAGATATTGAGGAAATGTTTTAAAAATTCTTGAATGAATTTTTTTCGGGGGCGTGTTAGTAACAGATTAACAATTAAATCGACCTTGAAAGATATGAAAATAATTGTTTAAAAATTCTTTAAATTCCATGGATAGTTGTTAAAAATTTTACTGAAAACCATTGATTGAAATACACTGATTAAATACACTCTATTTTGCCTATGAACATAACCTACCTAATATTATGAATAATTAAATCAATCATTTTAATTATTAAGTATGATATAAATCAAGATTCCCCAGAAGTTCGATAGAAAATTTTTGTGCGATACAAAAAGGGTCAATTAGAAAAGTCCTTGAGTTGAACACTTAGCTTTATGACGCTAATTTTGCAGATCAACATAAAAGTAAATATTTTGTGACATTTTATTTTCCGATAATAAGAACCGGTAAGAACTGAACGAATTATAGGATTTCTATATTCAATTAACAAAAAAAATTGATAGGCATACAAATTGTACTGTTGTTTTGACAATTGACAGTTCCGGCTGCAAGACAAAATGAAATGCACAAATGGTCCACACGAACTTGCTCTTGTGGTAAGCTACCTTACCTACTGCTTTAAACTGGGAAATATCTACGTTTTTAATGCTATGATTGCCAACTCTTAAAATTGTAAAAAACAATGACACAAAATTTTGTTTAAAAATCAATTTTCCAACAATTTTTTAAAAACAAAAATAAAAAATAGTTTAAACATTTTTGAAAACTTGATTTTAGTTTTTGTTTTTTTTTTTTTTTTGATTTTTTAAGATTTATATTGGAAATTTAAAGCTAGGCAGAATAAAAATATTGAATTTCTTTAAAATATAGTCAGCACTTGCAAAAGATAGTCAGTACAAAAAATGGCTCTCTGCCAACTACCATTAATTAGCTTTATCTTAAAAATTCAATTAAAAACATCACCGTTAGGAACAAATAGCTGATATAAAGAATAGAACGGAATTGTAAAATATTTTCTTTTAAAAAATTTTCATTGCGGTACTAATCCAGGTAACCAGAACTTTTACAATACTAAATTTGATCAAGATCGGTTCAGTCGTTTAATGTCCTAGTCGGTACTAAAAAAAAATTCTATTAGAACTGTCACCTTAGTACTAAAAAAGAGACAAATATCCAATAAATTAGTAAGAAATGGAAACTACTTGTAAACATTTTCTTTTGATGAATTCAAATACAGGGAAAAGTCTACCGTGTTTTTCTGCAAAAAAAAGTTTTGACATAACAATCAAACATGACAGTACGATGATACAGAAAACTAAAAAAGAAGGTCCGGCAATTTTATCTGTCTGTCTGTCTGTATGTTTTGACAGTTGACAACTTTAGCGTTAATGGTTAAGTTGATTTTCTTCAAACTTGACGAGTATTCTAAGATAAATATCCCCGGACGTTTTGTTTTTAACTTTTTATCAAGGTATTAAAATTACGGTACTTCAACCATATAAGCGTTACCGATAATTTCATTTTTCTCGAAAAAAAATACTATCAATTTTGACGAAATTTCATGTGATTGATTTGTTGTCAACGATGATGTCTTTCATCTACAATTTTTTTCCGAAGAAACGTATTAACATGTCATAGAAAGGTACTTTTTTGATACCGATTATCTTTTAAAAGGCAAAACCGATTTCAACGAATTTCAATATTCTCATTCTGTTAAGCTTGATAATTACTGTAAAACTAAATTTTAAATATTAGTTTTAATCAAATCAAATTTAAATTTAATACAAATCTCAATCGAAATATGTAAGTGTTCTTCATGATTTGGAATTCAAAAAATTGGTCAAACGTAAATACTTTCTAGTTTTGACAGACATAAACGGATGGGAGTTTGCGAATGGGTTTTTCGGAAATTTCATACATTTTGATTGGTATGCATTATTTAAAAAAATTATTTGTCATACTATTTCAAGTAATCAGTTATTGATGACTGATGACATAATGTTTATCAAGACTCTAAAATAATGCAATCTTTTGAAAATGCAGTCCTTAAAAAACATAAAAAATTACATTGCATCACTTGACTTTGAGGCTTCATATTTAAAATTTGAATTATGATTCATATTACAGCAATCAATTGAATACTATCATTTGAAAATCCATGCATTCCTTACTAAATCTTTTGCATTCATAGCCTTTTCTTGCATTCCTTGCATTCTTTGCAATCTTGGATAATAACAAAAACCAAAGAACTAATGTTATTTAGAAGAATGCAAAACAAACAAAAAATAGCATGAATTATCAATCGACTGCTCTAAAATGAATGGGGAATAAAAATTATTGCAATCTTTTTAATGACAAATGAATGGTAATTGCACATTTGAAGTCATAGTCTCAAAATGAAGTCAACGAATGTAATTTTTTATCAAAGTCATTAAAGATTGCACTCACAAAAGATTGCAATCTTTTACAACCATGATGTATATGTAAACTTACATATGATGCTGTGAGCGCAAAAGTGGCGTAACCCCAAAATGCAACAATGGAGTCAAACGTGTTTAAAGAATGCTCGCGTACATAGAAATGCTCCAGGGCATAAGCAACATTTCAACATTTTCTGATTTATTCGTAAGCTATTGCATCTATTAATGGTTACGCCAATTTTGCACTTACATCAGCTTCGCCCTTCCATTTTTTGTCAGTTTTATTTTTAAGGATTATTTTTATCAAAGCTGTACAGGAAATTGATCTTTTAAGAAGGCATCGACTTGAAATCTAAATTCAATTTGAAATCAATGAATTTAAATAACTGATATCAATAAATTTGAAATGAAAAGAATTCAGCATGTTCAAACCCCATTCATTTTGAATTCAGTGACTAAATCATTGAATCCAAAATGAATTCAAATCTCAATGCAATCAATCGATCCGAATGGTTATTTAGGATGTTTAGTTCGCATTCTCAATAAAATGAAAAAAATATACAATCGCAATGGAAAAGAAAATTAAAATTCAAGATACTAAATTCAAAATGAATGATATTTGTATACGCTGAATTCTCAATTTAAAATGAATAGAAATTCAACTGTTGCAGTCTACATTCAAATGAATGCAATCACCAATAAGGGCCCTACTATAATCAAATTATTTAGTAACAGCTATTTAAGCTGTTATGAAAATTTTGGTAAAAATTTTGTCTAAAGCGTGAATATTTTATTTAAGCTAATAATAAATTGGATTATTAGTAAGGCCACAAATGTTCTTATTCTTTTACAGCTCTGTTTTGTTAACATTGGCGATAGAGCTGTGTGTCCCCTTCTGAAGTTTCAAAATTTCAATACACAACTTTAAGTTCGAATTTTGTTAAAATGTTTTCTATGAAAATAGTTAGTTAGGTGTATGACACTAAATTATGAATCACAGGTATTTGGATGATTCTACAAAAAGTGAAATAAAATGCTCATAATTCATAATTTCAGCAAAATTCTGTTGGAAGCTTTAAGTCGTACAAATTAGTTCTAGTAATATGTTAGAATTTCCTCTAACATTGATTAACTCTGAAAGTGCTTCTAAAATAAGTTTTTATAGCTTGAATATCGCCGTTAAAAAGCTATGTTTAAGCATAGCAAAACCCTCGGCAAAACCCGTTAAAATGCATCATCATCTAAAAATTACTCAGACCTCTGGATAGAATTTTTGTCCCTTTTTTCGTAAAATTGCCTGAGTTTGTTTTTACATTTTTTAACCAAAAAACATAAAAACGTTTAATTTGAAAGAAAAAAAAACAGCAAATATATTATATATTATTAGCCTAAAATATAATACTAACAAATATGCCTCACCAGGGGACTGATAAGTAAAAGGGATAAACCACGACCTCTTGAACAAATTTAATTTTTAAAAGTGACATAACAAAGAGACGCGAAATGTAAACCCAATTTTGTTTCAACGAGACTCGATACTTGAATTCTCTGAGATGGGACTAGGATGTAAATAGAAGTTATCGATATTTTCGACATTTTCAATCACTCAGGGGACTGATTAGAAAAGCGAAGGACCAAGTTTAGTGAACTTTATCGCAATAAAATGTATCGCTAAATAATATTTATCTATTTCATAACAATTCTGTGTTATTTGAGTTTACAATGATAAGTTTTTTTAAGTGTTGGAGCAGAAATAGAAGACAATTTTGATTTCGCATATAGATTTCGATCAGATATATATATTTATAATACAATTATAAATTTATATGTATAGTGTGCATGATTTTCTGGCTGTGAAAGTTATTATCTTCTATTTTAAAGTCAATATACATATTTCAAACATTGTAGACCTTCAAAAAGCAATCAATATTACTGACAGACGGGATGCGTCGGCTTGGCGTTTATTCAATTTTTTTTTTCATTTTAAGCCGATTGCCATGTGAGGATAATACAAAAAAAAAAAAAAAAAGTACTAAAATTATTATTATCCATCATAAATAAACCCACCATTCCATTTGAAAATGGCAATTTTCTGTGCGGTTTCAGTGGTGGCGACGACGACGATGACGACGTCTAACGCGAAACTCTTGCGTACATCACGTGCTAATAAAAGAAATACTTTTCAAGCTTCTTGGCTAATTCCTTTCATCTTTTCATGGTTTAACAACAATGCAAACTACTACTTGGCGGCTTGGTGTACAATCGAAAAACCAGTAGCATCTTTCCGAATAGCAATACATACTTGAACAGTAGCCGATCCCCATAATGTCGGCGGCTTAAAAATGTATTGTTCGAAAACCAAAAAAAAAAAAAAAAATACAAATACATACAAATATACAAAGAAGCCTACCCAACACGGTAGCTGTGGCTTCGATCCCGGGTAAGATGCGCACGGTCACTAATTGACCGCGAAAATAATAACGATAATGTGCTTAAGCCTTGAAATGAGTTTCTCAATCTTATGGCTTTTTGCTACTGGAATCTAAATTTGATTTTTTCGATTTTTGCATCATTTCGGATTTCGGAGGATGCTGTGAAGTTCATCTGCGTTCAAACACGGTGGTGGTACATTAATGCTGAAGGAGTTGTCAAAAGGGGGGAGGGACATTCTGATGGATACACAAATCCTCTTAAACATTAAATTGGCTACTTGGGTTTTGGTTTAAGTGGTAAAAGCAGTCTTACTGAACTAAATAACGACTGTGCAACCGTAACACATTGGAGATTGATGGGGAAAACTTAAATTAGATATACAGAAATTGTTGCCTTGGAATGTTTTTTTTTGTTTGAGACTTTAAAAAAGTTCAACATGTCAAGGTGTTTTTAAATTTACTAGAATTCGTAGAAAGCTGGTTTTTCCTGCAATCCCACGATGTCGAAGCAAACGGCAAAGCGATGTACAAGTTAAATACCAATAACTTACTCCATATGGACGAAGCTAAGACAAGACATGCAGGATAAAAACAATATTACCAATTTCAACTTTTGTGTGTTATCGTATAGAACCTTCAAGAAAATGATTTTTAAATTTATTCTGGTGATAGATCGAACTAAATACTTCATTAACGTTAAAACATATTTTCTGCTCTATCTCTTTAACTTCAAAATATTAAATTCTATCGAAGAATGACTAGGTCAATAAATTAAACAAACTTTGAAAACTCTGAAAATCGGTTTTTCTGTTTTTTTTTTCTATTTTGAAAATAAAAATTTCTGTAAAAATGAAAAATTAGATGATTGGGTTGGGATTCTAAGATGATGGATACTACAGAAAACTGATTTTCTAGATTCCTGGTATTTAAGATTTTTAGTATTTAGAAACTAGGTTTTTTTTTCAATATATGAGACGTTTGTTTTTGTCTAATTCTTTTCTTTGCTGACGATGGAACCACATAACCACCTATTCCAGATATTTATTTGAAGGGAAAAGTGTTTCCCGAATACTAGAATCTAATATGGATCTATGATTAATAGCGAAGCATTTTGAGATGGTGACATGGCGCAAACGTGTGGTGAGTTTCAAACTCCAACATCGTATTTGAAAAAAAGCCCCCCAAGCTGAAAGGAAAGCTGGGCCCGTATTGCGTATTATGATAATCGTTAAAAACTCCTCGTTCTGGCTTAATCGTCCAGTCAATGCGTCGTTAAAATCGCCCTCATGTTACAAAAAATATACACATGGATTTCTTTTCCGATTTCTATGTTTTTTGGGTCGCTGAATCGGAATCTGAAAAAATTCAACAAAATTTCCTGGTGCCTTTTGAGATATCCGCGAAAAACAGCGGTTTCAGTTTTTTGCTTGCATCTGACACACTATGCGTCTTAACTGAAATTTTCCAATATCAAAATTAAATACCATTAAATTTCCTACAAAACTCATGTATGTTGTTTATTTCTCAGAAGTACCGTTAGCCAGTTAGAGTGCGTTGAAATTTCAACAGAATTTCCCATTTCTGTAAAAATAACAAACAAAACAAACCGTTAAAAATTTATATGTAAAAACGAATAGTTTTTTTACAGAAATGGGAAATTATGTTGATATTTCAACGCGCTCTAACGGGCTACCGGTGCGCCTGAGAAATAAACAATATGTATGACTTTTGTAGGAAATTGAATGGTCTTTCATTTTGTTGTGGGTTAATTTCCAAAATAAAAGCAAAAAACCAATAAAAGGTTTTTCGCCGATATCTCAAAACGCACCAGGAAATTTTGTTGGATTTCTTCAGATTCGGATTCAGAGACCCCAAAAAACAAAGAATTAAAAAAAAAACCATTTGTATATTTTTTGTCCCCTGGTGAGTACTTTCATATAACTTTTGTATATAAGTAGGCATATTATATTAGCATTATACTACAGACTAAGTAAAACCATAATGTATTTTCTGTTTTTTTATTCGTTAACGTTTTTATGTTTTTTTTGTTAAAAATTAAAAAAAAATCTCAGTCCCCTGGGATCATTCCCCCCGCAATTTTATGGAAAAAATGTCTAAATTTCTATACAATATTAAATCGATGATCGAACATAGTTTACAATATATAATTGTTTTTTATTAGTCCCCTGGTAACAAAATTTCAGTCCCCTAACCACATTTTTTTTCAAATTGCCATAAAATTGCCGCATTTAATAATGTTTAAGGACATTCTAACAATTAACTACAACTAATTTGTACGCCTTAAAGCTTCAAAAAAAAAAAATTGCCGGAAGTATGAGCATTTTATTCCACTTTTTGTAAAATCACCCTATTAAATGACTTTCCACTGCAATTCTGAAAGAAAGGCAGGTCTAAAAACTTCCGGAATATACAAATGCATCAGCCACATCGCATCAAATGTATCGTCTTCAGATTTCATATACTATATAAAAATACTTGTCTAAAAAATCAGAAGTATAATCATTGTATATAAATTTCTATAGTACAACCATGGATCAGCGCCATCTAAATAAAGTTGTGAACCGCACATTTGGAGGTTCTTACATTTACTAAGTGTCTATTCTGTTACCCTAACAATAGTCGTCAACAAAACAAATTAATAATATATAACGTATTTTATTGGCTCTAAAATCCATATTTCCTTGACAAGAGTCGTAAACAAAACAAAAATCATTTATGTTTATGACTGTTGTTAGGGTAACAGAATAGACACCTAGTAAATGCACGAACCTAAAAATGTGTTATTCACAACTTTCTTAAGATGGCCAGGCGGTGATTATTCAGCATGAAAATACTATAGAAATGTATATACAATGGTATAATGCAAATAACGCTATAACCAATTTAAAATAGTTTGAAGAAGTATTAAAGAATCAAAATTAAGAAATGCCAGTTTAAGAATATTTAACACACGAATTTAAGTTCTCGAAGACCATACCTAGTTAAGAGAAAATAAAGAATGAATAAAGAATCCATTAAATAGCATACCAATTTAAGAATGAATTAAGTACACATTAAGAAGTGTGATACCGAAATTATACTATTTTGTAATATTTGTGCATATAAACAGAATTGTCATGCAATATTCCTGATATCAACATTTCTACAATATATTTCTGAGAGGATCTCAAAAAAATTAGCGTTTATGCGATATTGTTTTAAAAACCAGCTTCCACCTAATTTTCTAAGCCAAAGTTCAAGGAGAATACATTTTTTCAGTTTCTTTAAAATATGTTTTCTACGTTTAAATCATTTTCTGTAATCCTTCTAAGTAGCATTAATAAAAAGTATATCAAATCAACCACTTCCAAATAAAAACAAAAAATGCAACAGATAACTGAAATAAAGTAAATGTAGATATATAACACAAAAAAAAAAACAACCTAACGACTTAAATGGCTCCAAAAAGTCGTCGGATTATAAATGTGGGTCCCCAGACATTAGACAGAAAGGAAATAACTCTAATTCCTTGACTGTCATCGTCCGTCGGTCGCCACAGCGATTAATACAAAAATGCAACAGACGATCCTTTAGGGAAGTACCTCAGTCAAGAGTCAAGATCAAATTTTTGGTCAAGGTTGGAAGAGGTGAAAAACTTCAAGTCTGGAAATGCCTTAATGGTTGTAATTTTTTTTTTGACTTCTCTTTCTTGCGATTAAAAAACAGTTGATGATTTAAGTTTTTTTTTTCTTCAAAATTAAAAAGATACCCTACATACAAAGAACCTATACAAACTGTAAATACACGATAAAAAAGGGCACAAAGGTAAACATGAGATAGAAAAAAAAAAAACATATGTACATTTATATATAAAAAGCAAACACGTAGACAAATGAGGATGAGAGAACGTTCAAAGGTATAACAAAAACAACAACAACAACAAGGCACCGAGTTGTTGGCGGGTGACCATTTGTTACCGTCACTCTGGGTAAAACCAGAAGCTGAAGATCACTACACGGTCCGTTGAGAATGGGTTTTCTATGTAAACTGTGTGTATTTCAATATAAAATGTGATTTCAATATAAAATGTTGGAACTAAAGTCGCGGATAGAGCAGTACCTACCAGTAGGCAGTTAAATGTGTATACTTTGGAAAAGGGTTTCTATTTGCTTTTTGTCTTGAACTTATTTTTGGTTGATGTGGAAGAAGATAATATAATCAGTTGGACGACGACGTTAACTATACATAAAAAGATTTATGATGATCATAAGGTATACAATTCCTCGAATAGTTACATATTTTAGCATGCCATTGGGTGCGAAGAGTTCATTTAATATTTGAAACAATTCAATTATCTTAAATTTTATTTGATTATCATAAGCTGAATTGGTGTTAATACAAAGTGTCCGTTTGTAGCTATAGAATTGTTTTACCTGCTCTATTGAACAATAAAAATATTGGATAATAATAGATTTTGTCTTGCATTTTTGGTTGGTTTCCTGAAAATATTGGATAATTTTATCAAAGTTAAATGAAGTATGAGTTAGAGTTCAATAAAAAAAAATACAGTTTTACAACAAAATTTGGTATGGCATATAACCACCATTTCGGATTTTTTGTTTTACCGTTTTACACTCGTATTATGCATTTCACAGTAAAGTTTTTAATCGAATTTAAAGAGACTAACATTTTCTACCTTTCTTGCTTATATTAAAGCAAAAAATGGGTGGAAAATCTCTTAATTTTTCATCATATTAATATTTGAAAATTTTCAAAATTAGCAGATTTTTCACACACTTTTTACTTATAGTCAATTCGATATGTGTTTTTACCTGGAAAATATTCCAAACTTAATAAAACTTTGACAGGTTATTTGGGGGTATATTAGAAAGAAAGGCCCTTTTATGTTTTTGATCTTGAGGAAAGGAGTTGCCCTAGATTTATGTTTTAAAAACAAAAGAAAGAAAATAAACCAGAAAAAAGAATTTTGTGACATAAACCTTAAAACCTGAAGTAAATTTTGTTAAAAAGATTGAAATAAAGAAGATTCTGAAACCAATAGAAATTTAAACTTTTCTTTAAACTTTCCAAAGTCTAATGATTTTTACTTTCTATACCAACTACATACAACTACTGCTGAATGAATTAGTACTTTTTAAAGTGTCTAAACAAAATAAAACGCCTAGTCGTCACTTCATCCTATTCCTTTTCATTGTTATTACTTAACTCCAAATCATATTTTATCACGTTTCTCTTCCTCTATTTTCATACACTCACCCAAACGGATATCCGGCGATTTGTCCATTGCTGACAATGTGTTAGATATCTTACCTGAACAAATGTTTAACGTAACACGTTTGCATCAAAATAATAAAAGAAACTACATATCTGATCGGACAAATCCACGATTCGTTATTGTTGTACATGTAAAATGATGATTGTTGTATCTTCAAATCTACGCGGATCGTTTGTGTGGATAAAGAAATAAAATTTACATGCATAATGGATCCTCAACACAATTTCTTTGGAAAATGTGTGCAGAAAATAACATAAGGAGCATCGAATAAAAGTCTGAAGGGTAAAGAAAGAGATTTGATGTAAAGAAACAAGCTCGAACAACAGATGGACAAAGTATACGAGTTGAACTCGAATTTGAATTAATTATTATCTAAGGGAGGAAAGGCAAGACAAGAAAAGATACTAAGGCAAACGATGTATTTATTCTGATCATGATTTTGTAGTGCCTGACGTGTCAACTTAAGGCAAGCAAAACAGAAGTCGAGCTTTATGAAAAAAAAACGATTTTCAACTTTAATGTGCATCCTTGAACTTTTCTTTTCAATTGCTGTCGTTGTATGACTACGGTGTTAGTATCTTCTTTTCTTGTATACAGGGTGATTCGAAGAAAATGTGAACAAAGTATAGCGTAAAGAATTGATAAGAAAAGAAATCGTTTACTCGTAGGGAGTAAATTTTCATCAAAAAAAATTACTCAATATAGAAAAATATATGGAATAAGGAAACACTGAAAAAAATTCATACATACAGTTGTTTTTTGAAACGAAAAATTAATCTGCTTATTTATATTTTTTAAAATAAATTGTTTCGATACTTTTTTCAGAATTATTTTTTTTATATTTAATATTATTCTTATCAAATTGAAGTAAATTACTAAAATTTGATGATTACTTTTCAAAATGTTCAGAATAACGAAACCGAATTCCTCATAAGCTTATGATCATTGGGTGCTAAATTATCATGAGTTAGTTACTTTTTATTTGTATAAGAAAGTAAGTGGGAGAACAGGAGTGAGCCAGGTAAGGAATTCTACATTTGTGTAGTGCGGCTAAAGTAAAAATATTCGCACATCGTCACTGGACAAAGTCAGTCTCAGAGTTTAAATGATTAACTTTCAATGCAGAACGAGCATTGAGGTTGAATCGTTTCAGCGTTTTCAAGATTTAACGTACGTTTTCGAGCTAGAAGCGAAAAAAAACGGGAACTTTCTAGTCCCTGCGCTCATAGAACAGGGGAATTTAAGTATGTTTATTACTTAACTAGCTAAAAAAAGTTCTGAAGTGAGAACCTAGGTTTTTCCACGTAGACCTATTCTAGCAGTGGGTATAATATTTATCATTGTACTTGTGAATATTACTATATATGATTTGCCTAGTAATTTATTCCCGTATGATTTGTTTCCCATAATCTTTCCACTTACTAATCAAAAATTGTTCAAATATCTTTTAACCGGTGCAAATAGATTTGTCTATGTTATCTTTTCTCTCTACATCAAATAACAGTTACCTTAGCCACAATAATCAAAATCAAAGTAAAAAAAATAAATAATTTCAGAAAAATAAAACGAATAAAAAATTACGTCTTCGCCCGAGTGGCCCACGTGAACTTTGCTTGATTGCCATTTTCTCCACTTATGCATATTTGCCGTTTATTCAAACTCTATATCTTTTTTTTCTCGTAACTGTATAAGTGCTCAGAGATAGCACTTGGTTTATTGTTTGTCGATAATTCTTGCTCTATTTTATGAATGAATTTCTTTTTTTTTTTATTTTTTTTTTACTGTAAGCTGAATGTGTTTCTGCTGAATGCTGGAGGTAGTGATGCCCACACTTGTTTATGATCGGATTCAAGAGACACTTCAATATGTATCTATGCAACGATGATGCACTAACAACACCAACTATCTTATAATGAGTGCAAGAAAAATAAAGATATTTCAACCAAAAGCTTTCTAATTCATATCCTAACAAAACATAATAGCATATAGCTATACATCTAAAATATTCATAAGGTGGGTTATGTCTTCGGTTTTAGTGTGAGGTATGTCTCCGACCCTATAACAACGCAACCGTGTTAATTTTTTGTTCTCTATGGAGTTTCCTGCTTTGGAGTGGCTGCACCAGCAGCAGCACGTGGGCTTTTTACCTCAAAACAACTTAACATACATATATATTCATCTGCATGTCATGCAATGATTCCCACGTTCATAGTTTATTGACTGCTGGCTGTTGGTTGCTGTAGTTGCTAAGTTGCTGGTTGATGTTGCATGGATTTTGAAATTGAAAAATACAGAAAATAGCGTGGATGTTTTGTGCAGCTCAGGGCAATGCTGCTTACTTTAATTTAAGAAAAAAAAATGCTTGTTGGTTTAAAAATTTGTTTGCAGTTTTTGTGAATTGAATTAGTAATTCTACTAGGAGTTCTAAAGCAAAGTATATATAAAATGAATTACTTAAGTTTTGATGCTGTGTGGCCCAGAAAGTGTAGGTGTTTGGAACAAAAAAAATATGAACTACAATAGTTTATAGAGAATCTTCTGTGTTTGCGAAATCAAATGCTAATTTAACATCATCGCCGTCAGTGAACAAATTATTTTTCTTTGTTGTGATTGTATATACGCAACGCCGCCGCACAGACAAAACAGTATTGAAGGAAAACCAAGCATTCTGCTAATCGAGTTTCCTTATAATATTTTCCATCAGCTAACTCTAATTGAGTTCGTAAACAAAAAGAAATCTACTTTCATCTGATTTTTAGGTTTTCGTTTTGAATAACATGCTTATTTTCTACCATTTTAACTATTTGAATTTTAAGTTTAACTAATAATAAAATAAAAATAAAATAAAAATAAAATAAAAATAAAATAAATATAAAATAAAAATAAAGTAAAAATGAAATAAAAATAAAATAAAAATAAAATAAAAACAAAATGAAAATAACATAAAATAAAATAATAATAAAATAAAAATTATATAAAAATAAACTAAAAATAAAATAAAATAAAAATAAAGTAAAAATAAAGTAAAAATAATATAAAAATAAAATAATAATAAAATAAAAATTAAATAAAAATAAAATAAAAATAATATAAAAATAAAATAAAATAAAATAAAAATAAAAATAAAAATAAAAATAAAATAAAAATAAAATAAAAATAATATTAAAATAAAATAAAAATGAAATAAAAATAAAATATAAATAAAATCAAAATAAAATAAACATAAAACAAAAATAAAATAAAAATAAAATAAAAATAAAATAAAAATAATATAAAAATAAAATAGAAATAAAATAAAAATAAAATAAAAATAAAATAAAAATAAAATAAAAATAAAATAAAAATAAAATAAAAATAAAATAAAAATAAAATAAAAATAAAATAAAAATAAAATAAAAATAAAATAAAAATAAAATAAAAATAAAAATAAAATAAAATTAAAATAAAAAATAATATAAAAATAAAATAATAATAAAATAAAAATAAAATAAAAATAAAATAAAAATAAAATAAAAATAAAAATAAAAATAAAATAAAAATAAAATAAAAATAAAAAAAAAATAAAATAAAAATAAAATAAAATGAAAATAAAAATAAAACAAAAATAATATAAAAATAAAATAAAAAATTAACAAAAATAAAATAAAATACTATAAATTAAAAGTAATAACAAGGCTACAAGTAATTAATTACGAAAAATTTAGCTAACCCAATGCTTTAGTTCAACTACTTCCGAAAGTCTCATTCTTTTTTAATTTTTATTTGTAATTTAAGTGAAGGAAAGACAGTTTAATAATATTAATTATATTTAATTTCAATTGAAAAAATGCAAATTTTAACCGAGCTGGAAAAAACGTACAAAAAATAATTATTATTTTCCAACAATGAATGTTCAATGTCATTGTTATGTAACATTACTATGACGCAAATCAATGAAATAATAAAAATTAATGCTATTTCAATTAAAATTATAGTTTAATAGTTATTAAACTTGAAAAAAAGTTGTAATTATTGTTAATTAAAAAAAAAAAATTTAAATAACTTGATAAAAGTAATCAAATTGAAAGAATCTAATTAAAACGGACAAAAATATATCAAAAAACAACGGTTAATCTTACAATGTCATGCAAAACCTTTTTGAAAAGCCAGAAATTTCTTCTTCTATTTTCTTTTTAAATAAAGTTGTTTTAGTAAAAGGTGTGTTAAATTAATTTTCAAACTCAAAGTTTTGAGAAAAAAAAATTTCCAACAATATTTTTATTTTATGTAATTAAGTTTAATCGAAATTCAATGCTTTAATTAATTTTTAATGAAAACAGGAAACCGGAAAAATGTCTTACTTTTTGAGAAATTTAAAATCGTTTTTTTGTATAACACCTGGAAATTTCGGTGCCATTTTGTTTTTAATCATGGTGCTCGGTGATGTTCATGTCGTAAGGTATGTATTCGAGTAGTAGCAGTCAAATTAAGGAGCATCGGCAAAATGTCACATAAGGCGACCCGGGAACACATTTTTACATTTTTTTTTTACATTTTAATTCATTTTTTATTTTTTCATTTTCTTATATCTATCTTAATGCTAGACAAAAAATCTTAAACAACTAGCTTACATATTAACTTAACTAACTTACTGGCCCCATACGGGCGCTCTAAATTATACTATAACTATATTTAAAAAATGTCTTTCAGCGTAAAAACTAACTTAATTAAAATTCAATATTTCTTAAAACTAAACGAGAAAATTCTTAAAAAACTCGTTTTTCTATGTCATTTATTTTATATAAAACACTTAAAACTACGCTTTACCTAAATAAAACTAAATTAACCTAAATAAAACTAAAATATACGTAAGTAAACGTAAGTAACTTAAAACTACTTAAAATACTTAAAATAACTTAAAACTAGAACAGCCACCAGCAGCATTTTTTTTTTTTTTTCGCAGCAGCCTATGCATATGCGCACACGCTTATTAATATGCATATATTCACATATATGCATGTGTAACAGCGCCAAATGCACATATACACAAACAAACGATTTTTTGGATTTTTTAACTTTTTTTTTTTTTTTTGGTGCCACCGTCACTGTCCTACTTAATCTACCTAGTTATACCTTAGAAATACGTAGGTCGGCCAAGGCAACAACTTCGACTAACCATCAATATCAAGGTGGTCACCCAACCACCAGTATTTTTTAACTTGCTTATCCAAGTCCTTTTTGTCCCGAAGGGGCACAGCTCTACTGAACCGCAGACGCTCTGCTCCGTTCCCAGAGCCGACGTCTCGACCATACAGGATTCGCCGATCCACAGTTCTACGGCCGACGTGGTAAATTAACGGAACCGCCAATCTATCCTGTATCAGCCCCCGACTGTCTAAATAGAGGAATGTCTCGGGCGGGATGAAGCCGTTAAGACGAACGCTCTCACTATATTCATCATTGGGGTAGTAAGCCCCGAAAATAAGTCCATTGGCTGAGGTCATCGCCCTTGCAACGTGACCCCGAATCAGCTTAATTAAAAAGTTATCTATCCTGTTTATATTGGCCCCGTTGTATAAGACCTCGTTGGCATAATAATGTTTGTACTCCGACTCTGGTGTTCTGTGTAATCCAAGACAGGTCCTAAGACACTGCCTCTCAAACACCCGAATCTTTTCCATTTGAGATGGGGCAACGTTAAACCACACAGGGCACCCATAGGCAATCATCGGCCGGATGAGGGCCATGTAGCAAATCACCTTCACCCTGTTTTCAAGGCGGCTGCTATAAAACAACCGTCTTGTCAGAGCAAACGCTGCCCTAGCTCTGGCCAGAGCAGCATCTATATGTCGATTGAAATATAGATACTGATCTAGCCAGATACCAAGGTACTTTACTACTTGTCAACTGTGTATTTATTTTATTGTGAACACTTTACTTAATTCTAAATACAAGCCCATGGTTTAATATGAACTACATACAATCTTATTGAAGATTTTATTTCTGAAATATAAAACAGCCAATTATAACAATCCATCTAAAAGATACCAAAGTGTGACTATATTTTCATGTAACCTCAACTTTAATCAAAACTAAAAATCATCGCAGACCTTCTCGTGTGATGTGAATGACCCTTTAAAATTGAAAATGCATAGACCGTCTTTGTAGTTGTTGCCACCATATGGTCATAGAACGTGCAAACGTCAAAAACAAACGCAAAGTTGCGCTCGCATTTCGTAAGTTGGTTTAACTACACGCATAAAATAAATGTTTTAACTCCTCGTTGCGTTGCGTTTGCTTTCCACGCAAACAGCTTGCATCGCCATAATTATGTTTACGTATGAAACGAAGCCTACATAAGAAAAATTATTGTTTTATTAGAGTCTTATAGTTCTTGGAATGTTTATTTATCTATGAGAACATTTTTTTTCTTTAATATGGCACCTTAATACTATATACCTAGATTGTAGTTGGCGTATTTATGGCGTCATGTGCTTATTTCTTTATTCGAAAGTATCCAAAGAGGAAATCATTTATATAGAAAATAAACGGCAATGAAATTAAATTAATTGGATGTGATAACGCTGCCATCGACTTTATAGATACATACGATACTCAATCAGTATAGATAGATACTTTTTTTTTAATCAACGTGGTGGTATGTGTGCGATGGTTTGAAGATTTTATCAATTAAATCTATTTTTTTTTAATCAAACAAACAAAAGTTATCGGTAAAAAAAAACAAATACTTTGGCTCAGATTTGTTAATGAATGAGTGAATTTCATGAAAGAAAATTAACCTTACATCTACATACCAACTTACACAGTATCGCATAATACACACGACTATTTCGATTGAAATAGTAAGATAGAAAAGGTATTTGAATCGCTATCGGTATCACGCTGCTCTACTGTTTGCTCTTCATTAAGAAAATCGTGCGAAAATACGATATAATTCAAGTATCGCCAAGGTGATGAACATACATAGGTGGTGTATGTGAATGACATACATGTAGGTATATTTATATAAAAATAGTTAAGTTACATAAATAAAAAAAAATGTATCTTTGACAACTGAATGAATTTATTGGTATGTGTGCGATGTTTATAGGTGTAGAAAATATTTGAATAAAAATAGGTATTTTTTAACATTCTCAATATCAAGTATTTAATTTATTTTCGTCTTTAAAATTTATACAGTCATATAATCATATCATAACCTCATCACAAGCATTAATAATTTTGCTATTTTGTAACTGATAATTCTGTTCTAATGTCCATTTGCACCAAAAACGTTTTAGTTAAAGGAGTAATAAAATTTATCGGCATTTTAATTTTATATCTGCTGCACCAACACTAATTAGGCGGTGGTTTGAAATGAAAATTTAAATTTGAACCAATCCTGAATGTGGATCTTCGATGGAAGATGTGGAATCTTTCATTAGTGTAAATGAAAGGCGAACATAATCAAACGAACACTTTTAGCGTTCTCTCTGTCTTTGGAAAATTTATACAAAATTTATACTGCCATTTCCATCCAAAAATGTGCTTTTGTTGCATTTTTCATATTTTATCGAGTAAAAAAATAAACAGTATCTTGTCAAACCTGAAATTTAAGTTTTTCTTTGAATTTATTGGACTGTGTCACTTTGTGGTTGGAGTTCGCACGAATTAAATTTTGACATTTACTAAGCATTCAGTGTGAACTGTCATCAGCATGTTATAACTTTGACACTTATTATTTTCACAGTTTCTTACAAATCCAATTCTGACATTTTTACAATATCAGCAAGCAGTAAATGTTTGACACTTACTTTTTTAAAAGATTTTTTGGAGAAATTTGCAAATATCATAACTAAGGCTAAGCCTTTACGAATGCAATTTAGTCATTTGTAGAGTATTTAGTGCTAACTGTCATCAAAGGCAATATATTTCACATTTGGTAGTATATATAAAAAACGTTGATACGTTTTGGTTTAAAGTATAATAAAATTTTTGGTTCCACTACTCATGGAACAGACATCAAAAAACTGTGTTCCGGAAACTCAAATGGAATTTAAAAAGAGTGTACCCTCGATTTAATTTATAACATATGTGCAAAACATATCTATTCTACGAACAAACCCCATTTGCTCTTGCGTTCATTTTTGTTGCTGCAATAAAACAAAATTGTAATTACGTCTGTAATAATGCCTTCAATTTTCCATGAATTATGTTATACAATTCAACTGTTTCGATTTGTTATTACCACATTTTCGTCTACATTTTCCGTTTTAGTTTAATATGAATTCTTTTATGATTAGTTTTTTTTTTTTATTTCATTCTGTCTGACAGTTCAGTAGTACCATCTTTCAAATACAAAAAGGCGACAGCGGATGGTTTTTATTGGGAGTTTCCCACTTCACTATGTATAGATTACCAAAAAACACGGGTACTGTTGTGACATTTCCAGACATTACGAAATACTGAAATCATATAATAACATACCAACTATTTAGAGTGCGGTACGAACAAGATTATTCGGAACAAGATTGTGTCTTAGGACCTCGATCAACCCTTCATCTGTTAACTACCAGAGATACTTCAGTGTAAAACAATGCGGTCGTGGTGCAGATGATATTAGGATATTATTGTCTGATTAATACATTGTGAAGACAGGGAAATTCTTTTTTGCAGTCGACAAAGTAAGAGACTGAAAGCAAATATGGCGTATCAGACTAAATGAGACAGAAGTGATTAGCAAACATGCTAATTTCGAAATTGAGACCAAATTAAGACAAAAAAGAAGCTCTATGAGCTGATGGTCTTAAAGGGATTGGAAAGTATTAATAATACTATTAACGTCCCACAATGCGAATTTAAGTTAAAAAAGAAAAATCATTTTTCGATCTTCTGTAGATTGGTCCTGATTGCAGCTAATTTTAGTGCGCACACTACTTGGGACCAAATACTATAAGTGGCTATTGAAGACATCCACCTGCAGAGAAAAAAGAAAAAAACATCACATAGAGTTTAAGTATTTTCAGTCTGTCAACAGTTTTTTTATTTAACAGAAACCAGGTGACAGGTAAAAGTAGTCGTGGTCAAAGAAACTATTTATTTAGTATTGAAGACAGGGTTACCTCTGAAAATTTTCAAATAGTGTCCAAAAAAGGTGTCCCAGAGCAAAAAAAGTGTCCCGCACATATTTTAATCAATATACAACAAAATTAAATAAAATTTTTGTATTAATATTACGTAAAACAAAATAAAAACATATTTTACTTCAAGTAAAAAGGTACATTAATTCAATTCAGATAACATGTTAAATTATTAAATGACGAAGGGCTAGTTGTACAATCGTGGTTCAAGTTTTTAACCCACCGACTTTGGCAGATTATCTATGGAAATCTCAGTGGTTTAAAAATTTGACCCACTTTGAACCACGATTATACAACTGGCTCTTAGTAATTATATTTAAATTAATTAAAAAAAAGCTTACGATATTATTATCACATTCAATATTATATTTTTTGTTGTTGTTTGTTGTCTATACTTTTGTATGAGTTCAGTAGAAGGCACCCATTCATCTACCTCCAAATCATTGTCCTTTAAAACGTTTAAGGACGAAAGCATTGAATGGCATGTTTCAATCTTTAACTTATTTGTCAGTCTATTTTTCATGAGGGTAAATTTTAAAAATACTCTTTCAGCGCACGCACTGGTATGTGGCAAAGTCAATATTTTTCTTACAAACTCGTACAAATTTGAACAAAGAAATTCATTCAAGTTTTTTTATTATGTTTTCTAATTTGAACAAGAATTGTTGGATATTTTGTATTTAAAAAAAAAATCTTCAAAACAAGGATCATTTGCTTTTAGATCCAAAACTTTATACTCGTCGATTACTTTCTCTGGATTTGAAATCAGGTTTTTAAATTCAGAAACTATATGAGAACAGTTGAATTCAATTCCCAGTTTAATTATTTCTGGGCCCAAAAATCGTAGTACAGATAACTTATTATCATTTACATTATTTCTGAAGATAGGAAGAGAATGAATGATAGAGATATTTATATTTTATGAAGTGTCAAAGGGCTGAGTTCAGAGTTGAAATATTTGTTTCGAACAATTTCTTTGTTTAAAAAGTGTCCAGATTTGTAAAAGGTTTCCAAAAGCGATTATTTTTAAAAAGAGGTGTCATGGTGTCCGACCGACTGAAACGAAACCCTGATTGAAGAGTGTTGAGGATCGAGATTTTTATTTCGTACCATTCCAAATTTCTGCCATTCTATCAAATGATAGTTAAGATTTTGTTGTACAAGATTTCGAAAGTAAAACATTTATGTATTCTTTTGGTCGTATTGTTATACAAATGAAATAAATTGATTTCTTTTCCGACAACTCATCAAAAGAGAAATCTCTGGAAATTTGAGATTTATGATATTCGTGATTTTTAAAGTTTCCAATATTTCCTTTAAACGGAATACGTTTTCTAGAACACTGTAATAAGGAAATTGTTGAACTTGTCCTATATTTACGTTCTGAATCTTGGCTAAGAACTTAGTAAGTACAGTACTTCTATAATATATCTTGGGTTGATTCAAGCTTCTCAAACAAGAAAAAAAAAACTAGAATTTAGTCAACTGAGGTAAATTTTCTACTATTGCGACAGCAACAGAAAACTCATTATTAGAATCTAGCTTCAGCTCCTTCAATCGAAATTAAGCTAAACTTCAATCGAAATTAAGCTAAACTTCAATCGAAATTAAGCTAAGCTTCTCTTCTCTTTCCCGACGACGCGATGGCGGCGGCGGCTATCGTTTCGACAAAAGAAGAAATGGACTTTTCTGTACGAATATTTACTATGTATTACGAGATTTGCTTTATTGAAAAGATGAGTATGGGATCATACCACAATGATATAATTAAACTTAATTCCTTGAGGAGGAGTTTAATATCCTTGGTCCCGCAAAGTGCCCCACATACAACATATATGAACTTGATTAAGATAACTATTGACATAGGGACCTGCCAGACGGTTGTACAATTTTCATATCCTTATGGACTTCAGAAAATGGATAAATATCACTTGATCCTACGATACTGCGGACACTCAGGTGATATTGATTGATAGCATTACTGGGCCCGTATTACGTACTTAGATAATCGTTGAAAAACCCTCGTTTTCGTTCAAATGCGACTACGTAACACGATTATCGTTTAAGTTTCAACGATACTCGTTTCTTCTTACGAGTGCTATTTAGCTGCCGTCTAGCCTCCGTTCTCGTTGTTGTCAAATTTTTTTTTGTTGTGTTTATGTCTGCCGGTTACGTACTATTTGGAAACAAAACGTGAATCCGAACAAACAAAAATAATAAAAGAACATTTTATTAACAATATTTACAACACAACCATAATAAACGCATTTGCACTTATGCTCTCGTTGAAATATTTGTTAATAACTCTCTGTCTTTTCTCCTTGGAACAATGTTCACTTTCCGAAAAGTAGAAATTAATAAACATTTTAATATTTTTTAAGATAATATACCGTACTTCTTTAATTTCATACTCACGTCTTTATTTATTTCGATAATTTTTTGACATCTATTAACCGACGTGAAGTTAGATATACTTTAAAAAAAATAGTATATCTCCTTTTTATCTGGCAATATTTTCGTGGATTCATTTTAGTTTTATGCAATCGCTTTTTTTGAAACTATCGTATTCTTGACTATCGTTATGTTTGCCCTTCGTTTCGTAATACGTTATACGGGCCCTGACATATACAGGGTGATTGGTATAAGATGCACCAAAAAGCTAGAGCGTGTAGTTGGGGTTAAGACAAGAAAAAAATCGTATGGGAGGTGGGGTCTATTTCCCCCCGTTTAGGCGGGAGGGGTAATTTTTTAGAAAATCAGAAAAAAAATTATTTAAAAACAACGGTGAATGATACAAAGACTTTTTATAACTTTTTGAAAAGCCAGAAAACTACTCTTTTATTTTATTTTTAAATTAAGTTGTTTGAGTGAACAGTTTTAAAACAATTAATTTTCAAACTCAAAATTTTGAAAAAAAAATTGAAAAAAAACAAGTCTTTGTATCATTCACCGTTGTTTTTAAATAATTTTTTCTCTGATTTAAGTCAATTTTTTAGAAAATTGCCCCTCCCGCCTAAACGGGGGGAAATAGACCCCCCTCCCATACGATTTTTTTCTTGTCTTAACCCCACCTACACGCTCAAGCTTTTTGGTGCATCTTATACCAATCACCCTGTATATGTGTCTTCAAGACGACTGTACAGTGTACATGCTCTTACTAGAGCAATAATGTTACGTGAACAGCTTTGATTTCAGAAAACTAGTTAAGATCTTTTGGTGCCGCGAAGCAGAACACTGTCAACAAATTTTTAAAGTTTTGTTAGTTCAATTTGGGGTATACATATATGTATGTATCTGTCAACCAATCCTTGACTTTCGAAATGAAAGAGGTATCACCTATAATTCATCTGCATTCGGTTCGATTTATTCAATAGAACCTATGTACACTGAGTTACAAAAAAAGTGGCGCACCTTGAAATTTTGCAACATTTTGAAGTAACTTAAACAAATAAACGTTTTTCTGGTACAGTTTTGTTTATTAACATAAAAGTAAGTCATTCATGTAATAAAAAACGAAAAAATAGGAAGAACTTAGAAATAAACCATAAATTAAGGAAAATGGGCATAAACTTCAATTTTACATTTTTTAAATTTTTTTTTTTTTTTTAAACTAGTCCTTGTTTCTTCAATAGTGGGTATTGCCTCCACGAACATCTAATAAAGCTTTAATTCGCCTGGGCATACCTTGGATAAGGTTGTCAAAATGATAACAACACATCAAAAAATATGACTGCGCCACTTTTTTTGTAACTGAGTGTATTTTAAGCATGGTATAAAAGGAGTTTCAATGAAAGGTTATAGCCCTCTCTATATCCAACGAGCTTCGAAGAGTCGATCCAAGCATGTCGTCTACTTTCCATGCTCCGTGGCTTTTTTTTGCTCGAAATGTTGGCAAAGGTTTGACGAATAAATTACATCCAAGCTTGATAATTTTAACATGAAAAAATGAAATGGTTGAAGAAATGATATATACCTAGGCTTTGAAATTCACCCGGCTAGAAATAAGACTTGGATGGGCTAGAAATCTTACTTAAATCATACACAAGATCTTCAAAAAATATGCAATGGAATTCATTTTACGGAACTGACAATAAATTATTATAATAATAATAATAATAATATTTTAACTATGTGTCTGTAAGGCACATTGCCTTTTAAAATGCAACAGGTGTTGCACGACACTAGTTAGAAGGAATAGAAAGATAGGAAAGAATTGTTTTGGTACAATGGATAGAGAGCTAGTTGATTTTTATTTTTCATTGCATAACCTCATGGGCGACGTCCAGCATTATAGGGCCTTAACTCCAAGTTTTGCGTTTCGCCCTAGTTTGATGGTGGGCTCATCAGCTAGATGACATCAAACCTTCTCTAGTACGCAATAATTGTCGATGATTACCGACTGCTATATAAAATTTACAGAGAAAACTCACTGTGAGATTTTTCTAAAGATATTTTAATTCTAATGTCTAACTTTAATCAAAGTTCTTTAGAAAAACAAAATTCACAGTGAGTTTTCTCTGTAAATTTTATATAGCAGTCGGTAATCATCGACAATTATTGCGTACTAGAGAAGGTTTGATGTCATCTAGCTGATGAGCCCACCATCAAACTAGGGCGAAACGCAAAACTTGGAGTTAAGGCCACAAAACCTTTAAAATTGAATTTCATTCATATACACTCCACTTAATAATATTTAATTTGGCTATTTTTAGTCTTTTAATTGTTTATTTTTTTTTAGTTATTATAGTGATACAGGAAATTTTAAATCATGTCTTAAGTCAGTTTTAATAAACAACATTATTTGGGTAGCCATAGTCGTAAGGCAGGAATCTCATATACCTATCAAAAGTACCTACTAACAATCAAGTCTTAGGTATGACATCTAAAGTCTTCTGTATATCATCTTTTTTAAAAGAAATAAAATTAATGACACATGTAAAACCAACTGATACATGAGATCAATTTCGTCTTCACAAACTTAATTAAATTTATAAACAATTAAAGAACGTTATAAAGGAAGTATAAATTAAAATGTTGCAGTTTATAATTATTTTTTAAATAACCCTAATTTTGAATATTATCTTTGTTTTTTTTCTGTGTAATACAAACTAGACAGATTGCCACCATCACTCAGATTTACAATTTAAAAAGTTTCTACACCTCAAAGTGCGCTGTGCGCAGTCACCAATTACCTTTTCCACAAACAACTCCCGAGCGCAGACCCAACATCATCGTTGAGTTAGTGTATGTAATCTGACTCTGACGATTTTCATGTAAGCTAAAATAACCTACATTATCAGAAAAAATACATAATACTTCTATAGATACATCTTTAAATAAGCAATATATTGGAATATTGGTACCTACTCCAAAACGTGAAATGTAACAACAACAGCACTTAATCTAAACTAACTTTTAAATTTAACATCCACTTTAAAAAAATATTTCTGGTAGGCAGCAATAGATACAATATGTTGAAATACTTGTATGATTTTTAAGCCGTTCATATTTTGATCGCGAATATACAAATATATTTATATACCGACAAATATGCGATTATAGTAAAACAATTTATATAAATTTTGTATCTGATAGAGCAAAAAAAAAACATACTTAAGGCACATACCAACCAAGTAGGTATAGATACCTACATGTGGCGGACACTTATATTAAAATTGTGTTTGCATGCACGTAGACCTCCATTCATTATGATGGCCGCTTCATTCATAAAAACCGTCTTCGTTTTGTCGTCCCCATCGTTTCTGTCGTTGTTTGGCCGTCGTCGTCTGTCGTCGTCGACGTCAACCAGATCCCCCCCCGCACATCACAGATACACACCAAAGACCACAAAGATACACATGGGGGATACCTACTTCGCTAAAGTATCTCAAAATGAATAAAATAAATACATTCGTAGGTAGAGAAACCCGAAAATGCGCAAAAACAACAAAATAAACACAACGACGAAAGTTGATCGCGTTGGATGGAGTAGTGGAGAGACTAATAAATATAGCTCGAGTATCTGTGAGCGGAAAACGACACAGAGTCATCACCACCGGATAACTCCAACCAAACCTGCAAACGGGCCAAATCTTTCTATTTTTTTTTAACATAATAAATATTGTGGTTGTGTCCTTGACGTCACCATCCCATCCGTCTGCCTTCAAGTTAGTAGTCCAACCAAAGGCAGCATCTAAACCGACGTTTTATATGATGAGCACTAAAGAACTATTCAGCGAAAAAAAATACAGAAAATATGAAACTGAACCATAATTCTCAAAATGTATATTCTAATCATTAGACCCAATAATAATAATATCCTGCGTGGTGCACACGTTTGTGCGCGACAATCCATAAAGCAAGTATCTATAGTGGCAAAAGCCTGCTAATGTACCAAACAAGCACGGCAATGGAATCCAACTTATAGCTAATGCAGCTTGGTGTGCGAGTGTGCATAATGTTGCCACTTCCTCTTTTTAATGCTAAATATAAAATTAAAATTAAAATGAAACAACGTGAAAGAGAGAACATTTTGACGTAGCCTTACACAAATTGCGGTCTAGGGATGCCAAATGCTTGGGAATTGTTTTGATTTTTTAGTTTTGTATGCAAAAAATCTAACAAAATATAAAGCTCATTTTGAAAATGCATTTTGAAAATGCACAATGACTACTCGTGTGTTTTATGGATTCAGACTTGATATCATTAATCTAATTGCGTCAAACAGTTAAAACCTTTTTAACATTCTTGACTTTATTCCGTGCTGTTTAAAATAGATTAAAGATCTTTACATCCCTATTTATAAAACTTCCCTACAACACTCTAGCAGGACACTGAACAAAAATAAATTTTAATTCAAATTAGCTTCTTATGGCCTTAAGTTCATGAAAAAAGGCTTTTCGTTTACTTCAGAATTCAAATTTCATTAAATTTTTTTTATCAATAAAGCGAAAAAATCGGTTAAACTTCGCCAAAATTCGTCTGTTACCTTATCTTCATGTAAAGACATCGATTATCTATGACATACAAACAAATCATCTCAAAGAATATATTGCTCGTTACGTACAAGTAAAACAGTGTTCACCATATAGCTTCAATTCTTACGTATGTATAAAGCTGATGTGTGTCCAGTAAACATTACCACATTCAAATATCAAAAGTTTAACTATTGGATTAATTCTCGTGCAACTAGAATGTCACGCGACAATGTTAGAAAATAACCCTTGGTAATGCTAAAATAACCCTTGGTAATGCTAACTTGACACCTAGCACTCCCACCCCAGAGAAAGGATTAAATTTAATAGAAAATAAAAAAAGGATAATGAAAATAACTGTCGCTTTTTTGTCGTTAAGTCATGCAACTTAAAAAATTGTCGCGAAATTACTTCTAAAATAACCCCAAAATCTAATTTTTCGAACAAGTAAGGTTTACAACCCCAGAAAAAGGATCAAATCTAATTGAATTTAAAAAAGGATAACACAAATGAAAACTGTTGTGAATTTGTAGTGCAACTTTATCGCGCAATTTTTTATTTTTAAATAACCCCTGGTAATTCCTGGTAATTTGTCGCAGGTTCTTTAAAAAAAAAAATGCGCAACAAATTTTTTAGTTGCATAACTTATTTACGAAAAAAAAGCGACAATTAGTTGCATTATCCTTTTAAATGTTTGATTACATTTAGGGCCAATCTTTTCAGCTCTGGTTAAATCTTTGGTTTGTTCACCATAGAATTTTCTTAACCAGTTGTTTCGAAAGTCGGTTAACCACAGTTCGTCTTTTCACCATTTTATCTACTTTGGTTACCAAACCAGAGATAGTTCCAGTTTTCCAGTGGTCCAGTTGTGAAACGGAATGTCTGGTTATGTTTGTTTATACTTTTTTGAATCCGAGAGAAAGAGATCGAAGATCTTGTCAATAATTGATAACAGCCTGTCTCGTTTCGATGTACATGGATAAACTGAATTGATTCATTTACGAACAAAGGAAAACAAAAATATTTACATAAAATATAGGGGTGTAATTTATTAAGATGGTAGATCATCATTTTTTTTAATTTTATTCTTTACGATTAGTAATAATGATCAATAAGTATCTAATATATTATTTATCATTCAACACAAATGTGAAAAAAATAATCGCTTACCATAGAATTTCTGTGGTTAACCAAGCAAAATTGACTGGTTAACGAAATCTCTGTTAACCATAGATTCTCTGGTTAAAATTTTGCTGAAAAGACCAAATCTCTGTTAACCGACTGGAATAATGACACTAACCACGGAAAATTAGCTGGTTAACGTAATCTATGGTAACCATAGATTCTCTGGTTAAGATTTTGTTGAAAAGACAGAATCTATGGTTACCAGCTGAAATAATCATTGATTAAACCTAACCAGAGCTGAAAAGACTGGCCCTTAATCCTTTTTCTGGGGTGGTAGTGCTAATTTGACTTTCAAGTTAGCATTACCAGTCGTGCGACAAATTTTTTAGTTGCACGACAATTTTACGACAATTAATTCCATAGTTAATTTTTGAAAAATTGAAAGTGTAAATGCTTACTTGACACTACTATTTTGCAATAATACCTACTATCCAACATTCAAAGTTTTGAACTCACAAACTAAGAGCAAAATAATCTTCTTCTAGCAACGATTCAGATTTAACATTAGACTTGAGATAGTATCTTGGATGTACCGTTCAACACCACACTCCACAACATTAAACTCACCATCGGAGTTGAAGTTTGGCAGAAAAATAAAAGATAAGCTACCATAAATCAAGCAGCCACTCGCATATGATGAAGATCGACTATATGGGTCACCCTCAGATACAGCAATGATTTTGCTTAAACGAGCAATACGGAGCCCTCTACTTGTGCCAATTTTTAGGTCCGTCGGCTGAGAAAAAGTTTGTGTTTCATAATGCAAAAGAATACCTATCCAATTTTATTATTGGATATAATTCGTTAAATCAGGAGTGCAATAAAAAATAAAAATATAAAAAAAATTATACAATCTATTGATTAAGTTAAAAAAAATTTCAGTTCTTTTTTAACAAAAATATTGAAAAACAACCTTGTTTCTAGTTTTTCTTTAATGATTTTTTTTCATTCACGTTATCATTTAAAAAAAAAACTTGTTCGAAAGCTTTGTTTGGCAACCCTTTACTACATTACCTCAACGAATACATACTGCCTATATATACACTGTAGGCTCGATTGATTATTCTATTTTAAATTGCCCCTTCAGTATCCAAACTTGGTACAACTTTTGCGTTTTCAGAGTTGAAACAACACCCAAATGATTCAAACTGCAGTGCGTGGTACCTAGTATAAAGTATCTTTACATTTTTTTTTATTTCGAATTTTATTGAATTACCTAAAGTAAACATCAGCAACAAAATGAAAATAAAACAATCTATCTTTTTTTTCCAACTATAATTTTTTGTATCTAATGCACTTCTGGCGTATAGAGAATTAAATTGAATCTGGTTCTAAATTATATTCTTTCAATTTGAAGGTTAAATCCAACAAAATCATCATCAATGGCTTCATTATAAATGAAGGACTCCGCGTGCGCATGAAATATGAAAACAAAGTTGAATGAAGGATGTTGACTGTTGAGTTAAAATTTTGTCTTTTTCTCAAATGCATTCATAGAAGAGAAGATACATTTTTTTTTTGTTTTCTTCTTTGAAAACAATCAGCAGCAAAAGCTGGTATACTGCTTCTTGCTTTGGAAAACAAAATCATCATCTATACAATATGAATGAAATCGCCATATGAAGAAACAAATACAATCACAAACAATAACCAGATACAGTGATATATCCCAAAGTTGAATTGAAGGTTTTGCTCTGTTCGTTTTGTATTTTTCTTTCATTAATGAACACAAATACAATGAAATATATTCACAAAGATACACCAGGCACATATACACACAATGATGAACAAAAAACTCGTATTGCCTGATTTATATTTTAAATGAATGGTGGCTAGGAAAACATTTTGTTCGGGGTTAGGTTTGATTTTGCTGGCTGGGTTTTATTTAAAGGAGTTTTCATTCTTCAGATGTTATTTGGCTAAACAAACTGAGAATGTATCTGAGTATCTATTGTATGTGCTTGTGCATAGATATAAATTCCTGCAAATGTGTTATTTTCAATTTCCGTTTTGTGCTCACACCCTCACTTCTGCACGAGAAACAGATGTAGAATTAATCTTTTACTTTACTAATGTAAGAGCGAGAAAACAAAATTAAACATTTGTATGTGTCTAAGGCTGAAGCTGATGGCTGTTTGCTCTCGGTATCTTGCTGTGTGTTAAATCGCGTCCGGTCGCCGTTTTCGTCGTTGTCGTCTTTTAACCATCAAGTCGTCAACAAGAACAGGTTCTCTGCCATACATTGATATTTAGTTGTGTGGGATTATCTGTGGGTGTATTCCACACAGACACATTCGCCCCATGTGTCCACACTTCACTATTTCACACACATAATCGAGTCGAGTGAAAACTTTTCATGTGTATATTTATCAGTCGTTTGAGATATTCTGCATGGAGTAGACTGTAGTGTTATCGTTCAAGCTTATCTCTCTCGTATTAAGAAACAATACAAAAAAAAAAATAGCAAACACACCGCAAAATTCGAACTTGTAACGGGCGAAAATATCTCAATTTTACATTTACTTATTAAAATAAGTTAAATGTTTTACAATTTTATACTAAAAGATACGAGTTAGTGACTTGAAGATTCGTTTATTTTGTTCACAAAATATATAAAACTAGCGTCGCAAGTAATTCTTGTTTATCGGTGATCTTAAATAAAGTGAAATATATTTCTTTAAAGAAATATAAATAAATTTGCCTGATTTTATGGAATAGCTGCCGTTGTTATTTTATTTTTCCCCGTAATTGTCGGTCTATCCTCGGTATTGAACGTGTTGAATGGTAGTTCGCCGCAGTACAGGAAATCACTTCGATTGCTCTACACCTTTTAGGCCTACTAATAAACACATACACAGTGATATATATTTTACACAGTGCCTACATGAAATGATCATTATTTATTTCTAACATTGTATTTGTATTACATACACAGATACAAAATAAATTAACAATGTGGTAGTAATATGTTGCTTTAGCAGAGAAACGGATTGGATTCGACCTCCTAATGTGGTTGCCCCAGCGTTCGATACATTTCGCTTTAAAACTTCAGCCCTCTGAAAAACAGCGATCGCGATCGTCGGTTGTCGGTTGTTTTATGATCCGAA
The DNA here is from genome assembly GCA_951217065.1 of Baccha elongata. NCBI lineage: Eukaryota > Metazoa > Arthropoda > Insecta > Diptera > Syrphidae > Baccha > Baccha elongata. Next base: position 174,247,199 of record OX578272.1, read on the forward strand.
AAAACGAACAAATAAATTTTTGTATCCTTTTAACACAAAATTAAATAAAAAAAAAGAAACACCAAGAAATTTATAAAGAAAAAAGTGTGCCTTCATTATTAGGAAAAAAAAAGGAAATCATTAATATAAATAAAATTAATGAAACAAAAATAGTGTATCTACAAAAATTTCTTGATCATTTTACACGCGTGTTTTAAGAAAGAAAAAAAAAAGAACTCTCGATCTGATCGTGTTGGAGAGCAAAAGCATAAATGCAAAGATTTTCGTGTCTACATAAATTTGTATATTATTACTCAACAATTGTAGAGTACTAGTGTTTTGTGTGTGCGCTTACTTTGTATATATAACAACATTTTTTTGGATACTTATTTTACAATAAACATCCTAAAAACATTACAATAATTAAATTCACACCATCTATCTCATCATCAAAAACCAGCCATCTCGATTCGATTTCGACATATAAAACGAATAAAAAAGATACAATCTATCTTAAAATATATAGAAATTTAATATCTGAAATTTTAAATTGTATCTACGACGCGATTATTAGTTGTGTGTCTTAAAAAAAAAATATCTCAAGTGAAATTGCGGAATGCAAGCACATATAAATGAAAAGAAGTAAAATCGTTCATCTTTCATCTTCAATCGTGCCAATCTAATGAATGAATGAATTTTTTTGTTATTTGGTTTTTGCTTTCGTTGCTTTCCCCTTAAATAAATCAAAAAGTAAAAATAACTCAACGAGAGTTATAGTGCGCGCACTAAAAAAAAAATAATGAAAAAAGGAAATTAAAAGAAAAAAAAAATTCTTAAAAAAGAGTAAAAAGAATTAAGTGTTTGTGATATGCTGCCTCTTTTTTTTTGTAACGAAAACCGTGATTAATTCTTTTTTTACAAAATTACGAATAATAAATAGCATGTTACAAAATAATTTATAAAAAAAAATTAGAAGGCAAGAAAATTAAGCCAAGTGAAGATAATATAAAAAATAACAAATAGTGATCATATTTGTTCTAATTTTGAGGATTACTTTGCACCTGCTGAAGCTTATTGGATAAAATAGTATTCATTCAGAGAAATAAAAAAAAAAGTACAAACAATCAAATTCATCACAATCATCATTAAACAAAAAAAAAATTACGGCGAAATCAGATTTTGTTGCAGTGGCGCAGTCGGACTGAAAATATTTTTGGATTATTTTTATGCAACAAAACGGCAAATTTTGTGAAGTTTGAGAAACTTCCTTTTGATTGCTTTGTAAAACAATGTAAGTTGGGTTCGGGACTTTGGATTTTTTTTTTTAAATATGAAAGAGTCTTGTTTTGTGAATGACAAGGGTTTAAATTGAAACTTTTTATCTGGTAGGAAGTATGCAAATTTAGGCTTACATAATCTTTGCAAGCCGAACCACTTGACAGACATGCTATTTGAACCGATTTTTTCCTATATGAATTTTTATAATAACATGATAATTCCTATCCAAGCTATTTAAGTTCCTTAGAGCAAGATCAGTAACAACTTTCTTTCCGTTAAAGAGCTTGAATATGGAACTAAAGACATTAAAAACAATTAAACGATGAACTTGAAAGAAATATCCATAAAGAATTTATTTATTTTGAACTAAAAAGGGGGTCGCATTTAGAAAGTCTTCTTCTTTTCCGACGATGTTAACGTTCTCAATTAAACCACAACTTTTCTAATTCCCCTTATTTAGTAAGTAATAGTTTGAACGTTCAAAAAAATATTTTAGGCATTCCTATAAAATATTTGTTAAAAAAATACTTGAATCTACTCTTAATGCCCGGTTGCACCAGTATGATTTTAGAATCTACAGATAGTAAATTTTATTTTAGGTGAAACTAGGGGGTAAGAAGGTGACACAATTGTCATGCTGACCTAAAGTAAGACACTAACATAATAAACAAAATCTAAAGGATTAACAATATTCCACAATGGAAAAGCTAAAGGAAGTGAGCTAACAAATATGTTTTTAAAAATCACTTGAAATACGTATTCAAGTGATATAAAATTTAAGACAATTTTCTCAGGGAGATAATTACCCTTAATATGACTGACAAATATACTTCGACAGTCGAAAATTTTTTGAATTCAATCTTATAACTATCAATGGATAACATTGTTGGAATAGTGGTGACCGATGTAAATTGGTAAACATTTGAATTAACAAAGTTTTGAAATACGAAATTTTAATTTTCTCAATTATCAACTATATTGGTTGATAGTCGTCAGTCGCAATAAGGGTGAATGTTTAAGCATTTAGTTTTCCTTAATTAACTATGACAGTAACAGACCAAAACACACCATCACTTCGGTTAGAAAATATTCAATTGAAAATTATTTGACATCTTGTGTTTCACACAATTGCAAAAACATTTAAAAGCGTAACTTTTAATCTTGTAGATTACACGAAATAAATTTGTATGATAAATTTTGATATTGAAAAGAAGATTAAGTGTAAATTTGTTCATATCATGATTAAGTTCCCTGTAAAACAGTAACAAAGATTGATCATTGTATCTGTATTGTTCTTTTTATGGGATGCAAATCAGCAGATACGGTTTCTTAGCATTAGAAAACTCTATAAACAATGACCAAACCGAATTTTAATTTGAAGTGAATGCCACAATGGTATGTATATTCGATATACTATACACTCCCTCTTTTAAAAACACTGAAAACTTCGGTACAATCGTGACATTTAGACCCCATAATGTTTTCTATAATAATAAGTTTTAATTTTGATGTTGCTTATTATTCAGTTATTATTTTTAAAGTTATTCTATGATTGATTTGTTAAAATATATAAAAACAACAAAACTGATACTAACAGTCTTCCAGAGGATTACTTGTAAAAGGAAGTGAATAAACTTTGTCCAAGAGCAGAAGTTGTACAAAAAATAAGAATAAACTGCGATCGTTGGGGTAGATGTTACTGCTTTCGCCACACAAAGCGTATGCATCAAATGTCTAACGAAACTACTTACGATTTTAAAGAAAATAAGTATAACTATGTATTTATTGAAACAAAATTATGTTTTTGTTAGACCCTTAAAGTGGAGTCCAAATGGACTCCAAGACAAATATTTACAAGGACTCTTTCCAGAACGAATTCGCAGAAAATTATGTAAAATGTTTGTGATCATAAAGACATACAAAATGAATTGAAAATTATGTTTGTTCACTGAGCATGCATTTGAAGTCAAACAAATCAGAAACAAAAAAGTTACGAGTGTATCATGCTTGAACTAGGGTCCAAATGAACCCCAATCGTAAAAAAACTATTGTCGAACTATGATAAACCTATTTAGATATTAATTCCGAAACTTGTGCTTTTATTCACCCCATCCTGCATCTTTATGGTAATTTTTATTTTTTTTTCTCTATAAGTCCAAGTGTAACTTGTACTCAAGTAATTAATCTTTCCCTATTTTCAATATTTTATTCATTTTACTAGAATATCCTAGAATGTCGATGTGGCTCAGTCATCTTTAGCTTAGATATCGAAGTCGGTTTGCAAGATTTTTGTTGTTTGGAAACTCTTCAGTAAGTGCCGCAAAAAAAAAAAGCATTTGTCATTTTTATAACAACCATCACAAGTAGCAAAAGAAGTTATTTTGACTGCCAACTATAATTGATAGTTGGCAAATTACGCGATTCCACCTAACTCAAATATATGTATATTTCCTGGCAAAACATACAGGAGTCACAACTCCAAATATTTTCCAACTCAGGCTATGCTGAATAATTTACTGAAAAGTTAGCTTTTAATATAATTCGCACTGATGATCGTTATTTTAATATAAAATCTGACTTTTAGAATTCATTAAAAAAAATTGCATATAAATTTCTTTCTATTTTGTTAACCTAATTGAACTTAATCAAAGGCCATTTTCCTCTCGTTCCTGAAAAATTCAATTTTCAGTGAGTTTCGTCACCAATTTTTCAATAGCAGTTAGTAATCGTAAACCAATTATTGTTTGTTAGATTGATACGATGACATTTAACACATGAGCCCCCATCAGGATACTTGGGTAAGAGACATATCATGTAGTCTGAGCCGAAAAACCTTTTATATTGAATTGTATTTGTAAATAAAGTTCTACTCGAAAACATGATACTCAAAAACATTGCTTTTTGGCCAAATGAAGCTGTAATTTTGGTCTGAACACATCTTCATGGCTTCAATTTGAGAGCATGAAGCGCTAAAACTGAGTCTGTCGAAACCAATATGCAAGAAAAAGATCTAACAAATAATCGACTCACAATATTAGTTACTGGCATTAATTTTTCTACTCTACTATCATAATCTATAATTTCTCTTTTTTCGCTTTTTTTTACAATGAAAACACAAACATTTGTTCCATAAATCTTTCTTGCTATCTCCTAAACTCTTATTTGATCACGTCTGATTTAAAGGATTTCCTTAAAAGATTATAACGATATAAAACATTATATGAACTTTTAACATATTTAAAAATGATGTTATTATTTATTTAACTATTTTAATATGTATACGATTTATACATTTATCTCAAAAGTGAAATTTATAAAATTTTGTTAGATAAGATGCCACACAATCATTATTATTCGCTTATACAGTTTAATGATCAAGCTAATAAATTTTAATTATATCTTTTTACTTGTTTTGTCTGGTCTAAACAAATGATCTTAAGACTCAAGGTATCTTTAAAAAAGAAATCATATTTATATGGGTCCATAAGTAGATACATATCTATACTTATCTACTTTTCAAAAAAAAAAAATTATCACCAAAATTAAACAATAGTCTATTACAAAAATAAAAATAGATTAAATTTGCTCTGACAATATACCTATAGCAGTTTGCAATCACAGACATAACAACTAAAAAACAAATAAAAATAAACAAAAATAAATAAATCTACATGGTATAGGAAGTCTCTTAAAAGCCCACAAATCGTTATACTATCAGTTTGTAAAATAGCGCAACAAATCTGATTTACTGAATGAAGTTGAATTGCTGAATAGCTTTTTATTTTTTTTATTTTTTAATTATCTGTTTTAGTTTTTTTTTTTTATATTTTTTTGTATTGCAGCCCACTTTTATTTTATTTTTATATTTCTGTTGTTGTTAGTGTCAGTGTTGGTTGTGTGACTTAATTTATTTTTGCATGTGACCATCGACGACGTCGTCGTTTGTGTGTTGTCTATTCTGAAAGCCTCTTTCGCTTATTAAAACAAAACAAAAAAAGTATCTATAGAACGCGAAAAAGATATTTTTATAAGCATTTTACTTGCTTTTGGTTGCAGAAAAAAACGAAATATAAAATGTATCCCTCCTCAATTAAAAACAATTTTACTACCATGTTTAAATATAATAATATATGTCAAGAATGTCTGCTTGTCTGTCACAATTCGATATATTTTTTCTGCTGTTATTTTCCGGTTTACAAAAATGTTACATCTCATTTTTTTTGTCCGAAAATGGTAATACAATAAAAAAGACCAAGAGCATTTTTTTTCTATATTATGTCAAAACACTTTAAAGAGAAGAAAAATCATACATATGTTTCTAAATCTTAAATAACACACCCTAACGCGGCAATAATATTCCGGTTTACGACCCGTTGAATTCTTCTATAGATACTTTTTTAAAGTTTTTTTTTAAATTTTGTGTAGGTATATTTTTATTTTATTTTCAATGGTTTTTATGCTACGCTTTTGCGGTTTTCGCACTCATTTCAATAGGAGAACCTTATTCAGGTTCCTCTTCTGACTCTATCCAAAAACAACAACCCCAAAACTAGCACTCTTGACAATAAATTTATTTTCTAATTAGAATTTCCTACGGCTACATTGTATGTTAGTATACAAATACGATTGGCATTTTGTCGCTAAAGTGGCCGATAGATGTTTTATACCAAATGCTATAAGTGTATCTAAAGAGAGTATCTGTGTTTTATGTTGATTTTTGTTGCTATTTGTGTATGAACAAAAATATAGGTATAGTTATTTATTGCTAAAGGAAATATACACAAAAAAGCATCAACAAAATAAAATAAAAAAGGATTGAATTTATTTATTGTTTAGTATAGATGAATGTATATGAGAGAGTATCTATAAATGAATTAAATATACTTTATTGTGCTTCTAAATTTTTTTGTTGGTTTAACTATTTGACAGATAATTTCCTCAATGAATATTTTTTGTTGTATTTTATATTGGTATGGGTAAAAATATAAAGAACAGCATTGAAAATATATAATTCTAAATGATGTTAGTGGGAAGTGGTTTAAAAAAAAAATTGTTATATTTTTTTTAATGAATGAAATACTTTTTTTTTTAAATATTTAACATTTCAAACTTAATTTTAAAAGAAAGATGAAATTTTTCTTTATTTACGGTAATGAATGTTTCTTTAAAATCGAGGGAAAAATTATAGCAAGAACTATTTTACAAAATTAATTTAGATTCTCAATGATAAAAATGAGTAAAAAACAAACATTTTAATTAATCAAGTAAAATGCGCTTATTTTTAAATAATATTGTTAAATAAATAATAAAAAATACGTAAAAGTTATACTCTTGGTATGACTGTCGAATGCATCCCTGTGCTTGTAATTAACTAATTACTAACGAAACCTAGCTCATTATGTGTTTCTGTGTTCAAAATTGAACATTTTGCATTTATAAATGTTTAATAATTGTTTTAAATTTGAAAGTGACATGGCAAGAACCAGAGCTGTAAAAGAAAACAATCATTTCGGTATTGCAGTTAAATAAATTGAAAGACCTATTTTTGAGTACTTTGACTTTATCTGAGTACTTCGACATAAAAAAAGGCCAAAAAAAGAGGTCAAAAGACTTAAATTAAAAAAATGCAGTACTTTTAACCAGGGTTGCAAAAGCTTAGGCTCTTTTTTTAGCTTAAGCCCTCTTTTAATTCACAATTCAATTATGGACTTTGAATTGAAAAATATTTAATTCACAAGCACTTATTGAATTGAATTATTAAATAAATTCACAAGCTCTTAAAAAAATATCTAATTCACAAGCTCTCATTAAAGTTATTTTGAACCAGAGTATGATTTTTTAATAAACTCAAAAAAAAAAAATTTTAAAAGACTTCAAAGAATTCAAGCAGTTAAAAGTGCTGCATTATTTTTAATTCAAGTCTATTGAAGATTTAATTAATTGGACTAAAGAATTAACTGGGAAATTTTAAAGTTAAAGTACTGGTATAAAGAATGGGAATACATTAAAAATAAAAATATTGCATTATTTTACAGCTCTGGCAAAAACTCTGTTGAAAAATTAAAAACCCGAGTCTCCCATAAATTTATCTTTTGAGATGATTTGAATGTTTTAATTATTTTAAAGATTGTCGATTAAAAAATGCGCCATACATCTTTTATTAAGAAAGTACCTATCGTTTCTATGCAGAAATCTTTGAGGTTAATATACTGAACTACTTAAAAGTAAAATATAATAATAACATTGCAATTTAAAAGAATAAAAAGTTTTTTGGGGATAATTAACTACGTACAAATTATTGAGCTCTACTCAAATAATTCGAAATGATCCTTAAGAAAATAGTATATTTAAAAAAAAAAAGTAAATACACTCACCTTCAACTATATACATGTACACTAATGGGGCAATAAATACACCTGAGCTTGAAAAATTCAAAAACCTTACAAACCGTCCTATGTGCATTGCTGCGATCAGTTTCTAAAGTTTAAGTATTTTTTTCAAACTCAGGCGTACATTTCACCCTAACATTTATTTTTACGACCCCATTTTATATAATGTGCATTTATATTGATTATAGATTATAACATGGCTCCGTATATTAATTGGTTAGTAAGAAAATTCATTTTACATGGCTCCTTAATTTGTTAGTATCAGTTAGCATCAAAATTCTAGAAGAAAAAAAAAATTTATTAATAAATGCAAGCTTTTAATTTTATGAAATTAGATAAAATTAACAAAAGGTTAGTTTAAAGAATATTTTTAAATATTGAAATAATATCAGTTAGTCATTTTGAATAGTTTTTTCTTCAGTTATTTAAACAGAATGTTTAGTTAATTTTTAGTAGATACTTATTGCGATATTACATTTAATGCAGACTGAAGAAAATGGACTATTTTACTATTTTTATAATGTAAATTTATTAACTTCTTACTTATTCCGAAATTTATCGAAAAGAAAAGCAGAAATATGATTGATTTATTGATTGATATTGATTGATAAAAATCAATTAATCTGTCATATTTCTGTTTTTGTTAAGTTAGTAGTTTGATCTTAATGTACTAAGCTTCGCTGCGCAAAACCGTAGTTAGGGAAATTAACTTTAACGGTTCAACCAACCTTAATATCGCAACCAAGCTTTTTGTTGTATCCTATGCAAATCATCTTATTTCAATTGCTTGCAAATTTGCTACTGTTTTCATTTATTTAATTATCAGAGAGATTGAAAAGAGATTAGTATGTGAGACTTGGTTTCATTTAATTTATTCAGGTAGTCAAAAAATAATTAATATAATTTCTCTTTTGAATATCTTATTATATTAGATATTCGTTTTTGAATAAATATTCCATCACTTTACCCCCATAATCATTGCCATTATTGTTTTTAAAATTTGTTTTCTTTTATCATTGTGAATGGATATCTTTTTTTTTCGTTTCATTGTTGTCATAGCCGGCATGTCATCATTAATTTTTTTTTTTTAAAGAACAATTAGTCGTAAGCAGTCGACGTTAAAGATCTGTTCGTTCACATCAAAATTATCCTGCATAAGGAATTTAAAATAATTTATTAAATATTCTAATTTCGTACTATTTGTAGATTTTTAACCACCAAACGAAAACAGATGCAATTTATTTAAAATTTTTGAATTCATGTGATTTTTTGTTTGCGCGTCATTTTTGTGCGATTACGATTTTTGAAAGATTAGGATGGTTTGGTGTAGATGTAGATTGTCGTCGTCGGTCATTTGTCGTTGTCAATGGTATTTTGCGTTGATGTCATCATTAATTCAATCTGCACCGAAAGTGTTGGGGAGAAAAATTGATTCTGAGGAAATGAAGAATTAACAAAAGACGTTGCAAATCAAAATTAATTTGTATAAGCATTTAAGGTGGGTTGACGATAAATTGTGGGGGAACAGGTTTTTTGTATATTTTTATGATTTCGAACTTTTCTGATTTTAAATGTATTAATCGGACAATATCAGAAAGCTTGTCGTGACCTCTTTAGTATTATATAAATTAATTTTAATAATTCGAGATAAAGATCATTCCGATTGACATAAAGTGTGATCTTCTGCAGATGAAAATTGACTATGACAGTTTCGAAGGTTCCAATGTCTAGAGCTTTGATTTCCATTCGAATTAAATGACTTGTGGGATATCATTCATTTATATTTTTTTTCAAAATTTGTTTAAATGAAACAATCTTAATCAATCCTCACAAATAAGAAGTTATAGCTTAGTATTTCAGGGATAAGCGGATCATGAGACTCTTTCGGTGGTATGGGACTATTATTGATTTAAGACTTTAGTTGGAAAACACACTGTCCAGAAATCAAGTCCGTACTTTGTTTACTTTTTTTTTGCTTTTTTATCTCGATAGCCATTTCATTACATGTTATTCTAAATGAAATTCTGTTGATGTATCTGGTGAATAAGAATAAGAACTTCTCTTTCAAGAAAGCTTTGGTGACGGTTGGGGGACTTAAATTCTCACATCTTTGCAGGTCTTTCACAAAACCTTTTATTTTGTATCTATTGGTGAGAAAGTTTAAAAGAAAATAAAAAACAATACGGCGATACCTTTTCAAATGCCTACATAAAATAAAAAATATACCATGACACCACTACAGAATTTCATATACAGAAATATTTAAACACTGACAATAATAAAAATTCATTTGGGGCGGTTGAAACTAAATTAAGTGTTCCCATTCATAGCAAAATATACCAACATACAATTGCAATCGGTACATATAAAGAAAAAAACAGAACGGATATCCGCATAAAAATTAATTCTACACTTTTATACCGCTCGCACATGGAACAACAAAAAAAGAAAAAAAAAAAAAAAAGCCTCAGCCACCAAGCGATAACATGTGCAAAGATAGATTGTGTACATGTATACTATGCGAATAGCGATGCGGCCTATTTACGAGATTAAAGCCTTTTGGGCGCGACACACATTATAGCATTATAACGCGCCTTTAAGCTCGATTTCAAGCTACAAATGTACATGTCTATGTTATTACTTGTCAAATGATTTTAGAAAACAAAACAATTATTGTTTGTTACTCTGTGTGCATGAGTTTGTTTATAAGTATGTATTTAAATTATTTGTTTATTCTGTTATGTTTGTTAATTGAATGTCACCGGATATCCCTTCTCATTATCAGCAATGTTTACAATATAAAAATAAAAATAATTATCAGATGGCAAATGCCCGATATAAATGTAATAGAATTGATATGGTTGCCAAGCAAATACAAATGTACTACAACTTCATTTCCGTTGTAGTTTTTCATTTTAAGTGCGTTAAGTACAAGTATCTTGAAGAAAGTTGGAACTGTCAATATAAATATTGCAAAAAGTATATATCTATAAACAGCAAACAATACTTAGCTACTGTATTCTTTTTTTTTTCTAAACTAATAAGTGGCAGTATATTTTTTTTTATTCTGTATATTCACGGCAAACTATTAACAAAAATGGTGATAGAAAAAAACACTTCTTTAAGTGGTTTTTAGACGTAATTTTGTTAACTTGTTTCTAAACAAAGACTATTTGTTTCGAGTGAATAATTTTGAGCTTAGTACTTTGTAACGAAGATGACGATGTAAAAAGGGGTGTGTAAGTTTAATAAAATCGCTTGAAACATGCCAGCTTATGTATCAAGATAACGAAGGTCAATAGACACAGATGTTTCCATTTGGTCTGTTAACATTGCAATTATATATATGTTTTAATTAAAAAAAGGAGAAATAAGAGTTACTCGCTATAAATTAATTGTTGTTTTTGTAGTGAATGTAAATTTTACTCTAATGTATACAAAGTAAAATAATGTTTTCAATAAAACATGGTTACTTCAGTTCATCTAGTATTTTACAACAGTATTGGACCGGTCTAAAACTCGTTTGGTGTTGGGTAAACAATAATGTACACCCAAACGAAAACCTCGGTAAAATCAACCAATACTGTGGTTGATTTTGCGTCAACCAAGAAACGAAAGCTTGAAGCTTGTTTGAATCAATCAATGTGCTTGGTTGACGCAAAATTTACCATGTTTTTTTTTTGAGAGAGAGTACAATTATTTTAATATGCATCTGCAGAACAGCTGAAAAATAAAGAGAGAAAGACAAATATCATAAACACTAGAGACCGAAAAAGTTCACAGATAAAACCGTATTTGAATTTTGTTGTTGGGGTAATTTATGCCCGTTTGCACCAATATAATATAAATAAGTTAAAATAAGATAAGACTTAAAAGTGCAATTATCATATTTAACATCCCAAAAAAATTTTAAAAGAACTTGGTGCAACAACAATAGGTAATCACAATTTATAAATGCAAACGCAGTTCCCATAATAAATTCCCATAATTTTATATGCATTTATAAAAAAAAGAGTGTCTACCTTGATATAGTTGTCGGCAGTTCCGCAAATGCAGATCCGTATAATACTGAGATTATTCCGGACATCTTCTCAATTTCTTTTCATTATGAGAGACTATTATGCTTATAGATTTATAACTTTATAAGAAAAAATCAGTTATGATAAAAAAAAACTGAACTCTAGAACATCCTGTGAAAACCGTCCTTATTATAAGGATTTGATGTAGCAACTTTTTTTATTTCTTTATCTCTCCCCCAATTTCTTTTTGGCTATTTTTATTTCTCTCTCTGTCCCAGCTTCATGTTAAAATGATAGCCGCAGCTTTTTAGTGATTGTCTCTAGCTTTAGCTATCACAGTGACGTGACACTCACATTAAGCAGTTATCTTCAAGAATCTATCCAACTGTCAACAATATCGCCAAACCTTGGATTGCATTATGAATCAATGTATCCCTATTTACTTTTTACGAATCTGTCAAATCAAGAAAATCTACCCAAACATTAGGAGGCAAACAGAATTTTACCCATAAGAACTGTTGTGGTGTGAAAAAACCAACTATACGGAAATATGAGAATATAGCCGCCTGTTAAAAAGCCCTATGGATGACATTTATCTATTCGAATCTATGTGTCACTTAATGACATATGCAAATGTCATTCATATTCACCTTCAGTCAAATATCTGAACTAGATAAATCGACAAAACTAAGTATAAAAGATCAGTAACTCAGTTTGAGAATTATATATATCAACGTAATAGAAGCTAAAACTTATAAAGAAAAGAAACAACAAGTTTCAACCAACAATATTATGATTAAAAAAACCATCATCACAGTTCAGGTTCAACACTACAAAACACAAAGAAAATGCTTTGGTTTTTTGTTGTCGTTGTTGTTGTTGTTGCCTCTGGTTTGGTTTCAGTTACCTTAGATTTTTATTTCAGATGTCTGTCTATGATTTTTCTCAGATGCAGTTCTTCTTCTTATTTTCACATTCACAAATACAATTCATTGTGAATGTGTATGTTTAATGGAAACATCTGTTCTGGTTTCTTTTTTCCTCTCGTTTTTATTTTGAAAGGGGAGTGGAAATCATTGGTTGTATACCTGTTTCTAAGTGGAAAAATTTATTATAGGAAAAACGATATGAAACAAAGGTGAATAGAGGGAAAGGTCGATCACTCGATTCACAGTTGTTGGTATAATAATACTCAGATTCTTTTAGGTAGAAATAAATACATATGTGTACCATTATGTTCCACTTGAATGGAAAAAACCATTTAAACGAAGAAATAACCAATTGATTAATGAAATAACAAAAATTTAAATGTTTACAAGAAATTCCCAGACGATTGAAAACAACTTCATTCTTATGATATATTGTTGTCGTCCTGTGTCAAGGTAATTGAACTTCTTTATGCTAGAAATTCGGTAAAGTTATAATTTTATTTCAACAAATTCAAGTTCTTCCCAACTAAATTTGCATTTTTCATTTGAAAATAGTATTTAATTTTTAAATTAAGAGTCAGAACCTCAGAACTGTCCTCTCTAAGTCATATTTGTGGATTTATATAATCTAGTCATTTATTTTACACGTGTTCAACTTGAATAAAGCAACTTTTAAATGACAAAATTCTTGGTAATAGATTTATATTCATCGTTTCTTAAAAAATGCCTCACTAAATACATATAGTATCGTTTTTTAATAAGACCTTCCTCAAGTTTTTACAAAATTAACGAAAAACTAAATTTTGAAAAAGATTGTCCCCCGTATTGCGATTGTTGATCATCAATTGATAACTAGGTACTCACATTAAAATTGAGTTGATTGTCACATTTCTTTGAATTGAATTAACAATGGTCACCATTATTCTTAATGACCAAAATATTTATCCATTGAATATAAGATATCATATTTCAGTTTTTATCAATTTGGCAATCGAAAAAGAAATGTGTTTTTTATACAAAAAAATATGAATTACATTTTTAACCCTAGACTTTTCAGTACATAGTCGTTTATATTTGTCAGCTTATAAAATTTAAGAACATTAGTGCGATGTATCTCTCAGTTTATCTCTTATTGCGAGAAAAATTGCAAGAAATTCAAATTCAATTCCTCGTTTTCGTAATGCTTTTCCGTCGAAATATGACTCAAAATCATATTTCGTTACCTTTTCCGATACAGCGTCGTCAAGTGACGAAATCCTTTTCCTGTTTTTCGAAATCAATAATGCAGTAAATAAAATCAATAATAAATATGACTAGCTGGTTGCAATAACATCATCGGAAGCACCTCCAAAGTATTCTTACTATGTTCATTACACAGACAATGTTTATAATATATTCAGCACCGTATCCGTCAGAACGGAACATTTCATATGATTTTACTAACATTTTTTTTCAAACTTTCAAAAATTGTAAGAAAAAACCGCGTCGGATTCAATTCCTGTCCTTTTTCAAAAAAGTTATTTTAAAAATAAGGCCAAAAAGTATTATTTTTTGGCTCAATTTCTATTTTGCTTTCTGGAAAAATTTCCAACATTAAAAAAAAAATTGCTGACAATATTTCCAAAATTTCCCAAAAAAAGTTCAAAAAAATCCACGTCCCATTCAAATTCTAGCCAAAAAACGCTGTTTAGAAATTAGGCCAACAAATTTTAATTTTCTGACTCAATTTCGATTTTGCTTTTTTTCTTGATTCCGGCCAAAAAAATTCTGGCATTTTCCAATTTTAAGACAGAAAAAAATTTCAGTCATACAAAACTGTCTTGATTACGAAGAACAAAAAATCACTTAAAACATTTTGTCGAGACATATAATGTATAAAACAAGCCAACCAACAACATAATATTAAAAGCCTAACACCTACACCTCGATGACGACAGACTTGCCATTCATACCTCAATATCGACACCTACAGCCTATTCATTCAAATATTTTGTATTCCTATAGGTAAAGATAAAGATAGGGTATGTTTTTATACATCATGTACCTATAACAATAAAAATATGTAAGAAAATTTTATATACCCTTATAAAATCCACCCACAGTGCAGCAGTTTTGTGTGTGGAAAAATCTCTTCATTAAATTTTTTTTTTTTTTTCATAAAGAAAAAAGATAAATGTAACCTTTGTACAAACGTAGGCATCAACAAAAGTTTTGGATGGACCAAATAGAAAAAAAAAATGTGTCTATGCGACTAGAAGATACTTAAGTGAACCTATAATACGAAAATAGCATACAAAGAGTTATTTCGTCCTTTTTTGTTGTTGTTGTTGTTGTTGCTTTTTCGATAGAGAATGACGAATAGAAGGATTCTCGGATCTACATTGACGTCATTGTGCTCGACCTAAAAATCCTTTATAGTGATTTTTATATCATAAAATATTATCTAGATATGAGTGGGTTTCAATTAAATTTATAATTGCCCTTATAAGATCCTGGCAACAAAGAAATTGATAAACAATAACTAAGTGTGGTGTGCGCTTGAATGGAATCTATAACCAAATTTAAAAATCTACATACCTATATACTACCATCAGATTGAACACGCTTCTCTAATGAGCGTGTGTTCAATATTAAATTTAACCAAAAACACCTACGTATTGACGTCATGTCCGTTCCGCTCACGGAAGTTTATAGATACAAGTTATTATGTGAAATGTTGACCACTCACTATAAAACAAATATTTAATTGAAAATTATGTTGAAATCGAACGCGCACACACATTATGTTGTCATTTTTCACAATAAATAAACATTCAAGTTGACTGTTTCATTGAAAATGTAAGATCATGGTGGGCATATGAACACAATATTCAACTTGTTTTTTTTTTTTACTTTTCAAAAGAAGATGACAGACAGAGAGAAAAAAAAAATCATGAGAAAAAATATTTTCATTCAAAAAATGTCACACTCCCACGAAGATGGCAATCATGTGACGTTTTTTTTTTTTTTGCTTTCATTGAAAATCCCCCGCGATGATGTTGCGTGAGTTTGGATGTCTTTCTTAATATTTATCTCCTAGTATGTTTTGTATATGTGAATTACTTACCTATGTATGCTTACATATTATCAATTTCGTTATTTTATTATAGGTTTAGCAGCCTAATCAGTGCTAAATAAACTTAAATATGCTTGCTAGCTAAAACAAATTTAATTATTAAAAGAAATATTAAGGATGCCTTACAGACGTTAATTTTACTTTCAATAAGAGTTTTTCAATAGATACGGGTTGGTTTAGAGGTAGACAGTATGTGGCAACATTGCTGCGGCCATTGCTACTCAATCGTGTTATTTAACAACTAGGTTTATTTGGCATCACTACATCAGAAAATTTTGACAGACGCTACCAAAACAACATGGCCGCTACATACTGTAAACCTGTCACTATTAAAGGTTTTACTGTGCAGAAAATCAATGCATTCGGAGCCAGATTAACAAAGTATAAAAGGTACAGGAGTGGATCACCAAGGTTCATTTTTTCAGTGTGAGATCATCCCAGGGTTAGACTAACACTGGAAGTGTCAAGCTGATGCAAACTTTTCAGTTCGTTTGAGATTGCAAGTTTACTCATCAATTTGACTGGCTTAGCTCGGGATTTCAAATAATTGACCGCAAAACATCTTTCAATATAACCCTGAGATGATATCGCAATGAAAAACTGACACTAGGTGCCCAACTAAGAATTATGACGGTAGTTTTTCGCTAATTTTGTAAACCTTATTTTATTTTTACACCTTTCTCAAGGCTTTTGCCATGTCTGCACGCATGAAGGTGGGGGGGGGGGCAAACCAATTGCAATTACTAGTAATACTAGGTATTAACTACTTAAAAGATATTTGAAGTCCTTACAATATTGATATAAAATAAAATTACTGTTTTCGTGTGTGTATTGCTCGAAAACATGAACATCCTCTCTTGTACAATTTCTGCCCTTTGAAATGTGCTTCTTTTCTGACCTATACATTCTTTTCGTTTGAGAAAAATTCTTTTCCCTAATCTATATATTCATATTGGGGAACATAAGGAATTTACAGATCGATTAAGTACATTGGTGTTCCCCGCAGTTTTTGTCATTTGACAATTGTTATGCATATTAACTTCTTCTCCTCAATGCAAATCGTAGCGAAAATCAGGTCAACATTTTTCCTCACTTAAATTATCATGTAAAATAGTGTTTTCATCCAAAAATAAAATCACACCAATATTGTTTAATTTTAATTTGATCAAAACATGGTTGGATAAATTACAAACGAATCAGTCTGAAGTTAAACATGCTGTCATTTCTTAGATATAGCAGTACATGTCAGTAATGTCAAATTTTCCCAGTAACACTACCTATTTTCAAACATGGCCACTTATTGATCAATATAAGTGATTAGCTCATAAAAACTGAATAACAGATATTGGAATGAGGAAATTTCAATTTCTACAAATTTTAACAAAATATGTACCTATTTTACTTTGTTGGTTTTTTTAAACTTGTGTTATAAAATACGCTTAAATTCTGCATTTTGATCGAAATCGATTTGCAAACACGAAATAGGATTTTATGTTCTTAACCATAATTCGAGCATTTTCGAATTAAATATTCAAAAAAAAAACATTCGAACTTTCAAAAAATGGATGAAGAATTGTTTGTAATCTTAGGGGGAAAGCAAAACATTAAATAAAAAATTTTAAGAAAAATTGCTTTCATGTCATATAAATTTTTTTAAATAGAATATTTCTGTCACTTCATGACTTTCAAATTGTCAAACATCTTAAATTGAAAGCGTAGCAAATTGCAAGGAATTATTTCAGTATCCGCTGCGTAATTGCAACTTTAATACTAGAAAAAGTAGTTTCCGCAATTTTTTTATTTTCTTAAAACCTAGAAAGTATTTTGTTTATTTATCTGTGGCGGCCATGATATCTTAGCGACATCTGTTGTTCAACTTTCCAATAAATTTTGTATATCCCTATCATAATGGTCAATGGTGGGTACGTTTCTTATGGGGAGTTTTTTAACATCGACCAGTACCCGTCTTTATTGAAAAACCTTATAAAATATTTAAACATGCATTTTGTTGGGATACTCGAAAAAAGTCAGATCAGTCTATCACGGGATTGTATACTCACATTTTCTAAGTAATAAGGAATCAATTCACACTAAATTAAACGCTAAGATCAGAAGTCATTAACCACTTTCTATATAAGTAATGTCAGCATTTATCATGAATGTTGGTACTCCTGTCACAACACTCGTTGCATGTCATATCATTCTGTAAAAGTTCTTGTATTTCTAGCTGGGGATGAAAGATTTCACTTTCGGAACTAAATACATACAGAGTTGACCCCAGTCTTGTGCAAATCTTTGACCAGATGTTAATATTGTAAGGATACCTTATCACTCCAGAGTACAGACACTGAACAAATTGATGCAAATATATGATCATTTGTTCTTTATTCTACGGAATGCAATAGACTGCAAGGAATCAAAAGGAATACAAGGAATGCAAAGTAAAATAAATTCAAATGAATGATGCAGACTTTATCAATTCACAAATTATTGTATTGTATTTATTGAATGATTGCAAAATTAATCACATACATATTTTGATTGCCGATGGAATCGTGATGGCATTCATACTTTCATATAGAGAAAAAGTGCAAACATATACTTGTACATTACATCATATTGTCTACCTAACTTCTTCTATTTTATTTTTGATTTATATTTAAATCAATCAATATTCAATATTTTAAATAAAACACTCAAGTGCACTTTTTCCATTCTTTTCTAAAAATATCAAAGATCGAACAAATGTATTCCATCAATCGTTCATTCATATATATGTATAAATATTTCTCTTTCAGTCGATTTCAGAAATTTTATTTCTATTTTAATTTTTCACGATCTTCACGCTCTTTGGCTTTCGGCTAAAAACTTTTAATTTAATTCAAGAAGCAAAAAAATTGTTAATCAAATAAGCATGTTGGCGCCAGTTGAAGACGAGATCGCCCAAAAAAAAAGCAATCCAAAGTATATGAGAAATAAAAAAACTTTGAAAAAATAGTTACGCGAAAATTAACACAATAATAACATTCACAGCGATGCTGTGTATCTTTAATCTACATATAGAAATATGTAGATACACGTATATATATATTTATTATTTGTAAGGTGTTAAGAATTTTAAAAACTATTTTTTTAACGTATCGGTAAATATTTTCTGCACAAAATTAATAGACAGAAAAATATTTGCTTACGAAAAATTAAATTGTATATTTTTTTTTAAAAACTTTCGGCAATAAAAATGTACCTAGATATGTTTTGGATGAATGGTAAATTTAATTTTTTGTTTCAAGAACAAAAAAAAATTACATCTGAAAATTTGTAAACATTTCTATGAGTCTTTTTATGAAATCAACATAAACTCAGAACCTTCATTCCGAACAACATTTTTTTTTTAAATTTGCAATAGCACCGTGTTATTATGTTAATGAAGAGCTTTAATGCCGGCAATTAATTTTAAAGATGTTTAACGAGATACATATATATGTATGTCTGTATATACTTTGAGGTTGTTATTATATTTTTGTTTCTTAATTTATTTGTATTGCTTTTACAATTTTTAGATCTTTTTTTATCTGGCTAAGACATGCGGAATGAATCTGGGCGAAAAAATAAATATTCCTGTTTTGTGTTTTATTATTAATTAATAAACATAGTTAACACACACAGATAATGTGATAATTTTTTTTTGTTTAATATTGGGAATTTTTAGAATAAACAACTATGCGACACGGAGCCGTATGTGTTCTTATACTTTTAAAGTGTGACGATGAAAATGTTGAAAGAATTCTTTAAGAGAAGTAGACACACCTGTTTTTTTCGCATACCTTTCAATTTTATTTTTATTTTGTAAATTGTTTTTATTTATTGCGTGAGTGTTTTGGAATGCTTACCATTTAAATAAAAAAAAAAACTGTTTTTCTTTCTTTGGTTTGGGGTTAAACAGAAGCATTTTATTGTTAATGGATTTCTGTCAAATGAGGCCAACATTCAATGTGCGTAAGTCAACTTTTTAGGGATAAGTGCAATGACCACATGTATTTACTTTTTATATAAAAAAAAGTCGAATAGATATGTATTTAAATATTTGTGATAGATGCATTCATAGAAAATTTTCAAAGCACATTTTTATTAGTCTCCATTAAATTTAATATTTTCGAATTTAAAAAGCTTTTACTGTTAAGTAATTAAAATGTGCTATATCTTAAAATATGGTCCTTACTGTGTCCTCAGCTATAAGGACAAGACTAAACTTAACAAATTAATATTTTCTTTATTTGAAAACAAAAAGAAACCTCTATATTTCTAGAAAAATCATAAACACAATATTCTAAAAGTGCAGAACTATGTGTTTTCTGTTTTTCAAAATTCTGGATGCGAAAAATATGTTTTATCATAATTCTGGCTGACAAAATTCTGCATGACCAATATTCCATGTGTCAAAATTCAGTTTTTAAAAATTCTGTTATAATGTTGGAAAAGAGAAATGGTTTTGCTTATTGTAAAAAGTTTGCAATTTTTTATATTCATGCCTATTACTGAATCCGCAAAATTTAACTCCCCGTGAGTCGGCTGGATCCGCAGTGGATCGGCACTCACATAAAATTCTATTACTGAATCCAATGAATGAACTCCATTATCGATCCGCGAAACTGTATTATCGTGGATGTCAACAGTTGATATTGGGCGCGTTCAAGTGAACAAGAGATAAGCAATCTAAGATAGCCTAGTATTGTTAAACATCTAATATCGCAAATTAAGTCTTTTTCATTTATGTTTTAAAAAAGTCAGACTTGTTTTCTTTAATTTTTTTTAAATAAAAATCCCTTTCATCCCAAACAATTTTACTTCGGATTTGCTATTCCAACATTTGTATGGAGTGCGGATGTGGTGCGGATGCCTTTCGTTTTCAGTAATACCAAACTACGAACTACTTTACCGACATTTATTCCCGCTTATGGCTTGCGGCATTGACGTATTAGGTATGGACCGCCAGTAGCCAACTTCACGCGTGTTCCAACATAACTAGGGGCGCCATCAACTACTAGCAGGGAATCTGCGTAGCAGTGATATGATTTTTTTAATTAATTATTTACTATTGAAATATTTTGCTGGAAATTATTGCTTTGAAAAACAATGAAAGAAATGCTTATGGTCACTAATAAAGCTCTAATGCGAATAGCAATTAAAGGATCGTTTACATCTTTTTATACCTTTTTTCTGACTTTTTCTGCAAATCTTCACCTCAATTTTTGGATTGATTTTCAAAGCCATTTTAGAGAAGAGAAGAGAAAGAGCTACCAAGCTGAATTTAATGCTTTATTTTCTATTTCCTTCTTTTCTTTATTTGCTTTTTTCGTTTCACAACAAAATAAGATATTTTATATGTATATCAACAATATTCCTTATTTATTTTAAAAATATCCTTAAAATTGCCCTCGTTATAAATAAAAACGACAAAAATAGCTTTACAAAAATACTCAGCGTTAACGAAAATATTTATGCATATATATATATTTTTTTTTTTAATAAGAATGAATTAATCGAGAGTACGTATCTATAATACTTAAAAATGCACACATTCCTCAAAACAAAAAGATATCCAACAACAAGTAGACATAAAATTATTGTATCTTTTTCCTGTTGGCGGCACGGCACGGCACGTTGCGGCGCGTCGTCGGTCGGTCGTACAGATCATAGTATTGGTAGTAACATCGTCTATTCTAATGCATATTTAAGAAGAGGAAGCAAAATTAATTTTGTACATTGCTCGAAGAATTATTTTCTTTTATACAATTTTTTTTTAATTTCAGTGAAAATTCTATTTATAAACAAAAACATACATTTATATATAAATTTATAGTACAAAAAAGAAAATATCAGCAAAATGTTTCATTTACAGAAGTAGGTACTCATTGCGCGCCAAGGCAATTAATTGCCGAGTCAGTCATTCACTTGCCCCATGCGTTTTTTCTTCACGATGGTTGTTATAGTATTGTGTTTGTATTTGATTATTTTTGTCAGAACTGTAAATTAATTTTGCAATAATAATCAATTGATTTATTTTTGTATTTTTATTTATTTTTTATTATTATTGCGGAAAGCACATGTTTTATTCTTATGAATGTTGTGGACTTTGTTTTGAAAGTTTAATTATTTTATGATGTTTATTAAAAAAAAAAATAATATTCAAGTGTAAAATTGAGAAGTTATTGAAATAATTGGGTGTTACAAGTTAACACGGGAATTAGCAAAACAAAAAAATATGGTCCACATGAAGTAATATGAATTTTATCCAAAACAACTTAAAAATCGAAATTGATGGACTTATCAATAATTTGAATAGAAACAATTTGTTAAGTTTAAATGGTTTTCTGTAGATACGCGTATATACGCTTTAAATTTGAATGCAGAAAAAAAGACGCACATAGCTGCGCAGAGAAAAGAAATATTAATATTTGGCAGCACTGATGGTTAGTGACATGTCAAATGTCAACAAATTTGTTTGTTATGTATGTGTTTCTTTGATATGCTATAATATCCGAAACGTACAAACCGATTGTGCCCAAAATTTCCGGCAATCTACGCTATTGGCTCCGCTACTTCGAGAAAACCGGTTATCAGATAGTTTTACATGATATGTACAGTACATATGAGCTAAAGTTCTTGCAACAAGCAAGTGGTGTGACGATTTATTTGTTCATATTTGAAACGCTTGTTACAAACACTTTCCTCGCATGGTATAAAGAAGCTCCTTAAAGCATTAAACATTTATTGACATTTTTGAATTAAGAAAGAATCGGATTGTAACAGTTGTTTTATAAATGTCGATTAAAAAAAAAAAGATTTTCAAAACATCGTCAATTGGTCAAAAAACAGATTGTTCAAAATGTCAACTCCCGCAACCTCGACTGTGCAAAATTTTGACTGTTTGAAATCTCAACTTTCAGAATGTCGACAGTAATCGATGTTTTGGCAGCCCGATGATTTAACAGTCGATATTTTAATAGTTGATATTTTAGCAGTCGCATTTTGATCATTTAATGATTTAGGGAATTATGTTAAACAATGTGCCATTGTTTTGTTACTATCATCGAATGGCTGGTTTTAAAATGACATTGGTGAATTGTTCGGCAATGAAACCGTGGTACTGAAATTTCCAGTGATTTTTTTCGGAAACGGAATTTCAGACAATCCTTTTGTTATTTTCTTTAAATCACTGAGATGTTAACTTATATTATTTTAAATAACTATCGACTAACATTAGAAAATGAAAATTTTTGAGCGTATCACTCGAAGAAGCGCATGGAGGGGCGCCAATAAATGAAAGCGAAATCTTATGAAATATTATCATTATTTGTTCAGCACCGAGATGTAAACGTATCTTAATTTTGAATTACGATTGACTACTATTGGAAAAAGTTATCGGATGTACTGAATTTCTCTTACGAACGACAAAAACTTATTAAAATTTTTGAATTTTCCGTCTTACTCTTTGGTTGACAAACATTATATGATGAAATATTATTTCTCGAAGTAAATGTTATTCTGATGTCAATTTGATTTAATATCACTCAAAATCTTCGATTCATTAAAATCCAAAAATGTATTGGATTTTAACTAAAATCACTACAGCAGGTAAAGCATTATAAAATATCAAATCCAAAGAAGAACTTCAGAGAAATACGGGTACAACAATCATTTAATTCTTTTTCTACTTATCCATCACTCACTGTTGTTATTCTACTTCAATATTCTCAATGTCCATCTACCTCTTTCTTTCCATTGAATTTCTTCTTATTTATTTCACAAACGCGTGCGTATCACAATTCTTCTGTCGAATTGACAACAAAAACAACAAATAAAGTAAAAAAAAATAAAAAATAAGACTTGAACCAACATAGTTTTTTTTTTTAAACATTGCAGAATATAATAATCACGCATAGGTATATAAGATTCAGTATGTTGAGATGGAAGTTATCATTGATGAAAAGAAGCCCTGATGGCCATTGTACCTATAGTTACCTTAAACGCAAGAAGAGGAAAATATCAGCAGCAACTGAAACCACAAGGACAAGCAAGTTTCAGGGTACTTCAGAACGATCACCTTTTTCCATTTTTATTCATCATTTTATCAGTTGGTGGTTGAAAGAGGTTCCAAAATAGGGAAAGAACTGGAAAAACAAGGAATACAAAGAAGATATGGGAACTACACAGCAAAAAAAAAAAAAAAAAAAAAACTACAACAACAAAAAGATAAGATGGTGGTAACTGATGATGGACAAAGCAAAATACAACCATCAGACAAAGACGACGACGCTCACGTGTGCAACACACGACGAATGAACTAAAGAATGATATTTGCTGGCTTTTCTTCTACCTGAAGACGACACGACATCGACACGACGCGACGCCGAAGAGCAAGAGATGGACATGAAAAGCGCGATCGTCATCAGCGTAATCGTACTAAACGATCAGTTGTTGTGTCCGTCATCGTCATCATCATCTTTTTTTTTCATTAGGTTCTCTGTTCGGTTTATGTCTCCTATATACAAACAAAAAATAAATCAGAAGTACTGGACAAATCTCAGAGAGAAACCATAGTTATAGATTTGAAAGAAATTCAAGACATCAATCAAAAAGATTTGGCAGAAGGGATATGTCCGGCTGGGAAAGAGCTTGTACCTTTGTATCTGATAATAACAAAAGGATCACTTTCAATCAATGAATTCAATGTAAGGAGCAGGTGCTAAGGGTTGATCTTATATAATGAAAGAAATCAGTTTTTTTTTTAACTCGATAAATGATCAATCTCTGTTTTATAAAAATGTTCAATAGTTTAGGCAGTTCGTGAATAGGTTTGAATTTGAAACTACTACAATATCTAAAAGAATCCAAGTTAGCTATTTTTAGGTTTGATATAAAAAAGGAATCTTTGAGACAGTGAGACCAGAAAGATTGATTAGGTACATGAAATCATTACAAACTTATTCGAACTACTGTCATCTCTTAAATCAAAAACTATTATCAGAATTAAGTCTCTTAGCTCTTTTAAAATTTGATTTCAAAATCTATTCAAGGTTACTAATCATTTGTTTGTTTTTTCTTTTTTTCTTTACAGAAGGCAATCCAAACCAGCATCTTATTCAGAGAGAAGAGAAAGCATTACATCTACAGTTATTAGAGAAAAAAAATCCATATATCGAAAGAATGAAGGAAACAAATAGTCTTCGGCTCTTATACCGAGGGCATTAGGTGTTATTAAACCCTTAACTTTAATCGATACATGGATCGCAGAAATGGCGGCGATCCTTTGGCGCCTCCCCGGCCCCCTAAACTATTACCTCGTGTCCATCGTCCAAGGGCTGCGGAGCCATCGATGATGAGTGCACCGCCAACAACAGTGGAACACCAGCGTCAACAGCAGCAACAATTATGTACAAACAATCATTCGACTAGTAGAAACAACAACAACATCATAAATAACAGTAGCAGTAGCAGCAACAATCGATTAAACAATTCAATCACCAGTAGTTGTAACAGTAATAATAGTAACAGTAGCAACGCTACACATCTAACGACACCACTTTTGCAACTGCACCATCATCAACAGCAACAACAACAACATCCTCATCAAACAACAACTAGTTTAAATCGCAACAACAGCAATTTAAGTAGCGCCTCATCAACTTCATCAGTGTCGACAACAGTGTCGTCAGTGAATAGTTTCACACGACGAAGACCACCACCACTACCATTGGCAGCGGTGACATCATCGACATCATTATCGCCCATACTACCACTACTTGGAGCAAGTCTTAATCTAAATTTATTAAATAATAATATAAATATTAATAGTATCGAACCAGTACCAGTATCGCCTGTCACGCTGGCGGCACCTCGACCTGAATCGGAGCGGCTCACCAATGAGTATGTGGATACACCGTTTCGGACGGCGCAGCAACTCCAGCAGGCGTCACGCAATCAACATCCGGCGGGTCAGCACACCCATGGTCAAACCACAACTCAGCACAATTTACTGCTGCTGCAACAGAGTCAGCGGCAGCAGCAGCAGCAGAACCAACAGCAACAGCAGCATCATTCGAGTCATCATCAATCTAGTGGTAGCCATAGTAATGTCGTCGGCATCTGCGTCGGCAGTGCTGCTACGGCAGCATCAATACATTCGAATTCACGTAGCCTTAAGGGTGACTCGACAGGAGGCACGGTCACGACGCCGGGATTTGGCGTGCCACATGCGACGCAAACGACGCCGGCGTCGGCGACGTTGGCAACCTCACCACCTACAATCACCCGCCTGCAACAACACCATCGACCTAATGCGCTGCCTATCACCCAGCCGATCACCAAACAACCCGCCTCCACAACCACATTCAAAAAAGACCTGTCTGCGTCTATATTTAACGAAGAACCGCTCGACCTGCATCACATCGGAAGCGACAACGCTAGTTCTGGTGGCTTGGGAAGTGGCAGTATGGGCTCTCCCATTGGAGGTATTATCCTTGGAGATGGTGCCATCAATCCCATTACTTGTCCCCGCTGCGAACGCTGTCGTTGTGAGCAATGCCAAAGTCCAAGGCAGCTGCCACAGACCTGGGTGTGCAACAAGACGTGTCTTTGCAGTGCCGAAACCATCATTGACTACGCTTCATGCTTGTGCTGTGTTAAGGCACTCTTCTACCACTGCGCCCGCGATCAAGAAATGGAATGCGACGACGGAGACAGTACGCTATGCGTGGACGACCCTTGCTCGTGCCTGCCTAACAAACGTGCCCAACGTTGGGGCTGGCTGGGAGCACTTTCCCTGGTTCTACCATGCCTCTGGTGTTACTGGCCAATGCGCGGCTGTGTGGCGATATGTGAGAAGTGTTATGCTCGACATGCTGGTCATGGATGTCGGTGTCAAAATGTCGGTTCAACGAGCAGTATGCTGCCTATTGTCAACATCGGCCGAACTGGACCAGGAGGGGCCAACGTCACCATTGGTGGCACTAAGTCATCGGGAATCAGTGGAGGAGTTCATAGCGGTATTAGTGGGAGTGGTATTGGCCATCATCATCATCATGGTGGAGGCGGTGGCAACACTGGTGGCGTTGACATTAGTGCGGCCCGAATACTACGCAAGTGTGACATCACGCCTGAGAAAAGATTGCTCGACTCAAGTCCTGAATACTAACTCTAAATATTATATTAAATATATTCTGTAAAATAAACAGTTATTTACATAATAAGTTTACCAACAAAATATAAAAAAAAATTAAAATTAAAAAAAAAATTAAAACAAAATTAACATTACATTTATGAAATAAAAAAAAAACACATCATACACAAGTATAAAAAATGAAAATAAACTATTGTGTAAGCCTAGGTTATCACACTTATAGGAATCAAACAAATTTATTAAATTATTAAAAAAAAAAAAACGAATTGACTATTTTTCACCTTGCTCCCTATACACCTCTTCAAACAAAAAATAAAAAAAAAATTATTCAGAAATATTTAATTATTATTTTAAATAATAATTTAAAATATTTTCTGAGCCTTTTTTTTTCTTACTTTCCTAATTTCCCCTACACTCACTTACTATTTATCAATATATATGTACGTAATCCCCCTTCCTATTCAGCAAAATAAAAAAAAAAAACATTCGAAATTATTTGTCATTTATGTATAACACATTTGCTATACAATGACAAAAATATAAAAAATAAATTTAATTAAAACAAAAGAAATTATCAACAGAACTGCATTATGTGAATTATATAAAACAAATATTAATTGTACAGCAAACAAAAATTTAACTTTTTAAATGTAAAATGTAAATTTAAATAAAAAAAAAATAAACATTATGATAAAGAAAAAAAATATATGAATATAACCAAAGACTGCAACAGATAATTATTAAATATTAGAAATGTTATTATTATTAATTTTATTTTTAATTAAAATTTTTATGTCTGTTTATTTTTTTCTTTTCTTTCGAAGTATAAATTCTGTGCGCTTAAAAAATTTTTTTGACTGGATATTTCTGAAAAATATATTTTTTTTTGTTAAATAAAACAACAAGTATGAAATATCTTAAAGAAAAAAAAAACGAAAATTCCAATCCATAGTCAAAGTAAATAAGCTTCCTTGTTATTATTTTTTTTAATTTGTAAAATTCGAAAAAATAAAAAAAATGTGTGTAGATGTTTGATGAACGAAAAAATAAATATTTAAAAAAAAGGGAAACAATTTTACTACATATATGTAAATAATAAAAAAAAAAACAATTCCTACATACAAAAACTATAAGGGTATTTAAATTAAAAATCAACTATACTTACAAAATCTTATTAAAAGTAAAAAAACACCATTTTCTTTGGAATAAAAAACAAACAAGTGTATAAAAACAAAAAATATGTAACATTAAACTAAGCAAAAGAAAAAAAGCAAAACAAATTTAAAAAAAATATTTATTTTATTTTTATGTATAGAATGTATGAATTGTTCGTTTATTTTTCTTTTTTTTGTAAATTTTATTTTTAATGTTTTTGTTTATCATTTTCTGAATCATCCATGTGTATATTCCACGACTATATATTTTTTGTGTAAGCACGAAAGCTTTAAAAAAAATTATTTAAAATACATATATACTATATATTATTTTTTGGTATTTATTTGCGAAAATGATGTTTTTATAATAATTCATTATAGTTGTGAAATGTACAAGTTAATTTATTTATTCTTTTTTGTTTTATTTTTTCTTCTCTACAATACAACAAAGAGTTTCATCGTAAACAATAAACATAAATATACAAAAAATTCCATTTATTATACAAACAAATACAAAGCAATAGTTTTAAATAATAAAAAAAAAATCTTTGTTTCTATTTTATTTTTTTGCTTTTTCTTAATTTTGTTATTAATTATTTTCTGTTTTCTTTTTTCTTATCTATTATTGAAAATGAAAAATAAAAAACTTAATTAAATTAAAAATTATGTAAATATAAACACACACAAAATCAGTGGAATGAATTTTTAAAATCAAAGAAATGGAAAAATGAACAAAAACAAACAATTTCAAAACAAAACTTTATAGAAGGAAAACAAAATAAAAGAAAACTATATATCTTGTAATAAAATAACAATAAATAATAATAAAAATAGAACGAAAATAAAAACAAGAAAATCCTAACACTTTTATTAAAAATGATTCTGTTGATTTTTAACACAAAATAATTTCGATTATTTAAAATAAAAGAAAACAAAAAAAAAAGTACACAAAAAATAAACGCAAAATAATTATTTAAAAAAAAAATCCGTTTCGAGTTATTATTGAAGGATGAAGATGGAGACTTTGGAAAATATTTTGATTATTAGATTCAGGGAAGATGTTTCATTCGTTTTTTTCAACAGGAAACGTGGTCAATATGCTGCATATAAGACCAGGACCGACAGCGGAAGTACTGAATATAAGCGATCAAGGAATATAGAACAAGATATCGGGTAAGCTTATCTTCACAACAGTACCAAATGTCACTTTACACGTATCCAAGCAAGATTTCATAGATTACCGTCTGTCACTTTCCATAGAAATAAAGTTTAATAGAATGTTATAAAATGTATTGTGGGTATTGGATAGCTTACTATTTCAGTTCAATTACACAGAAAACAGATAAGTCTATATGAAAATGACAGGTCATAGAATACTATATGTAAACAAAACTTATTGAAAACTTGACGAAACAGAGCAATCCGCTATTATAGGCGGAAGTTACGAAGTTTTTGTGTTATGAAGAGTATAACTTGCTTCCCAGAACTTCCTTTTGTAGTCTCCAGGTTAGTGACCCAAATATTTTTCGAAAATCGAAAGTTTTCTCACACTTTTGACTACAAGGTGTCAAATGTGGAAGTAGACGTCGATCATATTCAAGCAAAATGAGACCAATTAATGGGGTTGAAGCTGTATCTAAAACAGTACTAAAGTAATAAAGGGATAAATATCAACGGATATCTCTGGATATCCCAAGACACTTCGGAAAAAAATACGCAAGGCCAGAACACTTGAAAATAAGAATAAATAGAGAGGCTGCAAGAAGCTGCATGGCATTGTACATAATTACTAGGGACATTAAGTTATAAAGAGAGTACCACTACCATGTGTTAAATATAAACGGTAATCTTTTATTGTCAATAGAAAACCATTTCAACGTCTCAACGAAATAAAATGTGAATCACCAACTAATGGACATGTGCAGATCTTCAGGGGCTTTAATATTGAACCCCAAACATGTTCTTATCGCCCGCCGTGTATTTTGGGTCCCCTTCTGGAGGCTATTTGAAAGAACCAAACCTTTCTCAGAAAACGAAAGGACAGAGTTATCGTCAATTTATCAAAGAAAGGTGACTTCTAGAGCTACCTACGTTGAATCACCTTCTTATTCGCGTTACTGAAGTGGATGGCAACAATTAGAATCAAGCAAATGAATTCTAGGATGTCTACAGACATAAAAGACACCAGGCGGAATTTAGAGTCGTCGATCACATTAAAACCTAGCGATTCTCCTTTGAACAATATTCAGAGTATTCTTGTTCTAACGCATGTTTTTCCGCTTTAAAAAGGCCTTCCATCGACTACATTACGGAGTTCGTTTGGTGTGAAAAGTTCGCCTGATAAAATTTTAAATAATATTCAAAAGTTGTATAACAACTCAAGATTTTTCTGAACAGATGGCAGTATTCCGATGTATTGAAAATCCGACAATGTACGAAACAAGGATATGCTTTGTCACTGATTTCGGTAGGACATCCAGTTAATAGCTGTATTTCTGATCCGGATCAGATTTGCGTCGCGAATACACGCAAACAACAACAACACAAGATCCAGTTTTGTATCTAGATCATGCAAAATTCCAATCCGTTCCGGATCAGAGGGGATAATAAATACGGCTAATGATGTAAGACATAAATGAGACTTGGTGTTAAGTGAAAACAATTTTATAAATGAATGCTTTAATGGTACCTATTTCCGGGTTGGCCTGGCATTTTGTGCCTCAAATTAAACAAACCCAAAAGGTGTAAGACGGATTGGTTTGGCAGATCAAGAGCAACTTGGAGGTCAACTTTTATAATGGAAGCTCAATCGCATAATTTACAAATGTTCTCACAACTAAAATAAAGGGTTTTTCAACAGGGACGCTACAAAAGTAGAGTGACAGGGACAGCAAACGACGCCATATTTCTTACCGCTCTTTTGACATTTCTCTTCAGTAAGATTTGCCATTTCATGATGGAAAGATATACGAGAAAAAAACGAGCCGAGATTACTAAAATTTACTACCCAAATTCGGAGTCAGTGGCCTTAACGTTAAGAGCGCTACGTCCAATTTATGGTCGTCATAATCGTCGTAGCAGATCAACAATTGAGCGTCTAGTGGAAAAAAAGAAGTGTCGAGAATATTGCTGCCGCTGAGGCTACAGTTGCAGAAAGCCCAAGTGTGTCTATCACACGTCGTTCTCAAGCGTTAGGCATCTCTGTGACGTCGTTGTGGCAAATTTTGCGAAAAGATCTTGGCCTACATCCTTACAAGATTAAATTGACGAAAGAACTGAAGCTGCTTGACCACCAGAAGCATCGTATTCCATACATAATGGCATCGAACGTACTTTCACAGGAATAAAGAATTTCATTGATATCCAAAACTGTTTTTGTTTCATTTAAAAAAACTTTTGTAGCGCTCTTATTGAAAAACTCGGTACTTATCAAACTGCAAAGGCAGATGAAAATATCTGTTACTGCCTTATGCTTCAGTTCTTGAAGTGTTGCTGTGGTGCTCCTAGGCCTTACTTAATATGTCTCTCAAGCCGGCTCGATCTCCAGCCTGCCGTCTCCCATCCCGCACTCCAAGTAGTCAGAGATCTCCCTCTACCTGGTAGCTCCATCGAAGATTGAGGTCTTCCTTGGCTTCAGCATCCCTCTGGTTTGGCGTTGAAGACTTTACGAGCTGGAGCGTTGATTTTCATTCGCTCAACATGGCCAAGTGATCTTATTCGTTGAACTCAATTTTTTCTGGCCAGGCTTATGCCGCTTTACAGCACGTTTAGTTCGTCGTTGTATCTTCTTTGCCAAAATATTGTTTTCTCTGTTTACGCAGACAGGACCATAAATCGTACGCAGAACTTTTCTCTCGAAAATTCCAAGTGAATTTTCATCCGATTGGGAAAGGGTCCATGCTTTTGCACCATATAACAGGACCGGGATGATGAGTGTTTTATACAATATCTCCTTGGTTCTTCTCGATAGGGCTTTATTCAATTGCTTATTCAGCCCAAGGAAACAGCGATTAGCAAGAGTTAATCTTCGTTTGATTTCAGCGCTGATGTTGTTGCCTGTGTTAACAGCAGTGCCCAGGTGAACAAATTCACTGACTACCTCGATGTTATGCCCATCAATGGTCACGTTCTGACCAAGTTGGTGATGTGATTGGGCTTTTGTTGATAAAAGCATATACTTCGTCTTGTCCTCATTTTGTTCATATACCTATTATAAAACAGTTCAACAAAATATAAGTAGGATTCTTAAGGAAACTATATTGGGTGGGCTACTTTACTAAAACAGAATGGGGCTTCTCGGAACATTTGGAGCTAGCAGGTGTAGTCATAGTGGTATACCGTGGTCTTTCCTTTTGAAAAAAGTTTAATTTTTACGACCTTGATAAATAAAATTATTATTTTCATGATTCAATAAAGGATGTAAAATTTAGTAGAAGATCCGTCATAGAAAATATGGAAAGAGTGACGACCTTGAAGACAACTTCTCAACGAAGTTTCATCAATGCTGTATTCTTCTAACAGAACTAACCGAAACAGGCACCTTCAAACAATCATTATACTTCCTCATGTGTAAATGGTCTACAGTCAAAAACCTACAAGTTTCTGGAATTGATCCCAATTTAACTCTTTGCGTCAATGATGTATATATAACTGATATATTCATGGAAATCTACTGTTTATGAACGAGAAACTACAAACAATACTTTTAAAACACTAGTAACTCTATTTCTGTGAAACTAGCAGCGCAAACAAGAGGATCGGTTTAGAGTGGTAAGGGCAAAATCGAAACTCAAGTGTAATCAGGAGCTTACTTAAGCATTTCCTCGACTTGAGTGATAAGCATTTTCTCGACTTGAGTGATGAGCATGACTATGAATTCCGCCCTCAGTCACTTGATTGGAAGAAGCTGTTGTTTGGATCCTATCAGAGAAGGACTTCGGCATAGAGTCTTGAAATTTTGTGGTGTAAGTAAGATAGAGGCGACAATCCGCATCAAGGGCAGATTCCACCATTTGAATCTAATATGCACACATGTCCCTTCGGAAGAAAAACATGAAGCTGCCAAAGAAATGTTCTATGAGCTCTTCGCTAAAACTTATAAACAATGCCCTAAAAACTACATTATTAACAAGAAAATAAAATTAAATGGTAACACTTAAACTAATGAGCTTAGCTGCGGAGACTATTGGCTCGAGAGGGAAATAACTTCACTTTATGGTGGGAAATTATTTCACTCTTTTGGGTGACGTTATACTTTTCATACAAAATCCATACATTGCATACCTAAACTCGCACCCCCCATACTCGCACCCATCCCAAATCCAATATTCAGCCAGGCAGGTGGGTTGCAGGGGGACAGCAGCCCCCCCCTTACTAGTTACAACTGTTGGGGACATGTGGAACTTTATTTGCCCCATTCAGCTTTATGTTTCCTGTAATATAAAAATTAAAGATTGTAACAAACTTCACACAATCTTCAGATGAAATTAGTTCTCACCTTTAGTGGGAATTTGCTTCACAAAAAAAAAAGTGATATTAGTTCCCGTGAAGCAAATTCCCAGCACAAATCGGAATACATAGGTGGCACGAAATCATCTCCAGTACGGCCTATAACTTACTGACTTCGAAGCTGAGAAAAACATATTGAAATTTACTCATTTAAGGCCAAGTTTTTTAGTGGGTAAGTATTCTAAGATAAGAATAACCTCGAGCACTCGAAACACTTTTTTCGGTCAGTTTGAGATCCCAAATTAATTCAGCTAAATTGGTGAGTTAACTCTGAGTTAATTCAGGATCTCAAACTGACTGGAAAACGTGTTCACATCTGTGTTAACTCGAGCTTCAATATGCCTGCAGACTTTTCCAGAACCTCGAGCAATCGAAACACTTTTTTCGGTCAGTTTGAGATCCCAAATTAATTCAGCTAAATTGGTGAGTTAACTCTGAGTTAATTCAGGATCTCAAACTGACTGGAAAACGTGTTCACATCTGTGTTAACTCGAACTTCAATATGCCTGCAGACTTTTCCAGATCATCGTACTTTTCTACGAGCATTTTAAATTGAATCATTGGATACGTGGTTCTTCGAAACAGAAATGTATATATTTTCAAAGTTCAGTTGTCAAAAATTCTCACAAAATTTTGTCTTTAAAAATGAAGTGTTAAGTCCAACTATGTAAATGTCATGTTTACAAAGCTATTTACATGTATAGTATTATGAATGACATCTTAAACTATAAATTTTCTATCTTTTGATACATAAATCATTTACCAAAAAATCGTTATCGCATATCAAGTCAAGAATGTGTATTACTTTTGTCAACATTTATAATCGGGTGAATACTTATGTTGACGTTGAAAATAATATTTGACAACAAAGATCTTTGACCACAGAATTATTAGCAGTCTTGGTCTTGAATATGAATGAAGCACAATCGTAGTAAATAAGTCATTAATTCGGATTATCTCCGTAACATACTTGCTGACAGGTAATTTTATTTTAAAATTTGTTTAATACAAGTTTTGTTTTCTTTTAAGCTTCTGTCAAAACGATGGAGTTAAAGGTCAGGAATGATAATTTAAATTTTGTAGCTGTTTAATAACAGACTGATATGTGTTATAGTCATTGCATTTAAAAACTAGACAACTTGTCAGAATTAACAACAATAAAAACATATATTACAAGGCAGACTATAAAGGTCGATTGAAAGTATTAAGACATTAGAACACTCTGGACTTTTTAATTGTATGATTACGACGATATTGCAATTCAAAATATTAAATTTAATCAGATGCTATTGTGCTAAAGTGTTAAGGTGTAAATAGTTTTATATTTTTTTACGAGAAAGCTAATATTACAGCTTTATTTTAATTGTAGATTCGACACACCCACAAAGGTTGCTAAAGCTATCAGAATGCACTTGATATAAGTTTTGTCGTATATTTTTTTTTATAATTATTTTTAATAATTGCAGTCGCATGAAAAGATTATCAGACTTTTGTAATTGAACGCACAACAATGTTGGCTTTGTATTATGAATAAATCATGCGTTAATAATAGGCCCATTGATCAATAACAATCTGCGTTATTCAGTATTGAATTGGAGCATCAAGGTCAGGTGTCTGAATTGATTTAAAAAAAAATTCGAAATACATAATTCATTCTTGAAATTTATTTGACTTGATAATTCAATTTAAATATAGGATTTATATTACAAAATCATTCAGTAATCTGAGCTTACTGTATAGAAGTGTACTGCACATTCAATGATAGGATAGACACATGCTTTTCAGCCTCTTTGTGCCATATATGACCAAATCATACAAGACACGTCAGTGTCTTGTATAAAAAATTAATATTTTAAACCTCTTCGTCCAAAATTTTAAAACCACTGCTAAACGGTGGCCATGGCATTCCAAATCCCGGAAATGAGATACATCAGACAGCTCCTGCAAACTAAAATGCGGGTTAGGATGTCACTGCCAGACACAAATCAAATAAAGCTTCTGTTGGTAATGAACTTCAAGCGGAGCATTTTAAATACGTTGGAGATGATCTGATTACAAACATGCACCAACTCAACTCTAAAATATGGTTGGAGGAAAGCATGCTCGACATAACTTCGAGCTTCTAGGTCATCAGTGAGTTTGACCACCAGGGTGGTGCTGCTGTAAGCTCAGAAAACAAAGTCAGCGATGAAATCAGATCAGGTTAACTCTTGATTATCAGTATCACTGAAACGTAAGAGACGCTTTATAGTCACATAATGCCGGTCCTGCCGTATGCAGCAGAAGTATGGACCCTCTCCCGATCGGATAGGCAAAATAAAATTAAGCAAATTAGATAGAACAACGAACTTTATGATCTATACAGAGACTCTCATCTCATCGAAAAGTTACATTTTCAACGTTTAAGATGGCTGGGACTGTAGAGTGAATAAACATCGAAGCTCCAGACCGTAGAGTATTTTACGCCATGCTTAATGGTAAGGCTGGCCATACACGATGCAGCCATGGAGCCTAATGGTTCGGAGCCAAATTTACCATTGTGTAGAAAGCTTAAAGTGACTTCACAGGCTCGGTTGGCTTTTCGGATAGTTGAAAATCCAATAAGCTCGATCCAAAAATGACAACTCAAAAGGAAAGACAATTTGATGTTTTGATGTAGTGTTGTGCCACTTTTTTCGGAGCTAGGGCTCCATCGTGTATGGCCAGCTTAAGAAAAATAGAGGCAGGCCACATCTCTGATGGAGTGATTAGGTTGAATATGATCTCCCCCAACAAGAACAACTTAGTTGGAGACAGCAAGCTAGGGATCGAGCCGGCTTATGAAACGTACTATACAAGGCTCTGGAGTACCCTGGTCCTTGTAGCTTAATTTATAAGTTAGCCAGTAAGGCATTTCTATATAAGCTCAACGAACAACATTAACGCAGAGGTCAAACATACATCAGATATCAAACAAACCCTAACTCTTGCTATTAACTGTTTCTTTGAGCTAAGTAAACAATTGATGAAAAAAGTCTGACCTAGAAAAACATACTACACACAGAAGGCAAATTTATCATCTCATAAGCGGATAAAAGATACCAAAAAGGTTTTGGCAGAAATAAGCACAACAGAGAGTCACAAAAAAATTAAATAGATGACTTGACGCCAAAAAACGTTTGTTAGACAAAGCTATCAAAAATAGAAAAAAATACATATACTTTATAACAACTTTATACTACAAAATAAAATATATGTATGTATACGAAATTTATTTTATCACAAAATATAAGCCAACAACACGCGGTGTTCCCAAGCGGTCCACCATCCAAGTACTAACCGCGCCCGACGCTGCTTAATTTCGGTGATCGGACGAGAACCGATGCGCTCAGCGTGGTATGGTCGTTGGCGAAATTTTAATGACTAACATTCAATTTGAGAAAACTTTTTAGTACAAAAAAATCATGACATGAAAGGATACTATAAAAACCATACTATACGTTTTACTAAACATTTTGAATCGAAAAACCAATTGATGATAGAGGTCATTGTATTTATATTCTATAGTAACGCAATCAATTATTATTAGTAATCAATCAATTATCAGTACAGTTTAAATTTTTGTTTAGAACACGAGCAAATGCATTGAAAATCTCCGATAACCGGACGCGTAGCTCTCACAACCAGACATAATTTGCTATGGGGTTCTTTTTCGCCTCTGATTTGTTTTTGTTCTGCTTTTTTATTTTCGCAGCCATTTCATAGAGTTTTGTCAACATATGGGAATAGTTAAAAACACCTTTTTTTATTTCTCTCTCTTAAATGGACAGCTCCCATAAGCGGACAAAAATTCGTCGACCATGAGTATCGTACGAAAAAAATATATGAAATTTTATTAAAAGTTTTAAATCCATATCTTATAAAAGATTAAAAACAATTTTTTTTTTAAATCAAAAATATTTTTCTTAAATATTGAATTACAAAAACAGTTTTTTTAAATTATTTAAAACTTAAAAAAAAACATTTTTGATACAACAAAATTTATGCCGTTATATTAAATAAATATGACAATTTACGTATTGAAATTCATTCAAATCGCTTCAGCTGTTAGCAAGATTGACAAATAAAAATATGCCATATAAAGATGGCAGCTATCAACCATTAAACGAATTTTCTAGAAAGTTTGGTTTCCATCGCGATAAATAGATACAAGGTATATTTCATTGTTTTTATTATTTTTCTCTTTTTAATAGTTATTATCACTTAAAAATAATTGATTAAATAGCTTTATTTCTTAATATAGCCATCACATAAGACATCAAATAATAGTCAAAGATGATAGTGACGTCACTATCATCTGCGAAATCGACAAAATGGCGATTCGGTTATCTTGAGTAAGCATACCTTGTAGGTATTCCTGTTTATCGTGGGTTTCCACTATCTGAATTTTTTTTGACATTTTATCAGACATGATACATTTGGTTTAAATAGTTCGAGACGTTTTCGAGCAAAATAGTTTCCATAGCCGTTATATCGCAGGTACGTTTTACTCTAAAAAAAACCTCCCTACAAAATTGGAAGTATATTGGCCTTACCATCTTGACAGAGCCTAGGCTGTAGGTGCCGAGACAGAAAGACAGACAGACTTCTTCTCTATATGATCGTAATGTCATGTTTCATTGTTATCTCAAACCTATTTTTTCACGAATGCAAAACTTGCCTTATGGTACCTATAATCGCAAGTAAAATTGATATTATTTTGTTGCTGGACCATTATTGGATTATTCCACGTCAAGGAGATTCTCTACATTATCCCCCCCCCCAAAGCACTTGATAGGGCTTATAAAAAACAAGCAATTCCAAATGTCATAACTAGCCTCCAAATATGACAAAATAAAACTAATCTAGTTGTACTACAAAAAGCATTATTAAGCTACTTGCGCACCCACTTTTAACAGCACATCAAGTGCATTTTCCTATTTTTGAATTTGCATTGTTGTTGTTGTGGTTGTGTTTTTTTTTTATATTCATTTGGCATGAGCATCTCTCAGTTATCTCATCCGCTCATGGAAATAGATAATAAAAAAAACACACTGTATGCATAAAATGAAGAGGGCGCATCCAGCCTCATCGCTGGAGGGGACACTAAAAATGAGAAACTAAAAACCCGCAAATGAAAGCCAACAAACAGATCGCGAACACCGCGACAACAGCGCCCCCAGCACCAAAAAAAAAACACACACCAATAGAACTTCATTCGGGGCAGCAAACATAGGCATGAATGACGAACAGACTCCGATACAGATTCGAAATGCAAACGATAGACGGATAGACCCACACAATCATGTATATCTACATATATCATAGGGAGAAGATGGAGGGGAAGAAAAATAATAAAATGGAATAAAAATAAAATAACGAAACAAAACTAAAGCAGCTGCTTCCGGTGTTTGATTGATAGCGAACTGGCAGTTTGTTTATCTCTCCCTCTATCAAGCAAAAAAAAAATTAAGAAAATACGTTTTTCCTACCCTGCCGGTGCTGTTGCTGTTGCTGATGCTTCTCTCTAGCGGTCTTCTACTCGGTCTAGCATGTTGCTAATGGTGGCGTGGCGGCTTCTGGCCGGAGTAACCGCCACTGTCAGCCGACCGCTCTGCCGCTGAACCAGGAGATTGATGAAAGTGTAGAAACGAAGAAGTGCCAAGGATGTGATTGTAATGTAAGGTGGATTAATGTCTGATTGTGGGATACGGATAGATCACTACTATGGTTCTTGAGTGATCATTCTTATTGTTTATGGTGTGTTTTTTTTTTTTTTGAGAATGTCCTTGGCTATGGAATTTGGTTTCAAGTAATTTAATGTTAGAAATGTCTTTTCGAATGAGGTTTTTGAGTTTTGTGTTGTGGTGTTAGGCTCGGTTCAGTAAACAATAAATTTAGAACAAGTTCCCTTCGAACAAATGATCTTCAAAGGGCTAGGCAAATAATTAAAAAAAAAAAAAAAAAAAAAAGGAACTGTCTAAGGGCACATAATTTCGGGTACGCGAAATAGTTCTCTCCCATATGTGAGGAAGGACGATTCCCGAGACGGTACAATCATGAATTGTACGCAATCTACCTTGAAGCAGATATCGTGACAAAAATTAGGCTCGGTAGACTTCGGTGGGCAGGGCACCTAGCTCGCATGAGCGAAGAGGAACCTGCTCGGAAAGTTCTTTGTTGTACATTCTATGGCAGACGACAGCGTGGTAGACCATGCTTGCGCTGGAGAGATGGCGTAGACCAGGACGCCCGGAGCCTGGGGTGCGCAACTGGATGGCGTCGGCTCGAGACCGGGATAGGTGGAGAGACTTGTTGAAGGAGGCCAGGACCGGACCCCGGTTGTCGAGCCGATGATGATGATGATGATGAAATAGTTCTCTACAGCTCCTGAAGTTGCGTTAGCGGCTTGACTGCAGAAAGGGAGTTAAAAAGGCGCGATTCAATCAACCGGACATGCATAGGGTATAAAATAGGGTATAATGATTAACGACACTATGGCTAAATGGTAAAATTCATACATTTTCTCATTTGAAACGATTTCATATAAGAAAACTGTCATAATTTTCAAATAATATTCCAAAAAAAAAAAACTTTTTTGATTTTCAAACGTGACAGTTTGACAGGTAGCGGCTTTTATCTTTATAGAGCGACAGAGAAAAGAACGTTGACGTGCGACGATTGTATCATATACAATTTATGAAATGATATCAGTGAGATAACAGTAAGTTAAAAAATCAATCGCTTGACTTGCACCATTTTTTCAATGGTCAAAACACATTTGGTGGACAAATTAAGCTGTATTCCTTGAGATGAGAACAAGATATTGAAATGAAATGACAATTTTTGTCAATGATTTTAGAATTACGACTTTTACTTGGCAATCTTGGCATACTTTGTGACCGAGACCACAAAATCTTGATACACATCACAATGTTTGTGATCTCGAATGCGCTTAAAAATCTCCCACTTCATTAACTCACAATTGGAACATTCATATGGGGTTCTACTCTCTTTCTCTTTTTTGACTTAAGTCTGATGTGGACCGGTCCCTCAATCAGTTTGTTACTTCATCAATCGATCTTGACATCCGAACCATAGATATACAGCCCTACTCTGCTAAACGGGGAACCGAACGTTAGATTCACCTCTTTGATTTCCGTTCGCTCGTCCTCTATATTCTGTTAAACGCCGAGGGAACTACCTTTATCAACCTTGATTTCGAATTTTTCGAATATTAACTTTAATTGAAATGTCATTAATATTTCAACAAATTGTTTAAAATTTAAAATTAAATTCGGGAGTGTAACAATTGAAGTAAGCCACGCAAAAGAACACAAAACGGTTTTTTAAAGTGTATTTTTTTTTTACAAGTGTGTGTGTGTTTAGAAAGTGTGATGTACGGTTATGTCATGTGTGTCGATGGATCATAATGTTAATGACAATACCCCGCCTGAAAATTTATTTTTACATATACTACGTATGTATATCGGTACCTTAGACATTGAAATCAATTAGAAAATAAAAAATAATTGAAGCGATGGATGGGTGGAAAAAGGGGGTAAGTGCATTTTTCTCAAATAAAAAGATGGTCTAGGTATCTTCAGTGTTTGTTTCTGATTTATTGCTTTCATTTCTGGTATAAAGTGATTAA
The DNA here is from genome assembly GCA_951217065.1 of Baccha elongata. Classification (NCBI taxonomy): domain Eukaryota; kingdom Metazoa; phylum Arthropoda; class Insecta; order Diptera; family Syrphidae; genus Baccha; species Baccha elongata. The sequence goes on from OX578272.1 coordinate 174,288,421, forward strand.
TGGAAACGAAAAATCGAAATATTTAAAGGGACGAATGAGTTACTACCACTGCAAATAACAATGTCACTTACCCCCCACTTCCACCCAACACGATTCAATTACATTTTTATTTATATTTTACTTCTCAAGTTACGTATTTTCAACTCAACAAACGCAACAAAATATTTGTGGATTAAAAATGAAAGTTTTCTATAGAGCTGATCGGTTCGCTCGTTTATAAGAAAGGCGAACTGAGTTACCGACGGGGAATTTTTCCCTTCGAACGTTGCCCCTGCCGTTTAACAGAATAGATCTGAACTGATTTTCGGGAATCGTTCCCCCTGCCGTTTAACAGAAAAGAGCCGATAGACTTTGATGATAAGGGTCTTATGCACTGATAAATTCCTTTGAGTAAAGGGTAGTAAATTGCTTTCTTAATCAAAAGAAACAGCGATGAGCAATTTAGTGATCCTCCGTAAGACTTTGTTGAAGCTGTGATTTTTATCACAAATTGCAGCAGAGCCAAGGTAAACAAAGTCATTTGCTATATCGACTATAACAGCTGTCCACCATTACTTTTAAAGGTAGATTTGGCAGAAGTCTAGAATTCCTTGATGACTTACTTCTATTTTCCACTAAAGCTGCTTTCGCTGACCTTGAATACTGACGAACGCATCATTTACAGTTTGAATTTTCTTCCCATGATATTAATGTCATTGATAAATATAACTAGTTTCTTAGTTCAGACAAAGCGGCAAAAATTATCTTATATTGGACATTCAGGAGACTGATTCCTCTACAATTGCTGCAAACTGTAAGGCTTCTTTTTGACACTATATTCTGAGGTTCCACTTATCGGCTATGTAACACTCTAACCATAATTTCATTGTGAGTTGGAGCATCCTTCTTATCAAACCAATTTCATTTGGTTTAAAAAGTTCGGCAGGCCAGCCATTAGCTCCAGCAGCTCTATGTATTGAGCTTTTTTGACTTACACGTATTACCTTTCTCATAGGATTCATCTCATCTGCCGTTAATTTACTCTGATGCAGAATATAGGGCTTAGCTTTCATCAGCTTAATGGCTTTTTTGGTCACAGATAGTTTATTTCGTTATCATAAGATATTTCCCCATTGATCAAATATCCAAGAGTTTTACACTTGTTGCACCAGGGACTATCCAGTGCTCGTTGCAAGGAAGTTTGTTGATCTATTCATGATGGCTCTATTATCAGTAAAGAAACAGTTCGGTAATCACTTTATGTCTTAAGCTTTGTCTATTGATTTACCCTTCCTATTCGCCCGAATCTTAGATTCAAAGTAGTCGAGTAAGATTTAATGCCGAATAAAAAGAGGTTTTGTTCTCTCCAAAAACCTTATATTCGAAACAATTTTGTATAAATATATGTACCTACATGTTTGAAGCAAAACAAGAAAAGTATTGGAAACAAGCACAATTAAAGCATTATCTTCTCTAGAGACTTCCTCATTCCAAAATAAAATGTTACCCTAGCCAGTTCGGTTTAAAATTGTCCCAAAGAAATAGACAAAAACACCTCACAAATAGCAATAAAACTTACCCTTCTACAAACACGTACATAAATACACTTTCCAGTGTGCAGATTGTAATTAAACACTTTCACTTTTTGTTGCGGGTTAACGTGTCGTTACAAGTGACATTAACGCCTGCACGGTTCAGTAACGACCTGACTCCGTGTTATTAGCTACTTTTCTTGTGTCATTGGCACACGGTCAGCGGATTGTCATATATACTCTAGCAGAACAACAAGAGCTCAGTCACGCTTCGGTTGTCTTTTTGAACAATGAATTCTTAACTTGCAACATTGACATCATGAAAAACCCTAGTGCAGATGGTAGGACACGCGAAAGTACGTTCCTAAAAATTTTTAATTTAATGAAAAGATTTTTAGTTGATAGTTGTAATAAAAAAAAAATTCATTGACAACATTCTACACGACAAGATATCGAGAACAACGAAATGTAATTCTCGGATAATAATCAAACAAAGCTTCACTGAGACAGAGGAATTACTTTCTATAGTTGACACTTCAATTGACCTCGAATTTTCTTCGTGTCGACACACTCGTGTACTTGATCATGTAAGTTTGTTCGTGTTGACCTTTCCTCAGGGCAATATGGAACTTTTGTTGAGGGAAAATCCAAACTCTTACATTATAATTTGTGAGGTTCTTATAGCACAATGCGATATTTTTCCAGTTAAACAAGTATCCATTTGATTGTGGTGCATTCTGTGAATAACACATGAGTGTCACCACAAAGCGTGACTTTATCTATTTCAGAATGCGGAAGGAATACTTTTTTAATGAGTGAATGATTTTATATTTATTCTTAAAACGGAAAAATTGATAACTGTAAGGTGTTTTTTTTTTTAATTAACTTCAACTGTCAAAATAATTATAACAATACATATCAGAAAGCTGCCTTCCACTGTAATATTGTGTATGGACTGGAACTTCAAGTGTGTTGCGAAATAACTTTTAGCGCCATAAATTCAAAGTTGTGAATTCATGTCAACTCATTCGTTTGGTGTATACCTACTGATTTGCGTTTTTTTGACAAGATATCATTGTAAAAAATGTGTTTAATGTTAAAGAACAGTAATGTTAGTTTCTGGAAGATATGTGATTTCATTGTACAAAAATTGATAGTGAGTGGTAAAAATTAATTCACCACAATGGTGAATTGTTCTTATTTTTTTACTAGTCACTATTTTTGACTAACGATTGTATAAAAATTTCTTGTTACTAACAGTTCATATGAATGCTTAATTCACATATAACATTGGAAATTAACCTGTTGGAATGATGTATCAACCAGAAACCTTTATTAAGATTAAATTTCATTTTTATCACCATCAGTTTCAACACGAAGCATTGTCATTCATCATTTGAGAGGTTTCTTCGAGCTTTAGGTGTAGGTAAATATAAACTTCTATTTAAAGCTAATTTATCAATTAATCTGAAATTGTGTCCCATTTGTGGTTTTGGTTTTTGATTTATATTATTTATATTAAAAGTTAATAGGAAATTTCCTATCTTTAGTGCTCCAAAATCAAGTGATTTATTGTTTTGAAATCTTTTTTTAAGATTTAAGATTTAAATAATATTTAATTCTAGGGAAGTCAAATAAGCTGACGAGATATGAAATCAAAAGCGTTTTCTCTTCAGCATGCTAATCTCACCTTCACGCGGTGACTCCTAGCCTAGTACATAAAATATAGAATGGAGATGACCCCTTTGGAAGATTTTTGGTGATAAATAAAGAGAAAGTTGGAAGGGACAGAACGAGTTAACCATCTTCCCCTTTTATTGGGACTGCACGGGAGGAGATAAAATACGAGGGGTAGGCCAACCTCGGTGGCAACAGCTTCAGTGAGGTTGGCTTACCAGATTCAAGTTTGAAGAGCAAACTTGATTTTAGTTTAGCAACGAACCAACTCAATCGGTTAAGACAAATCTGCCAAATCTGCACATGGAATGTTAGACCCCGCCTATCTGAGAATTAACAACTGTTCAATTGTGATTTTGTTATTGACGAAGGAACTACACTTTAACATAAGACCATGTAAGTCCTGATGACATTCCTTATCAGGACTATATTTAAACTTTAGATGGTGCTAACGGCTAAAAGCCCAGGATGAACTACGGCATCAACAAACATGACTTTCCAGTAGAGATGCTCGATATTCGATTATTATTGATGATCATCAATGTTCAAAGCAAAAACTTCGATTTCAATGTATGACAATTATCGGATAACAAATATCACACTCCATCGATGTTGACTCGCCAGCAAGCTGCCTCCACAGAACCCCCCTGCTTGGCCTATTATAGGATTTGAAGTGGGTGCAAGTTTAAATGTATTACAATATTCTAACAAATTTTATCAATATGAAAAAGTTGGTGGTGAAATATAGTTGGTAAAGTGTCCATTGAAACTGTAATTACTGATGAAAAGCCCTGCATTGGCTTTTTTCGCCGACTTAAAATAGAACTATCGATACTAAGCACTTTGATTGGAGGTGCCCGCAAACAAATGTCTGCCGTTTGCTGCTCCTTCATATTTACCGTTCTTTTTCAACGAAGATAAAAGAACATAAGCAAGGGTTTCAATTACCGGCAGTGGAGTCCAGAACGTCCGGAACTCTACGGCCGCTCATTTATTGTTTTGTGTCTGTCACAAAACAATGTTTTTCTTCGTATTTATGTTAAAGGTCAAGCAATTTCACTGTACTTTACTTCAGTATTTACAAATATGTAGTAGCACTACAATAAACCAGCAACAGCAATACTGAAATGAAAGTTAATGATATGTATGTGATGTTATTACGGCATTATATATATCATTAACTTTCATACGTTTACGTACTAACTTTAACCTTTATATTTTATTTAATCGTATAACTTAATCTAATTTAAATTAGTAATAAATACTATTTATTTATTTGTATTTTTGAATAATTATTTTTTTTTTTCATTATTCGGAGATCTGAAAATGGCACAAAAACATCGATCTTTTGTCAGTGTTTAATATCGGAAATCGATATTTAGCTCTCTATGTTGATATCGATGTCAATATCGATGATTTCGAAACAACGATCATCCCTACTTTCCAACCAGCTCTTTTCTTAGCTAGCCACCTCCAGTTACGGACAGAAATATTGTTGAGTTTGAGACCTTCCGTTAGGGGTCTTTTTTACAGCGTATACGATAAGGGTTAAATTTGAAATTTGATATCTCAACCGCTACATTGAAATCTTTTTGACCAGGTTAATGTCGCTGAATAGCTCAAAAGTTTGCTTCTACTAAAGTAGTAGAGCATTACGTATTCTATTACGTAAAAATTGTTTTATTTCGATGAAACTTGGTAAGGAAAACATCAATGCTAAGACTACTTGAAAATACAGCTTTCACAAACCACGATAACAACTTCTGTTAGGAAAAAAGGCTGATTGACTTAGCGGGTAGTATAGAAGCATCGTAGTGGAAAGCAGGCGATTTTTCACAAATCACGATAACAACTTCTGTTAGGAACAAAGGCTGATTGACTTAGCGGGTAGTAGAAGCATCGTAGTGGAAAGCAGGCGATTTTTCCAGTCCCAATTGGATATACACTTAACCAAAATTTCGGACTCCGAACTTTTCCTCAATCAAATATTGACTTCGATGACTATATCTGGTTACAACCGAGGGATGAAGGCGAGTTGATAAGAACCCGCTTAAACGAGGAAATTTTGCTAACAAAATTTAGAAACGAAAAGCTGCAATCGCAGGAAGGTCGCTATTCACAACTAGGAAATTGATTTCCTAACTCGTTCAGTCTTGCAGTCACGCACCTATTCAACGTCATTTTGGGAGGAACTGTTCAAAACTCGAGTGTTAACTTGTGGAACAACAATATCTTTTAAATTTTTTTGTACGGAAACTTGGATATTGTCAAGGTCGGTTCTCATAATAGATTTTTATTTTAGAGATAGGTTAACCTAGATTCAGTCCCCACGTTGGGCGCCAGATGGCTTACTTCATAGTTCGAAATGTGGATGACAATTAGTTTACAGATATTCAATAGAAATTTAAATTGCTTGATTTTTGTATTTTTTTTTTCTTTTCAATCAAAAACATACATAATTAAATTAAAAATCTGAATTATTTTGTCAATCAAAACTTAGATTTCAAAAGCAGTACCTAATGTAAAAGTTCATATAACTTCGACATAACCATAATATTATGCACTTCGGTATAATGCAATCGAGAGAAAAACAATTAACCATTCAAAGCTGGTGATTGCGCTAACGTGCAAGTTGCATAGTAGCTCATTGCTCAGGCTGTTAACGACAAAATAACATTACACGATCGGGGCACCCTTTTGCGCCATGTGGCTGGTTTGGTTCTCTTCGTCACAATACCGATGTGGTAAACCAGTATGCCAACCTCGCACGTCACAACCGCTGGTCCGCCACCCGTCCGCTGCTGAAGCTAGAGTGCTACTTAAATTCAAATTTAACTATAGAAGCGTTAGAGTAAAAAGGCGCGCAAAACGAGCTGTTACATGGCTGCTACCACACCGCACATTGTCACTTAGTTGTCAGTGAAGTCATAGAGAAGTATCTTGGTGCGGAGTAGCTTACCCTGCAACTGACTGCCACATGAATATAGTAGATATGTATAACTTGAGACCTTTTTCTACGACTGTAGATACAAACGATGTGCCTCAAGGTGCGGTACCAACGTGTTCGTTTGCGTCTCTTATTCTGTTTCAATAGCGTATATTAATTAAAATGCAAATTTTTATTTATGAAATTAACTTCCCACTATCTGAACATGTGATATACATGTCTAAATAGAAAAAAAAATTAAATAAAAAAAACCAAGCAACATAATATCTAAACTGCCTATTAGATGACGACACACATTCACTATAGGTACACCACCACCATGCATGAGTATTGCAGCCTACGTGAACGTGTTGCGCTTACAATTTATGAAGTTGTGCTTGCAACTTCGAGGTTGCAGATTTATTTCAATTCAAATTTAGTCTAGAAGAGTCTTTTTTTTTACTGAGAATGAAATCTTGAGATTCTTCTTTGGTATTTTAAAATATTTTAATTCATCATGAAGCCCGCACAAATTTATGGATACTTTCTTAACTAAGTTGCTTTCCACATGCGCTTTCAAAGAGTAAATATGGATATAAACCTCCCGCGCATAAAATTTAGCAATGGCGTACTTAATGCATATATGAAACCGTTTTGGGAAAACGGAAATTATCCGCATTCACATTACTTGAATGTGTGAGTTGCGACTTTTAATAGTTTCACAAATAAGCTTCAATTGCTAAATCATTTTATGGCGAAATTGGAAAAATATAAATTCACAACATTTTCTAAGAAATCTGTGGGTTTTTTTGTTTGTTCGTATTTCAGTGAATTCAAATTAGAATGAGAAATAGCGGCAAAGAATTGAGTCTGGGAATTTTTAAACTAAAATACTGGATTTTATTTTGAAATTATATAGTCTTATAGATGGCGAGTCTCCTAACGACTTAATTGATGTTGTTTTGCTTGGGTGGTGTATATTTGAGAGTGGGATCCCTGTGAGCAACTTTCGATAGCAAACTCCCGATTGAACACACAGTCTTTAAGAGTAGCTCGCGGAAATTTGTTTTTTTACTCTCGACTTTCGAACTTTTTGAGAACCACTCCCAAGTGGACAAAGGTTTTGATCACTATTGGTTGGGGATTAGTCCTATTAGGACTATTAGGTGTGGGCTTCAAAAATGGCAAATGAATGTAAAATCGTCAAAGTAAGGAAGTTTTTTTTTCCATACGCTTGTACATACCTATAAATATGTCATTTATGTAAAGTTATTAGAAAAAATCAATAGTTTCTTGTCGTGTTTATTGAACTACATAACCATGAACAAATGCCCCCAATATCTGCGCACGAGCACTGGCAAAAATTCGATTTTTTACTCTCGACATGCGAAGTTTTTGAGTCATTCGCAAGAGGTCTTCTTGATCACTATCGGAGATTAGCTCGCAGAATCCCAACATGGTTCGTATTTTGCGAGTAGCTACCCAAGAGTCAAAATGGCAAAATAATGAACATGGCAAAATAATGGACAGAGAAAAATTAACTTATGAGGGTGTCCATTTGAGAGTACAAATGCTTCGAGCAGCCCTGGATTCAATATTCAAGCAGCTACAACTGATTGTAAAAGAAGTACAAGTGCAGCGAGCTTATCTCCGATAGTGACCCAGACATTTCTCAACTTGCGAGTGACTCTCAAAAATGTCAAGTGTCGAGAGTAAAAGTCAACACTCCGCAAGGTACTTCCGCGACTGTGTCCACTTGTGAACTTGCTCTTGAGACCTGCTCGCAGCTCTCCTTCTCTCAAATGGACACCCACCTTAAAAGACCCCACACACGATCGAATATGTTCGGCGAGTATCTTCAAAAAATGAAGTTGGCGACTGGGTCCTCCAGCATGATAGTAAGTGTGTGGGTAGTGCCAACATAGTTGGCGGTTGATATGTTTGGCTCGTGGCTTAGCTCAGCTTCCAACACAAGCCAAATAGCGTGCATTTTGCTGCGAGTGTGGAAAATGTCAAGAATGGGTTGCAATGAAAGTTTATAAATGATTTTTAATAAGATTTGAGTACCGTGACGTTTCCTTTTTGACGGATTTTGGCCATGTGGTTGGAACTCGTATGGATAAGCGAGAGCATGTTCGGCTTACTATTGCGCTCCTAGCAAGCAAATCATATTCGATCATGTATGGCGCCTTTCACTCTCGATAGTTAACTACACAAAAATCCCTTCACAAATTCAGGCCTTTGGGCATTTAACAAGTTCAATTTATAACCTTGGATATTTTACCTTGTCTCTTAAAATAGAAAGGTTTTTGAGGATCCTGAAAAAGGCCTATTTATATATGGTAAACCTGACTCTTCCTAATCCTTATCCTAAAAGCATGGATAAGATGCTCATCACACTGAGCTACCTTTTTTTTGCTTTTGCTGTTGAACGCACAATTTAAACTTGCCTTGTTCCTCTTAGTTATTATTTCGTCGACATTATGTCAACGTGACATCTAAGAGTAACCAAGTTGTGAACTTTTCCTTTTCCAGAATAATATATTGCGTATTTCTACGATTTACAGGGAACGTACTTTGGTACACTTGTAGCTCGCAACAATGGCGCCCAATGTGGGGCCCGAAGCCAGCCGACGACAATCATGCAGCAGTTCATCTTCTGCTTATTACTCTGGTCGCCTCATCTACGATCTCTCAATGGAATAGTTTTGAATATCCTAAGTGAGGGAGTACGCTCATAAAGACACAACCATCTTTTTAGATTTATGTCACCATATAACACATATACATCATTGTTGAATCTTCTTCCCCAAAAACTATCTACAAATACTGTGCCGAAGATCAATCAAAGAATTTTTCGCACAAAGCTACCAAGCACAATCTTGACAATGTTCACGTCTTTACACCACTGAGAAGGACTGGGATCATCAAATTGTTGTATGATGATAGGGCTTAAGTTACACAATCACCTACAACGAAAAGCAAGTGTTATCTTTCGTTTAATTTCCAAGCTGGGGTTATTTTTGCAAATTACATCACCAAGGCAAACAAAAATCATAAGCACCTCGACATTACACTTCTTTATCATTAACTTAGTGGTAGAAGGTTGTTTCTTAATTTAACGCAGCAGCAAGTGTTATCCGTTGTCATTCTATACACCTCAACGAGTTTATTTAGAAATGGTAAGGATTTAGTTCTATAGAGCTTATTTTTAAAAACGATGAAGTCGATAAAAAGGTATTGCTCTGATTTGGGTCTTTTCCAGTTAACCATCGACAAAATGTCTGCATTACTTCCGATATTTGGTCGATTGTACCCTTAACTGATGTGAGACCACACACTGAGAAAGAAACCGGGTTATTAATGAATGGTTTAAGACAATCATACAAAATGGCAGGTAAAATCGATATTAACAGAAGAGTTAATCTTTTATACTTTGCACAAATGAAAGAGAGTCCTTTCTTAAAGATCGATCACACGATTTTGAGGTTTCCAACGTCAACGTCAGTCATTCTACACTCCAATTGGGTTGAATGCTACTTCTTGACAAGTCGTTTCCGGCACCTTTAAACAACTCGGCTGGTTAGCCATAAGCTCCACTCAAATACTTTGATTCGAGATTTAAGTCGTCCATTTCAAATAGTTCGTTAGGTCTAACGAAAGTTTTGTGTTTAACATTACCGTTCAAGCCTTCAGAAACGATCTTTCCGTTTGCAGCAAAGTCATTTGTGCTGTAAAATATTTTACAGTCCTTCAATCTCGTGTTTCTCGAGGACTTTACTCTTCTATCGCAGCTCTAGTATAACTTTGCAGCATCGTTTTATAAACTTCTTTTTGTGTTCCATGCACACCTCATCATTCGTCATGAAAGCAAAGGTTTCTTCATATGTCAATATTTTGCTCGTTTATTGACATATATGCAATTGGTCTTAAACATTTAATGCTGGCGGCACGGGTTTAGATACTTGAGTCAGATTGAATCTGACGAATTCTTCCGATTAGAGCTTTGAAAAGTTTAAACTTCCAAGCGACATTTCCCCGCGTACAAGAGGTCCAAGCAATCCGCATTCGTATCTTGGCTGCAACTATATATTACCGGCACCTCTATAATGCTGGTGCTTCAAAGCACTTTTCCATGTCCTGGAAGAAATTTCTTCCCAGGAACTGGTTATTTCGTAATTAGCAGAGTGCCCTGAATTTATGTTAACGTATACAACCTACCAAGCTCGACTTGGCGATTTTGCGCTTGAAGCGTTATTCTGTCGATAATAGCGGCATATTCCAACACTTGTATCGACTATGGAAACTTCAGTATCTATACCTAAGACTTTTTAGCAATTTTTAAAACCAGCTGATTAGCTGATCAATAATAATTTGTTGGGAACATTTGATTTAACCATCATTATAATATTATTATGAGCCCTTATGTTCTCAAAAGAGACACAATTATTCTATTCGTAGCATCTTCAATTTTCACTCTTCAATGGCTATAACCTTCCTCACCGGAAATTTGAATTTGCAACTTCCAACTTTTTGAATAACGTACTCACATAGAGAAAGCAACTTAGTATCACTTCCGCAGGAAGTACCATCCCTTCTCTTCATTTCGTTTAAAATAAAAATGTTAATATTTTTTTTTAGTCCTATAGGGTCGTGCGGGGTATGGCGTTGCAAACCAAGAAAAATAAAAAATTTTACCACAGTGCATCAAACTTTCCCACGATCACGCGCCAGTCATAGCAAGTGTAGCCTCTTCGTCACCATCAAACAGGAGTTAGTTTACTCTCTGGTATCGCTTGTGAGTTGTGATAGCTTCATTATATGAGGGGTGAATGACGTGAATTTTTTGGTTTATCCATATCCAGAGAGTTTAAGTTTGCCTTAGATTGGTGGAATATTCCCTGTAAAATCATACTTCCCATCTCGGGTCTACAATAATTTATATATACATATATTGAAAACCACCATATCCGCAAGGTTATTGAGACGCACTTGTACCTCTACACCAAACCAACTTAGGGTAGGGATAGGGAGTGATGTGATTTTTGTTTACCCCTGGTGTTCCCTGTGTCAATGTCTGAAAGAGAAAACAAAACAACAACAAAAAGAAAAATATATTTAAACACGAACACGTACATTTACGAAGTATGATGGAAGAAAAACGCCCTCTTCCGTTCGGGCATGTGATTTTATCGGTCGTTTCCCTTCGGCGTGTTTTGTTAGGATCAATGTTTGTATGCACATCACAATCCATGGAATCCGGACGGAGGAGATGCAGCCAGAAACACAACCGCATAGACGGAACAACACGGTAGCTCGCTGACAACATTTTGCCATATGTTTTCCAAAATAAAAATTCGAAAGATCCTGTGTGTATGTTTGAAAGGCAAGACTCATCAGTCAGTGGTAAGGCATGTAAATTAATTTTTTCATTTTCATGCATTTTGATAGAACCCGCATCTTTGCTCTGATTTAGGAATTCTTTTCGTCATCATCTTTCAAAATCAAAGAAAAAATAAAAAAAAAAGAAATTCTCGGAAAGGAGACATAAGGAAGCAAAAATGTTTAAGACATATCTACACCTAGACCTACATACATAAGTATAGTAAGTGGTGTTCAAACACAACAGGTCCTTTCTTTCAAGAGGTTTTCGTTCGTTATTCCACTTCACTTCCTGAATAGTGTTGAACAAAGAATAAATGGAGTCCCTTTTATCATTTCAAGTGGTCTATATTTTAGCACTTAAGAAAGGCACATAACCTACATAATTTTCAAAAACACTTTATTTCATGAAAACACATATTTTTTAGAAATGTTATTCAAAATTTAACACTCATATGAAATGAATGTAGATCGAGAGCGACCTTTTTAACAGAATTTATTGTTGGAATCACATGAAAACAAGGCTCTATCGCTGGAAGGAGTAATAGGAGTTTAGACAAGAAGCTAAGTTTCTGGAAATTTTTGAAGCTTTTCAATACAGGAAATGAAGAATCTTGAAAAGACCTATTCCATCATTTGAAGATCATAAACTAAAGGTGATATAATGTAGCCTTGATATTTTGGAAGCTTTTAAGTAAGATGTCAAACTTTAACTTCGTATTGCTTATGTAAGTACCAAATTTTGTTTTTCATAACTTAACTCAAGTATTAATGCGGTGTAGAAGTCTTTTTTCAATCTTCAAAGACGCTTAACGTGTTTTAGTCCTTTAAATTTTGAAACTATAAAAATGTTTTCCCGGTGAAACTACATCTACAAATTGTGAAGAGCAGTATTCTTTTTAAGAATCAAGAAGTTATAATGTAAAAGTGTGGCCACTACGTATCGTTAAGATTGAAAATTAAAAAGAAAACAAAACAAAGTTTCTGTTTTCGAAAGTTTTTACTTTCGGAGCGAAAAACAGAGCTTTCCTTTTTCCTAGGGGGCACTTTTAGTTGAAGTGGAACCATTTTTCCCACGACTTAATTCATCCTACGCTTACGCAATTTTTTTTTTTTTTTTTTTTTTTTTTTTATAATGCACACGCGCTCAAGGGGTTTGTTATAGCCCTTTTAATGATAATTCACAGCGCGAGCGATAGGAATTTAGGGAGGAAGGGAAAGGAGGTGTCGATGAATGTCTGCAGATCAAAATGGTAAGGAAAAATTGTGCCAGGCAATTCATTCCACATTCGTGTTGTACGGCTAAAGAAAGAATCCCTATATTTCACGGTACGACCGAAATTGGGCTCAAGTGTAAACTGATGAGCGTTCCTAGCAAGACGAGAGAAATGTTTAAGTGAACATTTTTTGTAAAAGAACCTGTAAAATAAAGAAAGACATGAAACATTTCGACGATGTTCGAGTGATGGAAATGTTTCCTTAATGTTTCTCTCTCCTATCAATTTTAACGCCTTTTTCTGAACTCTTTCGAGCAGGTGAAGAAAAGTTTGAGAAGCACCTGCCCAGAGATGGGAGTTATACTCAAGTTTAGGGCGTATAAACGCCTTGTAAATTGTAGCCAGATCAGAAGGGGTGAAAAACTTCTTGCATCTATTAAGAAAGCCTAAGCATATTGCAGCATTCTTAGCAATCTCAAGTATATGATCATTCCAACGAAGGTTGTCACTGATACACATACCGAGTACTGAAAGCTTTTCGGCCTCCTCGATGCAAGTACCATTCATGGATAATGGCATAGGGGGTATGTTTATCTTTAACGACAAAAGACAGCATTGAGTTTTCGACGCATTAAACTCCACACGATTTCTAATACCCCAATTAACAATGCTGTTTAAATCGGAGATTAATGAGCTTATCATACGGTGTCGTTGTAATAACACGTCCGAAGGCGAAGGCCGTGAATTATCAAACGTATATGAAAAGCTGAGGGTTGAGTCGTCAGCAAAACAATTTAATGGATTAGAAGTCACAGACAAGAGATCATTTATAAAAATGAGAAAGAGAGTCGGAGACAGAACGGAGCCCTGGGGCACACCAGCATTTATTTTGTGGAGATCAGACTTGAAACCGTTTAATACAACTCGTATTGAGCGGTCCAGAAGATAGCTTCTAATCCAGCGAATAAGAGTATCATCGATACCAAATGCACGCATTTTCGATAAAAGAGCTTCATGCCAAACTCTATCAAATGCCTTTGAAATATCAAGCGCAATAATCTTGCTTTCACCAAAGCGATGCACAGATTTGTTCCACTGTTCGGTGAGATATGCCATCAGATCACCAGTGGAACGATTGCTGCGAAAGCCGTATTAACGGTCATTTAAAAGCTCCCGATCTTCGAGATATTTCTTGAGCTGACGATTTATCAGCGTTTCCATGACCTTGGAAAGAAGGGACGTAAGTGCAATTGGTCGGTAGGAGGAGGGGGAGGAGGAATCACCTTTTTTAGGGACGGGCTGGACAAATGCTGTTTTCCATCTACTAGGAAAGATTCCTGAACGATAGGAGCTATGGAAAAGCTTACGCAATGGTTTTGCCAGCGATGAAGAACACCTCTTCAGAAGTATAGGGGGTATACCATCCGGGCCAGCGGATTTGTGTATATCAAGATCTTGAAGAACTCTTGCTACTGTACGAGTGCGGAAAAATACCTGTCCCATAGAAAAATTAACGTTCTCAAGTACAGGAGGGGCATCGTTGCTTGCAGGGAACGTAGAACTTGCAGCAAAATGAGCTGCGAGCATATTCGCCTTCTCTGAAGAGCTGACAATTGGATTGTTGTCGACGATGAGCGTTGGAACTGATGATGACGTTGAGTTCTTGACGTTTTTTACAAATGACCAGAAGTTTTTACTGCCTTTGGGACATTGCAGAATTTTTTGCCGTAACTTCTGGTCATGTAAAAATTTCGTTTTGTGTATAACGGAGTTGCACGAGTTCCTAACTTGTTTGTGTTTCTTCCGATTTTCCTCAGACGGGTTGGCTTTATAGGATCGGAAGCTTACTTCTTTCAACCTGATAGCTTCTTTACACTCTTCGGTAAACCAAGACTTTTCTTTTGGTTCGATACATTTTGTTCTGTGAGGGACAAAAGTTCTCATTCCAAGAAAAATCACTTCTGTAATCATTTCAGCACTGGCATCAATGTCATTATCGAGGAAGCATAATGACCAGTTAAAGTTGCGAAAGAAATTATTCAGACCGTCCCAGTTGGCTTTCTCGTATTGCCAAACGGTCCTAGTGGGAATTTTTTCTTTAACTGGATGGTTGGAGATCGAGAAATTAGCTGAAATGACACAATGGTCCGAGGTGCCAAATGGAGAAGTTACTTTAATAGTATATTTATCAGGGTGGGAAGTAAGGAACAAGTCAAGAGTATGGGCGGAATGCCCATCAACATCCGGTATACGGGTAGGCTCATCGATAAGCTGGGTAAGATGGTTAAGGTTATACTCAGCAAAGATCTCGGTATACCTTCCTTGGAGTGTTGTCTGGCCAGAATAGCGGAGCCAACTTGAATTGTGTACATTGAAGTCGCCCGTAATCACGACCTCAGTGTGAGGACAATGGGAAACAATTCGGGAAATTGAATCTGACAGAACATCTAACTCATCACAAGTAGACATGCTGTCAAGATTCGTACTCCTGTAAAGAAAACAGTAATGAATGATATGCTTGCGGACAGTGAATTTGAGCCACAGGAAATTAAAGTTCGTATTAGAACAATGCCCATATTGGGGAAGGCTCTGGCAAGCAATATCATTCCTAACATAAACGACAAGACCATGGTGGGAAAAAAGTAATGGCACTAAGTTATATCCAACCAAACAAAATTCTGATAAATCAGTATTCTGTCCAACCTGGGTTTCACTTAATGCCAAAACAGCTGGCCTGTATTGCACAGTATGGGCGTACACAGAAAAGAAATTCTTCCTAAGCCCACGAACATTTGAATAGACGACACAAAAATCACTTACCATTCTGAAAAACTAAACACAAAAAATTCAACTTTGACGTACTTAAGTTCGACCGTGCAATGGGTTGATGTCGCTATTCATCATGTATCTCTCCTGAACTCATGATTTCAAATACCTAAATGTTCGGAACTTTAGTGTTTACATTACATCGAGTGCTCGCTGCACGTATGTATGATCTTCACTTTTGTTGCCTACATTTTAAGCAAAAGAATAAGAAATCAGAACTGAAAGTTACGCCACCATCTGAGTTTTTGAGCACATAACGAGCTTGCAAATGAGTGGCTAAAAGAAAGTCTTTTCAGGGGATGCCAATGGAAGGACGACCAAGATATTGTAAGGTGTGTCGTAACAGCAACCGGAAGTCCGTTTAAGGGGGATTTGAAAAATATGGCAAATTATATACCACAATTTGTAGAAATTGTTCCAGAATATCTTTCTTGAAAACAATATTTAAATAAAAATAAATATCAGCAGAGAGGACTTGATTCATCAGAAGCTTTTATTCGAGTGAATAATAAAATAAAATATTTTAGAAATAATAAATGAAGTATTGATTAAAGCTACTTAGATTTACAACATCCCCACTTAATCAATACACTAATTAACACAATTCAATTTGTTACAAATAATAAATACAATTAACATTCATAAACAATTAACTATATAATTCAAACAACTATATAACCATACCCATGTTCTTTGTGCAAAAATCTTGTTTCAAATGATTTACTGCTTTCGTGAGATTGTCTGCAACCATCATCTCAGTGTTAACTTTTTCAAGTGCTATAATTTTATTTTGAATAACACATTGACGAATAAAATGGTGACGAATGTCAATATGTTTCGTCCTTTGACTACATACTTCAGTTCTTGCTATTTTCATTGCACTTTCATTATCGCAAAATATTACAGTTTTGTTTTGTTTTTCCTGAAGTTCACCCATCATTTGTCGAATCCATATAGCTTCTTGTGTTGCAGCTGAGAGTGCCATATATTCCGATTCAGCAGTTGAGAGTGCCACTGTTGGTTGTCGTTTACTTGCCCAAGAAATCGCACCATTTTGAAGTTTAAAAACATAACCAGTACACGATATTCTGCTATCGACATCTGAGGCCCAATCAGCATCGCTATAACCGTGCAAATCAGCTGTTCCATGTTTCAATCCAAACGTTAATTTGTAATGGCTTGTTTTCTTCAAATAACGAAATATACGTTTCACTGCATTCCAGTGTGGTCGTCCAGGTTCTTGGTTAAACCTACTTACATTTCCAATCGCATAAGCAATGTCAGGACGTGTGCATTGTGAAAGATACAAAATGCTACCCACTGCTTCCTGATAAGGAACATTTTTCATGTCGTCCAACTCATCTTCAGTTTTTGGTGACATATCCTTAGTAAGTTTGCTATTTGGGTCCGCTGGACTATCTATTGGATGACAATTTGACATATGAAATTTTTCAAGTATCGCCTTTGTATATTTTAGTTGATCCAAAGAGATTGTGCCATTTTTGCGATCACGCGTTATATGCATTCCAATGCAACTGCTTGCTTCACCCAAGTCTTTCATACTAAAGTGTTTTGTCAGATTACTTTTCAACTGATTTTTCCATGCATTGTTGTTTGAAAAAATCAACAAGTCGTCGACATAAACAGCCACAAAAATTATGCTTTTTCCTTCACGTCGAACGTAAATACATGCATCTGATTCACATCGCTTGTATCCAGATTTGATCATGACTTCGTTAAGCTTAATATTCCATTGACGGCTAGCTTGTTTCAATCCATAAATTGCCTTTTTTAATAAACAAACTCGTCCACTTCCGTCATCAAAGCCTTCTGGTTGTCGCATGTAAATTTGTTCTTCAACATCACCTTGAAGAAAAGCCGTTATCGCATCCATTTGATCAATATCCAAATTGTATTTTGCCGCTAATGCCATTAAAATTCGTATTGAAGAATAACGAACAACCGGCGAAAATATTTCTTCGTAATCGATGCCAGGTCGTTGACTACATCCTTTGGCCACTAGTCTTGCTTTGTATCGACTTATAACCCCTTTTGAGTCTGTTTTTATTTTAAATACCCATTTGGAGTTTATGGTTTTTCGATCTTTTGGTAGTTCAACTAGTTCCCACGTTTTGTTTCCTTTCAGTGATCCATATTCTTCTTCCATAGCGGTTTTCCAATGCGCATTGTCTTTTCCAGATATTGCTTCCTCCACTGTATTCGGTTCATCCAAATTGTCACTAGTCATATATGTGACACAGTCCGGAAATCCTTTTTGCTTTGGCTTTCGCTCAGAACGTCTTGGTAAAATTGGTGGTTTGACATTATCATGTGGTTGAATTGAAGGATCTGTGACACTTTCATTATCAGATTCACTAGTATCGGATATAGCATCAGTCAGCATTCTCCAAGTATCATCAATAGTTACTTCAGGTACAACTTCTTCAACATTTTCTTGAATTTCTGTTTCAGAATCATTTACTTCACCGCCATCTAATTCATATAAATCAGAATGATTAGTTTTCGGATTGTGTGAATTACCTGATTCCAAGAAAATGACATCTCTACTTGTAACTGCTTGTCCAGTACTTGGATCATACATCCGATAACCCTTTGTGCCTTCAGAGTATCCCACAAAAATTAATTTTTGGGATTTCGAGTCAAACTTTTTTCGTCTTTGTTTTGGGATATGCACCATTGCAGTCGATCCAAAAATTCTCAAGTGGCTAAGGTTTGGTTTTGATCCTTTCCATATTTCGATAGGAGTTTTGTCTTGAAGAACCCGAGTGACAGAACGATTTTTCAAATAGGTTGCAGTCGACATTGCTTCAGCCCAAAACTTTTTAGGAAGGTTTGCATCTTCTAGCATACACCTCGCACGCTCAACCACTGTGCGAATAGTTCTCTCAGCTAGTCCATTTTGTTCTGGGGTATACGGTGTTGAAGTTTGCTTTTCGATTCCACATGACTTAAATAGCTTCTTAAATTGTTGATTGCAGAATTCTGTACCATTATCTGATCGAAACTTTTTTATGCTCTTGTCAGTTTGATTTTCGACGTATGTTTTGAATTCGCAGAAATTCTGGTACACCTCATCTTTTGATTTAAGAAAGTATATGAAAGTCATGCGGCTAAAATCATCAACTAAAACTAAGGCATATCTAGATCCACCAATTGAAGCATTTTCCATAGGTCCTGCCAGATCAGCATGAATCACTTCAAGTAATTCTTTTGCTCTTGAACCATTCTTATTGAAGGGAAGACGATGTTGTTTACCTTTCAAACATGTAATGCACACATGTTCTCCGCATTCTTCAGCAAATGATACACCATCAACAGCTCCTGATTTCATTTTGTTCAAATCTTGAAAGTTTAAATGAGCCAGGCGACGATGCCATGTTTCAGAACTATCAGTCGAGGCAACTGCGATGTAGGAACAATCTTTGAAGCCATTGAGTCGATAAAGGCCATCAATCATTTTAGCTGTTGCCTGTAATTTGCCTAAACGATCTCGAATCTCACAGCGGTCTTCAAAAAATTTGACATCGTTGCCTCGTTTCGTCATTTGGCTCACAGACAATAAATTTGCAGTAATGTCCGGAATACACAGTACGTTCCTTACATCTATACGATTCGATCGACCATCCACTCCAGCCAATAATTCAACGGAACCACACATTTCAACTTTCATCTTGGTACTGTTTGCAGCAGTAATTTCCGAAATCAATGACTTTTGACCATTAAAAATCCAATTTCTGTTCATCGTTAAATGTTGAGTCGCGCCAGAATCAATATACCAGTCATTTTTGTTAAAGTCCCCGGTGATAAATACTGCACTAAATGAAGTACCAGATTTATTTTCAGCATTGATTTTCTTTTTTGAGTTTCTGTCATCATTTTTATTAGGACAATCTGGGGATTTATGACCCTTTTTGTTGCAGGTATAACAACGAATAGATTTGTGTTGTATACGCTTTCCTTTCTTGTTCCCATTGAAGAATGCATTTTCATTATTTGTTGAAGAAATCTCTTGTAATAGCTTTGTTTTTATGGCATCGCTGGATAGCTTAGTTTCAGTATTATCAAGTGCCATAACCATTGGTGTATATTGATCCGTCAATCCACACATTAAAAACATCGCTAACCATTCATCATCGACTTTAAAACCAATTGCATTCAAACGATGTGCAGCTGTTATAATTGTCGATACATAAATATCCATTGAATTACAATTCTCCAACTTAGTTCCAGTTAACTGTTTGACTAGAGAAATTCGATGAACTCGTCCTTTGTCCTCAAATGTTGCTTGTAATTTGTCCCAAACTTCTTTCGCGTTTGTAGCATCTTGAACATGAACATAGAGATTTGTATCGATGCTTAAAATAATCGCTGTTCTTGCTTTTGTAATTTTCAATGGATCCACTTCAGTTCCCAAAACTGCATTCCAATGATCGACATATTCCAAATATGTTTGCATAGCGAATTTCCAAGTTCCATAATTTTCTCGACCTTTCAGACGCTGAATCGCTGATAGAAAATTTGAACTTCTTTCGTTAGACATTTTTTTTCTTGATAAGATCTCACTGCAGATAAAAATTCAAAGCTCAGAATAAATTAAAGAATAACTTTTAAAAGAATTCCAAACAAATTAGTTTTCTTTAATCTCCTGGGCCCATAACCTGTAGAAATTGTTCCAGAATATCTTTCTTGAAAACAATATTTAAATAAAAATAAATATCAGCAGAGAGGACTTGATTCATCAGAAGCTTTTATTCGAGTGAATAATAAAATAAAATATTTTAGAAATAATAAATGAAGTATTGATTAAAGCTACTTAGATTTACAACACAATTGGAGTGGGGCCTACCCACTCCATCGTTAGCGCCTTAAAGTCACGTCACTTTGCACGTGCCACGCAAACGAACTAGGTTTTACTATAAGAACTAGTATTTTTAGTCACGGTTTAAGCGATTTGCAGCGTTGAAGGCCCTTTTTAGACTTTTTTCTTTGGGGTTTTTTTAAGTCACGGATTCAGACCCTGAAATGAATTAGTTCTCAAAAGAGTTCAAGAAATTATCATGCCTTAGCTATCACTGTCAGTATGCTGTTGTTTTTGTTTCCACCAATTTGATAGTTTATATTAGAAAATTCAATGTTTGTCCGAAGAAAGTCCCCAAGTTTTTCTCTGCTCTACCACAATAATTGAAGAATAAGAAGGACCGACAAACATAATCCAAATTTAGATAAGAACATAATATGTAGGAATAGATTGATAGCAGACATTGAACAAATATTTGACTAACATGAGGCTATCGACCAGTACAGCACAACACGTATTAAATTTAATAAATGCTCATAACATAACGTATAGGGAGAAATGTGTGTTTGAATTGAAAGCAACAGAAGTTATTAACAATATAATCATCATCATCATCATAATCATAATCATCATCAGTGCACTGTGTTCGAGGGCATAAGGGGCACATTCACTCACATGAGAGATCACCCATTTGTTTTCGCATTTAATGCAATTAACCCCAAACTACAGCCAATCTATCTAATTTGGTTTAATTAAGCGTATTTCAATGGGGTGTATCCGAAGCACGACAATCATGATGAAGATGTTGAATTGTTTTTACTTTTACTTTTTAAATACAATGTAGCTCTAGAAAATTTCTTTTTGTTTGAAATAAGAAATGTTTCAACTCTGACGTCAATATTAAAAAAAAAAAAAAAAAATGATTGAAAATAGATTCTTGAAGTAGAAAAAAGTAAATAGTGCAATAGCTAATTCAGAGCTATGTTAAGTTAATTTCAGACAGTAGTTCCAAGTGCTTCTAGAGCCAGCTATCCGTTAATTACTCATAACTCACTTTGAAGTAGTAGGTTTAGTCCAAAGAACTTTTTAGTGTATTATCAAGTTTTTCTAAAAGAAAGACCATTCGTATTATTAACGTTGAAGGGAAGCTACCAAACCTAATCTTTAATCAGACCAAGGGGAAATGGAATAAGAGATTACTAAGATTAGCCACAATTTCAAACTCTTGACAATAAAGTTTCTTATTTTGACCTCAAACATATTTCCTTTAACAAACACGACTTAAACTTCTTTCATACTTTAGGGATCGACATTTAAAACTCGGCAAGTTAGATTTTAAATAATGTGAGTTCACCTCATTCTTATTAATCGATATGGGACTATATATGTGAATATTTTAAGGGTTTCAGGTTCATCATTCTTTGCGTTGCGTTGGAGGGAAAAAAAAAAGAAATTCATCTGCTACAACAGCTGGGTCAAGAACCTAAATGGGGTCCTATAACACTGGAAGTCGATGGGGTCCGAACACATAGTCGATAGAACCGGTTCTGTCGAGCTCAACAGTTTTGGACGTCTCGTAAAGAGGTCGAAAGCTTATAATTTTTTTTAAATAAAGAACAACTATATAAAAACCGTAAAAAGGATGATTAGTTGGTTGCGGTAAAAACTCATGATAGGCCACGTATGGCCGATACCAACAAGCCTTTCTGTCGGTTTAGTTCAGCTTGGGACAACCAAGACCACCAAGTGGGTTGAGTGTGTTCTTCTTCAGGCGTGGAACTTTAGATTGTGTCCTAACTGAAAACACATCATGTCAACGAGCAATGATCAGTCGTGCTACATGTTTGTTGCTCGTCGGTGGAGTTTTGTTTTGTTGGTAGGCTTTAACCCCGGAAAATTGTTTTACTCTCAGGTAGAACTTGTTAGGGCTGCATTTTTCGTAGCACTCGTCAATAAAATAGACCCCTTCATTCTCCTGATTTCTCTTTTCCGTGCAGCTCTGATTTGAGTCTCCAGCATTGACTGGTAGGGGTCGTTCTTGGCTGCAATTTCGTTATCAACTAGAATGAAATAAATTGCGACTCTTCCGAATGAAAGTTGACCTCGACACTATAGTGTTAAAGTTTCTGACAGATTTAAGAAGAGGCAGTCATAGTTTTAGTGACTTTTTGCAAGATTTGCGGCATGAAATATGAAATGGAATCATTGAAAAATTGAGGTGGGGCTTAAACCTTGATAAACATAAAATGACTTGGTGGTCTTGTCATCGAGTCGCAATAGGTGCCAGACATGGTTTCAGTGTATTAGATTTCCAATCACTTCGAGAGGTACATAAAGAATCGGACTACAACTTGGTAGAACCCCGAGTATGTATGTGGATATCAATGATGCCCGCAAGTTGGCTAAGGTCGTTTTCCACTTGTGTGCGCGTCAGGAATGAACTCGAAGACTTGTCGGGCGGGTGCGTAGGTGCTCGTCATTGAATCTTCTTCTCCATACTCCTTCGATACACACAGGACCAAAAATCACTCAAATAATCCTTCTCTCAAAGCACCCAAGTCCCGAGTCTTTTAACGCCCATGCTTTCACCCCATACACCGGGACTGGGATGATCAGAGTCTTATATAACGTTTTCTAGGTTCTATGGGAGGGCCTTACTACTGAAATGCTTTCACAGCCCAAAGAAACAGCGAGAGTGATTCTTCATTTGATATCTGCACTGATATCATTTTGCGTTGTAATAGTGGATCCAAGGTAGACAAGGTCCTTGTCTACTTCGGAGTTATGTCTATTTATCGTAACGTTTTGGCTAAGTCCACGACTAGATTCCTTTCTCGTTGATAGCATATATTTCTTTTTGTCCTCGTTAACAGCCAATCCTAATTTTGCCGCCTCCGATTCAATACTGGCAAATGCACCAGCCACAGCTCGATTGTTTCGGCCGATTATGTCTGTGCATAGGCGAATTGTTGAACGGACTTTTGATAGATTGTACTTGACTTTGCGATTTTCGAACAATTTCTTCAAGAACGATGTTGAGTAGGTTGCATGATAACGCGTCGCCTTGCCTTAGACCTTGCTCAACATCAAACGGTTGGGTGGTGTTCTTACCGACTTTGAAGAGCAGCGAGATTTCTCCATCACCATCCTGTACAAGCGGATGAGTTTGGCAGGGATGCCGAGATACGACCTGGCTCTATACAGTTCGTCTCTATCCACGCTATTATACGCGACATAAAAATCGGTAATAAGGTGGTTTATCAATCTGGAATTCCTGGGTCGGAGTGTCAACATTTGATCGACGGTTGACTTTCCTGGACTAAGACCACACTGATAGGGGCCAATCAGATTGTTTACAAGGGTTTTTAAGCGGTCACACAGGATAGCCAACAAGATTTTAGTAGCGAATTTAGAATTTAGGAGGCTAATTCCTCTGTAGTTGGTGCATGTCAGAGCGTCTTCTTTTATTGTGGATGGGGCACACTATGCCAAGGTTCCATTCATGAGGCATACTTTCTTCCGACAAAATTTTACAGATGAGTTGGTGGTGCATGCTCCCTACCAACACACAAGATTTGATTTCGCGAAACTCAATGAAGGCTGGTTGGCAAGGTTTGTTGTTTGAGGCCGTAGTCCAAACAAGCGCTTCAGCTCTTTAAGAATCAAAATTTATTCGGCGAAGTTGCAGGAAACTTAACTCTATAAACGCTTGTTATTTCACTCTCAATACATCATCAACTCAAGAAACTTGAATCCTGACACCTCGTGATTGTCAAATTGATGCGGTAACAGCAATCTATGATTTTTTGTCAAACTTACAAAAAACGCCTTTCATCTCCATATTCTGACGATAACCGTGAACAAATCGTGCATATCTCATAAGTTCATACGATCATTATTATATCATTAATTGTATCGTGTGACTTGTCCTCGAACAACCTTTTAGCTTGTTTCTGCTTTCGGAGTGCGGCCAGCAGCGATGACAGGGGCCTCTCGAGCGCTGAGTGTACATGCTACTTTTTTTTTTCAAATGTCCCCACGGAATTAATTTTTCCGTGAATAATTAGAATTTGTTTATTAATATTATTCAGATATGTTAGTTGAGCCTCAATATAAATGTTATGCCCCCACACCGAACCAATTGACGACGACGAAGGACGTCCAAACGCTGGAGACGATACCCCGAATAGCAAAAACGACGAAGACTCCACCAAACATTATGCCTTTGGAAAGCGAACTCAAAATATATCTCTATCGAGTGACACAGACTGCGAGCATAGTACCCAACTCAGATAAATGAATATTCTGATGATGTAACGATTATTTTTCCTCCTCCAGTTGTAAAAATAGCATATTGGCCACCTAGCAAATTTTTAATGGCACATCCAATCTATGTGAATATCTATATAATATGTTGCTTTGGCGTGTGTTTTTGCATTGAACAGTCAAGCAGTACGGCAACGGTGACGGTGGAAGAGACGGCACTATTGCTATTGCCGTTTGCAAACCATAATATTTGCTTCCATATGCATTTGGAATCTATTTGTGCGGACTGAAAAGTTTAATTGTCATTAACTTATGGGTGAGGAATTATTGTTGCGCTTAGAGAGCTTACTATGTATATGTATGCTCTAGCTACATATAGGGTGTGTCAATTGATTTTCATTAGAGCAAAAGAAACTATATTTACAATCAGCTGGAGACGACGAACGACGACATTCATTTGCAAGACCCGTCCTAGACCTAGCTTGAGAGACTTTTAGTTTTCTGTTTCGAATTTATCAATCTTATGAAAATGAATACCTTGAATGCATGCTTCTAAACAACTAAAATTGTTGCAATGTATTTTGGGTTGATTAAAAAACCGTTGTGGGTTGACTGTGAATTAGTGGTATTCCAACGTTAATTATTTTAGAACTAAAGGGTTGGTATTGAAAGTCATGCATCCAATTTAGGAGCAGATCAAGCAGGGAATCATTTGGAATTAAAGGTCCTCCGAGGGTCAAAACAATGTACAATATTTTGATCGATTTAAAAAGTAAAGAAATTCTTGACTTCTTCTGCTTCTTCTTTATCGACGATAATGGTGAACTCGATTGAGAATACAACTTTAATACGGTTTACCAGGTTGACTTCAGAATACGTCGGCAAACCTCACGGTTCTCGATGGCTTCGTGTTCAAAACGAACTGAACGCTGGTGTACGATTTTGTTTTGCAGGAAGACCTTCTTTTCTCACTTCACAATTGCAAAGGAACGTCTTATCTCGTATGATGATAGTACTTTTCGAAATTCTGAGCGTCTTGCCTTATTATATGACGATGACCAGCTGGTCGGTCTAAATTTCGATCATGATGGGTTTTACTGACATGTAGTTTCCTAGGATCTTACTTCTATATGATTAACCTTTGTTACTCCTGCTAACACAACAGCAGTACTGTCACAGAAGATGACACAGTTCTCACGCCACTTTTTCTATCCTACGTTTACAACATGATGGATGGTCATCAAAAGATTCTCCGTTATTGATCATAGATCCGAGTTAATCTTCTCGCACCTGGGAGGCACTGTCCCGGAATAGTTTGACTTGATTATAAAATCGGCAGCAATAGTATTCAGTTCAGTCTTATTAGCGTTTAATTGTTATACTCACTTTCCTCCAAAGACACCAACCATACATCAAGTACTCATTGCAAGGGTGTATTTTCTTCACTAATTATGTCCCCATCGACGATATCAAAGAATAACTGATTCACTCTCGGGATTGTTACCTTATTTTCAAGTAGATAATCAAGAACTGTAACTAAGAGGAAATGACTCAAGACGCTTGCTTAGTGTACACCAACTTCTATGGGGAAATTTTCGGCTACTCGTGAGCAGGGAAGCTTATTTTTGTTTTTAGTTGCTCGTATACATATCCCAGATTAACCGCACGCTATTTTTCTACACTCTTCGTAGCTTAAGAGCCACCCATCAGATGAGGTCAGATCAGATTTCGTGGTTGTCAATCAAATATAAATATACAAAAATCAACAAACACAAAGCATGCAAATCTTCCGAGGAATCACGGTGTTTTCCCAATCTGATTATTTCAGTCTGAATTGCATATGTGGTTTAACCCAAAAGAAGTCCACACTGGTCATCGCAGTTAGACCTACTATTTTTGAAAACTACCATTCAGATAAATGATCTTCATGCTGTGACCACCTGTGAAGTATTACTTCGTTATCCACCAGAAATTGGCATTGAGCATTATTTATGAGCTTTGGTAAAAATTCCTTCTTTGAGCGACAATTTTAAAGATGTTAGATTTTTTTTATTTTTTATTTTTTTAATTCGCGATAATGGTTTGCTCTGCAGCCTGCCCTGATAGCTCAAACAATCAGCCTTTGTTTGCATGTTTTGGAACCTGTGGCAATCTTTATCATGCCAAATGTGTTGGTTCCACGAATGCATTCATTGAAAAAATAATAGCTTAGAAAATTGCCTTTTGGTACTGCACCGACTGCCGCAAAATATCCATTTCGCAGCTAGCTTTCAAGATGAATTCTTTCAAACAAAACATATTAAAACTGTCTGCAGGGTTTGAGGACTTGCTAACAAATTTCATTAATGCAGTCTCAAACGTATCCACTTTTTGTCCTTTAAATGATAAGGTTAACATGTCAACATCAACTGATGATCTGATCCAAGGACCTCCCCTTGCTTCTGTCTCATCAGTTGACAAGGAATTGTTTGCAGAATCCTCTTCATTTGCTAGTACTCTTCTTGCCCCAGTTGTTAAAAATAGTAAGAGGAGGGGACGAGAAAAATCAGTGATTAAAAATACGAGTCCTCCCCCAAAGATTTCATCTAATTTTCAATACATGCTCTACTAAGTACTATCAGCTTTAAGTTGGACACATTCATCTTTCCTCCTCTCTTGCAAAATCTGAAGATCACTTTACCATATCTTATTCATAGTGTGTGACATCAGCTTGATAGAACGGTAGATAGTTATCTAAGTTAAGCGTATAATCCTTGCCCATGCAAATTAAGAAAAGGTAGCATTCGGTAACCTCCAATATGGTTGGAGATGTGAATTTTGAGTCATCTGTCAATGTTTCCCATTTTTTTTCCTGAACTCAAATGTTAAACTGTCTAGCCCAACCACTTTTTCTATTTTCTATTCTTGGTTTTTCACCACTGTAATGACTTTTACGACTGTGATGTCAGGCTCTACTTCGCAGTAAGATTCCTTTATTCGAAACTGTACATATTTCCGTATTTCACAATGATATCGCCGACTGTGAAGAATTTTATCACTACCCACAAGAAGTTGACTTTTATGAACTTTTATGAACTTTTGTGAACAAATTTCCTGAGAATTTCTTTTTAAGTTGCGCTTTTCTTAATGTTGGCATTTTGCAGTTTCTTAAAAGTGTGGTTTGCATAAGCGGCAGGTGAAGATATTTCTTCCAACTCCAGATACATTCTCTCTCTGTGCTCTCTGCTGCAAGTTGGACACACTTATTTTTGGCTCTTTTCTTGCAACGTCTGTAGAGTTATAAACCACTTCACGGCGTTGTGATAGGGTAACATTCCAGTTTTGAGAGCCGTTTTTTTCATAGTCTTGCACTTCACTGCCACTATGTTTCTTCCTGTTGTAGGTAGTCTTCTTTTGCAGTTCCTAGCAGTGATTTTGCTTTCCGCAGTAAAGTTTGTTGCATGTTTTGTAAATCACTCTCTTCATTCTCAGATCTGATGATGGTTTGCCAGATAAAATTTTTCATGTTAGAGATAAATGCTTCACCATTTACTTTATCCAGATCGTTCCACTTGATTCTTTCAGAAGTCTCTCTTGCTCGTCCTCGTCGTCATACGAAGTCCTGTCACTAGAAAACCGTGTTGGTAGGCAATAGCTTACCCGATTAGTTATCAGCTTGATACCTTTGCTTGTTGCTTCATTTTTACCAAATAGAATTAAATATAAGTTACATTCCCTCAACTTATGCAGGTTTGATGTACACGATGTTTAATACAATACAACCATATTAACTGCACATAATAAGGATGTCATCACCCATAGATTTCCTGATGACGTATATACCAGACCACCATGTCAGTCCACAAGAATCTATTATATGTTATCGAACTCTATATATAAATTCCTTAATGCACAGGAAAATTGAACTGCCATATGCCGCACCGAGAAGTCTTAACTTCACAAACCCTAAAACACTTCTTAAGTTATACTTAAATTCTAAATTCAATGCATTTCAAAGCCATTTTTTCTGCTTAACTCTCTCGGATATGAATTTTATAATAATCGTAATTCAAAGTCAATGCTCGCATTGCTATTTCTTCGGAATATTTCTTCCTTTGGAAATATTAATACTTCTCCGATCAAAAACACATTTAGCTGATCTCACTTCATTTCAATAAACAATCCAAAACTGCCTTATTTAAAAACCATTTAGCATTAAAGAGCATTCAGCTTATCATTATGCTCTTCAATATTTATGTGTTCTGTCAACATTCTTCTTAAACCAAAACAACATACTATACGTTGTCTGCTTGCTTCTAGACTTAAACAATCAAAACAATCTTCAACAGCATAAATTCATTGCAGAAAATCTTATCCAAATGCTAATTCTATGAATGGATAATCCATTACGACATTTTATTCTGTTTCAGTCATCAGCGGAATCTCTGGTGTATCCCCTTCGATTCCCTCAATCGTTTCGTATAGTATAATGCTCCATTTATCTCTGGTATGGTCAAGAGGAGACGAATGAATGATATTTAAACTAAACATAAACACGACCAAGCGCACATTTAAACCATACACCGGATAACAATTCTGGTGTCCATATGTGCCCAGCAGCTTCTTTATACCTTCACCATCTTTATACATTCGATTCATTAAAATTGTTGAATAAAAATCACAAATAAAAAATCTAGAAGAACCTTCATCCCGACTTAAAGCATCCGCCCGATCGACCGGCCGTACCACATTCGGAAGGGCATGGAATCAAAGAAGAAAAACAAAACAACAACAAAAATGAAGCAAAGAGTTGAAAAAACACAATTTTAGTCCCCCAATGGACCAGATCCAGAAAAAGAACCCACATTTTGAAATTAAAATCATCACCAACACTTAGAAAATATCAGAAAACTAGGAGAACTAGAACTAGAAGTAAACCTATAGGTAGCAGATCTCTCTTATTCTGCACCGTCAGAATAGAATCACGTTAAAAATATCAGCAAAGTTGTCGCGACGGGAGTACTTTTCAATGTTGCCAACTTAGGGTTTTGGTTATAGCGATCAAGAAAAACCATCATAAAAGTTGAAACAAATGAGAACAGAATTTTTTTTCTTATGTGCGTTTATAGCGATCAGGAAACTATGTCAGTGGACAGACTGTTTTCCTGATTCCTGTCCTGTCAGTGGAACAAGTCAATATTCAAATCAAATAATTAGAACGATTTGTTTGATTTTTTTGAAATGGCAGTCAGTTGATACGAAAAATGAAATTCAATTAGGAAAACAAATAAATGCATTTTTTTAAACAAATATTTGTTAAATTGAATATTTTTTGGCACAAAAAATTCTCAGAGTTATTTATAGTCGAACATTCTTCCTGATTCATTTTCCTTAACCGGCCCCTTATTCAATTTTTTTGTTTTTGTTATCGTTTTAGTTTGAACATGACTTTAAATGAAAATTAAAATGTGTACAAAAATATTTCTTTGTGACACATAAATGTCACACTAGTATGACACAAATAATTGTACTACGTATAACGTATTGCAAAAATAACCCATCAAATCTTATATATTAGTATACATATTGCAATGACTTTAAGGATTAATGCTGTCAGTAATTGCAAATTGTAAATTAAGTTGCAAATTATTCAGTAAGAAGTCCGAAATTGATCCGACGGGACGGGTCTGTGATAGGACTGATTGTGGTGTTGCTGTCACACTAATATGACACAATTAATTGTGATAGTTTTTGTGTTGTTGCTGTAACTTTTAAAACAAAAACATAATACTAATTTAAAATGTTTGAAAGTGATTTAGGTTGTACTTTAAACTAAAATGTTAGGGTCAAAAAACTACGATCAAATCTCAAATTCAATTCGATGTCAAAGATAAAATTGAATGGAAATGATTATTGTGATTGTGTGTGATTTTCTTGTAGGACTTAGTTGATTGACTTCTGTCACACGGAATCAAATGTAAAACATGACGTTAAATAATTTTAAATTTATAAAAACATATTTCGTTGTGACACATAAACGTCAAACTAATATGACACAATTAATTGTGACAACTAGAAGTCACTATTGTGACTTTATGTGTAATTTTTGTTGTGACTCGAGGAATGAAAAGACTATTATGACTTTAAATGCAAATTTATAAGCACTTCTCCCTTCATGAAGGGGGGAGCATAGGAATTCCCAAATGGACTCAATGGTGGCGTTTACAGTTACAATGAGGTTGAACTAGAAATAGGTGAACACCTTATTCGGACTACTACGACACACTCGGAGTGGTTTATCCGTCTTCCCACTCTTGGAGCTGTCTTAGAATCTGGTCCTCCCGGACTAGGGTTGTGCGAAAGAACTCATGATTCTAAAAAAAATAAAACAAATCTCGGATACGGATGATATAAATGGGTACGACCCTGGCTGTTTTGTGAAAGGCAAAAAGTCTTAGGCTTTTGTAGTGTAAGCAATCGCTTGGTCACAATCCTCACAAAAAAAAAAAAAATTTAGAAAATAACGCTGATATGAGTTCACGCCCCTCATGAAAAGAATGATGATGCAACCAATGACGTTTTCTATAACCTCCTGGAGAGGTTATAGATATGGGCTCGAAGTACGACTTCAAAATTGTTCTTGGTGACTTCAATGCCAGATTCGGCCTGCACGACGAGACTTCCCTCAACGGGTATAAGATGGAAGACTTTGCGGTCGAGCGAAAAGTCGTCATAACGAGCATTTGGTGGAACTTGAGCAGTGATAGACGCCTGACATGCTTCCAGTATTTTAGAAGTTCGAGCATTCTGTGGGGCAAAAATAGACTCGGACCACTACTTGGTATCTCGAGTATATATGCGGTTATCCATGCCACAAAGTTGACCTGATGCTGTGAGGATTTGGTATTGTGAAGTTAAAATTGCGGAGTTCGCTTCCAGAAGCAAGTACAGAGGATGAGAGGACCAGTTGAGACATTACCAACAAACCATCAGAATTATTATAGGACTTTAATTCCCTGTTTTTCCACACAGTGCTAACCTAAGTCTAACTAGCTTTAATGAAGCATCTTACTATGTTTTTTTGGCCCGAAACTTCCGTCTAAAGCCCCTTCAATGATTGGAATAACCATAATTATATAACACTTATATATTCTTCTTAAGAAATGAATGTCTTAAACATAAACTGAATTGGCAACAATGGTCATAGCCATCATTTAGCTGGTCGTCTTTTTCATACTATACTGTCGGCCCTCTTCGTTTTCTCCTTTCCTCTGTCGAAGTCATCGTTGTTGTCGTCGTCGTCAGTTTTTTAGACAATTTCCGGGTCGTTGACTTTTCCCTCGCGTCCGATGATGATCGCGCACACCAACTTCTATCTATCTATCTTCAATATCTATTCGTTCGCTCTGTAGTTTGTTGAGACAACCGACGACGACGACGGAGCCTATAGGCTCTTTAGAGACACAGTCAACTTTGCCTGGCTGGATGACTGAGTTGTACCTTGTGCGATGCCATACGATACGTTATCCATCCGCACGTCCGTTCATTCGTTCTACCAGTAGATCGTTCGTTTGTTCGTTTACGCGTATGTTCATTAACTGTAAACATATAGGCTCCCCCATATGTCCGTCTGGGGAAGTGAGAGCGGGGCTTTAGATAAATAGGCGAGTGCGAATAGATGTGTGCCTTGCCTGGCATGTGCTGTGCGCCCATGGATATTCTTCGTTGAGTTGTGGTGCGTCTACACACGCATCCGTCCGCCCCATTTAATATGCACCCCCCGCGATCATTGCATCGGAGTTCGATGGAGCTTACGCATATTATGGATGGGTGTTGTGTGCTCGTATGGTATCTATGTGCGTAGTCGCGTATACCAAAGGCATAGCGCAACGCAAAATTTATGCTATAAAGTCAACGCATTTTAATCAGTGTGTCGCGTAATTACCGGATGCGCATTTGAAAAAAAACACAACATATTAAACTGAGCCTATCGGTGCTTCAATGTTTTGTGGGGCGATTGCAGGGCAAAGAAAAGATGGTGCTTGTGGTGGAAAAAAGGGTACAGATACAGTACTATTTTCTGATATTTGTATTTTATAAATATTTTATAAATATATATGTGCAGATACCATATGGAATATAAACGAGCGATATGGAGTGAATTCTAAAAGGAGTTAGATGTAATTAAGTTTTTGGAATAAAAAGAAGTGTTTAATATGATCCGAGTCCAAGGATTTAGGGAATTGAATCTATCGAGCTTCGCCTGTGAGTTCAAAGCCTTGCATCTCATTTCAACTAAACGCGCTGTACGTTTAGTCTTTGAAATTGCAAGGGTGCTTCGGGGTCACTCATTTTCAAAACATGACAAGTCCACTTTTTCTCCAAAACCGTTTTTTTGTTTAAATAAATTTGTTGTGGCCACGTGCTCCTCTAAACAATCAGGCTCGTTTCACATCTATGTGGTTTTATTGATGGGTGAGGTCGCTATATTGGGTTTCTATTTCAATTAACGTCAAAACGACACAATAAGAACCCAATAGAAACCCAATAGACACCTAATAGAAACGACATAGCACCAAATGATCCCTCGTCACCGTTAAGTTTCATTGGGTTTCTTTTGGGTGTATATTAGACTCAAGGTCTAGGACATTCAAAGAAGTTAGAGCGTTCACACTTGCAAGGTTTTTATTCGGTTCATTTTCGTTTTTTGTTTGTTTATTACATAATTTGTTGTTTTTCTTTCTCTAGTTAATAGCAGTTCGCCGAATACAAACCTAATATAATCCTATGTGTGTGAAAGTCAAATAGGAACCCAATAGAAAACCAATAGCCACCTCATCGAATGAAACCCCATAGGTGTTAAATGAGCCTCAAGTTTCCAATCGATCTGTATCTGGTTTTACAATTACTCGAAATGTTTATTTAATATCAGAAGAAGACAAGTCCACGGGGTGTATTCCGCAGGGGTGAGTTTTTCTGTGAGTTTCTTCAAAAATCACACTAACAGTCACAGCTTTTCGCAAAAATGCTTATTTACGAGATTATGCAAAATGTTTTGTAATTGAGAGCGCTGAATAAATTTTTGTTCGTTGCCCAGTAAGCTAAATTTAGTTTAACAACTGATTTATCTCCAAGTACATATTCAAGGATTATAACAAAGAGCAAAGGACTCAAGACGCTTCCATTGTGTGAACCAACTACCGAAATTTTCGGTAACACCTTCGTTTTTGTTAATTTTGGTATGTCGCAGTTCCTGAGTAGCCTGGTTTGCATCAGCATCCGGTGCAGATATTTCTTCCAACTCCCAATACAACCTCTCCGTACTCCATGCTTTTTTTATATACGTTATGAGAGGGGCATATTGACAAAGCTTTAAAAGCCGTTTTTAACCTTGCCATCAGTGCTTAAGCATCACCGCTCCACCACCATGTTTCTTTGTCCCTGTGATGGTGATGTTTTTTAGGGGTTCCTAGCAGTGCACCACACTCTTCATGGTTTGGCACAGAACATTTTTCATGCCAGAGATTAAAGCTTCTCCCTTTGCTTTATCCAGATTGTATCACTTTATTCTGCCAGATGTCTCTGTTTGTTTGCTTCTCCTATTCGTCTCCATAAAAAATTCTGTCACGGTGCTGCTTGGCAATCGCTTCTCCAAGTATCACCATGCAATCTTTCAAATTTGGTTTCATGAAAATATTCACCAAATGAAGGTCAATCTGTGGGTTATTATCTCCACTG
Organism: Baccha elongata; assembly: GCA_951217065.1. Classification (NCBI taxonomy): domain Eukaryota; kingdom Metazoa; phylum Arthropoda; class Insecta; order Diptera; family Syrphidae; genus Baccha; species Baccha elongata. The sequence goes on from OX578272.1 coordinate 174,322,762, forward strand.
CTGCAGGTGATCAGGTGTATGCTGTGTTTGATGAAAACAATGTTTAACATGATAAGACCGTAAGACCTGCACATGATGAGATCATCATCTGAGTCCTTGGTGCCGTATCGGCCCCCGCTTCCGTCATATGTCTATTCATCACCGCCCACAAACAAAAGTTCTTCTTTCGAAATGTTCTTAAAAAGGTTGTGGAAATCTATACAGCCATAACTTATTGGGGAGCATACGCACTGACAATATTCCATACCCTACTTTGCTTTCGTTTTAACATCCAGGAAACGGGTCCAGTTTTCAGTGCTACGTCATTTCGTTTCTTGAACGCACAATAAGTCCTATCCCCTTCTCTACATCATCTCTTCCAGCTCGTAACTTTGTCCGTTCATACTTCCAACATTCCAACTCGCCACTCTTAGATTTCGACTAATATGTTGCATTTCTTCGCTAGCCCCCCAAATCAGTGACCTAGTCATTTCTGGCTCGGTCAAGGATCAGTACATTGCATAGCAGTGGTATTGCCTGGCAATGCTCGAAATTTTGTCTAAATTTCGTATTATATTTTCACATGTTTCCACAATACGCCAATTTGGTTTGATTGCCTTTTAATACGCCGCTGGTGATCTCGAGTCACGCATGCACACTGTTGAGAAAAGTTTAAGGTGTCGTTAGGCTCTCCTTGGTGTTATTTGCCTATAGATGTGAATTATCTCTTAGTCGCCTTTTACATAACACAACATGATGAATAGTTAATACGTTTCTATATATTTTCTTGTTTAAATATTTAATAAACAAAGATTAAATAAAAAAAAAAAACTATAAACCCTTGATCCTAACTTCGGACCTACAGTAAGTATATACCTTCTTTAACCGCACTACACGAATGTGAATTTTTGACAGATAGATAGATAGATAGCTCAAAACTTCAAAAGCTATCTTTTATGTTGGTCATACGTATGACAAATTTAGAGCATACAAATGCGAGCGACTACTAAAGAATCATATGGCCGAGCACGGGAGTTAAGAGGGACCGACTACACCAGAATCACATATTTTTTAAAATTTTTGCTAACTGTTGGGTTTTTATGGCAAATCCATTTAAAAAAATACTAGTTTTAGTTTTTAAAAATGTATACATTCCAAATCATTTGATAAAATACATTTCAGGATTCAAACATTAATTATTTTAAAGAATAGTCAAACATAGAAAAAAGTTAAATGGCCGACTACAGGTTCCATCACCCTATACCTAAATAAATTTATTAAAAGTGAACGATTCAATTTGTGTTTAATACTTAAGAAATTATATTTTAAAACAACATCAGCCAACATGTACTACCCTTAGCATTAATAAAAGTATTCCCACCAAATCTTCTTGCCACAGGAAAACCGCAAGACACGGAAGTGCATGACGGTATAACTTCCCTAACCCAATCTTACACGCAGGTTATACAAAAAAAAATAAAAATTACGTTCATACGTCAAAACTGGCAGAATTATATCCCACAAGCGGCAAAAAAATAAGGACTTTCTGATTTGACATTGTTGGTAGTTTCCCTTTTACCATAAGAATTGTGGTGATTGCCAGGAAGCGGAAATTATTTGTTTTGCCATAACCACTGTGCTGTTTAACCCCTGTAACTTGTGTCAGTATTTTTATAAAAAAAAAAAAAAAACAACAAACAAGAAAAGAATCCAGTTTGGTTGGCAATTCGTTGTTTAATCCATTGTTTCTATATATCCTTTCTCACATACAAAGGAAGTGATGATTCGCTTTAATAAATATATTATATATATCTTTTCTCTTTTTCTTTTATAGGTTTTGATGATATTGAAAGTCAACCGGAAAAGCTTAAAGGGTTAATCATATCCTGGGAAAGGAAGTGGTTGTTTTATATCATGAGAAATAGTATTCTTAAAAAATAGGTATATCATGAGAAAGTTAATTGAATTCAATAAAATATTGACCTAATTTGACAGTAGCATAGTTTTGATCAGATATTATATAAACAAAGCAATATTTACGATGAAAAGCCAATGTAAATATCTATCGCCCAAAAATCTGAGAATCAATAAGAACAAACTTTTATTGATTATTGAATCAAAGACTTTAAGATCATTTTGGAATTCATTGTACCTAGCTGTTCAGGGTTAAAAAAATACAGAATTTCAATCATTATTACTTTATTGCACTATCATAAGTTTCAGTAAAACACTGTCTACCAAAGTATTTAGCGCAACTTGCATTATACACAGTGAAAGACTTTTCAAAAGATCTTCATGTTACCAATCCAGTTGGAATCAGTTAAATGGAATTTCTAAGGCTGTTTTATTAAAAGGATTAGTTTGCTGAATTACCCTTGAAAGAGGTTCAACAATGCATAAATACGCATAAAAACTGACACTCGGAGCCAAACATGCTGTATTTACCTCCAACATTATTTACTTTTTCCTCAATCATACAAAGTTGTTTTTATTTTATATATTTGTATCTATCACTATTCACCTCTCCCCAACTGAAAAAAGTCTGTACCTCATCCAACGATGTAATCCACTTGCATATTTTTTTTTTTTTCTTTTCATGCGATAATATTTGCTGCACTCTATCGTTCATTGCGTACAAAATAATATTTGTAAACAAAATATAATTTTAAAACGAACTGAACAAGAAATATGGTGAGAATACCTGCAGCCAGGAAGAGTGCAGCAAACAGCACTTACAGAAGCAGCAAACTTCATGCACATGAACAAAAAAGAACTTAAAAGTCAACAGTAACAGTTTCAGGGTTGCCAATATGATGATACAAATGCATTTGATAAAACAAATTATTAAAATATATATACATACAAAAGTACACACATAACATTAGAAAAAAGAAAACACGCTAATTTCTAATTTGAATTATGTAACGGTATTAAATAATAATGAAGTTTTCTAAAACTCCTAGCATTTATAAATGTTAAGCTTAAAATGAAAAACATACTTTCGAAGTCGTTAAAGAGGTATTCTTAAGAACAAATTAAGAATTCTGTTAAATAAAATTAAAATTAAGAACTATTAAAGAGGATCCGTGTTTAGACAAGTCAGAATATCCCTGCAGTGAACCCTACTGGTTGTAAGTCATGACTAGTGATAAATAACTCCAAGGTTAGCCCAACGAAATAGTAGCATCTAATTAAACTTTTTCACTGGATATCGCCAGATCGTAGTAATAGTGGATCAAACAGAAGAACACGTACAGTCGATCGTTTGTCTATGTTTGGCAGGAGAAAGTTGGATCATCAGGATTGATTAAAACTCAGACAAATAAAGAAAAGCCAGTTGCTCTAAACGTTAAACCATTTTACGGCAAAAGTAAAAATTAACAACTAGGAATAGTTGTTATTATTTTAATTTCTTTTCTTTTTCTTGTTAAACCATTTTAGTTATCGGAGTAAAAAAAATCGTCGTTTACAGATTATTTGATTAAAAGGAATCTTATCAATTAAGATTTTTACTCACCACCTTAGAAAGCTAACATAAGGGCAATTTAAAGGAGAATATAAAAACATTCTTCTTAAGTCCAGTCGGCAGGTAGGAAAAAATGGGGTTAGGTGAAAAAAGGTAGGTCAATGAAGTTTTAGTCTGAAGTTTGAGGAAGGTTAATTAAAATTTTCTCAAGTTTTGTATTTTGGGGACCCTGTGCTAAAGGAGGGAAGGAGGAAAATTGCAAAATGTTCTACCTTTTTTCGGGTTTTCATCTATAACTTTTGAAATTCAGTTTCTTGCAAATTTCTTGGAAACTATGAACTTTTTGCAAAAAATGTTTAGGTAAAAATTGAAGCTTATATAATTTACTACTTTTCATCGTACCATCAACCAATTTCGAGAAAAAAGTGTTAAATTGTTACAAAGTCTGTTTTTAGACAACATTGCACTTTTTCACTAGTATTTGGCACTTTTTACTTTATTTCTTTATTTCTATTCCACAGAAAAAAAAACAGATGCATGACTGGGTCGCACGAACTTGCTCTTGTTACAAACTATATCATCATATTTTTAGTTTTGTGTTGTTTAGCTAAAAACTTTAAATGTCATCTTGTGCTGGATATTTAACTTATATATTATGTGCCATTCCAAATATAAATGAAATCGGTTCAGCTATTTTGAAGTTCCGGCCAAATTTGTAAGAAGCCGTTAACACCAAATCTTCGTTATGTGCTATTTTAATCAAAATCGTATGAGCCGTTTTCAAGAAAATTTGGAAAAACTAATACTGTAGTGAGTATATCTCATATAAAAGTTTTAGGTTTTCCTACTTTTCTCGAAAACGGCTCATACGATTTTGATGAAACTTTGAGTAAGTTCTACTTGCATTGTTTTTAATGTAAGTGCATTTAAGCATTTGGTTTAAAAATGTACATTATTCTTCCGATATTTGCTATGGCACATAAGTTAAATATGCAGCACAAGATGACATTTAAAGTCACCACTAACATGAAACGAAAATTATGATGATACATAATTTAATGGATCAACATTTTTTTAGTCCCATAGTTTGCAACAAGAGCAAGTTCGTGCGACCCAGTCATGAATTTTTTTTTTGTGGATTAGGCTCATTGGGAAAACCTCAATAAAAAAATAAAGCAATAAGTTCCAAATACTAGTGAAAAAGTGCAATGTTGTTTAAAAACCGACTTCGTAACAACTTAACAATTTTTTTTTGATATTGAATGATGGTACGATGAAACGACCTTTTTTGTAGAAAATAAAAGCTACAATTTTTACCTTAACATTTTTTTGCAAAAAGTTCATAGTTTCCGTGAAATATGCAAAAAACTAAAATTCGACCCCTTTCCACCCAAAAAAATAATTTTGCTCCGGACTAAATCATGGGTAATTTCGAGGATTCGCTCAAGACATAAAAACAAAGTTCTCCAGAAAAATCTAGCTTTGTCCGAATTTTTTCAAAGAAAAATTCTAATTTTACTGGGCTATATGTATATGTGTCAAGTTAGCACTACCACTTTCAAATTTCGAAAGTTTTACTATTGGATTAATTGTCGTGCATTTGTCGTAAATTTGTCGTGCAACTAAAAAATTTGTCGCGCGACTATTTTAGAAAAAAAAAACCTTGGTTATGCTTACTTGTCTGAAGTTAGCACTACCACCCCAGAAAAAGGATTAAATGTAATCGAAAATTAAAAAGGATAATGGAAATAACTGTCGCTTTTTTGTCGTAAATAAATTATACAACTAAAAAATTTTTCGCGCATTTTTTTTTTAAATTAACCGAAAAAAACATTTTTGGTCAACCCCTGGTTATTTTTAAAAAACTTAGCGCGACAAATTTGAAAGTGGTAATGCTTACAGGGTGATTGGTATAAGGTGCACCAAAAAGCTTGAGCGTGTAGGTGGAATTAAGACAAGAAAAAAATCGTAAATCGTAAAAATCGAGGGGGTCTATTTCCCCCGTTTAGGCGGGAGGGGCAATTTTCTAAAACATTGACTTAAATCAGATAAAAAATTATTTAAAAACAACGGTGAATGATACAAAGCCTTGTTATATGTTTTTGGAAAGCCAGAAAACTACTCTTTTATGAACAGTTTTAAAAAAATTAATTTTCAAACTCAAAATTTAAAAAAAAAACTAAAAAAAAAATTTTAAACTAATTTAACTATTATTTCTATTTTTAAAATTCAATGCTCTTATTAATTTTTAGTCAAAAACAGAAAACCGGATGCCAAAATGCATCTTAGTTTTTGAGAAATTAAGAAAAACTAGAAGTATTTTTTTCCAAGAAAAATACTTTTTTTTTTTCATCATCATCATCGGCTCGACAACCGGGGTCCGGTCCTGGCCTCCTTCAACAAGTCTCTCCACCTATCCCGGTCTCGAGCCGACGCCATCCAGTTGCGCACCCCAAGGCTCCGGGCGTCGCACCCCTGGTCTACGCCATCTCTCCAGCGCAAGCATGGTCTACCACGCTGTCGTCTGCCATAGAATGTACCACAAAGAACTTTCCGAGCAGGTTCCTCTTCGCTCATGCGAGCTAGGTGCCCTGCCCACCGAAGTCTACCGAGCCTAATTTTTGTCACTATATCTGCTTCAAGGTAGATTGCGTACAATTCTTGATTGTACCGTCTCCGGAATCGTCCTTCCTCACATATGGGGCCAACAATTCTCCTTAAGACTTTTCTCTCGAACGCGGCTAAGAGGTCAGAGTGCCTTTTGCTAAGCACCCAAGTCTCGGATCCATATGTGAGTACTGGCAGAACCATGGTCCTGTACAGCAGTAGTTTTGAAGTTATGGTGAGATTTCTGGATTTGAAGAGCTTTGACAGACTGTAGTAGGCTCTGTTGGATTTGAGAAGCCGCCCGTGTATTTCTTCTTCTACATATTATATGTATATTGTTATCGGCTGCTACTATTGACCCAAGGTATTTAAAGGATTGCACCACTTCAAATTCGTGCTCCGCTACCTTGATTGTTTGACCAACTGTTCCTCTCGCATTCGACGCCACCATGTACTTTGTTTTACCTTCACTAATGTGCAGCCCCAGATTTTGTGCCGCCTGCTTGATCTGGATGAAGGAATCGTGTACAGCTTGCTCGGTTCTTCCGATGATGTCGATGTCGTCTGCGTAAGCCAGTATCTGGCTGGACCTGTTGACGATGGTCCCTCTTGTTGCCGTGCCAGAGTCACGGATTGCTTTCTCCAACGCCAGGTTGAAGAGGAGGCAGGCCAAACCATCCCCTTGTCGGAGTCCATTAAAGATGTTGATTGGTCTGGATAGCAATCCGGCTATTTTTACTTGGCTTGTTACGTTGGTCATGGTCAACCTACATAGTCGTGTCAATTTATTTGGGATGCCGAATTCTCTCATGGCTTTGTAAAGTTCTACCCTGGCTATGCTATCATAGGCGGCCTTAAAGTCTATAAACAGGTGGTATGTTGGGATGTTAAATTCTAAACATTTTTCCATCGCCTGCCTAAGGGTAAAGATCTGATCAGTTGTTGATTTGCCTGGAATGAAACCACACTGATATTGTCCGATGATGGTTTTAGCGTATGGGGTTATCCGGTCTTGTAGGATAGAGGAGAGTATCTTATAGGCGGTACTCAACAACGTGATACCTCTATAGTTGCTGCACGTTGTGACATCTCCTTTCTTATGTATGGGGCATATTATACCTTTTCGCCAGTCTTCTGGCATTTCTTCACGCTCCCACACGTGCACTATAATATCATGAATTGCCTGACGTAGAGCTGGCCCACCGTGTTGAAATAATTCGGCTGGTATACCATCAGCTCCCGGGGCTTTGTTTTTCTTTAGCCGGTCTATAGCCTTCTCAACCTCTTCTATGCTTGGTGACGGCAACATAGGGTATTCGTCTTGAAGCAGTGGAGCCTCCACTTCTGCAGTGAGTTGACCATTTAGCAATTCATTAAAGTACACTTCCCATCGCTCCAGTATGCTTTGTGGATCGGTGATCAGATTTCCCTCTCCGTCCTTGCAGTATGTGCAGCGTGGTGTGTACTGCGTCATGTTTCGGATGGATTGGTAGAACTTCCGCGCCTGGTGCGGACCTCGCTCTCGGCTTTTTTCTATTTCACAGATTAAGTTCTTCTCCCAGGCTGATTTTTTCTGTCTGTGAAGCCGTTTTTCTATTCTTCTGAGCTCTTTATATTCTTCTTCGCGTGCCCGCGTTCTATGAGATTGCTGCATTGCTCGGTACGCAACATTCTTACGTTCAGTCGCTAGCTTGCATTCATCATCAAACCAGTCGTTCCGATTTCTACGACTGCTGCCTAAGATGGAGTTGGCAGTACTAATGACAGTATTCTTAAGGCGTGTCCACTTCTCATCTACGCCCAGCATACTGGCCCCAGGACTTACTCTCCCTAAATCAAGCGATTCTAGGGCGAGTCCTAACGCATTACCTTTTTTTTTTTTTTGGTTTTCCTAAATTTGACCTGCTCAGGTCAATTATTAATTAGGGAACTATCCCTTTTTTATTTTTTATTACATACCATCTGATTTTAATCAAATAATAAAAAAAACGAGTTAACTTTTTACTTATTTTTCTAGTTTTTCTTAATTTCTCAAAAACTAAGATGCATTTTGGCATCCGGTTTTCTGTTTTTGACTTAAAATTAATAAGAGCATTGAATTTTAAAAATAAAAATAATAGTTAATTACATAAAATTTTGAAAAAAAATAGTATAAATTTTTTTTTTTAGTTTTTTTTTTTAAATTTTGAGTTTGAAAATTAATTTTTTTTAAAACTGTTCACTTTAACAATTTAATTTAAAAATTAAATAAAAGAGTAGTTTTCTGGCTTTCCAAAAAAATATAACAAGGCTTTGTATCATTCACCGTTGTTTTTAAATAATTTTTTTTTCTGATTTAAGTCAATGTTTTAGAAAATTGCCTCTCCCGCCTAAACGGGGGGAAATAAACCCACCCCCTTACGATTTTTTTCTTGTCTTAACTCCACCTACACGCTCAAGCTTTTTGGTGCATCTTATACAAATCACCCTGTATACGACACATAGTTTAAATGTTATTATTATTAAAGAAATAAGAAAAAGTTAGGCATACGTCCGTTCAAGGAATTAGTCGAGCTAATTTTGTTTCTTGATAAATTAGTTAAGTTTAGACCTTAAATGGTAAATAAACTTGCCTCTTTTCTTTTTGACTAAATTAACTACGTTTTTTCTTGGACAGAAATAGATACATATATATGTTCTTAGTATAAATCAGTTGAAAATATTTCGCATTCAAAATTCATATTAAAATATTTTTACCTGTTTAGTTGATATTTCTGGTGAAAAAATTGTGTTGATTTTATTGGTGGACTTACTTGTTTCTGAAAAAAAAAAATAAAAAAGCGGATAACAAAAAAAAAGTTATTTTAATTTGATTGAAATAGATGCAAGAAAAATAAGTAGGTACAGATATTTTCAAAAATAAATAATGAATGAAGATTATAAATTTTGGGTAACAATGAACATGTTAATCTTTATTATGAACATTTGTCGCTTTTGATTTATAGATATACATTACATATATTTATTTTGTAATAATATTTTCAAAAAAAGCCTGTGACCGCACAATTTAGAATAATTTAATTTTACAATACATTATCTTACAACTGAAACAAGCCATTTTAAATAGTTTTTGGGATGTTAAAATTAACAGTATCTTATCTTCGTCGTATTGAATAGAAATTTGAGCAATAGAAAATTGAGCAATTAAAATAGAACAAAGAAAATTGAGCAATAACAGATCTATTTGTTTGTTAATAACTCAAAAAAAAAAAGAAAAGGTGTTACTTCTTTTTCGGTTTATTAAAAAAAAAACAAAGAGCGATAATTTTTTTAATTGCACGACAAATTTACGACATAAACAGTAATATCGCAAATATCCTTTTTTATTTTCGGTTCGATTGAATACTTTTTCTGAGGTGGTAATGCTAACTTGACAGTCAAGTTAGCTTTACCAGGGGTTATTTTTAAAAATAATCGCGCGACAATTTTTATAGCTGCACGACATATTCACGACAAAAAAAATTTAAATTATTTGCGCTATCCTTTTTTAAATTCGATTGGATTTGATCCTTTTTCTTGCGTACTAACTTGACATTCAAGTGAGCATTACCAGAAATAATTTTCTAAAATAGTCGCGGGACAATTTTTTTAGTTCCACGACAAATTCACGACAATTAATCCAATAGTTTAACTTCTGAAATTTGAAAGTGGTAATGCTTACTTGACAGACATGAAATACTGTATGATGTTTTTGGGATTTGTTCTGTTTGATTCTAATTTCATACATATAGAATCCAAAGTAGAATCAAGTTAAGAAGTTGGGCCCTAGATTCCGAAAATGTAACTTTGGTTTCGTCGTTTGTCAGCCAAGCCCTAGAGTACTAGAAATCAAGTTTTACGACCTAGTTTGACATTTTCTCCATCCAACAACGTTTGAGCCATGTAAATCGTTTTATTTATTGCTGAAACATAGATAGATTAAGATTGATCTACAGAATTTACGAAAATAAATTTAGCTTCTGGTGACTGTTTTCAAAAAAATGATAATTTTGAAACATTTTCAAAAAAAAAAAACATTAAACATTTATTTTAAATCTCATCATCAAATATTAAACCATTTTATGTTGAAAACACAAAATTTTTATTACTTTTCATATAAATATGTCAATGGCAACTCTACTTGCTGCAACCTCAAAAAAATAAATAAAAAAAAAGATTGTAGCAGCAGCCACCAGCAAACAAGCAACCACGACAAACGCAAACAATCTTTTCCAACTCTAAAATGTTGAAGAGTAGACGTTCTGGAAACTTGGTTGCATGTTAAACTGTCCTGTTCCGCACCCCTTTCATAACCCCTCCATCAAATGCACCCGTCCATCAGCAGTTGTTGTAAAGAAAATGTTACAAAGAGGTGCCAGAAGAGGATGGAGGAGAAGAAGTGGTTTGTGATAGTACTCGGCCGTTTTTTTCCTCCTTTGGTTCTTTCTTAATATTTTTTTTTTTTTTATTTTTATATAATTTTGTTTTTTGTTTTTGTTTATTATTATTTTTTTAAGTGCAATGAAGAGGAGCGAAGAATGTCTCCAAATAAGCGACGACGACGTCGACGCACGATGAATATGTGCTGCTACCTAAAGCAAACAATCAAATGAATGGAGGCGTCAACGTTTAATGACCTTAAAGGACGAAGCGTGGATAAGCAACTGAAATAATTTCAATAGGTAACACATAAAGGTAATCTAAAGAAGTTTGTTTGTGTGTATGTCCATTTGTGTGTGAGTATCAAAACGGCATAATATGCACAGCACTTAGCAATTAGAAACTCGCAACGCAGAATGATCGCGAACTTATATGAACGGCAAGCGATGGTGTTCGACGACAAGGGAAGCAGCACAACCAGGGAAGGTTCTTGAACCTGCCAACTACTCTAAACTTCAACTTCCACAAGAAGTCGTTCTTTTCACTTCAATTTATCTAAGTTCCATAAAGGGCAAATATGGAATAGTAAAAAATATAAAGAAAAGGCTAAAAAAAATCGAATTGGACAGATTTTATTAAAACACCAATAAATGACATTGATACAGAAATAAAGAAAAGATAATATTTACGTTGGCAAAGGATCAATTTTCGATCTGTAAATCTGTGAAGTGTTTAATTTTATCACGCTTTAATTGTTTAATTCCATTCGATCTGTGAAAAAATTAAAACATAAACGTTCCATAAAGAGCTGTAAAACGGTCAAATGACTGAACTTAAATGACTGAGGGTAACAAATGCAACTTAAAATTTAATAAATCTTATTTGAATGTGGCGTTTTATAACAGTAGCCTTCGTTTTCAGTTTTTGTTTTCTCAAGCTTTGATTTTAAAACTTTTTAATCTGCTTTGATTGTACGTCTTTTTTCTCTCGGTGTATCATTTAGTACTTTTTAGTAGACACAATGACAGCCATATATCATAATTATTTGGCGAATAGCATTTAGTCGAGTTCATGAAGTGATAAAATGAAAAGTTTCTGGAAAACCAAAATCCCGGAAACCGAAAACACAAAAATTAGAATGCACTACTGGGTCGTACCAACTTGCTCATGTAGCAAACTATGGTGTTCTTTTACATTCCTTGTATGCTGCTGATTTAAGAAAAAATAAAATGAATTTGTCAGAGATTGACTGCAAATTAACTAAGCATAGATAATTTTTTTAGAATTAATATTTATCCCATTAAGTAAGACTGAAGTTTGCGGAAGAATTTTTAACATTTTTGGAGAATCTAAATGATAAATAATTTGAATAGTGCCGAGATTCAAATATTTTGGCAAGTGAGGTGAAATGGCTGGCCTTATTCACTTTCTCATCTCACTTGCTTGCCAAAAGCCATTCAGATATTTTGTTGAGATGAGAAAGTTCGAATACAGTTTCAAACACTCAAAACGTCATCAAACAAAAAATATGAATTCATAACATCACTTTTTAGGTGTCAAAATATTTTATTGAAAATTAGTTTCATTATTCTGTACACATTAAATAAAGTATATAAATAGGCACTAGTTAAGATTTAATAAGTAAATAAAATTTAAGTATGTGTTGAAAAAATAACACATTCTTATCCAAACTTTTCAATGAAATGCGACTCATCTCACTCACTCCCTGGAAGTTTGAATTAGCTGAATCTCGACACAGGAATTGCAGCATACTTTAGTCTTGTTTTAGCTGAAAACTCATTTACCAATAACCAATGGCTAAGCACACGTTTATCTAAACACAGAGTTAAATTTTAAAGACGAGTTAATTGTTGTGTTTACGAATAACCAAGTAGAACACGCTTCAATGATGTCAAAAAGATAGTTTTTTGCAATCAGAACTTTATAACGGCGGCTATATTCTCATAATTTCGGATAGTCGGCTCTATAATTATTAGTTTAAATGTTTAAGTCACCTCTAAATTTTATTAATGGAAAGGTCCATAAAACACATATTAAAAATCCTAAAAAATAATATTTCCGCAGTAAATTTTCAGTAAATTTGAAGCAAATTCAGAGATGGAAATAAATCAATTCGTCCGCTTAGATAAAAGACGTCATATCCATCAAGATAGCACTTCCACTTTGAAATTTGAAAAGTTTAAATATTAAATTGTCGTGAACTTGTCGTGCAACACAAAAATTTGTAAACTTGTCGCTTAATTTTATCTTAAATAACCCCTGACAGACAAGTTAGCATTACCACACCTGAAAAAGTATAAAATCCAATCCAAAACCAAAAAGGATAAAGGAAAAAATTGTCATGCAACAAAAAAATTTGTCGCGCGATTTTTTTAATAACCCCAAAATATTAATTCGGCAGTCAAGTAAAACCTACCAAACTAGTATAGATAAGGTTAAAATCAAATTAAAAAGAATAACACAAATAATTTTTGTCGTAAATTTGTCGCGCAACAAACTTGCATTAACATGACTGTCAAGTAAGCACTAACCAGGAGTTATTTAAAACAAAATTGCACGACTAATTTATTAGTTGCATGTCTTTTTTACGGTTTTTTTCTGTTATCTTCTTTAATTTTTGATTAGATTTTATCTTTTTTCTGGTATGTGGTTGCTTGACTGTCAAGTTAGCAGTATAAGAAGTTATTTTAAGAAAAAATGGCGACTAATTTTTTAGTTGCACGACAAATTCACGACAGTAAATCCAATAGTTAAACTTTTGAAATTTAAATTGGTAGTGATAACTTGACAGACAAAGGGACGTCTGTTAACCAACATTTTAAATTTAAATAACCAACTGGAATACGAAATTTGTTGTGATGTGGTGTTGCGTTAATTTGACTCGAATTGTTGCTCGTTTTTCTATTTAAATATTTTTTTTTTAATAAATGTCAACAAAACTTTACTTAAATTAGCTTAATGTTAGATCTGCCTGGGTTGTATCGTAGTTCATCAATCAACCATTACTGTAGTCATAAGAGTAAGTCACTGCGACATAGTTGGACACTTTCTGTTTGCTGATTGCTGCTCTGTGACTTACCAAATCACTAGAGCTACAACTACAACAACTGCTGCAGCAAGTAAAGTCATGCCAAAGGTTCAGGTTTGGGTTCAAACATGAGTTTTTCTTTTTTTTTCCGTCTTTTCTCGGTTTCAAGTTTCCTCATTTTACCCGAGAAAATGAGAGAAAAAGAGGAGCTTGCATCTTATGCAATGTCATGCACAGGAACTTGAATGTTGAATGAAAAGTGTGTAGTGTAAAGAGTGTTTACTTACAACCCGCTGAGTTGTGGGTGGACAGAGTTGACGTCAACATCGACGACGAGCAACGGACAGACGTTGGAACATCAATTCCAAACTCACATCACATAATCTGCTCCTCTCTGTCGTCTTTTCTAACATTGCCGGGGAAAGGAAATCGAAATTGAAACTACTTCCAGCATACAACAACCACTTACAGTTGGGCTGTTTAAGCTCGAGATTGTGACTTTTGAAGGGTTAGTGCGGAAAAGATGAAGATATAGTTTGTACTTTGCATTCAAAGTACCTTGAGTTAAGAATCTTAGAATGGACACATCCGCCCTGCTGTGCTGTGTGTGCTGCCTAGAACAATAAATCGGCAGTTAATTCTCACTTTGGAAAAATTTCTTTGGAAAAGGTGTTTTTTTTGTTTTTTTTTTTTTTTTGTTTTAAATGTCCCAGCACCGGAAAGGAGTGAATATAAAGATATGAGTTTTTAACAATAAAATTCTTAATTAGTTGCCACAATGATGGGTTCGAGCCACGTTATTATAGTAATATGTGCATATATTCATATTGTAGTGTCCATATAATATTCAAAGTGGCATGGCGTCGTTGGTGATATGGAGGCATCGCTACCGCAATGTGTTGCTTTGTCAACCAAGTGGTGTGTTGCATTGGTTTTTGGAAATGGCTAATGAAACACTCAAATCACGATTTGGTGTCAATATCATGACAAAAGCAAGTTATTGAGGAAGAAAAAGACGGTGTGGTATGGGACTGCAAGAGGGCTTCAATATGTGTCCATATTGGAATATTAAAATGCAAATCAATATGGACGACAATCGTGGGATTACATAATGAACATTGTAATATGAATAGCAAGGTTGTGCACAATAAGTTAACAATATAATTGTATTTTGTTTTTGGGAAACAAAGGGAGGAAACGTGACCAAAATTCGTCACTTCCGCTCATAATCGAACAAAGTTTGGAAGTTAAATGTATTCTTATTAGCGGGAATGAAGGAGATCGGGAAACACTTATGCCCACTTTCACAGTAAAAGTTTAAACTTCAATGTCGGTTTAAACCTTAAGCTGGCCATACACGATGGAGCTCCGAGCAGAACCAAATTTATCATTAGCCGTATTTTATTATCCCCTCTAATCCAGAACGAATTGGAATTTTGCAAGATCTAGAAATAAAGCTGGATTTTGTGTTGTTTTTGTTTGCGTGTATTTTAGATGGCTTCAAGTGGACCCGCTGGCTCTAGTGGATTTTCAGAAAGTTGAAAATCCAACGAACCGGTGTTAAAAATGACATGGTTCAAATGGATTGGCTCGATGACTCACTATGGCCACTCAAATTGCCAAATTTTTAACACAATTACTTTCGAGGAAACATTTAAAAAAAAGAAAAATTGAACAAAAGATTTTAAACCCACCGATTTTCAAAGCAAATTCGTGAAAATTTGTGAGTCCAAGTCAAACCGACAAGTAAAAAACTTGAACATAGGCTGAACCGCGTTTGTACAACTGCCCCTAAAACGCCTAACATTTTATGTCCAGCTTGGATAAGTGCACCCGTCAATTTTAAATGGAACACATATTCACTGATAGAAAAAACAAAAAATCTCGACAGTAAGGGTTCAAGTCAAACATGGGCGTCAGTGACGTCAGAAAACCATACACTGGAATAAGTTGTGTTTATTGTCATGCACCCAGCCATCAAACATAGTTCATTTTATTTTCAAATTAAATGTCAAAGACTAAAATTACAAACAACAAATACTTTTACAATGGATCCTGATGAAGATAAATCGATAGTTTTGGTTTAAACATGATTTTATGTATACATTTACATTGTTTTTTTTTTTACTTGCTCTATAGGTGGATACTATAAGAAGGCAAGTATTGGATTCGTGCGAAAAAAAAGTTTGGAGATAACAATCAAACATGACATTACGACAATAGAGAAGACGAAAATAGTGGGTCTGGCGATTCTGTCTGTCTGTCTCGGGACCTACAACCAAAACGGGTGGGCCGATTAACTTCAAATTTGGTAGGTATGGTTTAAGGGTAATACCGCTTTTGTAGGTCACTGTAAGTCTAAGAATAACGGTATCTGCCATATAACAGTTATCGAAAATCGAAACCGAATTTCACGTGTGTACTAAGGTGTAGAAGGTCTATCAAATAGTAAAAACCAAACCTTCAAGAAATTTCGTTGAACGATACCTGCCATATAACGGTATTTTTAAATTTCGTTTATCTCTATAACGGCTGAAGCGATTTAAATGAAATTCAATACTGAAATTAATCTAGCTTTTTTAACTAAATTTCAATTTTTCAAAAACCTGTTGACGGATTTTAATGAATTTAGTTTTACTTAACTAAATAAATTAAATTAAAAAAACTAGCAAATCTACTAACTTTTTTTAAGAAAAATATTTTCGAAAAATTATTAAAAAAAAAAAAAAAATCGATTTTGAATTTTTGTTTTTTTCGTAAACTAATATATAAAAAATTTTGCATATTTCGATTTGAATTTTTGTAAGACATGGATTTAGAAGAACTTTTAATAAAATTTCATACGATTTTTTCGTGTATTCCGTTTGTACTTTTAACCCTCAGGTATCTTGCCACAAGAGCAAGTTTGTGCGACCCAGTCGTGCCCTTTATTTTTGTTTTAAGATCTACGAGACATTGGACTAATGAGGAGACAAATGCTTTACTTACTTTATTCATTTTGCATGCATTTGACAGGACAAATGATAGGACAAATTTAAGTCAATGCCACCACAAAATAGAAATAAAATTGATTCTTTTTTTATTATCAAAAGTTAATCTATGTATAGTATATAGATTATCTCTGATAATAGAAAACGGATAATGCCTCTATTATTTAACCCATTTACCGACGAGGTCATAGGTACGCATTTTGCATCATCAGACTTCCTCCCCTCTTTGAGGCTTTCATAAAGCTTAAGTCAAAGCCAGTGTCCTGCTAATCAGAGATTCTTGCGAAATACAAATACCAATTCCATTATACAAATACAAATTCCATTGAAAATCTTTTTACATAAAAAAAGTTGCGTTTTTCCTGTACAATTAGAACTGACATAAGCCTTTGACAAGTGGATGCACAATGGTTGTATTTAAAAATTCGTCCAACCATATTTTATAATCTTCTTTTTTAAATCATGTATGTACATTCTCCATTTTTTTTAAGCCCACAGATGAAAAAAAAAAAAAAAATCTACCAACAAAACCCTACCACAAGCTCAAAAAAAAAATTATAGGTAGCTTCCTAAGCGATTAGATTCGACGCCTTCGCGCGAAAAAAAAATACAATAAATACATAAAATACCTTTAAGAAGAGTGGGAGCATCATGAAGAAGCAACATCGGACAGATCAAACTAAGTCCCACACAATACATCTCTAAAGTTGAACGAAAGAAAAGGCATGGCAAAATAAGAAACCTCAAAAATACAAAAAGCTGTTTCATGATGTGCGCTAAGAGGGCGCGTGCGGCCGACATACTTTGCGTATCACAGTAGCCATCGCAGCACCAGAAAGACGGGTAAATGGGCATCACTGATATTGAATGTTGTTAGAGTTTTGTTTAAGGTTATTATTATTATTATTATTGTATTATGCATTTCTCTTCTATATTTATTCTTCATCTTTCTTCAATGTTTTTTTTCGACCTCTACCTCTGTTTTTTTTTTTTCATTTTGAATATTTATCCAAGATTATTTCTTATCGGTTTTTGTGTTCTGATAAAACAGGCACATACTACATTTGCTTTAAAATTATAAAATATATATTTTTCAATAGTTCAGATACAAATAGAAATTAAATAAAAACACGTTCCAAAATTCCTATTTTCGCTAAGATCAAAATGCAAAAAGTTAATGGAACATTAAAAATGTGGACATTTGTTTATCAATTCAGCTTTGTTTCAAAACCGAAAGCTGTGGAAGTACTAGATATTGTAAGTATATGTACTTTACTGCTCACGAAAACGATGGGCGCTTTGAAGCCATGATTTGTAATGACATCATCAATAAACATAAATCCTTTATTGTTTATAAACACGGATAGTATTTCGGTGCTATCATGGTATTTTATGTATATTAAAATCATTTGGGATTTTCCGGAAATTAGGTTTATCAGGTTGAAAAAGAACCAGTTATAAACTTTCAGCAGATCCTCATTTATTAAGGCAATGAGGTCCTCAATCAGTTCATGAAAGGATCTTCCAATAGGGACTTCCAAAATTTTACAGGTCATTGCGGTCATATTGTTGAAGCTAAATTTGTAAAGTTAAATTAGCTTTAATTTATAGAGTCTGTCTTGGCAAATTAACACCAAGAGTTATAGCGTTCAACAACACGCGCAAATGATAAAATTATTGTTTTATGAAAGTGAGTCTCCTGTTTGAGAAAGTAAAACCCTTTTTCGGAAGATAAATAATTTTCAGCAATGAGTCGAATTTCTAGACGAATGGGTCCGTCACCAAGCAAAATTGTCGAATTTGGGACTATACCAATCTACATGCAATCACCATCTACAGAGAATGCTATTATAGGTCGATGATTACCAACTTCTTTTTACCTGAATTGGTTGATGTGAACACCAACGGCATGTGGTTGCAACAGGACTGCGCTGCGTGCCACACAGCTCACACTACATTGGAAAATGTGCACGAGCTAATCGAGGGCATGGCCATCTCTCCTGGAAGTGAAGCCATCGAAATTGTGCAATTTGACCCCGTTAGATTTTTACTTGTGGAGTTTTCTGAAGTTGCAGGTCTATGCGAATAAATCATAAACCACAGCGGCCCCCTCCCTAGCACAACTCGTGCCATCGTTCTAATTCAGCCTGCTTCTTGGTAAATTCAGCCACAGTCATAGAATGCGACTAGAAAATTCAGACATTTCGGATGTGCGCTATCAAAAGAAACCGCGATTGACATTTGAACGATGTTTTATTCCATACATAAAGACCACGATTAAAGGCCCAACTACAACAGTCGAAAGCAAAAGGAAGCTAATGTCTTAGTTCTACGTCGTTTCCTTAAGTGCCGTTAATTCATTTTGTCGACCATAATGGTCGGATGCCAACGCTAGCCAATTTCACATGTATTTGGCTGGCTGTCAAATTTACGTACGTAAACTGCGCTACGGAGCGCTCTTTACGTACGGAGGCGAAAGTGAACGAAAATTGAACGAAACTGAGCGATCCAACATTATGGGCGTACTATATAATTTGCTTGTATTCGCATATTTTCGTACGATCCCGAACGCACTGTTCCGACCATTATGGTTGAGCCTTATGCCTTTTAAAGGAACAAAAAATAATAATAATTTGGCATGATCAGAGACTTTCAGTGGATTTTCTTTTAGTGAAAAACAGAACCAGCTCAGTCTTTTGCGGGTTTACTGCTAGACCACAGTTTTTTGTCCAGGTATTAGCCATGGTCACCATGGATAAAGCATTATCTATTTGTTCGCTTGAATTGGATAAGAATTTTCCTGTTGCTAGCAGTGCTAAGTTATCTGCACAAGCTACTACCTTAACTCCACTGTGCTTTAACTTTGCGGAATTTTATTCACAACGAGTACCCAGAATAGTGGAGAGAGTACCCCACCATGGGAAGGTACCTCTAAGTCGAAACGTCGATACTTTGATCCTTACACCTCCTAACTCTGAGTGGATGTGTCTGTTTCTTAACATACACATTGGTCCTTGAGCTACTAGAGCTTTTCTATTTGCTTCGTTGGGTACGTTATTAAAAGCTCCTTCAATATCCAGGAAAGCCGCTAGGGTATACTCTTTCTCTTTAAGTGTTTTTTCCACTGCGATAACTGCAGAATGGAGAGCTGTTTCTACACTTTTGCCTTTTGTATATGCATGAAGAGCTTCCAAATGTTTTTAAAATGAATGAGGTTAAACTGATGAGGATACAGTCATTTGCCTTTCGAGTGTAGTCACCTTATTTTGCCACCTGCTAACCAGGGTTCTTGTATAATGGCAATGTCTATTTGTCTATATTCTCCATGAGATAGACTAGATTGGAGCTTCAAAGTTTTGACTTAATTGGTCCGAATTCAGGGATCTAAGGTATCGTTAGATAAGGCCCCTCGATATAGGTGGAACTCAAACAAAGAGTCTGGCTTTTGGTCTGGTCCATTGCACTATTTCTTTTCTGCCGATAAAGGTACCTGTCCATTTGAGAGTACCTTCGCTAGTAAACTCTCGAGAGCGACTCCCGGGTGGAAGTCCATTTGAGAGTTATATTTTGAGATTTTAATATCGCGAGTTCTCGGTAGAATTTCAAGAGCTTTTTTTCTGAGATTACTTTTAAAACCGTGTCCACTTAAAAGTGGTTTTCTTCTGCTGGTTATCAAACAGATGTAGTGAGAGTGAAGTGGTTGCAGCTGCAACCTTTAAACATTTAGTTTAGCAGCAATATTGCTGCTCGCAGCTTTTTTACTCTTAAATGTACACCCACATAAGTTGATTTTACTCCTCCCCGAAGTCCATTATTCTCCCATAATGACTCTCAGGCAGATACTCGGAAAATAAGAACCGTTTTGGAATTTTGTGAGCTGATTTCCGATAGTGATCAAGACATGTGTCCACTTGCGAGTGACTCTCAAAAATTTGGAATGTCGAGTCGAGAGTAAAAGCTTACTCTCCGAGAGTTATTCTCGGGACTGGGTCCACTTTCGAATTTGCTGTCGAGAACTGCTCGCAGCTCTCCTACTCTCAAATGGACACCCACCATAAGTCTTGAAGCCATTTGAGTGTGTTTCTGTCTTTGCATGTCATCAATTTGAATCCTTGAACATTTTTGAGAGAACCAAAAAGCAGATATAATAGCAAGTCTCGCGAGCAAACTCGCAAGTGGTTACAGTCCGGGGAATATTTCGCGGGGAGTCGACTTTTTACTTGCGAAATGCAATAGTAATTTTACCATCTTATCGAGAGAAAAAGTGACAGCTCACACTACGCGGATGACATATTGAAATATGTACCGCCCTTTTTTCAAACTGTCAAACACAAAATCTTGTGAAATTTGAGATTTCCGTGACTTAAAAGTTAAACAATTTCACAATTTTCGCTAACAACAATAAAATTTCCGAACATGTTTTCAATCAATTTGTCAACAAAATTAAAAAAAAAATTCAGCTGTCTCCGCGTACTGCTGATTCTGACACTGCTCTGCGAATGAGAAAGAGATAAATCGTTGTTACCTAATAAGCCCTATATTGATGTATTGATATTTGACAACCAAACATGGGGGGGGGGTGACAGGATCGCAAATCTTATAAAAAAATTAAAAAAAAGGAAATATTTTGACAGAAAAAAGTAAATATTTAACAAAACGGCGCTTTTCTGCGCTAATTGGCTTTTTTCGGAACAGTTGTTCTGCGAAACCGCCATCTTACCTTGACAGAAATAAAGAAAAAGTTTTCTCAAAACAACACATTGGGTTCCATCTATACTTCCTGTTTACTTGTTTGTTTCTCTTAACTTTACCTAGGTTAACGTTTCTTTGAGCAACAAAAGAATATAAATTTGCAAGTTGATTGATGACAATTGAAAAACATATTTTATAATTATTGTTTTTAGACATTTCGATAAATTATTTTTTCAGATAAAATCTAGGATTGTAACATCAATCGAATATCGAAACAATTTATCATTTGAGAATGCTAAATAAATCAGTCAATCGACATCATCCTTTCAACATTAGTGATGACGTCTCAAGATTTCTGGCGCCATTCACTTCGTCTCCCATGATTCGTGCGAACGTAAAGTTTAAACGTCACACAAATAATTGTAAGCGATCATCGCCAGGATCAAAAGTGCTTTTAGTATAAGTTCTATTCTCGCATGGAACAGACTCTATGTTCAGTGTATTGCACAATGACCTCTTGTCTACCCCTTGATGTCCACAAGACGACGCACGACCGCATCAACTACCAAGAATCGTCTACATTCGTCAACATTTAAAGTGAATCCAGGTTATGGCCTGCGTACAAGTATCATTACGGTGGCGCCACTATACATGACAGCAACCACATCTCTATACCTATCAGCAGCTACTTATTATGATGGTGTGTTCCTTGCATACCGTA
Source organism: Baccha elongata (assembly GCA_951217065.1). Lineage (NCBI taxonomy): Eukaryota > Metazoa > Arthropoda > Insecta > Diptera > Syrphidae > Baccha > Baccha elongata. Next base: position 174,344,664 of record OX578272.1, read on the forward strand.
AAAGCAAGATACAATATCTACTATAGTTTGTCGGTGACGCACGGAGCGAAGGTGGCGGGGGTACCTACAAAATATACATTCTTATTTAATGTTGAAACCTATTTAAGTTCATGTTTTGTAATAGCTTTTTCTTTTGTTTATCTTTACTCAAGTTACGGCACTCCAAAGTTCTTGGGAACAATACTATCGCCAGCCAAACCACACGCTACAGATCCATCGACAAGCTTCTGGAAAATCCAACCATTCGTTGATTTCTTGGGGATTTTTCTATTTGTTCTTTCAAAGACTTTGCCGAATATACGTAATGATTTGTTCTGACGTAATTGTCTCCCCGTTGCTGCCACCGCTCATTCTTGGATGTCAGTTTCGATGTTTTTTATTTGTTTGTATGATGAAGCTATTTTCTTTTACCTGGGTTTCTGTATTACGCGAATCGTCTATCATTTGTCGGCAGCAGCGGCAGCTCGCGCGGCAATGAATTTTTGTACGCTTTTCGCAAAGACGAGAGCATCATCGCGCAAATCCAAGCGCCAGGTTATTATTTTCTTGTTTAATAGTAGCGCGCACACGATGGCACCATTCCATCATCTGCGTCCATGATGCCGGCCACGGGAAGCACTTTTGTAAACAAAGACTATTTAAAGTTGATGATGATAGTATGGCTATTATTATGTTTATTATATTGCTTGAGGAATTGAAATAGGAATTTATACAAAAAAAAACGCAAATTCGATTGAGCGATTTAGTAATTTCACTGCAACATAATGTAACACCAGCAGCTATGCTAAGTACTTTAAAGCCATCAAACATATTTCACGATGAATCTAAATTGATTCAGTTTTTATTGGAGTTATAATTTTAAAATCAATGTAGTAATATTTATCTTCAACAAATGAACAAATGGAATGTGTAAGTGGCATTTAGGATCAGCTTTGATAGAAGTCATTAATTAATTAACTAAATAGAATATTTGGAAAAATTATAAACCGTTATATGGGAGGTATCCCGTTATAGCCAGCGAAAACAAAAATTCGAATTTCTCTGAAAGTCACCGCTCAATCGTTTTACTTTCCAAGTTAATTTGATATTTGTGATTGAATAATAAACAACAGAAGCCAGCAAAACAACATGGCCGCCACATCAAACCGTCCCTATTGGAAACCCATTTAGATTGTGAAGCAATTCTCCAATGATTTCTGCGGAACACCTTACATTGTATTGACTGGATCGTACATTTTCCTGGTATCTTTGATATCAGCTTGATAATTGAAGTTACTATCGTATCACATTTTCCTTGTTAATTGGGAGAAGGTAGCTTTAACTCAGGTATTTAAATTAGGCATTTGGTACCACTGATAAGTTTGAAGAAGAGATTTGAGTGCCATATAAGCCTGACTTTTTCTACCTTTTCCAGAAGTCATATAGGATATCCCGTCTGGCCCGATCGCTTTTCCTTTTGCTTTTGTAGAGTTTTTCGAGTGGAACATATTAATGTGTTGCAATTTTCAAAATGTTTGGACTTTTTTTTTTAATGTCGTCATGTCGCAGTTTCTAAAAAGCCTGCTTTTGAAGCAAAAGTCGGTGCAGCGTTCAGACATATTTCTTCCAACTCTCGATTCATGCTCTTCGCACTCTCTGTTTTAAGTTGGCCGTCACACATCTTTTTTTGCTTCTTCTTGCAACTTTACAGTTTTTTTTACCTTAAATTCACTATTTTACAAATCAAATTCAGTTGTTTCTAAATCATATTCACTTTTTTGCAAATCAAATAGATTTTTTTGCAAAACAGATTCAGTTTTTTGTAAATCAGATTCACGCTTAAAGAAAAATAGTAAATGAACAACGCTTGCAAATTGTGTCGAATGGGCCCAAAACGAGATCATAAGCGAATTTTGTTTAACGATGAAGCTCACTTCTGGGGGCCACAACGTTACAGTCAATGGTGATCGGTATAGAGCCATGATTACTAACTTTTTCATTCCTGAATTGAACAATCATGATGTCCAGGAGCTGTGGTTGCAACAAGACGGCGCAACATGTCATACAGCTCGTGCCACAATCGATTTATTGAAAGACACGTTTGGTGACCGCCTAATTTCACGTTTTGGACCTGTGAATTGTCCTCCAAGATATTGTGATTTAACACCGCTAGACTATTTTCTGTGGAGTTAAGTAAAGTCATTGGTCTATGCGGATAAGCCACAAACGCTTGACTATTTGGAAGACAACATTCGCCGTGTTATTGCCGGTATACGGCCACAAATGTTTTTTTTTTTTTTTGGAAAAAGTAATCGAAAAGTGGACGACCAGATTGGACTACATCGGAGGCAGCCGTGGCAGTCATATGCCAGAAATCATATTTAAAATGTAATGCCACAAGATTATCTTTCGATTAAATAAAAAATCATTTTAATCGAATATTCCATCGTTGTTTTATTGCAATTTAAAGTTCTATACCTCTAAAAAAAACACCCTTTAGCAGACCATTTTATAACAAATAAATCCTCGTTTTTACTTTTTTATTTGGTCTTTGTTTTAAAAAAAAATTATAGTATAACAGTAATTGGTACAAGATTTTATTATTATTTTCATGAAAATTATTTTAATTTTCATCGTATTTCCCTCTGAAACACTTCTTCGGGCTGAAATACTATACAAAATAACAAAAACATCGTGTATACCATTTTCTGTTTGATATGCTCTATTTTTTTTATCAGAGATGAAAATCGAAGTAATTTTCTTTATTAAATAACATGAGTTAACAAAAAAATATGAAGTAAATCGGCCCACCCGTTTAGGCTGTAGGTGCCGAAACAGACAGACAGAATTGCCGGACCCTCTTTTTTCGTCTTTTCTATCTTTGTAATGTCATGTTTGATTGTTATCTCAATTTTTTTTCCAAGACTAAATAGTAGTAGAAATTAGATATATGAAAAACAAAAAAAGGTTCGCGACTCTGAATAATAAGCAAGTAAAACACTGATTTTTATAACACTGATGCTTATAACTTTTAAAGTAATAATGATTTACTAAAAAGAATAGATATAAAAAAGATAGAGAAATTAAATTTTCTACAAATTTGTGTTGTGCAAGTTTTTTGTCATACTTGGTTTTCTAGATAATTCGGTTAAAACTCAATTTAAAATGACGGCCCTTAGTATGCGGATCAGGATTCCGAAAAAAAAGTTTTTATACTCAGGAAGTAACCCTCTACAACATTTACAAAAAAATTCAACTTAGAGTAGAAAATTCACAGTTAATTTCCCGTTTTCCTGCACTAATAATACTACTTTTCTTTAAGCGTGAATTTGATTTGCAAAAACGTGAATCTGTTCTTCAAAAAAGTGCATTTGATTTGCAAAAAAAGTAAACCTGGTTTGCAAGAAAGTGAATATGATTTGCAAAAAAATGAATTTAATTTGCAAAGTAATGAATTTGCGGTGAAAAAACTGTAATAAACTTCTTCTTTCAAATTATATGTTATATGACGGAGATACATTGACCAAATTTTTAAAGGCATGTTTTTCTTAGTATTTGGCTTAATTTTACATACTTACATAAGGTGGCACTAGAGTGGGTGGTTGACCAGGTCCTCAACCAACAAGCTTCTTCCAGGCGATTCAGTTTCTAGCTAGCTGCCTCCAGTTTCGCACGCCAAGTTGTTTGAGGTCCTCTTTCACATGCTACGCTGTCCTCCTATACTGCGCAGTCCCACGTGGTTGGGATTCAAAGGTCAGCCGGGTTGAAGATAATTGGTTTCCACCTTAGTCGTTGGCTTTTCATTTTTTTGACAAGGTCAGTGTATACAGTTCGTTGTTATACCTTCTTCTCCATTCCCTTATTTGTAAATATAGCCATAAGACGCACGGCATTATGGTACGGCATCATGGCACCGTTCACATAATACGGCAGAGAAGATCTTGTATACGATGTTAAGGAGACTAATTCAACTGTAGTTGGTGCAGTCCAGAGGGTCACCTTTCTTCAGGATAGGGCAAACAATGCTGAGGTTCTATTCATTAGGCATGCTTTCCTTCGAACATATTTTGTAGATGAGCAGGTGCATACTCCTAACCAATTCATCGACAGCTCGGCCGCAAGGCCTTCTTTCAAGGCTTTAGCTCCATCACTTCACTGCCATATTTATTTATTCCGTTGGTAGTGCCCTATATTGCAGTTCCTAGCAGCGCCAGCGGTTTTCGACAACAACTGGTTGCAGGAAATTTAACACTTTGATTGTTTGAAACACAACATTTTACAAATTAGAGATAAATGCTTCGTCCCTTGTTTTTTGCAGATTTTACCATTTAATTTGCTCAAAAATTCTGGCGCCAAAAGTCCGAAGTCGGTGTTGCTGGACGATCGCTTCTTGCAGTATCTATCGTTTTGTACTCTTTCCCACGAGGCTGGATATCTAATAGTATTCAATCTGAGTTTCATTCGTCCCACTGACTGCTAGGAGTCTTGAGTTTAATGAACACAGTATTTAACAAATCAGTAATAAGGTCATATTATAACCTGCACAGTGCACATGTTAAAGATGGCTTGATGAGGAGTATTCCACACCATCGTAAAATTTTCAGACATGTCCAATAATCTCAGCTTGCAGACAAGAGCTTATTCATGGGAATGATGTTGAGGAAGCCATGGGAATGATGTTGAGGAAGCCAACAGATTACCAAAACGAAACTTTTCGGCAAGGCTGATAACGGTTTCGTTCTTACCATGTTGTACTCCTAGAAAAGATGTTTAGGTTTTCGTTTTAACTTTTTTTTCGACATTTGGCCCGGAACTAGTACAGTTCTAACTCAATTATTTCTGCTTTGTCCAGAATCAGTATCATGTACTGCGGTGGTATTGCCTGTCGGAGTATTGCGTCTTATTTAAGCAAGTACTTCGAAAATGCTCAAGTTTTTCTAAAAAGTAGCGGCTTGAAAATGTTTATGATGCTGTTTTTGTTGTTATCTGTTTTCTTCTTTTCAAAAAACTGGTGATGATTTATATTGTGTAAGCTGAAGAACTTATACATAGATACAAGCTATTGGAAGAGCTTTCTTTTTAGGTACCTCGCCTAGAATCACCTTGCTTAAGTTGTTGGCTTATATGTAAATGTAATTTCTATATAGCCTAGTTAAATTATGACAAGGGGAATTTAATGCAAAGATATTCGAATTTGTTTCTACAAGAAGTAAATATTTAAATAATTATTTTTGAGAACCCAAGCAAACAAAAATATAAAATAACTTTGGATAAATTTATTTTATTCAAATTAAATATTCTTAGTATTGCAATAATAACCTATTAAATCAAAAAATATCAGTCGTTAAAACCAATGGTTTTCTTTTGATGGCTTTTTAATTATGTTAATTTAATGCCATTTGAAAAAATACCCATTTGTTACATTTGATAAAGAAATAAATCTCCATAAAAAATCGAAATTGCCTCTTCCCTCCTCTATATCGATATAACTAACCTTGCATTTATAAATCAATCCTCCAAAAGCCTAAACCCTACTAATTTATCGAATAAAGTAAATTTCCACTGAAATGAAAAAGAGTAAACCACTAAATCAATCCCAAGCCATCCCAATGTTCTAATATTCCGTGGATCGGTCATTAATTATGGCTCCTGCTGCTGCACCCCTTTCTGCTCCTGCTGATCGATTATTATTAATTTTTTATGTGATCACAACTCAGCCATTCTTTCGTGAGTATTAAAAGTCGCGTTCATCATAAAAAAATTATGATAATGCCCATGCTGGATGTAAATTTCAAGAGGTCAACACCGAATGGTACCAATATTGATCGTGCAGAGATGTTGGGTGTGCGACATCGGAAAGCACCACACAATTCATGTAAAATTTGCCAAGACAACCCACGGTCAAGACCTTACAATGACGTCGTCGTTGTTATCGGTTGGAAATAAATTATTTTTTTATTCTCCTACCAGACCGTTCAAAAAATTCTTTATTTTTTCTTCTTTTTTTTCTTATGAATTGGAACAAGAACCTAAAATAAAATAAACTTCTTCTTTCAAGAAACTCACAATGAGCCCACGCACAGAATCACCTCCGGCCAAACGATCTGGACAGACGAGTGGATGGATGGATGGATCGATCCATAAAAAGGAGGGTGGGTCAGCAGCACGCGATATATTGGACACTAACATTCAAACGACCAGTAAAAAAAAAATTATGTCTCGCATAACAACAAATTTTAAAAATGAAGCTACATATATCAGGAGATGCCAATTATGGAAAAAGGTATTTAATTTAATACGAAAGTACTGTACATTTTTTTTTACTTCAAATAGATTCGTTTGACAATTTGATAAGAAAAACACAAAACTTTCATTTCCGAAAATTAATGAGAAGTTAAGGCCTTATTCGTGAACAAAACATGGTCGTTTTAACTTTTATGTTGTGTTCTTTTTAACGAAAAGATTTTAGTTCTTAGCTACAATTAAATTATGCATGCTCGTCAAGTTAGCACTTCAATGAGAAATTATAACAAAGAGTTTTCGTTTTTGGTCGTGAAACTAAAAAAATTATCGCACGATTTTTTTTTTAAGTGTTAACTTGACTTAACAAATGTTTTAGTTGAACGACAAATTTACGAAAAATAATCCCGTAACTTGACGGACATAAATCAAGTCTTGATAGATGTCATAAAATATGTAAATACTTATATTATTATTTCAGTACTTATCTAATACTTTTCTTACATTAAAAAAAAAAACTAAATTACTCTAAAACGTCTGCATTGGCATCACTGCCAACAGGAACCTTAAATGCCCGTTGAAGTTATTTACGGTGAAATAATTCAAATTAACCCGAAGAGTTATGGATAAAGAAGAATAAAAAGAATATAACAACAACAAATAATAAAGGAGACTGAAGAAGATAAGTCAGGTAAAGGTAACCAAGTGATTATATTGCCAGGTGGATTTTGTAGGTGCGCCCGAACTTCTACTTTAAGTTAGAGAATTTTCTTCTTAATCGTTCTTTTACATCCTCTTTTGAAAAAGGGCATCCAAATTTTGTTCGTTGAAATTCATTCTTAAAAAAAAGTGAAACATGTATGCTGGGATGGGACAGCCGTTGAGTAAGAATTTGATTTGTTTTTTTCTTTTATCATATAGGTATCGCTAAGAGCAACAAGGGTAACCCGTCAGACCGGGTGATATCCTACATGAAGTGGTTCTATTCTATGAGATCTTTAATGACGACGAAGACGACACCGACGTCGACATCGACAAATGACGGTGTTTTTTCCTTGTATAGATTTTAACATAGGTACACATTTTTGCTTTAGAATTGGAAGTGATGAAAAATACAACCGGAAAGTAAATCGAAGGCGACAATATTTTAACATATGATGAGGTAGGTATTATCATTATATTGAAACGCCCACACTTGTGCTTATTGGCAATAATTTTTTACCCATTTTATAATTTAGGTTACATTTCTTAGCGACAAAGATACTTATCAATGACGTGGGCAGTTTTAAACTTTTGACCCGATGAACAAAAGAGCGTTAAAATGTTATTTAATGTCGATTTCCATGGCAATTTGAAAATTGCTTTCTTTTTTGTGGTTGACATGATATTGAAAACGAAGTGGTTTTTTTTTTTGTCAGTGTATGTGTTTTGATTTGACAGATTTGATATTGGCGGCAAACATTCCAAAGTTTTTATTCTCATTGGGAAAAAAGTTTACAAAAGTGCTACAAAAAAAAACAAAGAAGCAAATAATACAAAGTATTTATTCAAATATATCGTAAGTGTGTTTAAAAAAATTAAAAAAATATTTATAAAAAAGTTTTAAAAGTTTTCAGTTATTTTTTATCTCAAGAAACAAAAATAAAAATAAACAATCGCACGGAATGCAAACTTCCCAAACTGACATTTATCAGCTGTTGTGTATACATGTAATTGCTCTCTATTTGCTCAAGCTAAATATCCGGATTCGAAAAATTGCATCAAAACTGAAAAAAAAAGTGCTTTTTTTGGTTGCATGGAAATTGAAACTTGCTCAAAAGACGAAAAAAGTGCTTTTTTTGGTGCATGGAAATCGACATAACTCCATATTCTAAAAGAAAAATTTGCACAGAAGCATAAAAATTACTATATGTAGGTGAGAGGTTGGAACAGTGAGACATTCAATTTTTCTGCTTCCTCATAACACACACAGATATTTCGATGCCAGCAATATAAGTTCTTTTTCATTGCGTAACTCTTGTTTCTACTCCGAACAACATCCCGTTGCACTGTTGCTTTCAGTAAGTGAAGACTGGAAAAAAAAGGGCAAAATCATTTTTTGTTCTGTTGCGAAAATTTGTATAACAACTTGCGATTTACAGGTAGATGAACCAATTATATATATATATATAGATATCCTTACATACAATAATGCGATTTTTTTAATTTATTTTATCAATTTATCATTATTTAGCAAAAACATGTTTATTTTGCTTTTTGTTGTTTTTTATTATTTAAATTAATAAGACAAAAACATATTTATAGATTTATATTTATGGAGTTCATGTAATTTTTTATAAAAGTTGTTAGACGAATATTTATTTAAGGTATTGTAATGTTCGATCGACGCTGTCTCACTCTTCGGACTCTCAACGAACAGTGAGACAGTTTGACCTTCTGCAACAATTTAACTCTTAATTTAGTTTTTTATTATTTATGCAGTACACTTTTAATGGAAAAATAAAGGAGAAATGTGTTTTAATAAACGACGAAAAAATCATTTTGAAAGCTCAAAGGAGTTCGGAGATATCACTGTTCCGACCTCTCCCCTACTCTGTTACATTTGGTATTTGCACCACCTACCTTTCACTCTGGTCATTATGGATTTCAAAAAGCTTTTTTCATTTGAAAGCTCTTACATGGACTCTATTACGTAAAAAGATAATCGTTGAAAAAAACCGCGTTTTCGTTCAAATGCGACTTACGTAAAACGATTATCTTTCAAGTTTTAACGATACTCGTTTCTTCTTACGAGTGCTTTTTGGCTGTCGTCTATCCTTCATTCTGGTTGTTGTGAAATTTTTTTTCTGTTGTGTTTATGGTTGCCGGTTATGTACCATTTGGGAACAAAACGTGAACGAACAAACTAAGAATCCAAACAAACAAAAATAATAAACATTTTACTAACAATATTAAAAACACAAACATAATAAACGAACTTGCACTTATAAATCAACCAATCCCGGAGTTGCAAAAAAAAAACACTATTTGGTTTTCACATACACATTCTCCATGCTCTTCTCACCCTTGAAACAATGTTCACTATACGAAAAGTTGTAATAAATAAACATTTTACTATTTTTAAAGATACTTCTTTAATTTCATACTCGAGTCTTTATTTATTTCGATCAATTTTTGACATATATTCACCGACCGACGTGAAGTTAGATGTACTTAAAAAAAATATCATTTCACCTTTTTGTCTGGCAACATTTTCGTTTTATGTAATTGCTTTTGTTGCTACTAGCCTATCGTTATTTTTGCCGTTCGTTTCGTAATACGTAATACGGAACCAGGATTGCAGTAGTGACATTACAAATTGCCGCAAGGCTCTCAAAAATATAGAAAGTGTTACCAACTATTATTCAAGATTTCTGTTTTAAAAGAGGGAAAAATCCAAGGTTAAAAATTATGACAAATTTTCATAGTCAAAACCATTTTGACTTAATAAAATTACATCTATCTTTTTCTACAACTCAGATATAAATTGACAGGCGCATACAAAAATAGCCAATAATTTATTGTATAACTACATTTTAAATTCTTTTCCAAACCTATAAAAAACGAATACATGATAAAAGAAGAACTTAAAGCGTAGAAGAGAGAAAGCTCTTAAAGCATTTATCCTGAAAGCGTATAGCAAAAACTAAAAAAAAATAATAATTATTATTTCCTTGAGTAGCAACTCTGATTTTAAGTGTATGCTACTGCGATACTCAGATTGTCACTTCCAGATCTCAGCCACAGAGGAGCTAAAAGAGAGGGTAATCCTTTTATTCAATTTGACATTGTCTACAAATCTCAGATTAGGTTAGAAAGTATGCGTGGAAAGCAAAGAAAATTGCACACAATGTCACCTAAGCTGATAGTAGTGACTTAATAGTAAAAGTAGTTTGACCACTTCACATGCATTTTCAGACAAGAAATGCAAAAAATGTAAGCAAATTGTAGATATAACTGGAGGAACGGACTTACAAAAGATTAGGCGTGCGCCAAGAAATGTTTCCTCATTGAGAAATCACTGTCACCTTTACGGAAGCGGAGCAGTTTTTTGGTTCAAATTCCTCCGCTCTTCAAAAATTGCAACCTGGAAAAAACAGCTGTTATCGTACTCGGCTTGATTTTTGTTTCTGTTGAATTTCTATTTCAAAGTAATTTATTTATGATATTGACGATTTTCTCAATTTTTTGTAGATTTTTGTTCGAGCTTAATATTTCATATTTGTATTTGTTTCAGTCTTTCAGTAGGTTTCAAGTAAAATACTCAGCAGTTAAATTCGTTGTTTGTTGTGTATAGTTTTGTTGTTTTAAGTCAAAAAAAACTTCTGAATAGCTTTTAAAACCTGTCGATGTACACCATAAAAGTATTTTCTTAGATTAATATAACAAATGATTGCAACACTGGAGATAGACCCTGATTACACCAGTTCTTTTTTCGTATGTGACGTGTTTCGTCTTTCTGACAGGTACGTACAATAGTGATTAGAGGGTTCGTTGATATATGCCGTTTCCATTCGTCATTTTGACGCCGAAATCTAAGTTGTGGTAGTTTTTTTTGTTAAAAAAAAATATTATTGTTAAATATCATTGCTAATAGTTTCTTTTCAATCTTTGTTCACATTTACAACAAAATTATATCAAAACAGTTGCAATATTTAATATTCAAAATAATTCAATTTCGCTTTCTGTCGTCAAACAAGAAACGTCAAAGTTTAACCAGAAAAAGTCTTAAAATTTTCATACGTGCTTTCGTTACTTCTTTCTTCCTTCGTTTCTACACCCCTCACCCAAAATGTCAAAAAGACGTATTACGAAAAGTACGGAAAAAGGACTGGTCTAATCAGGGTCTTAAGGGGCAAGTTATGACGATGTTCACATCCGACGCATTTTGACGTCTTTATATTTTGTCCCCTTCCCACTTCGATGCAAGAAAGAGACAGGGTTTTGCGTCCAGATTTTAAGGTTTTTTAAAATTCTCATGGATGCATTTTGACATTCGCTATTCTGACTTTTGTAATTTACTATTTTTTCGCTTTTTGCACCCATATTTTGAAAGTTTCAATTAAACATGAGAATATAAAGAAAATTGTAAATATTTAGGCTAATTTCAAATATTTTGTTTTTTTTTTGTTTTGTGTGGTTTCGTGCATCCATTGTGTTCACACTACTTCGTGTCTGAACACGGCGGACTAGACGTACGTCAAAATGCGTCGGATGAGTACGTCCAATGTGAACATCGTCATAACTTGCCCCTTAAGACCCTGATTAGACCAGTCCTTTTTCCGTACTTTTCCTAATACGTCTTTTTGACATTTTGGGTGAGGGGTGTAGAAACGAAGGAGGAAAGAAGTAACGAAAGCACGTATGAAAATTTTAAGACTTTTTCTGGTTAAACTTTGAATTTTCTTGTTTGACGACGGAAAGCGAAATTGAATTATTTTGAATATTAAATATTGCAACTGTTTTGATATAATTTTGTTGTGAATGTGAACAAAAATTGAAAAGAAACTATTAGCAATGATATTTAACAATAATATTTTTTTTTTCAACAAAAAAAACTACCACAAAAATTCTTTTTCAATTTCAAGGCAAATTATCCAACAATGTTGGGTTAAATGGTATTAAAATGAAGGTAATGAATGAATAGTAGAATTTTTCTATTAAAAAAAAAATAACTAAATTTGGGAGAAAATCAAGAAATATCAATACTTTTGTTTTTTCAATGATAGATATTCGTATGTTTATTATAGTTAATCATCAGAAGTGGCCAACTGCATTGTGTTTCGAAACAGTTCGTTTAATTTTGACAGTAGCATTATAGTCTTATATACTAGCCTTATTTATTTGAATTATCCATCTCAATCTGTACGGGAGGATACTTACACAGTGAATAAGGTACCATGTTATGCGTTCCCTATTCGACCATTAGAAATTCCTTATTTATAAAAAAAATCCCCAAGCTTTTTTAGTTGCAATTTAATATATCAATAAAAAAACACGTATTTTACTTCTTTGCATAATAAAGAAGGCATTTTTTCGAAGGTTTATTTAGTAGGTATATTTTATATAATAAATTAATTTAATTACAGGTGCATTTTTTTTTATTTAAATGCTTTTATTTTTAGGAATCTTTTTCGGAAACACCCTGTAGGAATATTTTTTAAGGTCGCAAAATTTTCTATTTATGAACTTTAAAATTGACAATTGGTATGTAATTAATTCATAAAATAAGCATTTGACAATTTTTTTTTTAAGAAACACACAGAAAGAGACAACAATATTTGTTTTATAAAATACTAAACCCAATGGCGATCAATTACTATTTAAGTGTGTAAGAATGAGCATAATATGCATACTGGTATATTCATTTAAATCTATCAACTGATTAAGACCCAATCATATCCGTCGTCTTTAAACATTTTTGTTTATCGCTTGAGGCTGCTTTTGATACTCAAAAGCCTACATGGGCGTGGGTAGCAGGTGCCTACTAATATTATTTTGTCACACTGATGGGGATCGGTTGAGATCGTCAATCGACTGGAATGGAATGTCGAACACGTCTATGCTAATTGGCTTTATTTTATGCCAATTCAAGGTAATATTGTGGATGTGGTGGGTCAATTAATAAGAACCATTTTATTTCCAAGCAATGGGATCTGGAATTTTTTCGTAGAAATGATTTGATAGATATGAATACAATGTGGGAGAGTCAAAAATAGTTAGAGATTTTTTTTTTAAGGATTTCTGATGAATCGTAAGACTTTACCTTTCACCAGGAAAATAGTGTTATAGAGAGCTCCAAGAAATACTCCCTGGGAACGCTTGCTCGTGTATGTACAGAGCGGAAAGTACAAACAGATAGAACGAGAGATGCCTCGGTTAAACATCATTATTCTAGGATTGGGTGAAACAAACGTAGAGGAAGGGCTTAAAATGACACAGAATCGGGACTAAGGCCAGGCGCGCACTTGCGATTGTAATCGCACTATTATACAGTAGCAAAATAATAGAACACATTGTATTAAATGCGAGCGCGCTCAAATGCGACTGAAAAATCGCAAATACGTCCATGTTAATATTTGCGTAAGTGCGCGCTTGCCCTAACAGGAATGTTAAGTTCTGATGAGGAAAGGCAACATGCTGACTAAAGAAAGAAAAAACTTATGAGATTAAAATTTTACTCCAAATTTTGTAACTCACGGCCATTATTCAATAATATACGGTGCCGTGGTTAATTTGAAACAACGCGACGTATCTACATTTAAGGCACCTTGATTATAATAATGCATTCTTCATGTTATTAACTGTTTTTTTTTTTTTGAGTTTTGCTAAGGGCCAGTCTTTTCAGCTCTGGTTAAATCTCTGGTTTGGTCACCATAGATATATTATAACCAGTGATTTTGAAACTTGGTTAACCATAGTTCGTCTTTTCACCATTTTGTTTACTTTGGTTACCAAACCAGAGATCGTTCCAGTTTTCCAGTTATTCTAGATGTCAAACGGAATCTCTGGTTAAGTTTGTTGATGTTGTTGCTTGTTTATTTATAGTTCAATAAACTTACAAGTGAGTATTTTATTTAAGTTATTTTATTTATTTAAGATAGTAAATTTAAATTATTTCAGATTCAAAATGCTCGCAGCAAAGCGTACCTCAAACTTTACAAAAAGTGAAGAAGAAAAAATTATTAGCTTGGCGTTAAAGTACAAAAACGTACTTGAAAATAAAAAAACCGATGCAACATCCACAAAAGCCAAAAATGCAGCGTGGGAGAAAATTGCTGAAATTTTCAATTCATCTTCGGATAGGGTAAGTGCTTATAAAAATTAAAATCTAATTACTTTGATGCAGAACATAACTGCATGATTGTTCCATTAAGTTTTTACTTGTTATAGACATATAAGTTGGAAATATTTGCTGTTTTTATGTTACTTCTTTTCATGGGCTTCACGTATACAAAAAATTATTTGAAATTGATTTTTAAATCAAAACAGTTTTCGAAAAATGACATATTCTATCTTTGTATTGCATATAATTAATTTGGGCTAGTCGCCTCTAGTTTCGCACACCTAGTTTTTGTCAAATTCTATTTCGATTGGTCAGGCCACCGTATGAATTTATTGACTTCCACTTTCTCTTCTGCAAACTCCCACTGCGATGGTTTTGCAGTTCCTAGCCCGAAGTATTATTGTATATTCGCTCTAAATGAATTTTAGCGGGGGGAGCAGGCAATGGAACACCGTTGTAACATTGTATATATGTATCCTTATCGAACGAATTTATTATCTAGTTCGATGAATGATAAATTTCTTCTCCCAAAATATCAATAATCTTAACAGCAATAAAGATTGTTCAAGCTAAACGTTATGAAAAGCTGCACCAACTCAGATTTTTGAACAATTCACCACCTTACTAAGTTACTTGGTTTCACCGCTATTACTAATGTTGCAATACACTTTACTTAGTTACTTAGTTTCACGGCTACGAGGAGTTGCTACTACTAGTTATAGATTAAGTAGTCCCTGTATAGTACCTTAGTGGCATGGTATACAGAATTCCTGTACCATACATCCAAATTGTATAGTATATGGCTTTGAACTTTGAAGTGACATCTTTGTTGGAAAACAAAAAAGTATTCTTTATTTTGTATAAAGAATTTTCTATCGCCTCTTACACGACGGCATTCCAGGTGAACCGAAATTGGAGCAACATCTAAGTTCGTTTTTTCAATTATTGCCATTTCTTAAATATAATTGTTGCGATTTCTTTAATATAAGGAACTTATCGTCGGGCTCCTTGCTTTTTTGCATTGCCTGACATTGCCCGAACTAGGTGTATGTAAGGATGCATACAGTTTCAATGCAACTTTAAGAAGGAAGAAGAGGCACCTTTGGTTATTCTATTGAAGGATGTCGGTAAAACCAGCAGCATTAATAATGTCATATACGAGTGGAAAACCTCCCTAAACTAGTGGCTGTTCGGAGTGCTGTTTGGGAGTGCTAAACTGCCTTCCTGGATTGAATTGGGAGTGCTGTCACAATTCAAAACCATATTATATTAGCTGTATTTTATTATCCCCTCAGATCTGACCCGGATTGGATTTGCGTCGTCAAAATACACGAAAACAACAACACAAGATCCAGCTTTGTTTCTAGATCTTGCAATCAGATCCGGGTCAGAGGGGGTAATAAAATACGGCTATTGTTTACATCGATCATAATGGTCAAAGCCATATAAAACGAAAAGCGCATTGTGTTTTCATTTCTTTTTTATATTTCAAAAACTTAAATAATAAACGTAAATATGGAACAAATATTGAAAAAACACAACTTGTTTTTGCTTCGTTTGAGGTTACAACAAATAAATGTAAACAATCTCTGGCCAACTACCACATACACTATTAAAAAAGGAAGGGATTTTAATGATCCATTGGATTCATATATCCTTCCTATTCGTAATGAAACCACTCGAATATGACTTAAATCTAGGAACCCGGCAGGCCATCTTAAATGGTAAGGAACAAGAAGTCAAAAGAGAATGCTGTAGAACCAAATGAAATGAGCTAGGGCGCTTTTGGCTGAGATAAGCAAAGAGAACGGAAAAGATTCTGTTGTTTCAACATTAGTGCTTCCGCAGTAAAAGTAGAAGATTTGTCGTTAGATGGTGCCAAAGAATATTCACACAGCCTATGAGTGTTTAATCTCTGTCTTCACACTACGAAATAAGCAGCCCAAGATGTTTCATTTAAAAGAGCACTTCTTGATTTTGAGGGCAAATCTTTGAGGTTTAAATGAAAAACGCTATAAGTTATTATAGCAGATAAGAAAAAAAAATTAAAGTTAGTGGTTAGTTAGTTTCATTTCAATTACGAGATCGCATCTTTGTTGTTGAGATTTGGTCTTTTTCCCCTCTTTTCATTTGAATGAAACACCGAAAATGCAAAAAGATCAAATCTTTTTTCGTAAACGAAAAACGCTATAAGGCTCCTCTTGGAGTATATGAGAGGTTAAACATTATTCTTACCTGGCACAGAGACAGAAAGTGGGTTCATCTTGATCAATTGGATTGGGCGGTGGAGTTAAAACTAGGATGTATTTTTGGAAGGAATTCAAGTCTTTTAAATTCTGTTTAAATAAAATTGATATCGAATACTATCAGCCTATCAGTTCTAACGAATAAGACAATTATTATGTATTATGTTGTTTACTTTTATTTTCAATTTTTGTACTGCAATTTTATTAATACTTACTTTTTTAGGTACGCACTGGAAAAGTGTTAAAAGAAAAATATAATAATATTAAACGCACTTTTCGAAAAAAGAGGGCCGACGAAAAAAGGCAGTTGTTCTTAACTGGTGGAGGTCCACCCCCTGAAATAAAAAAGGATCCAGTTTATGAACAACTGCATGAGGTTATGGGCGTAAGCATTGACGGCCTGCCATCAAGGTAATTAAGTTAAAGAAATAAAAGTAACTAATATTATTAAAATATAATTTTTAGGTTTGATGATGATGAAGTATTTGTCGTCGATGCAGCAGCTGAACACAAAAGCCCCCTAGAAGAAGTTGAGTACCTGAGTCAGGAGTTTTTGAATGACAACGACGAAAATATTCCTCCTTATTGCGAGACTCATATAATTGAAGAAGATGAAGTTGCAGCCGAAGTTCCAGAGGCAGATTGGAGCAATTACAACCCGTCTATGCTGCGAAAAAAAACCGATAATCTGCTCCGCAGCAAAAAAATAAAGCAGAAGCCAATAACATCTGGCGATATTATGGTTTTAAAAAAACAGTTGCTGGAGCAGCAAATTTTACATAATAAAATAGAACATGAACAAAAAACCAAAGAACATACGATGAGAGTAAAAAGTATGGAATTGGACATACAACTGAAAGAAAAGCAGTTATTAACAGGGCCGGAACTCTTTAAGATGATGTGATGTGTACATATTGTTGTTTTTTTGACTTTTTTTTTATTTTTTACCTTTCTTAAATGAATTTTTTTTGTTTGAAGTGATACCTACAAAGTTTGCATGTTTTAATAACTTTGTTTTTTTATAAGACTATTTGTGATGAATTTTTTTTTATGTTTTTTTATTATGTATATATGTATTTAAAATTAATAAGTGATACCTGCAAAGCTAGCATATTTTAAAAACTTAATTTTTTATAAGCCTATTTTTAAGATTGTGATGATTTTTTTTTATGTTTTTTATTATGTATATAAGTTTTTTTTTTCGTTTTGATTTCAGTTAACAGAACAAACTTTTTAAGTTAACATGTTGTTAAAAAAACACAAATATGAATAAAATAAAAATGTGTTTATTTCATATGAGCTTTTACGTTTATTTTAATCGATTAAGGAAGGAATGATGAGTAAAGGGAGGAACATTATGAATCGCTGTTTGGATGCAGAAGTCCAGGGAAGTAATCAGCCAACAAAACTGCACGAACATTGTCGACAGTATCACGCTCCGATCTTATCACATCTATAGCTTCAACAGGTGGTATGTCCAATTCGTGTCCATCGGGGGGAATTTCTTCGTTAAAGTTTACTGCTATATTATGCAGAACTGCCGTTGCGACGATTACATCCTGGACTGTTTCCATTTTAATTCTCATTTGGAGTGACAAAACAGGAAAGCGTCTCTTCCATACACCGTATTGTCTCTCAACTACATTTCGACTTCTGATAATGGATTCATTGTACAATTGCTCAGTTGAATTTGTACATTGAAGCAAAGGTGTTGCCATATAAGACGTATTAGTATATCCAGAATCAGCAACCAAAATGTAGTTTCTGAAATCATTCCTCTCTAGCCGCATCTTTAGAGCCGAATTGTTAAAGACGGTTTGATCATGCGAAGATCCAGGCCAACGTGCAACTATGTTCAAAAATTTCAAATTAGCTGAACTTACACTTTGCACGTTAAGTGAAAAGAATCCTTTTCTGTTCCTAAAATGCTCTGCATTATTTCCGCCTAAATATATAAACGAATAAGTTTTGATATTTTTCTTTTAACGGTTTTTTTTTATTTTTTTAAAGTTGTAACTCACCAGGAGACTCAATTTTCACGTGAGTGCAGTCAATTGCTCCAATCGTGCGGGGAAATTTAGCTAATTTATAGAAAGCGTAACTAGCTTCCGCCAATTCTACATCGGATTCTGGCATTTTTATAAAATCTTTGCGTAGAGAAGCGATCGCAAAAGAGACTTGCCTTATCACATTGGAAATGGCAGCTTTCGATACACCAGAAAAATCCCCGACTGAAATAAGCATTGTTCCTAATGCATAGAAGCGAAGTGCAATTAGTAATTTTGCCATTGGAGTTATATTGCGCTTTCTGGAAAATGTAGGTTTGGTTTTAGTTACAAATAGAGAAATATGGTTCGTATGAAAACTTCACCTTCGGCTTTTATTTTCTAATTTGTCTCGTATCAGAACTAATAAATTAGCCACAGTTGATTTTTGGAGCCGAAAACGACGAAAGAAATCAATATCATCCCATTTATTGAAATGGTCAATTCTTTCGTACATGTTGTACTGACGCCTTTC
Source organism: Baccha elongata (assembly GCA_951217065.1). NCBI lineage: Eukaryota > Metazoa > Arthropoda > Insecta > Diptera > Syrphidae > Baccha > Baccha elongata. The sequence goes on from OX578272.1 coordinate 174,363,474, forward strand.
AACAACAAGTTCTTCTTCGCTATCTTCATCACTCCATGAATCCCAAATAAAATTTCCAAAAGAACTAATCAAATATAAACTTTTTATAAAATAACAAATATGAAAAATTGTTAAATAAAAACTCACTCCATTTTTCGTAATAATAATTTTTGATTTCTATTTTTCCTTCACTACGAGTCAGAAAATACAATTGAAATAAAAAATGTCAAAAAATATATTCGCTTATCATAGAATTTCTGTGGTTAACCAAGCAAATTTGACTGGTTAACGAAATCTCTGTTAACCATAGATTCTCTGGTTAAAATTTTGCTGAAAAGACCAAATCTCTGTTAACCGACTGGAATAATGACACTAACCACAGAAAATCAGCTGGTTAACGTAATCTATGGTAACCACAGATTCTCTGGTTAAAATTTTGTTGAAAAGACAAAATCTATGGTTACCAGCTGAAATAATCAATGATTAAACTTAACCAGAGCTGAAAAGACTGGCCCTAAGTCTTTCATAAATATATATATATTTAACAATATGAGACATTTATATTTAAACGCAATAAATGCAGTCATTTCAAGTTAACCATCACGGCTGTACACCTCAACCTTAAATACAGCAGTGGATAAAGACACCTCTGAGGCTAATACGCTTTTCATCTTCTGATATATTCGATTAAAGGATTTTTAAGACGTGTCACAAATATACAATAATAATGGCAGTTGCATCAAACTGTACCAATTTTTTTTTAGCTAAAAGATCTTTAAGGTTTATTGGCTAGGTAAAATAATCTGGGTTGCACCAATGCTCTTATATTTTTTTTTTCTTAGCTAAAATGCAGTTTTTAGCTAAAATGCACAGCTGTATCTACCATCTAATTTAAAAACTGGACGAAACATTTAAATGAGTGCAAGTGAGAAAGCAAAACGATGAGACGTCAATTGCTCGTACCGTAACTTTAGATGTGTTGTGTTTTTTCAAGGAAAATAAACATTTTTTTTATAGTAGGTTAAAAAATTAACTGGCGAGATTGGAAGAAAAAAAGAAAAGTCAAGTATTTTTCTTTTATTTATCGTTAAAATCTCTTTTAATTTTTTTACTGGAAGAAAATTGAACTTTAGTTTATTAGCTCGTATATTGGCCTTTTAAAATAAAAGTGCTTGGGGCAACCGACAAACGTCGCGTCGTTTTAAAAATTAACGAAGCAATACAAATTTAAAAGAGCTTAGAGAAACAGGCCTGTCAAGTTAGCATTACCACTTTCAAATTTCAAAACTTTTTTATACAGGGTGATTGGTATTAGGTGCACCAAAAAGCTTGATCATGTAGGTGGAGTTAAGACAAGAAAAAAATAGTATAGGAGGGGGGGTCTTTTTCCCTTGTGAGGGGCAATTTTCTAAAACATTGACTTAAATCAGAAAAAAAAATATTTAAAAACAACGGTGAATGATACAAAGCCTTGTTATATTTTTTTGGAAAGCCAGAAAACTATTCTTTCATATAATTTTTAAATTAAGCTGTTTAAGTGAACAGTTTTAAAAAAAATTATTTTCGAACTCAAAATTTTGAAAAAAAAAAACTAAAAAAAAAAAATGTTTAAACTAATTTTTTTCAAAATTTTATGTAATTAACTATTATTTCTATTTTCAAAATTCAATGTTCTTATTGATTTTTAGTCAAAAATAGAAAACCGGATGCCAAAATGTATCTTAGTTTTTGAGAAATTAAGAAAAACTAGAAGTATTTTTTTCCAAGAAAAACACTTTTTTTTTGGTTTTTCCAAATTTGACCTGCTCAGGTCAATTATTAATTAGGGAACTATCCCTTTTTTTTATTTTTTATTACATACCATCCGATTTTAATCAAATAATAAAACAAACGAATTAACTTTTTACTTTACTTAATAGTTTTACTTTTAATTTTTTTTTTTTGAAAGGATCAAATATAATCGAATTTAAAAAAGGATAACGCAAATAATTTAAGTTTTTTGTAAAAAGAAATTGCGCGACAAATTTTTTAGTTGCATAACTTATTTACGACAAAAAAAGCAACAATTCCGTTATCCTTTTTGATTTTCGATTGCATTTAATCCTTTTTCTGGATTGGTAGTGCTAACTTAACAGTAAAGTTAGCATTACCAGGGGTTATTTTCTAAAATAGTCGCGCGACCATTTTTTTTTATTATAAAATGTAACTGTTGATTTATTTGTTGATCCTTGGTAAAATGTACCAAGACTAACAAAGAGCTGTAGAGCTTTTTAGATATCCCAAAAAAACACTTAGAACAAAATCTTGCATCGCATAACACTGAAATTAAGAATCAATGCTGGAATTCCTCATTCTCATCGGAAACTGATTTTAAAGAACGAATATCGAACCGGTTAAAAGACATTTTAGCCGCCAGGAAATAACGGAAAAGCGGAAAAGGTCATGAACCTGAACTTCAAAAAATCGCTAAGGTTGTGTTTTTAAATAATAATAAACGTAGTTCGCTTCATCAAAATACCAAACTATTTGCAGTTAGAAACCTTAAACTTGATATCAAGGTCAAATTTACACCCCTCATCTTTATAAAAATATTTTATATAAAATCTTAATTTTTTTAAAGCAAACATATTAAATGTGCCACAGACTTATGTACGTTCAACTTTCACTATACCCACATGTCACTGGCCATCAAACACTTAATTAAGTTGCATCATTCCACTAAACAAGTGAACAATGCAGTTTTCAATTAAACTTTTGATAGAGAAAAAAATCTTTTCAGACATCCGGCCACCAGCCAGAACACTGTTTGAAGCGACTGTCGGTGCGATCTTGCGCTGATCTTGGAGCATTCATTACCTACCGATCAGTAGAGGTCGAAAGATGTTCAAAATCACGTTGTGCTTAGTTTTGGCGGGAACCGCAATCAGTGCTACGCAATATAACGTAGTTTTAGTTGTAATTGACGATTTACGACCAGTGATATCGGGGTATGGTGATGTTCTAGCAAAAACTCCAAACATAGATGCTTTTATGGGGAATAGCTTCTATTTCACAAGGGCATATAGCCAGGTATGAATGTTTAATTGCCAGTTTTACTTTTAACGAAAAGTGATTCAAAAGTTTTGTAATTGTAATTTAGCAAGCACTTTGTGCTCCCAGTCGGAACTCTTTTCTAACAGGAAGGCGACCGGATACCTTGAGACTCTACGACTTTTACAACTATTGGCGGACATTTGTCGGGAACTACACAACACTTCCTCAGTACTTTAAAGAACACGGTTATACAACTTATTCTGTGGGGAAAGTCTTTCATCCAGGCATTTCATCAAACAACACCGATGACAATCCACTGAGTTGGAGTCGACCTGCATTTCATCCGAAGACGGAGAAATTCATGAATTCTCCAGTGTGTCTAGATGGCAGTGGTGTACTTAAGAAAAACCTTATTTGTCCCGTTCTATTGGAATCACAGCCATTGAAGACTCTGCCAGACATTGAGTCGGTCAAAGAAGCCAAAAGGTTTCTTAGTTCTGAGGCAAAGAAACCATTCTTTCTAGCACTGGGGTTTCATAAACCACACATTAATTTTCGCTTTCCAAAGGAGTTTTTAAGCAATTTTCGATTGGAAGATTTCGAAAACTATACAGAAGACTCGTATAAGCCTGATGGAATGCCAAATGTCGCATGGAATCCATTTACAGATGTCCGTTCTCGAGATGACTTTAAGCGTCGAAATATTTCATTTCCTTATGGGCCTATTCCGAGTGCCCAAAGATCAGCCATAAGGCAGGCGTATTATGCTTCAGTAGCCTATGTGGATGACCTATTTGGAAAATTCTTGGAAAGTGTGAACCGCAGCAACACTATAATTATGGTCATGGGAGATCATGGTTGGTCACTTGGCGAACACGGTGAATGGGCCAAGTATAGCAATTTTGAAGTCGCAGTGCGAGTACCATTGATAATTCAAAGTCCTGAGTTTGTGTTGACGCAAAGTAGAGGAATAAAATCGATTGTGGAACTGGTGGATCTATTTCCTACACTGGCTGATTTAGCAAAGCTTCCTCCCATTCCCAAGTGCCAAGGAGATAAAACAGCAATACTTTGTACGGAAGGAAAAAGTCTATATCCTCATCTTTTAAATCCCAAGCACAGTGATTTAATGATGCATGCTCTAAGTCAGTATCCCCGTCCAGGATGGGAACCAACAAAACATCCGAACAGTGATAAACCACGTTTGAAAAATATCAAAGTTATGGGATATTCTATGAGAACTGATAATTTTCGATACACGTTGTGGGTTAAGTTTCATCCTGGTAATTTCACAAAAGGTCAGTTTCGTTTTATATTTTTAATAAACCTAATTAACGTTTTTTTTTTTTTAAGATTGGACACAAATTTATGGGGAAGAGATGTATGATCACCGGATAGATTCAGGAGAACTTATAAACTTAGTCGGAAGAGATGAGTTTTCTGGCATTCGTATGTGGTTAAGACATCAGCTGATGAATGCGTTTTCGAATTAATTGGATTTTTGTGGCGGTAGAGATTTATGGTCAGTTTAGTCAGTTTTTTTTTTTAACACAGAGTAACTAACCTAGAACATTTATTGAAAAGTAGTTCCTTCTATTCGATTTGCAAAATTAAATTTTACAGTTCTTCAACTGTGGCTGTTTCCGACACAAATTAGATACCGATGATTGTTTTATGTTAGTTATTGTGAGGGTTTTGAGTACGTAGTACAATTTTACAATTTTTAAGTAAAGTGCAGTGGAATGATCGTTTTAGGTTGGTTAAACTAATAGTTTTTAAAGGTTTCTGCATCATCTTGATATACACATATAAATTGCTAGTTACAAAAACTAAAGCGGCATAGATAAAGGTCAAACTGTGAAAGTCTGAGAAAATACGTTTTATTGGTGAATTATAATTAAAATTATACGATGTTGAGGTTTTCAGTATTTCAAACGAATAACGTTACATTTTTTTCAAATTTAAAAATAAACTTTTGTCTGAAAATTAAAAAAAAAATTTTGGGATGAACGTAGGAAAATATAGGAACAATAAATGCAGAAAAGGTTATAACGCAAATAAACATGTATTACTTGATCTTGATTATTCGAAATGCTGAAGCTCTTGATAAATCAAGATTATGTGATCTATGATTTATCAAGAACTTCTGCGTGTTGATTTTTCTTTTTTATCCAACAAATGAAATTTGTTTTGTATGTTGTAGTCTGTTTTTGCAATAGACGAATTGAAGGAATATGTTTAAACACCATAATTCTCATCAATACATAGAATCGGATCTTTTTTGCCGGTCAAACCTCCAAATTATACAGACACTCTTTTAATTTCCTCTTGATTCATCAATCTTGAATAGTAGTCCATTAATACATTTGGTGAATTTCAGCTTAATTAAAAAAACTGAAGATACCACTAATAAGATTGGCGCAACGTTTATGCCATAGAAACTTTTGGGGAGAAATCAAACGTTATAAGTTGCTATTCCAGGAAAGATGGAAACCAATCGTTATTCGGTTTTAAGTAACTGTTCCTTACATTGGTATAGTGAAAAAATAATTGTGGCCTTACACCATGTATCAGCATTCGCAGAACTGCAAAAACCCGCAAACAGAAAAACATTCCTCTTGATCACTTATTACCAAAATATACCATCTCATTTGAACTTCCTGTAACATGTTACTATCAAAATGGTGTTTGCACATGTGGGCCCGTGTATTTCAAATGGGGCTGTGAAATATTGTTTGTTATAAATATAATACATACAAAAAAATCCTTTTTTATTCACATGTTCGTATTTACGAAGGGGAACCAACTATTTTTGCGCGTGGAAGTAGGGGTACACGTTAAATCAATAGACGTCAATCGAAAGCAGAATCAAGTGTTTTGATTTTTCTTCAGTAAAATGCACTTATACAGTTTATGTTTTTTTACAAACACTATATATGATTGATGTCAAGTGATCGACAGCGTGAAGCGAACCTTACACCGTCATTCAAACGAAGTCCAGTCATCGTACACATTAATAATCTGTCATCATGCAAAACCGTTTTTCATCAGTCAAATGTACGCATACAGCCTTGTTTTTATAGACACTATATTATGTTTCATGCCAAGTGCTTGCCCCTGCAAGGTTCGCCAAAGGTTCCCTTTACGGATTAATTTGACAACATAGCTACACAAGTTTTGATCTTAACATCATAAAGACTTTAAAACGTGTTGGTGCTACAATAAATAGGCATTAGCAAGTTATAGATACAGACAAAGTTCATATAATAAATCTCAAAATGTTCATCTTGACTTATAATTTCTAATCGTTTTTTAAAATCTTTACCGATAACTTATTTTCGAAGATCTCTGAACTTTTAGATCTCTCTCCATCATAGAATAATAAATAAATAGATCATAATGTCAGGAGGCTCCACCCACTTTTGCCTACAAACTTTCAAAACTGCAAAGTTTCAATTCTGTATGCGTGCCCGTGCATTTAAAATAGGACTTTCAAATTTGGCTAGACACATATTCACGTATAGAAGAGCGCGTGTAAAAAAAATTTACTACGGTAGGAGACGGAGGAGTTTAAGTTGATGACCTGTGATAATAATTAAATAGAACACCATCTTAGGAGGCTCCACCCACTTTTACTAACAAGCTTTTAAAACTGCAGAGTTTGCTCGTGCATTTCGAATGGGACCTGTCAAATTTGGCTAGACCATCTTACAATTGTGCATTTAGCTTTTCACACGTATTCACGTATAGAATGATGCCTGTGTGTCAAAATTTCCTAAACCGGCGACTCGAATAAACAAAAAATATGATTGACCTCATTGCCACCCCTGCTCATTACAAGAAAACTAGCTACAAATCTGTCAAAATTGGCATCACTTTAATCATTTCTGTGTTCTGCGAAGGTTTTGTTTATATTTTTACTGTGGCCGGCTATTTTATCAAGTTTTTATTAGTTTTAACAATAATTATGTTCACTGCTGTTCTTAAACCAGGATCATTTAAACACATAACTTGCCGGAATTCCAATTATCCAAAGAGTAACATTACTCGTTCTTCCGTACCCGATGAGTTTGTGTTTTGGTCTCAAAATTTTCCAACATATTCACCCTCTGATTACACTGCCCCACATATAAATGGACAAGTGTGGGCAGATCCAGAAATCACCGACAGTTCATTTCAACCCAAATGGAATAGTTTAGATGGCAAAATAAACCGCGTATCGTTCAATGGAGATTATTGTGTTGTAGATGGTGTTCCAAGAAATCCCATAGGACGAACTGGCATAAAAGGACGAGGTTTGCTGGGTCGTTGGGGTCCCAATCATGCTGCCGATCCAGTTGTCACACGATGGCGTAGAGATTCCTTGGGAAATGCATTAATCAATGGTGAAAAGTAAGTATTCAATGCGTTCTTTAGTAAACAAAACTCAATTATATTCTTTTTGAAGGAGAATTCTCCAAATGGTTGCAATTCAAAGGCACGACAATCACATGTGGGCAATTCCGGGTGGAATGGTAGATCCAGGTGAAAGAGTTAGTTCCACTCTTAAGAGAGAATTCATGGAGGAAGCTTTGGACAGTTTTGGTATGGACATTTTTTATTTATGTTCTGGAAGTGCAGTCACAAAGAAAATATTGTTTTCAGACAACAAAAGAATGATAGATGATTTTTTTGCTGAAGGCATTGAAATCTACAAAGGATATGTTGATGATTTTCGAAATACTGACAATGCTTGGATGGAAACTGTTGCTTATAGTTTCCACGATGGCACTGGCAAACAAGTTGGTAAGCTTCAGCTATCTGCCGGAGACGATGCGGCTAATGTTAAATGGATGGATGTTAGTAAAGACCTTAAGTTACATGCAAATCATATAGACATTGTTAAGCAAGTTGTTAATAGATTAAATGCTCACTGGTAGAAACAAAAAAAGTAAATGTTTTTAAAAAATGATTTAGGAAGACAAATGTAAGAATTTGATTAATCGTTAACTTTTCGTTGTTATGATTAGAAAAACTCTGTGCTACGCCACTTTTGCACTCAAAGCCTCAAGTATACTACGCATTGAATAGGAAATAGTTTTCAAAGTATCTCAGATAAGGTCAAACAAAAAACTACCCATGCAAACTATGAAAACGTTATTTCATCTATCAAATCTGACTATTCCTAAAAGAAAAATGTACGTTTTCTATTGATTTGACTCCTATTCCGCTATAGTGACAATGACCGATGTGATTGTCAATGACCAGGGGCCTATATTACAACGTGACAAGTTGATAAGTCTAAATTCACTAGTCTTACATTCCTTGTCCGACAAGGACCATTGTATTCTGTAACACTACGCAAATCGTTAAACTTTTCAGAATAATAAATTTCCCTCTACTTGTCCACCCTGTTGGAGAAGTGTTCAGTGATGAGATAATGAGACAAATTGCAAAGGACAAGAAGATGGCTTTATCAACAAAATAAGAGAATATAAATTTGTTTTTTCGGAGGTTTTGTTTATTTTTTTGAATTTTTTTTTTTTCGTCGAAGTCAGATTGAAAAATATATTTATACATAGTTAAATTTTGTTTGAATTCTATAATTATTCAGTCCTTTCTGTAAAAAAAAGTGCACTTGTAATAAAATATTCGAATGGTTTCATTCCGAACAGGAGGGAATTATGAATCCAATGGATTATTAAAAACACTCCCTTTTCTTATTATGTATGTAGTAGTTGACCAAAAATTGTTTACATTTGATTTTTGTAACCTCAAACGGAGCAAAAACGAATTAAAAAGTATTTTTTAGTACTTGTTCTGATTTCCACTTATTATTTTAGTTCTTTAATTGTTAAAAGAGAAATAAAAATACTGCGCGTATCGTTCCATAATGGCTTTGACCATATGACCGGTGTAAAAAATATACATGTGGTTGTAAATTGTGATAACACTCCCAACACTCCCAATTTAAATTCAGGAAGGCAAATTAGCACTCCCAAACATCACTCCGAACAGCCAATCGACCAATTTAGAAAGTTTTTTTATTCCTCGGAGGGCTCTCCGAACGTCCACTCGAATATGACATAAGCGTATGACAATTTTCAACTCACTTGTCCAAAATCAGCTGTAGTTGAACAAGTATTTCTTGATACTTTTCACGTTCTGTTACAGAAATTAGGAAATTAAACAATTTCCCACTTGTCATATTGCATCGTTAAACTTGTCGATGTGTGCACAGGCTAGTCTTTTTGTGGTACAGGATTTTGTGTTGGAATTATTAAGTGACCTCTTCAATCTGTTTAAAAATAGTTTGTTATGCAGGCTCAAGGTCAACAGGATTTTTTACAAGTTGTCGGATTTCGCTGGTCCTACAAGTACTTGTCACGTTGTGTTATAGTCCCCAGTTTAAGATGCTCAAAAAAAAAAAAAAAAAACAATATGAAAGATTCTTATATGCAAAACTCAGTAGTGTTTTTTTTTTGTATTGGAGTTTCGGACACGTTTCTAAGGATTTATAGAAATGGTCTAGGTTCTACCTATATAAACTGCGATTTTACTAGCATCTTTGTATATAAAAACTATAATAAGATTGCAACTAGAAACTTTTAGGGTATCGTTTCGCCGATAGCGGAGCTAGCATCGACTGTAGGTATTTCATGTAAAATGAATCGACGTAGGTATTTCATGTAAAATGAAAGAATTGAAGATAACTGCTTGGAAAAATACGGCTATGTAGAGGTTCTGACAACAATAATGCGATAAAATAAGAAACATATAACAATACATATAGACTGTTTCTTCGCGGAGTGAAACCAAGCACATTTGCTGCATCCGGTTTCTTTGTTTTTTTTGGCAAACATGTCACTGGTTTTCTACATTTACTCTACGCGAAGACAAACGGCTCCTTGCGATTACAACTTGTGATATTAAACTTTCTAGCAATATTTCCCCGTTTATGCTCGTTCATTGCAATTCGCATTCGTGCCTTAATTGTAGTGGTATTCGCTTTTTAAAAAAATTGGAGTTTAAGTATGTTGTAAGAGTGGTTTCCATTGATTGCATTATTGATTGTCATTAGATGTTCAATTACGTGGTCCTTTGTTACGGGAATCCTCTTTTAACAGCAAAACCACCCTCAATTAGTCGTTGTCTTTTTTCCTTGTAACAAACATTGTACAAGGACCGATCCGGCCCCAATAAAATGCCAAAGTGCTGGCATCCTCCCCATAGAAATACCATTCATTCCTTCATAGAAGTTATAGACTTGGTTGCGTTAACTTTTTGTTCCATAAGTTTCAACTTTGCTCATAAAATTTTTGCCAACGACCATACCACGCTGAGCGCATCGGTTCTCGTCCGATCACCGAAATTAAGCAGCGTCGGGCGCGGTTAGTACTTAGATGGGGGACCGCTTGGGAACACCGCGTGTTGTTGGCATTTCTTTTTTCTTCTCGGGACCAATACAGATTATATTTTTTGGAACAACCATTACATTTTAATATTTTTTAAAAATTGAATTGTGTTGCTTTGCTTATGGGTTACAGTACGTGCAGAAGTTGTACAACAAAAGAATTGATTAATAGGTCTTCTTCTCATTCCTTCAAAAGATTTGCTCATTTTGAGTTTTCGATGTTTCATTTCAATGAAAAGAGGTGAAATAGATCAAATCTCAACAAGAAAGATGCGATCTCGCAAATTTGGGTTTTGGATTTGATCTGAATGCAATCCAACATGGACATGAAAATTACTTCAGTGGTGTTGAAACCTTTATTGTTGCTATATGTTGTTTCAAGACTGCTGGATTAGGTTTTCAAAAATTATTAAATTATTTCTCGATGTGGACAACAAACAAAGCTGTCCAAGTGGTTTTATGATAATCATTTAGAATAGGAATTAAATTCACACAGCCTATGTGTAATTGTCTTCTGTGCCACACTACGAAAAAAAAACAGAGAAACATGTTTCTTTTTGAAGAACGCTTCTTGATTTTGAGGGAATGTCTTTGACATTTAAAGGAAAAACGATATAACAGTGCATAGTGTTTCGAAAACTATTGATCCCTTAAAAGTCTGATGAAAACCCACTAAAAATAAGTTTTTTTTGTACATCTTTGATGACATAAAGTGCCACACGATTGCTGCTAATCATAGAAACACATACAAAATCTATGTTTAACAACTGATGTAACCAATGGTTACATATAACCAGAGCTGAAAAGACTGGCACTTAGTATCAAATAATCAAGGTGTCTTTCTCTACCATAGGGTTGCTTATCAAATCAAATTGATTGAAATTTAAAACGTCATTAGAAATTTGGTTTTGTTCAACTCATAACAAAATTAGGTTTCATAAATTTATGTATCTTACCTAAATGTATAATTTTACAGTTATACTCAAATAAAAGCCGGTTTAGTCTTAACTTAAAATAAACTTTACAAGATTTAAAGTCCCACTTTTCATAAACTCACAATCACAAAATTCTGTTTTTTTTTAAATCTCGCATTTACATCTCGCCATAGAATACATCTCGCACACAAAAATCTCACGATTTCCACACAATCTGTCTCTAAGGAAAATGTGTCCATGTTAAACAAATTTTAGTGACCTGACATAATACGCAGATCCACGACTTAAGATACTTTCAAGACATCTAAGCAAATTCAATGTGATGTTGATTATTGAATTAGATACCCCTTAAATAAAAATCATCAAGGCTGCACCATTCAGAGGCACATAGGCCAAAGACGTTTAAAAAATAATTATATATAATTATAATAAAATAAAAAAATTTCCATCTTCACTCAAGGATCTGCTTTTGGATTAACCGGGTTGACCTTAGTTAACTTGCAAGAATTTTGGTTTTGGATTTTTCCATGTCTGGCCAACTAAATGCTGGTTTCGTTGCATTTGTATGTTCTAGTAGTTTTGAGGCCTGCTTTTTTTTCTGATTTTGCGAAACTTTTTTTTAATTAATTACCTATAGGCAGGAAGTTATTATGTTTCAAACCAAAAACAATAAAAACCTATAATTATGATGTAATAAAAACCTTTCTCAATTCACTAAAAATTGTTTTGATATTTGGCAGCACCTAAAACCAAAACCCTAGTCTGACATCTGACATTTCGCATATGTTTTTGTCATTTCACAAAAATATTAACGAATTATTAAAATAAATTTCAATATATCTTGCAACTTTTATATCTTTTAACAAATTTAATAAATTCCAAACTGTGAGTAAACAATTAAAACAAAAATGTCACGTCATAGAATAGTCCGCACAATGGACTTCAATGATGAATACGATGGGTACGACGATGTCTATGGCCATTCTGTCGACGACGACACATGCATTTCTCCAACAGATGCATCTCAATGGCTATTCGATCGGGCTCGCGGACAACAGAGTATGTCTTCTTTTATAGCAAACAATCGAGACATTGCGGAGGAAGATGAAGGAGGATATGACGACGAAGAAATGTTTGAAAAATCACGAAGAGATTCAGAGAGTTTCCAAATGCCAGTTTTAGATGATATAGAGCAAGCCAAGCTGGTCTCGTGTATTGATGAAGTGCGTAGTGTTGTTGGTGATGCTGTCTCAGAGCGAAGAATAGTCGAGTCATCGATGAAATTCGCTTATGATATTACACAGATCTTAGATGAGATTCTGAATGAAGAAAGCCAAAAACCTGCAGCCAAAAAGGAAAAAATCACTCCCAGTGTATCAACAAAGGCTAAACCAGCTGGAATAGTTTTGGAAAAGAAACCAGAACCAGTTCCTGTCACTATTCTTCAAGTTCCCGAGAAGGACATTCGCCGAGGATTTGAAATAAGTTCACCTCAATTTCAATCCCCAGCTGTATCGGGTAGGAACACTCCAGAACCCAATAATGGAGAAACTGACGGTCCTCGAGGGGGAGTGTTCAAGGTGTCGAAAGAACAATCTCAGAGAAACGCCCGCCAACTGTACACAAAGGAACGAGCTGATGAAAAGCCACACTTTCACATGATTGTGATTGGCCATGTAGATGCTGGAAAGAGTACCCTTATGGGGCACATGTTGTTCGATACTGGTAATGTATCGCAAAGGGTCATGCACAAGCACGAACAAGAGAGCAAAAAAATGGGCAAACAGAGCTTCATGTACGCATGGGTTCTCGATGAGACTGGCGAAGAACGAGAACGTGGTAAGTAGAGTAGACAAAATGCCCTCCGATATAGAAGAATGAATTCACAAACCAATTTTTTTCAGGAATCACAATGGACGTAGGAAGCTCTCGCATTGAGACGCCTAACAGAGTTGTCACTCTGTTGGACGCCCCCGGGCACAAAGATTTCATTCCAAATATGATTTCTGGAGCTACACAAGCTGATGTAGCTTTGCTGGTTGTTGATGCAACTCGTGGAGAATTCGAGACTGGATTTGAACAAGGTGGACAGACAAGGGAACATGCTCTGTTAGTTCGCTCGCTCGGAGTGAGTCAACTGGCAGTGGTAATCAACAAAATGGACACAGTCAACTGGTCAAAGGATCGCTTCGAGGATATAGTTGGCAAGCTGTCGGGTTTCTTGAAGCGCGCAGGATTTAAAGTGTCCGATGTGACATTTATTCCATGCTCGGGTCTAACAGGTGAAAATCTCACCAAAAAAGCTACCGACCCAGAACTGATGTCCTGGTATACTGGCACCTATCTCCTCGATGTGATCGACAAATTCAAAATCCCCGAGAGGGCGATCGATCGGCCGTTCCGAATGTCAGTGTCTGATATCTTCAAAGGAACCGGCTCTGGATTGTGCATCTCTGGACGCATTGAAACGGGTGTCATATGTATCAATGATAAGGTCTTAGTTGGACCTAGTCGTGAACAAGCTCTGGTAAAAGGACTTTCTATTGATGATGCTTCAAAACTCACTGTTTTTGCAGGAGATCAGGTGTCGGTGACTCTTTCTGGAGTCGATATCAACACAATAAATGTTGGATGCATCATCTGCGATCCTCAGAATCCGATCCCAGTTACTTCACGGTTCCAGTGTCGCATTCTGGTATTCAATGTCAAAGTTCCAATTACAATTGGATTCCCAGTGATTTTGCATCATCAGTCGCTGATTGAACCTGCGACAATAACCAAACTTAACTCACAAATTCACAAGGGGACTGGGGAGGTGATCAAGAAAAAACCACGTTGCTTGGGCAATGATTCATGTGCTGTGGTGGAAATTGAGACAACGAGGCCGATTTGTGTAGAGAATTATGCAGACTTTAAGGAATTGGGAAGGGTTATGCTTCGAGTTGGAGGGGTTACCATTGCAGCTGGGATGATAACAAAGATTCGCTGAATTCAGTTTTTTTAGGAATTACCTATATTTTTTTGTTACTTGGCTTAGTTGTAAGACTTTTATCTAAATATTCTTAGATTAACGTGTACCTATTTGAGCTTTTAGAAATTATTAAAAATAAATGCAAATAAATTTACACGTTATGGCAAAGAATTGATCTGTCTTCTAAATAATCATTTTAATATATGAAAACTTACCATACTTTAACGGTAATGATGTACAATTGTATAAATTCTTCAAAGATTCTTGGCGTCAATTTCCAACTGATACCTACACTCGCGAATTTGATAAAAGCGGCACTAAAAACACGTGAAAATGCATCAAATTTTGATACCTATGTAACCCGCACTTACAAGGCTTTTTGAAAAACGTATTCGAAACTCAATTTTAATATAAATTTAATTTTAAAACAAATAAAATCGAAGTTTTAACACACGAACGACACGACACGAAATAATTTGCGTTATGAATGAACTTGTTCTTTTGCGACGAAAATAACGGAATATGATTCAAACAAAAGTATGCAATAAATGTTAGTAGAATAATTCTTTTCGGTATTGCATATTATTAGGATGAAAACATCGCACACATTGAATTAAGGTAAGATTGCAATGCACATACTGCGAAACGACGCAACAGCGGTGCGTTTAACTAATTTTTCTATAAACTAAACCGTACCGTACAAAATATAAAAAATTTCTGGAGTATAAAATTTGAGAAAATTTTCTTATTGTCAAAAAATAAATAAAATAAAATAGCCAACTTTATTAAAATGTAGTAATTGCTCTAAAATAAAGTTGG
The DNA here is from genome assembly GCA_951217065.1 of Baccha elongata. Taxonomy (NCBI): domain Eukaryota; kingdom Metazoa; phylum Arthropoda; class Insecta; order Diptera; family Syrphidae; genus Baccha; species Baccha elongata. Next base: position 174,378,604 of record OX578272.1, read on the forward strand.
AGTGTTTTTTCATTCACATCAAATTGGGAATTTTTATTTTCCATTAGCAATGCGAGTATTTTCAAGGTGGACTTACGTGTTTTCATATTTCATCATATGCAAAAATAGAGAATATATAAGAGTTGTGTTTCATTGAAAATCCTACTAGGGAAATCTAAAGTAGAGTAAGAAATTTTCAATAAAACGATTCATTATAACATCGCCTACAAGTACCTAGTTTATATGCATGGTTGAAGCGAGCTTGAACTAAGGTTCACCCATTTGTAAACGAGGATGAGTTTGGAACGAAATGGAATTCGACTCGATCGCACTCGAGCAGTGGTGTTGAGTCGAAAATTAAATGAAATACCTGGGTTGAAATGGTGAATACACAATTATTTCTGCATGTGATTAACGAATGAATATTTGTTGTTGAAAAGTATGCGTATAACTTGTAAAAGCAATACAAATATTTTTTTCTCGAAAATTCAATCTTTTGGTCTTAATATCTACAAACCAACGCAGGTATTCTCCTGTCATTTCAACTTTTCCGCACTTAACTCAACTCCTAAAGCATTCAACCAGTTGGCTGAAATACCTGGGTTGGAATTTCGTTTCAAACCAAACTCGATCTTTCGACTCTGCATATAAGGCGCCGGTTATAGCGATCAGGAAAAACCATCAGGAAAAGTAGAAACAAATGAGAACAGGAATTTTTTCCTGATGTGCGTTTATAGCGATCAGGAAAAATGTGTCAGTGAACAGGCTGTTTTCCTGATTGAAATGCACACGAAAAAATTTATCTGACAGAAATCTGTCAGTGGAACAAGTGAAAATTGAACTCAAATAATTGGAACGATTTGTTCCATTTTTTTTTGAAATGTCAATCAGCTGGCACGAAAAATTAGTTTTCGTCAGGAAAATAAAGAAATACATTTTAAACAATAAACAATTATTCTATAGTAAAATTTATTAGCAAAAAAAATTCTTTGAGTTATTTGTAGTCGATTAGTGTAGTATTTGTGTTTAAAATCGATTTAAAACAACATAAAAGATCCATTCGAACATTTTTCCTGATGCGTTTTCCTGATCGCTATAACCGGCGCCTAAACTAGGTAAAGGTTTTCATTTTTAAAATTGGCACTACTTGTTTACTTGTGCTACTTGTGTACCAACTTTCACAAATAAAACTTAGAACTATTGTGAATATTTAGGGATAAAAGGAGAAGTAAGAGTTACTCTCTATAAAGTTATTGTTGTTTTTGTAATGCATTAAAATTTTACTCTACTTTATAGAAAGTAAAATAATTTTGTTCAATAAAACACGCCTAATATAAAAAATGTGTAGATCATTATAAAATAATAAGGTTGAAAATTACGATCGGGTTTGTGTTGATGGTGATGCAAGTAATTTGACAGCAATATAAAACCAAACATTTTGCTTAAACTTTTGTGTCAGATACTCTTATTTATTGTCGCAAATAAACAGTAATGGAATGAATGTCAAAACGAGGAAAATGTTTATTTTATCAAAGAGATTGTCTATGAAATAATAGTAAATCTGAAAGAACAACCGATTTTTTAAACTTTTCATTTCAACGATGAAAGGCAAATTGAATTATCTGTAAATAGAAAAATGAGTTCTTTTTAAGCTCGGTGGTCGGAGCAGTGCACTCTGAGATGTCAAAAATATCTGTTTCTTATTTTAGCTAAGAGCTGTCACGCTATACCCACTTTTACCTACAAACTTTCCAAACTGCAAAGTTTTAACTCTGTATGCGTGTCCGTGCATTTGAAATGGGACTGTCAAATTTGCCTTAACAATACATTCTTACAATTTTGCATTTAGCTGTTCACACGTGTATTCACGTATAGACATTTTACACTACATTATATAAAGGAAAATAGCGGTTCGAACTTTGCCACATTTTATGTAATTCTTTATGTTGTAAAATATGTCAAAATTGCTCGAATGTGTTTGATCATTCAAATGGACAGATTTTAAAAGTGGCTCCATCGTGTTTTGCCAGCTTAACATATGTGGTATTACACTTCGCTATTTGAGGCGCGCTGGACACAATAATCATGCGCTTTTCTTGTTTAGCTAATAGCAGAGCCCGGAGTAGAGCCTGAGCTCATCGAGTAAGCACTGAGCAGAGTACGCTCCGAGTGCTCTGATTTAATTATAAAACATAACTTGAGCACTTGACTGACATATCAGTAGAAATCAACTCACAATCTGTCATATAACATAAAAACTACATGAAGTTGGCCACGCTCTACTTCGTGCTCCGTCTTCTCTGAACGAAAAAAGAAACACAAGTTGAGCGCTTTGAGCTAAAAAAGAAACACAGATCTGTTTTTGACAGCGCAGAGTGCGCTGCTCCCAGCTTAAAATGGAAAACGCCTAATGAGACAAAAAATCAGACGACTCCGCCAAATTTTCTGTGACTCTTTTTTCAGTTGTTCGTCATTTTACGATTATCTTGCTACATTTCTTTCGGTTCTTAAATCTTAACCATTGCACATGCAGATTTGACATACAAAATACTCTTGTGCGAAAGAAGAGGATTGTGAAATTTGAGTCATGACTCTAAATTCACAGTGCAAAGCGCCAGCTTCACCGAATATTTGTTAAAAAGGAATTTGTGAAAACATGCTTGCCTTAAGAAGCAAAGTGTAATAGAACACAATGGGAACATTGTCCAATGTGAACGTCATATAAAATTCCCTATATTTAAAATAAACAGTCTACCTCCATGCCACCCCTGGTACACACACAACTGTCAGTGTCAAATTTCCTCAAATCCATCTCCATCCATCAACACTCTTTCAGAGAGTCAAAACAAATTGCAAAAATGAAATTTTTGACGTGGCACGTTATTTTAGTTATCCTTTCAAGTTTTTGTTTATTCTCAGATTTATCAATAAAAACTACAGCCCAGGAAGTTCACAGACCATGGTATGAAAATTTACCAGCTGTAGCAATGGACTACAAGGTCCATCTGGATGCAGGAAAAGAGGATTGCTATCATCAATATGTCCAACCCGGAGCAACTTTCTATGTCTCATTTAGCGTAAGTACTTGATACGCCTACAAATTTTCCTGTTTTTATGCTTCACTTGGTTCTAATTTGGTTGCTAGCCAACCAGTGTCTAACACTTGTTGATTGATTATATTGATACCGCCAGGTTGTACGTGGTGGCGATGGAATGGCCGGATTCGCTGTGCGGAATCCAGCCGGAACGATAGTCAAACCATATCAGTGGTTGCCTACAGCCGATTATACAGATCAAACATCACCAGGCGGATACTATGCAGTCTGCATTGATAACCAGTTCTCTAGGTTCGCTAGTAAGCTCGTGAATATTTACATAACTGTGGTTAAGTACGATGCTTGGGATAAGTATGCAAAGGAAATCGAGGCCCTGCAATTGAATATGCAGAATTTTACGGTAAGTTGAATTTGATGGATTCTTCTTGTATTCTAGTTGTTCATTTTGATGTGTTCTAGCAAACAATTGAACTCGTTGAGAGAAACATCAATGACATGATGTCATATCAGTCGTTTAGCAAAAATCGAGAAGCTCGAGATTACGCTCTTTTGGTGGATAACAACAAATATGTACAAACTTTCTCTGTTAGCCAAATTTTGGTCATATTTATAACTTGTTCCGTTCAGGTGAGATACCTACATTGAAACAGTTTTTTTTTTATAAATTAATTATATAAAACCTTTTGTTTCAGGTTTATTTCGTGAAGAAATTGTTTGATATTAAATCTGGCTCATCAAGGAGCCGCATCTAAAAATACTAAAAGTATTTTAAGATTTTATTTTTTTACACTCCATTTTAATAAGATAAAAAAATAATTCCATTTTCTGTAAGATATTTTTTAAAGATAAAAAACTTAACTGAACTGGCCATGATAGTAACAAAATAAAAACATTGTTATTCCATTCCGTTATGACTTGGCATGATACTTAATTTTTTTGTTTTATTGTGTTCTCAAGCAATAACTAGTATTTTTATTTTAATAACTTTCACTATTCTTTCATAGAATCCAGTTAGCGTATTTCATGTTCGCTTTTTATGGAAAAACAGGGTAGAGTGCTCTAATTATAGATAACGCGTGGTAATTACTTCAAAGTGAGACACACCTTCAACATTGCTTATTCAACTCTGAATTATTTCCAATGTTAAGGTAAAACCAAGAAACTACTTGCACAAGTAAACCAACGGTAAATAAGATAAGCACAAGATATAGTTTGCATTATAGTTCTTGCATGTCAACTGGTTGAACATTTTGCTTACACCTCTGTAAGAACTAGTTATATTTACGGAAGATTTCAGAACTAAGAACTAAAAAAATTCATTCACTTTATTAATTTTTAAATGGTTTTGGTTGGTTGATTCTGGTCTGATAAATATGGAGTGATCAGTAATTAGTTCAAGATCTGTTCAAGTGTCTATGGGTTTGTTATCACGATACTGCTGAGAAAGCTCAACAGTTTGGACTCAACCCATACTAAAGCTCGCACTTGAATGATTTGAAGAAGTATTGTAGGTACATAATTGGATGTTATTCCATACGTCATTGGAAAAGTTTGCACAACTTGAGTAATACGTTCATTTAGATAAATATCATATCATAATTGTAAGTATCATAATTGGGTCAGAACACGTTAGTTTTCGGGTATCCGCTGTTTTTGGTACCCGCGTTATTTTTTAAATTTATTTAGCTCAAAAACTAGAAAATTAATCTTCCTTTTGATTTGAAAAAAAAAGCAGATGCTGTTATCGCAAGGTAAACAAAAAGTTCTTACTACCTCTACAACTTGTAAAAATAAAATCAATCAATTAAATCAATTGAGGTCAACCCGGCAAGCCCCACAAGAAGATCACTAATAGGTGAAGTGCGAAAGTTGTGCACCCATTCGAGATTAACACCGCCGGAGGAGGAATAGAAGAAAAACAAGTTTAAATTAAGCGTATCACACAAAATAGAATTTAAATTTTCTGGCTTAACAACTGTTTACGTAGTGATAGCTACCATAGAACTTGATCGCATTTAGGTCGTTCTTTGATACTTTTTACCTTTTAAATTTTGTAATCCGAAACCCATAGTTTGTTATTAGAGCAAGTTCGTGCTCGGGCTTGTTTCAGTTTATCTGCTAAGTATTTAACTTGAAACTTACTCAAACAAACCGAGGCTTGCACTTCTTTTTTGTAGTTCATATATACAACGAGTGGATAAATAAAGAAATTGTTTTAAATTGGAAATGTGCTTAACTAACTAAAATTTTGATCAATGGTTACACCTAAATACTTGAAAGTTTCTACAATATCAATTTTAAAACACGTATCATTGCAGTCAAGCTTGTGCTTGGACGCAAAAGATGAAAGTTACTAATTAATAAATTGTTAAACGAATAAAATGTTATGTATACATCGGGATTATCTTAACCTAAAAGGCTGAAAAACATCAATTTAGTTTTGTTGCTGGTCAGCGAACCAGCTTCTTAACAAGTGAACATCATGGTTTATGTCAGCAATCATATTTTAATCCGCTAACTGAACAATAGGCGACCCCAGTTTATTTGCAAAGGCCATAACTTTATCCAAGAATAGAAAAAATAATCTAATGAATATATGTAAATAAGAAACGAAATTGAGACAAGTACAGAGCCCTGTAGAACACCTATTTTATTAGTTTTTTGAGCTACTAAACCGTCCCCTTAGTATTTAAGTTGTCACAAATTAATTACAAGTTGAAACCACTTTTAAAACATTTCTTTTAGGGGGCAGTTATAGTTATCATTATCATACGCAAATTTAAATGATCAACAAAATGCAAACGATAGTCGCTTAGAACAAAGGTTGAACGAAGAATCTGAAGAAATTTTACCATTTATGATAGATGAAATTCGAAGAGCTATAATGGAACTTGGGAACGAAAAGATCAAAGGTAGTGATGGTATCGAAGCAGAAATCCTTAAGTTTGGAATCAAAACTCCTCATCGTGGTTAAACGACATATTCAACGAAATAATAATGACTGCAGAAATGTCAAACCAATGGACAAAATCTTATATAACGCTGTTGCATAAAAAAAGTAAAGAAGATGACATCAACAACTACCGACCAATAAGTCTTATATACAAAATTTTTGCCAAATGCATGTTGAAGAGGCTTGAAAGAGAGCTTGGCCAACATCAACCAGTGGAACAAGCAGGATTTCGATTGGATTTCTCAACTGTAGACCATCTTCAGGTAGTCAATCAAATTATTGAAAAAAGTAGAGAATACCAATTTTCAGTTTACTTTATTTTTATTAAATTTAAAATAGCATTTGATACTGTGAATCAAAACTTTATGTGGAATGCGCTGCTTAACCAAGGTATAAATGGTAGTTGGAGATGAATTTTAAAAAAATATGTACAACTCTTCTACTGCACAAATTAAAACTGAATTCTTCGGAGAACCATTTAATCTGCAAAGTGGGACGAAACAAGGGGATCCAATCTCACCACCTTTCTTCGGAGCAATATTAGAAGAATGTTATAAAAACTGAATTGGAAAAATATCGGAATTAAAGTCAACGGAAAATATTTTTCAAACTTGAGGTTTGCCGATGATATTATTGTGATGAGTGATAATCCTGCAGATCTTCAAAAAATGACCAACGAACTCATTATTGAATGCTGCAAATTAGGGGTGGAATCGGCTAAGGTGATTTGTGATATGTGACAGTCAAAATCTACACTTTCTGTCTGCGTAAGGTGATCATCACAGTGATAGCTTAAAACCAATCACCAAAATATTGTCATAGTCATCTTCTCATGAAATTGACGTTTCATTTTTATTTTTGTGGCAATGTGACTAGAGTTCACGCATACAAAACATTGTTAAATTTTCAACTTTTTTTCAATTTTAGTTACCAAATCAACAAAAACAATATTTCCTTTACCAAATGAGTATACAACAATGGAAAATAAATGGTTAAATTTAGAATTATTGCATTTATTCACTAAAAAATTAACAATTTCAAAGAATTTATTTGAAAATATGACTACGGCAACAATGTTTTTCACTAATGTCACTGACAAATTGAACAAAGTTGAATTGAGTTGAATTGAAGGATGTGGTCACCTTACGCAGAAGGAAAAATCAATTTGATCCAAGTGATGATCAAAAATGTGACAATCAACTATCATCTTACGATGGGATTAATGGGAGTAAAACACCTATGTATTTAAATGGAGAGATGTTGGAATATGTCGAAGATTTCGTATATCTAGGACAGCTAGTTTCTTTTAATGGAAGAGAAATCAAGGGTCTCCCGAAGAATAATAAACGGCTGGCGACAATTTTCGGATGTTAAACCTATGTTTTCCTCCAATTTTTCAAAAGCAACAAAAAAATACATTTTTGATTCGACGGTATTGCCGGTGCTAACATATGGGTCCCAAACATGGAGCAACAACGTATCTTTAAAAAAGAGGCTTGCGACAACTCAAAGGTCAATGGAAAGAGCTACGTTAAAAGTAAGAAGATAACAGAGAATAAGAAACGCCGATTTACGCAGATAGACAGGTTTAGAAGATTTTATTTGGAAAACTAAAAAGCTGAAATGGGATTGGCTAGGTCATGTCATGCAAAACGTAGATTGCAGGTGGACAAAAGAAGTCACGAAGTGGACACCTTTAAATTGTACCAGACTGGTCGAGCGTCAACCAAAAAGATGGAGAGATGAACTACATGCTTTCGACAGACTATGGTTCCAGAAAACGAATATTGCAGAAACAATTGGGCAATAATGGGGGAGGTTTTTGCCCGTCCATAAATATGTTTTATTAATTTTTAAGGAAATTTGTACAAACAAATAAATTTTTATCTTATAATTTAAACGCATCATTGAAAATTTTCTTTTTAATTTTAAGGTAAATTATGCAGCAATGTTGGTGTTTATTAGTATTAAAATAAAGGTAATGAGTTATAGAATTTTTCTATAAATAACTCAATTTGATTTTAATTCGGTTAAAATTTTGTCAGTTTTGTGATTTTAGTGATTATTGAAATTTCAATGATCATTGAAAAAAGAAAAGTGTTAATAATTCGTGCATTTAGCCCAAATCGATTTGTCGTTTTCAGTTGGAAAAGTCTTTCATTTATTAGGTACCTTCATTTTATTTCCAATGAACACCAATATTGTTGGATAATTTGCCTTAAAATATAAAAAGTAGAACTGCAAATCTGTAGAACTGCAAATCTGCAACAAAAAACAAACTATGACTTGATACTTCAACTTAATATTTCTGTGGATCCTAGAAATACATATAAGATTTTACAGATTTTTATCTGCACTGTAAATAGCAGAAACAATATATTTAATTATTCAAGAATTTAAAAAAGTGGCAACCACAAAAGCGTTTTTTGTTGCAAATTTGCAGTTCTACAAGATGACTTGGGAATTTTTTTTTTATTTAAGAAATTTGATTCTTTTTGACAAAAAATCATTAAAAAAAACCTTATTTTCGTAAATTTTTAATATCATTTTATGCTTGCAAAAAAAAAGCGTTAGACTTTTTTTTTTCTATTTTTACACATAAAAGAAAATTTTTAATAGTGTTTTTAACTTGTAATTAATTTGTGACAGGTTTGACCCTTTTTTAGTACTAAGGTGACTGGAACAGTAGAACAAAAATCCAGCAGAGCGGTTTCAGTGGAAAGGCCAGTTCTAAAAGCACACTGAAAATGACTAAAGAAACTTTTTTTACTTGCTCTATAGATACTATAACCTATAAGTTACAAATGTTATGCATTTGTACAAAAAAAAAGAATTTTATGAGATGATAGAGAAGACAAAAAAATTGGGTTTGGCAATTCTGTTTGTATTAATGTATCGACACCTACAGTCATAACGGTTGGGCCGTTTTCTTCAAACTTGGTGCAATGTGTTCTTATAATAAAATGCCCAGAAATTTTTTTTTATTTTATCCTAGGTCTTGAACTAACGGTACCAACAGGGTCTAGACTAATTCACTGTGCATACAATTCACTGCATGGTCAACTCATTCTGCACATTTCACTGTGGAAAACCATTCACTGTGGGACAATAATTCACTGTGTGCATTTCACTGTGGTCCACTATTCGGGCGCGCGGCCCCCATGCCATTCTTTTATATTATTTAACTGGGCATTATTCTATATTGTTTTTTGAATCATAACCTTCATAGAAAAAAACGAAAATAAAAAGATTTCGGTTCCAATTGTATTGATAGAACTCAAACATGGTTATTAACGGTACCTGACATAAAACCGGGTTTAATTACACTGACTATCTTTTGAACGAGTTCAACGATTTTGACGAAATTTAATGTTCTTAATATACTGCTTGCCTTAATAATGTGAAAACATTCAGAGAAATAAATTTTTAAAAAAGTTTTTTTTTTTGCAAATAAACGATCTCAATTTCGATAAAATTTTATGAGAGTAACAAATCACTCAAAGGTTAAAAGGATAATAGTTTGATAGATAGCAACCGATTTTGGGACATTATTTTGGAGCGCCTGAATTTTTGTGAAGTTATTGCTTCAGAACCACTCATTAATGAATGACCATTATGGCTACCGGAAATGGCCGGAAGCCAAAGATGAAGCCCTTCAAATTGCAGAAAAAACAATTAAAATGCAGTTTGAAACTTTTAAAATAATAATGTATAACTGCCATAACATTATCAAGCCGGGAAAGGGTTGCCAAAGCAACTCAAAAAACAGTATAATTTATTGAATTTTCCAGCAACACGGTTTCTTAAAAGTTTGTATTTCTGAAAATAGCACATTTCTTACTATAAAATACAATATTACAGTCTACTTTCTTGTTTTTTCTTAACAGAAAAATCGAGCATTAGTTTAGGTATCTAAGTTTAACCGAGAATTCGCTTGATTCTTGAATTTTTACACCCCAAATTGATCTTACTACTAAATAATTCGGCATTTTCATTGAATGTTTGAACAACAACAACAACAACTTAAAGGTGCTACCACCAACTTTTAAACGAATTTTATTTGTTTTGCATTTTGCGTTTGAAAAAAACAAACAAACATAACATCTCGAACTGTGTCGTCAGTGGTCATAAGCGGTGGAATGCGTAGTGCATACGACTTCGAAGACTGAGCAAATCTGATAATGCGTTGGTTCGAATCTCATGATGGGCATGTAGAAAGTTTTTCATAATAAAATTGGATTAAAGCTCGGCATCATTAATAAGGAGACTGATGATAGTAATTGGCACTCCTTGAAATAGCTATATCTCTAGCCAAAAATTAAGTTTTACAACCTACAACCAAATCCACCTTTACAGACGGCTCAAAAATGGATGTAGGTACTGGGGCTGGCTTCTTCTCAGAAGCTCTGAATATAGAAGGCTCGATCAGGCTAGCCAATAACAGCAGTGTATTACAAGCAGAGGTTCTAGCAGTAACGAAAGCTGCCAGAGTGGCATCAATGATGGCACTACCCCGAGAGGATATTACCATTCTCATCGATAGCCAGGCAGCGATAAAAGTAATTTCTGCTGTTGAAATACAGTCTAAGCTTGTGAAAAGCTGTCGCGAAGAGCTTAAAGTTCTTGCCACACAGCATAATATAACACTCTGCTGGGTCCCCGGTCACGCGGGCATCATGGGAAATGAAAAAGCCGATGAATTGGCAAGAAAAGGCACAGCACTTAGCCTAGAACTCTCAGAAAAGAGCGTAAAACCTTCGTTATGCGACCTCAAACTTAATATAATGTGTGAAACCCTGGCAAAAGCCAACTCAAGATGGGCAAACCTAAGCACTTGTGAGGTAGCTAGAAAACTGTGGCCGCAGTACGATAAAAATAGAACGAATGCAATCATTCAAAAAGACAGGAAGTCAGTATCGACGCTGGTAGGTGTTTTAACTGGCATTAACATGCTAAGATATCACGCCAAAAAACTACGTCTAACTGAAAACGATCTGTGTAGAGGTTGCCGTGACGAGGAAAAACCATGAGGATATAACCCACTACCTCTGTCACTGCCCCAGTCCATGCCATATAAGAAATACTTCTTCGAAAGCATCAAAGAACTATCAGAGTGCCCAATAACAAATCTATATAGATTCGCCAGAGGAAACGGATGAATATGGACTACGAGTATGGTAATATGAGGAATTGGTAAACCCTCAAATGGGCTTCGCAATTGGTCTACATTGACCTAAGTGTGCTGGGGATTAGCTATTGGCTCTCCTACAGCAACCCGCAAACCTAACCTAACCTAAGGTTTGGACACAAATGTGAAACATAATTAAAAAACGATACCGATATCATCGGTTACTTCTAACGTTCCCTCATAGAGATAAAGAGTCATTTACTTATTGATTGCAAAACAGCCAAAACTTATTGGTCTTTAGGTTATGGTTAACTAAGTCGAAGAACATCAATAAACCGAGTCGGATGATATGCAAATAGGAGGAGTGCTGGGTCCTTTTGAAATAAAAATTCTTTAGGTTCGGAACGACAAAGAAGCCCGGACCTCCAGTTTAACAATTAAGCCATCGCAGATACGTTAGTTCTGTCGCATTTTATGGGAACCATATCAGCTATTAAATTTTATAAAAATCATAAAATGCGGGAACTGCCTACTAGCTACCACAATGTTTTCCCCCCAAAGTCGATTAGCCTGAGTTACTGGAGGTAACGGCCCGGACCACCCCATCGCGCTTCTTGGGTAGCAGTGATGGCTGCTTTGCAGAACTCTTATAGGGCCTTCGCTAATAGTTCGGCTGACACTCGGATATAGGCAGTTTAACGTAGGACCAACTTTTCTCGTCAGCATCGTAATATCATGTTTGAGATCGAGCTAAATTTTCTTACGAATGTATAGCTTGCCAGTAGGTAAAGGTGACGTAGATAAATTATACTTTACTACGTTTGAGTAAGTAAGCATTTTATACCCTTTCAACTAGAAATTAAATTTGATTCCGTTTTATCTGTAAATCGCTTAAGAGAACAAAAGAAAATATAAAATACCTTCTTCTTTTCGTGTTGGTAGGTATTAATAGAAAAAAAAATCCTCTTTACGAAACGAAGCATTCATCCGTATCTCGATCTGGCAATAATTTAGATAACGCCCTCTTAAACACCGCCATTAAAGTTTTAAAATGTTAAACTGAAAATCCTGAATTCCCTCCATTACAGTCTCAATATAGGTAAGATATCTTAACTCCTTTTCCCCATTCTTACAAATAAAACTTTCTTTTCATAACACAATTTTTTATAGGTAGATAAATGTAACCGTAAAAAAATGTTTACCTATATCTTTATCCAACAAATGCATTTTGCGTGAACAACAGATAAGAAAAGATACGTCTTCGCATACACATATCCTCGGCCCCCAAAAATGAGAACATCACGAAATGGGATGGAATCGCGGACGCGGACATAAAACCGCCATTGTTAAAATCTTCAATTCCTACGGTACGCATATCCGAGGACGAAGGTGCTACCTCTCTTGCTCCACCGACATGCATTGCTTTTATTCATCATACCCGGCCAATGCGGTTTGTGTGTTCCTTGCGATGCGAGGATATCAAAAAGGTACCTATATTCAATGTACAGAATCTAAACCATCATCATCATCATCTTTGGTGGCTCCTCCCTCAGCAGGGAACAGATAAGAACTCGAAATTCGTTTGTGAGGAATCATGCAATGCACCACGCATGCTCATCAATAATTCCGACCGAGTGTGGGTATCCTTGTGCCGACGACGACGTACCAATAGCAACCGCATTAACGGGGGTTGACATCCTTGAGGATGAGCCATAGAAATCGGCTTGCAAGTCGATTATCTATACCATTTATCTGTGCGAAACAGCAGCATTCCTTGAGGTACAGATCGAGGGAGGATGTGCCAGCATCTCCACACAACAAGTACGACGACCGCTTTTAACCCCTAAGGCTACACCCTCACCATAATCGCAGCGCGTTGTCCTCATTAAAAGGGATGATCTGCTATTAACTGTGCTACTCGTCGCGTGTGTATTTGCAGTTCAAATGTGTGTGTTTGTGTGGCGCAATGGTTTATCCGTTTTGTGGTTTAGACCAAAACTACTCTCGACGACGTTCTCGGTATTGACGGAATGCACATCGGACACATTTCGGTGTAGCAACCAGCCACTTGTATTTGGAAGCGATTTTCTCAGTGACCCGCAAAGGACAACAAGGAAAATATAATATCATTGTCGGATTTCCCCGGGCGGCGGTTTGCTAACATTTATTATTTACGAAAGAGTGAGAAAGGCTTGTTGCTCAAGAAAATGTCTGCTAACGGTTTTATTGGCAGTGTGTAATTTTTGGCCTTCGAATTGCCTACTACCCCAACAGTCTGTCTGTCTTAGACGGAACTAAATAAACCACAAGTGTTACGGAATTCTTTAAGCGAGTGACCGGTAAAAAGGTGGCAATTTGTTGTTTCCGTTTGTGATTTTGAAATATATGTTAATTTATGTTTTATGAATAAAGAAAAATAAAAAAAAAAAAAACACAAGAACTGAAGGTCACTGTGAAAGACAGTGTTTAATATCAGAACGTCGAAATATTTATTCCGTGATATGAAATAAGAATAATAATTTTTAACAGTGTTTTTGAAAAAAAAAACTAAATAGTGCCAGTTTAAGGATATCATCAGTTGGAAGTGATTTAAGAAAGGTAAGTTGATTATCTATAAGCAAATATATTTAAGGGAATTAATGCACATTTAGATAATATTTTTTCTATGACGCAGTTATTATTGTGTACGCATATTTGCAGTGGATTTTTAAAAATATAGGAGATATTATAGTGAATGAGAGATACTTTGAAGGATTACTTGACAAAACGAAACTCATTTCGTCGAAATTTTACCAAATTTTTAAACTTCACGACAAAAAAGCGACAATTATTTAAACTATCCTTTTCAATTTTCAATTACATTTAAGCCTTTTTCTGGGGTGGTAGTGCTAACTTGACTGTAAAGTAAGTATTACCAGGGGTTATTTTCTAAAATAGTCGCGCGACAGTTTTTTTAGTTGCACGAAACGGTCGATCAAACGGTTGAAGTCAATTGTTTGCTTAATATTAGCAGTATAAATAATTATTTTACAAAACAGTTTTATGCATATGAAATGTAGAGAATTTAATTCTATACAAATTCGTTTATAAGCATTTTTAGCGAAAAATGCAAATACGCCTGCAAAACGACAAAACACAAAATTATAAATAGCGGACATATAAAATTTTGTTGTAAGGCTGTGGTATAAAAATTTGTTCTCAAAATCGATGTATCCAATAATATTTTATGAGTTTGACTTAATTTTAACTAAACATCCTGAGGAATAATTAAAATAAAAAAAAAAATATAATATGTAAAAATGTGTCAAACATACCTACATATGTAATAATATTTTTTTTTTTAAATTTAGGTACGGATCGCGACAAAAACAAAAAAAAAATACGTATTTCTTAGTCTTTATTTTGAATACAAAAAAAAAATACACACGCGATATAAATATATTAATGGTCTCACTCGTAAACAAAGCGTTCCCCATTTCAAAAAGAACTAATTTACGTAGGTTATTTTTTTTTCTAAACCAAGAAAACCTATCAACGTCACCTAGCCGCTGAAATACAAACTTTTTTTTTTTACCAGCATTTTACTCATGGAATGATGGCACGAGCAGTTTAACGCTATTTTTTTTTTGGCGGCAACGCTGAATGCAAGTCAAACAAAATAATAACCAAAAGCACAAGCCCAAATGACACCGTATGCCTTTTCTTATGTTTTATGGGCATTTATTATTTTATTTTATATAAAAAGGCTCTTTTTAGAGAGCCAACTATGTCGATCTGTTTACATTTATATAATATAGGATAATTACAATATAGAGATGAGAATAATATTAATTCTTTGCAACTATAAATAATGTTTTATAAAGGGAGAGATAATTTTTAATTTAAATGTATTTGTTTTGAGAAAATTTTCCAAAAATCTCATAGGCAATTTTACTTAAACTTAACTAAACTTAAATTACTTAAAACTAGATAAAAAAAAAGATACCAATCAAGCAGCAATATTTTTTAATATAACGTTTTCTTTGCTTGAACAATTGTACACAAATCTTTCGTATATATTTAAGCAGTTTACTTTTATTGTAGGTATATTAGCAATCTCATGCAAACCGACAGTTGAAAAATGCCAAGGAAGGTTAAGAATTGTTTTTAATATCTTATTTTGACAAATTTGATTTTTTTTTGTAATGACAATGATACCAACAACTTTATAAATTAGTAACTTGTTTTCAATACTAAGATGGGAGTTTCTGTTTAAAAGTGGAAATAAGATTTTCATAAGGAATTTTCCTTTTTTGACGCTTTTGGAGATTTGTGTTGAGTATGTTAAGCTTTTGTCTAAGGAAACGCCCAGATATTTGATATTTTGCTCCCATTGGATTGGGGCATTGCACAATTGAAGGTTTGTTTGGGGCAAATTTGTTCGCTTACGTTTCTTTGCAAAGAAACAAACTTGTGATTTTGAAGGACTTATTTTTATTTTTCACGAATAGAAATAGGTTTGAATTGAAGTAAGGGCGTTTTGAAGATTAAACATAATTTGTTGGCAGCTATTGGAGACACTGTAAATGCATGTGTCATCAGCAAAGAAAGATCTCTTGCAGTGACTTAGGACAGGGAAATCAGAAACGTAAATATTGTAGAGAAGGGGGGAGAGGGTCGATCCTTGTGGGACACCCGCTTTAATTGAGTACAACGAAGATTTTTCATCTGCGATTTGTACAAAAAACTTTCTTTCATCTAAAAAACTTTTAATAATACTTATAATATACTCTGGGAAATCGTTAATTAAAAGCTTATGGACGAGACCATTATGCCAGACACTGTCGAAAGCTTTTTCAATATCAAAGGATACCATTTCAATAGAATTTTTGTGTGTTTGTGCTTTTTTTAAATCTTTGGTAAGCCTCATTACCTGATGAGTAGAAGAATGTTCTTTCCTAAACCCGAATTGATCTGGTGGATGAATGTCTTTAGTTTCCACGATTTCTGTCAATTTAAGACAGATTATTTTTTCAAACAGCTTGCCTAAGCAGCTAAGTAAGCTTATGGGACGGTATGAAGTTAACTCCGTGAGTGGTTTGTTATGTTTTGGGATGGGAACAATTTTGGAAATTTTCCATCTTTTAGGAAAATAGCCCAGCAAGAGACAGTTAGAGAAAAAAACACTGAGAAAAATAAGACATTGTTTTGGAAGATTTTTAATCATTTTCTTACTGATCTTATCATAACCTGGAGCTTTTTTTGATTTAAGATCTGTTTTAATAACATTTCTAATGAATTTCGCTGAGATTGTTGGGACATTTTGGCGATCAACAGAAAACTGTTTAATTTTAATTAAACTGTTTTGGACTTTTTCATTGGTGTTTCTGTCATTGAAGCTCTGAGTGATAATGTGGCCATTTTCAAAAAATTGTGCCAGTTTAGTGGCCTTTTCCAGACCACTGTGCGTCGCACAGTGTTTCCAAAAGTGATTATTTTTTTAAGATCTTCAGTTAACACAGGGTCGTAAAAACTATTAGGTTGAGGATAGAGAGGAACTGAAAATTCAACTGAATCTTCTAAATTGAGTTCAAATTTCTGAATATTTTCATCAATAGCTTCTATGGTGTTCATAGAAGTTTGAGAAAAGGATTCCGATTCATACTTACTTTTCAAGCTCAACTTAAATTTTTTCCAGTCTGCCTTACTGAAGTTGTATCTATGTTTAGGAAAAGATAACTTTGCGTTATGCTTCATCTCAAAAATAACCGGAAGGTGATCGGATGTAAGATCGTTTTTTACTGAAGGGCAAGATAACAAGTTTTGACAGTTTGTCAAGACAATGTCAAGGGTTGAAGGGAGGCCTCTACCATTTGCGGGAATGTACGTTGGTTCACTTGAATATGAAATGTCGAAATTTTCCAATTTTTTTAAGTCAAATAAAGTCTTTCCGAATTTATTATCTCTAGGACAGCCCCAAGAGGAATGTCTACCACAGAGGACAAAATTATTATTATACCTTATAAGTTTCAAAACATCTGATTTAAACATTGAAATATTATCTTTTCTTACTTTTCCACCGGGAAAATATGCAACAATTAACTTAACATACCCTATATCTTGCAATTCAACTTCCATAGAAATTGTTTCGATTAAAACCAATTTTTCTATTTTAAGTAATTTGTGACGTATAGTTTTCTTCACTAAAATACAGACTCCCCCACCTTTGCTTGTGTCTCTATCTAACCTGTAGCAATGAAAATCCTTAAAATAAACATTAATTTTTTCTTTAAGCCATGTCTCAGTAACGAGTGCTATTTCAATTTTGTGTTTTAAAAGGAAATTAAAAAACTCAGTTTGTTTTTTCTTCAAACTTTTGGCATTCCACAAGCAGATCTTAAGTTTACTTACTTAAGTTTACTTGCCATGCGCAAAATATGTAGCCATACCACAAAAAATATTGCATAGTCAATAAATAGAAAGCGATCAATCTTGCATAAAAGTTTTTATAGCACGCTAATAAAAGGAATCGTTTTAAGTTTAATATACGTTTATAGATAGATATATAGATTGGTGAATATTTGAAAACATTAATATTTTGGACCCACAAATGAAAATTTCGTTTTATAATGGTAAGTTTTGGTTCATATTGCACTAGGTATAGAAAAAGTTTTTCAGCAATGGGCCGCCATTTTATTATTTTATAACAGCTTTAATTTTAATGTGAAATAACACTTTTGCCACAGAAATGACAACAAAAATCCGCCAATTGATAAACACAAATTAGATTGTTGTACGTATAGTATAGGCATATAAAAATAAAACAATTTTGTATACAAAAATTAGGTTCGAATTAATTTGTTGTTCTTGTAACCAATATCCGAGACTTTTTTGAAAACAAATTCTTCATCTGAGCGTTCTTCAAGATCAATATGAGTGAATGCAACTATTCATAGGTCGTGATTCTCAAAATATTTCTTCATTTTGTCATGAAAGTAAAGATGACCATGGTAATGACTGCATATAGAAAAGGAGGCATGGCAATGATATAGAAAGGTGTTTTACGAGAATAATTCGATTGTAAATAAAAGTAGTAGATGCGATCAAAATACATGCATTGACAAAAAAAAATTGTTTTACACTTTTAAGTTTCATAAAAAATCACTCTATGGTAATGATGATATCAATTGAACGAAGACTGTAATTGTCTATTCAACTTGAAAAATATCATATTTCTGATTGTTTTTTGTATTTACAGAGCCAATATTTAAAAATAAACAATCAATACCGTTTTTTATAAGAAAAAGGTGAATCTTTTTTGATCGTTAAATTAATTTTTTCAGGTTTTTACTTTTGGTAGAGAATTTATAATTTTATGTTGGACACTCCTTAAACAGCTCTTATATTACTTGATAAGAGTACCTATTAAAAATAAACTAATTGCACAAAATTAGCTTTAATATTTACCTCACAAAACTGTGTTTACTAATATTATTCGAACTTTTTTTATTTCTCTAAAATATTCTGGGGATATAACAAGGGTAAGGCTTGGGATTGGGACATACATGGTAATGATATTTTTGGTGTTCAAGTTGAAATTACTGTTATCTTTTATAAAAATACATATTTTGTTTGATGGACCAGAGAATATTAATATTTTGAAATATTCACCCAGATATAATGTCAGTCAAAATAAAACAAAATAATATATTTAGGTAGGTAAGTATATAAGTATGGTAATTGTACATTTCAATTTCAAAGACCATTTAATCGAAATTATTTTTGTGTTGGCGCACCTAATCGAGTCAACTGACAGAAATCGCCATTGTTTCAAATTTTGGTGAAGTGGTTCAATCTTAATCTAAACTCTAGTCTAAATATTTCATTGTTATCAAAGGTATCGATCAGTTTCTTACCGATTCAAGTAAAGTATCAAGCCTCAATCTGCAAATAAGGTGTTTATATTGGGGATACCAAGGTACAAAAAGATATGATTCGTTTTTAAAGATGTAACCGACTTTGAGGTGAAAAATGAGAAAGTGATGCTTTTCGAGTAGTAAAGTCTCTTTCAATATTTGTCGTTATGCGAAAGATGAAATGTAGTTTTTTTTTCTTCTATTTTAAGGTACGAAATCGGTTTCTAAATATCATCCCTATTTATCATTATTTTCATAAACTTATAGCATTGAGACCTTGTGTCATTCCATCATCTTTGGAAACATGATAAGAGTTACAGGTTTCATTGGTCAATTTTTGTTTGCTTCATTATTATCATATCGGTATTTGTCAGCGAAACAGGGATTTTTTTTGGCAACGATCAGTGATCTTACCTATCAATTGTTGCCGTTTTGATTGCCCGAAGTGAGCAAGTGCGCAAAATAGATCGTTCGATCAAAGTGTTTTCTGGAAATTTTTTGTCCTTGCTGTTTCATTTTTATTTTAACTCTTCTTCAATTCTTTGAGTTATCAAAACATCAATAAAAACGCGCCGGAAACACAATACATGTGTAAAAATTAAATTTCTTTGGCAATCTAGGTTGAATTTTAAATTATTGCCCACTTGCTCCCGTTTCGATGTGCAGTCTTTTATTACCTGCGATTAGGTATAGATAGATATTATAGAGTATTAGACAATCTACCTGAGTCAAGTTATGTAAGATTAAATAACAATCAAACATGACATTATTGTTGGGGTCAAAATTACGCTGGGGTCAAAATGGGGTCAAATTTTTGTTAAAATTTGGCTTTTAAAATTCTGCTTTTCAAAATTCTACTTTTAAAAATTCTGCTTATCTTCAAAAATGTTTTCTCAATCTTCTTTTCTTTATTTTTTTTGCAGAATTTCTACAATCAAAATTTATACCTTTAATTCCGAGTTTAAAAGAAAAAAAAAATTGGTCGGTAAAAAGCAGAATTTTTTTTCTTTTTAAAAGCCAGAATTTTAAAAGGCAGAATTTTTGTTTTAAAAGCAGAATTTCGAACCATTCGCTTTTGTATGCCCAGAATTCTGTTTGTGTAACATTCTGTATTCGAAATTTGGCATTTAAAAATTTTGTTTTGTTTTCATTCTGCTTACGAACATTGTTTAAATATTGTTCTATTACAAAAATATCATTTTTAAAATGTCTTAAAAATTCGACCTCGGTATACCCATGTTTGTATTATGAAGGCATGTCCATCGTTACTCGCACTATACATTTTTTCCACTGAGGATCAATTGAATCATCAGTTGAAAGAAGGGAATAAATGTCACAATTTATGAAATTGACATAGATGCAAAGTTATCAATAATCTATGACCCATCAAAAAAAGTAGTTACCGATTAATTTTTTTTTTGCATTTTGCATAGGTTCAGATGGATTCATTCTTGCAACTTCTTGCAACTATGGTGATTCCATTGTGGTTATCGACTACTAAGAAGACAGCATTTCTATTATAATGACACATATTTCAACATGATGATATTGTACATATGTATGTTAATGGAATAGAAAGGTATAAGAACCACAACCAATCAAATGTCACCACGGGAGAACTAGCAGACCTCGGTTATGAGAAGGTTATTTTAATACCTACTCTTACTTACAGATATCAAGTAATAACTCGACCTAAATAACTTGACGATTATTCGTTTTTAAATCATCAAAAGTTTGCGGATTGTGAACATAAATAAATCTTAGCAAAGCTTTACAAAAAATAGCCTCAACGCTGCAGAAAATGCTGTGTAAAAAATGGTCATTTGAACGCTGACGTTCAGTCACCCACAATCTTCTATATGACTAAAATTAATACCAATGTTTTAAATCCTTTTTTTCCCGCCTAATATTCATAATTTAAAAGCATCCATTTATCATGAATGTATTATCTGTGGTAGTAAATTTAGGATTATTTGAAGAAATTCACAATCCTGAGAAAAAGTCGGTGACTGATTGTAATTATTTTCACAAAAAAATGCAAACGAAAATCCAAAATATTTTTCAACATTTTTCATGTAACCACATTCAGGTTTATCAGAAATATGCCTTGCGGCCGGCCTTCAGTCGTTTTAAAATTTTAAATTGAAATTTTAAAATGAACATTCAACCGGAAACTACATTTCCAAAACTGTTCAATATACTTTTTCAGTCTGCCCAAGAAAACTCACTCGCATTTTTTCATTACTATTATTTTGAAATTTATAAATTTAAATAGTCTTTCTCATATTATCTCAAGATATGTATACAATATGCACATATTTATTTACTTTTTATAACTCTGCAAATGTCTTAAGCGACAAAAAAAAAATGAAGACGATATGACGACAATGACGGTTGTCAATTTAAATTAAGTAAGTTTGCACTTTCGAAGAGTATTACATGGCATACGAGTACAAATAGTCACAATGAGACGACACTAGGTCACACTCTACCCTTAGACAATCTATTCCAATCCAATCCCAACCACAAATCGTCATCTACTTGTGTATTCACGGCGACCACTGTGTGTTTTTAATTGTACTGCGCGGCCCATGTCCGGTACCGGAAGGGGTCAATTTATGAGCTGCTGTAAAATGTAAACAGCGATCGTATGAATGAAAAGTGAACGGATTCAGGGGTTGGTGGAAAGACGATTCCAGAATAAGCATTTAAAATATGTAATATGTTGTTGCAATGGTTTTTTGAGGTGGACTAGAAAAAATGATTTGAAGTTGAATGGAGCAGTTAAATGAGTTATTTTTAATACTAGTGAACTAGTCTATATTGCACTTTCTAAAACATTTTTAATTGTATGGTCAGACTTGTACTAGTTTTTTTTTTTCAAAATGCCATAAAAAAATATATTCATGAGATATTAATTGTGATAAATTATTTCCCACTCTGGTGCGAACATCTTATTTAATTGGTATTTTGATTCATTGGTAAAAACGAACAAAATTTAATTCATGAAAAACTGAGTTAATTCTACTGACATTTCTTTTTTCCAAGATGTGAAGTTTTTGATGTTTAACCATTCTTACAAAACAATGAAAATATCTGGAATAGGTATACACTCGGAAACAAAGCTGTAAAATCAAATGAAACAAGTATTTCATCTTGAGTTAATACTATAATTTGAGTTTTATCAATCTCTTCTCTATTTAAAATCCTAAAACCATTAATATTTCCTAAAAATCTGAATGTACTGTGGGCCAATGAGAAAGTTTATATGATGGTGTATAAATTATAATTGTTTAGAATTTGAAAGTTTTTCATGTTCCACCTCTAATATTTATCAGCAATACCCTTGTTTTTTTGGCAATCTATATATTATAGTGAAGTGGGAAATTTCCCAAAAAACCCATCCGCAGCCGCATTGGCAGTCGTGTTTTTGTATTTGAAATATGGTATTACTGAACTGTCAGACAGAATGAAATTAAAAAAGAAACAATTAATAACGGAAGTATGTTTAAAGAAAAAAACACTTGATATGTGTTAAAACGCTAATAACAAATCGAAATAGTTGAATTTTATAACATAAGTCATGTTATTATTTTGTTTTTTAGCAGCAACAAAAATGAACACAGGAGCGAATGGCGTTCGTTCGTAGAATAGATATGTTTCGCACATATGTTATGAATTCACTCGAGGGTACACATCTTCTTAAATTCGATTGAAGTTTGTGGAACATAGTTTTTTATTGACTGTTCCATATTTAATGGAACCAAAAATTAAGCATATACTTTAAAACAAAACGTTTTAACGATTTATATGTAGCTTTGCGATGACGGTTCGCACTTAATAGGTAATTTGCAAATCTCAAGATTAGGTTCTAACATATCTTTCAAACTTTCTTTTCCTGGAATATAAAGGCCGCTAAACGCTTTAGTTTTGAATACCTAATAATTCAGAAAAGTCCACTCAAAATAAAATGATGCTCTTAGTCTTCTACTTGGTTGAACATTTTTCAATTAATTTTCATATTAGTATATTAGAATTTGTATCATTATTAATTTTATTCTTTGTTATATTTTTCAAACTACAAAATGTCAAATATATTGCCTCTGATGACATTTAGCACTAAATACTCCGGAAATGTCCAAATTGGATTTGTAAAGTCCTGTTGAATAATCGTGTGGTTCAGCCTTAGTTAGAATTTATGCATATTTGGCTTAAAAGTCAAACATTTATTGTTTGCTGATGACGAACAATAAAAGTCGAGAAAATGGCATGAAAGATTTTTTTCAAAATGGCGGAACAACGCAGACTTTTTTTTAACTTTGTGGGTTTAGACTCTTCAAATCGTAACTTTTAAAAAAATATAATATCGACTACAGTATTTTTAGTAAGTTTCAAAGCTAGTGAAACGTTAAAAGAAAAAAAACTGTTTAACTTTACTTTTTACTTTCTTTACTGAACCCCATAAATTCATAAATGTCTGGGTTTCACATTGGAATCTACTTCTACATTCAATGTATATTTGATTTGAAATGTGCTACATACCCACCTAAGTCAGACATTGTACCTCCATATACCACCAAATGGCAATTTAGAGACATTGGAAATTTTGTTTTGGATGAAAATAGTTGCTTAAACTATTCTTCTTACTTTGACGTGAGTTTTTCTCTGTATGCTGTAACTTCGGTTAGTTTGTGTTTATCGAAATATAAAATTAATAAAAATTATTTGTTTGGATTTTGTGTTTATTGTCAAAATAATTATCGAGAATCTTTAAATGCTACAAAGAAGAATTCAAACCAATGAAAGTATCCAAACGAAGAAAAAACGTAGCATAGCTACGTATGTGAATATACAAATAAGTATTTTAAAGTTCTTGCGGTTTAAATGAGAACAAATTAGCAAAAATGCATAAAAAGTTAATATGAAATATACATAAATGAAGTAAAAGATAATGTACTAATATATAAAAATGTTTTGAATTTTTTTTTTCAAGGACAAATTACAATTTTAATTTTGTTGATAAGTCTGAGTTTTTCATAACAAAATAACAAATAGAAATATCATTGAATTTGCTCTAAATATAAAATTAAAAATCTGTGTTTTTTTTACGTGAAAAAGCATTCATTTTGTGATGCGATATGATTACTGATAATGATGATAATGATATAATAATAATTAAGATTCAAACACAAATTCTAATCCGTTGAAACAAAAAACTTTATCCTTAATTTCAGTAAAGAACAACTTATTGTGCAGTCAGTGATCGTGATTGTGTGAACCCCCAAATTAAAATAGTCTCTAAAAAAATAAGTGCAATTAAGATAATTAAAAGCATCTAACTTATAATCATTTTAAACTTAATCCGTGCGACACTATAAACGGAGAAATTTTCATTTGTTTCTTAATAAAAGTATATGTTAAGTGAGTAAGAGGTCAATTCCATTGTGCGGAATTGGCCTAATTTTGCAGATAAACATATTTAAAAAAAATTCAAATAAATTTAATGTTCATTTCTCACTTCATCTTTCAGAAAGAATTTGTGATTTTCAATAAATCAATATTGAAAACGGGGTACAAGTTGTTACTACCCCGTTAACATAAAAAAAATTACTTCGATCGGATTTTGCTTGGAAACATCATCATTATCATATCATTCCTTAACATTTTGGAAAAAAAAAATATTATTTTGTACTCGAAAAGTTAGATTTTTTTTATTAAAACAATAGATGCCTCCAATAAATACCTTGGAGTACTGGTTTCGTGCAAAAAAATGTCGAACTTACGATGATGAAATTTCGAATTTACGATACTGCGTGAAATGTGCGGCTAGTTTTGTGATGCGTCCCGAGCTATTGACATAATATTACACATTTTGGCATATAAAATATAACATATTCGTGAGATAAAAATGATACTGCGATAATAGCGAGTGGATTGTAACGAATTAAATCACACGACCACTTTTATTTGCCATCATTTGAAATCTCGTGGAATCACATGAAATATCATGAAATTAAAAAAAAATATTTATCGATTTAGAATTACTTCTTGCAGCTATTAGAAATAACTTGCAAGTTTTCTTGCAATCTTGCAATCTTGCAATCAAAAATGCATGATGCAAACAATTTTAATAAAAGCAAAAAATTATTAATTTAGTTAATGATTGCAATTGCTAAGTCAATAGAAATATTTGTCAATGTCAATCATTTGAAATAAGTAAATTTAATTGAATTTCAATGCAATCACAAAATATTTAAATTAAATCAATGCAATCAGCTCCGATAAGCGCAAAATTCTTTAAAGCAAACATATTTTCGGGAACCAACTGTTTTCTCTATTTTGCCATATAAATTAGGTTCTTATAAACGGAAACTCCAATAAACGGACGCGGACACTTTTTTTGCTCATTTCAAATAAAAAGTCTCCCATAAACGGACACAATAATTTAATCAAAGGTTTTTTTTTATAAAAAATAGGAAACAGCAAATGCAGTGAAAATCTCTGATAACCGGACACGATGATCTCTCAACTCATAGCAGTTTTAACTTGTGAACATAGTAGAGCTCGACAAAATGTTGTTATGTTATGAATTTTTTTATGGGTTTCTACTGCACTTCTCTGTAAAAATTTGGCAATTTAGTTCCGCAACAATTTCATTGTTAGGTATTTCAAGATGTGAAATTAATTCAAAACTTTTTTGATTCTCTGTCTTAACCGAACAGATCCCATAACCGGAAAAATAAAAATCGGCGACCGTGAGTGTCCGCTTGTATATGGAACCTTTAACTGTATTGCAATCATTGAACCCAACTGACAAGCCCATCATATAATAGAAAAGGAGTAAAAAGTATTTTCGGCAAATTTGTCTGTCTCTCTGTCTGTTATAATGGCATCTACCAGCCTTAACGTTTGGCTCAATTTTGTTCCAACTTGGTACAAATTATTCTTAGAGAAATATCCTTGCTTAAGATATGTTTCTAACTACAAAATGTCAAATATGTTGAATCTGATGGCAGTTCAGCCTAAGTTATAATATATGCATATTTAACCCTAAGAATCTGTCAAAAGAGTAAGTGTATATTGCTTGCTGTGATAGCTAGTTCGCACTGAGTATTCCGCAAATGTCAAAATTGAATTTGCACTGTCAAACTAGAAAGTTTTAAACGATGTTCACATTGAACGTACTCACCCGACGCATTTTGACGTCTATATGTTTTGTTCCCTTCCCACTTCGTTGTAAGAAAGAGACGGGGTTTTGCGTCATTTGCTAATCTGACATTTGTTATTTATTATTTTTTTGCACCAATATTTTGAAAGTTTTCACAAAATTCGGTCACTTATGATTGGAAATTTCTGTTTAACATGAGCATATAAAGAAAATTTTGTTTTTTTGTTTCGTGTGGTTTCGTGCATCCATTGTGTTCACACTACTTTGTGTCTGAACACGGCGGACTGGACGTACGTGAAAATGAGTCGGTTGAGTACGTCTAATGCGAACATCATCGTCTTAAAAATATATTTTTCTGACGACAGTTCGTACTGAACATTGTGCAATCATCAGAAATATACTATGTTTCCACCAAAAATAAAACCATGATGTAGGAGTAGAAGATTTAGAAGCGTTTCCACCGTCAAAATAGATTTATAAAATGATTAACTTGACACGAGGTTTCACAACTTCAAAACACAGCAAAAATTCGTTCAGAAACTTGATATTTGTTAACAATAAATTGCACTTATTTCACTAAATCACTTATAATCTGTAATAATTTACCGTCGAAATACTTTAATTTAAGTACTTTAATTGGAGAAAAATTAACAAAAATCAAAAATATTTACAAAATTTATTGAAAAATTTATTGTTGACATCTAAAATGAAATTTGAAATGAAAGCGTTCAGTCCTTAAAGAGTGTGTGTTAAGTAATTTGTAAGAGATTTATAATAGATTAATTTTTAATCATTAAGATTTAGGATTTAAGTTTGTATGATTAATCTAGTGATTTAAATGAAGATTATGGCAAGGATTATGGATAAATCTGTTCGAATCAAGATTAAGTGCTTGATGGAAACATAGCATTACACTACACAATATTATTGTACAACAACCGATATTGCGCAATAATATTGAACGTGTGAGGGCAGTTTTGCACAATATATTGAAGAATATTAGAATTTTTTAATATTTATTGAAATTAATGCAATATATTGCGCGCAATATTGTGTCGTGTAAGGCGACTTCCTCAATACAATTTTGTTACTTGTAAAACCAACACCCAAGTTTTATCAAAATCTTTAAACCTGTTTTCGGGAAAATTTGAAAAAAAAACAATAACCGTTATATGGGAGTACGAATTCGTCATCTACGGAATCACTAAAATGAACTTATACATAATTTAAGAATATTGTATTCCTTTGCGGCTTTTTTGGCCAAAGAAGAATACAATATTCTTAATTTATACAATTATTCACATTTGGTAAAAAAAATTCATTAGGAAAATGAACTGAGTATGAAAATTATGAAAATTGAATAAAATCTGTCCAACAGTTTAATCTGTAGCTCAGTTAATAGACAAACGCTATGGTTCTCAAAGCAAGTCCATTTAAAAAATAATAGAACCGATTTTTGGCTTTAAGGAAAAGTATACCTAAAATTGTATTGGAAGTATTGCCATTTTTTTAAAATAATTTTGTTTTCATTTAAGGATTGTTTTGGTTTTTTCGAAAATTGTCTCCCGCCTAAACGGGGTGGGGGATGGTAGTGGTGAGAGAAATAAATATTTTCCTGTATAGTAAGTGGTACCATTGGTATTCATAATTAATAATAATCCTTATCAGAAAACAAACGAAATCCACCATAATCTGCAACCTCCAACACCTCATTGCAAAACTACCCTCCTCTTTCGCACTGGCTTATTTAATTAAACATTTCAAAATCTTGTAATCTCCATTAATTAAACACATTTAGAAACATCAACAATAAACGTCACACAAATCTTCGTACTTAGCAAGCACGTGACTCGCCCTCTTAACTTCAGAAATGTCATCTCCTTTTATCTAAAGTTATTAATCTTCGTCGCAATTGGCGCGTATACATATTACGTTTACGAAGCGCCTATCTAAGCAAGGACTTCCTCTTACTCTGGCTTTGTTCTGGTTGTTTCTGAATCAGATTTAATAGAATCTTTTTTGGGGCATGCCAATGTAACAGTAATAAAGCGGGCGTGTGCTATACACCAGTCAGTCCATTATGTAACAACAGAAATATTATTTGTTACGTGGGCGGATCATAATCACCCATTTCTGATTCTGATCCGAAAATTCTATACGCAGCATGCATCATTTACATAGAAGAAAAGAATGTAAAAAATCCTGAAAAAAGAATATAAAGAAAATATCGAGTGAAGCTGTATCTATATATTAGAAATATTCAATTTTACATTTCAACAGACATTTTCCTAAAACGGGTTGTAAATTTGGGATTGAGAGAGGGTTTTTTATGACCTTTTTTTTATTTTTGAGGGGGTGGTTTTGGAATTTTGGGATATCAATTTCAGGCAGTAGAGATATATGTAGATGCGATTTTATCAGACAGAAGGATCTAACGTCGTCGTCGGTGGTTGTATATATATAGTATACAAGTGCAACCTCCAAAACATTAGGCGGGTATGGGAAGGGTAGAGTTGCATAAATCAAATCGCACTACTTCCGATGACAACCCGAATTTGAATGAATATTCATGCGAACCAAGGGGATGTTTCCATGTTTCTATCTGCGCCACAGATACCACACCGTTGGAAATCTCCATTACATATTTTAGATAGCAGGGTTATCGAGAACACAGGTTACGGTACACCGTTCCGTGCGGCTGCGGGTGGTTGCATACAACAGCGAAGGAGAACTCATAAATTCATTTAATTACCCTCGCACTCAATTATATTGTTTTAGATTGCAATTAGCTGCTACTAGCGTTAGGTACATATACAACAAAGTACAATTAGCACGAGTTATGGCAGAAGAACATTACTGAAATCCACTGCATTGCGTCCAATGTTTCAGTCCAGAACTCATGGGGGTGAAATGAGGTGAATTGCATTATTTCTTTATTCTAAAATATTTGCCGAGAGTATTGAAAAGTTCTTTATAAATATTTTTGAAATACTTTTACAGACTCAAGTGGACAAGTGGCAATAATTCTACGACATCAGTAACGATGTACGAGAACTCTTGTTCCTACCAGACGGCGCTGGATTTAAAACGAATTTCACCAAGTTTAGCACAAGTGAAGACAGAAGATTGCTTTGGATTGGGACAATGTTCGCCAGATTGGACATCATATCGATTTCATCAGTCTACATTTGAACAGCTGAAACAAAGTGTGGAAAAGGCGAAAGCTGCGTTGCAAGACAGAACGAGCTTCTTTGGTGCATCCAGTGCTTTTAGGTAAGAAACTTTATATTTTATTTTAGTTTTCATAAAAGTTCTTTTTTTTTTCTTACGTATAGTGACATCTATTCAACTCAACGACTGACAGATTCAATAGAATCATCGGTCGCTGCATCAAATATCAATAATAGTAATAGTACAAGTTGTATAGGTTCTTCCGTCAATAATGCAGTTAGTTCAACAAGTTTAGCTTTAAATAGTGGCAATTGCACAACAACAGTATCAGCAGCGACAGTTCAACGATACCGTCTGGATCCAGTGCCACAGCCAGCTGGATGTTCGCCATCAACCAATTCAATAGCATCCGTGCCAGTGCCGTCGTCGTCATCGACGTTGGCGGCAGTTTCCGCATTGGAAGGACTACCCGAGACAAAGTCAAGAACAGGTGAGTGCATTGAATTGTAAAGTCATTGGTATAATATGATATGTGGGGTCATTGTTTTCGAGGAGACACATTTTTTGGCAAATCGTGAAGGGTAAACCAAATGTTTGTCTGACGTTCATGCTTAAGGTGGTTTTGTTTAAAGTTGTCTTTTTGTCTGAAAGACTTTTGAAACAGCTCACAATAAATGGGTGTTTTAATTCTTTTTAACAATATCTTATATGTATAAGGAACTATACTGGAAACGTAGAAAATATCTCAGTTTTTGATCAATTATGTCATTTTGATGATAGCAAAAGTGGACAAAAGTGGAGAAGTGTTTTTGTGTTTTTAAAACGGTATTGGAGTTTTACAAAATTTTTCATTGACACAAAATTGAAAACGATTGCATTCAGTCATTCTTCAGGTTAAATTGTGAGCAGTGTCAAATTATCGGAAAGTATTTTCAATACACTGGTTTTTCTAAAACTTGAAAAAGTGGTGTGTACGTGGTTTCTAAGACGCTGTCTTTTATAACAAAAGTTTCATATGAACATAGACGTCTGAGTTTCTTTCCTATAGATTCTTGGATACTAACTATTGAGTTCATCAAGTTCTGTAATTCACGGTATTTTTTAATTTTATTTTCTGGAAATTCATGTAAGTAATGCATATTTAAAATAAACCTTCCAACCATGATTTCATGCAAAAAACATTTGGCGGATAATTGAAAGAAAACTTTTTGGACCAGTTTAGAAATATTGTTTCAGAAATGTATCTTAACTTTATTGTACGTGTGGTCAGGGCCGGACTAAGACATTTTGCGCCCTAGGCAGATCGGAAATTGCCGCCCCTCCCACGTTTTTTACTCATTTAGTTTTGTTTACGTTTAGGTAATGTGTAAGAGGATATAAGATTCCAGGTTAGTTATAAGTTTTTGAATGATTAATAAAATAACTAAGAACACCATATGTTCGTTCTGTTTTCTTTTCTTCCACCGTTTCTACAATTTATTGATATGTATTTTTATGATATAAAAAACAATTATGTCACGAATGGTTACATATTTTCAAAATCATTTTTACGCCGTGCTTTCCAATCGCAAAACTATGACTAATCGCTATCTATATTGAACGTCAAATTTCCGTCTCTATCGATAATAATTCCAAAGTGAAAGTATTTACGCAAGATTGACAAATATTTGACCTCGCATTTAATGTTTGATCCGCTTAAAACAAGAAAACGATCTCTCACCACTGCTCTTCGTGGCAGCCATGCACATAAACATTCTATATGCAATATGTCGACATTTAGATCAAGACCATTTAAACAATTAACGCAAAAGTTTCGATTGGCGTTAGCCCCTGTTGTTCGCAATCAAGATCAAGATGAGATATAAAAAGGATAAGTTCATCATTAATTGAACACTATCAATTTTGTCTGAATTCTTCTTGTAAATGTTTTGCTTTTTTCCGAATACATGTATAATCAATATCCAAATTTACCAAATCAATAAGAACACCGAATTTTTCAAAGATTTGTTCATATTTGCGGCATCTTTCTTGTAAATCAAACAGCAAATTGTCAAAAATAACATTGTATGTGTTGACTCTTAAGTGATCTTTTTCGAGCAATGTCACTTCTCCTGTTCTTGTTTCACTTCACCGTCTTCGATTGAAATCAAGATTGATTGTTTTGTTTTTGTTTGATTGCAATAATCAATCTTCTATATAGTGAACAAGTCGAAAAGACCGAATTAATAGCTTCTGATGCATTTTCCGCAACCAAAGTAGCATTATATCTAGTGTAAGCGTTGAAAATTGGTCGCCACCCAAAATCTGCCCACATTGCCTGTATGGATAGTCCAGGCTGCGTTTGTTGTAAGCCTACTTTGAGAATAAAAACAATTTGAGATAACAATCAAACTTAACATAACGATAATAGAGAAGACGAAAAAACAAGGGTCGGAAAATTCTATATCTGTCCTTCTGGTTGTATCAGCATCTAGAGGTTAAACGGCTGAATGGATTTGCCTTAAATTTTGTATTTTGGGTTCGTAGATAATTCCTTAGAGGAGAAATAATTTTTTTTTAACTCAAAAAATAACGACCACAGCTATTTTCTTGAAGAAAGTGGTGATGGTTCTTGGTTAAATGTCTTTTTTGTGGTTGCAAAAAAAAAAGATTTTGTCGAACTATTAACGTTCTCTTCCATAGAACCGCATTTTTTTTATTTAACCCAACATTTTTTGATTTGATTAATTCCAAATTCCAACATTTTGAAAAAAATGCTTAGTTTTAATTTGAATAAATTTTTTAATTTATGTTTTTGTAAATTCAATATTTGAAAAACGGGTCGACATAAAATTTGAATTGTTTATACATTATAATGTAAACTATTTAACAAATACAATTGTCGTTTTTCAAATTTGTAAGAAAAACTTTTTTCTTAAGGGTTATTCTAAAAACGATGGAATTTTCGATGTCCGCGACAATAATTTAAAATCATTGCATTCATTCATTCTGTTTTTTTTACTTATAAATAAATATCTCATCGAAATATATATGCGAAATAAAAATTGTGCAGATAGCAGTTATTTTTTTCTGGCTCAAAACATTCTTCAAAGGGTCTAAATTCTCAGTCCCCTTGCATTTAAGAATCCCGTTTTAACATCAACAAATCATTGCCGTTCTTCTATTTCAGTTCCCACACTAAAAAAACCTATCGTTGTTATCTCAAATAACACAAAATTGTTATGAAGTAGATAAATATTATTTAGCAAATCACTAAACTTTGTCCTTCGCATTTCTAATCAGTCCCCTGAAAGTTTGAAAATGTTAAAAATATCGATAACTTCTATATAGATCTAAGTCCCATCTCAGGAGATATTAAGTATCGATTCTCTTTTAAACAAAATTGGGTTTACATCTCGCGTCTGTTTATTGTGTCACTTTTCAAAAGTACATTTCGGCGAGAGGTCGTAGATTTTAGTTATCAGCCCCCTGGTGAGTACTTTTATATAAATCGATGTTCCAAGATATTTTTTACGGCAATAGTTAAGCTATAAAAACCTATTTTAGAAGCACTTTCAGAGCCAATTAGGTACATGATAATGTTATCTTATCTCGAAAAACCATGCTGATATCGATCAGTTGTTTCTGCCATTAAAATAAAAAATCATATTTTTGAATTGAATAAGTGACAATTTACCTATATAATAAAATTGTTTTTTTTTATCATCAGTGGTAACAAATTCTCAATCCACTAGCCACCTTTTTTCAAAAAAAATTGGCCATTAAATTGTTATTTTTTAGACTGGCAGGTAACTTTAGAACTGATTTGTACGACTTAAAGCTTTTTTTAAAAATAAATAGCCGAAATTATTAGCATTTTATTCCACTTTTCATTGAATCACCTTTAACTATTAAGAAAGATTGATATTCATATTTAAAAACCGCTCTTACGACTTTGAAATTATTTTTGTTATTAAATTCAAATTTATCCAACAACGAGTTTTTCTAGGTGACTCTAGACTCCTGGATTCTAGAGAGTATAAAAAACGTTTTTCGGGATTTAGGACTTTTTACTTCAGCCACCATTTTGTATATAATAGTATAAACTTAATTATTAAGCCAGAAAAATTAGCAAAAAAAATTAACAAATACATAACTGCTAAAAATGCTGTATTCGTGATTATAATTTTTTGTTTAAAGAGTACCTACCATTTGGAGACTCTCCAAAGTCCAAATCTACAAAGTTCACTCAAAAAAATATGTTTGCATTGACCGCCATTTTGAAAACCCGTTTATGCGAATTTTTCTACTTCTGTTGGGTTGGTCCTATAAAAAATATTTTCTACAAATTTATCCCACAAATATTTTTGACAGATAGTTTTAAAAATAAATAATAAAAAGACCAAAAGTAGCCAAATTAAATATTATTAAGTGTAATAATATGAATGAAATTCAATTTAAAAAGTTTTTGTAATT
This sequence comes from Baccha elongata, assembly GCA_951217065.1. NCBI lineage: Eukaryota > Metazoa > Arthropoda > Insecta > Diptera > Syrphidae > Baccha > Baccha elongata. Next base: position 174,412,409 of record OX578272.1, read on the forward strand.
CTCACTCTAAAATTTGCGTTTCGCTCTGGTTTGATGCTGGGCTCTACAGCTAGAAACCGCATCTATCACGCAGTAATTGTCGATGATTACGATTGCGAATTTTATTTTTCTAGTGAATTTTAATTAGTTAATTATGCCCATAACCAAGCGAGTACATACCATAATTGTAAATATGACTCTATTTCAGTTTGCATTAATTAAATAAAACCATATTAAAATTTTAACCAAAAAAATATCGACTTGGGGTGTGAAAATTAAAAATTTGCACGAACAGTAAATGAAATTAATTAATTTTGTTTCAAGCGTACCCGTACTTTTTCGTAGTTTTTCTCTTAAACAGAAAAATCATTCCCCACTATTAGAAAATTTGACTGCGAAACTTTTGCTGCGAAAAGAAAATAAGTTATTTAGGCCAGTTGGCACGGCAGGAACTTTTTTCTTGCAAAAGAATGAATACCCATTCAATTTTATGATTGGATATGGTTTGAGAGTTTTTTAGGAGTAGGTATGTAAACAAAAAATGGCGGAAAAACCGGGATTATGGCACTTTTCTCGTTAGATGTTATTTTGACGTAAAGCTTCCTACGATCTCATATATTATATGTATGTCACGTAACTGCATTTTTTTGCAGTGTTTTTAATTCTTTTTCATTTATTTGAAACTTTTTTTTTAAACTAATATATCGTAACAGAATCCTTGCATCGATCCGGGTTATCATCATGATGAATTAGCTGTGTTCATGTTTGAAGCGACTTTTTTTTCTTAAGAAATTTAAATAAAGTAACTAAACCAGCGAAAATGCTCAATATGTCACTTACGTTAAGCAAAATGTATATTATTTATGTATTTTTAAACGATATTCAAATATAGATTTGACAAAAAAAAAAACATACCCTACAATTAAACTAATTTATGAATTATGTTCTCATATCATGATAGACATCAAATTACACGAAACAACATGACCGCTATGCCTCCGTTCTCTATTCTTGGCTATTTGGCTGTAATTCATGCAAATGAATTCATAATTTTTTTTACTGAAAATACATTTTATACCATCATTTTAAATGCTTGTTGCATTTTCTCTATTTTTCAAAAAAAAAAAAAAAAAATTAAAACAACAAAATTAAATCAAGACCTTGGATTGTGTAGAACAAAACTCCAGGTTAGCAAAATTTATAATCACTTTCGAGGACATGATGATGGGGTCGTGACAGAGCCGCACTTAGTTGTACACGTTTCAAGTGGGCTCCTTCCATTCTTTAATGGCAAATAAATCACTTAAAGTAGGTATAGATTTGGTTTTTAAAATGCTCTGTTAATAATGACAACAAATGTATAAATATATAAAAACCAGCGGCGAAATCAACTGGAATTCCTTAATTTAAACTTCTTATTGGAAAGTCATTTGAAATACCTAATTCTTCTCGGAAAAGATTAAGATGAAAGGTATGTATGTAGCTACACTAGCTACAGACAAAACTATAGACAAATGCAAATTCACGGTGAGCTGAATTTAGTTTGAGAACTGTCATTCGTTTTTTTTTTTCTTTTTTTTTATTTTAAATATTTTTTATTTTAATATATTTTAAATGAGGTGTGAAAATTTATTCAGTCGCGCTCAAAAACTCACAGGATCATTTGCGGAATCAAAGTGAGTCCGTACTCGGTGTACACATTTTTTCGTGCGCACAGCCATATTTACGCTGGCTAGTGTTCTGCCTGCTTTTATTTTGCCTTATAGTTTGAATATAGTCCAGCACTGGTATGTTTCATTTCGCCTGGACGTTTCGTTGTTCGTGCAAATGTCTATGAAAATTATTTAAAATTTTATGCAAACGAAATAAAAAAATCAATTTAGTACTTTTGTCGTGCCGTTGTTATTTAAGCTATATCCTCTCTCTCTCGTGTATATTCTTTCTAAAAATGGACTATTTAATTCGCTCTCTAACCATGGTATATGTAGGAATAAACAGTTATAAAATAGAAGAAAAAAAAAGGCAAATATTTTGTAAGCCTAACGTTATATAGTTGGCCAAAATTCCCGCCAGCCGGATGCAAAAGATTTGTTTTTCCGCCACGAAACGATTCATCGTTTATTTATATTTTGTTTTTGTTATTGTTGTTGTTTTTTTTTTAACTAAAACTGTCTAAAATCAGTAAATGGGTTGACATGTTTTGTTATTGCAACACAAATGGCAGGTATTTTACATTCACAAGGTATATCTACATAATATACATATATTTTTTTTTTAATTTTTACTGAATAAGTTGAAAATGAATCAATGGATAAAGAGAACTTTTATTTAGATTAAAAAAAAATAGAAATAGTTTTGGCATGATACAAAAAAGTTTTTTTTTGTTTTCAAATACAGAATGCAATAAATATGAAATTAAAATAGAAATAGAATATTTGCTGAATATACAATGTATGTTGAAATTCAAAACTAAAGGACACTTTTTGACAATGACAGCATTTCAAAGAAAATATTTTTTTTGTTCAATAGTAGGTATTGAATTTACTGGTTGGCATTTAATATCGCACATCAGATCGTGCATTTTACATTGGGCGTAGAAGCTATATACATTTTTGTGTTCCCAACAAATATTTCTATTGAAAAAGACTTTGTCTTAATTATTGTGTTAAGCCCAGAATAACTTTAAACGCATCCGCATTTTAACTTCCGTTAAATTCAGTTCGTATATCTGTAGATATACATAAATTAAAATGAAGTGGCTGTTTGTAAAGTCAAAATATCAGCTTTTTACAAGTTGCATATGATCAGCCATGGGTTGATCCTTATAAATTGCCACTAACTTATCTCTGGACAAATTGATGCGTCGTCGGACCTGTTATCCTCAATTGGTTTAAAATACCGCGGACCGTACCACCTGCGAAGATCTGAGCTTTTCAATATTGAGTGCGGCAGCTGACTCTTGGTTCCTTTATTCGAATTCGAAATCTATTGAAAATAAAAGGCACGACTGGGTCGGACAAACTTGCTCTTGTGTCAGATTAACAATCTTTGGCTTTTAGAGGTTGGATCTAATTGAATTAAATGAAAAAGATTCCTCTAATTAATAATAAATATTTTATTTAACTTAAATAATATAACAAAATAATTTTATTTTTCGTTGCGCTGAAGGCGATGAGATGGCGGCTGTCTTCGTAGAAGGTGGAAAAATGAATGGGTGAATGGCAGAGAGCACATTGCCGATGACAGGTGACAAAGCAAAAATGTGTCAAGCTGACAGGTAGATTTTAGTACAAACAATTAGTGTTGCCATTGTAGATCTGCACTCTGTCTGCTGCGTTCTGTCCGCTTATCGCTTATGAGTCCGCCACAGGCTAAACATACTAAACAAGAAACTATAATAAATAATCGCAAGTAAAAATAAAGTTTCTATAGCGTTTATATGGCAGGTATTGTTAGCAAGGTAATTTTGAAAAAAAAAAAATTATAACGAAAAACTCTGTTATTGGCAAAAAATCAGTCTCACAAAATTTTATCAAAATCGATATATTTTCGAGATAAATTAGATTAACTTTAGAGATTATTTGGCAGGTACTGTTAATATGTAAACCTATTCTGAAAACACGAAAGACATAACCGTTGGCTTCTTATTAATTATACAAAATTTTATCAAAATCGGTCGAATTTTTTTTTTCCAGAAAAATGGAATTGTCTGTACCGAACGCTTATATGGCAAGTACCGTTAAAAAGATGTGCCTTAAAACGAGAAACACCACGGTGGGCTACAAATCAGTCATACAAAATTTTATCAAAATCGTTCGTATTTTTTTGAGAAAAATTGAATTATATGTTAGGCTTATATGGCAGGTACCCTTATTTTCAGACCTAGGATAAAAATCAAAAATACGCCTGGGCATATTACTCTAAAAATACAGAGTACCAAGTTTCAAGAAAATCGGTTTAACCGTTTAGGTTGTAAGTGTCGATACATCCAGACTAACAGACAGACAAAATTGTCGGACCTACTTTTTTCGTGTTCTCTATAATCGTAATGTCATGTTTGATTGTTATCTCAATTTTTTTTACGAATGCATAACTTACCTTTTAATAGTACGTACCTATAATCGCAAGTAAAAAAGGAAAGCGAACGGCGAAAAATCACTGCTCAAAATGAAACGCTACTTCCCGGACTATAATGAATTGATGATATATGTATAATATACATTGTAGGTATACATTGTATATAAGATAAGTCAACTAGTCTGCGGGGTGTGCCTATTTCAATTAATTAAAATTAAAAAAAAGACAAACACTTTTTTTTCTTACTTCGTTCTTCGTGTTTTTGCTGGGAGACCTTGAGAAAATTTTGTCGGATTTTTCTTACAAAATAAGAAAAGTTGGCATTTTTCCAGCGCAATCTAGGGGCCGAATAGCTCAACCAAAAACTACATTGAATGAAAGGAAATTCGATTTACATTATTTTTTTTAAGTTTACCTACCAGGGAAAGTCCCATCAAAATCGGTCCAGCCGTTCTTAGGATTATCCAGGACAAACAGACAGACAGATAAAAATTTTAAAAATTTATGTTTTGTTATAAGTGTGCATCTTGTAAAAAGCTGTTATTTTGACGTTACAAACAGACACTTATTTTTTATTTATGTGTATAGAATATAAATTCCTTTTTCGTGACATTTTGATATACAATTATTGAATACCTATTTCGGGCTATATGTCAGTTTTTAGTTACGCAGTTTTTGCATAGAGGTTCCTACATAAACAGAGGAACATGATGTTAACCCATCTTCTAAACATTTAATTTTATAGACAATATTTGATTTGGTTCTATTGCTAAATTATCCTTTATACAGTGTCTACGATCTAGATTTCATAGAATGCAAGATAGCATTCTATTAAAATTGCCTATGGAGACCGCAAATAGTATTTTTATCCGATGCATTTGGACGTACGTCCAGTCCGCCGTGTTCAGACACAAAGTAGTGTGAACACAATGGATGCACGAAACCACACGAAACAAAAAAAACAAAATATGTGAAATGAACATAGAGGTTTACAATTTTCCTTATATGCTCATGTTAGGGGCCAGTTATAGCGATCAGGAAAAACCATCAGGAAAAGTAGAAACAAATGAGAACAGGAATTTTTTCCTGATGTGCGTTTATAGCGATCAGGAAAAATGTGTCAGTGAGCAGGCTGTTTTCCTGATAGAAATGCACACGAAAAACTTTATCTGACAGAAATCTGTCAGTGGACCAAGTAAAATTGAACTCAAATAATTGGAACGATTTGTTCCATTTTTTTTAATGTCAATCAGCTGGCACGAAAAATTAGTTTTCGTCAGGAAAATAAAGAAATACATTTTAAACAATAAATAATTATTCTATAGTAAAATTTACTAGCAAAAAAATTCTTTGAGTTATTTGCAGTCGATTAGTGTAGTATTTGTGTTTAAAATTGATTTAAAACAACATAGAAGATCCATTCAAACATTTTTCCTGATGCGTTTTCCTGATCGCTATAACCGGCGCCTTAAATTGAAATTTCCAATCAAAAGTGACCGAATTCTGTGAAAACTTTCAAAATATTGGTGCAAAAAGCTAAAAAATAATAAATAACAAATGCCAGATTAGCAAATGACGCAAAACCCCGTCTCTTTCTTACAACGAAGTGGGAAAGGAACAAAACATATAGAAGTTAAAATACGTCGGGTGAGTACAGAGTACGTCCAATGTGATCATCGTCTATGAAAAATTTCTTGCAATATATTGCTCAGCTCATAGCATGCTAGAGTTTTCTGTTTTCTTTGTAATGGGACTGAAATACTATGAAATAGTAAGCTATCAAATGCCCAGCATATATTTTATAGCATTCTAGAAATCTTTCTTTCTATGGAATGTGACTGATGGTAATCTATGAAATCTTGCTCGTGGAGACACTGTGTTAAATTCAAAAATACTGAAGTTCGTAATGTATTAGCTGTCTTAAATGCTTTACGAACTTTTTCTTTATTTCTTATTGGTGCAGCTAACAGCTGACAGCTGGTTTAAAAGATGTGGAACATACACAACAAATTATATTTTATTTGGGGACGGGGTACAGCTTTTTTTAGCAAAAGAATTTAACGATCCGTACGTTCGTACGTTCTCTCATTGTACAACTGCTACGTTAGGCTTCATCTTGAGTATGCCTCACAAGTATGGACTACTTTTTTATGAAATCCATAAGAACCGTATTGAATCAGTGCAGCATAAGTTTATTTGCATTGCTTTTTCGCTTTGCCTTCCCTGGGCCGATCCTTATAATCTGCCACCTTATGAACATCGGATACAGCTTTTGCAGATTCAAACTTTATACCAACGAAGGGTAAATAATGATTTAATTTTTCTTCATCAACTTGCCAGCGGACAAATTGATGCTTCGGACCTGTTAGCTTCTATTGGCTTAAACTACAGCGGAGGGTCCTACCACCTGCGAAGATCTGAACTTTTGAATGTTGAACTCCACAGAACTAATTATGGCATGCATGCGCCTCTCACACGGATGAGTAAGTTATATAACTTAATTGAGAGCCTGATAGACTTTAATTTAAATAGAAATAATTTAAAAACTCTCTTTAGAACCAGTGCTCCACGATCATAATTGTTTCTGTGTTGTATTGTAATATTTTATTTATGTTGTTTTTATGTGCATGTGGCTCCATTTGAAAATAGATCTGATAATGTAAAAAAAAACGCATTGAGGGTTGTTAGAGTTGAATTTACTTCTTTAGATTTGATAATCAGGAACAATTTATGGACATTATTTTGTAACTATTTTCGGTTTGTTAGGATTCTTTCTAAAACCTTATCTAATAGTGCTTCCATAACAATATCTGCTAAAAATGGAGACACCGGGCTACCCATTAGAACACACGTCCCTTATCTTAGCGGACGTAAGTTCGCGGAATTGAATAATGCATTTCCTTAAAATTTTATGCGAATTTGATACACTTTGATGCGGAGTTAATTTTGTAGCATTTTTATTTTTTTTGTTATGTCATTTTCCGCTAAAATAAGACTGAAGTTAGCGGACATTTTTTTATGATTTTTAAAAACGCTGAATGGAAAAATTTTAACGGAAAATGTCATAGCAAAAAAATTAAAAATGCTAATAATTTTATCTTTGCGCATTAAAGTGCATCTAATTCGCATAACATTTTTGACACATAAATCATTGGGATTTTTCAAAATTTAAAAAAAAATTCTGCTAACTTCAGTCTTAAATTTGCTCAATCTTTGAAGTCGTATGCATTACGCATTCCGCTTAAGACCACTGACTTCACAGGTCGAGATGTGATGTTTGTTTATCAAACGCATTTGGAGCATCAGCATTTTTCTAAGCATCTTTAAGTATTCTGTTTTGATCCGCCTCCATTTTTCTCCGTACCTTATTTCGATAGACTACAATTCGTAGTACGTATCAAAGGGGGAGAGGTTGGAAGATTGGTAACAGACCAGACTATTTAAGTTTTGTTATACTGAATTATTCATACTAAAATGTCAGTTTTATTACTTGACCATTCTTTATTCCGTCAATTTCATTGAATTTTTGAACAACAACAACAACAACTTAAAGGTTCTACCATCAATTGTTTACGAATTTTATAATTCGTTTTTATCTTGGTAAGTTAAGGAGAATGTCTGAGGGATGACAGAAATTGAAATATAGCAGGTAATTCAGTTGTTACAGAACGCAATGCTCGTTACCTAAAAAACCACTTGAAATTGTCCTTTTCCGTTCTTGATATATATGTACTATGTAGAGGTATCTATACCTATTTATGATCGCATGCAAAATTACACTCTATAAAAAGAGCGTTCAATGAAAACCGTTTTACTTGTGCCTTACAATGCTATAAAAATCCTTTATAAGGAAAAAAATAATTACGACAATACATTCATATACATACATAGGAACCTTTGTTTTAATAGTAAAATATTTTTTTCTAAGGTTCTGAAATATTAAAAAAAAAAAAATCATTTTCAGTTTGTTAACTCGTGTGCTCTGCCCTGGAAACGAAGAAACCATTATAATTGCAATGACAACTGGTAGAAGGTTTTCTTTTCTCCACCCTCACTCTGCTCTTTTGTTCAAAAGATTTTCTCATGCGTGCATCATTATACATATATCCTTTGAACTCCCAAGAGGCAAAAGAATTTCTCCCATCATCATAGTCCTTTTACATTCTCTTAACTTTTTATTCATACAGTTTTGACTTTTCTGCCTTTTGTGTCTAAGAATCGACCGTGCATTTCCGATGCTCGTAGTCATCCTCATTCATGTTATGCTTTTTCTTCTTTTCGACCTAATGTCAAATTGTGAATACATATACACACCAACATCCAAGAGAAAGGACCAAGTTGTTATCTCTTTGGGAGTTTAAATATCTACATACATACTTATAGCAATCCTGTCCTGGATGATGAACGTAACGGAAGTAAAATCCTTGCCTATTTATAGATGCGTAACTGAAGTTTTGTTTTCTGAACTTAATTTACTGTGCTATATGCCCTGTGCCCTGTAAATGTGATCATTATCCATAAATTCACTTATAGAATTCTGGTATCAGGAAATGCATATCGCAAAAAAAAAAAAAAAAGTTCGCACAACGCGTGCAGCCATAAAAGGACCATTTTTAACCATTTTTATTGAACGCAACAGTGACGGCTGTCACTATTGTCCTGGCGCATGTCGAACGAAACGAAATTCAAACATCTCAATATACCACGAATAATTGAATGTTTCGAGAGTACCTACCTATGTTTACTCAAAACAAAAATTTACGCCAATTAAGAATGCTTCAGAAATATAATAAAAGAGGTTGCCACCCTATCCATTACCAAACGCGAATTCCAATCCAATCAACCCTTGCGATCGAAAAATTTATAGTGCGGCAACCAAAAATTTTATCAATTGCCTACTGGTGGTTGCGGCTTGGTGGGACTTTTATATTTTTTCGGCTGTCAAACGGAAGACCCTCGCGAGAGTTTGTTACCAGAAATAATTGCTGCAAGGATTCGATGCGATGACAATGACAATGTTTGCAACAATTACCCATCAGATATCATGAGTATGTGGGAAAATCGTAAAATAAAACCGCATCGAAGCAGGAAGTGTGCCCTGGCATTCGAAATAAATGAATAAAAAAAAAATTATATCATTAATTAAAAAAATACAAAAATAAATTAATTCATGTTTGTATATTATTTTTCAACAGAAAAATCAACGCCAGGATGTTCGACAGCTCATGGTTCTTCAGATAGAAGTTCAAGTAAATGTATATCAGGTGAGTGAATATTCAAATTTACTTACGTATACAAAAAATGTCCTTTTATATCCTTTTGTTAACATTTTTTGAATTTAAATTCTTATTGTGCTTTCAAATAAAAGCCAAACATTTTCTATGCTTATTTATTCCAAGAACAAAACCATTTATAGCTTTTTGTTCGACATTTTGCCACCCAGGACTCTCACCCTCTATATGAAATAAATTTTGTTCATAAATCATTCGAAGGGTTGTGCGCTGCTGTCGATTGAGGAAAATTGTTTTATGGGAAATCTCTCAATAGAAAAAAAAAGGAAAAATCAATATTAATGTCATAGAAATGGTATTTGTTGTATAGTTGGGAATTTAAGTTTTTTTTTTTGTAGAATATGGAGGAAACTTTTATATTTTGATTGAAAAGCTTTTTTATACTAAGATGATGTCGAGAACAAATGATTATAATGTTGAAGTTGATTGAATAAAAAAAGAGTTAAGAAGATGTATTAATGATGAAATAGTTTTGTAATTCCTTAGTTTTGAAAACGCACAAAGTAAAAAAAACAAAAAGAGTCATTAAAACTCCACACAAAAAATTAAAAAAAAATTAAAATGAAAATAAGTATCTATGCAATGGATTTGCCTTGGTGGGAATGTTTTCCTAAAACGACAGATAGAGTGCTATGGATTTTCAGTCATTGTTTCGGCTTTTGAAATAGTTAACAACATACTAAAAATGTTGACGTCTGAGAAGTGAGCCGAAGAGGAAGGGTACGAAGTTCCGATTTTTTGGATTTACGGTTAATTTTTATTGGCGCTAAAATATTCACGATAGTGAATATTGTGGCTCGGATGTAGTCCAATCTGGATGTCCAATTTTCGATGACTTTTTCCAACATTTGTGGCCGTATATCGGCAATAACACGACGAATGTTGTCTTCCAAATGGTCAAGCGTTTGTGGCTTATCCGCATAGACGAATGACTTTACATAACCCCACAGAAAATAGTCTATCGGTGTTAAATCACAAGATCTTGGAGGCCAATTCACAGATCCAAAACGTGAAATTAGGCGGTCACCAAACGTGTATTTCGATTGTGGCACGAGCTGTCGTGTGACATGTTGCGCCGTCTTGTTGGAACCACAGCTCCTGGACATCATGATTGTTCAATTCAGGAATGAAAAAGTTAGTAATCATGGCTCTATACCGATCACCATTGACGTTGTGGCCATCATCGTTATTGAAGAAGTACGGACCAATGATTCCACCAGCCCATAAAGCGCACCAAACAGTCAGTTTTTCTGGATGTAACGGTGTTTCGACATATACTTGAGGATTAGCTTTACTCCAAATGCGGCAGTTTTGTTTTTTGACGTAGCCATTCAACCAGAAGTGCGCTTCATCGCTAAACATGGCTAATGGACGTAGTGCGCGATACGTATTCCGCACAGAACCATTATTTTCGAAATAAAATTGCACAATTTGCAAGAGTTGTTCAGGCGTGAGTCTATTCATGATGAGAATAGACCTGAGAATAAATAACTTGACAGCTGTTAAGAAAAGTAAGCCGTCTTGAAAAGTAATGCCAACTTGAAGTTTTATACCTCGAAAAAAACACCCGTTACAAAATATATTATTTATAAAATGCCTTTATTTTTCGTACTTGTTTTGACATATTATATATTTGAATCGAACGTTCGATTCACCTCATCAATACCCGTTCGCCCGTCGTCTATATTCTGTTAAACTTCGGGGAAACTACTTTATCAACCTTAATTTCGAATCTTTCGAATATCAATTTTAGTTTAAGTGACACATTAATATATCATAAAATTGTTTCAAAAATGAAAACTTAATAAACAAACAAAATTAAAACAATTGGATAGTGCCGCGATTTTTGTAGAGGTTTAAAATTTAACAATTGAAGTTAGAAACGCAAAAGAACACAAGACCGACGGGGAATGTTTCCCTTCGAACGGTTAGTAGAATCAAAGCTGTTGATTTTTGACGAATCGTTCCTCCCGTTGTTTAACGGAACATAGGGCTATATCTCGAATTCTATCTCGTTCTCTTTTTTTTTAAATGTTCTTTTTTTTTAAACGCCGGATGGACACCCTATTTACCAATATTTAATGTTCCTAGTCAAGTTTCGAAAACGCGGTGTTAACAGTTTTTAAGAAATGAAAAGAAAATGAAAGGTATTTTTGGCCCAGGAAAAAACCCTTTATTTCGGGGTGTTCTTCTTACGTTATTCAATTTTTCTGTGCACACTATCAATCATTATATCAAGTTAATTAAAAAAATAAACTGATTTTACAAAATTTTAGACTGTTCCATTGGAAAACTTTTTTTATTCAATGATACGAACACCTACCAGTTGAAGCAAAATATGTCCGTCAAGTCAGCATTACCACTATAAAATTTCAAAACTTTAGCAATTGGATCAATTGTCGTGAGTTTTTCGTGCAACTAAATAGTTTGTCGCGGGATTATTTTTGAAAAATTCCTTGGTAATGCTGGGCAGTGAAGTTAGCACTACCACTATACTGAAAAACGATTAAATGTAATCTAAAATTTGATCCTTTATCCTTTTTTTGGGATGGTAAGCCTTTATTTATGAAACAATTTTTTAGTTGTAATACAAATTTACGACAATTAATCTATTAGTTAAACTATTAAGCAAAGTGGTAATGCCAACTTAACATACAAAAGGCTTGTAGGAAATTAAAAAAAAAAAAAAACAATATATGCTTTAGCTTCTTCTTCGCATTTTTCGCCGATGGTATGATCTCGAATGGGATCACATCTTTCCCACGCCTTTTCCGCGATTGTACCGGGACGTTGTATGAAAGTGCCTTTTGGGCAAGGTTCTCAGCGTCTCTCCTAAGTATACCAGCTGATTTTGTCGTGCTGTATTTTATCAACGATGGTATTTTTAACGTGAAGGCTTCTTCAAATCTTTATACTTCGGATTCGATCTAGCTTTGTTATTCCAGCTGTTATGCGAAGCATCTTCCACTCAGTTGCCATCAATTTGCTCTCATACTTTTTCACTCATGATGGCTCCATCGCCAGCATATGAATCAATTTCGGGTTCCCACCTTATTTTCAAGTCGGTAGTCAAGGACTGCAATAAAGGACAATGGATTCAAGACGCTTCCATTGGTGTACAACAACTTCGATTGAAAATTTTTCGGTTACGCTTCCAGTGCATCTCACCTTTGTTTTGACATGCTGGTTGCTCCATGATCATCCGCACGTATAGACTTTTGAAACTCCTCGTTACCTTAGGGCTTAGGGCCACCCATATCAGATCTCGTGATTGTTGATCGAATGCTTTTCCAAAATCTACAAACACAGCTTGCACGTAGCTTGAGGAATCGCAGTGGTTTTGTATTCTGTTTCTTACACTCTGGATTGCAAGTTTGGTTGATTTGCCCGAAACATACCCACACTGGTTATTAAATAGCCATATTATTTTTCGCAAGCGGCTAAGCCCGATGTATCCCATCTTTTCCCAGAACTCACCACACCATCTGGCCCAATCACTTTACCCTTTTTAGAGTTTTTCACCGCCGGAGTTTTTCACTGACTTCCTCGACTGTGATGTCGGGTACTTCTTCGTAGTTTCATGCGTCATTGATATTTTGTTTTATTTTTCAAATCAAGCGGAACTTAATTCAAAATTCAAAATCGTCTAAAATAAGATGAATTGGTATCATATGAAAGGTAAAACCTTCAGCAACAAAGATAAAATTGTATTTACGATTTAACAGCAACTCAAACATCATCTTAGTTTTAGCAAGAAAAAAAATTAAAATTAGATGCATTTTTCAAGTCAACTTTACCGCTTTGTGCTTACGTGAAAAAACAAGTTAACATTTAAAATGTATTTTATTATTTTTTGTTTGATATTTACTTAGTTTCCAAGGAAGAACGTTTGGTTTCATTAATTTACAAAATTAAATAAAACTTCGGTTTGTTTGAATTCCTTATACCTGTTGATTTTTGTTTTTCTTTTTTGACTCTGTGGAGGCTTTTAAAAGATTATCCGTCTCCTCCTATATTTAATGTATAATCTATAAAAATAAAAAAATAAATCAAACGGACCACGAATAAAGTTCCGCTAGATTTGGAAAACAACACATTGTGCAGGAAAGTATCGTCTGGAAAACTGTTTCTTTAAAAGTCCTTCGCAGTACTCTCGCCATATATGCTTTAGCTAAACATAAATAAATTAGCAAAATAAGGACTTTGTTTCGATAACTTATTTAATATTTTAATGTCAAGTCGACACAAAACAATGGCAAGCTTAAGTTTTTTTCGGAAAGAATTAGCGGGCCCATGGGTTAGTAGTGGATGGTTCCAGCCTTGAAGCACAGATATTGTACGGTGAAAGGTATCCTAATAGGAGATGTTCAAATTATTAACTTTTTCCAGAATACGCAATCATGTAGTGCTGGAGTATTCGATGTAGTGCTGGAGTATTCGATGTTATCTCCTGGATCAATTATTTGTGTAACTTCTCAACATAAATGTTCAACTCGATTTGTAAAATAAATAATTTATTATGGAGTTTTTTTCCGACTGAACTATATTTTTACAACTCAATTCATGTCAGATAAATAATTTACAAAATAATTGCTGATAATCCGTCGCAGTCATCAAACCATGACACCCTCTCTATAAGTACTTTTCATTCATCATCAATCAATGCAACAAATCAATTAACGAACCTCCTTCTCACACTAGAAATATAAAGTTCTCATGAGATCATTTGAATGTGCAACTCATAAATCCTCGATAATACGGAAGTCCGCTTTAGAATTATTTATGATACAATCATCTACTTGTCTCCCTCTGTCCTCTTTGAAAAGCATATTGTTCTCAAGTATACTTAACAACAGCTAATCTCTAATCACCTATAAACATTGGCCGACTATCTTTCTATCTATCTGCGACTTTTACGAATCTATAGAAGCCACTTTAGTGGGAAATTGCGTAAACAATAAATTATACCTTTTCAAATGAAATGGCGTGCATGATGATGAACAAACTCAACCAACCAACCAGCCAGCCAGCGCAACCCCTCTATCAACCCCTTGATGTTTTCAAAATATCAAAGATTTTCATTATACTCTTAAGTACTCGAAAGTTAATCCTATTATGCGTGTGTCTAGGATGATGTCCTTTTTTCATCCCTTCTCATAGTAATTTCGTGTTGAAATTGCAGGATCATTGCATACTTGTAGCGCATTAACCTAACTATAAATACAATGAAGCTAATCGACGCATACAGCATATTCAATTCAACTCCAACCCCATAGCTTCTCAAAACTTTCCCATGAGGCTGACAATTAATAAAATACGCGAAAAAAATAAATCCACAATGGATAGCGAGAGAGATAGAGGGTGTGGGACAAAGATCTAATATTATGAATAAAACTTAAATTAACTATCATAGTCAATGGGCCACCAACAACCAAACCAGCTTCGAGGGGTGACTTGAAGGGGTCGAAATTTTTATGGTGCACAACTTCCGGCACCATGTCGATATGGCACACGCTAGCTAGTCATTTCGTTACAACGCTGATCACTGATTTAAATCGACGAAATGATTTATGACGCAGTAAGAAGTGTAGTGTGGACCAACCACGACGACGACTATGATGACTCGAGGAAGTGAAATGAGCTGCGAAGAACCGTGAACCTAAAATATTTACACACAAAATCATTGACCAGAGTCAATGCTCACTGATTTGCTCTGTTCAGTTTGGGGAAAAGTGTGTGAGCAAAAAGTCAAGAAGGTCTAAAATATTTCGTTGTCATGGTCGATAAATTGGTCAAACATTTTGATTCGAAGAATATGCTTTGGTTTATCTATTTGATGGAAAAGTATTTTAAAACATATGGCAAGTTAGACTAAGCGTGGAAGTTATCAACATACGCTAGAGAAAAATTAGCTTCTGATGGAGAAGAATAATTCCTGCCGGATCTCTTTGAAGCTTAACATTATATAAAGCGTTCAACCATGAAAGATTATGTGTTTCAAAAGACGGTGGAAACATAATTATTGTACATTTTAAGGAAATATCAAACTGTTACTACGGATTTATCTAGAAAGTTTTTTGAAAACTTTCACTCTTTGTAAGGAAATTGAATTTATACAAACTCTTGGTTATTTTAAGAAGACAATTATGTGGTATCTACACATGAGATATTATAAAATCTCCATCATATTTTTCTGGATTCGAGTATGATTAGTTCAAGCTGGTAAACTGCAATCGCTTAAAATTTTGACACAGGGATATTATCTTTTTCATAGACGAGGATAAGAATAAGATTCGTCATTCCTTTAAGCGAACCATCAATTCGTTTCGTTTTGATTGACGTTGCCCTTACACGCACAATCATTTTGACATTAAATTTAATTTGTTCATATCTTTGTCGAAACAAGACATTTAGGGGACAAATCTTCGATCATTTTCTCTTGCATTGTAAATATATCGAAAATCAATCAACACATAAATTTGATTGAATCAATCATCATGCAAAATCAAAATTGTTTGATTTTTATCAGTAAGAATTCATAGAATTTATGTGACGCATACAATTCTTTTTTGATCGTGTAAAGGCCGCGTCATGCCTCCCTACAATACACAAATTTAAAGATTTAGAAGCAAAAATTTCATTTATATCTAAGTAGTTGTTACGAAGATTATAATATAAGCTTTAATAAACATAAGTCATGAGGAGGATTTGGAGGCAGCTAACGAGTACGAGAGACGTAAAAAATTCTTAGTTGTGAAGCAACAATAAGCTCGGATACGAACTGATTTACTGTTTGCATAACGACCTTTGCATCTGCTCGTGGAAGGTGCGATGAGATGGGCCGGGCAACATAAAGATGAAGCAGCTGATGCCTCATAGCTGCTGGAGCTGATGGCCTTGCGGCCGAGCATCTGGCGATGAATTTGTTATACGAGTATGCACCAGTTCATCTGTATAATATGATCGAAGGAAAATATGCCCCATGAATGTAATCTTATCATTGTTTGCCCAATCCTCAAGAAAGGCGACCCCCTGCACTGCACCGATTACAAAGGCACAAGTCATTCCATATCAGTGTGGCCTTAGACCAGGAAAATCCAACATCGCCTAAATATTCACTTAGGAATTTCAAATCGATACCGATATCGATATAGCACCATGGACATTACTAAAGATGGCTGCTTTGAAAGAAAAAATCTCCGTGTGATTTTCGGTTCTATTCAAACATATATGGGGATTGGAGGCGAAGATATAACAACGAACTGTACAGGTTGTACAGTGACAGTAACCTGGTCACAAAAGTGAAATGCCAACGACTGAGGTGGCTGGGTCAAATAGAGCTAATGTACACCAATGCTCCAGCCCGGATAGTGCTTGAATCCAACCCCGTGGGACGGGCAGTATAGGATAACATCAAAGCAGGTGGCGTACGCAAATGGAAGAGGATCTGGACGCAGCTAGCTAGAAACCGAGGCGGCTGGAAGAAGCTTGTTGGTTGAGGCCCTGCTCCACCCCGAAATGCAGCACCTCCTTAAGTATAAGTAAGTAAGCCAACCCAAAACTAGAACAAGTTGAAGCTATCTAGAAAGACATGTAACCGTCATAGTCAACTAACCAAATTGTTACACAAACAAAAACTATTCCAAAAAATACGGCAATACACCAAAAGAAGTAAATATTTTGTCATTTGTGAAATACAACTTCGTCCTCGTTTTTGAAGCTCGTCTCAAACGAGCTGACCCTTGTGGTCAGCTGGCAAGGAAAAACAAATTTGTTTGCAACTCAGTTCGCTGCTAACTCGACTTGAGAGCGTAAACAATTTTATGGAACAAATCGTCTTTCACACTGATAAAGTTGCAAGAGTACTCAAGGATCTTGACACATACACAAGTTCGGCCGGGATATTATTTCTCCAATTGCTCTGAAGAGGTGTTTTTCTACGCTGGCATCTCACTATCTTACCTTTTCTTCCGGTCTCTATCCATGTGGGATAGAAATCAGCATTTGTACAGCCCGTCCCTAAAAAAGGGCGAATCCGCTTCCCTCCAAAACCATCGACCGATTGCACTAACCTCTCTTCTTTCTAAAGTCATGGAAACGCTGATAAACTACCAGCTTAAGAAATATCTCCAATATCGAGCTTCTTAATGACCGAAACTACGGTTTCTCTAGCAATAGGTCCACTGTTGATTTGATGGCTTACCTCACCAAAAAGTGGAACCAATTTTTACATCGTTTTGGTGAAAGTAAGATATTGCGCTCTATTTGATAGAGTTTGCATCAAGCTCTTTTATCGTAAATGCATTAATTTTGTATTGATAAATAATGCATTCGTTGGATTGGAAATTACCTTTCTGACCGTTTAATACAAGGAAACGAAAAGTGGACGTTCAATGACGAGGCAGTTGAAATAGTACGAGAGTATAAATATCTAGGAGTTCTATTTACATCGAATCTCTATATGAAAACACATCTGGAGCGAAAATTAACGGAGTCAAAACGAGCAATTTCCACTGTGTGGGAACGCTGTTTTAAGAATGAATACATTGACCTTAGTGCAAAACAAAAACTTTTTCGCTCGACAGCGGCATCAATATTACTGTATGGAGCTCAAGTTTGGGGTTACTGTTCGTTCGAAGCAATCGAAAAATTTCTACGATATTTTATAAAAAGAATCTTTCATCTTCCAAGGAACACCCCTAACTACATGCTGTATCTGGAATGCCTCCCATGATAATTGAAACTCTCATAATGCACTTCAATTATATTGTCAAAGTCTTTCAAATGAAGGATGAAAGAATACCCAAGATCGTACTGATCCACGTGCAGTATGACTTTAATGGTCACACAAAACGAACTAGTTAGATAAAAGTACTAACTATTTAATATTTACTATTTTTTTTGATTGTTTTTGCAAGAATAATATTGTATTTATACTCCGAAATGTCAGTCTGGTAGACGGCCATAGGACAAACCAAAAAGACTTATGTAAGATCTATTAATGAAATGTTATTGTTAATCTGAAGAAATAAAGAGTCAACTAAAACTAAAACTAACTACAAGTACTTAGTATTGGATGGTTTTAGGTCTGAAATTTTCAAAATAAATGCTGGTGTGTCCCAGAGTTCCGTTTCGTCTCGGACTCTCTTCCTAATTTTTATCAACAATCTTCTGCCTGAAACTTTTAAACCAATAAACTGTTTTGTTGATGACCCTCCAGCTTTTAATATTCGTTTCCAGATATACAACCATATTCTTCGAATGTGGAACTTGAGCGGCAGGGGGTATGTTAAGCTCATTAAATTCTGATCTTGACAGCATTATTCAATGGGGAATCAAAAACCGTGTGGAATTTAATCCTTCGAAAACTCAATGCTGCCTTCTGTAGCATTGATTGACATGGTTCTTTTGTATTGAATTCTATTAACACTCAATTTGAGCTTACTTGTTGCTGAAAACTCACGCGTTCAATAGCTTTGAACGCAAACTCTTTCACACGATTTTTGTTTATTCTACAGATCCCTATTAACAACTTTCAATAAAAAAAAGGCAAACATTTATACATCATAAAAAAACATATGCTTAACAATTTATTGCTTCACTCTCAATAAACAAAAGTTAGTGTCATAATTCTATTTCAAAATCTCCAATTACCATCGTGCGACTGAAGTGAGCAATAAGGTTCCGGAGTCAATATTTCCCTAACTTTTTCCCATAGTCTAGTTCAAAACACGAGATAAAAAAAAACCTCATCAAACCCACCCTGACACTTAACTCCCACAGGACAACAAACAAACAAACAATTAACACACTCAACAGAGAGCTACTGCCAAGCAGCAATATCCAGGTTATCACTTCACAATAATCACCCAAGCCATTCCAAATATTATAGGACGTATTGAGCCATAGTCCAGGTTTAGGCAAGAATCAGAGACCGAAACAGAAACAGGAACTAACTGCAACCAAAACCAAAGTGAAACCGAATCGCCGCGGAATACAAAGTTCACGTGTCAAGCTATAAATAACTGGTCGCTCGTTAAATTGACTTTTGTCTAAAATTACGAGCACACTTTCGGAACAAACTTCCCACGGCCCTCGAACATTGTTAGGTATCTCTATCGACTTT
Source organism: Baccha elongata (assembly GCA_951217065.1). Lineage (NCBI taxonomy): Eukaryota > Metazoa > Arthropoda > Insecta > Diptera > Syrphidae > Baccha > Baccha elongata. The sequence continues at coordinate 174,431,882 of OX578272.1, forward strand.
TATATATCTTTTATTAAGAGGACAGCGACAATGACAATATGCTATAACATGCTAAGCTATAACAACCCTCTCTATAAACTATCTGTGGCACAGCACAAAGCGAAGCGCAATATTGTCTGCACAGAGTGTACACACGATGCAGAGTGATTTGGTGTGCAACCCCAAGGGTGTAAACAATTTGACATTTGATTTGACTTTTTCAACCCTCTTCTTTTTCTCTGTGATGATTTCTGACCGAAAGTTGATTTTTAGGAAATGATTTCGCCGGAGTTAGAAAATCAATTCATAAATAAAGTGGTCCACAAATTATAATTTTGCCGCCTCTTACTCGAGAATTGAAGGCATCTGTTTCATCTTGCATTCAAGCAGCCCTTTTTTTTTCTTTATTAAAATTTAAATTCTCTTTAGTTGACGAAATGAGAAAATTTGACGCCTGCTGTGAATATGCATCCGAAGCTGCTGGAAAGAATATAGGATGACGATATGAATGCCCATCTTAATGCTTATGCCAAATCGCGAAACGTTCTCTCGCAAACCCACCCACATCATAACTTAATTTCCGGAAAGGACTATATAAAGTTGTGCGTATGTTTGTTTGCTACGTGCTATAAGAGTTTTACCGCTCCAAGGATTCTGCTCGCATTTTATATTCTTCGTTACTTTATCAAGGATACATCATTATCACTGTCATCACCATAAGGAGTAACAGCGGCATCATCATCACTGTAATCTGTTCCAAAGAGTAACCATCATCAGCAGTGCCGCGTCGCCCTCGTTTTTGGAATTCGATGGGAGTGGTGGCTGTGTTTGCTGGTGGCAGGGGTTTAACTGGCTGTACCTTTTTGGAACCGTCTGTTAAAATGATGTTCATCCTATAGTAAGTCCTCTGGTAAATGAATTTGGATTGGGGAATGGAGATAGATAGCTTGGAGCATGGATTTTAACTTTTTTCCGCGGATTGACGCGTTGGTTTTTATTTCGTTTGTTTCCACTCTGTGACACATTTTTAATTATGCTACTCTGTCGAGATTTTCGATAAAAACGAAAATATGTTGTAGGGAGCTTTACACAGGATCTCGAGTGAAAACTTAAATGAACAAAAATAAGAGTTACAATAATATTGTAAATATGGAGTTCTATAATGTCACTCAGTTCAATTGGCCGTGAAATTTTTACTGCATGGACCACTAGAGGTCTCACTGCATATAAATTGCTGTTAAATCAAGCTTATGCGTTTTCGACACATATGGTAACTTTATTTTAATTCAAGGCTAAAATGTAGTTTGTTTATGAAAATACTTTCAACTGCAAACTATACATATTTAGAATTCTTTAAAGAACGTACGATTCGCCTAAGGTCTGACAACTTCTAGAGGTTTAGGGCGTTTATACGCCCTAAACTCGAGTATAATTCCCATCTCTGGGCAGGTGCTTCTCAAACTTTTCTTCACCTGCTCGACAGAGTTCAGAAAAAGGCGTTAAAATTGATAGGAGAGAGAAACATTGAGGAAACATTTCCATCACTCGAACATCGTCGAAATGTTTCTTGTCTTTCTTTATTTTACAGGTTCTTTTATAAAAAATGTTCACTTGAGGTAGCCAGCTGCGTTCCACCCCTTAAACATTTCTCCCGTAACACTCGTCTTGCTAGGAACGCTCATCAGTTTACACTTGAGCCCAATTTCGGTCGTACCGTGAAATATAGAGATTCTTTCTTTAGCCGTACAACACGAATGTGGAATGAATTCCCTGGCACAATTTTTCCTTGCCATTTTGATCTGCAGACATTCAAGATCAATGTTCATCGACACCTCCTTTCCCTTCCTCCCTAAATTCCTAATTCCTATCGCTCGCGCTGTGACTTATCATTAAAAGGGCTATAACAAACCCCTTGAGCGCGTGTGCATTATAAAAAAAAAAAAAAAAAAAAAAAAAAAAATAACTATGAACTAAATTCAAAGTTTGCCAAAATTTCGGTAACATGTCATTTTTGGTCAGAAAAGCACGCCTTGAAGTGTCTACTGACGTTGCAAGAAAGAACGAAATGCTCTCAACTTAAACTAAAGAGGGGGAGTTGAATGAAGTAACTGCACCAGCTGATGAAAACCAAGCTTTTCAGGAACTGCGACATGCCAACATTTGTAAAAATGCAACTATATTTAAGAAATGCCGCTCAAAAAAGGAAAATGCCCGGAATATTTGTTCACGAATGTTTATAAACAATGCTTATGGCCAATTCTATAGTGATTAGTGTGTCGGACTATAACGCAAGAGGTCTGGGTTCAAACCCTGAATACACATAAGACTTTTTTGTCAGGGGCATGAAAAGTGCATCGTTCGGACTAGACTAGACAAATCCTCTAATCCTGTAGAATTAGCAACGCACGCACAAAAGCATCGGTTGGAGAGTAAATTACTAGGCCTTGGTTTTTCGGACCTTTCGGCACCATTAAATTTATTTATTTTATGTTCAACTTCTTGTAGATGATGACAAAATTCTTCACAGGTGGCGAAAGTAATGCGAAAATAAAAAGAGCAAAGAGTGCCCGACATCATAGTTAAAGAAAACAGTGCGGCGGTGAAAAACGGTGATGGGAGACTTCAGGGATAGATGACTCACGGTTTTCATCTCTAAACTTAACAGCAGTGACTAAATGCTTAACAAGTTGGGGGAGAGTAAAATTCTCTTTACAAGGATAATGGTTATATTTCAAACTGAGATAGTTTCTCATTAATCTAGTTGATGTCACACACAATAAAGAGCGATGTGCGAGATATATGATTGCCGTTTGCGGAAAATAATACGACTAACCGATGTCCAGTGTGGTTTGTTTTGAGAAAAACAAACCGTTTGTTTTGAGAAAGACCTTTTCTCTGTTGTATATGTTGTATATAGTTCTTGATTATATACTTGAAAATATGAGGTGTCGGACCTAAAAGTGAATCAGTTATTTTTTCCTGAGCCATCATAATCCTTGCATCAAGCACATTGCATCGATAGATGGGTGAACGTTTTAGGAAATGGGTGTCGAATAAACGCCAACGAAACAGAATACTTGACTTATGCTGTCCATTTTCTAAACCACTCAGGTCTATTCAGTACATTTATTTGGAAGGAACTGTGCTTCCAAAGTACGAAAAGTTTGAACACCTGGGATATATAATCAATACCAAAGTATCTTGTGATGACGACATGAGCTTTGGGTGAATTGACCGAAAAATTCCCCCTAAACTGAAAGGAAAGCACTGCAGTAGTTCGTCCAGCACTTACACATATGGTTCACAATCTTTTACAAGGTATGCAAGAAGTGTGAGAAGAAATTGACGGCAACTTGAGATGAAGATGTAGTAGGAGTGAAAAAGCTTGATCGAAGAAGTAAGAAGGTGTGTAAAAGCCTCCAAGATAAAAATATAATCTTGACATAAATACTGCTTTAAACAGTCATGAAAAAAGCAAACGCAATGACCACTGGATTTATTTGGCGTCAGACATGGCAACTCGCATCAAGCAAGTCACAGTCGAGTCAAGTGTTTGACCTGGCAAAGTTATGTGTTTAAAAGAAAAATTGTTAGTTGAATGTTAAATACAAATTTCACTTTATGTGGCTTAAACTACCGGTCCAAAGCAGCTTTCCTTGCCTGTTTTATTATGAATGCCAAATTTGATAACGATTCTACTTTTTATCCTGTCGAATGTTTTTTCCCTCAAACTTTCGACCGATTGGACTTTCGTTTCTTCTTTCGAAGGTTATATAGAAACGATGATTAACTATCAGCTTAAAATATATTTTTAAGAACGAAAGCTTCCGGTTAACCGGCCGTACGAATTTCGCTGTCAATGCCAACCTCAGCTTTTCGTATTTGATTCCAGATTAAAAACCTTATTCGCTTATGCGAAGTGATTGGAGCTTTCTCTTTTACCTTTAATAGGATTGTTTTCTAATTCTATGCAAGAATCAACAGCTTATTTTAATATATTAACTAAAAACTCTATGGGTGGCCCTAAGACAACGAAGAGTTCCAGAAATCTACGTGCATATGATCATGGATATGTACGAGCAAGTCAAAACAAAGGTTCGATGCACTGCAGGAGTCACCGAAAATTTCCCTACCGAAGTTGGTGTACACCAAGGAAGCGTCTTGAGCCCATTGCTCTTTATAACAGTGCTTGATTACCTACTTGAAGATAAGGTGAGGGACCCGAAAGTGACTCAGTTATTCTTTGCTGACGATGGAGTCATCATAAGTCAAGATCCTTCATCCTTGCAACGAGCACTGGACGTATGGGTGGACGTTCTGGAGGGAAATGGGTATCGCATAAGCTCCAAAAAGACCGAATACCTTTGCTGCCTATTTTCTGATCCACTCAGGCCTATTCCGGATATTTATTTGAACGGAACTGTGCTTCCCAAGTGCGAAAAGTTCAAATACCTTGGATCTATGATCAATAAGAAAGGAACTTGTGATGACGACGTCAACCATAGCGTAAGCGTAGTGTGGATGAAGTGGCGTGAGAACTCTGCCATCTTCTGTGACCGAAAAATGCCCCCTAAGCTGAAAGGAAAGCTCTACACTGCAGTGGTCCGTCCAGCGCTTACATACGGCTCACAATGTTGGACTATGTACCAGTGATATGAAAGCAAAATGACGGCAACTGGGATGAAGATGCTTCGCATGACAGCAGGAGTGACAAAGCTTGACCGAATACGGAGTAGAAAGATCCGGAAAAGCCTCCACGTCAAAGAAACCATCGTTCAAAAAATGCAGCACGACAAACTCAGCTGGTACTGTCATGTACTTAGGAGAAACGCTGAGAACCCCGTCCAAAAAGCATTATCATACAACGTTCCAGTACAATCGCGGAAGAGAGGCAGGTCCAAGAACTCCTGGAGAAAACAAATGCAACGACACCAGCATTCAGTTGGCCTCAGACATGGAACAATCCATAACCGGGAAGCTTGCCGACAATTTCTGAGGTCAACCCGACGAACCCCACAAGCAGATCAGTAGAGAAGCGGTGAAGTGGGAAAGTTGTGATCCCACTCGAGATCATAATATCGTCGGAAAAGAAGAAGAAGAAGAAGAAGAAAAACTCTATGTATGAGATTTTAAAAGTGACATCCTCCCATCTTCCAATGAATCACTTTTAACACAAAAAATAAACCATCAATTGTGTCAACACTATGACACTAGACATCAATTTATTTAAGAAGGTATGGGTTATGCTTGGTGAACTACGGTGGGTGGATTATGGTCGTGTTATAGTGGTCACCAAAGTGCAAACATTTCTAAAGTTACTCAACTTATCATGATGATACGCACGCATTAAATCAACTGTCAGCGTCATCTCACTTTGTCTGTCTGCCTGTCGACTTCGCTGAACACAATCAATATGCTCTTTGTTTTCTTTAAGAAGTAACAACAACAACAAAAATGGCCAAAAGCAATTCGAACAGGACAAGAAGAAAACTTAGTTATATCATTGCTCGAGTCCTGTCTTATATGAAATAGCAGAGTGTAATATTAGTTGTTCGTGTTTACCCCGGCCATACATTGCACGTGGCCATTAATGACGTATGAATCATGTAACACGCGAATTGCACGTGCCAACATCGTCATTGCATTTCGTTGTTCATATAGTTTGTTGCTCGTTTCAACGCGCGAGATGTGTTTTGAATGAGTGGCGGTAACTCCTCGGCCAGCCCTTGGTTGTCGAATTAATGTGTTCTATGTTTCTCTAATGCCGCTGGCTAAAAAGCCATCCGACAATGAATGCTTAATGTGGAATAAAAAATACATTCATATTGAAATAAATCTCGACAAACATATTGTTTTTGATTTGAGGGAGAAGAAGAGCGAATTTCGTAATGTTTCAAACAAATTGTGCTCTTTCGTAAAAGGGATTGGACATTTCGATTATGGTATTCCAAATTTTGTTTTTTATGAATTGTTTGGAAAAATTTAGTGCTTCGGTTCTAGACAAAGCGTAGTTCTTACATATCTCCCACGTCAAGAAATCTTAGTTAGAAGGCAAACAACCGAAAAGGTTTTGAACGGATTACATGTCGATAACGGTTAATTGAAAACTATCTTTGGATCTTCTACCAAGCATACCAAGAAGACATCAAACCGACAAAATGAAATGATGTGCTCTGTAATGAATGCTACCAAGTAGAAATTTCGGAATCGATGGACTATGACCTCAACCAATAAGCACTTTTAGACAGCTCGATTCCTACCTAGCTGTTTCCAGTTACATACACCAAGATGGTTCAGGTCGTTTTCCACCTTAGTGATAGATTTGACAAATAAGGGAATTCTTTGGCTTTTGGAAATATGCGTTTTCAACTTCCAGCGAAGTAACATTTTTTTTGCAAAATACTTCAAAATACAAACATACCAATTTCGAATACAATGGCTGAGGCAAGTGGTCTATGTAATTCGGAAGCTTATGAATTATGCAACCCAGCAGATCAGTCAACAAAGGACTTCATATTCCAACAACGATGTATCGGATCAAGGATTTTCGCAAATTTCTGGCCAGATGCGAAAAGTTTTAACATCTTGGACCTATGATCAATAATAAAGCATCCCGTGATGACGACCATCGCGTAAGCGTAGGGTGGATGAAGTGGCGTGAGAACTCTTTAATTTTCTGCGACCGAAAAATGCCCCCTAAGCTGAAAGGAAAGCTATACACTGCAGTAGTTCGTCCAGCGCTTACACACGGTTCACAATGTTGAACAATGTACAAGAAATATGAGAGCAACTGAGATGAAGATGCTTCGCATGACAGCACGAGTAACAAAGCTAGATCGAATCCGAAGTAAAAAGATCTGAAGAAGCCTACACGTTAAAAATACCATCGTTGATAAAATCCACCACGACAAACTAAACCGTCCAAAAGGCACTTTCATACAACGTTCCGGTACAATTGCGGAAGAGAGAAAGGCCCAAGAATTCCTGGAAAAAACAAATGCAGCGACACCAGCATTCAGTTGACCTCAGACATGGAACAATCCATATAACCGGGAAGCTTGCCGACATTTTCTGAGGTCAACTCGACGAATTCCACAAGCAGATCAGTAGGTGATGGTGGAGTGGGAAAGTTGTGATCCCAATCGAGATCGGAAAAGGCAAAGAGATCAATCGAGATCATAGCATCGTCGGAAAAGGCGAAGAAGAGAAGAAGAAGAACTGTCTTTTCACCGTTCTTCGCCGGAAGAACCACCGTTCGATGATCATCGATGTTTAAAGTTGAAACATCGATTTTTTAACATCGATGTTGCTGTATGACAATAACAAAATCTATGTCGGTATCCATCGATGTTGACTCGGGAGCAAAATAACTAAATCAAGATTTATAATGATTAACTTAATGAATCTAAACGCACCAATAAAATAATGTAACACTCACTGTCACCAAAAAATAGATACATATTTAACAGCAAGTGAAACGGGGTACGGTCTTTTCGCCTACTTTGAATCGAACACCATTGTGGTGATAGTTCGATTTAAAATCGATGTTTTATCTGTACCGGGCATATTTGTTTGGCTTTCGATGTTGACATCAATGATTTTGAAACATAAATCATCGTTTCACGTTCTTTAGCGAAACCGCCAATCGATTTTTGTGGAGCCTCCACTATATATAAAGATAGCTCGGTCAGGATAAATGAATCAGTTAATTTGGTCTGATGAGTATTTTCATTTCACAGCTCTTCCTCTAGGCCTTGAGGAATTTTAGTAATTGGAGTACCTTTAGAGAGGGAAGATCACTCTCTTTTATCTGGTAGTGGCCCAAGTGGGTTTGTCTTTTTTTTGTAAAAGCTATCTACATTTCCCTAGTAGGAGGTCTGGTGTATCTTCATCTTCATTGCAGTACCTACAAGTTGGGCTGCGTATTACTCCAATGATGCTAAGATGTCTTTTTAGCTTGCAATTGCCCGTGAGGAAACCTGTGATGATTCTGAGGTTATTTCTATACTTGATCTAATACAGTCTATAAATCTTCCTTGGTTGTAGTTCCCCTTAGTAGGAGTTTTGCTTGTCTTATGGCTTAGAGAGACCCTTTCAGGTCACAGTTTTTTTGAACTCCTCTTCTCTATTTCTTATAACATTTTCTCCAAAGCCGCAGTAGGGTTCAGGCCCCATGGGCGAGGTTTTGGCCCCTGCTTTTGCCAGAGCAACTGCCTCTTCATTTCCTTGTATACGAACATGACCTGGTACCCAGTACAGGGTGACGTTGTTAAGTTTTCTTATTGCGTTTAGTATAGCATATAAGAGTTAAGGGCTTTGAGTACAGCTTTCCTATCTGACATCATTGCAATGTTTTGCTTGCAGTTTTTTTTCGATATTTGCACATTTTTCTATGGCGTATATTTCTGCTTAAAAAATCTACAAGACTGTCCCATCGGTACAGAAAGATTCTTTGTCCTAATATGCCTGCACCAGTTCCGTTAGCTGTGCTCCATCCATCAGTGTACCTACCACTTGATGTCATTAATGTAGTTTTTCCCTTCATGTACCCATTCTTTCTTGTTACTCAACTGCAAAGTTTAGTTTTTTTCGAAGTTGAACTTTTTAACCATATCATCTCTTGGTAAGGCAATTAAAGGCGTCACTTTAGTTAGAGAGTCTCTTTCTCTACGACTTATAATTTTACCTCAACCAGTGCCCTCTTTAGCTTGAGGGGTCAAGTAAGGGATTACCTCCATTATTGCTGTAGGTTCTCATGGCTCCAGTGATTGTCAGCCCTCTCCGGATTATATTACACAGAGTTTCTTCAAACTTTCCATAGGCTGAAATAACAATGTCATTAGCAATGATCAGAGCAGCATCTTTATGTCGATTGAAATACAGATACTGTTCTATTCAGATGCCAAGGTATTTTACAACACTTTGACTCGCAGTGGCTGTCCGTGTGACCCAAGATTACAAGCTGATTCTTTAGTAGATGTCATAGTAGAGCAGGGCCCTATTCTCCAGCTAATGGTTCGAGCGAATGCTTACTTTTATCTTGAACACTTGCTGGAGGTCCGCTTTCACGGCCCTCACTTTCTCTTGCGGATCTTCGAGAGATCTTCAGAGAGAGAGGTTTTCGCCAAAATCAGCGCCTTCTGTCCCAATCTTCAGACTGCGTGTGCCACTAAAATGATTGTACAAGAATTTAGGTTTTATTAGTAGTCCGATTTTTAGTCTTTAAAGTGCTTCAATAGTCGCATTTCGATAAATGAAGTAGTGCCGCTAGTGGTTTCATTATTTGTATGTGGGATCGTTTAGTTTATTGTTCGTTGAATTGTCTATTGTCTCGTCTATTTGCTCGAGGTATCCGTCAATGAATATAGTTACTTGATTTTCCCAATCTTGGTGTTTGGTCTTTAATGGACACCATTTCCATTTCCATGAAGATCTTCGAATCCCTGTAGGACATCCCTGTATAGGAAGACACCGTTACAGGTAGCGCAATGGAAAGAGGACCTTAACCAACTTGGCATACGAAAATGAAGACAGCTAGCTAGAAACCGAACTTAATGGAAGGAACTTGTTGGCTAAGGTCCGGGTCCACCCCGGACTGTACAGCGCCATTTTTCTAAGTGAGGAAGCTTCTATAGCGAACGAAAATTTTCCACAAGCAATGATTTATCTAGCGATGAAAAACGATTAAGTTAAAATTCCACTACTAGAAAAGTAAAGGTATAAACGAGTACCTGGCCTATATAGGTATCTTATCTAATTCCATGAAAATAAATACTCTCGAATCTCTTCTCAAGATATTTAATTAGTTTTCTTTAGCACCTTCTAGCTCCAATATTTATAAACCTTCATATGCATCACAATCGTATATTTATACCAATTCACTCCCTTAGGGTATATCTTTGCACGTAGTATGATATTTGTTACGCTTTCCCCCTCTCCGTTTGTTCTTCGAGCATTGTTTTTTCTATCTGAAAAGTCACTTATTCGTGTTTCGTGTTTCTTTCACACTTAATTAAAAGTGAAATGCAAAACAAAGGAATGAAAATATGAAATGCTTCCATACGCATAGCACCTCCTTGCTCTCCTGCTCTTCATTTAAATTCAAAAAAGACATAATATCTAACGACAAGAAGTTGATCTTAAAATTAATTAAGCACTCACATTCCCTCAAATTCGCACACTATAATTCCATCGCTAGACTATACAAAACAGATATTCCACCATTGCTCTATAAGATGATGAGGAAAGAGGGAAGGTTGAAATCACCACTTAGCAATCTTCATACCAGCACCCACACAGTGCCTAGGGTCGGGGGTGCGAGCATGGGCTTCATTCATTTGAATTTCAAAGGAGGGGGGCTGGGGTCCTTCGAACAAATAAGCTCCCCAATATATAAAGCGCGAGAGTGAGCAGTAGTAGTAGGTGTAGCTACAGTTATTCTCCCCCTCACCACTCTGGTCGCGCAATGCTATGTGCTTGGTGTATTCCGAAAAGCCCAACGAGAGCTCGCCGATGAAAACGACGAAACGGTAATATCCTTGTGTTTGGTGGAAGGAAAAAGGAAGTGGATAATACATCCGTCCTTGTTGCTTCGTGTCACCCATCATCATTGAAGCCCAGCTATATCCCAGCCATCATCCACCGTTAACCAACCTTCCGCTTGACGCACCGCACCGCGCATCGCCACCAACAACCCCAACCGACCCCCGGTTTCACCTAGGATAGTCGTCGTCATTCCGTTAACTACTATTTGGGACTTAAAGGCATAAATAGCTCTATACAGAGCAAGCACCACACCCAATTGTGTTCCATGCGGGAGAAGAATACAAAAAACCACCATCCCCTGTTGCAATCCACCCCCAATCACCACGGTAGTAGTGAGACAATAAATTTCGGGAAAATTTCCTCCCCATGTACATGTGTGTGCGCATATTTAACCCTCAAGTAAGCCACACCTTGGCTCGTCTCTGATTGGCAGAGAATCGGAAGGGCGCTTAGAGTGCGGATTATATCAGTTTTCGGGAAGGAAGAAAGCAGCAGGAATCATAAAATAACATTCCACACCCTCTCTAGTCTGCTGGTGCTGCCATTCTATCTAAGGGTAGTATGTGTATTATATTTGCTATTGCTATTGCTACACCCTCACCCAAGCCCACCCCTGTGATATTTTTAAACGCTGCTGTGCAATACAGGAGTTCTGAGAGAGGATGTCATTTGTGGGATTCCCGGTGAAGGATTCAATTGTAAAGCTACCGTGTCACAGATCGGTTGTTATTATTATCGTACAAAATTTATCGTATACAAAAATAAAACGGTACGTTTTTGAACAAATTGAGCTTCTAGCTGTGATTTGAGAGAATATAATATACAAAAAATTCTTTTCACACTGACCGACCAAAGAAGTGAGAGTGTCACAAACGGAGAGCGAGAGAACTAACATACATGCCGAAGGAGCACTCCGCAGGATATTCCATATAATACAAATATAAGTTGTGCCCGGAAGTGGAGGTGTCCGGTAACGGTAACCGGTTCCGATCGTCGCTTTTCCCGTTCCTTTTCCTGTTCCGCCACTGTCGCCGCTGCCGCCGTCGCTATACACAGCATACTAAACCATACACGACAACAAGGACGACTACGACGCTTTTTTCGCTGTTGCGTTTGTTTGTGCGAGAGTCCGTGACAAAAGTGTGACAATATTTTATTAAACAATAACAACAAACCATACCGTTAGATACTATTTACACATATAGATTCTCGTCTAGAAAAAAAGGATATTCTATTGATTTGTGACTAATTGTTGTTGGTGTTTGACAGTTTTGTGCTTTTTTTGTTGTTGTTGTTGTATACAATTTCAAACTAAATTGTTTTGTTGCTGTTTTGATAGTTTTTTGTTGATTGAAATATAAATAATGGGAACTGTGATAACAATTGGGTGATAAAATTTGTGCAAAACAAGAGTAACGGTCAATCATCATAGAAATAAACGAGACAAAAGGTCACAAACAAAAACTATTTTCAAAAGGAACTTTTGTTCACGATGCTTGATATTAAAACTTCAGCTGATTATTTGTCTCGCTCGGCAGGAAGTTTTAGCAACTTTTCAATGTTGTTCGCAGGTGAGTTATTGAAAAGGATGATAAAATTTAGTTAAATATTTTGTATGTTTTTGTGTTGGCGTGTATTATGGTAATACGCACTACTTGAAGTTCAAAAACTTTTTTTTTTACACTTTGCAGCATTTTATGATACACATATATATAATGACCAGATCAAAATTTGCCGTCTGGTTTTTGATCATATTGTTTTTTTCAGAACACAACGTTTCTTTCTTCACAATATTAGATACAGTTTGTAATTCATACCGTCGCTCAATGACCACATTCTTCCGCCAAAGTTCTGAATTGGATTCCATCTATTACCCATAAACCACCGATAAGAACTTAAATATTATTTTATCAAAAACTTTACTTTAATATATTGCATTTTTCAATTCATTGAAAGATTTAAAGCTTTTTCATCTGCAAATGTGCAAACCAAGAGTTTTGGTGTTAAAAACACATCGTCCTCGTAATAAACCTTGATAACTTTTTGATTTAAGGTGGTTAAAGCTTGGTGTACTTTGATCTAATTTTTCAGAGAATCTAATGTTCAACAGAGTCAAACCATTTGATCTCAGTGGACAATCAAGATTTTCTCTTAATATGCGAAATACGTCGATGTTGACTTGTTAAAGTTGATAAACGTTAAAATCCTGCTCAAAGTCGTATTGCCCAATTTTGAATTTCGGACGTTTAATCGATAATATTGGCTTATTTTGCAGAATTTTCTAATAAAGAGAAGATTTTTTGACTGTGAATGATGTTGAACTGCGAATTTAGTACAAAATACTTTCGTTTTAACGATTAAACGCAAATTATTAAATCAAATTATTGACTAACTAGTCTTTTTGTATGTAAAACGATACTACGACGCAAATTGGATTCTTCTAGAATCTAGATCATTGAATTTAAGTTAGTCAACTAACCGGTCAAAATTTCTTCTTGGGCTGATTTCTCCAAAGTAAACTCATTTTTAACATTTTAATTTTACTGACATTATAATTTGTTTTTACCAAAAACCTAGTTAGTTGAAGAGGTGGGGGATCACTTCTATACTCGACAGAAAAGTTAATATTTGTGTCATTAGTTAAATAGCTAATGTATTTCTAAGGATCTGTGTTAGTATATATTATTATATTCAGAAAAAAAGATGTAAAATCAAAATATAAATATTATTTCAAGATTAAAAACATCTTGATCAATAATACCTTGGTTAACCGTTTCGCGGGATCAAGTGTCTGAATCTTCTTCTCTGTATTACCTGCTCATGCTATATTTAGTTGATTCGCTAAAGATGGTATGTCGAGTGATCTAGATTCTAGATGAAGCCTTTGACAGTGGTTATCTCAACTATAACAATGACTATATAATCCTGGGATTAAGAGATTTTAAATCTTTCTCTTTCGTCAGTCCAGCTTAATAGTTCTCTAGATCAAGATTAACATAAATTGTTTAGTATCAATTTTTAAATCCTAAAACTAATTGTTCAGTAGAAAGATATTATTAAATATGTTAATTCTCTGTGTAAACGGCGTGGTAGCAACCTTATTATTATTTAAAGAATGAAATAAAACATATATTTTAAGTTGTTGTTGTTGTTCAAACACATTCAATGAAAATTAACAGAATGGTCAGTAATAAAAACTGACATTCTAGTACAAATAGTACAATATAACAACATATATCTATCTATCTTATTTTTTTTCTGATAAATTCACTTTTTATTTTCAAGATTTTTTGTAGATGAGTAGCAGAATTGTCGGTAAAAAAGACCATATGTTACTATTCTATTGAAGTTTTTTGCTGCAATAAAAGTAGACATGAGACAATTATGATACCCGACAGACTTTTTAATAGGAAAATGATTTTAGTCGTCGAACGGTTTCATTTTTATTCTATTACTATTATTAATTGATAGTTGAATACTTAAGTAGTTTGATACTTTAAAACTCAGTTGATTAATAAACTGCTCAATTTTTCACTGATAGTTTTGAATTTTCTTTTAATTTGAAACTTCCAGATTTATATTCAATTACCAAAACTATCATACATTGATTTATAATAAATAAGTATATAAAATTAATTTCGTTAATTTCGTATCAACATTCAAATATTAACTATCAATAATTGATAAACGGGGTTTTAATTTGCAAGCCATCTGTTAGCTCAATGTAAATATTTTATATGCAAAAGTGTTTTATATGCAAACAAGGAGTTTTTTTTTCGTCAACTGAATAGGTACAACGCCATTTTCTTCGTTGTTTTTAAGTTTTTTGGAGTGCTTGACAGTTTAAATTAACGATTTTAGTGTTTTCAGTAAAATTTAATTCTTGATTTCAAATTTTAAGAAAAATGGGTAGATCTACGTGTCTTAACAGTGTTGAAAAAGCTAAAATCGATTTACTTAGAGACCAAGGCCTAACTGGACGTGCAATAGCTGATAAAGTTGGCCGAAGTTTTAATGTAGTTTATTCTTACTTGAAAAATAAAGATGCGTACGGCAAAAACATGAAGGGAGGTAAGAAAACAGCAACAACAGCAGCTGAGAGACGAAGAATTTTAAGATGTGCATCAAATTCTTCTGATTCTGTGGCAAAAATAAAACAAAAAGTCGGCGTAAACGCAAGTTGCTCAACAGTTTTAAGAGTAATCAACAACTCAAGCCATCTTAAACGAATGAAACTTAAGAAAAAACCACCACTTGACGAGAGACGGAAAATGTTGCGATTAGATTTTTCAAGACTTCACATGAGTTGGAAAAAAGAATGGTATCACGTGGTTTTTTCAGATGAAAAAAAGTTTAATTTCGATGGCCCTGATGGGTTCAACTTCTATATTTTCACGACTTAAGAAAAGAAAAAAGATTTTTAAAGCGCCATCATAGTCGTTAAGGAGGTGTCATGATATGGGGAGCAGTCAGTTATTATGGAACAGTTGAGCTCGAGGTTGTAACATCAAAAATGACAGCAGCTGGGTATAAAGTAATTTTGGAAAGAAATTTTCCTAAATTTTCTAACATCTTTGGACCCATAAACTGGACCTACCAACATGATAATGCGCCTATTCACTCAGCGCACATAATAAAAACATGGATAGAGGAGCAACAAGTGCAGTTGCTTCAATGGCCGCCGTACTCACCTGATCTAAACATCATAGAAAATGTCTGGGGATGGTTAGTACGCAAAGTTTATGAGGGTGGTCGTCAGTTCGAAGACAAAGAAACCTAAATTTCAGCAATCAAATTAGCGTGGAGCGAAATTTCGTTACATTACATTAAAAAGCTATACGATTCCATGCCGGATCGAATTTACGAAGTAATTAAAAATAAAGGTGGAAATACCCACTACTAAACTTAAACAAAAACTTGTTTCATTCCATTCCAATATCAATTTTAATTTTTGTACCTATTCAGTTGACTGAAAAAAAAACTTCTATTTTGCATAAGTTTCACTTTGGAAGTGGTTGAAGGAAAAACTCACGGTTGTTTTTGGATAAAACTTTGAAATTCTGTTATTTATATGTTACGAAAATTTTTACCATCAACAGATGGCATAATAACCATCACTGTTTGGAAAAAATGGATAAAATATATTCAAAAATGTTTGTGCGTATTCAGTTGACGAGGAGTGTATATTACATTGCTTAAACACAAGCTTAAAAAAACTGTAGTTTAAAAACAACTATGAATATGCCTTAGTATGTATACAAGTAGGTCCGCAATAAGTACATTAAAACAAGGAAATAACTGTCGCTTTTTTGTCGTTAATAAGTCATGGAACTAAAATAATTTTCGTGCAATTTTTTTTTTATAACCCCAAAAAAATAATTTTTCGGCTTACCGCCCCAGAAAAAGGATCAAATCTAATCGAAAATAGAACTGAAATTATTTGCGTTATCCTTTTTTATTTTCGATTATATTTCATCTTACTTTACCGAAAAATTAATTTTTTGGGGGAATTTAAAAGAAATTGCGCGACAATTTTTTTAATTGGATGCGATTTATTTATTATTTAATTATTTTCGTTATCCTTGTCAATTTTTTATTAGATTTAATCCTTTTACTAGAGTGGCAGTGCTAACTTGACAGGCAAAATAGCATTACCAGGGGTTATTTTCTAAAATAGTCGCGCGACAAACTTTTTAGTTGCACGCTAATTTATGACAATTAATCCAATAGTTAAACTTTTGAAAGTTTAAAGTAGTAACGCTAACTTGACGGACATGTCACACTTGGCACGTGTATATACATACATATATATAACTAATACCCTTAATGTTAAAATATAAGTTTTCCAACATACCTGATGAAGTTGGAATTTAATTTAATTTTTATAACGATCTTCTAACGGAAAAATGTAAAAGTTACCATTTTTACATTTGAGATTTTCTCAGGGAGAATAGTTCGATCTCTTTTATCTTAGTACATCTTGCTCAACATTTATTCAAAGGTATCGAGTTTAAGTGATGAAAACGCTATTAAATAATAACAATATCTGGAAAGCTATATAATAACTCGAAACTTGCTTGGAGCTTAAATTTTCTTCTAGGAAAATCACTAATATTACTGTTGAAATCTGACCAATTGATTTCTGCCTAACTGATTTTTAATTCTGAGGTTTTATTAAAATACAAAACCTAATGTTTTTCTTTAAAAAATAAATAAATAATGTATGAGTAATAACTACTTATATTTTCTTTTTCTTACAGATTCATCATATAAATCATCGTGGGGGTCACACAGTACGTCTCAGCCACAAGGTAAGTGAACAAAAAAAATCACGTTAAGCTCAAAAGTTTAATTTAAAATATTTAATAGAAACAAAAAATATCACTCAATTACTTTTTCAAAATAATCCCAAAATATTTTTGGTGATTTAACTATATCCTTTTCACACCAAAAATATTAAACAAAAAAATACAATATCGTAAAAGAAAAACGAAAAGAAAAACGAATTACTATAGATTGCAATAAAGAGCAAAGTAGGTACTCAAGATGCTCCTTTTTTTTCATAATATGCGCGCACTCAAGGGGTAATGAATACCCTTATGATGATTTAACACAGTGCGAGCGGTTAGGAAAATTGAAGGGTAGATAAAAGGAGATACCGATGCACATTAGTTTTAAATGTCTGAGCTTCACAACGGGAGGGAAAAATTGAGCCGGGTATAGCATTCCACATTCTTGCTGTGCGGTTAAAGAAAGAATCTCCGTACTTCACTGTACGTCCGAAATTGGGCTCTAGGGTAAAATGATGAGCATTCCTTGCAGCGCGAGTATTACGGTTGAATTGTTTCAGGGGAGGAATGCAACTGGCTATTTCTTTGGAACACTCTTTATAAAAGTACCGATAAAATAAGGAAAGACAAGAAACGTTTCGACGATGTTCAAGCGATGTGAATGTTTCCGTTATAGTCCTATCACCAATCAATTTCAAAGCTCTTTTCTGAATTATATCCAGGCGCTTCAGATAGGTTTTAGGAGCACCTGCCCAAACATGAGAATTATACTCAAGCTTTGGACGGATGTATGCTTTATAGATAACAGCCAGATCATGGGGGAAAAAATTTCTTGCATCGTCGTAAGAAACCTAAGCATTTCGCAGAGTTTTTGGCGACGTCAAATATGTGGTCATTCTACTGAAGCTGTTCAGTTTCTTCAATGCAAGTGTCACTCATGGATAGTGGCATTGGGGGTATATTGCGCTTTAATGACAGAAAGCAGCATTGAGTTTTCGAAGCATTAAATTCAACGCGGTTTTTGATTCCCCATTGCACAATGCTGTCAAGATCGGAATTTAAAGAGCTTAACATACGGCGCCGCTCCAGTTCCATATCCGAAGGACAGGGTTGTGAATCTGGAAACGAGTATGAAAAGCTGAGGGTGCTGTCATCAGCGAAACAATTTATTGGATTAGAAGTTTCAGATAGAAGATCGTTAATAAAAATAAGGAAGAGAGTCGGAGACAAAACTGAGCCCTGGGGCACACCAGCATTTATTATGAAAATTTCATACTTGAAACAATCCAATCCAACGAAGAAGAGATTCATCAAAACCGAATGCATGCATTTTCGATAAAAGAGCTTAATGCCAAACTCTATTATTTGCTTTTAAAAAATCTAGCTTTGGTGTAGACCAACTTTGATTATCAATTCTTTTCTAAATGTACGAACGTTTTACCTTAGTTTTGACTTTTTAAAACCCCTTAAAGTCATATCAGATTTCGAGGTTGTGTTCAAGCAAAATCATAAAAGCAAAAAGTGTTCTCTTTAGTTAAAAGTTCTATTACAATTATTTAACATATGAATTTTAATTATAATTTTGAAGAGCATTAATCAAAAGAAAATTTTCAAATAGGTTAATCTTTAAATGGATTTCATTGACCTATTTAATTCAAATTGTAAAGGAAAATAAATTATTCTTAAGGTCGTATCTTGAGTTGCTGAAATCTTATAATTTGCTCTCTTCATTTAATACGACATTCGATTTAATTTTTGTTTTTTGGTTTTAAAAAGACAAAACGCAAAAAAAAAATAATTAAATCATTTTTGCCATGTTTTTGTTTATTGATTAGATAATTGGTTTTGTATTGAAAAGCAGAATATTAAAATGAAGGTGATTGTTAATTTCTTGTTTATATTTAATCATCACTTATCATAAATCACTATGGATATGGTGACAAGTTTACCACTGTAGTTTAGTTCTTGTGAATAATACTATAAGCCACCGACTGATTAAAAGGGAGTGACTAACTAAACACCGTAACCGTACTTTATATGCAAATAAAATTTTTTAATTGTTTCTATTTTCAGCGACAAAAATATATTAACTTAATCACTCTAAAAACAAGCTCCTTAAAGTTTAACTCCTTCCGATTGTCTTCTGTTTTTTTTTTTTTTTTTTTTTATATAATTTTTTAGCCCGAATACTGAATTAACAAATATTTATGATACCTATTAGATATATCTATTATTTTGTACAAAACCAGCTCAGAATATCATTAACTTTATCCTTATCTTAGCAAAATAATAGAGTCTCGTGCGGGTGTTTTTATAGTCTAATCGTTTGATGGAGCTATCAGCATCTTAAAAATTATTGGCCTTAGAATACAAATTGTGACCATAAATTATTTGCGTTAATATTTGTTTTCATTGATAAGACATCTTATTCTAGTTAGATTCTTATTAATTCTTCAGAGTTTTTAATAAAATTCAAATAATTGATTTAGAATTTTTAATTAGTTTAGATTTTAATTAAATTGTTTTTAATTTAAATTGTTAAGAAGTGTTAGATTTTAAAATAATGATGATGTTATTATTGTAATATCATTATTGGATGACAGTTTTTGGGTTAAAAGAATGATCAGTTTATATATACGAATGAGTATTTTTTTGCGTGGTCACATCACCGTAAGATTGGACAATCTCACTGCATTAGTTTCAATGCATGAGGACAAAGTATACTTCTGATGATCGCATCATTAACATGTCGTTTTGTTCTTCCAATTCTTCAATTTAGTTCTTTTTCATCGGCTTATAAAACACGACCTTTTAAAGATGTTGCCTCGTAAACTTATGCATATATAAAGCAATGCAATCTAATATGATGCTGAAGATGTCGTTTGACAGAATATCTCTTTGTCTAAGTACATTATTGAGATCAAAGTTCTCGGTGAGGTTATTTATGACATTAAGTTTGAGGATTCCAAGGTTAGACATGGTTCCAAAGAACTTATCTCTAAAAATGCTGTCATAATCACCTTTGAAATCCAAAGAACTTATCTCTAAAAACGCTGTCATAATCACCTTTGAAATCAATGAAAAGATGGCGTGCATTGACTTGGTGTTCTTGTATGGTTTCTCGTTTCTGTCATAATGTGGAAGTTTCACCTAAAACCACACTTGAGAAGAACCTTTTAAATTGTCCAAGAATACTTGATTGGGTTATTATAGGAGGCGAATGATTTCTCTTGAAATGGAGCAAATAAAAAGGCTTCAATCTTTAGTGAGGATCACCCACATATATGATTATTATATAAGGTTCAATTCATAGAGCGTGTTAAAATTTTACCATGTTTTCATGATGAAACATCATCAATTATCGAAGTTAGGAATTAAAAGTCCAAATGGATTTCTATTTTTGGTGGAACTAAATATAAGCTTGTATTGACGTTGGGCGTTAGACAAAAACGTTGTCTTGGTTTGCAACATATATTAATCTGAAACCGACTAGAGTACGGTACAAATAAGAGCACTCGAAACTTATGGAAATCGAAGCCGCTGAACCATAAGGAAAAGCAAGGGTCCTAGGAACAAACCTTTTCTGTCTCCAGTGAACAACAATGCTATTATGCTCACATTTGCAGATGATACTGCGTCTGATAAATATCTACATTGTGAAGGCAATAGAAAAATTTGCAAAAAGGAGTCGACAGAGTAAGAAATTGGACGCAACAATGGAGTTTCAAAATAAATGAGACAAAAACAAACTGAAACCAGTTTAAAAGAAAACAAACGCTCATACCATCCAAACACTCCAAAACAAAGTCCTTCACGGAACAGCGAAATCCCCCTTGGTAAAAAAGAAATAGCAATTTACAAAAAGAAATGGTTACAGAAGTAATTAGGAAACACCCTCTATCACACAATCAACGAACGCTTCATAATAATAACTCCGAAATGGAGGTGGTCTTAAATGATGAATGTACGCTAAAAGATTCGGAGACTTAGAAGAATTAAGACTCATGAGAAAGAACTTAAACTTTAAACTTCATCCAATGCAATATTCGAATTAAAATAAGAACGAAAAACCATTCGTCGATCTTTCATAGATCGGTTCTGATTCCTCGGTGGTTTTAGTACGGTGCGTGTTTTAAAAATGTTCAGCCGTAGAATATTTTTAACATACCCGGCATGCTATAATGCAGAATTTCAGAAGATCAATATTTCCACACCCTGACTCAAAGGGCTTGTGAAGAATTCTTTAGTTATTGCTCTCCTTGCGGAACGAAATATAGTCTCAAGGTTCGTTGAGCAAGGTACAAAAATGCTTATAGAGAAAAATAATTACTTCCCAGGCATTTCTGAAGTAACCAGAGTTTGGATATAATAAAAGATAGCCATATAAGCTTTCATAAATACTTCCCGGATGTCCAAAGTTATTTCCTACAATGTTCAGTATGGCATTGACAGTTCTGAACACGCCGGGGACATAAAACCGAAAGTCGTTTGCAAGGTCTAATACATTTGCCTTCGAACACTGTTTTCGCTTGAGAATAGGAAGAACTTATCCTTGGTTACATATATATTCTTCAAATTGAATTTCAAATAGTTGGACTAATAAGACTCTGAATTAATATGTCTGCAACTATTGTGGAGTCACTTAATTACCAACAACATTATTGATAGAACAATACTAGCGAATTGTAGAAATACCAAATATTTTAGAAATGAAAATATTCCAAAAGAAAATTAAGACCACTAGAAATTTCAGTTGCCAATAATTTCTGTTTCTATCTTTGTGAGATGCTAAATTCATATTTAAAAGGTTTGTGCATTAACACTTCGATCCAAATCATACCCATCGCTATGTTCAATAGGAGAATGTGTTGAACATTAGTAAAATTATATTTCAAAAAAGAATTACGGTAAGTTCAATTAACAGCTTGCATAATCTTCCGGCATAAGTACCGATGTCCCCTCATGGAGGAAACTCAACAAAAGAAACGAAATATCTTCGATGCACGCAATTATATGAGATGATAAATACGAGATTTAAAAATCCTATGAAAAATGATAAATTAAATAGAACTGCAATATTAAAACACTCCTTCCATTTGAAACAAAAACTATCATATATTTTATTCAAAGTACATTTCACAGATAGTGGTCACCTCAAATATTTGTCAAAGGAAAAATTCCCATCTGATACCGTAGTTCTCAGTTCAAGTGAATCTCAAAAATACATTATAGTGTGGTTTGTCTGGTTTCGTTTGTTTAAATAAAAAAAAAATCTACTGGCATATTCATCCATGTCATTGTCAAAATTCATTGAGTTGAAAATGCGATTAGAAAATGATATGAAATACCTGCATTTTAAATAATCATACCGAAACGTTAACACAAACATACTATTTACCCCCATTGACAATAATATATATACAATAGAAATGTTGATATCATTGAATCGGAAATATTTAGTTGAATGATTCCACAAATCGATTCAAACAAATAGAACTTCATATTTCTAGATGTGAATATTATTAACCAATGTAAACTCTTGGAGATAGAATACACTTACTTTTAGAAAAATTGAAATGAATAGAAAACTTTTAGAATCAAGTTCTCAAATTATTGATAGGCTGTTAAATTAAAATTAAGTTTCATCCAGATTTCTTTACAATCTTAATTCCAATCGAAAAATAATATCAAATCAAAACGAAAAGCAAAAAGAGCAACAACACTCTTAAGAGAATCTAAAAAAGGATAACAAAAACAAGCAAATATCCTGCGGCAAAAAAATTCAAAATCAAAATCATTGAAAAATCAAAGAACAAAAACAGTATTTTCCAACTGAAATGCAACCCCTTTTCAGTTTCGAAAACAAAATCAAGGGTGCTAGAGTGTGGCTACATAACAACGTGTCAACCAGCCTAAGGGATTTTGCACTCTGCCACGCAGCTTCAGTATTCTGAACTGTCGTCACTCTTTGAACAAACAATAATCTATGAGCACAACTTTCCCGTGCTAGTTTCGTTGGTACGCTGAAAAAAAGTTTCTTCTTTAAAAAAAGTTGAAAAAAAGAACAGAGACAGGAATAGAGATGCTGTTCCATTGTCTATTTTGAAAAAAAAAAAAAAAAAAAAAAAAGAATCTCAAATGAAAACTCTCTAAAGAATCGTTCAGCTTGGATGCATCTTTACTCGTGTTTGGCTTTTTGTTCGCCTTTCACTCGAATGGAGCATCACAAAGGACCCGCTCACACTCAGTGACACTGACAACGCACCAGGGACACCATCATAAACACTGCACGAACCAAACACCACTAAGAGCATAATGATTTTATCGAACCCCTGGGGGGTGTGTAATTTGTAGCACCAACCTATAACTAACTTTCGGGTGAAAAATTTTAAATTGAATGTCCTGAGGTATTGTTTTGGTTCCTTTGTAATCACACACAATTTATTTATACAAAAATAGCCTCGAGGTGTTTCTCCTTTATTTTCAAAAGGAGTCTCTTTCGGTTATGTTTATGGTTGGTTGATGGTTATATTTCTTTGTTTTGCTTGAAGGCTAGTTAGATAATCAAAACTTCAAAAAGTTTGTTTCACTTTTTGGTGCAACAACAACACCCGTTTGTTGTTTATATGACATTTTAAGTTAAATGACAAGTGGTTGTGATCTCAATAAGGCTAAATTTAATTTGTTTTTAAATGTTTTTTGTTCAACCCTTTTTTTCTAATATCTATTATCTAATAATATTTTCTTTTTCTTTTTGTAGGATATAGCTCAAATGCATTGAGCTGTGTCAGTGTGAACAAAGCAACGCTGGATCCACACACGCATTTAAGACAGCCTGGTAAGTGACTTAAAATAAATTATATTTAATTTTCAATTTTTTTTTTATCTGAATTAAAAAGAGATACAATGATTGATGAAGACACGTCCAATACTTTTAATAACTTGTGATTTGTATCAAATATAATACATGGTAAGGTGAAAACTAGATACAAATTGAGTGGTGGTATGGGTATCCAATTTGATATTGGAAAGTGAAGTATTTGATGCAGGAAAATCGATAGTGTTTTTTAATGTTTTGAACTACAACCATGCTTAACCATGACTTCAAATTTTTTTCCTTGCTTACCAACTATAGAACATACTGTTGCTGAATTAGATAAAGTTTTTAATCTTCTAATTCGACAGAATATATAGAGATCAGCGAGATACTGATGCCCGAACCTGACCCGATTCAAGCAATTCCAAAGGAAGTGCTCGATGCATGATTTTATAGGGAACGAGCCATTCAGCTGCATTTTCTCCTATTATCGAATGGCTATTTCGTTGTTGAAATCTTCTGCCCTTCACATGTTCCAAAAGAAATGTTGACTTTTTGAACCTGAAAGACAAGAAGAGCTAATCCCTGCCTTGCTAGATCATCTGCTCGGTCATTAAACCTTGATATTTTAATACTAACTGCACTTTATCCAACTCCATTAATCAATTTCGAGCAATCATATTTGTTCCCCTGCTACTGTTAGTGTTTTATAACCAACCATAAGACCTACTGTTGCAGAATTAGATAAAGTTTTTAAACTTCTTATTCGACAACATGAAGAGATCAGCGAGATACCGATGCCCGAACCTGACCCGATTCAAGCAATTCCACAGGAAGTGCTCGATGCATGATATTATAGATAACGAGCAATTTAGCTGCATTTTCTCCTATTATTGAATGGCTCTTTTGTTGTTTATATCTTCTGCTCTTCACTCTTCACAAAATGAAATGTTGAATTTTTGAAGCTGAAAGACATGAAGAACTCATTCCTGCCTTGCTAGATTATCTGCTCGATCAATATAACTTGATATTTTAATACTCAGTATCAATGAAGTCGGTGCGCACTTTCCTGCATTGATCGAATAGCTTTCCATTACTTTGATGGAACGTTCTGGCTGTTTATCAAGATGCAAAATTTTTATACATTGGGATGATATTGTTTTTTGTTTAGGTATTCTCGAAGAGCGAGGGATTCGTTAATGTTGAGTACTTCTGTGATGGCACTTCATCCAACTCGATTAATCAATTTCGAGCAGTCAATGAAAGTTGTGATGCGGTGTCAAAATTATTTGTTCCTGTAAGAAAGTACATATTGGATTTTTTTCCAAAGTTTTCAGAAGAGATCTTCGTGCAGGTTTCTTGGTAATAGTTCCAATGAAAACATTAACAAACTTATGTTGAATGACTCAATATGCATAGAGACTTTAATTTGAAATTTCAATCATGGGTGCTTAACTACACCGTTATACTTTGTTCTAACAATCGAACCATCATTCGCGTCCTATTTGATATAGGCAACATTATCACATCCATAGACTGTATCACTGATATAAGTTGTTTAGGTTTTGTGGTAAGTTGTGGGCAAGTTTTCGACAAAAGTGTGATGTGCGAAGTTTTTTGGACTTTGAGTTATATCTGTATCATATGCTTCCATCTCTGAGTTAAGTTTGAATGTCTGCTTGTTTTTGCGAAGACTTTTTATTTATTTTCGGTATAATTTATATTTCACTTCTGACACCAATGTTATGCCTGAATATGACAGCTTGGAAAATTTCTGCGCTACTAAGTACATCACGTTGCCGGTTGTTGGCATTTGTTTCTTCATATTTGCAATGGATATGAATCAATTCATCTAAGCAGACGAAAATGTGTTCCAAATTAAAAGCTTTCTAAAAAAAACTATTCCGACGGAAAAAGAAAAGCATAACTAAACCATATATGTATGTAAAAACAAACATTTCTAGAACGGACGCCCTCATATTTTGTTAAAAGCAAAAAAATATAAATTCCTTTCTTCCTCAAATCCTTCCGTCCTTTTTCTGGTCAACATAATAATAAAATGTAACTTCTTGATTGAATGGTAAGTGCAAACAACTCTAAATAAACTTTTATACACTTTCACATAATATGTATGTCCGTTTTTGTGTAAATTTGCGCAAATACCATTTCAATCTAAATCCTTCTGGTTCATTTAGTCCTTTTCGACAAAAAAAAAAAAAAAAAATAAATAAGTGAAAAAAAGGATATTTGCATTTCCCTTTCCATCATATTATTCTCCAGGTGGTTGGATATGGTTGGTGATGTGTAGGTGGTGTTACCTCCAGCTCTCCGTGGTATCGTTGGTGAGTGGTCCTCCAAAGAAAAGGGGTTGTTTGCAAAAATGTGTCCACGAGGACGAGTGTACCTCTAAACAACAACCCAGCCAGCACTCGCAAGGAGTCTGGAATGGAATAAATGCATTTAAAGTACATTTGTTTGCTAAGGACACTTGAAGTTGCTATAATGCTTGCGTATACTCTCACTTACACGCTCTCTGCATGCCGTTCTTGAGTTTATTATTAAGGATTATTTTTTCCTCCAGTTCTTTTTTTTTCATTTATACACAGTTTAGGCATTCTTCTCTCTCTTGGTCGTTTCAGACTTTACACTTTAAAAGGTTACAATCGGCTGATTTCTCTATTGTTCAAATATTCTCCAGCCCGACTTTATTGTTTTGGTTGTATTTTGTTTTTTTTTTTTTTTGTTGAATTTAGAGAAATGGAAACACTTTCTGGTTTTTTGGAAAACATTTCGAAATATACAATTCAAGTTGACAAACATTCGAAAGGGAATTCGTTATACAGAGGTTTTCAGTTTTCAGTGGCACGCGCACACTTTTTTTTTAAAGATTCAAGAATACAAAACCTCTATATACGACTATTGTTAGCTTTTTGTTTTGCTTCCCCTATTTTTTGCATGAACTGTTAAAGCAGTTTCAAGTGGCAAATTTAAGATCGATTTGCGACAGTTTCAGTTTCATTTCGCCGCTTTTCAAGGGGTCCAAAGTGGAGTTGGGTTATTTGTGTATCCCATAAGTATGTAAAAAGTGGAAGGGTGAGCTGTCTAATTGAGTTTTGAAGGTTGAAGTTTTTAATAGGTGTACGGCGTTCCAGCTTTGTTTTATGAAGAGTTCTTTAAATTAAAGAAATTTATTCATTACTTTCTGTTTATGTATTTTTGTTTTATTTAGAAAATGCTGCATCTGCCCGAACTTTGTTGAAGAATTATTAAGGGTTTTAGATTTCAAAACATTCTTTCAAGAGTCCGTATACATAGGTATTTTTATGTGTGTCAGTTAGCATTACCACTTTCAAATTTCAAAAGTTTTTAAGCCTAGTATGCAGCTGAAGTGAAACGAAAAACCCCATTCAAAAATGACACAGTGAAATCATAAACGAAATTTTCCGTCCTTCTTTTCGTTTTGTGGTACTCAGCTCCACGGTGAAACGGTTGATAACCGGTTAAAGACTCCACTACTCTCTACAATCGCTCGCG
This sequence comes from Baccha elongata, assembly GCA_951217065.1. Taxonomy (NCBI): domain Eukaryota; kingdom Metazoa; phylum Arthropoda; class Insecta; order Diptera; family Syrphidae; genus Baccha; species Baccha elongata. Next base: position 174,459,047 of record OX578272.1, read on the forward strand.
AAATTTTGACGTTTGTATTTTGTTCGTGTTTTTTGTCGTTATTATTATTATAAAATGGATTTCTGTTCTTTTTATTTGTTTTTTTGTGTGTTTTGAAAAATTTTTGTTTGCAAATGGTGAAACTCTACATAACAATTTGTCTGGTACCGTTTCGTTATCATTTCGCTATCATTTGTCCGGTACCGTTTCGTTATCATTTCGTCTGTGTTTTTGGAGACGACGGAAAATTTCGTTTCACTTCAGCCGCTTACTAGGCTTTACTATTGGATTAATTGACGTGAATTTGTCGTAAATTTGTCGTGCAACTAAAAATTTTGTCGCGCGACTATTTTAGAAAATAGCCCCTGGTAATGCTAACTGTCAAGTAAGCACTACCACCCCAGAAAAAGGATTAAACCTAATCGAATTTGAAAAAGGAAAAAAGGAACTATCAGCGCACACATAATACATATTGATGGGTGTACAAAATTTCGAAAGAATTGTTTTTACAGTACGCGCAAAATCACAATTTTGTATTTCGATTTCCTTGTTAAAGGCTATTTCCTTGTTTTTATTTTATTTTACACTATTTATTTCATTATTTGAAAAATGATTTAATTTCAGTCGTTTTTAGAAATTTATGTTAGTGAGTTAGATTCAGATAAAATCAGCAATAGCTCAGTAACAAGCTTCTTAAGAATAGATCATGCACTCTTTCTGAAGTCAGTTTTACTAATGAAACATCGTCGCTCTCTTTGGGATTTTAAAGAATTTCATGTTCTGGATTTCGTCCTTCGACTATAATTCATTCCTTTTTTGGGATTACGTCATGAATTAAAAGTAATTTAAAAACTATTTTCAGAACCAGTGCTCCACGATCCTAAATGTTTCTGTGTCATTTTGTTTTAATTTTGACTTTATATGTTTTCATGTTTTTATGTGCATGTGTTTTTGTTTTTGTTGCATTGTGAGATGATAAAATCGAGATGATAAAATCGAGATGATAAAATCTTTAGAAAAGAGGAAGAAAAAGAAGAAGAAGAAGGAATAACGAACATCTGGTTTAGTTGGGATTATGATTTTTCGATATTTTGATGAGTTGCAATTTTTAAGGATTTTTAACTTTCGAAATTTTTGTTTCCAAGGTTTCTTAAAATTCCAGTTGATTCTGGAAAATGCCTTGCTTAAAATCTTTTTTCGTTTTTGTACTGCTTTGAAAGAAACTGAAAGCAAATGAGCGATGAAAATGGTCTTAAAGACCAATAAGGAGCTTATGTGCATATTAGCGCTTCGCTTCCCAAGACTGCTATTTTCCAATGAATGCTGTATCAGTTGAAAAGTGAACCATTGAAATAAATCCCCAGGAATTAAGTCAACTGAGCAAAGAGTAATTTAGTTTCCACCTGTGTAAGAGAAACTATTCAGCAAAGTGAACTTTATATCAAGTCCTTATGGGGATTTTATTTTTATTCACTTTAAAATGTGTTGCATTCTTTGACTACTGTTTATGATAATTTTAGTGATGACTTAAAAAATAGAATGGGAATTCGTTTTTTTAGTTGAAGAACTTACAGAAATTCACATTCGTAGGCATCTAAAAGGAAATGTTTTGACATAGCAAAATGTACCTACTAATCTTTTCAACATTTCTTTAAAATACTAAAATATTTTTGTGTTCCATTCGACTTACACCACAACTTCCAAAAGATTATTGTATCTTAGCAATAAGATAAGCTTGAAATAACTCATATCGTTAAAAAAACATCAAAAGTACTGCAGAACAACTTCAGCTCTGTAAAAACTCTAAGGAGTTCTGGTTCTCCAGACCAATTTAAAATCTTATTTTCAGCGAATAAGAATACACAAATTACATACGTAGTTTTCTAACCTGAATTGTAAGACTTTAAAATAGTAGGTACCTAATTAAAATTCTATTTAAAAAAGAAGATTTTAGTCGTTTAGTCTTAAGTCTCTAATCGATACGATTCTCTATGAAAGAATTTCTAGGGTTCGAATACAACAAACGTCTCAGTTTATTTCGAGCTGGATTTCGCTCAGATTGACAAGTATCGCCAGGAAATACATTTTGATGTTAACAAAAATATGTATCTTTTTTGCTTTGTAGATTTGGAAGGCTGGACAGACATTGATAAAGACATTGATATTAGAAATTATTGTGTGGTATAAAACAAATTTGTCTTAAATGTTTAAGACGTCGCGAGGAGTTCCGCAAAGCTATGTATATTGTAAGCCTTATTCTGTTTGCTTTGTTCAACCACGATTTACCTAGTTGCTATATCCTGGCGGAGTAACATTGGCTGGAAATTTCGAATGACTATTTAAATTGCCGAACTCAGTTATTTGATCAATGAATACTCATAATTTGAATATATTTGCGATTCTTTAACAAAGTTCATGTAAATGAAATCGATTTTGAATCAAATTTAAGGTAGAATCAAATATTTCTGTGATCTTCTGTAAACAAAATTTCATTAATTATGCCATTGTTGATTTGAAAAAGAAGCATTTGTTAATTCAAGCAAAAATATACAATTTCACAATTAAAACTAGAACATTTCCAATCGAAACGTGCTTGACCGTCAACTAAGCTTTTTATTTTCGGCGTAATAAGAAGTTGTCACTATTGACTGGTATAGTAAAAACTTAATTGCCTAGCTTCAATTATAAGAACGAAAATTCTAGTTTTATCTGAAAATAGGAAATTTAACCAAAGATGTGGTATTGCAGATAATGATCCTCCCTATTCCCAGAACCAATTTTGTTCGACATAAAAAAATCGTGGGCCTTGAAAAATTTATAAAGTTTCTTCATTTCAATTAAGTTTCCATTCACCTGTCTAAAACTTTGTTTTTTAAACTAAAAGTAATTAACTTGACATTCTTAAACATATTAAAACATAAACTCGCAGCTGTATCTACATTTATACTATACTTTACTACTACATGAATATGTTAAACATTTTTGAATTTGCATTTTTTATTTTCAGATCCATATCAAATGTTTGGTGCGACCAGCAGCAGATTGGCAAGTTCTGGTGAGTAATCTTTTATCATTCCCCACATAATGTCTAGTGTACTTATTTAAAATACCTTTTCCAACTCAGGTGCATAGATAGCAATCATTAACTTTTGGCCACGTGCCCCATCAATTTATGCTCAAAAGTCAGTCAAGCACCAAGCGGTGGTTGGCTGACACCGACCGTATTGTCTCGCGATAATACATTCATCTTGCGTTGGTGGGTTGTTGATGAACGGGCGTTTGTAAAAAAAAAATCTACCAACCCTATCCCTATACCTTCTTCCTCTTTCATTATCAACATCGTAACCAACCCTCAACGTGTTAACTGATTTAAATTCATTGTGTTATCATATCACTTTCCCATTGTAACCAGGACCGCTTACAAATTCAAAATTCAACCCCAACCCCCAACTATATGTTCGCTTTAAGCACGAAGAAATTCAGATATAAACCTTGTTCCAGGTTAAGAGTGCGTGAACACTGATTTTATCACTTAATTCATTGTATAACATTATAGATCGTTACAGACCGCTTTTCATATGATTAGGGTGTTTTTTTTTTTTTTTGACACGCTCTGACTTTGACTTATCCCAAAACCCCACGAACCATAAAAAATGTAAACCCGAAATAAAAAAAAAAAAAAAAACACAACTGGAACACCTTTAAATTTGGGTATATGTGCGACGTACTATACAAATTATTTCGTGCGCGCATAACGGTAAAGGTAGTTTAACCGAAGAAAGATTTCCATTGCGTGTTTCAAAGGGTGTGTCAGCAAAGTGGTAATTTTTATTTTTTCAGCAAATAAAAATCCAAGTCAGGTTTATTTTGGTTTAACACTCTCATTCTGTAATATTGACACGTGATCAATGTTAACAATTGACGCACAATAATTTTGACAGTGAAGAGAAGGGGTTGAAAAGCGATACATCATTAGTTTTCGGCATTGAGAAAAGAAAACAGGGCCAATGAAGTCAAAATACCTACTTGTGTATTATGAATTTATAACCTAAAGGAGCGTGATGTTAAAATTATACCGACTTTGTAGGAAGTGTGCGTGGGTGTGGCTCACATAACATTGACTGAGAATGAAATACAACATTTCTGCTGCTCTTTTTTTTTTTTTTGTATTTGAAATTTCAAAGGGAAGGAGAAGGATAATAATGTGTTTAACATGACGTGCCTATAACAAGTTAAATAATTTTATGAGAAATTTAAATGATTTCAATTTTGAAAGGGTGCTGATTTTTTAATTGTTTTTATTAGTCACTTATAAATTGTTCACACAGATATAGGTACATACAATGAATTAACCCTTTTAAAATAAAGTGCATTTATAATAAGTTAATGATAAATGATAAAGTTCCACATTTTTGACACTTTAACCTTTCAGCTCGTATTTATAAATCATAAGAAATGTTAATTAAAATAGGTTGAATGCAAAACTTAAAACACCCTGTGTGTGTTTAATGCAGGATCATTTGCATCATATTTCTTGTCATAGACTCATTTCAGACAAATAAGTAAATATTAAAGTAGGAAGACAAAGGAATATAAGAACTTCACAAACATAACTAACAATATTATTTTCTTTGTAAAGTGGCATATACACAGGTAAAAATCTCATTATGCATGGGAGAGTGTATTAGTGAAAACAGCTCACGTATACGTTGTGTGTTTGCTTGAAGCAAAATCAAATTTTTTTGATTTTTGCTCAAGTATACAAAAATGTATTGAATTTGAAGTTTCAAACAAAAATTTAATGACACATTCTTACATGCTTGATGTGAAGGATTGACCTGTGTATATTCCGCTTAAGAGATATTGTGCAAGAAATAAATTTAAAGAAAGTTATGTCCAGTTCCATCAAAATAACTAAATACAAATTCCAAACTTGTGTATGCTGCATAATAATCAACTGTTCTAAATCTTAATACAGAAATATTGACCATAGTGCGGTGAGTTTTGTTGGGACTCAACAATCTTCACAAAAATCAATCGCAAACGATTGTGACTTGCGTCCCCTCACAACGGCAGAATCAAGAGTTATTCAACACTTGTGGTAGATACTAAGTCACAAATTTCTGTCATACATTTTTGTGAGGATTGTTATGACTCGATAACATTTTCCGTATTCTGCTCGAAAAGTCACAAGGAATGTCACATAAATACTCACCGCATGGTGAATATTTACTTTGAAACAGCTATCAGCTGTCTTAACAGAACATTAAAAACGATGTTCACATTGGACTCACTCATCCCACGCATTTTGACGTACGTCCAGTCGGTCGTGTTCAGACACAAAATAGTGTAAACACAAAGGATTCACGAAACCAAAAGAATAAAAAAAAATAAGTGAAATGAGCCTAGATGTTTACAACATTCTTTATAAGCTCATGCTTAATAGAAATTTCCAATCAAAAGCGACCAAATTTTGTGAAAACTTTTAAAATATTGGTGCAAAAAGCGAAAAAATAAAAAACTACGAATGTCAAAATTTATCCATGAGAATTTTAAGAAAATCTAAAAATCCGGACGCGAAAACCCGTCTCTTTCTTACGACGAAGTGGGAAGGGGATACAAAACACAGAGATGTCAAATAGCGTCGGGTGAGTACGTCCAATGTGAACATCGTCAATAAGGTTGGATTTTTTTCGTGAAAAATTGTTATCAAAAATAAAAAATTCGAGGTAAAATAAAATAAAATAGGTATGGTTTTTAAGGAAAAAAGAATCTAATACATTACAAGCTAATAGAACATTACAGTCATTGGTGGAGATCACAGTTTCAATTGTTTTTGTGGCACTCACAAGTTGTGATTGAGTTACAAAAACGATTTCACCTCTCCGTGTCAGATTTTGTGACTTGTGTTGTGATTTACTTAATTACTGAGGTTGGACAGAATTAAAAATTGTTATATGTACTAGGAAAACAATTTTTAATTTTCTATTTGCGGGTTAAGAACAGTTATTTCGATTGCTTCAAATGTTTTACATTCTTAGCAGTTATTCGATAACTGCAAACTGCAAACGTTTTGACCGAAGTCCAAGCACGCCGTGTAGTTTGCAAGAAAATGTAATCATTTGCAGCAAACGAATCTATTTTTTTTAGCTTGCTATGCTTTTCTGACTCTTCATTTGAAAATCTTTTGACCAAATACTACCTAACCAAATACGAATAATGTGTTTTTGCAAGAATCGTTTGCACAAATGCTTAAATCGTTTGCCCCAAACGAAGTAAACAGTTTTGAAATATTGCACGGCAAATGAATCAACTCAATGAGAGAACAGCAACTTTTTACCAACTTAATTGGACGACAAAATTAAAAACCAGTTCCAGCAATGTATCGAAAAAATTCCATAAAAAAAAATTACGAACAAATTTTGCATATACATATAGCAATAGAGAACTAAGAGACCAGTTCTTGTCAAGCCATTATAGAACGCTATACTTCTCAGGATCGCGAATTAATTGTTTTTTTTACGGAATAATTGTCAGTATTTTCAGGAGAGAGAGAATTTTGAAGCAGATTTTCCGGCGGTTTTGCGGCATCTTGTCAAACACGCGTTTAGCCGCTCGTCTCGCAGAGACAGAAAACGCGGCGGAAAGCTTTAGAGCACTCGCTTCCTCTGAACTCCTCTAATATCGTCGCTGTTGCTTAAGATGTCACGTACTTGAGCGGTCAACGACGACCACATTTCGCTGCACAGGCAATTGGTCATTACACCAGTCGCGGTTGTTTCTGCAGCGCATTTCACATAAAGACTTGAAGGAGTTTTCTCAAGCGAACCTTGCAAGGTCAATCATTTGACATTATGTGTAGATTGACATTAACATAAAAACGCTAAATCATTTTGACACCGAAATTTGTTTGTTCATATATATGTATCGGTCTCTTTCTCTTGAATTGGTAATTTATTAAAAATGCACTTACACACATCAATCTGTTTGATCAATCATCATGCAAAATCAAAAGTGGTTTTGATTTTCGTCAATCGGAATTGAAACAATCATTTGACCGTGCCGCTTTACAAAATCAAGTAAATTCGAAATGCAATAATTCTTATGAAAGATGAGTTACCCAGATAAATGGTTAGGTTTTCAAAAACCGTATAAAATATGACGAAAGAGCTTATAAAAATTTAAGAATCCTTTCACATAAAAGAACCTCAAGGATTCAAAAAAATAACATATATAAAACTTAATAGCAACCTCCACCCAGTTGTTGCAAGCTGAGAAAAGTTTATTATTGTTTCGGCAAAAAAAAAAAAAAAATACCATACACGATTTATGCCACGCCACTAGGCGCTCCAGATATTTCAATTTAAGTTAACACCAACAAAACCTCTAAATGGATTGATCCGGGCTACGTCCGCTTGAGCAATTCCAATTCTGGAAATCAGAAAGCAAAAGCATATGCTATGCGAATTTATGAGACCTTAACACGAAACCATGTTATAGACCGAAAGCTACATAGCATACATATATAGCATAATAGAGTGGGAAAAGGGGAACCTCCACCTTAGAACACAACTTAACTCAGTCTCGGTCATGTTTTATGGCATCGTGTGGTCAGAGTTTTATTGTTCCGTCCAAAATCTACCACCCTGTCTGTAGGTATAACTTGAAATACCATTCTTCCCCCTTTTGCTCCCACATCGGTATGTCTGTATCGAATCACAGTTTGTTGTGCCAAGAGAATCTAGCTAATAGTGCTGCATGCAACGATTCCGAATCCAAAACCGTTTCCCTGTCGAAAATGACCCTTGGATCAAGCTAGGGGGCTCCAAGGAATTAACATAAAATACAATCGCCTACATTTTTCCGGGTGGGGTGTTTCATTAATCCTTACCTACCAACCTTACCGACCGACGCGACGCCATTCCTGGTAAATTTTTCATTTATTTTATTTGTTCCGCGGTTTTGCATTACTTTTCTAGCCTTTCGGTACAAAGTAAGTATAGGGCGACAGTGTGGAGCGAGCCAAAGTGGGTGGCCCGTGGCCAAAGATGGTGGCAAAAATGCTGTTTTTGATTAATTATAGTTTCCTTTCGACAAGGAAACCGCTTTGTTCGACGACCTTCTTCGTTGCTCCATCACCTTTTATATACCAGTCATACATTTACATACATATATATCTTCGTGCCTTAAGGATGCATACAAAATTAAGAGCCAACTACCGGGGGGTAGTTATGAACGCATGCCATAATAGTTGGGAGGACGAGTAACGAAGCCACCTTCAATTTCTAGTGCTAAATTAAAGGCTGTACGCCATTAGTGACTTTGTGTGGGAAGGAGTCACAGCTCCTCCATATACAATAATATGAACCAAAACATCAAAATGAGATTAAGGAATTAATTATTTCCGGATTTTGTAGTTCTTTTTTTCTGTTTTATTATTAAATTAACATTTCTACGGTTTTGTGCATAAAACACGCGGAGTGTAGTGTTTTGAGAGGTCACACTTCCAAACACCTCTTATTTTTTTTTTATTTTTTGCTTATTTTTATTTCATGGTGTGCACACCTGTAATTGCATGTCGTTAATTAAAATATAATAAGAATGGGCATTGTCAGCCGGAAGTGAGGTGGGAAATTGGCCTAATTCCTAAAGCATCAAACATCGCACACAAGAAAAGTTTTATTTTTATTTCATAAAGTAAGTTTTAAATTAAATGGTAATTAGGGAACAAGTCAAAGAAACGGAAATAGTGTGGAGATGAAGGAAGTGCTTTTCAGCTGGCACTGCTGAATTCTTGACAAGCAATTTGAGGTTTTTTTTCTTTTTATAGCAAAGGGATTTTCTTAAAAAAGCCACAAAAGGAAGTCATAGTTTTGTATATGAAAAAATGCATTTTATTGCTTAACTAAGCATGTGTAGTTATTTAAATTTACAAAAGTGATGTCGAAATTAATGGAGAACAATAATTGGTTCCGAAAGAAAAGAAGCTTATCTACAAGTGTATTAGAGGGCTAAGACATAATTGTCATGTTGTAATAAAAATATCAATTTACCCAGGTTTCAAGATGCAATTATTGCGTCAAAGACTTTTTTCAAATTCAAGTCGATTTATTTCTCAAGTGAACGTCTCTCTCGCTTTCACATAAGTAAAATTGAAAATCAAGTTTAGTTGGTAGCTGTAGATACCTTAAACATTTTCTCGACTTCAATGATGATTATGAATACCCTTATGTGCCGAAATTAACTAGGTTAAATTTTTTCGAGGCATGACAAAGGTGCAATTTTGGACTTCAATTTTTTCAAGATTTGATTAGCTTGCCCAATCGAAGTTGGTTTACATTATGATATTTGAACCGAACAATTTTTCCCAAATGCAAAACGTTTAAATACCTTCGATCTATGATGAGTATAGCGAAGCATTTTGTGGTTAAAACATCAGCCTTCGGCATAAAGTTTCACGATGGAAGCGTGAGGTGGATCAAGTGGTGTTAAAACTATGCCATCTTTTCTGTGACTGAAACACGCCCTCTAAGTTGGCAGTAAAGCTCTACACTGCAGTTGTTCGTCAATAAAAATAGAAGACAAAACCTATGAATCATTTCCATCTAGAATATTAAGGCCGTAATTGATCTGTTATCAATAAGAACCACGGTAACAATCAGACCATCCTTTTTACAGCACTGTGGTTCTATACAACGGACAGCAACTAGTTTGTTTTTGACTAGCTCCCACAAACATCTCAATTTTCTCATTTTAGACTTTAATAAAAACAAACCAGAATGTTTTTATTAATTCGACTTATCTCTTGCATCCTATACCAAGTTAAGTTCATAAATACCTAAATGCTAAACGTGGAATGCCGCAACGTAGTCACCTGAGTCCGATTCTTTTTATTGTTGATACACGTGATGTCCTGCATTAATGCAATAGTGCATTTTGGGTTTTTGATTTTAAAACTTTTAACTCTGCTAGTGATCGAGTGAATCTGCAAGCTGACATTGTCCTTTTTCTTATTTGGCGCAGCCTTATACATGCAGTGAAAAGTGAATTTAAATATTAAGTAGTAACTGTTGGCGTTTTTCTTTTTTAGCTCTGAGCAGAGTACGCTTCGAGCGTTCTGATTTAATATAAAACACACTTGAGCACTGGTCACGCTCTACTTCGTGCTCGGTCTACTACATCATTTTATCCTGAGCTCATAGAGCGCGCTCCGAGCAAGCTCTGATCGAAATAAGAAACACAAGTTGAGCGCTCTTAGCGCTCGGAGCTAAAAAAGAAACACAGATATATTTTTGACAGATCAGTGCACTGCTCCGAGCTTAAAAAGAAAAACGCCTTGTGTTGTTAGAAAGCGGTTTCTGATTTAGGACTCGTATAAAATTGACTTACTGCAGAGAGGTAACCTTTTCTTTATATACAATAACCTTGCTCTTCCTTAAATCTTTTTCTTCCAGAAATAAAGCCACATTATTTATGGTGAAGAATGAGGCGCAGGGAACTAACATCACGGGAACTATAACTTCACATGGGAACTAACTTCACTTTTTTTTGGTGAAGTTATTTCCCACTTTGAGTTTGAGTTTTACTCTTTTGAGTTTGAGCTATACTCTTTTGGGTGACGTTATACTTTTCTTACAAAATGCACATATTGCGCATGCCCAAACTTGCACCCACCTAAACTCGCACCCACCCGAAATCATATAGTGGCCACGCAAGGGGTTGCAGGGGGCAGCATGTCCCCCCTTAGCAATCTCAACTGTTGAGGGCACTGGTTAGTTCCCAGTCGCCCCATATTTTAAGCTTTATATTTCCTGTAATATAAAAATCGTAGATGGGAACTAACTTCACACAATCTTCAGATGAAACTAGTTCTCACCTTTAGTGGGAATTCACTTCACCAAAAAAAGTGAAATTAGTTCCCACGTTCCCGTGAAGTTAGTAGGTGAAGCGGGGAAGTGGGATAGTTGGGCTCTCAGCCAAGATCATTAAAATTGTTGGAAAAGAAGTATATTAAAAACGTATATTTTTGCCAAGAAGTCTGTTAAATATGTTCTGAAGAAACGTGAGCAACATTGCGAGCGAAATAACATGCACCAATAGCTCACATCTGGTTTGTCAGCCTACCTTTAAAAAGCTACGTATATATCCGTTATGTTTAACGGTTCTACAACATTATCTTGATTTTTCGCAAGGTATCATAATCACCTCATAAATATAATCTATTAATCCAAAAACACATTCAATGCCATCTAATATCTGGGTGATTCTACAAAAAGTGGAGTAAAATGCTCTTAATTTTGGCAATTATTTATTGGAAGCTTTAAGTCGTACAAATTAGTACTACTCGTAGTAGGTAATATTTTTGAATGTGTTCTAACATTTTTGAAAGCAGACAGTCAAAAAAATATTAAAAAAATTATAATTTTATGACAATTTTCTGAAAAAAGGTGGTCAGGGGACTGAGATTTTGTTACCAGGGTAGGTACTGATAAGAAACAATTATATCTTATAAGTTATCACTTAATCAATTCAAAATATAACTTTTTATTTAAATGATATTATCATTATCTCGACAAAACCCGTCAAAATGCATCATCTTCTGAAAATTTCTCAGGCCTCTGTATAGAATTTAAGTCCCTTTTCCATAAAATTGCCAGGGGACTGAGATTTTCACATTTTTCAAGTCAAAAAACATACTTGCGTGTCATTTAAAAAAATAAAAAAAAGAAATTATATTATGGTTTTACTTAGCCTGCTTATATTGATTTTTTGTATGCAAACACTAACCAGGGGACTAAAAAACTGAACGGACAATCTCACAAATGTGTTCTTCTAATATGATTTAGCAAACTGATGCAAGATACAAACACGATTTTGTTTAAGTTTAAGGGAAATTCGATCGATTTCGAAATTACCAATATTTTTGACGTTTTCAGTCTTTCAGGGGACTGATTAGAAAAAGTTAAGGGACTTTTTTTCGCAATAAAATTAATTGATAACTTATATTTATCTTTTTTATAACAATTCTGTGTTATTTGAGATTACAATGATAGGTTTTTTTTTTAGTGTCGGAACTGAAATAGAAGAGCAGCAATGAATTTTTGGTGTTAAAACGGGATTTTGACATGCCAGGGGACTAAGAATTAGACCATTTGAAGAATTTTTTGATCAAGAAAATAAACTGCGATGTGCACAATTTTGATTTCGCAATTAGTTTTCGATCAGATTTATATTTATAACAAAAAAATAGATTGAATGAATGAAATGGTTTCAAATTATTGTCGGGAACAACGAAAATTCATTTTCTGTTTCACTGAACATTTTGATTGGTAACGGCCATTTGGGGTCAAGTATTTTATAACCTTTCAAAATTGTAAAGAAATAAACAAAAGTCATAGTGGCCATTCTTTTTACAAAAAAAAAAAAAATAAACTTATCCCCAAACCAACAACTATAAGAATAAAAAAGAAATTTAACTTTAACAACTACAAGAAAATGAAGCAATATTGAAGCTTCAACCGTAACCGAAGGACCCTAATCGTCCTCTAACATGCAATCTGGTAGTAAGTCTTTTAGTATACGTCTATATATATATACTAATACATACATTGCTTTATTCTTTTTGAATCCACCCACACATCGTCCATTTCATTTTTAGCTTTTCAGGGATAAAATAGAATCGCCAGGGCATTAAATCGTTCGAATTCATATGTAGAGAAGTAAGCTGTATAAGGGCCCTGAAAAAAGAGGTCGGCCAAAAATATTTCTACCAAAGCTAGAATTTCAAAGAATATCTGCTTGTTTCCGAAAAATTCGACACAAAAGTGACGTTAACTTTAAGTTAAATTTAATTGAACAATAAATTCGCCACAGTTGGGGTACAGTTAATCGAGTGGGTTGGGGTGTATATAGCACCCCCGCGTGTTGGATGGCCTGAAAGGTCATATCAGACAGAATATATACGTTCGCATAAATGTGTATACATATTGAAATTAGGAAACAGTCAATCCCTGCTTTTATTATTGTGTATTTACATGAGGCAACTATATGAAAGTGAATATTTCTTGTGTCAATCGAGTGGAAAATCGCAAAAGGTCTTCTTCCATCTACTACACAACCAAAGCTCTGAAGCTATATCATTTATTGCCGTATGAGGGTAGTTTAACGTGATGAATGGTAGGTATGGATGGAATATTCCTTTTTTAGCGGAAATAATGCGAGGGGTTGATGCGCTCGTCATGCCTTTCATGGGAACATCATAAATCGCTTAATCATTTGGCAATTAGGCTCTTATAGTGTATTGTTATGTGTTGTTCTGTCTATACCATTTACAGTTAGTACAACACAAGCCAGCCATAACACTGAAAACTGACTATGATTTGATGTAAGAAAAAGGGCATGTTTTCTATTTTCTTTTCTTTCTTTTATTTTTTATTATGTTGGGTAAGGGTTTTGGGGGAGTTCTTCTTTGTATATTACATTCAGCTTTTTATAACACCACTCATGTGTGAGATCATCATGAATATTACGTTAATTGCAAATCATGGCTTTTTGAATGGCAACAATAAAAGCTTAAGGGCTGGTTCTAATATTTATATCGCTCAAGCAATCAATGTTACACGCTCAGCGCATTTTTCTAGAACACATAATTTTTATGTTAAGCATTAAGTGATGAGTGTGTGAATCGGGAACTGACATGTGATGAATATAAATGGGTTTGGATTTACTTTTGTTGGATAGATTTTTCGTTGTGGAGTTATTAGCTGGTTATTGGAAAAGGATTGGCTTTAAGGAAATAACTTTTAAAATGTTGTTTTTATGATTTGTATTTCAAAAATTATTAGAAATTAGGAACAATCTTTGGAAAACTAAGATGACATGTATTCGAAGAAGATTTCTTAGAATTCCAACAACTAGAAATTGATAGTTCAACTTGGTTCTATGGACTATCACACCAGAAGTCTAAGGTTCAAACCCAGATTTACACAAATTAAAGATTTTTCACAGATACTGCTTCTTGAAAGTAGGAGAATTATTTGTCTTGGTTTAATACATTTCATCTATACATACATAAAATTAAAAGCAACAGGTTAGCTTAATGAAATTATATAAACTGAAGAGCTAGGTTTAAACCTCCAGACCTCTAGCGTGATGGTCTAATACCACTGCGACAAATTAGAGTTAAACATTTCTGGTAGCGATATTTTTAGAGATCTTCATTCTTCTTTGATCTCTTAAGAACAAGCAGCATCAACCAACATCAAGCTAAGAGAGTACAACTCAAGAAAATCAGAACCCTGAAACAGGCTACAACTTTTTTGATTAGCTAAACATTCTTTTTATAAATTCTCTTGAATTGTTTATTAATTTAATATATGTTTTTACAGGATCTGGACAAATTCAACTGTGGCAATTCCTCCTCGAACTATTAAGTGATTCCGGTAATGCGGGCTGTATCACATGGGAGGGTACCAATGGTGAATTTAAATTAACCGACCCTGACGAAGTAGCCCGCCGATGGGGTGAGAGAAAATCAAAGCCCAACATGAATTATGATAAGCTGAGTAGAGCTCTAAGGTAAGAATCCCTATTTTTTTTTTTTTTATCTAAAAACCGAATAAATACCTAATTGCGCTCTTAATATGATTCAAAAAAAAAAAAAAAAGAATATCCTAAGAAATCCTCATAATTGATTGCCATTGCAGTACATTAACATTCAACAAGGGGTGTATATACAGAATGTTCTTTGCAATAATGACCTCAATTCGCCACTTGATTAGCAATTGATTAGGGCCGGTTGTATGTGATTGGAATACCAAATCGAAAATTAGATAAAAATCAAAGAAGTATAGATGAAAAAACTGTTCGCATTCGCATTCACCATTTGGCTGTTATATGAAAAAAAAAACAACTGTCCGATTGACAAACCGATGAACTGTAACTGTGAGTCTGTCAATATAAGAATTCTGTTTATTTACGGTTTTTTTTTGGGGACCAAAAGTCATTATTGTTTGTTATTTTTGATATTCTTCCGGTAGCAAAAAAAAGTCGTGAGGGGTGGATTTCTATTCAACCCCGTTTTTGGAATTGGAAATCTTTCATTCTATCGGCAAATACAAATACTACGGCGCATATGTCATATGCTGTGCGTCTAAGGCAAATGCCAAACCCAACTTAATGTGATAATAAATATCTATAAACTCTGAAATTAAATGAAAATGAAATTGAACGAGATATCGAAGGACGATAGGATGATGATGAGAAAACTAAATAAGTAAATAAATGCAGAAAAGAAAATAACAAAAGCCACCCGCTAGGTTGACAAATATGAAACAGTTTTACCAATCTAGTTGCATAGCAGAGTAATTACAGTTGAAAAGGACAACGAAGGGAAATCATTTTATTTGAGTTTGTGAAAATTGTTTATCAAGGCGAAATTTTTAATTATGTAAAATGTTGCAGAAATTGTTCGATAATAATTCTTTGTCTTCTTCTATTGTGGCACTTTATGAGTAAATGACGTCTGTATAATGTTCATATCTTACACTTTTCCTCTATTGCGTCCGGTTGGTCAAGATACAAAAATGTTACGGTTTTGTTTTAAATTATTTGAATACATAACAGAGTCGTTTTATCAGTTTCCTAGGCGTTACAAAAGACCCAACTGACATAAAATCAAATTGTTTTATGATATTTTTAGAAGGGGACACAAATGGATAGAAATTTGATTTTTCAATCCGATTCAATGTTCCTTTCAGAATCTGTTCAATCAAAAGATCTCATGTTTTCTTTGAATTCAGTTTTTTGATCCGGTGTGGGATTTAAAAGCTGAATCTCTTCGGATTCAGGTCGATCTTTGAATTCAGTCTTGTAAACGGAGTAAATTATTCACTTAAATTTACTTAAAATTTCTTTCATATACACTTTTCTGAAACTATTGGATAATTTGCTGCTTACTTTTATAGGTATCTACTACGAAATTTTGTTTCTTAAATATTTCTTGAATGACCTTGCAATGTTGTGAATAATTTAGTTGGTATTATAATACTAAACTTCTATATAATGTCTAAAGTCTAGTTTAAACTAATGAATGTCATTTATTAGAAGACATTGAATTTGAAAATCATTTGTTTCGCATGATGATTGAACAAACATATTTGGTGTATGTCAGTGCATTTTAGAAACATTTCCAATGCAAGAGAAAGAGACCGAAGATGTCCTCTTATTGAATATCAGCGGTTCTTTTTTTTATTAATATAATGGTGGGCTTACACATGCATGGATTTAGTGGTGCCAGTGGCCTCGCAAGTCGCCAGTAAAGGTTTACCTACACATAAATTGAAATTTCCCTAGCCAGTTCCATTTTGACATACGTTGACATTTCAAAAATAAACAAAAAAAAAGCCATATTTTTACATGCAAAAATAATTTTGAACTTCTAATTTCACATAGAATAATAAATAAATAGAACATCAACTCAGGAGGCTCCACTGACTTTTGCCTACAAACTTTCAAAACTGCAAAGATTTAACTCTGTATGCGTGCCCGTTCATTTCAAATAGGATTGTCAAATTTGGCTAGACCATACATTCTTTCAATTTTGCATTTTGCTGTTCACACGTATTCATGTATAGAAAAGCGCGTGTACAATTTTTTTTCTACGGGAGGAGACGGAGAATTACTTGTTGATGACCTTATAATTTCACTGAAGTGCAAAAAACATTTTATTTTAAAATGCAAAAAACTAAAAAAAATACGACCCGGCAAACAAGCAAAGTTTTCCATTGCGTTTCTTCTTTCTCCCTTTAGTTTTCTGCAGTCTGCAGGTGCAGAGACATGTAAATCCACCACAGTTAAGTTGGTATGCTCCCAACTTTTTATTTTGTTGGTGTTGCATGCATGGAAAGTACTGGCGCGCCAGACAAAGTTTACACTTGCAAGTTGAGTTTTACTGGCAAAAAATCCATGCATGTGTAAACCCACCATAATGAACAAGAACAATTTGAAGTCAAAATGATTGAGTGTGTAAAGCGACATTTACACGGCCAGTCATTTGACGATGTTCACATTGGACGTACTCATCCCACGCATTTTTACGTACGTCCAGTTCGTCCTGTTCAAGTAGTGTGACCACAATAGATGCACGAAACCACATGAAACAAAAAAAAACAAAATATGTGAAATGAACCTAGATTTTTACAATATTCTTTATAGACTCATGCTTAATTGCAATTTCCAATCAAAAGTGACCAAATTTAGCGAAAACTTTCAAGATGTTGGTGCAAAAACCGAAAAAATAAAAAATTACAAATGTCAGAATAGCGAATGTCAAAATGCATCCGTGAGAATTTTAAAAAATCTAAAAATTCGGACGCAAAATCCCGTCTCTTTCTAACAACGAAGTGGGAATGGGACAAAACATATAGACGTCAAAATGCGTCGGGTGAGTACGTCCAATGTGAACATCGTCTTTGGCATCAATCTATAATATAGTATTTGTAAAAATAAGTCTGTATGCGTGCATTTGTTGACTGATTATATGTGTAGATGACTGACGTCCTCTGACTGACGATGTAAGGTTCGCTTAAGGTAAACGTCAATCGACAAATAAATTTCAAACGATCATTATCTCTCAAAATCCACTAATAAATAAATCAATATATAGACTCAAAATATGGAAAATCGTTATGGTTTAGTTTTGAGATGTTCACACAGGGAATTTACAATGTTGTCAAAAGAAATCAAAATGACAGCTCACACTTTACAGATGACAGATTGAAATATGTATCTCGCTTTTTTCAGAGTGTAAAAGACGCTCTTTTTTTCTTACAAAATTTGTGATTTCCGTGACTTTAAACTTAAGAAGTGAAAATAAAAACATTATTAACATTTAAAAGATTAAAAACTATTCGACACAAAAACAATTTTATGATAAAAGACCTAGAAGTGTGTACACGAAGAATTCTTAAAACCACACGAAACACAAAAACCATTTGTGAAATTAGGATTCATGATCACAATTTGCTTCAAAGGCTATAATGCCTAATTGAGGTTCCTATAAACAAAAGTGACCAAATTTGAGTAATTTTTAATATATTGGTGAAAAAGGCAAAACAAAATAATAAATCACAAATGTCAGAATAGCGAATGTCAAAATAAATTTATGAGAATTTTAAAAAAATCTGAATACACTGGTTGATTTAATGCCCGTTGCTTTCTAAATAAGAAGTGGGAGGGAAAAAAAACGTAGACGTCAAAACGCGTCGGTTGAGTGAGTCCAATGTGAGCACCGCCTAACGTGCGCAAATGGACACATTTCATTTTTTCTGAACTAAATAAAAGGAAGCGTAATCTTCTTCATCTTATACAAACATACCTACATAATAGTGTATATAAATTCTAAAACAACGAATGATTTGTGTTTTTGCCGAACAACTTTAAAATAAGCATTTTATCATGAACAAAATGTTAGGTACCCATACCTTATATACCTACTCTTTAAGCGACCTTTACACGGTGACATCAATCGATCAATCTGTAATTATTGTGTTTGTAAAAATAAGTCTGTATGTGTGCATTTGTTTGACGAAAAATCAAAACCCTTTTGATTTTACCTGATGACTGATTATATGTATAGATGACTGACGTCCTCTGACTGACCATGTAAAGGTCGCTTTAGAGAAGTTTTAATTTTTTTGAAGATGCAGTGCCTTCAAATATTATTTTTATTAAACTGGAAGCTCTAACGTAATAGACCGCACATTAACTGCAATTGGAATTTTGATGATACTTTTTTAATCTTTATAAAACATCGAAATACTTGCGTATAATTTGAAATAAAACAAAAATTTGCAAAATATACATGAATGTACGTACCTACCAGGTTTCTTAAAAAAAAACGATGTTTGACGTTGTTTTGGGGGAACTTAAACTCAAGCGAAATCATTTTTTAAATTTCGTCTTTTTTTACATGTACAAATTCATAAACAAAAATGTGTAAATATAATATATAACTCACCGTTGAAATTCAAATTTAAATTTGTAACAATTGATAACGGCTTTTCATTCGCCTCCAACACAGCAAAACAACACTTCACTTCACACAGAGAACAAAAAAAAAACAACAACACCTTAATGGGATTTTTTTTACAGAACAAAACATGGACATTGATTTTATATCACTTTTAATTTTGAAGGGACATTGAATAATAATAATTTTTCACTTCTATTTAATAATGCACAAATCAAAGACTTTTTTAAGACACGCAACGGTACCGACCCGCAATCACAAAAACAACAAGAAACATTAATCGATCGCACAACAGAATGAAAACAAATTTATGATTTTTTTTGCAAAGAACACTATTTCTGTACAGAAATTCACTTCAAATTATTTGTATACACGATCTTACTTAATTTAATTGCAATAATAAGCATTTTTCTTAAAGTGAAACGCGAAATTTAAACACGAAAATATGAATTTTGCAAGACCGAACGCAAAATGCAAAACAAGTAGACATATTCACGGCCGCCACATTGAAGAAATTAAAATTGTTCTTGTTGTGATGTGCACATTTTAGAAGTTGATAGATCGGGATGTTATCGATATCGATATCCCAGAAGATAGCAAGTAGTGTTTGGATGCAAGGTCGAGTTGTTTCGTGGTTGACAAATGGAAAAAAATAAATTTATAACAATTATGATAAGAATTATGTTTTTATTCATGGTGAAGACGTTCAACTTTCAACTGTTCGTTTTGTGTGTTTTAACTTGAATACAGATGTAAATTATTGATTCGTTTTGTGTTTTTTCAATAGAAAACCATTTTCCCAATTACTGCTTCTTTTAAATATCTTTGTTTCTGTTTTATTTATTATTTTCTGTGAGCGAACAATATTTAAACTTGGCAAAAAAGTTAATAACATAAAGAATAAAATAGTAGGTACCTACATACGTAAAAATATAATTTCAGGCAGCAAGGTGCACGTTGTTCATTGTACTTGTTTGAATAGGGTTTTTTAACAGGCGGCTATATTCTCATAATTTTGTACATTCGACTCTTTTACACCTGAAGACTTCATATTTGTACTAAAGTTTAGATGGGCTTGGTTTCAAAGTAGATGGGTTTGGTTTGACAGTATCGTAAGAAAGGCTATTATTTTAACTTATTTCCAATATTTGACAGACAGCTGTTTTTGTATATTCATATTATTTTCTAGGCGTTGCCGTTCGTGTGTTTCACTTCTCTAACATAAACTTTCAGAAATCAGGTGTCGATTTATGTTGGTAATTTTATATTAGCTCTCAAATTATTAATTGTTCGTTCGTATCGAATGAAATGCGATACTAAATTTCGTATTTAAATGTTTATTTGTTTGTTTGCTTTAGAATAGAATTTAATAATTTAGACATGCTTACAAAATTTACAAAAAAAGATGTGGAGAGCGATTTTGAATTTTGTAAAGTTTTTTTTAATCAATTTAATGGATATTATAAATTGTATAATTTTTCCAAAAACTGCTTTGGGTCTCTCTTAAGGCGGGCTTCTTTTAGATGAACTTTGTTAGTTTCGTTTTGATATGATGAATGGAAATCAACTAAATCCGACAACTACTCCCAATAAGATACAAATATGTACATCTGAGTAAATGTTATTGTTTCTTTGATCGAAAAGGATTTCCCTAACTTACTATTAAAGAAAAAAAATCATTCGCAATGATCAACAGGAATAATAAAACCATCCAAATGAAACAAATATTAATAAAATAATTTATATCTTTACAAATCGAAACAATACAAAACACATTTAAATGCAATCAAATTCAATAGAACAAAAGAAGACAGCGGCGCAAACAATCAGGCGATAAAAATAAAGGACTAATAATCAGAAATGTCAGAAAACATCCCTCATTAGTGCAGGAGGTGCAATAAAAAGCAATTTCTTTTATATGCGTAACTCGATTACTGTCTATCGTAGCTAATTTCGTACACAAAAGGGACGAAAAGTAAACGAGGAAAAAATGTACTTCGACCATTCCATATCCCACAAATATATGTATATATCTACAATTTCCCATAGTAAATGGTCCATTGGGAATATTCAGCCACAGTGATTTCATTGCAACCCACCTCCATAATATCCCTGTGTTGAATGTGATGACAGTTGAGTCGAGGCTTGAGGGTTGCTCTCTGTGGCTGGCAATTGTACAGTGATTTTTCTGAAAGAACAATTCCGAACCAAACAGATAAATACAGCGCATCCGTTTTAATAGAATCCCAGTGATTTTTCTTTATTTATAACGTCGAGGACAGGAGGGTGCTGTTGGAGACGGTGATGGTAGAAGACTGCAAAGGAACAGTGTGATTGCTTTTGTTTTATTCTTTTCGACCTTTTTCGGAAGCTATAACTACACACATATATGTAGCAGACAAACAACGCAATTGTATATCTGTACATTCTGCACAAACAATTTTTTCTATCTAAAAGGTTTTTTGAATCAAAAGCTTTTGAGCAATAGCGCGCATCAATCTTACTCCTTTTCATCTTCACACGAGGAAAAAAAATTGTCATAAATGTATTATGAAACTGCCAAAGGGGTTCTAAATTAAGCTCATGTTCCTCTGCAAATATCTGCAAGATAAAGATGATGCTGATGATGGCTGAACACTAAAGGCCCATTAGGAATGCCAATACTTGTTTGGCACTTCAAAGTGACAATCAAGTCAACAGCCTTGTTTGTTATCCTTTAAATGCTAATCCCTGGTAAGGAATATCTATTTACACATTTGCACGAAAGAAAACTCAACGAAAAGGGTTGATTGTTGAATGCTAGAATGACTATTCACTCAGTATAAATGTTCCTTTACCACATGTTTTCTTTTTATTATGTCCTTTATGGATAGATGCTGTGTATTCTTTATCTGTGGGTGGTTAACATTTGTGTGGAAATATAAACACATAAAAGAGAAGTGTGAATACTTTTTTTTTCCTTTTTTTTTTTTAGTTTGGCTGCTTGTTTGCAGATGATTTCACAATCCTTATTTTCCTTTGATTCCACTTGATCGGGCAATTGCAAGTGACAGAAACTTGATTTGAATCTGTCTGGGTAAATTGTTTATTTGCTTGGAAAAAGGATTACACAACTTTCGAAAAAGTACCTTTTTTCCTTGTGGAAATAGGATAATTTTCGTTATAAAGGATTGGATATAATGATTAGCTTGGGTATAAGCTTATTAAGTGAGAAATCCTATTGTTTGTTTCTTGATTTACTATTGATTTTAAACTACATATATAACCCCGATTACATAGTGAATTCGATACGGATCCAATTCGGATTGAAAAAGATTTCCCGAACCTTGTGAACGGAATTATCTCATATTTATTTTATAACTATTTCAATATTTGACCTTCGATTCGACCTACAAATGCACTCACGTAAATGGAATACAGATATTTTAATATGAAAATAAATTCAACCGAACAATCAAAGAAAGCAACTTTTGTTGGGTATGTGAAGCCCATTAACCAATGAAATGTTGCAATTTTTTCTTGTTACCTGACACTTTTCTAAATGCAATTGTGATTAACAAAGCATCTAAGTATATGGATGTGTGCAAAAGTATCAAAAAATGTTTTGAAATATCGGAACATCGATTCCTATGATATGATTATCGTACGTTCAATACAAGTCAATGTGTCATATATCAGCTAAAGTAGTACCCCTATGTACCCAGTTTTTTTTTATCTTACATCTAGGTTCAAGAAATCGAGTGAAATAAAACCGAAATTGAAATTATAAATACAGTGAATTTATTTTCAGTGTTGTACATTTCCACCGTTTTGGCAACTCCGAATGTTTTGGGATTTACTAAAATATTTGTTGCTCTGAAAAATTGTTGTTGTTTACTCATTATTAAAGTTTATTTTGGTTTATAATGAGTGTTGTATTATTTGCTGCAGGACTGGAAACTGAGAAATATAAATATGCACAGGAAAATATAAAAAGACGAAGGCCGAGAGATTCTGCGTATAATATACAATCCAAGAAAGGAAGTAAAAGTTTGTTAATCATTACATATTTTCTTTTAAATACAGGTTCATATCATATTACCGTCTTAACAAATGTATTGATGGTGCTGCAAGTTGCCAGTATGTAAGACTTGCACAGTTTTCAATTCGCACGTTGTAGCTATAACCGAAGTTTTGCGCTTTCTCTAAGGAAACTTCCAAGGATAGATTGGAAAAGATGCTGATGACCTTTAATTTTGCCATGGAATTTTGTACTCATGTTTTTCATCACGTTTTTTCGTTTCCACTATTTCAAATTGAAAGATCACAATCGATTTCAAATCACTTAAAAATCGAGAAAATCGATTTGTGAAAAACAACAAATTCACTTTGTATCGATTTTGGAAAATATATGAAATCGAAATCGATAGCAGTGAATTACTACAACCAATTTCGATTTCGATTTCATATCCAGTGAAAGTGAAATTAGCCCAGTCAATAAAAACATCGAAGGTCGCAAAAAATCGCTGATAGCAGATTTTTTTGTGTTGTTGTTATAGTATCGATACTAACAGTGTAAAAGCAAGTTTGCAGCTTCGAAAAGCTTGTGCTAACTCGGTGGTCGTCAAAACATCTCAACATTTTTGGACTTTTTTCAGTTTTTGCTTTATAGCTGCATAAAAAAATAGTCAATCTTTGAAGTGCTGTATTTTCAAAACTATTATACTTACAGAACGGCTGTTGGGCTTAAATTTAAGTAAATTGTGTGAATCTAAAAAGTGCATGCAAGTATTTTTCCTCAGTTGCTTTTTTATAAAGTTATAAGGCAAAAACTGAAAAAAAAAGTTAAAAAATGTTGAGTTTTCTTGGCCACTACCAAGTAAGCACAAGCTTTTAGAAGCTGCAAACTTAGTTTTGCCACTGCTGGTATCTATCCTAACAACTTCCCAAGAAGCGAAGTGCGATTTTTTTTCGCCCTAAAGCGATTTGTTTGTCTTTATTGCCTGGCCTAAATGTGGAAACTGTCACTGCGTTAAAAATACGACCGAAGAAAACAAATTTAAGGACTGCATACCACTTTCAAATAAATAGTCATAGCAAACAAAATTTAACTTCAAAAATACAATTCAATAAATGTGTTTTAAGTGCTTTTTAAAAGATGTGTTTGGGACACAATGAAAGCTTAGTAAATTAATTTTAAATTCTGAGGGTTTCTTATATAAGGATCAATTTTTTGGCGAAAAAACATTTTGTTTGTTTATTACGAGTTACATATTTTAAAAAATGTCTTTCCTTATATTAACTTGCAGGTATTATTACGATAAAAATATCATGACAAAAGTCCATGGCAAACGTTATGCATATAAATTCGATTTCCAAGGATTAGCAGCTGCGACACAGCCAGCCGCAAGTGATCCAACGTACAAATATCAAAGTGATTTGTTCATGACACCATATCACCACAGTGCAAAGCTGAGTTCATTTATGAGCCCGCATCACGGTATGACATCGTCCTCAGGTAGATATCCTTAAAGATTCTTCCTTTTATCAAAAAAAAAAAAAAAAAATCTTATTTCTTTTTTCTCTATAAAAGAAATCTAATTAAAAAAAAATTCTCTTTTCTTCTTTCAAATAGCTTCAATATTTCCATCGGCAGCATCATGGGGCAATTGGGGTAATCCAGCAACGAATCTCTATCAGCCCCATTCAATGAGTCATGTCGGTCCGTCACATGTGGCACCCCATTTGAGTTCATACCCGCACTATGCATGACCATCATCGTCAGGGGGTGGATTTTAAAGCCATCATCAGCAACAACACCACCTTAACACATACACTGGCACTACAACACTTACTTGAAATGACAGTGAGCATCACTACCACCCACAAAACTTGCCCAGCCCCAAAAGTTGGGTGTATTGAGAGTGCGATGAGCTATATATATGTATGTATTTAATATGCGTCTACATAACACCTATACCACCCATCACGGTCGATGTTGTTGTTGTTGTTGTAACCCCCCAATCACTTGCCATAGTCTCGCTCGAAGGATTCACATAATCACCAATCGCAACCCCCACCCTCACGCGAACATAAAGAGGTTCGACGCGCCATACTGTTCCACTTTAATTATTATTTTCATAAAAAAACGTAAAATGAACGAGAAAAATTGAACAAAAAAGAAATCTTTTCAAAAATGATTTTGTAACAAAAAAGCGGAAAATTCCATTCTCTTCTGCAACCCTCCAAACCCCAGTCGACTACCGCTTCAATGGCGTTGGATGGAACGAACCTGGTAAAAGAGTAAAGAACTCCTACGATAATTGATTTTTGTACATAGATACCACCACACCTATACATATACACTTCTAGTAAGAGATATAGAATAACGTAGATATTATTACCTGTATTTTAATTGTGAATATAACAGAAAATATTATATATATATATATATATAAATCCATTCTTTAGGTATAAATATAAATTATATTCATATATATATGTTTTATGAATGTGTCTGTAAAACAATTTAATCGTAAATTAATATAAAATAAAAAACAGAATTCTCAGTGTATTTTAGCAATATTTCTATTTAAGACATTTTTGATTAAAAAAATGACATTAATTAAATCAAAAGTTTATCGTAAAACATTCATAAAATAATGAATTTAGTTATAAATAATAAATGTTTGCACACAAAGCCATATAAGTTTATTGTATTTTAAATGATAAATTTAGATGAACTGAGGTGCATAGTTAAAAAAAATGTATAAAAATAAACTTTTAAGTGTAAATAAAACTTTTGAATTTAAAATTAATTTTAAATAACAAGTTTAACAGAAAAATTAATTATTGAAAAAATCCGACATCTTTTTTAAAGTTAAATTTTTTGATATTTTGTTTTCTTTATATTTGTTTTTAAATAGAATTCAAAATTTTCAATTCCGAGTAAGTTTACTTTTTTATGACAATTAGAATTTTGAAAATATTTTGAAACTAGTGTGCATAGATCTCTAAAACTTCATTAAAAATATGGATAGTTTGTTCTTCTATCCGTTTTAGCTGGCTAAATGTCGTCTCCTGTCCAGTTTCACCAAAATTAATACTAACCCTGGATTTATATTCACCACTCGCTCCATAGCGCACTTTACGTACGTAAATTTGACAGCGAGCCAAATACATGTGAAATTTGCTTGCGTTTGCATCTGACCATTATGGTCGACTCAATGAATTGACAGCACTTATGGAAACTTGACGTAGATTTATGACATTAGCTTCCTCTTGCTTTCGACTATTATAGTTGGACCTTAATGGACATAATCGCATTTCGTTGAGTTTCATTAAGCATGAGCTACGCATGAGGTGTACTATATGAATCGCTGTTACATATTCAAATTTGACAGCGGTTGGCATTTGACAGTCCGAAACAAAATTTTAATAGCATTTTACCAAAATTGACTACGAATTTTCATTAAGTTATGCAATTTATCAATAAATTAGGTATTTTCAACACAAATAAAAAAAAACTGAAAACGAATAATTTTGATAGATAGCTAGTCATATCATTAACGTCAGTCATCATGTTTTTATAAAAGATGACGAAACATTTAATTAAATTTCGACAGTAGGTCATGCTCCCAAAGAATTGACGGCACTTAAATAAACTTAACGTAAAATAATGATTAGTTTGATTTTGTCCATTACAGTCGGCTCTAGAAGGTAGAACCATATCGGATAGAACGGGTGCGTACGGAGCCGTCCGCAACTATGCGTTTATATAAGAAATTCAATAAAATTGATTGATCTGCTTCGTCAAATAAGTTATGCTTACATTACAGCAAAAAACTCCGCTTCTAAATTTTATTTTTTAGACTGGAAATTCAACAAACTGACCGTCCATTGTGGGTAACGTGTTCATTTGACAGATCAGAAGAAAATGTTTCGTTAGGTTCTGTCATTAGCTTTCCTTATTTTCCTCCCGTTATAGGTAAACGATTGTCTATTCGATCCTGCTTTACAAAGAGCTTAATACGGATTCAACTCACTTTATAAACAGACCACAGAGTATCTGATATTTTTGTGTTTAAAAAAATTTTAATAGATCTATCGTATGTACATATATTTGACAGCTGCTCTGAGTTTTAAAAGAAAACGCCTTACGGTCTTATTCAATGGTCTAATTAAGAACCATTGAGCATCAGCAAGCAGAACTATCGAAAGTCGAAGCTACAATCATAGATTATTAGATAACCGTCAATTGATTTGTTTGGATTTTTTGTTTGTCCATTGTCAAAAAACTCGAAGAGTCGAAGGTCGAAGTTGAGTGAAACTTCGCTCCAGCTGTTGTTTGTGCTACCGGGCTACAGATGTAGCTGCTCATTGTATTTAAACATTAAATACATAGTTTTTTAGCGTTTGGCGTGAATAAAAAGGCTTGATGATGGTCAAATTATCAAGTGTTGGTTTTTATTAAAAAAAAAAAAATAATAGAAATTAACAGTTTTAAATATTTTATCCACTAGCATTAGGACACATAAGTATCTACTAATAGAAGAATTTATTCAGGAACATGGGTAAACAGTTTATGAATTCAAGTTTATCTTCAGTGAGTTTTATCCATTTCTAGCGAATTTCGGTTCCAAAATATATTGATGGCAATCTGTTGAACATAAGCAGCAACCTAAAAGAAAAATATTGCCAAGAAGACTTCTTTTTTATTTGCTTGTAGGTCTAAGACCAATTACAAACAGGTATTATACTTCTTCGTTATAGCTCGAACTTTGAAAGTGTAGATGCATGATGTGGTAAATTTTGCTCGAGCTGGTTGTTTAAATCTGCTTCTGTTAAATTTTTGGTTTGTATACAAATGTTCGAAATAGGAAATTAAAAGGTTTGGCATTTACTTACTTGTAGCTTTTGTCTCAGCTTGATTTGTTATTGGTGGTGAAATTTTATTGCACATTTTTCTATCAATTTATTTTCCTGACTTCTTTGATCCTAAATTTAAAATAATTATCTGGCCAAACTTAAAAAAAAATCCCACTATAAAGTTCGTTCTTGTCTTCTTCCTGCCGCTTGCAGTTTCCTAGCTTTAATTGTGTTTTGGCTCTCGTGAAAGCCACGAAATAAAAAAGTGCCACAGTCATACACCATGCAGGACGTTATGCATTTCACTAAATAGACTTTTCCATTGTCCTACAATCAAGATGTGGTTGTGAAATTAACGTCTTTTGATTATTTTTATGTAATGTCGGTCTTCCCAGCATGCATGATTGCTATACAAGGTGGGTCAACAATGAACTTACAGATTGAACCAAAAATCATATATAATAACCCAGTCACTTACTTAAGGTCATACAATACTATAATGGTCAATGAAGATTTAGATTTTTATTTGATCTATCAATTTAATAATATGTCGCAATACTAAAGCTGTAGTTATGATTGCTTGGTATAACTATAAAAAATAATCCGCAGGCAAATAAACTATCAACTTTTTAGACATTCTCCCATACCGATTACCATACGGTTGGCAGATCACAGCCTCAATAAAATCAAACACAAACTCGGAAGCCATTAAAAATTGACATTTATGTTAAAAAAAAAAATAAACAAAATATTGTTATATTAGCATTAAAATTTTTAAATCGTGAGAGAAACAGCAAAAAATATGAAAGTTCAATAAATAAAACAAAATCAAAATCAAACTCCTCATTAAGTTCCTCCTTCGTCTCCAAAGCGTGATTAATTTGAATATTAACAAGAAAAAATTCAATCGATCATAAAAATGTCAAAAAATTATGAATTATCAATTTGTTTATAATTTTCAAGTTTAGCACACTCTATTAATTTATTTCGAAGTATTAATATGCCAGACAAAACGACACCAATTGTGAGAACAATAAAAATTAATTTTCACCTTGATGAGGTCTAACAAAAAAGATGTTTGTTTACAATTAATTCTCCGCTAAACATACATATATAATTTTTAAGTTTTTGTTTAATAAAAAAAAATATAAATAACAAAAAAAAAAAAATGGAAGACTGTGATAGTAGTACAGTTGTACTTTTCTTAAGTGAACCAAAAACTTTATTATCGATTACAACCTTTTACCTAGTAATTAGTTTTAAATTATTTATTAACCAGATTTCAAGTAAAAACAGAAAAAAAACAAAACAAAATAATATTTAAATAAATTATTATAAAATTAATTGTAAAATTGATGTAAATGTTAAAAATAAGAAAAAAAAAAATCAAAAAAACTTATAATTAATAAAACAAATAAATAAATTCTTATGTACAGTAGGTACGAATATTTATTAAAACAGAAAATAAAATTAACAAACAAAAATGTTTAAATATATAAAACACGATCTTAAATTAATAATAATTGTTTAAATAATAGTAATTTTAAAATAAAATCCAGTTATCGATGTGTACAACTGTAAAATTATCAGTTTAATTAAAAAAAGAAAACAAAAAAAAAAATATGTGTAAAAAAAAACAACTAAATAAGTGTGATTAAAAAAATGAAAAATGCAATTTAAAAATTGAACCAAAAATGCTCTGTGTTTTTTTTCCAACTCTTTTTTTTCTTTCTTAAACAAAAAAAAACTAGTTGAACCACACAAATTCATATTCCTTAAGCTTATTTTCACCGGTGGGCAGGTCATTGGGTGGTGGACGTTCAAGTTTAATATGGGGCTGGTAGCCATTTTCATTTGCTATGTAATCGATAATCCTGCGAATGCCATCTTCGCCAATTGTATTGTAGTTCCCCTCTTTGGAACCATCAATGCGTCCTTCTTCATGATGGCTGTTATAGTCAAGGACATACTTGAATCGGTACAAGGGACCATCACCACCACCACCACCAGAACTAGCAGGAGAAGCAACACCACCACTACCAATACCACCAGCATTTGCTGATGAGGTGGGCTTCCCTGTAGACTTTGAAGATGGCGCAGTGAGCGTAAGTTTCTTTGTGGATGGTATGTTAGGGGTTGTTGTCTTTGTTTCTGAAAAAATATTTAGTGAAAGTTGCTATAATTTATGTGTTTATGGTATTATTTGAAAGACGAGGTTTGCTATAATTATAATAAAATTCGTATTTGTGTTTTGTATTGCTGTTAAAATGTTGGTTCAAGACTTTAATTAACTTTTATTAAAAGCACATAATTTCAAATCATTTTTGAAAATATACAAAATTATTTTATTTATTGAAATTGTTTTGGTTGAATGTGTTAAATATACTTAATTCCAAAATAATAAAGTTGAATTATTAACATATTTAGTGAGTTTTTATAGCAATATTTTCAGTTTTTTTTTTAACTCAAGAATAATAGGGTAAGGATATAAGTTCTGGCGAAAAAGCAAAAAAATGGAAATTTAGATGTAGAGAAAATAAGTAAATCCAGAAAGTAAAAAAAGAACAAAAAATACATCAACGTTTTGATCATCTGCTAGTAGAGGATGTTTTGAAATTTACACTAACAATATATAGGATTCGGGGCACATAAACGAAAAAGTTAGTTACTACTTTATAAATGAAAAAGTTGGGACACATAAAAAATATACATGATATCAATGTCGAAAACATGCAAAAATACAATCGCTTAAAAAGTGAGACACGCCTTAAAATCTGTGGAATAAACAAATACAAAAGACACCAGCATTTAGTTGCCCTAATATATGTAACAACTATGCCAAAGTTTTCTGAGGTCAACCGAAAAACCCACAAGTTGATCCTTGCTGCGGTGAAGTATGAATGTTTTGGAAAAAAAGAAAAGGAAGGCACTGGGAAAAAAAACATATGGCGTCAAATCCTAGGATTACACCCTACAAGTGGGTGCCAAGAGCCTAAAGCTTAAAGCATACACACTTTCAGCATTTTAAGACATCGAAGGAACGTTTGATAACTTTGATAACAGAGTCTATTGGAACAGCTGTGGAAGAAGTCAGAGTTGAGAATGCTATTGCAGATAATCTATATTGGCTTATAACGCAATGCTTAAGAGTAGAATCATTAAATCACAACTGGGAGATACTATCGTTGAAAAAAGGATATAAGAGAAACACCATATATAGAGAGTTATCTCAATAAATGTAGTGGAGCCTATATGCTGATGAGTGATGATATATAGCAGTTCTGATATCGGCTAAATGCCTTATTACAATCAG
Source organism: Baccha elongata (assembly GCA_951217065.1). NCBI lineage: Eukaryota > Metazoa > Arthropoda > Insecta > Diptera > Syrphidae > Baccha > Baccha elongata. The sequence continues at coordinate 174,490,216 of OX578272.1, forward strand.
AGATATTAAAGAATCCGCTGTTAAAAAGATATCTTCTTGCGCAGCGCGAAATGGGTTTGGGGTGAACGCCGAGCTATAAGCACAGTGGTTTCATACAAGATCATGGAACAATTTTGTTGTGTAAAGTATTAGAAACGGCGAGTTGTATCAACAATCTGACTAAGGTTCAGAGATTAGCCCTGAGCGGGCTTCCTCAAGGCCACTGCAAACTCAAAAGACACCTGAATATCATAGACATCACAAACAAATCGTCGTGTAGATTCTGTAACGAACATGAGGAAACTCCAGATTATTTACTAGGTAAATGTCGAGCACTAATATAAAGAAGACTCATATATCTAGGACGTTACCAGATAAATGAGAGTGAACTATCTTCCCTGAAAATAATAAAAATACTAAAATTCATCAAGGCAGTGGGCCTGGAAGAAGAGCTATTGTATATTAGCTTTCTTACCCAGCTCTAGATGGGGGCACAATAGACCATCAGGTCGCAGTACATTTAAACCCACTATTAATTCATGATCGTAAAACAATTTTGTACAAATATGTTCCAATTTCAGAACTCAAAGAGATCACATACTACTTAACTTAGCAACAAATGTAGGTTTTTAAACTCTAGAACGACTAGAATGGGAATCAAACTCAGTATTCAGTGATCCAGTCTAGCCTTTTCTTATACAGATATAGATCGAAAATGGAGGAAGGAACAGGAGCCAGGATTTTCTACGAGAATTTGAATAAAAGAGAAGGATTTCAACTCCCAGATGATTGTAATATGCCTTTAAAACGCAGATCTACTCTATTAAAAATGCAGCGGAAGTCTCAGCGGAAGTAGTCTACAATAAAGAAGTTATTTCGTTGGATGATTTTTCATATAGACACTCCAGCTGCTTAAGGCACTATATCCAGTGATACCATTAACTTAAAGCTGTTTTAAGATTACAATATACATTACCAATAAAGTCAACCTCTCCTGGGTTTCTGAATAGCAGTACAGTATAGAAGGAAACGAAATAGAGGAAGACCTGACTAGAATCGGTCCAAGCAACGGGGAAATCAGATTTTTCTATTGGCTGAATTGAAATAGGGGATAGACAAGATGACAGAGCGAATCAATGCTTCGAGAAAATCCTGAAAAAACTGTATTATCTCTCGAAACTTATGACCTGATATTGATGAAAAAAAACCTTGTATATTTTATCGTTAGGTAAAGAGTAAATAAAAATCTGGATTGTACTTGATTGGAACTACGGCTGAAAGGTTAGCACGCTTAGCACCTGACACTGACTTCTGCAGGAGAGCATCCAGAAGAAATAGGGCATCTGCTTTGAGACACAACACAGTAAGATTTTCAATGGAAAATGGCCTTGAAATGTTGTTTTCAGCGATATGAACTTTGAGGAGAAGTAGTTGGAGATCGAATTTCGGAAGAAGTTACTTACATTGCCGTACGAGTTTATACAGATTTAGTTCATATCACTTAAAAAATCCTTTAGATAAATTTCAAAAAAGTTAAGCTACAAAAATAACTAGTTTGTTTAATTTACCATTTGTGTTTTGTTGCAGTCTTTTGGATGTTAAACTGTTACCAGTTTGTTGTGATTGTGTTAAAATATTTGTGTTGGTTAATTTTGGTGTTGCCGTTGTCTCCGCCGGCGATGTTACAAATACAGGTCCTCGTCCTGATTGTTGCTGAATAGTGTTTCTTGTTAGAGGTGAATTCGTATTAAGGTTTTGTGTTTGTGTACTTGGTGTTGTTACTCCCGTTTCTCGATCTGATAAAATTTTACTAAGTGACTGGAAGGATTTTTGTTCAGTTGGTCTGGCAGTGTTTTGTGGAATTGTATTTGATTGTATCCTTTGTTCTGGTGGTAATGTTTTTGTATTATAAGCTGAAAATGGATTGTTTTGATTATTTGAAGAAATAAGCAAATTCGTGTTGTTTGCTTTTGTGTTATAAGTGTTTGACAGGAGAGAAGGAGAGAGAGTATTTATGGTGTCTAAACTTCCATAAGCTGTTGAAGGATTTTTTCCATATTTCTGTAAAGTTAATTGACTTGGAAAATCAAATCGACTATTAACTACCGTTGGATTGTTCTTCTTTTCATGATACCCAGGGATTTGAGGAATGTGTTGTGCTATTGTTGATGTTTTTGCTTGTGAAATTCTTGACAGTGGTGTTACATTATTTGTGTTGTAAGTAGGATTGCTAGGATTGTTTAAGAAAATCAGAGAATCACTAGATTCAGGTTTTCTAATATAATGTGGAAGAACACTTGGTTTGGAAAGGACTGTTGATTTTATGAGAGAACTTGGGAGTTTTGTTATTTTTAAGCGTTCTGCAGACGCTGATAAACTATTTCTTCCATTTTCCTGGGAAATAAATTGATTATTATTTTTTGTTCGATAGTTAGTTCCTGGTCCTTTCTTTAAAGTTAAAGTGTTGCTTTCATGGTTTTCAGAAAATTGAGTTAGCGATGGTGTTGATGCTGTTTTTCTTAGTGCAGAGTTTCTTAACTGATGACGTGCTGGATTTTCGTTGTAAGGATATCCATAAGCCTTGTTTGGATTAGTATTATTAGTTAACGAAGCACTTAATTGCTTTGAAATTCGCAAGTCAAGAGGATTTCTTTCATTCGTCTGTGCAGCTGCTACTTTTCGGTTTTCTTGACTTGAAAAGCCAAACTGTGTTTCTTTTGAATTTGCTGAATTTTCAAATGGTTTTGTAAAACTTTTTGTTGCTATAGACTTTCTTCTTTCGTCCTCAAGAAAATATGATGGTGTTGATTTTACTATTGAATTTCTGAACTGTTGTGGTGTTGTATTTTTGCTGTTATAAGGAGATCCAAATGGACTAGAGTTTAAGACGCTCGGAAATGTGCTTAAAGGTGTTGCAGAAGAACTGGTGAATTTTAGAATCTGAGAATCTAAGGCATTTCTTCCAATTGTTGGCTCGGCTTCTACCGATAGTTTTTCTTGACTTGGAAGTCCAAGTCGTGAGTTTATCTCCGGTTGATCACTAAAATCGATTGACTTGTTTCGGGTTAGAGGTCGTGCAAAATTGAATCTTGTTGGTAGATTTGTAGAAGGTTTTGATGCTACTGTAGTATGAGCTGATGGTTGAAATAACTTGTTAGGATTCTTGAATGTAATCAAAGAATTTGTTGGATTCAGTCTTACGGTTGGATTTAATGGAAAGCTTGGATTAGTAAAAGAATTTGGGGGCTTTGTATTTTGTAAACTTTCTTCTAAAGAAGAATCTCTTCCATTTACCTTTAAAACTGGAATGAATTGGTTATTTTGATACGAAGAACCTAATTGGGTATTAAATTCTGGTAAATTATTTAAAATAGACTTTCTTTTTAAATTCTCAAGAAATTGTGTTTGGGGTAGTGTAGGTGTTAATTTTCTAAATGAGTTTCTTAGATTTTGTTGTGTTGTGTTTGTGTTATATTTTGGCAGTTCAAATAAATTATTTCTTAAAGGAAGATTGCTTTGTTTTTTTGGGCTTGAAAGCCCAATACGTGTTTTCGTTTCCTGAGAACTCTCAATTACTATCGTTCCTCTTCTATTGGGCATTTGTATATAAGGTCGTGTTTGTGTTGTATGTGTTTCTGAATTTGTTATCTGATATTCTTTACCACCATTTGAAGAAATTCCTGTACCAGTCTTCGATAAAGAAGATCCAATGGAATTCGGTATTTGCGATCCTGAGGTAGATGGTATTTTAGGTGGAATCAAAGATTGTGAACCTGGAGGCTTTGGCGAAGATTGTTGTGAAACAGCAATACCATTTCCTGTTGATACTCCTCCTGGTGATAACCCTGATGCTGTGGAAATACCCTTTCCTGTCTTGGAAATTTCTCCATTTGACTTTCCGACTGAAATATCATTCAAAGACTGTGACAAACGTCTGAAAACTTCTTTTTCATTATCTGGTTTCTTCCCCTTGACATCAGCTGGCAATAGATTGAACTTCTTTGGCAATACACAACCGCCACAAGACTTCTGATCTGGTGTCATGACCTTTACCATAGCTGGTGTTACTACCGGCTTCTTTGCTGGAGGTAGCATAGCAATCATAGTTTTTTCTACATGTAAGAAAGAAAAAAAATAAGAAAATTGTCAAGATAGACATTAATTTATTAACTGTGTAGTCTCTTCTGTCAATTGTTAATAACTAATTTATTCAATATGTAAATTCTTGTCGACATGGTTGTCGATAATTTTTATAATGCTTATGAGCAAATGATTGAGTATAGAATATTAAAAGTGTCTTGATGACTTTGCGATAAAAACAATACTTGTTAACAAATAATAATTAATAAAAAATCCAATAACTTACTTTCCTGTTTCCCATAAGGATAATTTTTCATTGAAATTATCTTGAATTTACCATTCTCATCGGTTGCATAGACTGTCACATGATAAATGCCATCCGCAGTAATAAAACCAAATTCACCCATAACTATTCCATTTTCATCTGCAAATTAAATGTGTGCATTATGAATTTAAAAAGAATAACTGAATAAATGATATTATAAATAGTTGATTTAATACAAAAAGTGAAAGTAAACTGGTTGATGATAATTTATGATGTTAATTCTATACTATTTGTTTTATCATGTTTTAGAATAAAATAAAGGATTGGTAACGTGAAATATTTAATTTGAAGTTACTAATCCGGTGATCATATTGCGTCTTGTGTATTTTCGAAGCTTAAGTTTTGGAGGAGGATATAAGATTTGCGTGATCTGTGAAATTATATAAAATTTTAGATCAGACTTGATATGGATAGATAGAATTAACTTCTTATTGAATATAAAAATATAACAATAAGGGGTTAAGTCTACCATAACTTTACGAAAGATGTCTTAGTTCAACTAGGTTTTAAAAAAATTGGTTTTAGTTTCAAAATTAGTTTTGAATTATGAGATTTGGTGATAGTTACTGGGGCGCTATGCCCTACGCCAAAACAATTCAAGTTTCAAATTTAACACAACCTCGCTCTATCGTTCACAAACAGCACAAAATGTTTTAAAGAAGCATTTAATAAATCGAAAGCGTTACTTTACATTATCATTTTTCTTAAAAAAGAATTTAAGTTCTCTTTAAGTGGATAAAACGCGCAAGTTGCGGTCCGATAGATAGAATTAAGAGGCTTAATTGATTCTTAAAATTTTCTTGAATCGGAACAAGGTTCGTCTTTAATACTTTTTTATTTCTTCTTTAAGAAACATGACATTTCTTAAATAAATATCTTTCTTGTTTTATTTTATTTGTTTGTTTTGACATTTCCTATTTTCCATTTTCAATTATTTTTGTTTTCTCTTGAAATTAGAGTTTATTTTACATTGTATTTAAAAATCAATTTACTGAGTCAATTTGATATATAAAAACACTTGTCTAAAAGACCACAAGTATAATACAGTGATATCGTATAAGATGGTGAAATTATTAATAGGAGGTATAATTTCTAAAAGGTTTAAAGAAGTATTAAAAAATATCGATTTAATTTAACTCCCAAAAATAAGAACATTTTTAGAAAAAGTATTTAAGAAACAAAATAACATGGGAAAGTTACTTAAAGAAGCATTTAAAGCATACCACAGATGGAATTAACGGTGGCGTCTACAGATCCAGTCAGGTTAAACTCCCTAGTGTACACATTATACGGCCTACTACAACTTATCCGAGGCTAAGGCCTATAAGGAGCGGTTTATTCGTCTCCCCACTCTTGAAGATATCTAAGAGTCTGTTCTTCCTGGATGTGGGTTGTGCCTCGGGTTAACTTCTGTACCACGGAAACAAATTCCGAAAAACCAACAAGCCTCAGATACGGATGATTTAAATGTTGAGGACCCCAGCAAACGAAACGAGGACAACGAATTTCGGATCTGTACCTGGAATGTACTGTCGTTGTACAGACCACGTGCAGGAGAACAATTATTGGAGACCCTATGGATATGCTAAGGGCTGATATTACAGCTATCCGGGAAGTGCGATGGAATGGAGAGGGAATAAGAAGGATGATATCGGGTGACATCTTCCACGGACCGTGCTGTAAGAAACAGGGCAGCTTTTTGGATGCGGTTTTGGGATACAAGGAAAACTTAGGCAAGAAGTCTTAGGTGTTTCAAATCAAAATTTTAAAACATATCGCTGATCTGTGCCCACGCCCCCACGAAAAGAAGGATGAACCAAACAAGGACGAGTTCTGCGACCTTCTAGAGAGCACGTACGATATGTGCCCGAAGTACGACGTCAAAATCATTCTGCGTGACTTTAATGCCAGGACCGGATAGGCGGGCACCTTTTGCTCAACTGTCGGAGGACACAGCCTGTACGATGAAACTTCCGTCAAAGGTTTGCTATCGCGAAGCTAAAATCGCAAGAGACCGCAAGAACATTTGCTTACCGCGTTTCTACCAATCTCTCAACAAGTTCTCTCCAAGGTCTCAACAAAGTTCAACTAGCACCAAATACATATGACCAGTGCCGCCTCGGTGCTGGATTTCACTAGGCGTCTACAGCACGGGAAGCGAGTGGTCGAGTATATAGAAGATTGAACCGGCAGGAGTGATATTAGAAAATTCTACCAAAGGGTAAAACGATCTACCCAAGGCTTTAAGGCCAGAACGAAGTAGTCAAGGACATTGTCTACATGGGATCAACTATTACAACGTAGAATAACAACAGTGCAGAGATCAAACAAAGAATTACTCTTGCCAATCGATGTTTCTTTGGGCTGAGTAAGCATTTAAGTTGTAAGGCGCTCTCTTATAGAACCAAGGAGACGTTACATTAGACCTCGATCATCCCAGTCCTGCTGTATGGGGCAGAAGCATGTACGTTAAAAGACTCCGATGAGAAGTTACTTGGGTGCTTTGAGAGAAAGATTCTTAGAGTGATTTTTGGTCCGGCAAGTCTTCGAGTTCAATCCTGATGGTGTACGCATCTTGGATGACCCCCCCCTAGATGGCGCACACAAGTGAAAAACGACCTCAGCGAACTTGCGATGTGAAATTGGAAGCGGTTACCTAGGAACAGAGCTGGCTGCAGATACATGTTGGTTGAGGCAGAAGTTCATCCTCGACTGTGAGCGCCATCTTAAGTAAGTAAGTATTAAAGATTGAATAAAGTATGAAATAATGTGATACCGAATTTGTACTATTTTTTGTTACATGAGATCCTAGAACTTATTCGAGTCACTTAAGGCCTGTAAGGTATCAATAGGACAGACTGAAGAAGAAAATTCATCCGAAAATCTTCTGAAAAAGATAAGCCTCTAAAAACTTTATTGTAAGTTTTTTTTCGTCTATAATGTAAAACCCAATTTATCTACATGTTTGTAAACATATCATGAACTGCACGACCTGCTCGTCGATTAAACTCAAATATGTTCAGTCAATATTTCCAAAGGTAGGTTAGATCAAATGATTCCTCACGTATTTTACTTAGCTTATTGATTTTCTATACAAAAATTCAAAATTTTTTTATTATCATTCGTATTCTCATTGGTTTCTTTTTATTATTACTTTTAATTGAATTATTTAAATATTAAACAAAGAAACAAAAATAAAACTCACATAAAACAATTCATACTTAATTTAACTAATAGTAATCCATAAGATAATCTCTTTTAAGTTTTTATTTAAGAATCTTGTATATTTATTTTATATATACAAATATTGGACACCACCTAAGATGTGAATAATTAATTGTTTAAAGAGGATTAAAAAGTATTAACAACTTAATTCGATACAGTTGTCTGCTGCCAACAAGTTGGCTATATTATCTGACAAAATGTTTATCTTTTTTTTTCATGAGCACATAATTAATGACGTGGAAAATTAAATAAAATGTCAACAAGAAAAACTTGATTGTCGGTAGATTTTGTTTTGATTTTGTTATCAACTATAATATATTTGTTAATATTATGAGTTTTATAAACAAACAAAATTATTGTTTTAAATAAAATTCAATATCGATTTTAGGGTGTGACTTGCAATCCATAAATATTATTCTTAATAAATGTTATTATTTTGAAATTTTGAACGATTTTAGTTGATTAAATTATCATAATTTGTCTACGCGCTATTTTTTAATGCAAAATCTAACACTTAGAATAACATTTACATTTTGATTGAATGTAAATCAGTTAATTGTGGGTGGCCATGGATTTGTTGAGTTTAAAAATTATTTTTCTTTGCTTATAAAAAGTTAAATTAATTGTTGTTAAATTCTGTTTCTTTAATTTTTGTTATATAAATCTATTTTTTGTGAACAACTTTGTTCAAGTCATATGTGAATCTTATGAGACATCAATCATAATAATGTCCAGAAGTTGACTCATGAATTAATACTGGCCCTGATGCAGACAGTCCGACAAAATTACAGCACCACCTACTTAAATAGTCTTTCGTCACTATGTCTTGTTTCATTATCATCTTATTTTACAGCTTATGACAGCCCAATAACCCGCCTACACACTATCGAAAAAGTGCATATAAACATACTAAACAGATGTCAAAACTCGTATTTCTAATCCTGTTCAATAACCAGCAAAATTTATTACAAATCTTTACCAAACTAGTCATAAAGCCTGACATTTTAAACATTAAAACAAACACTAATGAAAGAATTGGCACTTTAACTGTGACAATGTGACATACTAATTGTACATTTATTCCTTTAGATTTTGATTAAAGACATTATGATTAAACACATCATACTGGTTCTCAGATAGATTTTACTCAATCAAAATCAATAAAACTCCCACAATTCATAAAAATCTCATCAAACACTTGCTGATTGCATCATAACATGTGTTAAGGGGTAATAACTAACAACATTGTTGTCAGTTCAGTTACCTTCAATGACAGCGAGTATACGAAAAGAAAACACTTGAATTTTCATGATGCAAATTTGAATAAACAAAAGAGCTGAGATAAAAACTTGATTTTTATCATAAAAAATCATGTTAATAAAAGGAAAATTTGAATTATATTTAATTGATAGGGAAAATGTAAGTTTTTCTTTTTTCGTTGGTTTAAAATTTATTGCTTTCGTTTAGAAAAAAATTCTAAAATTATTCGCCAGTCTTTGAACCGACTCATCACTTCGGTAAGATCCAACGAATTTTTTTTTTGAAGATTTACGTGTTGTTACAAATATTGTAAGAATGATTCTTGACTTTTTATTTGAATGTGAAGTTACTTGCTGGTCTGGTTGCAGCTGGACATAAACAACATAAAGTTTCAATAGGATAAATCTATGTGCCATGCAGCCATACTTCTTTCTGAACAAAATTTCAAAACAAAATCTTAAAAATGCAATTTTCTTATAACACGCATGTACCTACATTATATGCAAAATGTAATCAAATTCTTTTGAGCTTTGAACTTAATATGTTTCTAAAAAAATTGTTGAATTGATCGTTTATAAGAGGATGTGTTTAATATGGATATTTATATTAAGTTTAATTCCATACTTGTAATTAAACTGTTAAAATATATAAAAGCTCATTTGAACTCCAGTCTAACAGACCAACATGAGGACGAAACGCACATTTAAGAAAACATTCAAATATTTAACAGTCGTCGAAATGATAGAAACTATAATTTAAACGAAAGAACTGAGAAGAGAACTGTCAATTATAAATATTTTAACGATTCTAATGAATTCTTGATGTTAACAATCGGGACATTGAGATTTTATTGGAATAAAAAAATTAAACATGTTTTTAGTGCCAGAAGGGTGAACAGAAAAAGAGTACAATATAAAATTCATACCTCTTTTCTCATGACGATGCTGTTGTTCTTCAATACTAAAACCAAATTCATACGCACGAACTTTTTCTTTAATTTTTCCAACTTCGGCTGGTGCACAATGTGTTAATTTCCATTCCAAAAAAGCTCCCTGCAAAACGTTTCACACATTTGTAATGTTCACTATTTATATTCTTTTTACTTGACAAAAATCACATTCGATCTCATTACAACAATGCCAATTACTTACTATAAATAAAATCGAACATAACTGCCAAAGCATTTTCGTAAAATATTTTAATTTTTTTTTTTATACTTTGATTGATACACACAAAATGGAACTAATATATATTATTTACTATCACTTATTACAAGAATATTTATTTTAAATAAACAAACATTGTAAGTAAAAAAAAACTTCGTTGCCAATAAAAAATAAAATTAAATAAATTTTGTTAAAATCGCGGCGAATTGAGAAAAAATGCACTTTAGCCCACCACGCCTGCAGCACACCTGATGTTCGTATCAATAATAAATAGAGAAACATTAGCAACATAATCAAAAATACATATTATAAAAAAAGCACTGACCAGATGGAAGAATCTTCACAACAACATTTGTATATCCTCTCCACTTAAAGATACTTTTTGTGCCGATTGAGAAATACTCGTTAGTTGTACTGATGAGGGTAGATCAATCGAATGACAAAGATAGATTAGTCAAACCAATCACATCAAACTGTTTTTTTTTCCCCTGAGGCTAAACTGTGATGAGTTGAAAGGCTCATCTTTTGCATTATTGAAAGCCTTTTCCGGACCTTGTAAAAAATAAATAATAATAAACAACAACAAAGTCAAATCACATCAGAAGCAGTAGCAACATTTTTATGTTAAATATTCTTTACATTGACACGATGCTGAGAGAGCATTCGTGTTTGGCTTCAAATAGCTGTTGTATGTATATAATTACCACAAATTTACAATGGCAGAGCGCAACAGTGTGGAAATATCTATTCGCAAAAAAGATACTTTTCATTTAACTATGGTGACACTGTATTGTTGACCATGTTGATGATGGAATGTGTTGGTGTTCTTAAGGAAATATTGGTTTTCATAAACAAAAAAAGAAAATGTCACGAGCGGCATTTAAACTTATGCTATCTAAAGCGACATCGCTAAATACGGAGGTTTATCTCAAAATAAACATTAACACCTTTAAAGTCAAATTCAATTGTGTAATTGTAAATTATTTTAATTGCAGATTATCTCCGTTAAATAGAGATTTAAATAAAATTATTTGTACACTTGGTTAAATTGATTTATTAGTTTTAATTTGAATAAACATTAATGATTTGCATATATTATTGAGTGCTGTGCTGCATTTCCTAGACACAAAGTGATGATGTTGGTAATTGCAAATTTGTGATTTATACACAGAACTTCTGGAGATGACATAAAGTTCATATGCATGCCGATGTCAATCTCAAGGGATATTATTTTGTACGCAATGCCATTTTGTATGAAATAAAGCTAATTTTTTGTTTGCTTAACTTCTTCTTTAATGGTTGGGATGAAGGAGAACTTGTATGTCAGGTTTAGAAAATATAAGCGTCACAATGTTTGTTGTGATACTATGTGAGATGGTGTTTGATTATTTTTTGCAACTTTTAATATAATTTTTTTTCTTTTATTCACGATTAACATATCATGCATCGATGGATGTTAATACTTGGGAATTACATATTTTATTAGAACTTGTGTTATGATTTATTGAATATTTATACATGTATTGATTTGTATGCATAATGATCATTTGAATTGTTTATTTAATGCAGTTGTTAATTAGATAATTCAATATTAATCATTTTATTTGAATGAACAGTTAGTGGGACATATAATATGTGGTAGTGGAAAATTAGTAATATAAATTTATTAAGTTGTAAAAAAAAATAGGAAGCTAATATGATGAGATAACGTTTCATAATTAGCGATTGCCTTGACAGAAAACTGTTGATTAACTACATAAGCAAACGTAGAACGTAGTTTTTAATGCCTCATTTTCACGGAATGAAGGGAATGTTAGCAATATTGCCTCGCATCAATGCGTAATATGTCAACACTCTAGGCCAAATGGTGCCGATTTTCTTTATTCAGACATCCTTCTGGATACCTAAGTCTGATCCTGAAATGCATGAGATTTGTTCTAGTTTCTGGAAAAAGTATTTTCCGAGGTATTCTTTTCTAGGGCAGCAGAGAGCTGGGTAGTGACAGAAGAAGTGTGAGGTGTCATAGTGTACTGCTTCTTCATCACCACATCCTCGGCACAAATCATCTGTACTTAGCTTCATTTTTAATTTATGGTATCCAAGTAAGTTATTCCCGGTAATAAATACCAATGAGAGAAGACAGAGATTTCTTATTTAGTTGTATGATCCTATCTGTCCTTTTTTTTATAAAAATCGCTGCCAAATTTTCCTGGTTATGACACACAGGAGCCAAGTGATATCCATCTCTCGTTTAGTATTTAAAGCACTTTGTTCCCTATAGTCTGTTTTAGATAACAGGGTGGGATTTTAACCGTTGCGTCTGCTTGGCTAGGATCCAGTGATGATCCTATTCTTGTTTTAATCCTATTCTATCGTTTTAATTGCCGCTTGGCTGTCAATGAAAAATGTGGTATCAGCTTGTGGTATTGCCAACATTGCAACCTGTTTAGATGCTGTTGTCACTGTCAGAACCTTAGCTTGGAAGAGGCTCCTGTAATCAGGAAGTCTAATCGAGCTAGCTCGTCCATGGGTTTCTGAGTAGAAGCCCGCACAAATACCGATATCCATTTTCGAACCATCAGTAAAAATGGTGATTGTTGATACAGAGTATGGAGGTCATTCCAGTTTTCCCTGCTGGGGAAAGAGATTTCAAATGGTCTATGAAAGTCTAACCGGGGTGTTGTGTAGTCTGTGCATACATTTTTGCCGGTGTATATCTGCAGGATTTCTGCATGACCTGTCGGGTTGGGTTTCCAACTACCAGTTTGACTAAGCCGAATTGCACTTAAGAAATAGATCTTTCAGAAATAGATCAAGGGGTTTAAGGTTAAGTACAGTACCAATTCCTGCTGTGGGGGTCGATTGCATTGCCCCAGTAGTGCCAATACAGGCCATTCTTTGAATCCTGGTCATTGTTTTAAGGTTGATGGTCAAAAGCATTTCACCAAACCAGATTACCATATTATGTCAGAATCGGTCTAACTATCGCTGTGCACATCCATATGATAATTTTAGGGTTTGGACCCCAGGTTTTACCGAATATTCTATTGCAAGCATAAAATGCTACCATTGCTTTCTTAGCTCTTTATTTTATGTTAAGGCTCCAATTTAGTTTTCTGTCCAAGATCACTCCAAAGTATTTGGCATGGTCAGATACTTTCAGTGAAGTTCCTTCAATTGATGCCATGGTATTCTAAAACCAGCTCAGTCTTTTGCGGGTTTAATGCCAGACCAAAGTTTTTTTTTTTCAGGTGTTAACCATGGATAACGCATTATCTATTTGTTCGCTAATAGTGAATAGGAATTTTCCTGTCGCTAGCAGTGCTAAGTCATCTGCATAAGCCACTACCTTAACTCCACTGTGCCTTAACTTTGTGAGAATTTCATTTACAACGAGTACCCAGGGTCTTATCGATTAAACAGCCATATATATTGTACATGGAGAAACAGCTTCAAAAATGGCAATTTCAGTAAACTTTTCGGTACAATGGAATAGTAGAAAAGTATATGCTTCTAAAGTTTCTGAAAGATCGAAATCAGCTTCGGTCTTGATGGAAGACTTGCCGTTTTTGACATGCAAATCCTTAGATTAATTAAAAGAAATGTGATTTCACGAAAGATAATTATGATGCTCGGAAAAGGAGGCTTCTTTCTTCTTTTTATAATTTGTATCTCCGCTGGAATTTTGTAAAGGGTTAGATGTCAGGAAAAATATGGACGTACAAAATAAATTATTTGTTTAATCAATTTTTAACAACATAGATATTGAAGTATATAGTTACAGACTTTGCAATCCTTGGCAACACTATAGCCTGCAACGTTAGAAGAACACTCGAAGAACCTACGAGTAACGTAGAGTGGAGTGTTGTTAGTTGTTATTCATTTGCACTACATGACCCAACCACCGGTGGAGTTGAATAATGTGTATCTTTTTTGCTATATCCGTATCACCGTACAACTTGTTCAGCGTTTTCTACATAAACACATCCTAACTTGAAAATTTCGTCGAGCTCGCACCAGAGCTCGATTGGGATGATCAGTGTTTTAAACAGTGATAATTTAGTTCTTCAAGTTAGTGCTTTATTACAGTTGTTAAATAAAAATAAATTTATTTTGAATTAGCTGCAATCCAGCCAGAAAAGTTACAAAGCTTTGGTTATCTCTTAAGGACATAAAATATCTATCGGTTTTCTCAAAACGGATCCACTTCCAAGACGTATTTCGCATGTTCGCATATTGTCTCTTTCATGATATATTGATATGTTTTCTCGATAGAAGCAAAATGCCAACCTCCTATTCGTATATTTGAATATTCTAATATGATGCAAAGATCTTAATTGCAGGAAATAACACAGTACACACGAATTTGTGGTTGAGATGCAACTATATGTATAACTATGATTATGATAGATTATATTGATATTAATGTTTGTATAGCCAGAAGACAATTTTTTTTTTTTTTCAAAATACGAGTAAATTCATCTTCTATATTGATTTAATCACTCATTTTTGAACTTGGAATAAAAAATGTAGCGCAAAATTGAAGCAAATTTAATTCTTTACAAAAAAGTTTCAGTACATTATCTCGCTCTCCCAATCGTTCAAAAGTGGCAATTCATTTTGCTTAATAAATGTGGTTTTATTTGCTTATAATAAACATATCTTTTTTCTCATCACTTAAATTGGAAAAAATATTTACCAAAAGTCTGTTTTTTTTTTTACTTTTTTAACATTTGAAAAAAATTGCATGCCACTTCAGGCGAATTATTGCCAAATGCCTTTTGTTTGCCGTTTTTGCCTTAAATGCCTTTTTTACCTATTTTAAATTTCATAAATAAATCAACTTTCTTTATAATACAAACCTCTCTATTCATTTTATAAATCAAAAGAAGAAAAAGTATCATTTGTACAAAGAATAAACTCTGACTCACTGTATTCATTTTGGTTTTCCTAAAAGTAGACTATAAAAAAACGTGTTATTCTCATAAGTTCATCCTAAAAACTCATTATAAATATACGATGAAATAGCAGTACTTTCTTTAATATTTTGTAGTGCACGATTAGGGTGACAAGAAATGATAAATTTGACAAAAAAAAATTGAATCTTGAAAGAAAAAATTATTTCAATAGACAAACACTCAACCGCGTCTCAATTTAAAAAATAAAGCAAACGACAAAAAGTGTAATCGAATGTGTGATGGTTTTAGAATCCATCGTAAAAAATTTCAGATCTTATCACATGTCAAATCGTGTGAGATGAGTTGTACATATGATGTCCTGTCAAATTTCGTTTCCACACTATTCTACACATTTTTCATCCCACATATCACAGTGTGGAATAGTGTGGAAATAGCTTGTAAATAGTTTGAAAATATATATCACACAAAAGATAGAACTACCTTTAAGAAATAATAAAAAAAAAATACATAAAATAATTATATTAATAAAAAAAAAAAAAAAATAACGGGTGGGATGACCCTATAAAAATATAACATTATGAGAATAAAATTCATAAGTTTTGAAGATAAAATAAAAATTAACCAAAATAATAATAATAAAACAATTCATATAATTTTAAAAGCAAACAGCTATAAATGAATAAATAATTTATTACATTAATTTAATTTTATTCTTCTGAATGACAGCGGCAGTTAGTTAAATAAGCGAATAAATCAAATAGAATATTACGGTAAGCAGTGGTTCAAAAGGTGGGTACAGAAAAAAACTTTCAAAAAGTTTTCAGGTAAATTATAGTTACATATGTAGGTATTATTCTCAAGTTAGGTTTTCCACACTTCATAAAAGAAAGCCTTAAGTATCCACCTTAAAACAATATAAATGACGAACTGGAAGAATTTTCAGGTCACGAAACAAAGGAAAACTAGGATATCTAATTTAATCTATGTTTTTACTTTTGTTTTTTTGTACAAAAATAACAAGGGAGCGCACATATTTATTGACTATAGTTCGCTATACTTTATTCTAAAATATAATTCACGTTTGTAATTGATTACCTTATTCTTAAAAAATATATTTAGTATTCAATTAGTTTCGACAGCAATTTTGCACGCAAAAAAATGCAAACTTTTGTACGGTGTGTCATAATCAGCTGTTCCAAAACAAGCTGTTATATTCACCATGATGCGGTGAGTTTGTTTTTGACTTTTCTTGTGATTTTGGGGAGAATACAGAAAATTTTATTGAGCCCCAATAATCCTCTTAAAAATCAATAACAAACAATTGTGACTTGTGATCCGCCACAACTGCAAAATAATAGTTTTCAGCGACCTTTACACGGTCAGTCATTTGACATAAATCAGTAATATTGTGTTTGTAAAAATAAGTCCGCATGCGTACATTTGTGATGAAAAATCAAAACCCTTTTGATTTTGCCTGATAACTGATTATATGTGTAAAGATGAATGACGTCCTATGACTGACCGTGTAAAGGTCTCTTAAGGTTTTTATAAAGTGACATATGTAAGTGCTGCCGCTCGTATGTACACTATAGGAATTTTTCTTTCTTAACTCAGAGCGCTCGGAGCAGAGCTTGAACTGTAAAAAAAAATCTCCGTTTCTTTTTTAGTTCAGAGTGCTCTGAGCTGAAATTGTGTTTCTTTTTTCGCTCAGAGTTAGGTCAGAGCACGCTCTGTGAGCTCTTTAAGAAAAAGAAATAAAAATAAAATAATTCAAACAGTTAAAATGGACGAAGGAGTTGGTTTTTCGAGTGGCAAATGTAAATAGTTTATTGTGAATAAATTATTAAAATAATAATTTCCATTTCTAAACATAAATGAGGGAAATTACTCAAATTTGTTTCTTTTTTAACTCCGAGCACACACAGAATACTCTGAGAAGATTATGCTCAGAGCACCTCAGAGCATGATGTGCGTGCTCGGGCTCTGCTCTGTGCTCTGTACAGAGTTAAAAAAGAAAAACGCCTTATATGTGTGCACAACACCAATTCACCTTTTTTTTCTTCACTGGACATAATTTTACAACACACAAATGTTGAAAAACATCGAATTTTTCTTCCTTTTCAACTGTCATTTTCGTATCCAGCTTGTTGGATTTTCAGTTCGTTGAGGTCCCGATAATTATTTGGAGTAAACTAACTCCATATCGACTTATGTTGTTGTATTCACATGTAAACTGATGTAGTTTTTTTCACACAAGTCTACAACGCCATACCTTTCACGTCTTCAAGACCAATTTTTCAATAAAGAGTCAAGGAAGTGTAAGCAAATTACACTTTCTCACAACTTACTTAAAAAATCAGGCAATGTTAATCCAGATTTTTCATGAATTTATGATCTTTTGTTAATTTTTTAGGCCGTTTGTGGATTGAGTCAAAATTTCTCTTTTTTAGGTAACAACGATATATATCTTTCTCGTTCGCACAACAGTGTCAAAATCAGCAGTTCGCTAATGACAGATCAAATTTTTTTTATCATTGACAAATTGATAGAAAAAACGAGGGAAATTTTAATGTTTTGTGCGTGAAAATTGTGATTAGTGTATTATTAAACTTTAAAATCACGAAAAACTTAAAAAATAGCGACTTTTTAAATTATTTACAAAATTATCTTTGCAAGATGTTGAGTTTGACAGTCTGAAAAAAGAGCGATACATATTTCAACCTGTCTTCCGCGAAGTGTGAGCTGTCATTTTTTTCTTTTGACAACATGGTAAAATTCCCTATAGGGAGTTTTACCATCTTGTCAAAGCTCACACTATGACGAAGACAAATTGAAATATGTATCGCGCTTTTTTCAAACTGTCAAACTCAAGATCTTGAAGAAAACAATTTGGAAATAATTTTTAAATGCGGTATTCTTTTTTGTGTGAAATTTGTGATTTCCGTGGCTTAAAAATTTATTTTAATTAGCAAAACCAACAATTTTCACAATTTTCGCGCACAAATCTTTAAAATTCCCGCTTTTGTTTTCAATCAATTTTTCAACAATGATAAAAAAAATCAGCTGTTCGTCATACTGCTGTTTTTGGCAATTCTGTGAGAACGAGAAAGAGATATATCGTTGTTACCTAAAAAGCCCTATTAATTTTTGACGTTTCTGAAACATTACTTTGACTAAAATTCCCTCAAGATTAAACAAAAATTACGGAAAGAAATTTGTTTCTTTTGGTTCATGTTAAATTTTTTATACAAAATCCAACTTAAAAGATACAAAGTTAAAAATTCGAACTTAAAATGTTACAAAATCTTTAATTTACTTATTTTTTTTGGTTTTGGATCGTTAATTTCATATTTTGAAACAAAAGTCCCAAATATTTGCAAATATGAACACTAGTTTTCACAGCAAAACAGAAAAATATTTGTTTCGTATTCTATTTTTATAAAATGAACAACAATTTAAGAAGTATTAGCTCTATTTCTACTTCATTCTATTTTATTTTCTTTCTTTTTTCCACTCCATTCATGCAAGGCTAAACTTGGCTGTGTGGTCTAAAAGGTTGCGTGTTTTGAAGAACTTCTGTGCTGTGAAAGAGCCAAATATACGGAAATATATTTTTTAAAAAGCCCTATCCTACGCCATGCCATGTTGTCTTTCTCGTATCATTAGTTTTTGACAGTGTTCGGCCTTGGTGAGACGGTGGTTTGCGATCGGTTTTCAAATTGTGTTTTAATTATTAAAAATAAATATTTAAAAATTCAATTTGTTCTGATAAAGTATAGTGTGTGTTTTCTTTTTATACTTAATTATAATTCTAATCGTTTTACTCATGGGAAAAGTGTTTTGTTTGTAAAATAAATTAATTTTTAAATTGCTTCGAGTTTTTTGTTGTGTCGTGATTATATCTTCGTCGTCGGTAAAGCAGTGCGTTTGTGTCGGTATTTTTAAAAATAATTTATTGAATAAATTCAAATAAACAGATTTTAATCAATTAATTAACAAAATTCTTCGAAGATTGATGAAAGAAAAGAGGTATACTATGTTTGTTATACATTTCAGTGCATTCATTGAAATAGTTCTTTTTTTCTTCAGGTAATTTAATTTTTGTGATAAGATATGCAATGCATTTTGGTAAGTCGATTTACCATTATAATAATTACTTATAGAATAACTTATTATGTATTGTTATATTTATATGATTTCTTGATATATGTACATATTTGGTGGCTTATAACTAGAAATTGTTCTTATAACTAAAAAAAAAACATATATTTCTCCGACACTTCAGCTCCGTCGTAGTAGAAATCCAATCGGAAATCTCCGAATGGTGTAATAGGGCTGAATGTTTATATTGTTATTTCCTAGCCTTGAGTATGCTGTCGTGCATCTTTTTCAGAGTGCAGTCATCACAAGACGAACTGTCCATTGAGTCTAACAATGTCTTGAACAATTGCTAAACAGACTATCAGTAAATCGAGATTTGATACAAAAGCAAGTTTTCTATATGTATATTTTTTACTTGGATACCTTTGACACCAAAGCCTTTACTGTACTGGCTGAACAAATTGGTGTAGCCTGTAGCGCTGTCAAAGCCACTTTTGAATATTACTAGTTTAGTTACTCCTCCAAAAGGTACTTGACCAGACTGTTGCGTGGTGCATCTGGCATATTTTCCAAAGATGTTATGTCAACATGCTAATGCTAACCATAACGAGTCAGTGTTAAATTTTTGCTCGAGAAAAAAGCAAAAACAAATTATTAGCCATTTATTTAACAATTTTGTTTCAAAATACTTAAGTTTTTATATAAATGTACCAATTTGTATTTGACTTAAAAAACACCAAGGCACTTCGCAAACAGCTGAAGCTATTAATTATCAAGTACTATTTTAAAACTTTAGAACGGCTAATATTTGATCAACACTTTTCCCAGATAATAAAGTTGAAAAGCGATCAACAATTTGATGTCCAATAATGTCTTCAACGAGTATTTACCAAAACAACTGTAGCTTTTCGGTCACGTAATTTTGCCACGTCAAGATTAGCTGCCAAGCAATCAACAAGCAGATTCATTCTTTTTTGAACACTCAAAGTTCACTGAACTGTTGTAAGACACTACGCCTGAATCGGCTTATGTGGTTAAAGTTTCAATTTCTTCTTTTCGTGTTCTCTAACCGTTACTTTTTCTTTTTCTGATTCTTTTTTAAGGGTAGAGATCTTTCTTTATCACATTTTACCTGGTTGCTCTTGAAAGTTTTTAATTGACAAGACAAAATCTTTGTCTTTTTAAATTCGAATTAAATTTCGAGTAAGTAAAGTGTAGGCTCTATTCAAAATATCCTTATAAAATGTAATTCTCCATAATAAATAATAGTAAACATTTTTGGTAACTCATAAGTACACTGTTTGTGAATAGTCTTGTTAAACTTAGGCTAAGGATGAAGAAAATCAAGATATGACAGCTGTCAGTAGAGGCGTTTGGCTACGCTGTAATGTCGCTGAAACAGTGAGGTAAGCAACTCATTAGTGGTAGTATTTGGTGGTATCATAAATATTCAATGTACCTATTGCTAGACTAAAGAGTTAACATCTCTATTTAGCATCTTTTCCAGAATCGAAGTTTCTAACTAAACTTGTAAAATAAGACTTTTGAATCCCTGGCCTCAGTGGAATACCAAGAAAGATAAAGTAAAATCATCACCTAGAAAAATACTTTTTTCAGGAACTAGAAGATCTTTTAAACATTTCAGGAACAAATTTTTAAAAATTTTCAATGGCCCTTGATGGTTTAATTATCCATAGGTTTTTCATCATAGGAAAAAAGTATGGGAGTTATAATAAGTCAAAGGGTATCACAATATTTTATGCTATAGAGAAGTGTCTTCCGTCAATTGCTACGTGATCAATTTAGTTGCAGGTTTGATAATCCGGTGACCGACACATGCCTTTGTGCATGTTGAAATGTGGGATTCTCTGTCTCGGTATACACCACGATGTTTTCCACAATGAAAAATTCATGCAGACTGTTTATGTTTTTAATCTTTGTGCAAAAGATGTTTTTTTTTCTCAAACTTGGCGTTAAAATCTTCTATGAAGATCTTGATACCATATATGTTGGGGCATTATTTATAAATTTTTCATGAGAACAAGGCTCTTATTTTTGTATAAGAATTTAATGTTTTTGGCGTGATAATCTAATTAATGGTTTGCGTTTAAATTAGATCAGATGAGTTTTCTATTTGTTTATTGCTTAAACAAGTCGTTGATTCTTGTATTAAAATGCTTAAAGAACATTATTTTAAATCAATTGTCATTCCGAAGAACACTTTTTTATGAATCAGACCAAACTCCAAAAAATATTTGAATATAAGATATCCACAATCACCAAAGCACGACAAAAACGAAAGGTCTTAACATTTCATTTAACACTTTTTATATTTTTAATACAAAACTTAAACTATTTAACAGAATTGCAACTTAATGACCATTAAATCAGTCAATGTATCGTAAATTGTTTGGTCAAGGTGGTAAGGGCACTTCCATAATATCTGACTATCTATTCACACAACAAAAATAAAACATCTTAGGCGGCAGCCTGTGGAATATGATCACCGCTGGGCTGGAAACCATTCTCATCAGCAATATAGGTGACAGTGTAAGTGACACCATCATCACCGACATAGCTGTACTGACCACGAACAGAGATGGCTTCTTGTTCGGTTCCAACATTCTTCAGTTGTCCTTGTTCGCTGACAGACTTACCATCACTAGTATCAACACTATAAACAAAACAATGTTTTAATAAAATAAGTATCCGACAAATTGTTATTCAAAAGAAGTATCAACAACTTACGCGTAATTGTATCCATCAACTCCAATATTATCGTTATCATAACGAAGGATCTGAGCATCCTGTGGGGTGTCCAAAGGAGCAGCCAAAGCAACGGCAAAGAGGGCAGCGAATAAAATAACGAATTTCATTTTGATTTTTTTTTTTGGTTGTAATTGGTTAGGTTGTTAACGTTGAAGTAAGCGATTACTGAATGATGTGCAGACATTCGCATCTGCTTAATTTATACCAATTTTTTCCCACATCATTGTCGATGTAAGACCTAAGAAAAAAAAAATACCGTCAATAATTAAAAAAATAAAAAGGGGAAACAAGATTGTGATGCATACTTCAATATCTTTTATCGGTTTCAGGGTGTAACCTAAAAAGATTCCCTCACTCTCATTGTCCAAAATAATTTTATATCGATTTCATTATATCGTAATATCGTAATTTTTTTCACTTTTATCGTCGTTTTCCGTTGTTAATTCATATTTTCTGTTAATTTTTAAAATTTTGATTGACAAAAATGCTTTATGGCTTTAAATGACCTTCAACTCGCAGTTCAAACTTATAATGGAAATGCTAATAAATAATTCAATATTCTCTGAGATTTTTATTTCAGAACAATACAAATTTAAATGAATAACTTAATTAAATACACACTTTGTCTACAATATTTTTAGACGTTGTTATATGTACAATGTTAGTACATGTGTAAAATCTGCACTTTAGATACTCTTTGAAGGTTAATTGTGTTGATGTTTGATTTCATGAAGACATAAGGCGATCCCCAGTTCAGCTTGTGGCAATCTTTTAATATTTGCGCTAACACAATAATTGGAAAGTGAATGATGATTGATCGGATTGGCTATACATCTTTCGTGGAATGTGTTAATTAGATGTCTGAAACAAATCAATCAAACGTTTTTGAATGTTGGAAAAATGGGTCAGACTTGTGATTATAACGTGTTTTGATGCTGCAAATGCAGTTAACACAAATATATACACATAAATAAATGAAGTGTCTGTTTGTAATGTCAAAATAACAACTTTTTACAAGATGTATATGAATGCATATACGGCACATTATAACAAAAAATTAATTTTTAAAATGTTTGTCTGTTTGTCTGTCTATTTGTCCTGGCTAATCTCGAAAACGACTGGACAGATTTTGACAGGACTTTCTTTGAATGATAGCTAATGTTGTAGCGCGTAAAATAGGGCTATAAAAATTACTCGGCACTCGGGTCGCTTTTTTCGCATATTCGTATAAATATGAACCGATCAGAAACTACTGGACCGATTTTGACTGGACTTTCACTGACAGATAGCTGATAGTTGTAGGAACTGACTTATGATGTAAATTTCGAAAATTTATTTTTATTTATGGATCAACGCATGCTACGACGGGAGATGGATGGACCGATTTCTGGTGGAAAGCTGATGTTGTAAATGACACTAAGGCTATTTACCGATGGCGCTGGGGTTGCTTTTTCGAAAACTCTTATAAATGAGTTTGAAAGCTTTTGGCGAAATGTTGAACCAATAGGATTATAATAAATTTCTCAAAAAAAAAATGTTTTCTCCAGATGGCATTTGAATCCAACCCCTCGGGGCTGGATTCAAAGGCCATCCGGGCCGGAGCATTGGTGTCCATTCGCTCTATATGCGACCGAGCCACCTTCGTCTTTGGCTTTTCACTTTTGTGACAAGGTCAGTGTACAGCCCGTACAGTTCGTTGTTATATCTTCTTCTCCATTCCCCATTTATGCAGATAGGACCGTAAATCACACGGAGGCTGCTTTTCTTTCAAAGCAGCCTAAAGCGTTTTCATCTTACTTTAGTATTGTCCATGCTTCTGCACCATAAATAAGGGTAGGGATGATAAGTGTCTTATAAAGAGACACTTTAGTTGCTCTAGAGAGGGCTTTGCTCTTCAGTTGCCTTCTTAGCCCAAAGAAACAGCGATTGGCAAGAATAATTCTTCGTTGAATCTCAGCACTTGTGTTATTCACTGTGAGTTGATAGCGGAACTTAGATACACAAAGTCTTTTACGACCTTAAAGTTATAGCTGTCTATGGTGACGTTTTGTCCTAGAAGTCGGTTTCGGGTGTCCTTTCTTGTTGACAGCATATATTTGGTCTTGTCTTGATTCACCGTTAAACCCATTTTCTTGCCTTTCTTCTCAATACTCACGAAAGCATCACTGACATCACGCTTTGATCTTCCCATTATGTCAATATCGTCGGCGTACGCGAATAAATGGACGGACTTTTTAAAGATTGTGCCTCTGGTGTTGACATTAATTAACATTTTTCAAAAATAATTGCGCAATAAACTTTTTAGTTGCACAAAAATTATACGACAAATTCACGACAATTAACCAGTAGCTAAACTTTTGAAATTTAAAATTTCTTGTGCAATCGATACTTCTTTTAATTTTTTGTTTTCTTTTCATCGCCATTTTTAATTTTTCGACTGTAATGTTAGGCGCTTATTTTCAGCCGCTACGGCAAAGTAAAGCCATCTACAAAAAATTGGCTATAGGAATTGCTCGCGAAATGTTTTTTTATTCAAAATTCTGAAAGAGTATCATTGTCATGAAAAGTGCGCTTTTCATGACAATCTGACCTTAGTCGTTCGGATTCGAAGACAAATAGTAGATCCCCACCAATCCTGTAGAGTGTAGACTAACAAAAGGATGGTTGAGAGTGTACTAGGCTGTGGTTCTTCGGAGCAGTAGTGCAACTAAACATTTTTTTTAGGTGAACACTTCCATCTTAATGATAGCAATCTTGTTGGATATACATATTTTATTTTGACTTTTTGTAAAAAAAGTGAAGTTAGTGATGCTCACTTTGTCAATTGATGTGTGTATGGTGAACATCCACACGAAACGCCATTTTTACTTGCGATTATAGGTACTATAAGGCAAGTTATGCATTAAAAAAAATTGAGATAACAATCAAACATGGCATTACGATTATAGAGAACACGAAAAAAGTGGTCCGACAATTCTGTCTGTCTGTCTGTCTGTCAGTCAGTCTGAATGTATCGACACCTACAGACTTAACGATAAGGCCGATTTTCTTCGAACTTGGTACTCTGTATTTTTATGATATTTCGTATGACTGATTTCTTGCCAACAGTGATGTTTCTCGTCAAAAAAAATTTAGACATAGATTTTTAACGGTACCTTTTCTCGAAAAAAAAAATACGACCGATTTTGATAAAATTTTGTATAATAGATAAGTAGCCAACAGTAATGTCTTTCGTATTATCAGAATAAGTTTAACATATTAACGGTACCTGCCAAAAAAGCCAAAAGTTAATCCAATTTATCTCGAAAAAAATATGATCGATTTTGATAAAATTTTTTGTGACTGTTTTTTTCCTAATGACGAAGCTTTTTGATACAATTTTTTTTTCAAATCACCTTATTAACGGTACCTCCCATTGGAACGTTAAAAACAATTTTTCTCGAAAAAAATAAGATTGATTTCAATAAAAATTTTGTGACTGATTTTTTGCCAATAATGAAGTTTTTCGTTAGATTGTTTTTCAGAATCACCTGATTAACGCTACCTGCCATATAAACGCTATAGAATCTCTATTCTTATTTGCGATTATTTATTATAGTTTCTTGTTTAGGGGGAGAGTATGATATAACTGTGGCGCCAAGAAATGGTAATGGGTTTTTGTAAAACACTTCAATACAAGCATTTTTTACTATGGGTGGGGTGGGGGGGGGGTGTCTATCTATAGGTTAATGTAGTTTTATTTAGGTAAAGGGTAGTTTTAAGTTTTATATTTGCATGCATTTGCCTCGTTCTTTACTTAACAAAAAAAAAATCATATCCGTTTCAAGCATAAGGATTCCATTATTTTCAAACTTAATGGATATTCTATTATCAGAATTTATAGATAGTGCTTTGGTAATATACATTGTTCATACGAAACCGAGCATTTCTGTTTACCTTTCTCATAGAATTCGCTCAAACTAAAATACGCATCAACCAAAACAACAAAGCACGACAAGTCGTTTTTTTTTCGAATCCGTGCGATAAATATCTAAATCAATATTTTGTATCTTATTTCTATATATCTACTTATGTAAATTCGGATGAATATTACTATTATTATTATGTGCAATGTACTCAAGATCACGCGCTAAAAAATATTGCTCTGAGTTTTTAATGTAAATATTATGAGTCTGAGGTTAGAGTTGTTTCTTTTTCAATCTTTTTTTTTCTGGAGTTTATGATATTGCGGTGCGCCTTCTGCTTAGATACAAGTAAACATTTTTGTGCATGATTACGTTTTGGCAACAAAGACTCGATTCATTGCATGGAAACACGCGCAGAGCCACCGCCGCTGCCGCTATATTAAAGGAATTTGTTGTTGTATCTATTTATACCCTATAAAGGTGCCACTGCTCTTCCGCAAGTCGCCCCAAAGCCAACGAGAAGAAGGTTAATGTTTTCATAAAATCTAATTGTTTGCATTGAGTAAATAATGAAGGCTAAGTAGTCGTTGGCTGGGAGACTACGAGACACGAAGGTGATTTAAAATTGCCTTTGCACTTTTTTAAGGAAGAATGTTGTGCGAATGATAATAAGAAGACATGTTGGTCCCTTTGGGTAATTTTGTTATCTATACTGAATTGTTTGTAGAAGTTTCTCCATCAAAAATACACTTTAGAATGATTTAAATAAATATAAAGTACTAAAAACTATTAAGGTGAAACATTGATTGGGAAAGATTGTCAGAGCAATCTATCATTCTTCTTGTTCTGGAAGGATATCAATTAAGTTTGGCGAGCTTAGGTAATCCACTATGTCCGGGAGGTGTTGCGAAATTGCATTGTCACCTTCCTTCTAGTGCTCGTTGGATAGTCAAAAGGTAAACTTCGACCGTAAAAATTCAAGAACCACGCAACGATTAGTTATTTCCTCCAGAACTTGATGCAACAAAAGAAAAATCAATCGGTAAGACGATAAGATCATCCACAGGCCTCACCAGCGGGCATAAGAGGAAAACCATATCTTGATGAAAGCACAAGAGAAAACCCTTGGATGAAGGCACCAAGAATGCCTATCCCTTTGTTTTGTACTTCACAAAACGTACAAGTTTGCCGATACTGCCGACACTTTTAAAACTTATAGGTATAGTATTTCTTCGGTATAAATGAGGTAGAACAATCTCTCCGGTTTGTAAACACTAGAAAGCTGTAGTTTCTACAAAATGGGACACAAAATCAACCAACCTAAAAAGATTTTTGAATCGCTTGTGATCAAGAAGAGAATACAACGTTGGAAAACTACAATAACAAATTACTGCCAAGTATTATCTCCACCGAGTATCACTAGAGATCGATAGAAGGACAACTACTGTATATATGTATCCTGACGACTGACAGAGGCAACGCTTAGAAGCTGGCAAGAGCACAGTATCAAAAGTGTTAGGACATTTCCAACCACCACCAGAAATCAATGTTACGCCATAGAACAAAATCAAATAGGAGACCTGTAGATAATGGCTCCAAAAGAAAAAACGTCTGATTTCTTGCAGGATAGGGCAAATGGCAATAAAGTGGTACACGTTTTCTGATTCTCTTCTGTTGCATAGGCTACAAGTCGTTTGTAAATCTGTTCTATGTGGTATGAAATTGAGACTAAGAATTTCAACCCTAGCCCTAAAAATAGTGCTTATAATTTGAGGAGAGTAATTTGAGCTAAAATAATTTTCATCGGTATACATTTGGTGGTTCAGGTTTTTATAAAACAGTCTGGAACTTGACGTTAACGCCCCAGTTAAATGTTGGTCGTATATTTTTTCATCGACTTTGGCTATGATGTTCGCGAATATAACCTTCCAATTGGAGACGTTAGTTTCTAATAGCCTCACAGAAATATTGTGAGATAACGCTAACTGATTCCATTCCCTAAAGGGGGAAGCATTAGACTGTAGTAATCTTACCATTATTGCTTTATGTAGACTGTTTCCACTCCTTTCTATAACTCTAATTAAGTAGTCTGAATGAGATTTAAGATTCTGAATGAAAATAGGAGCCAAACCAGACTCTACATGAATAGCATAGGTCGGAGTTGAGTTGGTTAATCGAAATATACGTTTGAAAAAATACCTTTGCACAACTTCGAATTCTTCAAAGGGGTAAACTCCAAATGCTTGCACTCCGTAGCAAAGACAGGTATTTACTGTAGCGTTGAAAACTTTGTATTTTGATGAAAGATCAATATTTTGATTAGCAAAGAATTTAGACCACACCAAGTTAAGTGCCAATTTTTCTTCACAGCTTTTTTCTTTGGCATGCTTGCTAAAGCTTAAGTTAGAGGCCAGCAAAACACCGAGGTATTTAAATTCGCGCACTATCTCAATCTGCTCATTATTAAGATGCCAAGCTTCTTCCGCAAGTCTTGTTCTTTGACGGCTCTCAAAAACCATTACCTTTGTTTTATTAATGTTAATACACAGATCCCATGAGTCGCAGTAGGCTTGAAGCTTATTAATTTGAAGTTGAAGTGAAAAAGGCTTATCCGCAATCAGTACCAGATCATCTGCGTAAAGCAGGACCTTGATGAGATGTCCTGCAAATGCTACTCCACCAGGAAGAATGTCAACTATATCATCGATGAACAATGCAAACAAAATAGGGCTTAATGTGCAGCCTTGCGGGACTCCTGCAGACGTTTCGAACCATTCCGAAAACTTGACACCATCTCAAACCCTTGCCTTTGATGAAGAAAGAAAATTTTCATATAGCGTATTCTCGATAATCCTAGCGAGGCTAATTTATAAATCAATGCCTGCCTGTTTACTCTATCAAAAGCAGCTTTAAAATCTACAAAGCAAATATATAGTTTTTTGTTTAAATTTATGTATTTCCTGGCGATGCTAGTCAAAGCAAATATGTGGTCCGTAGTTGAGAAACCTGAACGAAAGCCCGCTTGAAATAAACTGAGGCGATTGTTATCTTCTATCCAGTTAGAAATTCTTCCATAAAGAATCGTAGCGAATAAGTGACGTAAGAATGGAAATGCCTCTATAATTTTCAGGACAGCTAGAATTCCCCTTTTTAAAGATTGCAAAAATTATTGATTTTGTGAAACTAGGAGGTATACATTGAATATTATAAATAAGATTACAGAAATCGACGATATACTTTTTGAGCTGGAGAACTCCATTTTTAAAATATTCGACTGGAATGCCATCACTACCAGGCGCTTTATTATTCTTCATTTTTGCTAATGTAGCTTCAAGTTCACTTAGTGTTTATCGGCGTCGAGTTCGGATAAGCAAACATCCTGCATTGCGTAGCTAAATTTGTGAAGATTCTCATTAGCTGACAATAAAGTTTTAAAGTATTCTGCTAAAGACTCGGCTTGGAGAGAAATACTTGAACTTCGGCTCCGGCCTCCCAACTCACGAACATTGCACCAGAATTCCCTAGAGTTTTTGAATAGCTGAAGCTGTTCTGCAGTATTTTTAAGATAAAGTAGTTTTTCGACAGAGCATAATTCTTTGAAGTTTTTATTCGCATTAAGGTATAATTTTTTAGAAGATGAGGTATTTGTCAAACGGAAAAGCTTAAGGTATTTGAACGAGAGTTTGCGAAGATTAGAGCATTCAATGTCAAACCATTTACTTTTAGGTACGAGTGAAAAGTTATTGCTTACTGATGGTACCGATGCATAAATAACATTTGTGATGTTATCTTCAATTTGTTCGACATTACACGATGACTGAAGTGGAAGTAGCTCGCAATGCTGACTTAATTGTGCTTTGTAGCGGAGAGTTTTGTTTTCATTCCACCTTAGCTTGCGGAAATTATCCGATCGTCCCGTGTTCACCTCCTCGTAAAACCGTGCTTTTACTAAAATTGGCATGTGCGCACGGTTATCATAAGGTCATTAATCTGACACAAGAGCAAGTTTGTCCGACCTAGTCGTGCCTTTTTTTTTTCATTTACTAAATGGCCATACAAATCTAATTTGAATTGATCCAATAGTTAATTATTTGAAATTTCAAAAAAGCATTGTTAACTTGACGATGCATTTTATGAATGATGAATGAATGACCTGTCTATGAATTTAGTAGCGCATACGCTGAAAAACAATCGGAATTATCTTTGGTGGACATTTCATCTAATGCAAAATACATATATAAAATTCTCGCGCTCATAAAAAGTAAAATTTTATCAAAATTAAAAGACTAATCGGGAGAAAATAGCATTATTTACAATAAACGCATAGTGCGGATGTTAAATATCAATTGTACACCAACACAACATCAAGTAAAAATATTTTTTCAATTAAAAGAGTTTTCATATGAATTTTCGTGTTTGCTAAATATGCTTCTGCATAAATTATATTTCTTTAAATAAAACTTAAAACTTGGTGGAAGGTAATTCATGTTAAATCGTAAAATCCAATGAAGCTAAGTTCACACGAATTTATAATTAATGTCATAAGTCAAATATAACACAGTTATATGTTTTTTTTTTTTTTAAGGTGAAATCAGTTAAAGATGGCTTACCTGCAGAAACGTTTGATCTAAGAATTAATAACACTATTTTATAATAATCAATGTCCGATTTAAAACATTTACTAGTAAAACTATAATAGAAATGTTTTGCGAATGTTTGAGCTTAGTTATTATTATAAATAAATAAAACTTATTAACAAATATTTTTTTAATTTGTTTATTTAAAATTTTATTAAATTATTCCGCCAACATGTTTTTCGATAGATACTTTATTCAAAAAGATAAGCAACTTGTTTTTTTTTCACAGGGAATGTTGTTTTTTAAGCATATTTAACTCGTTTCGC
Source organism: Baccha elongata (assembly GCA_951217065.1). Lineage (NCBI taxonomy): Eukaryota > Metazoa > Arthropoda > Insecta > Diptera > Syrphidae > Baccha > Baccha elongata. Next base: position 174,520,848 of record OX578272.1, read on the forward strand.
AGATCTTGTTCCGCAATTATACAAATAAATTTTAATTATTTTGCATAAGCTAGTATTTATTTGGCGAATTTTCTTTATCAGTTATTTTGCTTTCTCCAAGCAAGTTCTTTGTTGAATCTCGCACAATCTTTTGAAAATATATAAAATTAATAAATTAAACATGGTCATATGTTATTGCATCCCAATATTAACTTTAAATTTTTATACTTTGTGTTTATCCATTAATTTTTAAAAGCCATTCATTTCTGAGTTTCATAAACTTGGATTTAAAAAAAAAACAAATACCTAATTGTTTCACAGAATTTTAACTGCAAAAGTCGCAGTTAATTGATATTTTCAACCATCCAAAAAAAAAATTAATATCCTGTATCGAATACTTGCAGAAAACACCTACAACTATAACTTCATTAATCGAAACAAAAGAGCTGAGCAGCAAACTCGAATTCAGTTTAATCCTCTGTCTTGTGTCAATTCTCACGGAATGTGACCTTCATCAATTAATCCGAAATACCATAATCATTTTAGTAATGTTTTTATTTTGGCAAACTCAAAGTCTTTCGTGTCAAAAATCCATTTATCTTCTTCCAAAAAAGATACAAATTCGAATGAATTTAAAAGAAAAAACAATATTAATGCGTGTCTGTATAAAAATTCATCCAACTAGGTTAAATCCCCCATCGCTCATGCACTTCTTGTTTTGCAAATCGAACAGATGAAATTCCAAAGAAAGCGAAACAAGAAAACTCTAAATACTTCTTCACTTGACGTCATCCAAAAGTGTAAATAATACAAATCATTGTTGTTTACCTTACATATCAATAGCTTGACATTGCGAGTAAAGCCCATCATTAATCATTAGCTCTGACGAGATAATACCAACAATGTGGGGGTTCGGTAGAGCATTAATCTTTTAGCAAAATAAAAATGTAATTATGCATTAATCCGTTGTACCCATTGTATAATCTTCAATGTATATTTTTTTTTAGTTATTGCGAAATTAACCCCTAACAAAAAAAATTAAAATGCATTAACATTGTCACTATACAAATAAAAAAAAAGTTCATTCAATATATTTTTAAGTCAACAATGTGGGTTGATCTTTGTTAATGACCTTGATGTCATCCAATGCTGATTTAAAATGCAAGAATTAACTAAAATGAAGACGACCGATAAAAAATTACATAATTTATAAATAAATGAAAAAATCAAAACTTGTTAAACCATTTTTTGGGTTGTATCTTCTGCCTTTACACTTCAGGTAGGTATACATGTATTCTTGTGCATAGTGATGGCCGTGAGAAAACAAGAAGATGTAGCAAAAGGAAAGATACGAAAAAAATAAAAATCAAACAAGTCAACACGAGACACGAAGAGACATTGGCTTAATAAACTCTCGTGTTCCATTTATTAGTATGGGTTGGCGGATTTCTGTTAAGTATTAAAGTATTCTCACTTTTGCTTTTAAATTAAAAACAAAAAAAGTTTGTTTTGAGAAATTATATACGGAAATGCTGATGAATCATAACTTTGTTTGGATATTGATAAATGGCTTATGGAGTTTCGATTGGAAATTGATTTATCTTTTTTAATTTGTACATTAAAAAAAAATTTATGGTAAATATACGTGTATCTTTTAGATACAAATCGGGTTGAATGAAAAAAGGCATCGTATGTTATTTTTTTTAGACTTAAAATTTTTATATTTATGTTGTTCATAAATACAATTTCGTTGTGAAAATAAAACTTATCTTGACAAATCTTTGAAGAGTCTTTGATAGATTTCATATCAAATTATATTCGACGAAAGTGCCAATCTGATTTGAAAAATTTTAGCGGATGCCTACTGTTAAAGGAAACGAGTTTATTTGCGCGCTAGTTCTCACAAATTATTTTTATAATCAAGTCGAAATTTTGTAAATGGTCGAGAACACTTAATCTACGGTCTCAGAATTTCCTGACAAACAGGGAACAAAGCTGAGGTCGTTTTTCACTTGTGTGCACCATATATTTGGGTTCTTCCAATGTTGCATACACCGTCGTAGAATTGGACTCGAAGACCCGTCGGGCTGGTGCATTGGTGTCCATATGCTTCATGTGACCCATCCATCTCAGCCGCCGTATTTAGTTTCTTGACCAAGTTAGTATCAAACATTTTTGTCAAAAAAAAAATTATATCCAAACTTCGTGGAAACATATAACTTTGCGAACAAAAATTACAAAAAAAACACTTTATTGTTTCACACAAACAATTAAGTCAAATTAACGAAAAAAAAACAAATTAAACATTAACTATAAACGACTTACACGTGAATGCATTTCGAACGCTTCGGTGGCTATTTCAATCGAAAAAGAAAACAACAATTTGAATGTGGATGGAGGAGACATTCAATCACCCTTGTTCTCTCTTGTATAGTTTTTACTTACAAAAAATCTAACTGTTTCTTCTTCGCTCTGGATTTACCAAAACTAATAATTGTTTGTGTCAATTGAGTTAGTGCTGATGATGAGCGCCACCGAAGCGTTCGAAATGCATTCACGTGTAAGTCGTTTATAATTAATGTTTAATTTGTTTTTTTTTTTTCGTTAATTTGACTTAATTGTTTGTGTGAAACAATAAGGTGTTTTTTTTGTAATTTTTGTTCGCAAAGTTAGTATCGTTGAATATCTTGTTCTCCATATTCCTTCGATACACACAGGACCAAAAATTACTCGAAGAATCTTTCTTTCAAAGCACCCAACTAACTTTTTTCCGAGTCTTTTAACGCCGATTATGTCTATGTCATCTTTATAAGCGACTAGTTGAACGGACTTTTGATGAATTATGTACCAGTAGTCGCGTTGACTTGCTATTTACGTAATATTGCTTCAAGAACGATGTTAAAAATATAGGTTGCATGATAATGCGTCGCGCCTTGCCCCTTACACCTTGCTTAGCATCAAACGGTTCGGTATCGGTGGTGTTCTTACTGACTTTGACAGATCAGCGAGACTCCCCATCGTCATCCTTGACAAGCGGACGAGTTTGGCTCGGATTCCGAGAAACGACATAGCCCTGTACAATTCGTTTTTATCCACGCTAAAGGGTTTCCAACATGATAGCCCTCAAGATTCTATAAGCGACGTTTAGGAGGCTAATTTGTTTTGTAGTTGGTGCATGTCAGAGAGTTTAATTTTTTCGGATGGAGCACACTATGGTTCTATTCATCGGTCATATTTTGTGATTTGCTTTTTGTTTTCAAATATAGGTTCTGCGTTTATATGCAAACATTAAAAATCCAACATTAAAATTTAACATTTTTGATCGCGTTTTATTGCTTTTTTTTCAAGTCATACTTAAGCTAAATAACAGTTTTTTTTTTTAAATATCCATCAACAATCATTAAATTTGATCAATCAGATCACTATACAACGAACAAAATTTTAGGTGTACATACAAATACAGCTCTCAGTCATTAAATTTAAACTTTTGGAGCAACTGGCAAATGAGCACCGCTGGGTTGGAAACCGTTCTCATCAGCGATGTATTGGACTAGGTATGTGACACCATCATCTCCGACGTAACTGAATTGTCCTTGAACAGAGATAGCTTCGTTTTCTGAGCCGACGTTCTTCAAGACACCTTGTTCGCTGACAGACTTGCCATCACTGGTTTCAACACTAGAAAGTCAAATAATCCACATTAGAAAATGTTATCATGAAGGATCACTTTTGTACAACTTACGCGTATTTGAATCCTTCAACTCCGATGTTGTCGTTTTCATAACGGAGGGTTTCAGCGTGAGCTGAGTCCTGCACGTTCAAAGATGCGCACATGGCGACAGCGAAGAGGGCAGAGAAAACAATAACGAATTTCATGTTGAGATTTGTTTGTAGTTGTCGTTGAGATAACTGAATGATGACAATAATATCGCATCAGTCGAATTTATACAAAAGATAAAGTAAGTCGGCAGTATTTTTGCATCAGACATGAGGTTAACCAGTTAATTTGGCTAAATGATGCAAAAAATCTGCTCAAATATGCATTTGAAAAAAAAAAATAGTTTAATGTCAATAGGTGTTACCTTACAGATAAATATTATTTGAATGGAGATATTTATGTTAATCTCAGATTGGGTTCAATACACAATACATATGTATACATTAAAATATGCACTTTTCAAGTTTTTGTCTTTAAAATTACCACCCTCAACCAAGGCCGTAGCCATAAAATCATTTCGGGGGGTGGGATATACTCTTTCGAAAAAATAAAATTCATAGTTTAGCGTGTAATCGTGTACAAAAAAATAAATTTGAAGATGAGATGCGAACATTTTTACAAAATGGCCCTGACTTAATACATATTCTAATTAAACGGTTGCTTAGCAAAAAACTAGGCGTTATCAATTTATGGCCAAACTTCTAAAAATCGTTAACATAAAATCTCATTTATAATATGAACTTAAAAGCAGTTGTAACAGCACTGCAAAAGTATAACGTTGCCAAAGTTTTATCAAAGTAGATAGTCGTTTAAAGAAAATTCAAAAAAAAACTAAAACCGTTATATCGATTTTGTCAATCCAACATTTTTGTTGACTCATTTCGACTGTAAATTCCTTTGGAAGGCAATTAGATGAAATGTCAGTCATACATGAAAATAAAAGTAATAGGGCTTATTAACAGGCGGCTATATTCTCATATTTCCGTATAGTTGTTTCTGTCACACACAATTCTGTTTTCCTCCAATTGCCACGCAAACGTGTTCTTCTGTCTTGTTGTTAATAAAAAAAAATTATATAAATGAAAAAAATAAGTTTTATTGTTTTAGAAAATATGCTCATCAGAGACAAGCACCAAAATAAGTTGCTAAATATTAAATATACCGGAAATCCTACCGGAAAATGTGGAATTTACAATAAAAATTTTCACCGGAAGTTAAGCAATTTTTAACGATCATAACCACCAATGTTTATCCGTTTGTTTCTCAGCAATCACTGAACCGATTTACACGGTTCGTATGTTGTTTGATAGAGGAAACTAGGTCGTGGAGACTATATTTTTTGACAGATGTCCACGGTTTGGCTAAAATACGACACCAAAGTTGCACTTCCGGAACTCGAAAAAATAGAAGAAAAAATAACTATTTTCAATATTTTTTTTTTGCAAAATACTTAAAAAAAAAAGAAAAATTTGCATTGAAAAAAAGTTAATAACATACAAGAAATGATGTCATTATTTACTTCTAACACTAAAACTTTGGTTCTGAAAATCGCGATTTTATTATTCAATTTATGAAAAGTATTTGTATTTTTACTTTCTTTGGTTCAGAAATCATTTTTCTCGCCTGCTCGCCTGTAGGTGATACAATTTGACGTTTGAAATGAAAGCTTTATCGCCTTTTGATCATACAGAACACCGTTTTAGCGCAGTTTCCGATATATTCCAAGCGATGAAATTATCGATTGTCATAGTTACAGAACCTCATTGAAGCGATAAAATGGGTTTCGTTCCAAATTTCATCGTTTCTCAATAAATTATATCTATGCGATAGTTACAGAACATGGATACAGGAAACAATTCTTGTTTTCATTTGTTTCAACTTTTCCTGATGGTTTTTCCTGATCGCTATAACCAGCCCCTTAGAAATATAGATTTCATCAAGAAAATAAATAAATCTATTTTTTACAACGAATATTTATTAAATTAAACTTTTTTTTCGCACAAAAAATTCTTTGAATTAGTGTGGCATTTGTGTTTTAAATCAAATGAAATCATATAATGTAGGTAATATTAATATGAAAATCTTTCCTAATCGTTATAACCAGCCCATAATTAAAGATATGTATGCTTGCGTTTGAGAACTGTTTTCTGGGAATATTTTGTGCAAATATTTGAGTAAAAATATCATTAGAAGCCAAAAGTATAATTTACAAAAAAAAAATGGGGGGGTTAACACTGATTAACCCCCCCCCCATGGCTACGGCCTTGCCCTCAACACTGCAAACATTTTTTCTATCTTAGCCAATAGGTTACATATTCTATAAATTTACTGTAAATAAAATCAAAAAAATGAAAAATCGCCCAAAATGACGGTTCTTAATTTCGTACTAATAAGTAATTTTTTCATAATGAAAGATCGCCTTAAAAGCATAGAAGCGAGCTCGCCCAAAATATTTATCTTTTTTTTATGCAATATCGCTCAAAATGTCACTGCAAATCAAAATCTTGTTTTCGAAATCTTGTATTACAAAATCTCGCAAATACATAAACCCGCTTTTCATAATCACGCAATTACAAAGTCCTGTTTCTTAGAATCCCGCAATTAAAAAAACCCGCAAACTAAAATCTCGAAAACTAAAATCTCGCATTTAAATAAGTAGCGTCAGTTTACGACGTAAAAACAGTGAGATTGGTAAGGGAGGGCATGCTGCCCCCCTGCAACCCCCTGCTTGGCCTTACTATAAGGTTTGAGGGCTGGAGCGAGTTTGGGTGTATCCATTTTTTTTGATTCAGGATTTATTTAATGGGATTTAAGTTTGCGAGCTTTTGCGAAATGTAATGCGAGATTTTAAAACAACAGGATTTTGTGTTTATGAAAAGCGAGATTTTGAACTTGCGAGATTTAGGTTTTCAAGATTAAAAAAAAGCGAGATTTTGTTATTACATATTTTGAATTGCGAGATATCGAAACGCTCCCATCATTTTTTTAGCTACAAGTAACCAATATTTCTTCTTACAATCAAATGATGTTCTTTATATTAATTAACTGAATCAACTGTTTTGTATTTGTGTTGCAACAAAAAAAAGTTAGCTCTATTTTTTTTTTAAATAACCTCAAGTAGTGCTCGACAATCAAGTTGGACTACCATGCCAGTAAACTTATGAAATCCAGTGAAAAGTAAAAAGGACAAAGAAAATAATTGTTGCATTTTTGTCGTAAATACCTACGTCATGCAACTAAAAAACTTGTCGCTCGATTTTTAATGACCCTTAAAAATTATTTTGGCATTAAAGTAAAAAACTCCACCATCCTAGTAAAAGGATAAAACTCAATGAAAAACTAAAAAGGATTTTTTGTCGTATATTTATCGGGAACGCAATTGAAAATCTCGAATAACGAAATCTCGCTTTTTTTAAAAAATCTCGAAAAACGAAATCTTGCAAGTTTATAATCCCGGTTTTCATAAACTCGCAATCACCAAATCTTGTTTTTCAAAATCTCGCATTTACATCTCGCACACAAAAATCTCGCAATTTTCAACCAAAATCTCGCAAACTAAAATCGCACTAAATAAATACTAAATCCAAAAGAAACTGCATACACCTAAAATTGCACCTACCCCAAATCCTATAGTGAAGTCAAGCAGAGGGTTGCAGGGGGCAGGCCCCCCCCCAACCAATCTCACTGTTTTTACGTCGTTAGCTGACAATACTTTTTTAAATGCGAGATTTTAGTTTTCGAGATTTTAGTTTGTGGGTTTTTGTAATTCCGAGATTTTAAGAAACAGGATTTTGTAATTGCAAGATTATGAAAAGCGGGTTTATGAGATTGCGAGATTTCGTAATGCGAGATTTCGAAAACGAGATTTTGATTTGCGAGATTTCGTAACCAACCCATATTTGTCGTGCAACAAAAAAATTTGTCGCGCACTAATTTTTTTAAAAATAACCCTCACTAAAGCCAGGTGCGCACTTGCGATTGCAATCGCATTATTATACAGTTGCAATATAATAGAACTCATTGTTTTAAATGAGAGCGCGAGCACATACGATTGAAAAATCTCAAATTTGTCTATATGTAAATATTTGCGAATTTTTAACTGCACTTAAAAATAATTGCGAGTGCGCGCTTGGCCTAACATGACAGCCAAGACATACTACGCTCGAGCTACTTTACTCATTACTTTATTTCATTTTGTTTTTTCTTCTCAAGTTTTTGCATCTTGTGTGATTTTACATTGGATTTGAATATTCGAGCGATTATATAGTACTACAGTGAAAGCTCTACTTGCAGACAGCTCTGATAAGCGGACACTTCCCATAAACGGGCACATTTCAAAATCTTCAATAACCGGACACGAAGTTCACAACCGGAACCATTTTTATTCTTCTCTCTTAACCGGACAGCTCTCATAACCGGACAAAAATTCGGTATTGTATAAACCCGAGTCTTGTATTCGTGCACAAAAAAAAAAAACATTTTGAGATAACAATCAAACATAACATTGCGATGATAACGAAGTCGGAAAAAGTGAGTCTGGAAGTCAGTCTGTAATCTGCATGTTATTCGTACCCGAAGACTAAACGGTTGAGCCGATATCCCTTAAACTTGGTATGTAGGGTTTTTATGGTGACCGTCAGGAGGATTTTTGGAATGTTTGTTCTTGGTTATAAGAAAGCTTGTTTTTCTCGAAACCGGCTCTTACGATTTTGATAAAATTTGACATGAGTGATACGGCATTAAAAACCTCAGCAGATCTTAACCAAATTTTATTTCTACGAAGAGGAAGAACCCCGAATGATAATATCGTACTTAATGTTTTCATAACTTTTCTAAAAAAGTTACATTAATTAAACAATTTTCTTTTTCGAAAACTCAGTTCTTTGAAATTTTGTCTTCGCACGAAAATTTTCATTTTTTTTTAATTTGGCGTTGTCAAAATTTTTGTTAGAATATTTTGTAGAAAATATTTTGTTAAAAATATTTATAAATATTTTTAAATATATTTGTTTAAGCAAATTAGATGTTTTAAAAAGCTTGACGTACGATTTTGTTTAAACTAAAATTATAAAATATATTTTAATATCTATATCAGAATTAATAGCATACCACAATTTTTACGGAAACCGGTAATTTCCAAAGTTATTATTTTATTTTTAATTATTTCATATTAAATTAATTAAAAGAAATTATTTTTAATAATTTCGTGGAAGACTCTTCAAAGCTCAGGTAATTTGCCACAAAAGCAAGATTGAGCGTCCTAGTCACGCCTATTTATAAATGATGAAAAAACCATATGATATTTTCTCAAAAGTGCTAAAACTACCTTTTACAAAGATTCAAGTTAAAATCAAAGTATGCAGAAAATTTTGTTGCTTAAATATAAGTTTACAAACAAAAAGGTTCCAAAATCGTTAAAGCACTTTTTAATAAATCGGTGTTTACTTAAGTATTTCTGCTAAAAAATTGGTTGAGAAAACTTGTTCAAGTCATCAAGGGCTTTCTAAGAATTCTTTTTTTTGGTTAAAATCGATTAATCCGTTCATGAGGCAGTTTCAGAAAAAAAAATATGGTTGTATGGGAGCTGCCATTAATTGGCTGGCCAAACGATTTTTTTCACTAGACAGATGCTGTAATATTTGTGGTTAACCACTTTCTGAAAAACCGCGTTGTGTTACACAAATACACAAGCAGATCTATAAATGCGAAATGGTGGACGGAGAAAGTTGTGGACTGCGGTCCTTTATGCGTCTTCAGAAAGAAAACAAAAATTTCAAAATAATATTCACTTAAAGTTGGTCAAAAGTGGTTATTTTAATATTTGAACATTATGTATATGCATATTGAACCCAAACATTGATTAACTTAAAAATTTTTATTTATATGTATAAGGTTATATTGGCGTATATAAACAATTTTGTATTCAAATGCATTTGAAAACATTTTTTGCATCATTTAAATTAACTGGTTTCTCTTCATTTACCCCATGTCTGCAAAAATACTATCAACTTATTTTATCTTTTGTATAAATTCGACTGATGCGATATTATTGTCATCATTCAGTTATCTCAACGACAACTACAAACAAATCTCAAGATGAAATTCGTTATTGTTTTCTCTGCTCTCTTCGCTGTCGCCATGTGCGCATCTTTGAACGTGCAGGACTCAGCTCACGCTGAAATCCTCCGTTATGAAAACGACAACATTGGAGTTGAAGGATTCAAATACGCGTAAGTTGTACAAAAGTGATCCTTCATGATAGCATTTTCTAATGTGGATTATTTGACTTTTTAGTGTTGAAACCAGTGATGGCAAGTCTGTCAGCGAACAAGGTGTCTTGAAGAACGTCGGCTCAGAAAACGAAGCTATCTCTGTTCAAGGACAGTTCAGTTACGTCGGAGATGATGGTGTCACATACCTAGTCCAATACATCGCTGATGAGAACGGTTTCCAACCCAGCGGTGCTCATTTGCCAGTTGCCCCAAAAGTTTAAAATTATTATTGACTGAGAGCTATTTTGAAATATTGTTGGTTGTAGCGACCTGATTGATCAAATTCATGGATTATTGATGGAAGTTGAAAAAAAAAACTATTTGTTATTTAGTTTAAGTAACATTAGGGAAAAACAAGTAAATAAAACGCTTATTTAAAAAATCTAAATAGCTTGGATCCTTGATTTTACAAACATACATACTTTGATCAAAAGTGAGATCATTAGGAGTTTTTCTTTTTTCGTTCAGAGCAGATCCCGAGTTGTCAAACATTAAGTTGTGTTTCTTTTTTCGCTCATAGCGTTCAGATCATGACATTTCTTTTTTCGTTCAGAGATGGTTCAGATCATGCTCAGAGCGCGCTCTATTCGCTCAGGAAAAATTGACTGATCATTCTGAGTGAAATGCTGAACAATTATCAAAACAATTGAAATGGCGGATGAAGCCAGCCATTTTGGTGCTAGTTTTTATTTAATAAAATGCAAGTGAAATATGTTATTTATTTCCAAATGGATAAGAAGAAATTTATAACTTTCAACTTAAATTTTGACATTGTGTGTGAAAGAGTGAGAACGAATGTTAATTTATGACAGCTGAGTGCTCGAATGTGTTTCAAAAATAAATCTGAACGCTCAGACGTCAGACCATGTTTAGTTTAGAGAACGCTCAGAGCAAGTTCTCAACAAAAAAAGAAAAACGCCTATTATTAGCCACACAGGTAAAAATAAGCGGATTTGCTGATTTTTATGCAATTTTGTTTTACTATAATAAATTGACACAAATCTTGCCAGTCCTTAAGGCTGGTATTTTTATAGGAAAGTAATACTATGTTCAGATAAGTGACGCAATAACAGTATAACACTTGAAAGCTTAACTAAAAGTGACTTAAGATAACAGACAAAATACAATTCAAATAAAACAATCAACACACAACAGGATCATGTCAATGACCAAAGTACAATCGCTAAAAAGGAAAAAAACAGACCTTAAAACTACGGGAAGTAGAATTAAAAATAACGATGCCTTCAATTTTGATACAAGATGACGAAAATTCAATTTTGATATTTTGAAGATATTATGCCCATTTTATACTATTGTTTCTTCTTCTTCTATTGTTAATTGTCAGGGGTTAACTTTTGCCCTAACTAATATATGTTCCTAACTCATTCTATTTGAAAGGTAGGTATATGGTCGTTTTTTTCTAGTGAAATTCTACTGAAGTGGCCTCGTATAGATCTGCGATCTGGAGCTTTCAAGCTCCATTAACTTAAAATGATCAATTAATGTCCTTTTATATATATTCTCGTCATCGCAAAACCAGTAAAGCTTGTCGTTAAAACTTCTTAGCAACATAATTAATTATAAATAAGAGCAATTTTTTGCTAAAAGCGAACAAGAACTTTCTTATCCCATATTGATAATGTCCACGTTTCCGCATCATAGAAAATGACTACAGTGATCAGAGTCTTCGTTGTTCTTTTTAATTGAATTTTCTTGTGCCAGGATAGCCAGCAAAAAGTTTTAGGAGAGGCAGCAGATTTAGCTAGAGGGAATAATGGTAACAATAGGCGGGATAGCCTGATAATAGAACGTGTTTTAGTCAATATTTGAAAATTTAGCCAAATGGGAAGTTAAGTTGACGGGTGAACGTTGTGGTGCATCATTGAATGCCTCTTTAAGAAATGGTTGAAGAGATTCGTCAAGCCAGGGGGGTGACGGAATCCCAACTTTTTAGGGGGTGTGTAGATTTATATATAGGGAAAGCGTTAATTTGGTTTGGGGCAGTTAGGGTTTCGATTAGATCGTGGTAAGAATCGTTAGCGAGTTGAAGCTAGAGTTTTTCCACCGAATAAACGAACAATTGTTAGATGATATATTAGTCGTCGCACACAGGGGTAAGATGAATCCATCGGCGTCTTTGTAGCGACTATGCAGAATTTATTTGGTAGGCTTACAGAACAAATTTCAGAAAGTAGAAGTTGTCAATGATCCAAAGGAACTTGTTTTCATTTTTCGATCAAGTGACAGAGGTTGTCAAAACGCCATAAGAGTGCAGATCCTAGTCGATTCCCGTTTTATCGTTTGATGTTAGAGTCTGAAATGCTCTTTTATAAACAAGCGGTTTTTTTGCTTGATTCTATTCTCCAATATGATTTCACTGAAGATCATAATAGAGTACAATGTCCTTCGAAACTTGTTGATGACAATATAGACAATAGATCTTCTTTTTGTGTTTTGCTTGGCGTATAAGAAGTAGTTTCTTAGCAATCATGACGTGTCGTCTCTTGAGTATTTTTCTGTCTCTAATTGATGTGGACAATTTCTTTAAATCAACTTCTTCAGAAGAGTTCCTGATAAAGTTCCAGTTGTGAATTGGTTCCTTAGAACTTTAATTTGTCACCTCATTAAGTTAAAAGTTGCTCTAAAGGCCAATATCGCTAACGTTTTCAAATTTCAAGATTTTTAAATTTGTGAAGACAACTAAAAAACGTTTAGCTGTACTTGGCGGGTTTTTTGGTGATGTTCGGTTGGAGTTCAGCAGATTGTGGTGTTGCTTTTGCAATTTTTAGAGTATTTGAACAACATGTAATGCTTCATTCTACAAAGCAACACGAAGTTCGCTCACATTTTCGATGCTAGTGAATTCGCACATTATTCGCTCCAACGACGATTTTGTAACCTTTTACGGCAATTCCATACATTGTTCGGTGCCGGGGCTTTTCGTTTTCTTCCTCGTTTTCAATTGATTGTTCGCATCGAGCAGGATTCTATTCATATGCATATTTTTCATACCCCAAAGGTGCATTGTCTCAGCTACTTTTAAACTTTGCTTTTTATTTTGTTCCAAGAAAACGTTTAAATCAAACCCCATTTTACCTGTTTGACATCTGAAAGTTTTCAGAACGTAGATATGAGAATAAAAATCAAAATAAAAAATTTCTTTTTATAATTTTTTATTGTTCTGATTGAATCAAAACGACTTAAACTAATTAACAAATTGTTGAGCAACCAATTGATAAAAAATGATCAATCAGTTAGCATTAACGCCTTAAAGTCCGGATGCTCATATAGGAAATTGGTTAATTTAAAGTTGTGGGGCAACTGGCAAATGGGCACCGCTGGGTTGGAAACCGTTCTCATCAGCGATGTAGGTGACTTGGTATGTAACACCATCGGGGGCAACATAACTGAATTGTCCTTGGACTGAGATAGCTTCGTTCTCTGAACCAACGTTCTTCAAGACTCCTTGTTCGCTGACAGACTTGCCATCACTGGTTTCAACACTAAAAAAGTTAAATAATCCATTAGAAAATGTTATTATGAAGGATCTCTTCAGTAAAACTTACGCGTATTTGAATCCTTCAACTCCGATGTTGTCGTTTTCATAACGGAGAGTTTCAGCGTGAGCTGAATCCTGCACGTTCAAAGATGCGCACATGGCGACAGCGAAGAGAGCAGAGAAAACAATAAGGAATTTCATGTTGAGATTGCTTTGTAGTTGTCGTTGAGATAACTGAATGATGACATTGTGATCGCATCAATCCAATTTATATCAATGTCGATTTGATACAATTTTGATAAACCTGTTCATCAAACGCAAATAAAATGGCAAAAAATTCATATGCAAGAGATTTGCATCTTTTTCATACATTTTTCGTATTTTATACCACAAGACAAAATGTCATCTTTTAGGTGATTAGATCCACTTTCGAGTTAACAACTATTATAGGTATTTATAGGTATTTGTGTGAAATAGATATAAAAGCAGTAGCATATATTATATTCAAAAAAGTATCGTACATACCATGTATGTTTGTTGGAACATTTCACATTAAGATTAAAGCTTAATTTAGTGGTTATAATACATGGATAATAATATACAGGGTGAGTCATGAGCAATGCGACAAAGTGCTAGGGCGTGTAGGTTGCGTTGAGACAAGAAAAAAATCGTATGGGAGGGGGGTCTATTCCCCTCCGTTTAGCCGGGAGGGGCAATTTTCGAAAAAACTGACTTAAAATGGGAAAAAAATTATTTAAAATCAACGGCTTCATTCACAATGCTGTGCGATACGTTTTTGAAAAGCCAATGACTTTTTCTTTCATTCTGTGTTTAAATAAATCTATTCTAAGAAATAGTTTTTGAAATATTAATTTTCAAAGTCAAAATTTAAAAAAAAAAATTGAAAAAAAAATTTCAAATTCATTTTTTTCAAAATTTTACGTAATTAAGTGCTAATTTTAATTTCAAAATTCAATGCTGTTATTAATTTTAAGTCTAAATAAAAAAACCGGATGCAAAAATTTGATGTCGTTCTCAAGAAATTAAAAAAAAACCAAAACCACCTTTTTCTAAGAAAAACATTTATTTTTATTGTAACGAAGCAATTTAAGAAGCATTAATCTTAGTTTTTTTAGTTTTTTTTATTCCTTTTATTTTTACTATGTTTTTTATTGGAAGTACTTATAAAAAATTCTCGATATGATCTCCATTGTTTAGAAGGCATAGATTATATCTCCTTGTAAGGGCTTCACATAAGTTTATGCTTGACAAATTTTCCTGCAATTTGACTCCGGCGACTTCAATTCGTTCCTTCAGTTGTTCCAATGATACTATTTCCACTTCGTAAACATAATTCTTCATAAATCCCCATGCATAGAAATCTAGGGGAGTTAAATCTGGTGACCTAGGTGGCCATTCCGTGGGACCCCTTCTTCCGATCCAACGGTCACTAAAATGATCATCCAGCCAGTTTCTCACCTGTAAGCTGTAGTGTGCTGGAGCACCATCTTGTTGGTAGATTAAAGTATCTGCTATAACCAATGGAACGCTGTCTAATAAATCGGGTAAAAGGTCTCGTAGGAATTGCAGGTATGATTCTCCATTAATAATGGAACGGAGGGATTATTTCGGACTAAATCCAGAATTCTTTCATCTAAGATTCTTGACTCATCAGAAACTGGCCTTTCGCTTCTTCGATGACGTCGGTGGATTCTTGGAAACGTGCTATGATGGGGACACCTCCTATCGGGATATCTTTCAGCGTACAGTCTTTCGGCTTCACGACTTCGACCATTAGCTAAACCGTAGCAGAAATGCATGTCCGTTAATTCTTCTCGGGTGTATGAGCTTGACATCGTTACGTGTTAATGAGTTAATATTCAAATTTGAAATAATTATTAAGCAAAACTGCAATGCCTTTTATTTATCTTGCGTTGCAATTTTCTTTTTTTTCATTAAAAAAAATGCGGTTTTATTGTCCCTATTGTCCCCATAACAGGTAGAACCCATGGGCTGCGGGCAGGCAAAGGCAAAAATATTGACAGGTCAGTTTTCAGAAGTTATCAAAGAAAATAATATTAATCCAGGGTTATTCCAATACTATTTAATTTTATTACGTTCTCATAAAACTCCAATTAAAAAAAAAGTAAAAAAACTAAGATTAATGCTAAATAAATAAATAAATTGCTTCGTTACAATAAAAATGAATGTTTTTCTTAGAAAAAGGTGGTTTTGGTTTTTTTTTTAATTTCTTGAGAACGACATAAAATTTTTGCATCCGGTTTTCTTATTTAGACTTAAAATTAATAACAGCATTGAATTTTGAAATTAAAATTAGCACTTAATTACGTAAAATTTTGAAAAAAATGAATTTGAAATTTTTTTTTCAATTTTTTTTTTTAAATTTTGACTTTGAAAATTAATATTTCAAAAACTATTTCTTAGAATAGATTTATTTAAACACAGAATGAAAGAAAAAGTCATTGGCTTTTCAAAAACGTATCGCACAGCATTGTGAATGAAGCCGTTGATTTTAAATAATTTTTTTCCCATTTTAAGTCAGTTTTTTCGAAAATTGCCCCTCCCGGCTAAACGGAGGGGAATAGACCCCCCCTCCCATACGATTTTATTCTTGTCTCAACGCAACCTACACGCCCTAGCATTTTGTCGCATTGCTCATGACTCACCCTGTATACTAGAACTAGGGTATGTTCGCTGAGCGTCAGTTGTCTAACCGCAATATAGATATTTTAGACTTTAGTTAGAAATACATACTCTAATCACGTTGACAGCCATTTCTTAATAATGATGAGCATTTTGACATACGGTGTGTTTCTTTATATTAAATGCTCGACATACTTATATAGTTTTTATTTATAGTTTAAAGATTCACAAATACAAGTAGGAATGTTTATGATTACAACTGTATACATACTCATTATACATATTACCGGCTGAAGTGATTTCAGTTAATTCATAAGCAACACGTTCGATAGTGTGAATGTTACAATGTAGGTGTTACAATGTCCCATATAAGGTGATTCAGACAATTAATTTTCGTCCAAATGGTTGCTATTTGCCAGACGAGTAATAAGGCGCACTTCCAGTGTATGTGTAAACCAATTCTAGAACCTAATCTAGAAAATGTATAGGCGTAGAGTAACTAAAGAAATGAAGAACAACAAGGCCATAAGATGTTGTGGCTTAGCAGCGGAACACCTAAGATACAGAGGTAATGTTTTGATATGCCGTAATGCATCAAATAAAAATGAACCAAGGATTTGTGGAAGGAAGTGTGCCCGAGGACTGAACTATAGGTATCAGATCCATATCCTATATGCCTTATCTTAATAAAAAGCGATCTTTTCTTTTGCAATATCTATAGGGGCATATTCCTTTTATATATGTCGCCAATATAAGATCCTTTCCAATCTATAACATCTGAGCGCAACACTTTAATCGCCAAAGACATGTGTCAGATGGGATAGGCGAAAATGTGATAAAAAATCAAGTCAAATCCGAAGAGGAGGCAGAAAGATCCAAAAACTGGAAAGAACTCCCAAAACTGAGACAAGCCGAAATGTTTCTTGGGAACTATAACCAAAAACGATTTGTAGCTTGTATAGAAACAAACATAGAATCATAACGGGTTTCCGCAGTGGTCACAACATGCAACATGCAGATTCTGTGACGAACAAGAAGAAACGCCAGACCACTTAATTGGCAAATGTGGGGTGATAATACACAAAAGACTAAACAATTTGGGATAGAAGAGAGTGAACTACCCTCTCTATACAAGTACTCCAAATATTATTATTCCTTAAAGAAATTGAGTTGGAGGAAGAGCTGTAGAATGAGTCAATCATCCAGCCCTACTGAAGGGGGCACAATAGATCTAAAGGTCGCAGTGCACCAAAACCCCTAAATTTATTCATTCATTAATTTCAAAGGCGTATACGATAGAAATAATTGTGTAAGGAGTTCTCTTGTGTTGTGTAACATCATTAGAAAATAATATGGAGTGTGTAATGCTTGTGAAACAGTTTCCCCAAACATGAACAGAGTTTCGGAAAAGAGAATCGCTATCCTGTGATTTCTTCAATCTCATTCTAGAACAGTTAGTGCTTAAGGCAGGCACAAACAAGGGTATTTCTATCTTCAACAGATCTGCCCAACAGCTTCACTGAACCAAAAAGGTACACCATAGTGATGAAAAAGGTCATCTATATGATTCATCAATTTTAGTCCAATGAACCTTTTCATCCATATCATGAATCAGAATTCATCAATATGATGAAAGTTTTTAGTGATGAAATTCCTTCATCATTCATCAACTTCGTTCGTCAATTATATGAAAACAATGAATTAGTTCATCATATTGATGATCGTAAACATTAATATGATGAATCGTTTTCATCAATTTATTGAATATAATCATCAACAAGATTCACATGTTCATCATGCTGCTGACCGTAAACATTAATACGATAAATAGTTTTCATGAAATTAGTGAATATATTCATCAAAAGGATTAACATTTTCATCATACTGATGATCGTAAACATTAATATAATGAATACTTTTCATCAATTCAGTAAATATATTTATCAATATTATTTACATTTTCTTTATTTTGATGATCGTAAACTTCCCTAAAAAGAATAATTTCATCAATTCAGTGAATGAATTCATTGATATGGTAATTTAAATTTTCCATGACAAAACCGAAGGTTTGTTTTTCGGTGCATGGAAATAACTCCAGGGGCAACTGCTCCACATGGGAATTTATTCCACTTTTAGTGGGAATTTGCTCCACTTTTCAATGTGGAGTTGATTTCCACTCGTAGTGAGATTGCATTCCACTTTAAAATGTGTGGTATTCTTTCCCACCTCAATGCAGAAAAATGATGTTATAAATGCAAAACAAAAAAACAATGTTCCTACTTTACTTCCCGGTAGTATACCCAAATAAGTTAGGAACTTTGCATCCCCAAAATTGCAACCACCCAAACTCGCACCCACCCCAAATCCTATAGTGAGGAAGGCAGGGGGTTGCAGGGGGGGCAGCATGCCCCCCTTTCCTATCTCTACTGTTGGGGGTACAATTGGTACTATAAAGTTTACTATTCAGTGAAAGTTTAATTATTTCTCACAGTCAGTGGGAAACAACTCCACTTTAGAGAGTGAACTAAATTCTCATCTTCAGTGGGAAATTAATTCACATTGAAAAGTGAAGCAGATTCCTTCTAAAAGTGGAATAAATTCCCATGTAGAGCACTTGCCCGTGGAGTTATTTCCCTGCACCTTGTTGTTCACCCAGGTAATGAATCAGGTCCTCTATATGATGATCAATTCACATTCTGTATAATAAAAAAAGTCTGTTTTTTCATCAATATGATAAAATCAATTCATCAGCAAGGTTATGGTCTATGTGGGTTAACATTTTTCATGATAAAATAACGAAACGCTGTTTTTTTTTTTTCATTAATATAATGAAGCAGTTAATCAGTCATTAAGATGATAGATTCACTTTTTACATGGTAAACATCAAAATTCTCATTCGTTAATCAATTTAATGAAGCAGTTCATCAATAAGATGATGTATTCGCAGTCTGCATGACAAAAACAAGAGTATGGTTTGTTCATCAATATGATAAATCAGTTCATCAATAAAATAATTAATTCACAATCTGTGTTTTGTTTGTGTGTGTTTTGTTTGTCAATAAGATGAATGGGTTCCTTAAAAATTTGATCGTACATATTAATTTGAATTCTGCATGCAAAAAACCAAAATCGGGTTTTTCGCCATAATGATAAATCAATTCATCTATTTGATGATCATTAACATCATATCACTTTCCCCATGATTAAAACTGAAGTGAATTTTTTGATGATGATCTTTATCAGTATAAAGAAATGAAATTTTCCTTTTAAATGATGATTTAAGGAAAAAGCAACTAAATATCTCAAAATAAGTGCTTTCATCATATTCATGAAAATTTTTGATGAAGTGATGAACATAATTTATACCAAATAATGATGAAATTCTTCAAAAAAAAAAAAAAAAAATATTGACGAAAGCACTTTCATTTTATTGATGATCGATTTATATTTCATCATTTTCATGAATTTGTGCATCATATGGGATGAAAAGTACATCTTATTGATGATTTTCAGTTGACGAACGCCATTCATCAATATGATGACGTCTTTTTTTGTAAGTGCAGTTAGTCTATACGCACGATGTTGACATCATCATCCTCTCCCAACGTCCCGTCAAAGAATCATTTACTTTGATAGAAGAACTGACGATCGTAATGGTGGTCTTTGATTAAAACGAGAATGAGTTCAAATAACTGCTATACCAAAAAACAAACATGCCTTTGTCGGTCAATCACGGTATACTTCCAATATTGTTATATGGTAGCGAAATAAGACAATAATCATATTAAGAAGGAGCTTAACGGTAACACTGGGTTCTTTCGAAATAAACAAATTGTTGGACTGATATTTGCTCATATGTGCTTTAAGGGCATATTATGAGAATGTAACCTACATAACCTTTACCTTTTATTATATTTAATTTCTGTTTAAAGTTATTTATACACATATTTTTTTAAACAAATTTAATAAAAATAAAAAAAATATTGCAAATTAAGTTGACCTTAACAACAGTTTTTCTGCATTGCTTAATTGACTTAAAATAGAAATATGTCCGCTTAAATAAATCTGCTTTATATTTAAATCTGAACAACTCTTCATAGACACATTAATATCTCTATCATTCATTCAAATTAGTTTGATGAATAAACTTTTTATAGTGTCTGCACTTTTGTGTCAAACTGGATGATAATTTTATGCAAGTCCCATAAAAAAATATATTAAAACCTTTGGTTTTTTATGCCACCATTCTGGTATAACGAAAATTAATATAATATTCAATAAAGTTAATTATGAGTAACCACATAAATAAATTAATTATAATAAGTAAATTTTATATTATCAACAATTCGTAAATTTTAAATGTATCCACAAAAAGGATACAGAAGAAACAGCTAATGTGATTTGATTATCATAATTTGATTCGATGCGTCTATTGATCATCATAAAGAACATTGCTTTTGGACTCTTTTTTTCCGCTCAATCGATTTGAATGAAATTTTTAATTGATCTTAAGACATATTTGGAGTTTGCATATAAGAAATCTGTTTGCCGTCCGATGTCTAGAACCGGAGTTATGAACAAAAACGCCACTCACATTTTCGTCGATGCTCTAGTAATATTAATAATGTGATTTTTATTCAGACGATTTGATACAGTGGCCGAGGATGTCCAAATTGTTTGAAAAAATTAAATTACAAAAAATCATTGTCGAATAATTTTCCAATTTTTTTTTTTTCAATTTTTTCCGTGAAATGAGTTTTTTTTCCATAAAATTAATTTCAAAAATAGAAAAATCCTTTTTCACAGAAATGTTTGTTTTCTTTCCATTTGGAAGACATTGCAATTTCGTTAGCTATTGCTGGTTAAGACTTCAAAATTAATGTTTTTCGCATTGGCAATTGTATGATGTGTGTCAAGATAGCATTACCACTTTCAATGTCCAATGTTTAACTATTGGATTAATTGTCGTGAATTTGTCGTGCAACTAAAAATTTATTTGTCGTAAATTTTTCGTATAACTAAAACATTTGTCGCGCCTCTATTTTAGCAAATAACCCCTGGCAATGCTAACTTGAATGTCAAGTTTTATTAAAAAGGATAATGGAAATAATTGTCGCTTTTTTGTCGTAAATTACTTATGCAACTAAAAAATTTGTCGCGCAGTTTTTTTTTAAATAACCCCAAAAAACTAATTTTTCATTCAAGTAAGGCTTACTACCCTAGAAAAAGGATCAACTCTAATCGAATTTAAAAAAGAATAACGCAAAAACTTCAGTTTTTTTATCGTGAATTTGTCGTGCTATAATTTTTGTCGGGCTATAACTATAAAATTTGTCGGGCTAAGTTTTTTTTTTTTAAATAACCAGGGGTTGACCAAAAACATTTTTTAAAGCTATTTAAAAAAAATTTCCGCGACAATTTTTTTAGTTGCATAACTTATTTACGACAAAAAAGCGACAATTATTTCCATTATCCTTTTTAATTTTCGATTACATTAAATTCTTTTCCGCGGTGGTAGTGCTAACTTGTGAGTCAAGTTAGCATTACTAGGGGTTATTTTCTAAAATAATGGCGCGACAAATTTTTTATCTGCACGACAAATTTACGACAAATTCACGACAATTAATCCAATAGTTAAACTTTTGAAAATTGAAAGTGGTAATGCTAACTTGACACACATCAAAAAATCCTTCTGAATATTAAAAACAAATCTTTGGTCATATGGCTAATATGTTATAAGTCACTTTTTCAAATTTTAATTGAGATGGGGCGGGTTTTTATTATTATGCGCGTTTTTTTAAATTTTGTTTTGCCTTGATACGCTCCCGTGCTCGTAGCTTAAGTTGTCTTTCCGTATATTGGTCTTCTTTCAATTACAAAGCGACATCCGAACAGTATTTGCTCTTCATAACAACCAATGTGGTTAGATAACACTGCTTTAACATTTAAAACTTAAAATTGAAGTTTTAGCTTTAGCTTTTTTTTTATTCACAAAGCCCATTGTCTCCAAAAACAAAACATTTCGTGTCATCAATTAATTTTATTTATTCTGTTCAATATTTTCGTTATGAGTTTAAATAAATTGTAAAAATACCAATCGGTAAATTACAAATCATTTAAATCCAACCACATTCTGAAGTTCAGTCATGAAAATAAATTCATTTATTGCTGAGTTTGGGGTAAATGAGCACCGCTGGGTTGGAAACCGTTCTCATCAGCGATGTAGGTGACTGCGTAGGTGACACCATCGGGTCCGACATAACTGAATTGTCCTTGGACTGAGATAGCTTCGTTCTCTGAACCAACATTCTTCAAGACTCCTTGTTCGCTGGCAGACTTGCCATCGCTGGTCTCAACACTAGAAAGTCAAATAATCAATTAGAAAATGTTATTATATGATAAGTTCACTTCAGTTTAACTTACGCGTATTTGAATCCTTCAACTCCGATGTTGTCGTTTTCATAACGGAGAGTTTCAGCGTGAGCTGAGTCCTGGGGACCCAGAGAAGCGCACATGGCGACAGCGAAGAGAGCAGAGAATACAATAAGGAATTTCATGATGAGATTTCAAGTAAGCGAGAAAACTGACTAATGACAATCTGATGCCCTCAAACCATATTTATACCATCTCATTTGATAGCATTTTTGGATAATTTTTGTACAAAACCTGTTAATTTGCATAGCAACTAAACTTAGTAATGCAAAAAATTAAGTTGCATTTTAAATAAGGCTATTAGCTTTTAATAAAATAATGTTTGGCAAAGCATGTTTATAAATTCATTATAAATGCAATAAGGAACGACTCTATTTATAAATTGAGACGTTTAGGGTAGGTATTGAGATTTTATATTTATTTATTAAGGTAATTTAAATATGTTTTATTGTTCCTAAATTTATATAACGCTTTACGATATTTAAATGTATCTGGAGTTTTAATGTTAAATCATTCTTACACCATTGATTATAGTATACAAAAAAACCAGCTGCACATGGTGCCTTGAAGAAATAAAACCAATGTGGCAATACCTTGTTTGCAAAGTTGTTTAGGTCTTCGTCACTATGACACTTTCGTCAACTAGTACCAGGATGATAGACTTCGCGATGGTGTCATCATATCGAACACCCATTTCCTGCACTTTGATATACTCAAAAGGACTTGGCGGAGTATTGATCAAAAAGCAGTTAACCAAATTGATCAAATTCCGATAAATGCCATCAGGTATGTTTATTGGACGTTTGAGCATTCCGTTGGGAAAACATATAGACTCTCGTATGCTGATAGCCTCCTGCAGCAAGTACAGACGACGACCAGTGGTTGCATTGTCATCCATCCATCAGAAATTTCGCTTCTGTTGTGCTGGGTTTCACTAGGCGTCCACAACGAAGCTCCTGGGATCGATGATGAATGCCGGTTGGCGCATGCAGCGAAGAACAATGCCTACCAGGCAATGCTGCCGACTAGAACCAGATCTACTGAGAGAGGTGCAGGGAAAGTACTCCACGGGCAAGTGCTTCAAATAAGAATCTATTCCACTTTTCAATGTGGGTTAATTTCCCACTGAAGGTAAGAATTTCTTGAGCTTTTAAGTGAGAAAGTAGTTCACTTTCTAAAGTGGAGTTGTTTCCTAATATGAAATAATTTAACTTTCACTGAACTGTACCATGGGGGTGGCCCGCTTGTGTCCCAGTTGAGATTGGTAAGGGGGGAGGAGAATGCTGGTGCAATTGAAAAATGCCATTTTAAGATTTAAGAACCCAATAAATATTTAAAAGTGTTTGGAAAAACTGGCCATAGTTGTCGAGAATTGAACAAAAATTGTCGCGCGACTATTTTAGAAAATGAACGCTCCTGATGCTAACTTGACAGTCAAGTAAGCACTACCACCCCAGAAAAATGATTAAATGTAATCGAAAATTAAAACTGATAACGGAAATACATAAATATCGTTTTTTTATTGTAAATAAGTCATGCAACTTAATAAATTGTTGCGCAATTTTTTTTTTAAATAACCCCAAAAAAATAATTTTTCGGTCGAGTAATGCTTACCACCCATGAAAAAGGATCAAATCTAATCGAAAATTAAAAAGGATAACGCAAATTATTTGACTTTTTTTTTGTCGTAAATTTGTCGTGCAACTAAAAAATTTGTCGCACTAATTTTTTTTAAATTAACCCCTGGTAATGCTAACTATACAGTAAAGTTAGCATTACCAGGGGTTATTTTCTAATTCACGATAATTAATCCAATATTTTTACACTTTTGAAATTTCAAAGTGGTAACTTGACGGACATGGAATAAATTCACATGTGGAGCACTTGCCCGTGGAGTACTTTCCCTGCTTCACTGAGAGAGCAGTTCAGTCGAATCTATCGAGGGCTGTACCGGCTGAAGTAATGTTAGAAAATTCTACCAAAGAGTAAAGAGATCTACCCAAGGCTTTAAGTCTTTCAAAAGTCTTTTACATTCTTTTGACTGCTTGAAGTCTTTGAACTGCTTCAAATCTTTTTACTGCTTGAAGTCTTCCGATAGCTTGAAGTCTTTTCTACTAGTTGAAGTCAATTTATTCAAGTTCTTAGTATATCAAATTGACTTCAAGCAGTAAAAAGACTTCAATCAGTCAAAAGAATGTAAAAAACTTTTAAAAGACTCCAAAGAATTCAAGCAGTTAAAAGTACTGCATAACTCAAAAATAAGTCTTTTAATTCAATTAACTGCAATAGCGAAATTATTGCATTCTTTTAGCTCTGATACACAGTCAGCAGTGCTGAGGATCTGGGAAAACATTTTTCTAGACTGCTTAACTGCTAAGATAGCCAACATTGCGCTGCAAAGTAACTAACTCCATCGAACTTGGACGATGCTGGTCAACATTTCCTTCCAGCAGACCTAAATGAAGTGCAGTTATAGCGATTGCCAAACTAAAATGGGCAAAATTTTATTACGGATAGATATAAAATGTATAGATTGAAAATATAGATTTTACTCTATACAAAGAACAAGGAGGATTCCGGGTGGGCTCATCCTGCAGAGTGGCAGAGTGCATATAGATCATATCAAAACTTTAAGTATCGTAATAGAACAAAGCGTGGAGCTCCGTTAACCTTTAGTTTATACACATAGAGAAATCATGTGTTAGTTTCAAACTTTGCTCGTAGTATGTCCTTACCTTCGACTTGTTTTTTGTTTACTCTTGCACCAATTATTCTTGAGTTAAAAGAAAAAAAAAAATAAAGAAAAACAAATACAAATGTATGTAGAAGAATTAAGTTCGGTTCGGTTTGAGTTTTTTTCGTTAAAGGGAATTATTCCAAAAATAATTACTCGATATATTCATTTAGAGACATCTACTTTGGTGAGTTTAACACCATCTTGATTCCTCTATATGTATTAACTCAATGATTCTATCAAAACAACAAAACATTTTTTTTAATTTTTTATTCAACAATTTTTTTTTAATTGCTTCTATATATTCGTAACATAACTAAGACTAGTTAATAAAGTGTTTAAGCTTCCAATCGACTTAAAATGCATCAAAAGGCAGCTTAATCACAGAGGTTGACAGCTTCTAGACGAAAGTCATTTATTGTTGGGGTTGGGGTAAATGAACACCGCTGGGTTGGAAACCGTTCTCATCAGCGATGTAGGTGACTGTGTAGGTGACACCATCGGGTGCGACATAACTGAATTGTCCTTGGACTGAGATAGCTTCGTTCTCTGAACCAACATTCTTCAAGACTCCTTGTTCGCTGGCAGACTTGCCATCACTGGTTTCAACACTAGAAAGTCAAATAATCCAAATTAGAAAATGTTACCGTTAAGATGCACTTCAGTTTAACTTACGCGTATTTGAATCCTTCAACTCCGATGTTGTCATTTTCATAACGGAGAGTTTCAGCGTGAGCTGAGTCCTGGGGACCCAGAGAAGCGCACATGGCGACAGCGAAGAGAGCAGAGAATACAATAAGGAATTTCATGATGAGATTGGTTTCAAGTAAGCGAGATAACTAACTGATAACAATGCCTTAGAATTCAATTAATTTATACTAAAAATTCGAAGTAGAATTTGGCAAACATTCAAGCACAAAACAAGTATTTTAATTCATAACATTTTATTTTAATTATTATATAATGCATTATGTCGTATATATGCATTTGAATAATAAGTGGTTTGTCATATATTGTCGTCTTGCATTTTAGAATAAAATTATTCAAAAATATATTTGGCTAGTAATTTTGGTGGTTATTTTAAGGATATTAATTTATTCATTATATGACTTAAACAGTTATATATTAAAACAAGAAACTAGCATTGAGTGATACGTTTCCAACAAGAATTTGGAACATAACGTTCTTCTATTGGTTGATGTTATACGAGTTTTCAATATTTTTTTTACAGAAATGTCAAATGCCAACCACATGGACACTTGACAGGAATGACAAGTACCTACTTTTTTTTAAAATAGATATATACTTAGTGAATATTTTTTCCAGTTTTATCAATCTCCAGTTAAATATTTAAAGTTAAATTTAATAGTAAGACTTATGCATATTTTAAGATACATAATAATCTTGTTAGGGGCAAAACGTTTCTAAAATGAGATACAATCATATACGATGAGATGAGATGATGTGCCTGGATTTTAAGTGCTAAGAACTTAAACTTGGTATTCTTAACACGCGATGCATATCGTTGCCGTTAATTCAGATTTTCTTAAAAGAATATATATTTCAGAATTTTCATTTATGTGAATCTATGGCTTAAGCCAAGATATGCATTTTGTCCATCATTATCTTTACGAAGATCTGATGTTATAGTTTTAAATAAAACAAAAAAAAATACATAAAAGACAGACATCCATAAAACAAGATGAAGACCGGTCAAAAGTACTACTACTATTAGTTAACAAGAACGGGTTCAATGTTGGATGGAGATAAAATGTCAAAAAGCTGGTTTCTAATAAATACAAATATTTTAGTAAGCATTTGTTAAGACGTCGTTGGCCTAGTCAATTTGGTGTTATATTGGTTTCTGGCCGGATTTCCAACATTTTAATCAGATCAATTAATATGAAGTTTAGTTAGGTACTTATATTTGAGCTGCTCTATTTTCTGGTTTACATGCTCAACCTTGTTTTGCCAATACCATAACTGACAGGATTATACAACCAAAATCCAAATTCAGAGGAAATTAAAAAAAAACTATAACGGGTACTTCCCGTACAATGGAAAACGGCTTTCACGATTCAGAGAAAACTTTGTGAACGTTATATGCAGTGCTGTTAATAAACGTCTATTTGGTGTTATTGTTTTTTTTTTACAAATTTGGCCATTACTCGATAACGGCTGATTGAACGGATTTCATTCCAATTTAGTATGGCATTAATATTGAATATTCAACAACAAGATGTCATTTAAAGTGTTTTGTTTCTTAGCCTAGTTTCTTATCACGAATGGAACAACATTTCTCCCACCTCACTGTAGAACCGGTTGTGGGGTTAGTGTTTTAATTTTTGTTTTTAACTTTTTATAGCTAATCAATACAAAAACTAATTTAGTATTTTTTTGTGGATTATGCTTGATAGGGAAACAACAAAAAGTGCTATATCCTAGTGGAAAATTTAGTGCTGTGAAAGATCTGATATTGTAACATTTTAACACGTTTTTTCTTGAAACTGGTTAATGGTACGATAAAAAGTATTAATATATTTTTTGTAGAGAATTATATAATCTACAATTTGTTTTTAACCTTTTCTCCAAAAAAAATCATAGTTTCCAAGAAATTTGCGTAAAACTAAATTTGTACCCCTTTTGCTCCTCCTTAAAAAAAATTTGCCTCCGGTCCAAATTTCGGGTGCCTACTTTGTAGGATTTGCACACGACATCAAAATAAAAATCTCTTCTAAAATCTATCTTTGTCTGAAATTTTTCGTAATTTTTATTTTGTCTGTCCAATTTTCCTGGGCTAATCCTATAAAGCATTATCCTATTACTGTCTTGACAGAAACTTGTTCCACTTTCTGAAATTTGTTACTTTGGTTGTCACTTCACTATTGATACATTAATTTAATATGTGTGTTAATTTAGCATTATCCCTTTCAAATTTCAAAAGTTTCTTGTAAATTTGTGTTGCAACTAAACAATTTGTCGTGCGACTATTTTTGAAAATAATCCCTGGTTATGCTAACTTGACTGTCAAGTAAGCACTACCACCCCAGTAAACGGATTAAATGTAATCGAAAATTAAAAAGATAATGGAAACAATTGTCGTAAATAAGTTATGCAACTAAAAAATTTGTCGGGCTAATGTTTTTTTAAAAATAACCCCTGGTAATGCTAACCTCACGACTAAAAAACTGAAATTATTTGCGTTATCCTTTTTTAAATTCGATTAAATTTGATCCTTTTTCAGGTGTGGTAAGCCTTTTTTGACCCAAAAAGTATTTTTTTTGGTTATTTAAAAAAAAAATGCGCAATATTTTTTTCAGTTCCATAACTTATTTACGACAAAATAGCGACAATTATTTCCATTATCTTTTTTAATTTTGGATTACATTTAATCCGTTTT
The DNA here is from genome assembly GCA_951217065.1 of Baccha elongata. Taxonomy (NCBI): domain Eukaryota; kingdom Metazoa; phylum Arthropoda; class Insecta; order Diptera; family Syrphidae; genus Baccha; species Baccha elongata. Next base: position 174,549,546 of record OX578272.1, read on the forward strand.
CTGGGGTGGTAGTGCTGACTTGACAGTCAAGTTAGTATTACCAGGGGTTATTTTCTAAAACAGTCGGGCGACAAATTTTTTAGTTGCACGACAAATTTACGATGTGAACAAAACCCGATTGATATTTTTTTTCTTTCAAGCAGTTGGCCATGGCTAGTGAAATATGTATGCATGTATTATTTAAAATTGACATTGAACCTATATGCTAGAAGTTAAATGGCATTCATAACATTTTTTTCAATATCTCGTTTTCTATATTTATGTTTTACGAAGTGAAAGAGAAAAAAGAGCTCAAGCTCACTCTTACAGAATCAAATTAAAAAAAATTGTTTTGTGACCTAACCCCCTTTCTACCTATCACAAGAGAAATATAGAAATGCAGATAACGAAAAACTATGCACTCCAAGTTAATTGAAATATATAATCAGTTGATCACTTTAATTTACTTTGTTTTCCCATCTTTTTTAGATTTTGCGTTTCATTGGTCAAAAAAATCGAATCTAGATCAAAATCTCGAAATCTCGATTTCAACTGAGATTTTTTCATTTGCTTTCACATACACAACAATGTGTGAGACTGCCAATCTGTCGAGTTAGTGCGAACTCAGTTTGTCTCCCTCTCTCCAATTTATAAATGAACAAACAAAACAATACACACAAAAAATCTTTTTGCGTTTAATTCGGCAACAAAAATATGAAATCTCAGAGTAATATCGGAAGTTTCCAATGAAAGACCACATATGTGTTATATATTTCGATAACATTACACAATGTGTTATAACCTGTAAAAGTACAAAATGTCTGTACACTTATTTCGATACTTTGTAATGACATTTCCTTATAGGGAATTTTACCATATTGTCAAAAAATAAATGACAGCTCACACTACGCGGATGACAAAATGAAATTATGTATCGCGCTTTTTTCAAACTGTCAAACTCGGAATCTTGCAAAAGAATTTTGTAAATAATCTCTTTTTTTCCTGTGAAATTTGAGATATACGTGACTAAAAGGTTTAATAATACACTATTTACAATTTTCTAGCAAGACATTAATATTTCCGCTCTTGTTTTCAATCAATTTTTCAACAATGATAAAAAAATGTTCAGCTGTCTCCGCGTACTGCTGATTTTGACACTGCTCTGCGAACGAGAAAGAGATATATCGTTGTTACCTAAAAAGCCCTATTGCTTCCGTCTCTTTTTGCTCTAACCTACAACGATAAAACTTGTGCTTTCTTTAGCAACTAAAATTTGTATATAAGATTGAATGAACGTTTATAATTAAACAAGTCTTTTATTAAAATACATAATATTACGATCTACTAAATTTATTATTTAGCTAATTCCTTTCCCTAACAAAAAAGGTGTTATGTATTATGTTTTCGCGAAAAACAAATTTGAAAATTACAACATTAACAATAAATCTAATTGTATCAGAAAATTATGTCAAATATATTCTGTGCATTAATCATTCTGACAGATAAAAACACTAATTCATCTCAATCTCTCAAACTGAGATTTATTTTTAATCAACACTTATAGTATCAATGTATTAAATAACACGATACAATTTGTTTTCCGTTTATAAAATATTATAAATAAAAAGTGACAAGTTTTTTTTACAACCTATATAATATGCTGATATACATTTGAATTTGCAATTCATTTAAAGTAGTTCCAAATATCTTTGATGCAAATGAACCAAATTTTTGCATATCTTGCCAATATGGTAAATAATATTCAACAGGTTTCGCACTTTGTTAATCTAAAATGCTATGAAATGCGATCGTATAAATTGAGGCAACCAGATTGTCATCAGTCAGTTATCTCGCTTTCTTGAAACTAATCTCAACATGAAATTCCTTATTGTATTTTCTGCTCTCTTCGCCGTCGCTATGTGCGCATCTTTGAACGTGCAGGATTCAGCTCACGCAGAAACCCTCCGTTATGAAAACGACAACATCGGAGTTGACGGATTCAAATACGCGTAAGTTAAGCTGAAGTGTGAATTTTCATGATAACATTTTCTAATGTGGATTTTTTGATTTTCTTAGTGTTGAAACCAGTGATGGAAAGTCCGCCAGTGAACAAGGAGTCTTGAAGAATGTTGGTTCAGAAAACGAAGCTATCTCAGTCCAAGGACAATTCAGCTATGTTGCCCCCGATGGTGTCACATACCAAGTCACCTACATCGCTGATGAGAACGGTTTCCAACCCAGCGGTGCCCATTTGCCAGTTTAATTACAACTGTAATTTCTTCCTATGACTGAATTCCTGAACGAAGTGCGTTGAAGTACAGTGATCGATCATTTTTAGCGATTTGTATTTTAACGATTTGTTGAATAATTTAATTTAAATTTAAAAAACGTTTTTAAAAACTTGTTATACAAAATTCAAAGGTTTTTATATTTATTTTGAATAACAATGTTAGACTCCACATTGAAGGTGATGACGATGATGTTGTAATTAGATCAAGTCATTTTGGAGTTTCGCTGGTCAAATTGTGTAGTAAAAAAAAACTATGAAAGAAACAGCAAATGACGTGGGTTCGATGCCCATATTTGAAGAAGATGTGATTTTAAATACAACACTAAACTATAAAATTAATTGCCGACTTAGTCGTCGCGAATATATATACATGTATAAGACATGAGGTTGGACTTGTTATCTGTAATAAGAGGTCGTTATTGTTTCATTCAATAACTTATCAGCAGGAGAAATACGTTTTATTAAAATTGATCATAAAATGCTAACATAGTTCCAACAAAATTTGCATACCAAATAAAAATAGAGGGCAGGACTGGGTCGCACAAACTTATGCTCTTGTGGCAAGTAACCTACGTGTAAACGACTGGGAAGTTCGTCAACTTTTCACTGTCAACAACAAAGCACTCACATAAAATGTTATTAAAATTAATCGAATTTAAAAAAAAAAAAAAAAATTAAACTAAAAAAATTGATTTTTTGAAAAAAACTTTTTTCCAAAAAATTTTAATGCATGCTTAGGCAACATATAAGAACATCAAATTTCGTCAAAATCGGTTAAGCCGTTCAACAGATAATCGGTATCAAAAAAGTTCAGTTCTAGGGCAGGTACCGTTAATAAGTTACTCCGGAAATTTTTTTTTAGACGAAAGACACTATTATCGACAATAAATCACTCTATAAAATTTTATCGGAATTGATAGGATTTTTTTTCGAGAAAAATGGAATTCAAAAAACTAACTTTTAAGAAAATATTTTTTTCTAAAATTTTTGATTGAAGTATTAATGAGGTTTTGCAGAACTCTTAGGACATACAATTTCGTTGAAATCGGTGCAGACATTTAAAAGATAATCGATACTAAAAATTTATTGAAAGATGTCACCGTTGGCTATAAATCACTCACGTTAAATTTAATCAAAATCAATTGTGTATTTTTTTTAGAGAAAAATGGAATTATTGATGTGTGTCAAGTTAGCATTCCCACTTTTAATTTTAAAAAGTTTAACTATTGGATAATTTGTCGTGAATTTGTCGTGCAACTAAAAAATTTGTCGTGCCACTATTTTAGAAAATAACCCCTGGTAATGCTAACTTGACTGTCAAGTTAGCACTTTAAAAAAATTAGCGCGAACATTTTTTTAGATTCGATTAGATTTGATACTTTTTCAAGGGTGGTAAGCCTTACTTGTTTTTTAGGTTATTTAAGAAAAAAAATGAGCGAACATTTTTTTAGTTGCATAAGTTATTTACGACTAAAAAGCGACAATTAATCCTTTTTAATTTTCGATTACATTTAATTCAATTTATGGGGTGGTAGTGCTAACTTGACAGTCAAGTTAGCATTACCAAGGGTTATTTTCTAAAATAGTGGCGCGACAAATTTACGACAAATTCACGACAATTAATCCAATATAGTTACACTTTTAAAAATTGAAAGTGGTAATGCTAACTTGACAGACATGAATTATCGGTAAATCTTATATGATAGGAACCATTTTTTTAAGACATGAACAAAATAAAAAAAAAATTCCGGGCATATTAATCAAAGAATGCTTCTTACCAAGTTTGCAAAAAATCGGTCTAACCGTTTAAACTATAGGTGTCGATACAGACAGCCAGATTGATTGTTATCTCAAAACTTTTTTTTTGTACGAATGCATTACTTGCCTTTAATACCTATAACCGCAAGTAAAATAAAAAGCACGACTGGGTCGGACAAACTTGCTCTTGTGTAAGATTACTAACCTTTGGCTTAGGATACTAAGCAAGAAACTATAATAAATAATCGGAAGTAAAAATAGTTTCTATAGCGTTTATATGGCAGGTACCGTTAATAAGGTGAATTTGAAAAATATCAGTTATATGGCAGGTACCGTTAATAAGGTGAATTAGAAAAAAAAATCTTACGAAAAACTCCGTCAACAATTTAGTCACACAAAATTTTATCAAAATCGATCATATATCTTACGAGAAAAGTTGGATTTTCTTTAAGGCTTATTTGCTTGTTACCGTTAATATGTAAACTTGTTCGGAAAACATGAAAAACATAATCTACGATCGTGTTTTTTAAGAGAAAAATAGAATTGTATAAAACGCTTGTATGGCAGGTACCGTTAAAAAGCTAGTTCTCAAAAAACAAAATTCACGAAAAATATCACGGTTGCCAAAAAATCTGTCACACGAAATCTTATCAAAATTGATCGTAAATGGAATTGTCTGTAACGCTTATATGGCAGGTACAGTTATTTTCAAACCTAGGATAAAAATCAAAAATACGCCTGGGCATATTACACTAAAAATACAGTTTTGAAGAAAATCGGCTCATCCGTCAGACTGACAGACGGACAGACAGATAGACAAAACTTTTTTTTTTAACAAATGCAACACTTGCCTTATAGTACCTATAATCGCAAGTTAAAACGGAAGAGCCATTTCAAAAATTTTGATTCCAGTTATTAAATATGCAAATAAATAAAATAGAAAATAATTAAATAAATAAAAAGAAAAATAAATGAATAAAATGAAGAAGTGACTTAGGTTCATATGATATACATTATGTGCATATCTATTTTCAAATTGCTAATTTAATTCCAAACGTTTTGATTAAAATGCATCAAATGGAAACATGCAAAGTTTTTGCCATTATATGGTTAATATTTTTTAACAGGTTTTTTACTAAGTTTATCCAAAATGCTATCAAATGCGATCGTATAAATTGAGGCTATCAAATTTTCATCAGTCAGTTATCTCGTTTAATTGAAACTAATCTCAACATGAAATTCCTTATTGTATTCTCTGCTCTCTTCGCCGTCGCCATGTGCGCATCTTTGAACGTGCAAGATTCAGCTCACGCTGAAACCCTCCGTTATGAAAACGACAACATCGGAGTTGAAGGATTCAAATACGCGTAAGTTAAACTGAATTGCATCTTAATGGTAACATTTTCTAATGTGGATTATTTGACTTTCTAGTGTTGAAACCAGTGATGGAAAGTCCGCCAGCGAACAAGGAGTCTTGAAGAATGTTGGTTCAGAAAACGAAGCTATCTCAGTCCAAGGACAATTCAGCTATGTTGCCCCCGATGGTGTCACATACCAAGTCACCTACATCGCTGATGAGAACGGTTTCCAACCCAGCGGTGCCCATTTGCCAGTTGCCCCACAACTGTAATTTCTTCCGATGACTGAAATCCTGAATGAAGTTCGTTGATGTACATTGATCGATCATTTTTATCGATTTGTATTTTAACGATATGTTGAATGATTTATACAAGAGCAATAAAACGTTTTTAAAACAATATTTATACAGTTTTTTTTTTACCACGAGGCTGTAATAGGATAAAGCTCATTTTGTGGCTTGTGTGGTTGAATTTCCTTATTCCAACAACTCTGAAATCAAATAACTTTTCAGTTAAAGACTATGTTTTTTCCAACAAAAAGTGAAATTATTAAATATGGCCCATTAAAACTTTATAAGAGTCTGATAATCGAATTGGCTGTCGTAGTTAAATTTAATCTGGAAAATAAATAAATGCATTTTTTAAAACAAATGTTTGTTAAATTGAACATTTTGGCACCCAAAATTCTTTGAGCTTTTACGCCTATACATTACGGCCGAACTGCTCTCCTGAATTGAGTTCCATTGATTACGACAAAAAGTGCCTGTCCATTTGAGAATACTTGTAAACTCTTGAGAGTAACTCTCTGTCCATTTGAGAGTAATATTTTAGAAATTCTCTGGTATTCTCTGGTAGAATTCCGATAGATTATTTTTTTAGAGTACTTTTATAACCGTTTCCACTTGATATAAAATTTTTTTCTGCTAGTTATCAGTTGGAAGTATACTGAGAGAGATAAGTTTGCCAGAGAGAAGTTGGAGCTACTTGAATATTGGTTGTACAATCGCTCGCAGCATTTTCACTCTCAAATGGACACGGACTTATAAATTGATTTATCTCCGCGATGTCCACTATTTTGCCATGATGACTCTCGGACAGAAACGTGTTGGAATTCTGCGAGCTGATCTCCGATAGTGATCAAGACCTGTGTCCACTTTGCGAGTTGGCTCTCGAGACCTGCTCGCAGCTCTCTTACTCTCAAATTGACAACCACCTTAACACATGCTTCGCGGAAAATTATTAGAGGAATCAACTGTATAGAGGAGCTAAAAAGTGCTGTCAACAGGTTTTTGAAATATTGAATTAACGAAGAACAGTTTTTTTTTTTAATTACAAAAAAAAAAAAAACTTACAAAAAATAATTTTGATAAAAATTATGCCATGTTATTAAAAATGGCTTCTTGGTATTAAACTTCGTTGCAATCGGTAAATTCGTTATCAAGAAAGTTGAAATTCAAAAATACTATTATATTGTATTGTTGGTTTCCTTTCTTGCAAAATGTGGTTATATCTAATCATTATAGCCGGTTCCGATAAAAATAAGCTTTTTGATATCTGCACCGAAATTCAGCTATTTTGGCAATAAAAGTTTCAAATCTGTATCTAATAAGGATTCAAACCCAAATCAGTGTATGCAAAAAAAATTCATCGTTAAATATGAAATTATAAACAAAAAAATTCATAACTGTGGGACCAGTTTTTTTTTTTTAAATCGATTTTCTTAAAATAATTTTTTTAACACGTTCACAGTGAACCCCATACAAAATTTAGTTTTTAGACCCCTACGTCCACAATTAAGAAAATTCTATGCCATATTGTTTGAAATGGCTAGTTCAATTTCAGAAAAAATTATCAAAATGACTGCAGCCGTTATCGAGAAAATGAACATTTGAAAAATATCGTTATAATATCGTTATGTAGTGTTTTTTCTGAAAATATTGTTTTCTGTTTCTGGTAGACTTTTTATGCTTGATGTCACATTTTTTATGCTTGATGTCAATTTGGTTGTAATCGTTAGTGCCGTCCTAGAATATACGCTTTTCCTTAACATTTATATTGTAGGTAACGTTATTTTTAGACCTACAAAAATATGTCCGGACATACTATCCCAAATACACTATAGCTATAACCAAATTTGAAGTAAATCGTCGCACCCATTTAGACTGTAATTGTAAGTGACGATACAGACAAACAGACAGAGATAGAATTGTCTGACCTATTTTTTAATCGTAATTTGATTGTTTGATTGTTATCTCAAAATCTTTTTTTTACGCATTCATAGTATAGTATTAGTATAAAATAATACTTTTTATTAACATTGAACCAAAAATGTTAACGGTGTATAAACACAACTTATATGATAAACATTGCAAAATTTTACTCTGTGTCATTTAAAATAGGTAGCTATTTATCATTATTGTACGCTACAATAAATATGTGTAGGAACAAAAAATAGTTCTAGGTTCACATTCACCCTCTATTCCAGTTTAAGTTTTATAGTATAGGCTTGGTACATATGTACAAAGAAAATTTGTTGCTATCGAATATTATTATTATATTCAAAAAACACTGTCGTCTCCAACCGCTTTAATTTATATGCATGCGAATTTTGCATTCATTTTTAACTGGTTTGTCACTGTTTTGGCCAAATGTGATGATATAAAAAGGCTTGAGTTCATCAGATGGTCATCAGTCAGTTATCTCGCTTACTTGAAACCAATCTCAAGCTCAACATGAAATTCCTTATTGTATTCTCTGCTCTCTTCGCCGTCGCCATGTGCGCATCTTTAAACGTGCAGGATTCAGCTCACGCTGAAACCCTCCGTTATGAAAACGACAACATCGGAGTTGAAGGATTCAAATACGCGTAAGTTTTACTAAAGTGATCCTTCATGATAAAATTTTCTAATCGATTTTTGACTATCTAGTGTTGAAACCAGTGATGGAAAGTCCGCCAGCGAACAAGGAGTCTTGAAGAATGTTGGTTCAGAAAACGAAGCTATCTCAGTCCAAGGACAATTCAGTTATGTCGGACCCGATGGTGTCACATACCAAGTCACCTACATCGCTGATGAGAACGGTTTCCAACCCAGCGGTGCTCATTTGCCAGTTGCCCCACAACTTTAAATTAATTAATTACTTTCTGTCGATGACTGAACTCCTGCGAATGAAGTGCGTTGAGGTTAACTGATTGATCATTTTTATCGATTAGTATTTCTACGATTTGTTAACTATTTGTTTAATTTATAACATTAAGTTCTGACTAAAGCAATTAAAGGTTTTGTTCAAGAAATCAACAACCAAGTTAATTATTTTTGTTTATTATTAAATGTTTATGATGGTGTTCGAGAAACCGGAAACAATGGGACGTGACAATCGGAATAGATTAAAATTTTAAATGTCATTTCAGATTAGTTAAATGCAGATGAAGTATTTTAGGCTAGTGGGTCGGTCGGTTGATTTGCATACAATTTGCAAGATTCATTATAGTGGCAACGTTTATGCATTTGAATTTGTGTTAAAATATGCAAATAAAAAAAAGATTAACACCAACGCCCAATATCAATAATAGTTTTTAAAAAAGCAAATCGTCTACCACTTTATGACTTTATGATTGGCGTAGGCATAAAATTCTGACAAATGAAGTTTTTTTTTATGTTTTCGTTAGAAAATATAAAACTTTAAAATGTATGTTCTCCATTAATTTTTGGAAAGTTGGCAATTTTTCACAAAAAAGGTTAAGGCAGAATGGAGTAAATTTGATAATGTTAGAGTCAAGCATGGGCGTCTTTGCGTAAATGTCGGCATCTTAATTTATACTGAAAAATTTAAAAATTTTCCCTAAGTGCAGAAAAAACTAATTTTATTATGTTGAACTCGAGCATGATGTCTCAAGTGGGGGGGTAAAATGGGCACTCGCCACCCAACGACTGGAATGCGACAATACCACTTCTCTAGTTGAAATTCTTGAAAAATACAGGACTGTTCATGTCTTTATTATCGGAATAACTAGGGTAGAGGTGGCACCATCCGTCAGTTGGGCACCTCCGAAATATCTGTGATATTTTAAAAATACATAGTATAGATTTATAATTTTATTGTTAATTCAAAATATCTCTTTGTATAATTACTAAACAAATATAAAATGAGAAAACACCCGACGGGACATCTCCGACAACGTAAAACACATCCGACAACCTGCTGGGGGTGCACCTTTACTTTTTGCAGTTTATTAAAAATATTGCTAAAATGTCACCTATTTCACTGTCCGATGTATCATATTTAATTCACCAAACTCAACGTTTATCTGGTTTTCAGCGTCCATGTATCATATATGATCAAACATGACACATAACTTTACTGTATACTTTATCTTTGAACTTTACTTTAACTTTTAATTAAAAAATTAGCACATAAATAATGAGTTTGCATTAATTTAAGATTAAGGGACTGTCGAAGGTGCTCCTTCCAACTTTGGATGTGCGGCATTGGGGCACCTTCGATCCTTCTCTACTCTTCTAACAGAACCTTGAAAAATCAAAAACGAATTTTCAATAAATCTCAAATATCGTCAAAATTTTGGAAAAATACTAAATTTTAAAATCCATACAATTTTTTCTCTAAAGGTGCCGGAGGGTGCCACCTCTACCCTAAATGTTATGTAAGCTTTTTTGTATTTACAAACGATAATTTTAAATTTAAATATTAAAAGGAGCATTAAACTGAATTAAAAAGAAGCTTGTAAGGGGAAACAGATTAAAATGATAGAATACTGAATACGGATGGCATTACTTTTTTGTGGACTGGTGTTAAGCTCAGAGGAAAGCCAATCATAAATCAAGCTTAAAAAAGCTTTTCACGAAGTTATTTGAAAAAAAATCTTAAATTACTTATCAATATGAATTATTTCATAAAATTGAAAAAATAAATAAATACAAAAAGTTACTTTGGAAACTTTAAAAAAAAGGTTGTTAAATGAATATAATTTTTTTTTTAGAAAAAAATATGAAAAAATTAATAAGCCATTATTATTCGTCTATGCAGGTCTTTCCAGAAATAACACTTGGTTAAGATCCGCAGAGTCGTTCGCGAGAAAGTCAAAATTTAAAATTAATTCTTAAGAAATACTGTTGAAACTATCTGATAGGTGAAATGCCATATTACTCATGTCAAATTTAACCAAAATTGTTAAAGCTTAGTTTTGTAACCGATATATGCATGGCGGTTCCGTTAGTCTTAGGCTTAGAACAAATTCAAAAATCGCCCCGGACGGTCACTAGATACCAAGTTTTAGTCTGCAGGAGTGAATGACAGTTTGACAGACACACAGACTGGCAGACAGCATTTTCAGATACATTTTTTTCGACTTCGCTATCAGCGTTATGTCATGTTTGGTTGTACAAAAAAAAATTGTGTTGCACGAATACATAACTTGCCTAATACATAGTACTTATATAAATATACCTACCTGTAATCGCAAGTTAAAACTACAGGAGAAGTTCTATTGTACTAACATCATTCTATTGGCGGCAAGTGGCCCTTTTGCGTTTAACTTGCGACGTCCATGCTTAAGTCCAACAATAAAACTTATTCCATTTTTCCCTGATTTTTGTTTGGAAAATTTATTATAGTTATTATAATCCTATCGGCTTTAATTTTACCAAAAGCGTTTCTTTATTTCTTTATTATTTATAACATGTGATTTTGAGTCAATTCGGTGCATTTAGGTAAGTTTTCGAAAAAGCGACATCACCGCCAACTACGGGGTAATTAAGTAGTATCAGCTATGTCAAATTTGATCCAGCCGATCATATAATATATACGAATGAAAAAACAACACCAGAGCCCACCAAAAGGCCGGGTACCTACCTAGTTATTCCTTACAATATTCGCTCCCTAAACCTGTCTAACTGCCTAAACACAATAGCGACGGTGCTGGAACTGGAGCTGCAACCGGAATAGCTGTCATTATATTGAATACACGCAAATCCAATGTTACGAACGCAACGCGACGCAACCGTACTCGGTGCTGCATATGGTGCTGCACAAGTTCACCAACTTTTAACTTTCGACGTACAGCACTTTTGACGTTTCACAATAAATTAAAAAAAAAAACAATTTACCTTGCCGCGACCGCGTGTTTTGTGAAGAAATAATTTATTTAAATGTGTTAAAAAGCAAAGAAGTTAATTTAAGTGAATTTAATTGTGTGTTTTTGATAATTTTGCAATCAAATTTTAATCAGCCGATAAAAATGATATAAAACGTAAGAAAACTGTGCGGCACCATTGTGGGCATGCAAAAAACGAGACGTACGACATATTTTGACATCTGTTCCAGCTCCAGCTCCAGTTACAGTTGTAGCAGTCTGTGTTCAGGCAGTAATTCCCGTCAAAATTGGTAGGCAAAAAAGGGGATTTAAGGAAAAAGTTCGGAGGTCCATGAAATTTTCAGATGTTGTTTTGGGATGGTTAATTAAGATTTTCTCAAGTTTTGGACCTTGAGTACCCTGTGAGCTGGAAGGGAAACTGTAAAATGTTCGGCCTTTTCCCGGTTTTTCCTCTATAACTTTTTTTTCTTACGTTTTACGACAAAAGCGTTATGGTACGTTTCGTAGAACATTAAATTTGCTACAATATTAATCATTCAACATGACGTGACATAAAAATTTTTGTATGTCACGTCGTTACCAAGATATGGAATACTGTAGCAAATTTAACGTTCTACAAACGTCTACGTACCTGAACGGTTTTAACGTAAAACGTAATAAAAAAAAGTTATAGAGGAAAAACCGGAAAAATGTCAAAAACCTTAATTAACCATCCCGAAACAACATTTGAAAATTTCATAGACCTCCAACCTTTTTCCAAAAAAAAAGCTACCTGGCTACTGGACTATTTCCCGGCTTTCCATAAATAACATAAATAAAAAATTCCAAAAAAAAAGTGATTGCAGCGCTATTTTGGAGGTAATTAATAAAATGTCCAGTGTCTCCTAACAAAATCAAAAGTGATGCCAATTAAAAAAAAAAAACTTGTTAAAATGTCATAAAGATGGGAGAAGATTCGCTGAAATTGGTCAACTTGACATAGCTTTTTTAAAAACTATTATTGATATTGGGCGTTGGTGTCAATCTTTTTTTTATTTGCATATTTTAACTAAAATTCAAATGCATAAACGTTGCCACTATAATGAATTTTGGAAATTGTATGCAAATCAACCGACAGACCCACTAGCCCAAAATACTTCATCTGCATTTAACTAATCTTTAGTGACATTTAAAATTTTAATCTATTCCGATTGTCACGTCCCATTGTTTCCGGTTTCTCGAACACCATCATAAACATTTAATAATAAATAAAAATAATTAACTTGGTTGTTGATTTCTTGAACAAAACCTTTAATTGCTTTAGTCAGAACTTAATGTTATAAATTAAACAAATAGTTAACAAATCGTAGAAATACTAATCGATAAAAATTATCAATCAGTTAACCTCAACGCACTTCATGCGCAGGAGTTCAGTCATCGACAGAAAGTAATTAATTAATTTAAAGTTGTGGGGCAACTGGCAAATGAGCACCGCTGGGTTGGAAACCGTTCTCATCAGCGATGTAGGTGACTTGGTATGTGACACCATCGGGGGCAACATAGCTGAATTGTCCTTGGACTGAGATAGCTTCGTTTTCTGAACCAACATTCTTCAAGACTCCTTGTTCGCTGGCGGACTTTCCATCACTGGTTTCAACTCTAGAAAGTCAAATAATCCACATTAGAAAATGTTACCGTTAAAATGCACTTCAGTTTAACTTACGCGTATTTGAATCCTTCAACTCCGATGTTGTCGTTTTCATAACGGAGGGTTTCAGCGTGAGCTGAATCCTGCACGTTCAAAGATGCGCACATGGCGACGGCAAAGAGAGCAGAGAATACAATAAGGAATTTCATGTTGAGATTGGTTTCAAGAAAGCAAGATAACTGACTGATGACAATTTGATGGACTCAAAGCTTTTTATATTATCGCATTTTGCGAACACAATGACAAACCAGTTAAATTTAAATGCAGAAGTCACATGCATTTAATTTGAAGCGGATGGAAACAGTGAAATAAATTAATAATCTTGGATAGCAACAAATGTCTTTATATGATTTTATTTGTATTTAGTATGCCTATATACAAATTTAAACTGAAAAAAAAGGTGAATTTAAATCATTTCATAGAAATAATAATGCGCAACCCGAGAAGATATAGGTACAATGAAAAGTTGCAGTGAATTTTGTCACCAGTAACAAAAGGGGCTTTTACACCATGCGAAGAAAATGCTTGCCGCAAAAGGTTCAAAAATGAATAATTTTTTAAAGGAAATTCAATTCATAAATAATGTTTTTTTTTCATAATACAATTTCTATAAGTATACTGCATTGAAAATATTAAATAATAAATAAACATAATTTCAATTAAGTAGAAGTCTTTATTTAGTGGACTTATTGAATTTTATTGATTCAAATTATCCCTTTAGTCCATGAAAAAATGGCGTTTCGTGGGAAAGTTCACTTTGCGATCTTCAGTTGACGACGGGTGAGTATATTTAGTCCAGTCAATAAAGTATTCAAGCTGGACAAAATTCCGGGAAAGCTGAAATTTTGGTACATTCCTGAGGAAACTGTTAAAAGTTGCCATCGATATGAGCCCCCCAGAACCTTTTTTCCTCAATATATCCCGAACTATCGCTGCTAGAAAAATAAGAAAATCTTGTAGCTTAGACAATTTTCTACGAAAAATGTCTTAATAATTTTTTTCTTTAAATTAACGGTTTTCAAAATAAATCGATCGCTAGATACGACCTTAACTGTTTTTTTATGGAAAACTATCTGCCCCTTGCCTGGATTTGCTTTTCCTCTCTTATCTTATCGCTACCAAACCTCACAAAAGTTAACTCGCTGAATTATTCTGAAGACTGCCTGCAAATTTCATAAAAATCAGTTTAGCTGTTTTGGAATCCATAGCGTATAGTGATTTTTATATACAGGGTGATTCACATAAGGTTTGCCAAAAATATAGAGCGAGTAGTTTGGATTGACACAAGAAAAAAATCGTATGGATTTTCTAAAAAATTGACTAAAAACATACAAAAATATTAAAAAAACAACCATGGAACCTAAAACTCCAGGCTGTACCTTTTTCAAAAGTCAAAAATCAATTTTTTGTGTTCTTTTTTAATAATGTTGTTTTAGTGAATAGTTTTTGAAATATTGATTTTCAAAAAAAATTAAACTAATTTTTTTTGTCAAAATTTTACGTTGTAAAATATTTTTTTTTTTTTCAAAATTCAATGCTTCTATTAATTTTAAGTCAAAAATAGGTAACCGGATACCGAAGTTTTTTGTACTTTTTGAGAAAATTAAAAATAATACAACTAACTCTTATAAGAAAAACAATTTTTTGTAGTACCTACTCACCTTAGTAATTGTTTAAATATCCAGAATGTGGTTTGCATACAGATACACTCCAGTACTCTAGTAAAAAAAACAGTTGAAAAGGGCGCCTGCCAGACGGCTGGACTTAGATAGGGTAGGTATGTCTAGGATCGGTAGAGAACTATTTCGCGCACGTGAAATTAGGTGCCTTTAGACAGACCCTTTTAGAGTCCTTTTAGGGTCTCGCCCACGCAACTTCGTTGCTCTACTTATAGGGTATTATTAGATTTTAATTTAAATTTTACAGATTGATTTTTAGGTGTTATCAATGAAAAAACGTGTAGAATAGCATTTATTCAAAACTTTTTCACTTTATTGTATCTGTATGCAAATCACATTCTGAAAAAATTAATCCTTTTATATTCATTCGGCAACTTGAGAAAATCTCAATTAACCATCCCAAAACAACATCCGAAAATTTAATGAACCCCCGACCTTTTTCACCTAAAACTACCTGACGACTCTGGAGTATAAGTTATGGACGGAGGCCTAAGTATTTCACGGTATAGTTAAGCTGATTAGAAGATTCTTAAGGTTGTTATGGTTAATTTTGTAATTTCATCTACTGGAAAGCACCAATTAGGGCCAAACTATAAGTTAAACACCGTCATCAGCTTTCCTTCAGTGGTCTTTGAGCTTCCTAATTCGACCACTAAATCCACTAGCTGAGCTCTACTTACATAATTAAAGCTTCGTATTGCGAAATTAAAAAAAAAAAAAACTGTTAATTATCTGTACTTAGTTTTAATGTTTTCGTTTAAATCATTCAACAAATCGTTAAGATACAAATCGATAAAAATGATCAATCAATGTATATCAACGAACATCGTTTAGGAGTTCAGTCATCGGAAGAAATTACAGTTGTGGGGCAACTGGCAAATGGGCACCGCTGGGTTGGAAACCGTTCTCATCAGCGATGTAGGTGACTTGGTATGTGACACCATCGGGGGCAACATAGCTGAATTGTCCTTGGACTGAGATAGCTTCGTTTTCTGAACCAACATTCTTCAAGACTCCTTGTTCGCTGGCGGACTTTCCATCACTGGTTTCAACACTAGAAAGTCAAATAATCCCCATTAGAAAATGTTACCGTTAAGATGCAATTCAGTTTAACTTACGCGTATTTGAATCCTTCAACTCCGATGTTGTCGTTGTCATAACGGAGGGTTTCAGCGTGAGCTGAATCCTGCACGTTCAAAGATGCGCACATGGCGACGGCGAAGAGAGCAGAGAATACAATAAGGAATTTCATGTTGAGATTAGTTTCAAGTAAACGAGATAACTGACTGATGAAAATTTGATAGCCTCAATTTATACGATCGCATTTGATAGCATTTTGGATAAACTTAGTAAAAAACCTGTTAAATAATATTAACCATATAATGGCAAAAACTTTGCATGTTTCCATTTGATGCATTTTAATCAAAACGTTTGGAATTAAATTAGCAAATTTGAAAATAGATATGCACATAATGTATATCATATGAACCGAAGTCATTTCTTCATTTTATTCATTTATTTTTCTTTTTTATTTATTTAATTATTTTCTATTTTATTTATTTGCATATTTAATAACTGGAATCAAAATTTTTGAAATGGCTCTTCCGTTTTAACTTGCGATTATAGGTACTATAAGGCAAGTGTTGCATTTGTTAAAAAAAAAAGTTTTGTCTATCTGTCTGTCCGTCTGTCAGTCTGACGGATGAGCCGATTTTCTACAAAACTGTATTTTTAGAGTAATATGCCCAGGCGTATTTTTGATTTTTATCCTAGGTTTGAAAATAACTGTACCTGCCATATAAGCGTTACAGACAATTCCATTTACGATCAATTTTGATAAGATTTCGTGTGACAGATTTTTTGGCAACCGTGATATTTTTCGTGAATTTTGTTTTTTGAGAACTAGCTTTTTAACGGTACCTGCCATACAAGCGTTTTATACAATTCTATTTTTCTCTTAAAAAACACGATCGTAGATTATGTTTTTCATGTTTTCCGAACAAGTTTACATATTAACGGTAACAAGCAAATAAGCCTTAAAAAAAAACAATTTTTCTCGTAAGATATATGATCGATTTTAATAAAATTTTGTGTGACTAAATTGTTGGCAACGACGGAGTTTTTCGTAAGAATTTTTTTTTTTCAAATTCACCTTATTAACGGTACCTGCCATATAACTGATATTTTTTCAAATTCACCTTATTAACGGTACCTGCCATATAAACGCTATAGAAACTATTTTTACTTCCGATTATTTATTATAGTTTCTTGCTTAGTATCCTAAGCCAAAGGTTAGTAATCTTACACAAGAGCAAGTTTGTCCGACCCAGTCGTGCTTTTTATTTTACTTGCGATTATAGGTATTAAAGGCAAGTAATGCATTCGTACAAAAAAAAAGTTTTGAGATAACAATCAATCTGGCTGTCTGTCGGCCTGTCTGTATCGACACCTATAGTTTAAACGGTTAGACCGATTTTTTGCAAACTTGGTAAGAAGCATTCTTTGATTAATATGCCCGGACATTTTTTTTTATTTTGTTCATGTCTTAAAATAATGGTTCCTACCATATAAGATTTACCGATAATTCATGTCTGTCAAGTTAGCATTACCACTTTCAATTTTTAAAAGTGTAACTATATTGGATTAATTGTCGTGAATTTGTCGTAAATTTGTCGCGCCACTATTTTAGAAAATAACCCCTGGTAATGCTAACTTGACTGTCAAGTTAGCACTACCACCCCATAAATTGAATTAAATGTGATCGAAAATATAAAAGGATTAATTTTGCTTTTTTGTCGTAAATAACTTATGCAACTAAAAAATTTTTCGCTCATTTTTTTTCTTAAATAACCTAAAAAACATGTAAGGCTTACCACCCTAGAAAAAGGATCAAATCTAATCGAATTTAAAAAAGGATAACGCAAATAATTTCAGTTTTCTTGTCGTGAATTGGTCGTGCAACTAAAAAAATGTTCGCGCTAATTTTTTTAAAGTGCTAACTTGACAGTCAAGTTAGCATTACCAGGGGTTATTTTCTAAAATAGTGGCACGACAAATTTTTTAGTTGCACGACAAATTCACGACAAATTATCCAATAGTTAAACTTTTAAAAATTAAAAGTGGGAATGCTAACTTGACACACATCAATAATTCCATTTTTCTCTAAAAAAAATACACAATTGATTTTGATTAAATTTAACGTGAGTGATTTATAGCCAACGGTGACATCTTTCAATAAATTTTTAGTATCGATTATCTTTTAAATGTCTGCACCGATTTGAACGAAATTGTATGTCCTAAGAGTTCTGCAAAACCTCATTAATACTTCAATCAAAAATTTTAGAAAAAAATATTTTCTTAAAAGTTAGTTTTTTGAATTCCATTTTTCTCGAAAAAAAATCCTATCAATTCCGATAAAATTTTATAGAGTGATTTATTGTCGATAATAGTGTCTTTCGTCTAAAAAAAAATTTCCGGAGTAACTTATAACAGGTACCGTTACCTGCCCTAGAACTGAACTTTTTTGATACCGATTATCTGTTGAACGGCTTAACCGATTTTGACGAAATTTGATGTTCTTATATGTTGCCTAAGCATGCATTAAAAATTTTTGGAAAAAAGTTTTTTTCAAAAAATCAGTTTTTTTAGTTCAATTTTTTTTTTTTTTAAATTCGATTAATTTTAATAACATTTTATGTGAGTGCTTTGTTGTTGACAGTGAAAAGTTGACGAACTTCCCAGTCGTTTACACGTAGGTTACTTGCCACAAGAGCATAAGTTTGTGCGACCCAGTCCTGCCCTCTATTTTTATTTGGTATGCAAATTTTGTTGGAACTATGTTAGCATTTTATGATCAATTTTAATAAAACGCATTTCTCCTGCTGATAAGTTATTGAATGAAACAATAACGACCTCTTATTACAGATAACAAGTCCAAGCTCATGTCTTATACATATATATATATTCGCGACGACTAAGTCGGCTATTAATTTTATAGTTTAGTGTTGTATTTAAAATCACATTTTCTTTAAATATGGGCATCGAACCCACGTCATTTGCTGTTTCTTTCATAGTTTTTTTTTTACTACACAATTTGACCAGCGAAACTCCAAAATGACTTGATTTAATTACAACATCATCGTCATCATCTTCAATGTGTAGTCTAACATTGTTATTCAAAATTAATATAAAAACCTTTGAATTTTGTATAATAAGTTTTTAAAAACGTTTTATTGCTTTTTTTTTAAATTTAAATTAAATTATTCAACAAATCGTTAAAATACAAATCGATAAAAATGATCGATCACTGTACTTCAACGCACTTCGTTCAGGAATTCAGTCATAGGAAGAAATTACAGTTGTGGGGCAACTGGCAAATGGGCACCGCTGGGTTGGAAA
This sequence comes from Baccha elongata, assembly GCA_951217065.1. NCBI lineage: Eukaryota > Metazoa > Arthropoda > Insecta > Diptera > Syrphidae > Baccha > Baccha elongata. Next base: position 174,568,804 of record OX578272.1, read on the forward strand.
CCGTTCTCATCAGCGATGTAGGTGACTTGGTATGTGACACCATCGGGGGCAACATAGCTGAATTGTCCTTGGACTGAGATAGCTTCGTTTTCTGAACCAACATTCTTTAAGACTCCTTGTTCACTGGCAGACTTGCCATCACTGGTTTCAACACTAAAAATTCAAATAATCCACATTAAAAAAATGTTATCATGAAATTTCACACTTCATTCAGCTGAACTTACGCGTATTTGAATCCTTCAACTCCGATGTTGTCGTTGTCATAACGGAGGGTTTCAGCGTGAGCTGAATCCTGCACGTTCAAAGATGCGCACATGGCGACGGTGAAGAGGGCAGAGAATACAATAAAGAATTTCATGTTGAGATTGGTTTCAAGAAAGCGAGATAACTAACTGATGACAGTCTGATGGCTTCAACCCAATTTATACCATCGCATTTGGTAGCATTTCAGATGAATTTTGTGCAAAAACCTGTTGCGTATATTATTTCGCATAATATTATATGGCAAGTAAGACATGCAAAAATTTAATGCATTTTAATTGAATGCGAAATGTATATGGAGACAAATTTGACTATAACTATAAATATGTATTGTTTCCAAAAAAAATTGTATTTAACTTGTTTAAATAAGAATAAGCGTTGCGTTGATTTGTTGAATATGTAGAGTGACATCCTTATACATGACAGCTTAGACATTTTTCGATAACGATCGCAAATAAATTCATTGTTCAAATGGTTTGATCATTTAAGTATTTTATGAATCAATATTTGATTTTAAAGCCAATAAATCTGGCATAATTTTGATATATTTTATGTATAGAGTATGCATGCTGTATTTGAGTGTATTTATTCATGCGATATTTATCTCTTATACTCTTAAGATGTGACTTAAATGTTTGGTTAATTTTTTATTTTGACACCATCAAGCACTAATTCAACAGATTTATTCGAAATCTACTTTAAAATCACTAAATTTACCATACAAATGTATTTCCCAACAATATTTGATTGACATTTGAACTGTCAAAGTGAAAGTGTAAAATTTTTAAAGCTCTTCTGTATTTTTCAAATTTAAATAAAATTAACGATTTGTTTTGTATAAAAAGTTTGTTTAACAACTCAAAAATCGGTTTTTTATCATTTGTATATGAATATTTTTCTGTAAACATAAAGATATTCATTTTATCGTTGTTTCTTAATCCACAAAATAAAAATCCATCGAAGCTACGGGATTTTATTTTTATATGAACCGCAAACGAAACATTACCGCAACTTCACGCGAAAAAAACACCCCTAACAAAAAATGTTTGGCAAATACAACAATGGAAGTGGGAAAAATGTCAATAGAACAATTAAAGGGAGTCTTAAACGAGATTCTTGTTGATAAACTTAAAAATCTTGCAACAAGAGATGATTTTACTGCACTTTCAAACGAAATAAGTTTACTTAAAACGATAAACACTAATCTTAATCACAAGCCAACGTTGATGTCCGAGAGGTGTGAGCTTCTTGAAGCACAGTTGGAATTCATATCACGCAAAACAAATGAAAAGTCTATTGTGGTACACCTTCCTTTAGACACAGAAACCAATGCAATCAACTTTGCTAAACAGACTTGCAAGGGGCTTCTGAAGTTAAACGAAGGTGAAGACATTGATATTAAAAGTTCCCGGCAAATTCACGGCAGCAATGCAGAACGAGTCACTGTCATCATGGAGCTCAACTCGGCAGAAGAAGGAAATAAAATTGTATCTGTCGCACACAAACTCAAAAGTTCCGGCATAAGTATATTCCGCGATTAATCACTCTTGTATCGGAAGAAAAGACAAACACTCGTCACAATCAAAAACAAATTATTGGAAATCAACCCGAATTTAAACATTTTAGTGAAAGGCGATAGAATGCAAATCAACAACCACACTTTTACTTATAAATTTGCACAAGGACTTGCTGTCAAAACGTCGATGGAATTGTCATCTATCTTGCAATTGTTTGGTGACAGAGCTTACGAATACTTTGACTGCAGCGATGGAATGAAGTTGGCTCCAGTTGGGGATGGCCCATCTACATCTCGCCCTCAACCGCCAAGAGCGCCACCTGGAAGTCAAATAACGATGCCTTTAAGGGATCTCAAACAATAGGTAAAATCTGTCGTCTGCCAAAATTTATCCGAAATTATAAAACTAAATATTTGCTCTTACAATATTACTGGCATTAAAAGCAAGCTTTTATTACCAGATTTTTTTAAATACATTCAACAATTTGATATTATTATTCTGTTAGAAACTTTTTTAGAAGAAAACAACCAGAATGATTTTTGTAAATATTTCAAAGATTTTAAGATTATGTTTACTCCAGCAGTCAGAACTAGTTTGTACGGGAGGGCCAGTTGCGGTATATTATATGGAATTAGAAAAAACTTACTTGCCCATGTGGTCAAATTTAAAACTATAGAGAACTGAATCACTTTTCAAATTATAAGTAACAGCATAAACTATTTTATTATTCCTTTATATTTAAATTGCAATAATTGGCAAAATGAATTCGATAATTTAGCGGATTTTATGTATAATTCCTCTTTGGAAAATGTAATGATCATTGGAGACTTAAATGCTAGAATTGGTGAATATCAAAATCCTTCCGTTTATAATTTGATATCGCGAGTTGAGCTAACAGTCGGTAGAAACTCAAAAGATGAAATTTTCAATCGTAATGGTAGGGTTTTAACGGAATTTTTCGAAAACTTCGGACTATTTGTGCTTAATGGTTCATCTCTAGGGGACGTGTGTGGGGAGTATACATTTATTAGCGGTCAGGGGCAGTCTGTAATTGATCTATGTGCAGTATCTGGGGAGTGGCTGACCGCGTTCAAAGACTTTTATGTAGATATTGCAAACTTTTCGGCCCACATGCCCATAATAATATACGAAGCCCAGTTTCTAAATGAAGTTCACGAAGTAAATTCAAACAACTTTCGAAAGATTAAATGGAACCACCTGAACGCTTCTCTCTATAAAACTCTTTTAAACCGTAACCTCAATTCCCTCCTCCGTAAGCTATCCTTTGTGTATCTTAAACTGTTTAGGTCAACAAACTCTCAATTTTTTAAAAACATTTACCTAAAAGTGAATAAAGAGTATAAACTTTTATGTTTAGTTAAAAAAGATGACTATTTAAAAAAATTAGGAGCGAAGTTGGAAAAGTGCAAGGACTCTAAATCGTTCTGGAATAGTGTTCGCGAGCTAGGTGGACACGGTCAAAGTATGAAGAACGTTCTCGAAGCTGAGACATTGGCAGCTCATTTTAAAAATCTTTTGTCGGCTGATGAGAACCTTCATACATTTGATTACGCGTTGCCTAACTTTGCCGTTAGTGAGTTGGATATCCCAATATCGGTGTCAGAACTAGAAACGACGCTTCAGAATATGACAAATAACAAGGCACCAGGCATAGATGGAATGCCAACAAAATTTTACAAAAACAGTACAGCAGAATTCAAAAATTACCTTACGGCTTTCTATAACATGCTGTATAATGAAGCATGTGTACCAGGCAGCTTCAACAAAGCCGTCATTTTTGCATTTTTTAAGAAAGGCGATGCAGCTCTAGCCGAAAACTACAGAGGTATTTCTTAGCTCTATTAGAAAATTTGTTTCTTCTATTTTGTATGAAAGGCTAAGAAAATGGATAGAGGATACTAATCGTCTAAGTAGATTTCAAGCTGGTTTTCGTCCCGGTTTCTCAACCATGGATCATATTTTTGCGCTTTCGAGTACTGCCAGAAGTTTCATCGAAAAAAACAAGAAATTGTACACATGTTTCGTTGATTTTAAAGCTGCCTTTGACAAAGTGAACAGACAAGCTTTATTATACAAATTGTCATTGCTAGGTCTGCCACGAAAATTTCTGTTAACATATTCCAACTTTCTTTTTTCTTCGAGCAACGGTATGGGATGGATCAGATTTTTCCGATTGGTTTCATTTGACTGCAGGTTTTCCACAAGGATGCATACTTAGTCCATTACTATTTTCCCTTTTTATCGACGAAATATGTGACATTCTCCCTGGTGGTGTATCCTTTGCTAATATGCAAGTAAAAGTTTTGCTCTATGCGGACGACCTGGTAATGCTGGCTGAAAATCCTTTTACATTGCAGTTGCAAATAAAAAGACTGAACTCTTTTTGTGAGACTTAGGGGCTTCAAATTAATACTCAAAAAACCAAGGTACTAATTTTTGAATCCCGGCTAAATCGAAGACTACCAGAAGAGAATTGGTGCCTTTTCAGCACACGTATTGAAGTTGTGCAAGAGTTCAAATACTTGGGTGTTTTGTTGCCACATAATCTAAACTTTGTCAAGCACACTAATTCAAAAAGTAATGAGGCTAAGCTAGCTTTAAATACAATGTGGCCGAAGTTTTTTGCAAACCAAAATATCGACCTGGCTTCGAAATATCGAGTTTTTAACGCGACTCTTAATCCTTGTATGTGCTATGGGGTTCAACTTTTAGGATATAGACACTACGAAGCTTTCGAAAAAATTCACAGGCATTTCTTCAAACGTTTGGTTAGATTGCCGAATTCAACTCCAAATTATTCTATTTATGTAGAGTCAGGTGTAACACCCATATACATACACAATTTGAAAACGAATTCGGACTATATAACAAAAGTTATGAAAAGAAGTAACAACTGTCTTCATAAGTGCATCCTTATAAAACTTCTCCGAACTAATGCTTCCCCATTTAAAGAGTGGAACCAGCTTGCTTTATCGCATGATTATGTTTTGTCCCTGCTAGAGTCAAATGTTGTTGAGTGGGAGGGTATGTTCGCGGATTTAATCGCAAAAGTTGACGATAAAATGTATAACTAACATCTATCCAGAGCATACTCTTCTACCTCGAGGAATATATACAAGTATTTGAACCACCAACTCCTATCGGAGATGAACTATTTTAACAAAGAATATTCCCCCGAAGTTATAAGTACTATCTTTGGAGCACGAGTAGAAATCATAAATCTTAACTTTATGCCACACCGAGATAATTTACCCAAAATTTGTAACTTGTGTAACAGAATAGATAACGAAGATATTTATCACTTTGAAGCAGTTTGTCCAATATTACAAGAAATTCGTCGGCTGTATTTCCAAGAAAGTTTTCTTTCCTTACAACAAACTTACGCTATTTTAAATGGAGCCCTTGGTTGGCTTAACCTCTACAAATATTGTCAGCATGCCCTAAATTATAGTAATAGCAGTTTAAATTTGTTTTGCATTTAATGTTGTAAATCATCTTATAATTTAAAATTCATTCTTTTTCTATATTTAACATTATTTAAAATTATTTAAATTTATAAACCTTTTTTTTATGTTTCAAATCATCAAAATTGTTGTTTAACTTTTAATATTAAATACATATATAAAATAATCATTTAAATTTTAAATTTTTCTTTTATGTTTCAAATCATTAAAATTGTCATATATAAGTTTTTTGTATTAAATTTACCAATTTATATAATAACGGTAGTAAACTGAGTTTACAAACAAAATTAATATTAAAATCAAAAAAATAATTTATTTATTACGAAATTTAATGTTAAAATATTCTTACATTTCCTTAAATTTTCTTTTTATTTTATCTCAAATGTCATATCAGGCAGACGGCACGATTGCCATGTCATTAGTCTTAAGAAAAAACTTTTTGTATAATCTATTGATAAAAAAATAAAGAATATATCTATCTATCTATCCCAACAATATTCATGACTAAAAATTAATCTCTTATAAATATCTCATTAAAAATCAAGTGAACACTGAACATACATACATTACATCTATACCCTTTTGACTGAACGCTTTTATTTCAAATGCCATTTTAGATGTCAACAATAAATTTGTCAATAAAGTTTGAATTTTGTTAATTTATTTTCAAATGAAATAATTTAATTGCATAATCGAAAGCACTTATATAAGTGAATTTTTTGAAATAAGTGTATTTTATAGTAAATAGTTAAAGATTTTCTTAACGAAATGCTGTTCTGTTTTGAACCTCTTATCAAGTTTATCGCTTTTTAAATCAAATCTTGATTTATTTTTTTATTTTTGGTGGAAACAGATTAACAATCGCATCCACTAAATAATTCAGAAACGATGAAAATTGGAACGAAACTTTTTTATCGCTTCAATGAAGTTCTTTAACTATGAAAATTGATATGATTTGATCGCTTGAAACATATTAAAATAGAAATACTGATTTATTTTATCACCTATACTACCGAGCAAGCGGTATTAAAAAAATAATTTAAAAAATATATATTTGTTTGTCCTGTTTCTCTGAGTTCCGGAAATGCAACATTGATGACGATTTTCAATCAATCCAAAACTAAAGTCCTTACTCCTTCCTCAGCCTCAAGATCTTGTTTGACATTTTCTTTATACAAGATCGTGTGTATCGTGTAAATCGGTCCATTGATTACTGAAACATTAAATGGTAAAGCTTAACTTCCGATGGACATTTAAATTTTAAATGTAATATTTCTGGTTCCGATTTACTGATGGCAAGCAACTTATTTTGATGCTTGTCTCTGATCCAGTGAAATCCAGTTGAAATCAAATCAAATATTGACCATAGCGCACTTTTTTTTTTTTTTTTTTTTGTGTCCCACTGGCTCATCACTTAGTGCAGGTGTTAGTTGTTAGTAAGCACAATGGTACAAAAACAAAAACACATGCACATAAATACAACATAAATACATTATTACAATACAACACAGAAACAATTATGATAGTGGAGCACTGGTTCTAAAGAGAGTTTTTAAATTATTTTTTTGAAGGGGGCCTACAATTTTTTGTCGAGTGTGAACGACTAAGGTGAGATGCACTCTTCATGACAATGATTCTCTTGGAAAAATCTACTAAAAACATTGGCGCAAAATTATAGTCAAGTTAACTCGAAACTAAAACAAATTTAGTTTGACACTAGGCTGAAATTTAATTTTTGGCAATTATAGACAAGTTAAACTACACTTTATCTTTAAAGACTTGCATCAAAATTAAAATCATGAAAAACCTATTTTAATTTTGTTAGTGTCACACTTGCTTTATGAATTCTGTCAATCTGTCATATTCTATAAAAATTATTTTACAAAATGTTTTCGGGGAGGATTTGCTTGATGATTTTGAGCTTTTTGGGAAGCCCAAATAATATAAATCTAAGTCTGAACGAAGCGACGATGAATTTTATCTAAGATGATTTGAAAAGTCTACAGTTCTGTTCTTGATAGGAAACATTGAAGTAGCAGAACCGGCAAAAAATTGCCCCAGTGAAAAAATTTTGTCTGATGATTCCGAAATTTTGTTTAAAAGAAAATCATCTAAATAAAAACTGATCGAACTGATCCTTTATTATAATTTGTGAAATGATTCTGTTTTTCAACACTAACAGCAAACAGACACATTTGTTGGGCTACAATTTGTAGCTACAATTTTAGATTGATTTAATCGAATATGTTAACTCTTTGTTCCGATATTTATTATTGCTCGACTTTTAAAAAATTAAATATAACTTTGTTTTCATTTATTGACATTCCCGTTGATGACATTTTGCGGAAGGTGCAAAGGTGTGTTTGCTTTGTTTTCTGGACGATGTGCCACTGTTTAGGGTATGTTCAGCAAAAAATTCTTAAAGAACTCGTTTAAGTGTGGCATTAGTTATCAGTTCTTCAGGAAGTGTTTATAATTGCGTAAAAGTTAGAGATCTGGTGTAAAGTTAAAATTAAGTTAAGAAGTGTCACGTTAATTCCTTAAATATAGACTGACTATAATTTTGCACCATTAGGTCTACGTGAGTGTTTGAACTCAGACCTCCGGCGTAGCGATAGTCCACCGACGAAAAGTACTAACAATTGCGCTATGGGGCAGTACGGGTATGTGCGGTTGTCTCTTTATCGAGCTACATTCTCCTTCGTGATTCTCTAGAGGAAACATTTTTTTTGCCCGGCTATAATAGGTACGACCCGTATAACGCTATTTATGGCCAGTTTCTCCAAACACTTTTAAATATTTATTGGGTTGTTAAATCTTAAAATGGCATTTTTCAATTTCACCAACCACTTTGATTTTTAAAAGGGCCAATAAACTGTTCCAAATAAATTTTAAAGGCGTCTTAAAAATGCAAGACAAAGAGAACGTTGAAATATTTCGATTGATATGCTCTCCTCTCGCTTGCTCTAATGAAAGACAGCCATGAGTGGTGAATAAAAATCCGGGGTTGGCATCAAGTTTCCTCATTTTTTAAAATTCACCTCCTTATGTTGATGCAAAACATTTTAACCTAAAATGCCAATAAATTTTATTACTCCGTTAACTAAAATGCTTTTAGATGTATTTTGGTGAAAGAGGTCATTAGTGTTTTTTGTCCAAATAGTAAAAACTTTTTGTTTTCAAATTCGAACCCCGGATTTATAACGGACTTATCTACCGATTATATATTAAAATTTTATATGACGGGCGTCTAAAATGTTTTTTTACACAAAATAATATATAAGGGTTTTGGTTAAATGACCAAATTTAAAAAAAAAAATTCTAATTACATAGTTTCTTTCAAAAGCAAGTCCATGTGATTTAGTCGTGCTATTTATTTTAAGTCCGCAAACTCTTAATATGAGTCGTCATTTTAATTTAAATCACGGCTGGACCATTCATTTGGCAAACCACTGGAGAGAAAAGAGGTCTTTTGTTACAAGATATAGTACAAAAAAAATTTAATTGCATATCATTCAATTGCTTAAGAGAAAGAAACACTCAAAGTTTATGTTCAAAGTTTGTTTTATTCCTCAAGGCGTGTACACAAAGACTATAGTTAACACGTGTTGAATTTCCAATCGATTGAAAACGATCAATCAGGTTACTCAACGACTAGGTTCAAAAGATCCAAATGTCCTTAAAGTTGTGGGGCAACTGGCAAATGAGCACCGCTGGGTTGGAAACCGTTCTCATCAGCGATGTAGGTGACTTGGTATGTGACACCATCGGGTCCAACATAACTGAATTGTCCTTGGACTGAGATAGCTTCGTTTTCTGAACCAACGTTCTTCAAGACTCCTTGTTCGCTAGCAGACTTGCCATCACTGGTTTCAACACTAGAAAGTAGTCAAAAAAATCCATTAGAAAATGTTATCATAAAGTTTCACTTCATCTGAACTTACGCGTATTTGAATCCTTCAACTCCGATGTTGTCGTTTTCATAACGGAGGGTTTCAGCGTGAGCTGAATCCTGCACGTTCAAAGATGCGCACATGGCGACGGCGAAGAGAGCAGAGAATACAATAAGGAATTTCATCTTGAGATTGTAGTTAGCGTCGTTGAGTTAACTGAATGATGACTATAATGATCGCATCGATGCATTTTATACCATCGTATTTGCAAATTTTTGTAAAACAAAACAAAAATGATAAAACTAGGAATCTAGTTTGATGCAAAACCAGTCATTTATAAATTGACAACAAAAATATCTTAACACAATATTAATAATGCAAATTTTAGCGGTCGTTTTGAATACAAGTTGTGTTTGTTTTTTTGTTGCAAATTTGTCAAGTTTAAGACTAATTTTATTCAAAAATAGTCTGGATTGTGTTTTTGGGTATATTTTACAAGAAAAAAAAATAAATAAATGTAGATGAATTTAAATAATTAAAAATGCATCAGCAAACTTAATCGATTATTTTTCTCTATAAGGTTAGCTTCGCCAATGAAATCACATAATATTAATATTGAAGATTTATGTACACCCACCTATACCATAAGAAATTGATGTGACTATACTAAAAACGAAAATAATTAATATCAATGTTTGAACTCTACTTTGTTTCCATAAAAGTTATAGTTTTAACTTCTCGTTATCTTTTTAAAAATAAATAAATAAAACAAACGTCATTATTCCGTTCATAAATTTGGAGAAACCGGAAGGCACTGTTATAGTTAACCCACAATACATTGCTAGCATTTCATCTCAGAAAATATATTTATTCATTTGATCTTTAATCAGATATAGGCTAAGATATAATACCAACTTTATTGGGTCATAAATCACACCGAAAAATTGCTGTGGGTTATCGATCTAAAAGATCGCAGTGATTTTATGACGTGGTCAATATAATGAGAGGTTGAAGAAAAGTGATGTAGCCACAGTCATTGGCAAAATTATTTGAGCAATACATTATTTATATTACCATTATCTCTTAAATGTAGTTGTATTACTGTTATACAATTTAATATTTTACATACTTATTTTTTTTATGAATAATTAGATGTCTATGTTGTTGGAATTTTTATTCTAGGCCTAAAACTAAAGCTTCCTGCCATATAAACGTTATGAAAAAGCCTGTTTTTCTGTAAAATGGCTTTAAAGATTTTGATAAAATTTAGTGATACGGCATAAAAAATATTTTATATAGTTTAAAAATAATTTGAACAATATATATACAGGGTGATTGGTTTAAGGTGCACGTAAAAGCTTGAGCATGTAGGTGGAGTTAAGACAAGAAAAAAATCGTAAGGGAGGGGGGGTCTTTTTTCTCCCGTTTAGGAGGGAGGGGCAATTTTATAAAAAAATTACTTAAATCAGAAAAAAAAATATTTAAAAACAACGGCGAATGATACAAAGCATTGTTATATTTTTTTTGAAAGCCAGAAAACTACTCTTTTATTTTTAAATTAAGTTGTTTCAGTCAACAGTTTTAAAAAAATTAATTTTCAAACTCAAAATTTTGAAAAAAAAAATTTAAAAAAAATTTTAATCTATTTTGTTTCAAAATGTTATGTATTTAACTATTATTTTTATTTTCAAAATTCAATGCTCTTATTAATTTTTAGTCAAAAGCAGAAAACCGGATGCCAAAATGTATTTTAGTTTTTGAGAAATTAAGAAAATACTAAAAGCACTTTTTTAAAAAAAGGTGAAATCTGGTTAATTTGGTTAAAAACAATTAACTGGATTAACAAGATTTCATCTTTTTTTGAAAAAGTGCTTTTAGTATTTTCTTAATTTCTCAAAAACTAAGATACATTTTGGCATCCGGTTTTCTGTTATTGACCGGTTTTCCGGTTTTCTGTTATTGACTAAAAATTAATAAGAGCATTGAATTTTGAAAATAAAAATAATAGTTAATAACATAAAATTTTGAAAAAAAATAGATTAAACTTTTTTTTAAATTTTTTTCATAATTTTGATTTTGAAAATAATTTTTTTTAAAACTGTTGACTTAAACAACTTAATTTAATAATAAAATAAAAGATTAGTTTTCTGGCTCTCCAAAAAATATAACAAGGCTTTGTATCATTCACCGTTGTTTTTAAATAATTTTTTTTCTGATTAAAGTCAATGTTTTAGAAAATTGCCCCTCTCGCCTAAACGGGGGGAAATAGACCCCCCTCCCATACGATTTTTTTTTCTTGTCTTAACTTCACCTACATGCTCAAGCTTTTTGGTGCACCTTTAACCAATCACCCTGTATATTTAGGAATAGTTTTTAACTGTACGTGCCATATAAGTTTTTTTTTTTAACTTTGTCTTTCTCATTAACGGCTTAGCAAATCTTTACCAAATTAATTTTTAAAAAAGACATAGACAGCCAAACGATAATGGCGTAATGTTTTTTTAAAACTTTTCTTAAAAAAATTATATTAGTTAAATATATTTTTTTTTTATTTAATATTTTGAAAACTAATTCATAAATTGATTTTGAAATTTAGTATTTGCATACAAATTGTTAATTAACTTAATGCCAATTTTAGTTAATTAATAAGTTTCATGCAAAAACTCATTACTCGTTTTTTATAAAATTATTTTAAAAAAGTTTGAATAAAATCGATTTTGAGTTTGATAAATGAATATTCAATATATGAAAGATATTTGTCAAAACAAAAAAATGCAGTTAAATACATAAGAAGTGCATTTGTATCAAAAACCTAAAAATATGTGATTTCTTTATTAATTATAATTTACCAGCTGTTACCCGGCGCGTTGCTGCCGCAGAAAAAATTAGGAAGAAAGCATTAATTTCAAAAAAGTAACTATAATCAGATTGGTCCAACATTTTGCATTTTTATTTTCCATTTTTATTTATGTGTATAGATTAAGCCAAAATTTTGCGAGAAGGCTGACAGACCTTACACTGAGAGACAAAAAGGCAAATTAAAATTTAATAGATTGTATTTGATTTTCGTTTTATAATGGTACCTAAGCTCGAGCTTGTAAATTAAAGCCCTTCGGTCAATATTGTCAAAGGCTGCCTTGAAATCAACGAAAAAGGCAAATAATTTCTTTTTTTGTTCGACAAATGTGCCTGCGATGTTTTGCAGTACGAAGATATTGTCCACAGTTGAATAACCATTTCGAAACCCAGCTTGAGACTCTTTGATTAATTTGTTCTTTTCGATCCAATCTGACATTCGATAATATAAAAGCTTAGTAAAAACCTTATACGAAGCATTCAAAAAAGATATTCCTCGATAATTTGCTGGATCTGACCTTTTTTATGGATGGAAGATATAATCGCTTGCTTAAATTGTAACGGTATGTTACCCGTATCCAATATTTCATTAAAAGATGCCGATAATTTGTTGATAACGTTAACTGTCGCGTATTTAAAAAAATCTATGGGGATCCCGTCCTCTCCTGGTGAGTTTCTTTGAGTTTTTTCAAAACTTCACCGACTTCTTCTTGTGATAAAGGCGCATCCAATGTTTCGTTTGTGTGAATAGGCGCTGCATAGTGAACAATAGGCATATTGGTACGGGTTCAACAGCGTTAGTAAATGGTTCATCAGTGTCCTAGCGTCCAGTTGAGTGCCAATTTGAGGGACTTTACCGTTAAATTTGTTTATTGCAATGCAAAACTGTTTAGCATCTTTGCAGCATGTGAGTCTGAGAGCTTCGTTTTCTAGATATTTTTTCTTTTTTTCTTTGCAAATTTGCTTAAAGGCTGTGTTTGTTTGGATATTGACCCCCAAAATTTCTAAATACCTTTTGAGCCATCCGAACGATTTTCGCCTTGAGTTTTCACACTCAGTGTCAAACCATTTTTCCTTATAACTGCTCTCTTTGTTAGGTATCTGTCTGCAGAACGGGTAAGATTCTTTTATAATATTTTCAATATCTGTTATGTTGTATTCTGTTTCCCTCTGCAAGTTGATATCCAGATTGAGTCTATACGCTGTTGCATTGGCTTCTTTCCACCTCAACTTATGCGTCACCTCTCTGGGTGTATTATTTTGCACATTTTAGTACACACATTGACAGCTGTATATCATAATAAGTTTGTGAAAAGTTAAATGATAAATTTTTTATCACTTCACAGTTTCACAGATCGGTAATTGACTCAGCACCATCTATTGTGTAATTGAAACAGCATTATGATGACGGACTATGGTTAGCAATCTCATATTGAACAACCTTATTTTTAAATTCTTATTCTTAAATTGCATACCTATACCTACTAAACTGAGTAAAGAAAAAATGGTTATTTTTAAGTTGGTTTTTGCCATAACTTTTATTGTATTGGTTTAAACCAAATCTTATAAATTAGACTTATTAAAAATTTGTCAAGCATCGAATCAATTAAAACGATCAATCAGATAACTCAACGACTAGATTCAAAGGATCAAATCTTCTGGATTAAATTTACAGTTGTGGGGCAACTGGCAAATGAGCACCGCTGGGTTGGAAACCGTTCTCATCAGCGAGATAGGTGACTTGGTATGTGACACCATCGGGTCCAACATAACTGAATTGTCCTTGGACTGAGATAGCTTCGTTTTCTGAACCAACGTTCTTCAAGACTCCTTGTTCGCTGGCAGACTTGCCATCACTGGTTTCAACACTAAAAATTCAAATAATCCATATTAAAAAAATGTTATCATGAAATTTCACACTTCATTCAGCTGAACTTACGCGTATTTGAATCCTTCAACTCCGATGTTGTCGTTGTCATAACGGAGGGTTTCAGCGTGAGCTGAATCCTGCACGTTCAAAGATGCGCACATGGCGACGGCGAAGAGAGCAGAGAATACAATAAGGAATTTCATCTTGAGATTGGTTTGTAGTTGTCGTTGAGATAACTGAATGATACCAAATAGATAGTTCCAACTCAATTTATAGTGATCTTAGCAAAGGTGAGTTAAACCTGTTAATTTTTTTATTTGCACGACACATTGAACTGCAAAATACAAAATAGTGTGCATTTGAATTATAATTGGTTAGTGGCAGTGAACTTTAACTTAAATTTTAGTTTTTTTTTTGTATTTAAATATTAGTAAACAAATTTTCGTGTTATAGTAATATTTTTGTGGGATCTGCATTAAGTATTCACCTCGTTAATTATTTAATGTTCTTAATTTCTTAATTGGCTTTAGCAGTTATCTCTACACTATTTTTCATTGCTTAATGTATATTGTGACAAGATGGAAGGTTAAAACATTGTTTATTAGACTATTTTTTGACAGCTGCAGTTCATAACATCAACTTCAACTTATTTATCTTGTAGTGGGTGTCTATTGTTTAACGAGCAAACAGCGATCACAAGACAGTACACTACAAGCTTTTTTCTTACTATACCTGGATTATAGAGGACTCGTAATACAAGGTATATAATAATAAGTCCCGAATCTATTCAAATTAGTTAGAAGTTTGTATGGAGCGATGTTTTTGTTTCCTGGGCTATAACACCTATATCATTGTATTTATATTCTAAACTTTTTGATTATCTAAAGTATTCCAATGGAGAAAAATTGGCCTTGGCCATCTATCCCGCCGAGCAAACCCTAAAAAAACAAATTACTAAAAGGTTGTTGCATTATATATTTTGACAAAAAAAAAAACTACTACAAAATGCTAGCAACAAATATCTAATGCAACGACCTGAAATTTGTAGGTTGTTGGATTAAATAGAACGGGAATATTGTATACTATTACCTAGTTTATATGCAGATTCGAAAGATCGAGTTTGATTTGAAACGAAATTCCAACCCAGGTATTTCAGCCAACTAGTTGAATGCTTGAGGAGTTGAGTTAAGTGCGAAAAAGTTGAAATGACAGGAGAATACCTGCGTTGCTTTGTAGGCATTAAGACCAAAAGATTGAATTTTCGAGAAAAAAATATTTGTATTGCTTTTACAAGTTATGCGCATACTTTTCAACAACAAATATTCATTCGTTAATATGCAATTGATCACATGCAGAAATAATTGTGTATTCACCATTTCAACCCAGGTATTTCATTTAATTTTCGACTCAACACCACTGCTCGAGTGTGATCGAGTCGAATTCCATTTCGTTCCAACTCATCCCCGTTTACAAATGGGTGAACCTAAGTTCAAGCTCGCTTCAACCATGCCTATAAACTAGGTATATATTTACAAGAGTTAGAAAGGAATGGGATTTGAGGTTGTTGTATTAGATATTTGTTGCTAGCATTTTGTAGTAGTTTTTTTTTTTTATCAAAATCTGTAATCTTTTAATAATTTGTTTATTTTAGGGTTGGTCCGGCGGGATAGATAGCTAAGGCCAATTTTTCTGCATTACTATAGAATATAAATACAATGCCTTATATCATCAATTGGTTTTTCGATTTAAAATGTTCAGTAAAAAGTATAGTGTGGCGATTTACCATCTGTCGTTACTAACTCCTCTGCAGAAATGTATGCAGACGATACCCAGTTACACATTAGTTGCTCTTTCAACTCAAATCGATCAATGTGTTAGGCTCATGAACGCTGACTTGGAAATGGTGTATAATTGGTCGCAACAAAATCTATTACAGGTAAACCCTTAAAAGTCAAAGTGTATAGTTATTTTTAAAAAAGTTATGAGTACCTCAAATTTCCCGGTTATAAAATTTTATGATAGTCCCATCGAATAGGTCGATAAGGCTAAAAACCTGGGTATGATCTTCAATCAAACATTAACATGGAATGATCTCATTAACATAATAGTAGGGAAAGTCTATTGTATACTTTGTTCATTGTGGGCCACTCAATATTTTACCTCCATAAATACTCGAATTATATCTGACCTTTCGCTTGATAGCCTTTTGAAATACCGCACTGTAGTAATGTTGTATAATATTATTAATTCACATCAACCCTCCAGCATTTTTAGCAGAATAACTTTTTGCTCATCTATTAGGACTAGACATATTTTAACCCAGCGTTTTATTTGCATGACGTCTGAACGTCAATTTTTTGTTCATGCCACCCGACTTTGGAACTCTCTCCCACTCCGACTAAGAGAAATAAGCTTAAAGAAAATATTTCTTACTGAATTAAGAAAAATTTTGTCATCATAATTTAAAAACATGTTTCATTAGTCTCATAATATCTTTCATCTTGTTAAATAATGTAATAATTATGTTGCTGTTTTGTTTAATTTTAATGTTTTATCTTATTTATATCCGGTAGTTATTAATACATATTTGTTCTACTTTTCATAGCTTATCACTGTTTTAAATGATAATGTATCTAAATGTGTAAGCATTCAAAATATTTAAATAAAATAAAATAAAAAAATAAAAATCGACTATACCGACTATCCTTTCATTTTTGTATTAAAAAGTTTTCTCAAATTCAATGTTAGCCATATAAAATTTCGCCAACGACCATACCACGCTGAGCGCATCGGTTCTCGTCCGATCACCGAAATTAAGCAGCGTCGGGCGCGGTTAGTACTTAGATGGGGGACCGCTTGGGAACACCGCGTGTTGTTGGCATATTATTTTTTGTTTTTTTGTTTTTTTATTTGTGGTAGTAACTTAATTGTGTATCATTTCTTAAGTTTCTTTTTTCTTTTTAAATTAACAAGATAAAAGTAGTGAATTAATTACTGAAAACAGTCTTATAAAAGGAGGACTCTGAACTGTCAAAGTGAAGTTATTTCCAATAAAAAAAAGTCAAAGTATTTATGCGAAAGTGTTAATGAACTAAACAAATTAGACAAACACAATACTGTCACCCTTTACTGCAGACATGTCAAACTCAATTGGTACTACGGGCCAAAATATAAGAATCTAAGTTAGTACGGGCCGCAAAAAAAAAAAATTCACGACTCGTGAGCACGAACTTGCTCTTGTAGCAAACTATGGGACTACACAAAGTTTAATTTATTAAATTCTGCAGAAAGTTCGAAAAATATTAAAAAATGGCCTAAATGTGAGATCAAGTTGTATGGCAGTTATCATTAAACGGGCGTTTAGCAATTAACTGTGAATGTCATCTTGTGTTGATTGTTAAATTTGAAATCTGTATCGAATTTCAAAGGAATCGGATCAGCCGTTATTAAGTTATGACCAAATTTGTAAAAACTGTTAACAGCAAATCTCCGTTATGTGAGAGCCGTTTTCGAGAAAATATGGAAAAACTAAAACCGTTATATGGGAGGTACCTGTTATAGCTGGGCTCAAACAAATATTTAAATTTGTCCTCTAGGGAATCACCGAAAAGTACTACTCACGAAGTTTGAAGAAAATTCGTCCAACCGTTTAGGCTGTAGCTCGGTGAACTTACAACCAAACATTCAAACATACGCACATCCGAACTTCCGCACAGACAGACCGACGGACGCCGGCATGACGAAACCTACTTTTTTGATCTTCTCTATCATCGTAATGTCAGGTTTGATTAACACCTCGAATTTTTTTTTAAACGAAACCAATACTTGCCCTATTGAGCAAGTAAAAAACTAGAATTTTTGTAAAACAGAATTATTTAAAAAAAAAACAAAAAAAGCAGATCGCGAAACATAGGGGTGTCTTGGTTTTAAGTTATCAAAAAGTGACATATTTGTTCTTTCAAGTCCCAGAATCGTTTAAGAACCTATATCAAGACATGCATGAAAAGATACGTTCTGAAGATCCAACCCCAACACGATCTTCACGTCATGCACAGGCCTCACAAGCCGGTCATGAAAGGGAAAACTCATTGAAATGAAAAACACTTAATATGTCTCGGATGATAAAACCAATAATGTTGACGACCACCTCCCCGCCACCCCGCAAACGAAAAACAGACAACGATTTACGCATTTGCACGTGGAAAGTGCGAACTTTAAACAGACCACGCAAAGCTGAACTGCTTGCCGAGACCCTCGGTAGTTTCACAGCTGCTATAACAGCCCTTCAGGAGATGCGATGAGATAGAGAATAACAGAGAGCTGTAATTTTTACTATGTGAAATGCCACCTCGATGAGAGGTCATGCATGTTCGGATGCGGATTCGCTGTCAGAAGAAGACTAAGGCAAAATGTCTTGAGCTTTCGCGAAAGTCAACGAGAGAGTGAGAACGATTCGTATAAAGGCCAAATTCCACCACCTAAGCCTGATAAGCGCCCATGCCCCTACAGCAGAGATACGAAACAAAGTTTCTACGAGCTCCTCGCCAAATCTAAGAGCAGTGCCCCAAACATGTCATTAAATTCATCTGCGAGACTTTAACGCCAAAATGAGGAGAGAGGACATCTTTGGTATGAAGATCGGAAAACATATCTAACGAACTCAGGTTCATTGATTTTGTAGCGGGAAAAATCATGGGGCTGAGCAGCACACAATTCCACAAGGGCACATGGCGATCCCAAGATGGTCGAACCAGCAACCAAATCGACAATGTTGCGATTGACTGAAGACACTCCTCTAGCATTCTGAATGTCCGTACATTCTGAGCAGCAAACATCGACTCGGACCACTACCAAGTATACAGAGGAAATTCAATGTTGGACGTCTTCGATCGGAAGAGACCACCGCTGCCTATGCCGACCACGTATCCCTTGAAACTCAGGTGATGTTAACCATCTGGAGAGACTATTTTAACCAGTTGTTAAATTGCGCTGACAGCCTAGATCCCGCCCAAGATTGACTTGTTATCGTTAATATAGATGACGACAGTGAGCTGCATCTGCCCGAGCTAAATGAAATCAAAGCAGCCATCACCAAACTAAAAATAAACAAAGCAGCTGGATCCGATAGTCTACAAGCAAAACTTTTTAGAAAACGCTGGCGATGACCTGGTCAGGAGCATACTCATCTGCAAAATATGGTCGGAGGAAAGTATGCCCGAAGAGTGGAATCTCAGATCCAAAAAAAAGAGACCGCCTACTCTGCAGCAACTACGGAGGCTTAAGCCTTTTAAACATCACTTGATTTTAAAGCAGCCTACGACAGCGTTGATAGAATTGAACTATACCGTGCCATGATAATTTTAGAATTCCTGCTAAAGTGATACACCTCATAACGATGACGTTGGAAAATGCCCGTCAAAGTTGGTAGGAACTCTACTGAAACCTTCGACACCAGCCTAAGACAAGGTGATGCACTGTCTTGCAGCTGCTTTGAAAAGCACTGTGCTTGAAAATGTTATACGGGGCATCGGTTACTATTTTTAATAAATCGACACAATAACTTGGGTTTGCGGACGACATTGACGTGATAAGAAGAACAAAGCGAACAGTAACCGGTGCTTTCACAACTATGGAGTCAGCAGCAAGCAGAATGGGACTGAAAATAAACGAGAATAAGATGAAGTATATGATTTCATTAACAAAATCCCAATCCAACCACCGACCATTGATGAGCATAACTTCGAGGTAGTAATTGAATTTGTCTACCTGGGCACTGCTTAAAACAAGGGCAACAACATCAGGTCTGAAATCAAACGAAAACTAACTTTTGCTAATCGCCGCTTTTTTGGGCTGAGTAAGCAATTGAGAAATAAAGCCCTATCAAGAAGAACGAACGAGATATTGTATAAAAGACTTATCATCCCCCTGCTATATCGTGCAGAAGCATGGAGTGACGTCACTTGGAGTGACGACGAACTATAATACGAGCTGTCCAAAGACATGAGCCTGGCCAGAAAAATTTGAGTTCAACGACTAAGATGGCTAAGCCATGTAGAGCGAATGGACCATCAACGCTCCAGCTCGTAAAGTCTTCAACGCCAAACCAGAGGGAGCCAAGGTAGACCTCATCTTTGGAGCGACCAGGTAGAGGGAGATATCCGACTACTTGGAGTGCGAGATTGGTGACGGCAGGTTTGAGATCGAGTCGGCTGGAGGGACATACTAAATAAGGCTTAGTTGCACCACGCTCTAGTTGAGCCAACATAAGTAAAATAAGTAACATGCCTGTTACCGTTTTCGTTTGTCGTAAAAGACGACACGACAGAGAAAACGACAGTTGTCGTCATTGACAAACGATAACGGTAATAGACATGACTATTGATGCTTTCGTTAGTGACAGTTAACAAGAATAACAGGCATGATTGTTCATACCCCTTACCGTTCTCGTTTTTTACCTACGACAGCTGTCGTTTTCTCTGTTTTCTAAGACCTATTGTTCTTGAACAATCTGGCGTCTCTTTGAGCTTTGCAAGGAACTTCGTTGTCATACACCAATAGCGCTCACCATTTACTGTAACTTTCTGAATTTCATCCAAGTGAACCAATGCCCGATACCAAAGCTTATTTAATCTAACCCTCAAAACTTCAAAAACTTTATTGTTTTGATTGAACGTCTAATTCTGTTATCTTTAAAAAAAAAAATAATCTTTTAATTTGCTACCAATGTTGTCAGTTTTATTTTCAAACATTTAAGAAAGTATCAAATGAACTGAAATAGTTTTTTTTTATACTTTCCACATAATGTAATCCGGAAAATACCAAATCGTTAAGTACTTAATGAGGCAAATGAGCGCCGCTGGGTTGGAAACCATTCTCATCAGCGATATAGGTAACTTGATAGGTGACACCATCAGGAGCAACAAAGCTGTATTGACCTTGAACAGATAGAGATTCACCGTCCTTGCCAAGGTTCTTCAACTGAGCATCTTCACTTACAGACTTGCCATCAGTGGTCTCAAGGCTGTGACAAAAAATATAGGTTATGATTAAAATAAAATACTCCTTAGCTTAATTCAGGATAAAGTCTACTCACACATAGTGGTATCCATCAACACCGATGTTTGTATTTTCGAAACGAATAACTTCAGCATTCCTCGAGTCGGTACTGATTGATGCAGCAAATGCCACGGAAAAAAGGGCAGCGAATACAATGACGAATTTCATTTTGAGTTTAATTTTGGCAAGTAAACGTTCAGATAACTGATTACTGAATGATTTCAATCCAATTGATCGATCTTATTTATACGCCCAAATTTGGGATCTAATCAAACCGATAAAAACGGTACAATTCTATACAACCGGATGAGCTTGATACGTACAGCTACATAACAACATAAGCACTTAAAAATAATGCAGGATGTGCATAGTATATACTTAGACTAATAAAACGCCCAAATAATTTATGATTATAGAAACGAGTTCAATTCTTATACTTGATTGAAATGCAAGTTTAAGATTTTGCTCAAAAGGTATATAATCTATGAGTTCGGATTTGAAGTACACAAATAGGTTTAATTTATTTAAATTTGTAGTCAGTCATTCCGGTCATTATGCATCAATAAAATTTTATTTTCTTGGGTCAATAAACTGTATACTTAATGCAAATTCATTTTCAATTCAAATTTGATTAAATAAAAATATGCGTTGAAAATAATTTGATTTAAGTCATGTTTCGGATGTTAAAGAAATAAGTAAGTCGCCGCCGTCATTGCTTTGCGTGTGCTACTTCTTTTTTCTATGATCCGCAGTATGAGAATTAGCATTTTACAGAAATGGAAAATTATGTTGAAATTTTAACGTCTTAGAAATTATCAATATACATACATTTTGTTGGAAATTTAATGGTTTTTAATTTTGTTGTGGTAAAATTTCAGTTTAGAAGCATAGTTTCCAAGATTTAAGCAAAAAACCGAAATCGCGATTTTTCACGGATGTCTCAAAACGCACCAGGAAATTTCTTTGGATTTCTTCAGATTCAGATTCAGATTCAGCGACCCAAAAAACATAGAATTCGAAAGAAAAATCCATTTGTATATTTTTTGTAACTAGGTATTGTTAATATTTAGGTCCCCGTACAATCTCTCAATTTTATTTTTTGTAGGATTGTTTCATAGAAATACTTACTTACTTACTTAAGGGGGCGCTACAGCACGGCGTAAACAGCGGCGTAAACCAATCTTATTTCAGCCGCCTTGGTTTCTAGCTAGCTGCCTCCAGTTTCGCACACCAAGTTGGTTGAGGTCCTCTTACACTTGCTACGCTCTCTACCGATGGACTGCGACCTTGTCGTGGTGGTAGGGCTTAAACTGCTCATCATTCTACGGCATCTAAGATGTCTTGATCAGTAAACTAACTGCAGTCCGGGAGAACGCCTCACCCTAGGACGTTCACCCTCAAGTTTGATGAAGAACCAGAGCATACCTGAATGTTTATTTATAAACATCTTCAGAGTAATGTCCGTGTTCAATAGGTAACCTATCCTAGGATTAACTGGGTAACGGCCCTACATCAGGCAAAAGTAGTTAGGGCAGGGGAATCACGAAAGTGTCCTTGACGATTACTCATTTAAACGTTTGAAAGGGAACTTTCATAACATGAGTGTTTTGTTGGTTTTTCACTGGGCTAGTGCCATTGTGATAGTAGCAAATACAGGGTGGTCTTTTTAACTCAAGGAGGCCACCCGAAAAGGCGGTAGATAACTACTCTATCCCAGAACATAAACTGGGTAACGAGCGTTACTACCGTCAAGAATTGAGTAAGTCAAGTAGAATTGACAGAAGTTGAGATGTGGAACTTGAGTTTGGTTCCAGTTCAAGACATACTTGGGCACATCTTCAGGGTAGGCAATCCCTGTGGCTTTGTAGGTAAAGTCAGAATGTCAAAGTTTTACAGTTGGGAGTATTTCCTCAACTAAACGACGTTTTGGGTTTGACGTACAATAAACTTAGCACGGGTGTTAGGGGCCCTAGAGTTTGTTCGAGAGGAATGTCCTTTATGGAATTTAATCATGATCATTCTCTACCCTAACAGTTGGGCTGGCCCTTTCGGGGAGCTTCGTGCTGGCTGTGGTTATCCATAGCGGAAACATTTGGCACTTCGGTGCAAGAGATGTAGATCGGTCTCGCTTCTTAACAAGGAGTGTGCACATACCTACATGTTCTCAAATTTGTTACTGCGGTGTAATCTACTTCGGTAATTATACTTCAGGACGCTGGTTTACGTTCAATTGAACCCGCAGTGGGTTTGCCCACCGTGGGGTTTAGAAGCTTAATTGCTCAGGTACCCACGTAAAGCTTATCAATCACTTGCTACGCTGTCCTCCTATACTGCGCCGTCCCAAGGAGTCGGATTCGAAAACCATCCGGGTCGGAGCATTGATGTCCATTCGCTTTATGTGACCACCCACCTGAGTCACTATGAGGAACCTTAGTCGTTGGCTTTTCACTTTTGTAACAAGGTCACTGTACAGCCCGTACAGTTTGGTGTTGTATATTCGCCCCCATTCCCCATTTATGCAGATAAGACCATAAATCACATGGAGAATTTTTCTTTCAAAATAGCCTAAAGCGCTCTTATCCACCTTTAGTTAATGTCCATGCTTCTTTAGTTGCTCGAGAGAGGGCTTTGCTGTTCAGTTGCCTTCTTAGCTCAAAGAAACAGCAATTGGTAAGAGTCATTTTTCGTTGAATCTCAGCACTGGTGTTATTCACTGACCATCTCAAAGTTATAGTTATCTTTGGTGACGTTTTGTCCAAGACGTCGGTGTTGGATGTCCTTTCTTGTTGACAGCATATATTTGGTTTGTCTTGATTCACCGTTAAACCCATCTTTTTGGATTCCATCCAGGAGATTCAAATAATTTATAGTTGCTTCTGTCCAGATATTTGAGTTGGACTCTAGTTTTATACAGGATGATTGGTATAAGGTGCACCAAAAATCTTGAGCGTGTTGGTGGAGTTAAGACAAGAAAAAAATCGTTTAGGGGGGTCTATTTCCCCCCGTTTAGGCAGGAGGGGCAATTTTCTAAAACATTGACTTAAATCAGAAAAAAAATTATTTTAAAAGAACGGTGAAGGATACAAAGCCTTGTTATATCTTTTTGAAAAGCCAGAAAATTACTCTTTTATTTAATTTTTAAATTAAGTTGTTTAAGTGAACAGTTTTAAAAAAATTAATTTTCAAACTCAAAATTTTGAAAAAAAAAATTTAAACTAATTTTTTTCAAAATTTTATGTAATTAACTATTATTTTTATTTTCAAAATTCAATGCTCTTATTAATTTTTAGTCAAAAACAGAAAACCGGATGCCAAAATGTATCTAAGTTTTTGAGAAATTAAAAAAAATTAAAAGTAAAACTAGTAAGTAAAGTAAAAAGTTAATTCGTTTTTTTTTTAATTATTTGATTAAAATCGGATAGTATGTAATAAAAAATAAAAAAGGGATAATTCCCTACTTAATAATTGACCTGAGCAGGTCAAATTTGGGAAAACCAAAAAAAAAAGTGTTTTTCTTGAAAAAAATACTACTAGTTTTTCTTAATTTCTCAAAAACTAAGATGCATTTTGGCATCAGGTTTTCTGTTTTTGACTAAAAATTAATAAGAGCATTGAATTTTGAAAATAAAAATAATAGTTAATTACATAAAATTTTGCAAAAAATTAGTTTAAACATTTTTTTTTTATTTTTTTTTTTAAATTTATTTTTTTAAAACTGTTCACTTAAACAACTTAATTTAAAAATTAAATAAAAGAGTAGTTTTCTGGCTTTCCAAAAAGATATAACAAGGCTTTGTATCATTCACCGTTGTTTTTAAATAATTTTTTTTCTGATTAAAGTCAATGTTTTAGAAAATTGCCCCTCTCGCCTAAACGGGGTTAAATAGACCCCCCTCCCATACGATTTTTTTTTCTTGTCTTAACTCCACCTACACGCTCAAGCTTTTTGGTGCCCTTATACCAATCACCCTGTATAGTCAAATTATTGGGTTAAAGAAATTTCTTTTAGCATTTCGCAGCATTTTCGGCGACATTAAATATGTTGTCGTTCCACAGAAGGTGGTCATTGACGCACATACCGTGAATGAATTTTTTTTTAATGCCGTGGTGCCACTACATGGATAGTGGCATTGGAGAATGTTTCGCTTTAAGACATCATTGAGTTTTCGTAGCATTAAACTCCACGCGATTTTTGATTCCCCATATTGGACAATGCTGTCACGATCGGAATTCAAAGAGCTAATCATACGCTGATCTCCAGTACCACATACGAAGAATAGGTTTGTGAATTAGCAATCAGAAAACCAATATGAAAATCTGAGGATGCTGTCGTCAGCGAAACAATTTAGCGGATTCGAAGATTCAAACAGAAAATTGATACAGATTAAGAAAAAAGTTCTAGAGACGAAACGGAGACCTGGGCCACACCAGCATTTTTATTGAATATTTTAATTTTGAAACCATCCAATTCTAATTGCATTGGATGTCCGAAATTCAATTTCTAATCCAAGGAACTAGAAATTCATCAAAAAGAGCTTTATGCCAAACTCTAGCAAATGCTTTTGAAATATCGAGCGCAATAATCTTATACTTTCTCCAAAACGATGATAAGATTGCTTTCACTTTTTGGTGAGATAAACCATCAGATCAAAAGTGGGCCTATTGCTACGAGAACCGTACCCGTACCGCTAGTCATTAGGAAGAATAAGTCCCTCAAGCAATGTTTTAAGCTTATTGTTTATGAGCGTTTCCACGACCATGGAAAGAACGGACGTTTATGCAATCGGTCAACAGTTAGAGAGTAAAGAAGATTCGCCTTTTTCTACGCTTTTAAATGTGCCGTGAAATAACGCCGAGCGAAATAACGCCGAATTCCGAAATTCGGCCTTATTTCGCTTTATGAAAGCGAAATAACGCCGAATTTCCATGTTCGGCGTTATTTCACTTTGCTGAAGTGAAATAACGCCGAGCCGGCCTTATTTCGCTTTTAATAATTTATAAAGACATTCAGATAGGTTCCCTGCTTTCCTTGAAAATGTACCGTTAGATGAATTAATACGGTGCCGTGAAATAACGCCGAGCGAAATAAACGATACACGTGCTATGCAAATGCGTGCAATGCTAGTGCAGTTGTAGAATTTAATAACGAAAATTTAGTGAGAATTCCGAAGGTCAGTGCTCCACATGACCATTCGACGCAAGGAGACCTTCGCGGTAAATTAACTTTACTAAGTGAAATAAAAAATGAGTGTGCAAACGTTTCGCTTAAAAGAAGTGGCATTCCCGAAGTTTTTGAAGAATTTGAGAAAATAATAGTTTAAAATTCGCGAGAATTAATTTACCGCGAAGGTCATCTTGCGTCGAATGGTCATGTGGAGCACTGACCTTCGGAATTCTCACTAAATTTTCGTTATTAAATTCTACAACTGCACTAGCATTGCACGCATTTGCATAGCACGTGTATCGTTTACACAATCTAGATTTAGATTTAATTTTATATAGTTGTTTTGTTTCGGGTATATATAAAAGTTCGCTTCCCTTTCTAAAACCTTCACAGATTTCATACACAAAAACTGATTCACCAAAACTAGCCATTTAACCGATGCGCATCACTCTTTATCAACTAATGAAATGATTCCACTTCAAGTTACAACCAACAAACATTGATTACGGTAAATTTCACTTCTTTTTTTAACAAGTGCAGTTGCCTTTTAAAATTCTTTTGCTTTCTCTCTGAATTCGGCTTTATTTCACAAGCAATAGTCGGCTTTATTTCACTTTATGAAAGCGAAATAAGGCCGAATTTCGGAATTCGGCGTTATTTCGCTCGACGTTATTTCACGGCATTATGGAGGTATCATAACACTATGTGTGCTATTACACCATGACTCTTTTTTTTTATTTCGTTGGAGCAAAAGATGGTCTTTTCAATTTTATCTCTCTTCTATTCTAACGTAGTTTGAAAAATAGTCAAGACGTTAGTATCATGGTGAAAAAGCTATGTGGTAGCGTCGAGTTAGCAGCAAACTGAGCTACGAACGACGAACGAACATCAGCTTTTTCTTCAGAAGTTACCATTGGAGTGTTATTAAAGACGATTGTCGGAACCGAAGATGAACACACAAGTCTGCCTTTTTTTCGTGCAGAAATTTGGTTCGTCGAATATGACCGTTTTAGATCTTTCTAGCTTGATTGAACTTGGTCCGGTTTTCCCTAATGGGGTTGCCTTTATTACACAACGTATCCCATGAAGAATTAAGTTTGTAATCAGATCACCGCTGGAATCTACGAGGACGCAAAGTGAACAGTTGAAGTTCCTGGCATTCTTGTTTTGCCAAACAGTTCTCCTATGTATGGGTATGTATTTTTTTCTTTAACTGTATTATTTTGTCACGATAAATTTGCTGATGTGACACAATAGTCCGATATGTCTAGAGGCTAGAACTTAGAACTTAAGGTGTATATTTATCAGGATGAGAAGTAAGAAACAATTTGTGCTGGATTTGTCTGTCAATGTTTTGCCAAAGTACAGATTATTATATAAAACAGTTTGTGTGAGAAAAACTTCTACTCTATCTTAAATAGCTCTTTTATTCTCATTTCTATTAGATACTTAAACAATTGGATGATATCCATTTTCATCGGCTGTGAATTTCAATTCAACATATTGTCCTTCGGGTGAAGTCCAAGATATAACTCCACTCACAACAACAGCTGAGTTCTCTCCAAAGTGTTGTAAAACACCATGTTCCTGACGTTTAATACCACTGCTGGTTTCGAAACTGCAAATAAAAAAAATACAAATTAAAATATATATTTTATCCTTTCATCAAACTTAATTCTTACTCGAAATCATATTTGTCAATTCCATTGTTGTTCCTGTTATCTCTCAAAGCTGTTGCGGTCATATCATTGCCAGCTGGAGCAGCAATGCACACAGAAATCAAAGCAGCAAATACAATAATGAATTTCATTTTGAAAGTGATGTCTTGATTTTAGCTCACGCAGGATTCTATCTCGAGGAATGACACAAATTAAACTGAATACAGTGCTTACTGTTTCACTTCATATTTATACTCCAACAATCATAAATATCATTTGGGTGAAAAATACCTTAAATGGATCAGATTTGGAGAAATTTCAAAATTATCGTATCACAAATTATCGATTAGAGCGAAAGGAGATTTTTTTTTTATTTTATTGCTTTCTCCATTTCGATCAAAAGTGTAAAGTACTTTCAATGTGAACCACTTCGACTTATAAGTGAAACAACTCACCCGCATTTTTTTGGTGAAGATTCTTGCCTTATTGGGGTGTTAATGACACTGCAGCATTTACTTTCAGTTTTATTATGCAATAAAATAAAAAAAAAATGTCCAAAACCGCACTTTTTTATTTCATTCTTTTGTAGTTAATAGAAATTTGGTTTTTGAATGTGATAATTTATTTTATACCCACATAGTTCTATAAAATCAACAAAATGCAACTGAAAATTAAATGAAAGGTTTTCTTTAGAATTTAATAATGTTAATTTTTGCTTGTGGAATGTTAAGTCATTCTTAAGGTCAGAGAATCGATTTATTACCTAATAAATGTTGGATTATCTCTTTCTGAAAATGTGATGAGAGGAAAAATTCTTGTATAAATTGATATCATTAATCCGAAGTAAGCTGATAGCGAAACGAATCTTCTGCTGGCATAATTCTGAACCATAAAACCAAGGCCGTATTCATGAATTCTTTGTAGAGTATCTGCTGTTTTTTTTTTTTACGATAAAGAGATATGAAACTAGCTTCTGCTCCTCGAAGTGGGTTCTTACGCGTTTCCCTGATGGAAAACAGATGACGTTGTTTTTTGTAGTATAGAATCGTCTGAAGTGTTATTATTGCTTAGGCAATATTGTAATGCGTTTCTTCTTTGTTGCATTCTCAATGATTCTGTTACAATTTCAACATCAAATTTGTTCATCTAGATGGTTGTCTCTAAATACCATTCTATGTAGAAGGATTCTTCGATAGCAATTTCTCTTACCCAATCGACTCCTTCAGTTGCTTCCATGTTCAAGGCTTTGGATTTTCTGTTATTCTCTCTTTCGGTTAATGATTTCTTCCCCCGCAGTAAGGTATATGTCAAGTTTTATGTCGTTCAATATCAGCTTAAAGTCGCTGAAGAGTTTCTTCCAATTTCTTGACAAAGAAGTTAATAATTGGACTGACAAGAAGTTAATAATTGGACTGACAATGTCTTCTTTTGTTCGTACAGTTTTTTGTCCTTTCCTTTCGTTGTTCATCGAATTAAGAACTAAGAATTTATTTCCTGTATTTATATCTTTTTAAGTTAAATTTAATTAATTTCTCTTAATGACAACAGAAAACGAACCGCTTCGCCTATTTGTATTTTTATTACTCGACTTAAAACAAATTAAAAGCTTTCAAATCATCCGACAGATCGTACTACTTGAACGCATGTTTTCTATTAAAATATTAATTCATAGTTGTTAGTTGTTGTTTAATCGTCAGTTGCTATATTGATAGACTTTCTTTTTTCTTGAATTGAACTATAAAGAAAAATAACCGTCTCAAGTCTTTAACAACTTTTTCCTCTGCCTTCAAACCACCAAACCCCTTTTTAAAACTATAATAAGATCCGCACCTGTACACAATAAAACAATATTTATTGTTTTTTTATTTTATTTTTTTTTTGTTTATTTATTTGCACTAATATTCAAATTTCTATTGCTGACACGAATCTGTCAGTAGAACAAGTGCAAATTGAACTCAAATATTTGGCAGTCAGCTGGTACGAACAAAGAATTCTTTCATGAAAATAAATTAATGCATTTTTTACTGCGACAAATAATTGATCATTTTTTCGGCAAAAAAATTATTTGAGTTATTTTCAATCGATTAGTGGAGATAGAATTTGTATTTTAAATCAAATGAAATCATTGTTAATTAACGACTTAAATTTTTTTTCTGAATCGTTTCGCTATAAACAGCCCCTCGGTTTTTTTCACATCACCTAGTGTCACTCGTCTATAAATATGTTTCAAATAGATTTGGCTAACCAAACCCAGACTTGTAAAAGAATGCAATCTTTAATGACTTCAATAAAAAGAAATAAGCAATCACCATTCATTTCACACCAAAATGATTGCAATATTTTTTTTCCCCCATTCATTTTGCAGCAATCAATTGAATGCAATCATTTGAGACTTCATGCATTCCGGGCATTCCTTTGCAGTCCGTGCATTCCTTTTGCATTCCAAGCATTCCTTTGCAGTCAGTCCAGCATTCCTTTGAAGTCCAGTATTCCTTTGCATTACTTGCACTCTTTGAAATCTTTTAAGTAAAATTAGCCCCTGTACACACGATAAAAAATTTCCGGTGAGCGGGGTGCCGCAGTGGCTGGGGGCGTGGTTGAAAGGTACCTTCTCACGGTTACGTCAGCATATCTCGAAAACGAGGCGTCGCGCGTAGTAGAAAAAAAGTTGAATCAAAAAATGAAGCTCACAAAATTTTCTACAGCTTGATAAACAGTTTGTTATTTGGCAAAAGAAAACCGTTTGAAGATATCGTCTCAAAAATGAACAAAAATTTAAAAAAATTGTTTCTTCGCCAAACTTCTTGTTCTAACTTTTTCCAACAGTTTTTTAAACATAAAGTTGACCACTTGTATCACGTTATACTATTTTGTGTCCCCAACAGTTGAGATTCGTAAGGAGTGCTTTCATGCATTTTGTATGAAAAGTGTAACTTCACCCACAATTGCGTTAAATAATTTCCCACCAAAAATTTGAGGTATTTCTCTTTTATGGAGCGGTATCAACAAGCGGTATCAACAATTGGCGGTCAGCCATCAGACGAATAGGGGGAATAACATGTAGCATATGAGAACATGCACGTGCTGTAACTATTCGGGACTGGTGGAAGTGTGATCATAGCCTCTTTGCGGCGGCCGCTAGTAACAAGCCTTTTAAAAAAGGTTTGGCTAATATGATCAGGCTGGTTCCTCAGGTTGGCAACAGGTTAATTCCCTGTTCCGTAAAATTTAGAATTACGAACCCGACAACAAGCCTCGGAAACGGACTGATCTCACGACGACAACCAACGCAACGAAAACGGCAAAACGATTTACGAATTTTCTTATGGAACGTACGATCGCTCTATAGAGCTCGAGCTGCTCAGCAGCTAGCCGATGCCCTATCAAAATATAGAGCTGACATAACAGCACTACAAGAAATCAGATGGACAGGGAATGGTGTTTTACAGAAGAAAGAATATGACGTATACTACAGCTGTCATACAAAACACCATGTGCTCGGGGTAGGCTTCCTAGTCAGCGAAAAAATGAAGTCTACCATCATCGGCTTTAACGCTATAAGCGAAAGGCTATGCACCCTTCGCGTGCGAGGCAAATTTAAGAACATTAGCCTCATTAACGTTCACGGACCTACGGAGGAGTCCTCAGACGAAGAAAAAGAGACTTACTACGAACAAGTCGAGAGGACCCTCAATGCCTGTCCAAGGTATGACGTAAAAATCATCCTTGGGGATTTGAACGCAAAAATAGGTCTGGAGCCGGTATTCAGGCATTACGCAGGCACCCATAGTTTGCATGAGAACACTAATGACAATGGACTTCGAGTCTTAGAATTGGCAGCATCGAAAAACATGGTCGTTGCGAGTACCAGGTTCCCGCGAAAAGATATCTACAAAGCCACCTGGGTATCACCTGATGGAGTCACTCGTAGCCAAATAGACCACGTGTTGATAGACCGTCGCCACTACTCGAACTTGATGACGGTACGAACGTACCGAGGCGCCAATATCGACTCGGATCACTATCTTGTTGATATGGTCTTCCGAGGGCGGATGGCCTTGCGAAGACGTATTGCATCCGCCGATCAAGTTCGAATCAACACGGCTGCCCTGCGCAATGAAAATGCCAGTAACACCTTTGGTAATGCGTTAGGACTCGCCCTAGAATCGCTTGATTTAGGGAGAGTAAGTCCTGGGGCCAGTATGCTGGGCGTAGATGAGAAGTGGACACGCCTTAAGAATACTATCATTAGTACTGCCAACTCCATCTTAGGCAGCAGTCGTAGAAATCGGAACGACTGGTTTGATGATGAATGCAAGCTAGCGACTGAACGTAAGAATGTTGCGTACCGAGCAATGCAACAATCTCATAGAACGCGGGCACGCGAAGAAGAATATAAAGAGCTCAGAAGCCGAAAAGGCCGAGAGCGAGGTCCGCACCAGGCGCGGAAGTTCTACCAATCCATCCGAAACATGACGCAGTACACACCACGCTGCACATACTGCAAGGACGGAGAGGGAAATCTGATCACCGATCCACAAAGCATACTGGAGCGATGGGAAGTGTACTTTAATGAATTGCTAAATGGTCAACTCACTGCAGAAGTGGAGGCTCCACTGCTTCAAGACGAATACCCTATGTTGCCGTCACCAAGCATAGAAGAGGTTGAGAAGGCTATAGACCGGCTAAAGAAAAACAAAGCCCCGGGAGCTGATGGTATACCAGCCGAATTATTTCAACACGGTGGGCCAGCTCTACGTCAGGCAATTCATGATATTATAGTGCACGTGTGGGAGCATGAAGAAATGCCAGAAGACTGGCGAAAAGGTATAATATGCCCCATACATAAGAAAGGAGATGTTACAACGTGCAGCAACTATAGTGGTATCACGTTGTTGAGTACCGCCTATAAGATAATCTCCTCTATCCTACAAGACCGGATAACCCCATACTCTAAAACCACCATCGGACAATATCAGTGTGCCAGTGTGGTTTCATTCCAGGCAAATCAACAACTGATCAGATCTTTACCCTTAGGCAGGCGATGGAAAAATGTCTAGAATTTAACATCCCAACATACCACCTGTTTATAGACTTTAAGGCCGCCTATGATAGCATAGCCAGGGTAGAACTTTACAAAGCCATGAGAGAATTCGGCATCCCAAATAAATTGACACGACTATGTAGGTTGACCATGACCAACGTAACAAGCCAAGTAAAAATAGCTGGATTGCTATCCAGACCAATCAACATCTTTAATGGACTCCGACAAGGGGATGGTTTGGCCTGCCTCCTCTTCAACCTGGCGTTGGAGAAAGCAATCCGTGACTCTGGCACGGCAAAAAGAGGGACCATCGTCAACAGGTCCAGCCAGATACTGGCTTACGCAGACGACATCGACATCATCGGAAGAACCGAGCAAGCTGTACACGATTCCTTCATCCAGATCGAGCAGGCGGCACAAAATCTGGGGCTGCACATTAGTGAAGGTAAAACAAAGTACATGGTTGCGTCGAATGCGAGAGGAACAGTTGGTCAAACAATCAAGGTAGCGGAGCACGAATTTGAAGTGGTGCAATCCTTTAAATACCTTGGGTCAATAGTAGCAGCCGATAACAATATAGAAGAAGAAATACGCGGGCGGCTTTTCAAATCCAACAGAGCCTACTACAGTCTGTCAAAGCTCTTCAAATCCAGAAATCTCACCATAACTTCAAAACTACTGCTGTACAGGACCATGGTCCTGCCAGTACTCACATATGGATCCGAGACTTGGGTGCTAAGCAAAAGGCACTCTGACCTCTTAGCCGCGTTCGAGAGAAAAGTCTTAAGGAGAATTGTTGGCCCCATATGTGAGGAAGGACGATTCCGGAGACGGTACAATCATGAATTGTACGCAATCTACCTTGAAGCAGACATCGTGACAAAAATTAGGCTCGGTAGACTTCGGTGGGCAGGGCACCGAAGTCTTCGCATGAGCGAAGAGGAACCTGCTCGGAAAGTTCTTTGTGGTACATTCTATGGCAGACGACAGCGTGGTAGACCATGCTTGCGCTGGAGAGATGGCGTAGACCAGGACGCCCGGAGCCTTGGGGTGCGCAACTGGATGGCGTCGGCTCGAGACCGGGATAGGTGGAGAGACTTGTTGAAGGAGGCCAGGACCGGACCCCGGTTGTCGAGCCGATGATGATGATCAACAAATTGGAGCATTACTTTCTGTAGAAATGCTTTTGGGCGGTAATCAATAAATTTTGTGAAAAAAAATAGGTTGGAAATAGCGCCCAAAAATTTTAAAATATTGCCAAATCTTACAAAAACACTTTACATTCCATTTTTTTTTGTGATATTGGCTTTTATGATTTGAGCGATATTAAATCTTTAGGCCAAATTTTGTTTTAATTTTTACGTTTCGGGCGTTTATTTTTAATTTTGGCGAAATTTCCAAATCAATTTGTGTGATATTATATCAAAAAATGCTGGAAAGTGCTTAACGTCAAATACACAGTGCTGCAAATTAATTCAAGAAATTTCCTTTAAAACCAAACAATTTATTCTAAAAAGTTTATTAAATATTGCCATTAGCTTTTGTGCATATTTCTAATATAAAATATTAGCCAAAAACAGTGTTTTTTTTTCAATTAAAAACACACATTGATTTATTTTGTGTAAATCACAAACCGAAAATAAAATGTCTGCTGGTAAAACTCCATCAAAATATCTCAGATCGTCAGCCGCACAACAACAACAACAACAACAAACATCTACAGTTTTATCTGCCACCGAAGAAAACATGCTTTCGGCTCTGGAAAGTCGTTTTAATAAACGAATAAGTGATTTAACCTCCGAGTTAAAATCATTAATCATGGATTCCACTAAAAATCTGTCTGACAAATTTTACAACATAGTGCTCGACTTTAATGGCCGCATGGAAGACGTCACCAACAATATATGCGCACTGACAATCAGAGTTGATGCACTTGAAAGTCAATTTAACAGCGAAAAATCTTTAAACACCGAAGAAATATCACAAAAGACGGCTGAAATATCTCAGCTTCAAGGAACCCTCGATCGCATTTACCGTGAACAAATTGCTACCGATGCCTTTTTATATGGAGTACCACAAAAGCCAGATGAGAGTTTGGCGAACATTTTTCATACATTGTGTACTTCCATAAAATGCCCTGAAATATCCACTCCAAGGCATATTTTCCGCACTAAATCTAAACACAATTTCAACGACACAGCCATAATAATAAAATTTCAATCAGTAGCGGATAAAATTACTTTATTTAAAGCTATAAATAATATATACCTACAAAAAATCAAAAGAAAGTATTTGTCTACGCCATGTGGGAATGGATTCTGACAGACGTACATATAATATATATTTAAATGAGAGTCTATAGTCTGTCCACTAAAAATTGGCAGTACAGGAAAGATAGGGATGTTTGTCTCTCATTCGCACTTCTTTGCTTTCCATAAGGTTATCTTCTTTCAAAAGCTCTAACAGGGTTGCCGTAGTAAGCATTTTGAATTGTAAAAAAAACTGAAAAAATATGATGTAGGGTTACCTTTCTTCTTTTTTAATTAAAATTATTTTCTTAATTTTTATTTATAAAAATGAAATGAAATTTATCTTTTTCCACACCACCAAGAGGTAAGATAGTAGGCGCGTTTTTGAAGGGTATCCCCAGTAGGCCTAATCCCTTTTAAATAAAAAACAAACAAAAAATAAAGAATTTATTCATAAAGATTAATATAACAAGCAAAATAAATAAACAAGCATAACAAAAATAAATATAAATTCATCTATTAAATAAAAATATGTACATTTATATATAAGTAAAGGTATTTTTATCACTTGAGAAGTTACTGCTGCTGTTGCTGCTCTCTTCATCTAGATTTATTATAAGGCTTTCTACAGCGTTTTCCGAAAAAACGTCCATTTCCCACATTTTCGGCTCAATTACATGCTCGACGTGTTGGACACACCGGTGCCATTTCTCACTAATCACAAAAATAGGTATACGAAACATCAATACCGACCGCCCGCGCGCTTTAAAAATCTACGCAAATAAGAAAAAATATACACGAAATATCAACCGACCGACCGGCACGAGAATCTACTCAAATAAATTCTTTAAAGACAACAGCTTACCTACATTTTTGTAACTGCATTTTAAGATTTTCCCCACATAAAAAACACAAACATGATCAACAAAAACACTGCACGATAACACTTTTGTATTAGTAATATGCTCATCTCAATATCTCATTATCATTTCATCAATAAAAGGTATTTTTTAAGCTCTAAAATCAAAAGTTCCTCAATAGAAACTCAATATAAAAAAATACGAACCGAGTTACCAAATTGACAAAGGTATCTCTGTTCGAATGGATGTTAAAAGAGGGTTGAAATGCATTAGCCAATCAGTGCGTATTCAACTGTACGCTAGGCAGGTCGTTGTGGGATCTATGTCGGATGCAATCGAAAAATCATTGGCGGGTAAACATTTTTTAAATGGGGTTTCTTTCAATTCAGTATGGTGAACAAATAAGGCGCGCTACTGATTTTGAAAAAGCTTCCCCATAAGGCCTGTACTGCCAATTTATAGAGGACAAACTATAACTTCATCGAACCAGATAATTCTCCGAAAAGCTTTTTAGCTGAAGAGACAAAATTTAAGTAAGCTTTCTTTTGTGTATACGCGAAATGGATGTGTGTATGTGCGTTTGATGTCAATAGATAAAGCTTTTTGAATCGATTATCCGACTAACTTCTATCAGTTAGTTGCAACAGCAAGAAATAATGATGACAACAATCAACAACTTCAATCAACGTAAGATGTGTATTCTTTTTGATTTGGGCATTATAATCTCGTCCCATCATAAATTTTATTTAATAAGTATTATATATTATTTAACTATATTTATGATTATTACCTGTATCCTTGATAATGTGATCTTTTTGCTATGTAGTTTTCTTCTGACTATGTTTGTTTATTGCCAGGTTTTTATTAGACAATTTTATTATTCGTATCAGATAAAGTCTTATGCTTTAAGAGGGAGTTTTTCTTATTCATATATCTACCCTTATGAATCTAAGTAGCGCATCCTACAGCGATGGTATGGACTCAAACTTGCGGATTTTAATTTATATTTTTTGTAAACAATGTAATGGATTGCGTGTATGTCATATAAATGCACAGAGCTTGTTGTGTAAAATAGATGAATTTAGATTAAGATTTAGGTTGTTTGTTGATTCTGATGTAGATTTGTATATTAAACTTTTTCTCAACGCCAAAGTTTAATATACAAATGTACATTACGGTCAGTTTTTGATATACTTCGCCTTCTATCAATCATTTTATACAGTGCCATTGTTTGCTGCAAGAACAAATTCCTGCGACCCAGTCGTACGTTTTATTTATTGTAAAATCATAAAAACCATTTTATTTTTCATGTTAGCTTTAAATTTTTATTTTATATAATAAACTTGAAAACATAGAAAAGAATAACATCGTAGATATATACATTGAAATCGTTTTTAAAATTATAAAGATTAAAAAAATAAAAAACAAACAAAATTAAGAAAAATATCGCAAGAAGAAAATTGTTAAAAAATAACTTCTGTTTGAACTTAAACAGTTGGATGATAACCATTTTCATCGGCTGTAAATTTCAACTCGATAGGTGTGCCCTCAGGTGAGATCCAAGATGCCGATCCACGCACAACAACGCCAATATTTTCTGGAGACTCACTCACTTCTCCTACTTCTTCACGAACAATTCCATTGCTGGTCTGAAAGCTGACAGAACAAAAAAAAATATGCAATACATCTTCAATTAAGCCTTACTCTCCTTTTCGGGAGAAGTTATATAACTTACTCAAACTTGTAATTACCAATTCCATCGCTGCTGCGACTATCACGCACGATAATCGCAGATCTATCACACTCAACCGGTGCAACTGCGCAGATAGCAATCAAAACAGAAAACGCAATGACGAACTTCATTTTGATTTTTTTAAAAAGGGTTAACTGAAATCTGATGGTGAAGAAGTAACTTAAGTCAAATGGATCCTTACACGAGGAATGAACAGAGTAGAACTGAATGTGTACTTGCAGCTTCAAAGCATTTTATATACAAAATTTGAAGTCAATGCAAGCGGTGAAATCTACATTTAAATTATTATAATTAACTGCCTTATTTTTGTTATGAAAACCAGTTCCAATAAAAAGTAATGCAGGCGACCATGATCGGTGAAATCCTAAAATAGAACACGACAAATTTAAGTACGTATCTCCTTGGCGAAGACGTCCATTTGCGCTATACAAGTGTCAGAATCGAACTGTTTAACAAAATTGTGTAATAAACTCAGACTTTTTTTTTTGTAAATTATATGTTAAATTATTGTTCACGTTACATGAAATGTCTTTTAAAAAACTTTATTTAAACTTATAATCTTACTTATCGATTTCAACACTTGAATATTACTTATAGACTCGAGTATCTCTTAAAGACTCGAGTATCTCTTATAGACTGACTCAGAATACATTTCAATTCTTATATCTAACTTATGATATGATGGGAGCTGGGGTATGATGAATCAGCATCTTGGCATCTCCCGTTAGTTTCCTGGAGTATGATGATTCATTCTCGCATGTATAGCATGCATCTCATTAAGTGTCGTGTGCAAAGGGTATCATATGTCGTCTGGTACTTATCCGTTGCTGTGATTCGATTTTATGATTGGAATCGTGTAAACAAATAGTCGAACAGGAAAGTAATAAAGTTTGGTCAATTTCCGTTATGATCTAATGGATGATCGTGTCGTTAACATCCAATGGATGATCGTGTCGTTAACACCCCTCCTTCTTTAAGAAGAACGTTCCGCTTCTTCTGTAAGCTCTTCTACTCTTTTCAAGAGTCTGCTGAACCGCATTTCTTCCAAATCTATTTGATTGGTTTGTTGGGATGATTTCATCTTGAAGTAATAAACAATGCTAGTTCCTATGACCGCTATAATGACCATTAATGTAAATGACGTGATGATGGGACTATTGGATGCTTCAATTTGAAGTTGTTCTATTAAATTGATGTTATTGAATTTTAGGTTCTCGTCAAGTGATTCGAAATAATTTTTAATTTCATATTTGTCAATGGTATATGTTTTAAGATAATTTTGTAAATAAAATTGCTCCATCTTTAATAATTTCTAAATCTAAATTTTTTTCTCTTATTTTATTGCAATTAGCTTTTTTGTTATTTAATAAATTTGACAAACATGTCTCATTATAAGCCAATTTACAAAATGTATATCTTAATTCTATTTTACAATTTTGAACATTTATATATTCATTTTCACATTTGGCAATTTCTTTATTTATTAAAAGTTTTCCATCTGCTTGGCTTATGGCCCTTGCTTCGTAAAGCTTACAATTTTTTATTATTATTGGATATTTAATGAAAATAACAATTAAATCTTCATTTTGAACAATTTTGAACTCTGAAACGTCCATTAAGTCTGTAATAGTCATGTAAATGTAAGTAGTAAAATTAATGTTGCAGTTTCCATTTTTCTGAAACAGTAAAAGTAATTTAACTTTTAATATTTTCCTTATGTATAATTCTATTCTTAGTTCTTATTTTATTTCCTAAGTCTTCTCTAACTACCTGCTTTTTATATTTATTACTTATTTTATTTTTATTCTGAAATTGAAGAATTTTTTCATAAACTACATCTTTGGGTTTATAAATGTTTAATTTCCTTTTTGCATTATTTCTATCTAACATTTTACCTTGTACCTCTTTTAATTTAGTAGGTAAGCTATCATGTGAAATTTTGTTGTAAAGGATTTCAAATGGTTTGGAATTTGTTATTGAATGTATTGTTTGGTTGTATTGTTGGACTGCTCTAAGTAAAGCTTCAGTTGTGTCAATAATTTCAAATTCATCTTTTATACACCTAGTCATTTCTGCTAGCGTAGAATGAATTCTTTCTATCTGACCATTTGTTGAACTGTGTCCTGGATCACAAAAATAAAGTTGTATATTTAATCTATCCATTAAATTTTTAAATACACTTGATTTAAAACCTCTCTCATTATCTAATGTAATTTTTTTGCAATTTGGAAAAATTTGTAAAAACTCTAAAACTTTGTTTTCTAAATTTAACTTATCTTCAAGTGGTTTTACTAATACGAATTTAGAATATGCATCAATGCATGTAAAATATTTTATTTATTGTGCTGAAAATATATCTATGTTTAGGTATTCCCCTTCCCTCTCTGGAATTGGAGCCTCTCCAATTGGTATCCGTTGTGGATGTCTATCATATTTGTATTTGTTACAATTTTCACAATTTCTGGCGTATTCTCTAAATTGTTTTCGCATATTAGGCCAATAATAGGTATCATATATTTGTTTTAAATTTTCCCTGTATTTTCTATGTGCTCTTGTATGTGTTTGTTGCACTATATAAAAGCTTGGTCTTCTGTATTAGTTACGTCATTAGGAAATATCTTACATTGAATAAATTTATTATTGAAAGTTTTAAGCAACATTGGCTTAATTTCGTAAATATCTTCAGGAGATAATATATATAAAGCTACAATACCTGGACAAATAAATTTTTTTAAAATAATTATTAAATTTTCGATCGTATCATATTCAATGATATGTCTGGTTTTATTTGGAAAATTTTGAACTTTTTCATGAGCTGTAACCTTGTAGTTGCCTTTTGCAATCATAAATTGTTGTTTGAAATCATTGAAAG
Organism: Baccha elongata; assembly: GCA_951217065.1. Taxonomy (NCBI): domain Eukaryota; kingdom Metazoa; phylum Arthropoda; class Insecta; order Diptera; family Syrphidae; genus Baccha; species Baccha elongata. The sequence goes on from OX578272.1 coordinate 174,609,342, forward strand.
GTTTATTCGTTTGTAAAATTATGATATTATCACTGCTCTCTGCTGAATGTACAGTTGCATCTGTTGATGAACTATCAGTTAAATTATTTAAATTTTGTCTAGAAAGTGCGTCAGCTAATACATTAGTGCTTCCTGGTTTGTATATCATTTTAGGAGCATATTCCTCAATGATTGAGTGCCATCTTTTCATTTTAGCATTAGGGTTTCGTGGAGAAACAGCAAAGGTCAAAGGTTGATGGTCTGTATGTATTTCTAAATTGGAAACTCCGTAAAGGTTATTTCGAAGGTTTTTCAATGCCCATACAATGGCATATAACTCTTTCTCATTTGTAGCGTAATTTTTTTCCGTTTTATTTAACGTTTTAGAAATAAATGTGATGGGCTTATCATCTTGTGATAATACTCCACCGATTGCGTCATTAGAAGCGTCAGTTCTTAATACGAATTTTTTGTCAAAATTTGGCTGTGTTAATTCTACCTCATTCACTAAATGTTTTTTTAGTGTTTTAAATGCTTCTAAAGCTTCTTTATCTAAATCTATGTCGGTTTTCTTTGATATATACTGGGATACTCTTCCATTTTCTCCCGCTAAGTATTTAGTCAAAGGTTTTGCTATACCTGCATAGTTTTTAATAAATTTCCTATAATATCCTGTAAGTCCTAGAAAACTTCTTAATTGTCTCAACGTTTTAGGAGCAGGAAAGTTTTGAATTGTTACAATTTTATTGGGGTCAGTCTTAATTATATTGTACCCTACTCTATATCCGAGAAATTCTACTTCTCTTTCATAAAATTTTGATTTCTCTAGTGAAATCTTCATATTTGAGTCTTTAAGGGTTTTAATTATTGTTTCAAGATCTTGGGTATGTTTTTCCAAGCTTTCAGAGTAAATTATAATGTCATCAATATAAACATGACATATTTTTCCAACAAACTCTCTCAAAATATTATCCATAGCACGTTGAAAAATACTTGGAGCATTTTTCAAACCAAATGGCATCCAGAGAAATTCATACTTCCCATTATTCACAGAAAAACTAGTTTTTTTATACGTCATCAGATTTCATTTTTATTTGGTGGAAACCTGACTCTAAATCTAAAGTTGAAAAGTATTTTGCTTTTCCTAAATTAGATAATATTACGTTTGTGTCAGGAATAGGGTATTTATCTGAAATTGTAAACTCATTTAACTTTTTGTAGTCTATGACAAGTCTCATTTTTGTAGACCCGTCTTCATTTGTACCTTTTTTGGGTACAACCCATACTGGTGAGTTGTATGGACTCTTGGATGGTTGAATTATGCCATCCCTTAACATTTTATTCAATTCTTTATTTATGAAAGAATTCGCTGAGAGCGGATATGGATACTGTTTACTCCATATTGGAGTTCCAACAGTTGTACGAATTTCAGCTCTTACGTCTGTTCTAAAGGGTAAAGTCAAATCTATTCGAGAATGTGTTTCCCCAATTTTCTTTTTTATTTGTTTGGCTAACAAATCTATGTTAGTATTATTATTAATATTATTCATAACGTTACATTCATCTTTAGGAATATAAATTTTTTTAATTCTATTTTTATATTTTAGTACCTTATTTTCAAAGTCCAATTTAATTTGTGCACTTTGAAGTAAATTGCAGCCTATCAGTAAATCTGCCTCTAAATTCTCTAATTCATAGAATCTAACAATTCTATCAAAAATTAAAACTTCATAAAAAAATGAATCAATGTAGATCCATTAATTGTTCTTACTCTTTTTTTTTATAATTAAGGTTTGTTTGTTTTCAAGCACATTTGGCTTGCAGTAGCAACTAGTTGCTCCTGAATCAATTAAAAATTTTAATTTCCCTCGTGGACTGCTCCGGAGTATGAAGGGCAATCCTGGGTTTCGTCTAAAAAACCATCTTCGTTTAAATTATTTACACGCTCCACTTTGTGAGGTGTTGGTTGTGATGAACGCTGCATACTTGCATCGGGTTCTCGTTTGAATACAGGCCTTGTTGGATTGTTTTATGTGTTGTAATTGGGTTTAGACCAACGTGGCTGATGTTGACGCTGTTGAAAATGATTGTTGTTGTTGTTGTGATTGTTATTATTGTAATTGTTGTTGTTATAATTATTATTATTATATCTTTGTGGTAGTGGTCTGTGGGCAGAACTACCAAGTTCCATAGGTTCCGGCTTCGGGAATCGTTGTTGATTTGAATGATTATTCCTTGGTGGGAATCTCAAATTATTTTGCATCGTTGCGTCTCGTGGATGACCAGACGATGACGCATGAGCGCGATGGAATTGTAGAGCAAAATTAGCTCGTACATTATTTGATTCTAACTCTTGTGCTCTTGCTAAAGCACTAGGAAGATCATCGGGTGACAAGGAAAACAATATATTCGATAAGGGAGCGTTAAGCCCAGTGGTGAAAATACGTAAGGCATTTTTGCGATTTGCCTCATTGAGTTCTTTTGTCAGTTTTGTATCAGTACCATGAGTCATTATGGTCTTGTTAATTAATAGAGTAAGTTTCGTATTGACTAAATTATAATAGTCAATTAAAGAGGAGTTGCCCTGACGCAACACACTTATGTAACTCTTGCTCAATTATATGAGCTGGACGCTTGTCAGCATAGGCAAAGTCCAATCTTGCAATGATGGCGTCGAAATTCAAGACGGTACCATGATTTGTTAATATATCATTTGCATTTAAAATTATTTTATTTCTTAAAATTGTCAAAGCTGCAAAATATCTTTTGCTGCCTTTTAAATATAAGCTCATTGAGTTATTAGCGGTTTCTCGCCAGCTAACATAGGTACCTGCATTTCCTGAAAATTCAGGTAAGGACCTAATTACCTCTAAGGTTTCGGTACAGTTAAGGGATTCATCAATTTTCTGAGTTTCATACTCAGTTACTAAAGCAGCATTTGTAATGCCTTCTAAAGTTTTTTGTAACGCGGCTACCTGTGCTTTCAACGTTGATGTACTAGAAGCTATAAGCCTAGTAATCGTGTCTTCCGTTATGTTGGTAGTCATATTTAATTTTTTAAATTTAATCAGTAGGTCGTCCAGAATTAATAGATTTTTCAAAGAAATTTCAATATATATAGATATATATTTAAAAATCAAATATTTTCAATAAATAGACCAATTCTTATACTAATATTCAATTGCCAAATTTTTTTATAATTGAATAATTATGTGTATATGTAAGTGTTAAAATTTCTTACTATATATATATATATTGGTGCTGTTGCTGCTTTCTTGTTGATTTGTTCTTCTTTTTTTTTTTTTTTTTTTTACTGTCTATTATTTTTTTGTTGGAGCATACAACAATGTTAACTTTTATTTTTAGTTTCACTTTTTAGTTGTGCCCTTTAGTAGTCTATTTTTTATTCACTTGATTATCTTTTAATTTTACACGTTCGTTTCGCGCAACGTTACTTTTCGAACTGAATATAATTTCACAATTCCGTTTTTATTAAACTGTGACTTTTGAGTCACTCACCACTATGAGTCACTTGTTCTATTTTTAGAACATGTGTAATACCTCTTTAAATATTACCATATAAGGCAAACACTTCTTAATATATGTTTTTTTTTTGTTTTGTAATCACTAAACGTTGTCGTCCTAAATGGTGTTATTTTCAACGTCTTCTTTGTGTTCTTTAAAGACTTGTTTTATTTTTTTATTATTTCTATTAATTCTTTTTTCGCCTTATCTTCACTTTCCATTGAAAATTTTTAAAACTTGTATCGTTTTTTATATTTATATAAGTATCACATTTTTCTTTTTTATTTAAGAATTTTTTACTTTAATATATTTTTTATTTTATCTTTTTTTTTTAAATAGAATTTTCACTTTGATATAATTTAATTTTTTTTGAAATGACGACGTAATCACTGATTTAAAATTATTATTCTTTTTTTCTCCTATAAATAGGATACTTTTTTTTATTGTTTTATTTTTCTCATTATTTTTTGGATAATTTTTAAATTTCTTTTCTCGTTTCTGTGAAGGATAATTATTTATTTTGTTCTTCACTGAATAAATTTTTTTAAAACATACTTTTTATTTTCTGCTTTTTTTTTTATTTAAATTACACTCGCGAGCCAACTAGCAATTCTCCCTTACTTTATTTTTTCAGGTTTACAAGAAATTGTGTTGGTCCTGTCACGGTCGATAATTGTTGTTCACGTTACATGAAATGTCTTTTAAAAAACTTTATTTAAACTTATAATCTAACTTATCGATTTCAACACTTGAATATTACTTATAGACTCGAGTATCTCTTAAAGACTCGAGTATCTCTTATAGACTGACTCAGAATACATTTCAATTCTTATATCTAACTTATGATATGATGGGAGCTGGGGTATGATGAATCAGCATCTTGGCATCTCCCGTTAGTTTCCTGGAGTATGATGATTCATTCTCGCATGTATAGCATGCATCTGATTAAGTGTCGTGTGCAAAGGGTATCATATGTCGTCTGGTACTTATCCGTTGCTGTGATTCGATTTTATGATTGGAATCGTGTAAACAAATAGTCGAACAGGAAAGTAATAAAGTTTGGTCAATTTCCGTTATGATCTAATGAATGATCGTGTCGTTAACATCCAATGGATGATCGTGTCGTTAACATGTTATAAGAAACGGGCTTCAGGTCAGATGAAACAAAATATTTTTATGTCACGACGACCGCGACGTTTCGTTCATGTCTATGAACATCATCAGGTGGTGGCAAATCTTTATTGAATATTAATAAATTGGTTACAAATTTTGTTCTAACATACATAAAATACAATATTAAACTTACACTTATTAGATTTATATTGCACTTTAAGTAAAAACAAAATCACAAGAAACAACTGCATAAAGCAGGTCTACACTCAACAAAGTAAGATTGCCAAGTAACATATATATTTATTTTAAGAACTATAAGCTTTTTGTTCCCTTTCCATCTAATAAATGTTTGCATTGGAGGCTGACATCTTTCATATCAGTTCGTCGGTACATGGTTTTATCAGCATTGATGATATGGAGAGTTTATATTGTCATTCTTTTTTTTTGAAGCTCTTCTCGTTGCAGTACTTTGACACTTTCAAAGTTGGGAAGGTGGTTTAGTTGTGTGCAATGCGATGCCAGTGCTGTCTTCTGTGGCGCATTGTTTTTAATATCGGATTTATGTCCTGCCAGTCTATTTTTTAATTTTTGTTTTGTTGTGCCAATATAAATCAGGTTACATTCTTCGTCAGCGTTTCCTTTACAATTGATTTTGTAAATTAGATCAGAATGTTCCATTATATCGATTTTTGCTTTTAAGTGTACAATTGTGTATTTGTGTAATTTGATTTCATCGCTAATTTATATTTCTCTCTATCAACCATTTGTGTTTAAACAAATAATTCTAAACACAGCTAAAAATCTTATTAATAGAGTTCTCTCAATTAGTGATTTGGAATACCATAAAAACAATAAAATAACAATTAAAAACATATTGCAGCACAACGCATTCCCACAAAAAATAATAAACACTTTAATAAAACAGCATGAAAACCAAAAACAACACACACCAGAGGAAGAAAAACAAAAACCGATATATAAATCTTTTACCTACATAAAAGATGTAACAGAAAGATTTAAAAACGCACAACTGTTTGATAAAGAGAAATATAAATTAGCGATAAAATCAAATAACACAACGGCACAATTATATACTTACTTAAAAACAAAAATCGATATAATGGAACATTCTGATCTAATTTACAAAATATATTGTAAAGGCAACGCTGACGACGAATGTAACCTGATTTATATTGGCACAACAAAACAAAAATTAAAAAATAGATTGGCAGGACATAAATCCGATATGAAAAGCAATGCACCACAGAAGACAGCACTGGCATTGCATTGCACACAACTAAACCACCTTCTCAACTTTGAAAGTGTCAAAGTACTGCAACGAGAAGAGCATCAAAACAAAAGAATGACAATATAAACTCTCCATATCATCAACGCTGATAATACCATGAACCGACGAACTGATATGGAAGATGTCAGCCCCTAATAGGGAATTTTACCATCTTGTCAAAAAATATGACAGCTCACACAACGCAGATGACAGATTGAAATATGTATCGCGCTTTTTTCAAACTGTCAAACTCAAGATCTTACAGAAAGCAATTTGGAAATAATTTTTAAATGCGGTATTCTTTTTTGTGTGAAATTTGTGATTTCCGTGGCTTAAAAATTTATTTTAATTGGCAAAACCAACAAATACATCTATATATACATATAAAAGTGACCGAAATAGTGACAAAAACATTATTAAAATTAAAAACTATTAAACACAAAAACATTGTTAAGGTTGTTACTAAAAATATTCGATTATTGTGTAGTGAATTTGTTTTCAAATTATTTCGATACCAAAATATTTGTTTGTGATTTGTGAAGAGCATTTATTTAAACCAAAAAATGCCATCTTATTGTCAATTTGACTATTTATTTATAGAAAACTTAAGTACCTTCCCCAACACAATGTACACATTGGCTCGTGTGACGAAAGTTCCAGCCATTTCCTTCAGCCATCCTGCGTCGAAGAGTCCTTCAGCTTTGCAAACACTGTTGCTGTTTTTGTTCTCATTTCCCGTGCAGTTTGATATATTTGAAAGTAAATATCTGTGGGTTACATTTTTTACATTTTTTGGATTTTTTTTTGTTACATTTTTTGGAAATATCTTACTTTCATACGAAAACAGGTATGGATCTCTTCCATTATTTTCAATTTCGATAAATATCGAATTTTGCTACATGGATCTAAGAATCTAGCATATTGGGAGAGTTCCATACTGTTGTTTATCTTTTTCCAATTTAATACTCTCCTTAAAGTAATCGGTTCCTGTTTCCAACGAATTGTAATTTAGTTTTTTTTCTTCCAATATAAGTGGAAAGACAAATTTTCTCAATGTTTATATTTATTTCTTAAAATTACTACACAATTTTCACAATTTTCGCTCACAAATCTTTAAAATTCCCGCTTTTGTTTTCAATCAATTTGTCAACAATGATAAAAAAAATTCAGCTGTTCTGCGTACTGCTGTTTTTGACAATTCTGTGAGAACGAGAAAGAGATATATCGTTGTTACCTAAAAAGCCATATACAGACATTTATTAGATGGAAAGGGAACAAAAAGCTTATAGTTCTTAAAATAAATATACAGGGTGAGTCATGAGCAATGCTACAAAATGCTAGGGCGTGTAGGTTGCGTTGAGACAAGAAAAAAATCGTATGGGAGGGGGGGTCTATTCCCTTCCGTTTAGCCGGGAGGGGCAATTTTCGAAAAAACTGACTTAAAATGGGAAAAAAATTATTTAAAATCAACGGCTTCATTCACAATGCTGTGCGATACGTTTTTGAAAAGCCAATAACTTTTTCTTTCATTCTGTGTTTAAATAAATCTATTCTAAGAAATAGTTTTTGAAATATTAATTTTCAAAATCAAAATTTTGAAAAAAAAATTGAAAAAAAAATTTCAAATTCATTTTTTTCAAAATTTTACGTAATTAAGTGCTAATTTTAATTTCAAAATTCAATGCTGTTATTAATTTTAAGTCTAAATAAGAAAACTGGATGCAAAAATTATATGTCGTTCTCAAGAAATTAAAAAAAAACCAAAACCACTTTTTTCTAAGAAAAACATTTATTTTTATTGTAACGAAGCAATTTAAGAAGCATTAATCTTAGTTTTTTTAGTTTTTTTATTCCTTTTATTTTTACTATGTTTTTTATTCGAAGTACTTATAAAAAATTCTCGATATGATCTCCATTGTTTAGAAGGCATAGATTATATCTCCTTGTAATGGCTTCACATAAGATTATGCTTGACAAATTTTCCTGCAATTTGACTCCAGCGACTTCAATTCGTTCCTTCAGTTGTTCCAATGATACTATTTCCACTTCGTAAACATAATTCTTCATAAATCCCCATGCATAGAAATCTAGGGGAGTTAAATCTGGTGACCTAGGCGGCCATTCCGTGGGGCCCCTTCTTCCGATCCAACGGTCACTAAAATGATCATCCAGCCAGTTTCTCACCTGTAAGCTGTAGTGTGCTGGAGCACCATCTTGTTGGTAGATTAAAGTATCTGCTATAACCAATGGAACGCTGTCTAATAAATCGGGTAAAAGGTCTCGTAGGAATTGCAGGTATGATTCTCCATTAATAATGGAATTCAAAAACCGGGGCCCGATCACAGTGTGTCCAACAATACCAAGCCAAACATTACAACTAAAGCGGTGTTGTGATTTGTTTTGTTTTTTTTTTTTGTGTGGATTGGCGCTACTCCAATAATGTAAATTGTGGAAGTTAGTAACCCCATCCCTAGTAAACTGTGCTTCATCCGTCCAGAATATTCTTCAAAAATAGTTTTGTTCGGTTTCATTTCTAAGTAGTAATGTTCTACAAAATTCGGTTCTCAATAACTTGTCGTTTACGGGTGTAAATTTTCCGCCCGAAGTACTCGACATGCTCTAGATTGTGACACTCCAAGCATAGTGGATATCCTTCTTGTACTGACGGAGGGATTATTTCGGACTAAATCCAGAATTCTTTCATCTAAGATTCTTGACTCATCAGAAACTGGCCTTTCGCTTCTTCGATGCTCCAGCACTCCATGATCTCTTAGACGTCGGTGGATTCCTGGAAACGTGCTATGATGGGGACACCTCCTATCGGGATATCTTTCAGCGTACAGTCTTTCGGCTTCACGACTTCGACCATTAGCTAAACCGTAGCAGAAATGCATGTCCGTTAATTCTTCTCGGGTGTATGAGCTTGACATCGTTACGTGTCAATGAGTTAATATTCAAATTGGAAATAATTACTAAGCAAAACTGCAATGCCTTTTATTTATCTTGCGTTGCAATTTTCTTTTTTTTTCATTAAAAAAAATGCGTTTTTATTATTTAGGTTTTCTTATTTAGACTTAAAATTAATAACAGCATTGAATTTTGAAATTAAAATTAGCACTTAATTACGTAAAATTTTGAAAAAAATGAATTTGAAATTTTTTTTTCAATTTTTTTTTCAAAATTTTGACTTTGAAAATTAATGTTGCAAAAACTATTTCTTAGAATAGATTTATTTAAACACAGAATGAAAGAAAAAGTTATTGGCTTTTCAAAAACGTATCGCACAACATTGTGAATGAAGCCGTTGATTTTAAATAATTTTTTTCCCATTTTAAGTCAGTTTTTTCGAAAATTGCCCCTCCCGGCTAAACGGAGGGGAATAGACCCCCCTCCCATACGATTTTTTTCTTGTCTCAACGCAACCTACACGCCCTAGCATTTTGTCGCATTGCTCATGACTCACCCTTTATATGTTACTTGTCAATCTTACTTTGTTGAGTGTAGACCTGCTTTATGCAGTTGTTTCTTGTGATTTTGTTTTTACTTAAAGTGCAATATAAATGTAATAAGTGTAATTTAATATTGTATTTGATGTATGTTAGAACAAAATTTGTAACCAATTTATTAATATTCAATAAAGATTTGCCACCACCTGATGATGTTCATAGACATGAACGAAACGTCGTGACATAAAAATATTTTGTTTCATCTGACCTGAAGCCCATTTCTTATAACATATAATTAACTCAGACTAATAAAAAATGAATTCATGAAGAGATATACTTGAGAAAAAAAATGCACTTGTGGCAAGGTTGATCATTATGAATTTTTCTTTAGTTATTCATATGATGGGATTGGTGTTTAATGAAAAGCTATAAACGAGACTTGAAGAAACAAAACGATAATTTAATTAGGGTCTTTAATGTCAATGAACTGCCTGGCGATAGGCTAATTTGAAGTTATATGACGCTTTTATGTTATACAGTTATATGGATCATTATTTTCATCGATTGATATTGTAGGTTTTAAGAATGCAACTACCTATTATGTTTTGTATAAAATAATGCATTATTAACAGCTGAATTGGTGGCTTAGATGATTGGCTTAATTTATTTTACTTTTATACATAAATTATGCCAATACACCGAAAATAATTTAGTGTCGTTTTTTTGGATTTTATTTGAGTCTTGAACTGCCAGAAAAATCAATCAATTATGCTACGCTCATCAAAAATAAACAGGTAAGCTTAGTTAAAAAAAAAAACTTGCTGCAAGAACATTTTTATGGTGGACGACCCCTAAAGTCCAAACAAATACGACCTTAAATGACCTTAAAAGTTCTTGCCACTTTCCTTGCCTGTGTGACTTGTAACTGCAAGCATTTGGTCGGAAGTTATAAAATTGGGATTCGTTGCAAGAACTTTGGCACAAGTTCTTGCGCTTTCGTAGCGTAACGACCCGAAAAGTCATTGCCAACGCTTTCCTTACATAGTGATGATTACTGATTACTGAGAACTGAAAGCATTTGAAAGTAATTTTCAAAATCAGGATTCTGGGCATGCTTGCTGCAAGCACTTTTCTTGCCTTCATTTTTGCCTATTAAAGTTCAATTGTATCCTTAAACAGTTTAAAATATTCGTTTAGGTTTTTACTATTGACTTGGCGAAACGTTATTGTGCGAAAATAGAAAATACCACACAAATCACTTGCAGCAAGTACTTGCAATAAGTTCTTCCGCTTCCATGGCGTCACGAGAACGTTCCGAAAAGTTTTTGCCAGCACTTTCTGGGTGACTGTGATTACTTTAAGCACTTGGAGGCAAGTTTAATTAAGATTCTTAGAACGCTTGCTGCAAGCACTTTGGTTGCATGGTTCGACTGCGCCTTTATCTATACAGTTATAGGGTTTTCCAACATTTTAAATTATTATTTAAGTCGAAACTCCATTTTTTTTAAAATACAAAACAAATGCTTAAAGTTAATAATAAAGTCAAAAAATATTGAATTTTTGAACAAATTCATTCTGTTAATTTTGTCTTTCAACGATGTTAATGATCTACACTTTAATAACAACTCCTCCACTAAACTGGTTCTACCAAATGATCTGCCTATATGGGAATAGCCATTTTGGTGTGAGTAAATTTCGACAAACCTCACGGTTTTGTTTTACATATTGCTTGCTTGTCGTCAAGTCAACTGAATGCTGGGTTTTTCTATTTGTCTGAACGTTGTCGTATGATTTTGCCAACTGCTGTATGATTTTGCTGTATTTTGTTCATCGATCAACGATCTTCATGGTGTCTGAATATATAAAGAGTATAAGTATACCTAACTTTTGTTGGTTCGTCTTTCACCTGTCCCCCCACTTTTTGGGAAAACTTTTTCGACCCTAATCCAGTTATTTGATTGCCTCTTATAAGTTTGGAGATAAAGGTCGAACCATCTAGACCCGATGTCATCAATGTTTTGTCGCCATAGATCATGGGTTCAATTGGTTTTGATGTTGGTCACGTCTTCAAAGTTTGGTGCGGCTATTGGAAATTGAAGCTTGTTAAACTTCTTCTTCACTGCTTCTTCTTTTTCTACAGGATATAGTTGGACTGGATCTAGCCGGTACAAGATTCGCACAACAACAAGACCGTTTCTGCTTGGCCACTATTTCCTCTCCTGCGAACAACAACTAGACTTGTTTCAACCGATGTCATCGGCCAACTCGTTCGTGGAATTATCTTCGTCAATAATCCGGTGTGATATCCTGATGCCTGGAAAACTGTTTATTTAAAAGTTCTTGGGCATAAAGTTGCCGCATGTAAAACATTGTTTCTTCATCCACACGAAGCATTGTAAATGTAATTTGGCGTACATATCTTCAGATTATTTCTCCATTTTTGAGCCGTGAATATCTGTCACAATTCGAATGTTTGGTCACTGATAACCCTGCATGAAAACCACACTAATGAAAATCGATCTAATTTTCTCATGTTCGACAATCTGAAACTAAGAAGACTGACTCTTCACTCGAAGTTAATAAAACAATCCGAAACCGAATGCTTGCCAAAATTTTCTGAGGGCGAATAGATGACCACAACTTGGTCCTAACCGAGCTTACTTTCATCGTCCGAAAAAGAAAACAAAGAAGAATAAACAGCTCGGCTTTTAATCTTTAGCTGCTCATTTACTCTCGAGCATTTTGATTGCTGTTTTTCTCAATTCATCAATGGTGGGTATTTCTTGCCATTTTGAATATTTACTCCTGCATCTTTGCAACATCTTTCCATAATATTTTCAATCGACAATGCATTTCTGGTGTGTTTTTCGTTTTCCTTAAATCCTAATATTTGTCTTACTCAGAATTAAGCAGCATTTACCAACATTGCCTTATAACGTTGATAACGTTGATGCCACTGATGGCGATGGATGGCAAGGTAAAACTAAGCATACGGTTGCGGTCGTTATTATAGTTTCTTGCTTTTCGATTTTGAAATTCCTAGATATTTTTTTTTAAATGACTGTGTGTTTCAGCTATTTCCATTCAAACCTCGATATTTACTCCAGGAACTCGGTGAACCTATCTCAGCTGTTGGGTTCTTAATCTGTCCTAACTAAAAATTGGTCTTAGCTTTCTCTTAAATGATAAATTTTACACTATGTTATGTGTAAAACCTTAGATTAAGACTGATAGCAAACACCATCTTCTTTGGTTTGTTCCAGTATGCAAGAAGCTAAAGCTGCACTATAGTGAGTGATAGTGTTTTAAACCGTGATAGAGTAATCCAACAAAAATTAATTGTACGACCGCTTATAACGATACAAAAATCAAAGCACTTTTTTGAAATGAATTTACATTTATTAATTTTACTTTAAGTAAACGCAAACACAATGCAACTTTGCAGTTGGTCAATTAAAAACCTTGCATTTAAATTTATATTTAAATTTATATTTAATATGAATCACAAAACTGGAGTTAACTTAAACAATTGGATGGAATCCATTTTCATCAGCAGTGAACTTAAAGCTGACTGGAGTACCATCAGGTGCTACCCATGATGAATCACCAGATACAATGATAACATTTGCTTCTCCCACAGGCTTCAATACTCCAGTTTCTTGACGTACAATTCCATTGCTCGTCTCATATCTTTAATTGAAATTCCAAATGTTCATTTAACACCAATACAATATCATTTTGAGTTTAAGCATGACTTACCCAAATTCATAACCATTAATACCATCGTTCTTACGATTATCACGAAGGACTGTTGATTCTCCATCAGCAGAAATGCTAGCTCCCGAGCAGACAGCAACCAAAGCAACGAGCACAATAACGAATTTCATGTTTAAGATTTTGTTTTCTTCAAACCAAATGATTTTATTTCTATTCAAACAGTTCCTTATATTTATATGAATTTTATTTTCAACAACAAAAATGAATGCCAAACAAGAATATCAAAGTTTATTTTCAACAATTTCTATAGTTTAATTAATGAGTTAGGATTACGTAATGTTTTTATTAATTTGTTTACATTTTTTTAATCAAAACTAACAATGAAAAATTTTAACTTTAATAAAAAAAAAAACCTTAACACAAATAAAGTATTAAAGTAATAATTCATAGACGCTAACCAATGAATAATTTATTTAAAATGCAAAAATTGATCATGGCAGAAGCGTATTGTTTTTCTTTTCGACAAGGAAACAAATTGTCATCTAAAGTAAATAAAATGTACCGTTCAAAACATAGACCCGGGCAAAAAGTTTCTTTTTTGAAATTTGGCCATATTGCAAGGAATTTTTCACACACTTGACGACGGAAACATTTATATCGGTTATAATATTTCTTTAATAGCTACAGTTATGATCGACGTGTATTAAATTACTCTTTCAATTTTTACAGGGTGGCCAAAAATCAATCACCTGATGTTGATTTGATTTTTCTCTAAACGATATTTAATAACTTTATTAAATGTTTATTTAGGCCTTAATGATTTTTTCTATTATACTTTTTCACGATGAACGTTTTGGACAGAATTTCGGACAGTAAATTGTTGCTTTCATTTTGGGATTGGAAGCTAGTACTCTGTTTCCTGTTTTACAAATAAAAATACTAAAGCGACCGCATCGGGCCATTTCCGTGGCGGTTTAAATGGCCTGTGCAAATCGCCAAAATGAGGCATTTGACGATCTAGAAACTAATTTTTCAAAACGTCTATTGTCACGCGAGTAGTGTATTATATACAGGGTGATTGGCTTAAGGTGCACCAAAAAGCTTGAGCGTGTAGGTGTTGTTAAGATAAGAAAAAAATCGTATGGTAGGGGGGTCTATTTCCCCCCGTTTAGGCGGGAGGGGCAATTTTCTAAAAAATAATTGACTTAAATCAGAAAAAAAAATTATTTAAAAACAACGGTGAATGATACAAAGCCTTGTTATATTTTTTTTGTAAGCCAGAAAACTACTCTTTTATTTAATTTTTAAATTAAATTGTTAAAGTGAACAGTTTTAAAAAAATTAATTTTCATACTCAAAATTTTGAAAAAAAACTAAAAAAAAATTTTAAACTATTTTTTATCAAAATTTTATGTAATTAACTATTATTTTTATTTTCAAAATTCAATGCTTTTATTAATTTTTAGTCAAAAACAGAAAACCGGATGCCAATATGTATCTTAGTTTTTGAGAAATATAAAAAAATATAAAAATAAATATTTTTTTTTTATTTAAGTCAAGTTTTTAGAAAATTGCCCCTCCCGCCTAAACGGGGGGACATAGACCCCCCTCCTATACGATTTTTTTCTTGTCTTAACTCCACCTACACGCTCAAGCTTTTTGGTGCACCCTATACCAATCACCCTGTATATGTATGTATGTATGTTTGCATCATCTATATATAACATCATATCCTCCACTTCCAATTCTGCAAGCGGCCTTACGTCTTGTTATTGACATTGCATCACTAAGAAATCTGAGAATAAATTCGCTATAAGTTATAACTACAGGTGGATTAGGTATTAACCCCAATACTACAATTTAATCTACCATCAATGATACGCCACTCAAGTTATCTGATAGCGTCAAATACCTCGGAATAATACTTGATAGAAAATTGAATGGGAAAATGAACGTACAAGAAAGAGTCAAGAAAGCATCCATTGCATACTACTCATGCAGCAGAATCTTAGGTAAAAACTGGGGTCCAAACCCAATGTAATTCTGCGGTTGTACACTGCGATATTGAGACCAATACTGACGTATGGAAGCTTAGTTTGGTGGAAGGCCACTAACAAAGCCACAAATCTTAAGGTCGACAAAAATCCAGATACTTGCATGCATTGGATCAACTTGCGCACGACACCAACGGTGGGTCTAGAAACCATACTTAACATTCTGTCACTTGACCCTTATATGCAAGAATCTGCAGCAAGAAGCACTCTCAGGATTAGTCAATCAAAATTATGGGTATCCAGTTCAACCAGTTCCGAAATTCTAAATATGTATATAGGAAGAGTCTGACTACATTATTTCCTATACAGACTTGGAAACAATCGAATGGTTGTTCCCAAGAAGAAATGAATCGGATAAGAACCTAGTTTTACAACCTACAACCAAATCCATCTTCACAAATGACTCAAAAATGGATATAGGCACTGAAGCTGGCTTCTTCTCAGAAGCAATGGAAATAGATGGCTCAATAAGACTACACAATAACAGAAGTATATTACAAGCAGAGGTTCTAGCAGTAACGAAAGCTGCCAAAGTAGCCTAAATGATGGCACTTCCACGGGATGATATTACCATTTTCATTGATAGCCAGGCAGCAATAAAAACAATTTCTTCTGTTGAAATAAAATCCAAGCTTGTGAAAAGCTGTCGCGAAGAGCTTAAGGTTCTTGCTGCACAGCATAATATAGGGTTTTTCAATAAGAGGTGTTATTTTGATATTCAAGGACCCAATCAGCAAAGACACGACGTTGTTGATGATCAGCCGGCTTGAGTTCTTGTGTTAACTGAACTTTTTAAGCCTTAAGATCCAAGTCTTTATGCAAAATACGGTGTAATGACGTTTGTGGAATGCCTAATTCCAAAGAACGACAAGGAATGGACAAACCTGGGTTTTCTTCAACACTTTGGGCTACAACAGCAATATTCTCAGTTGTTCTTGAGCGACGTGCACGGGTTTTATTCTTCACATCACTAACTTGTCCCAACAGCTCGAATTTGTCCACCAATTTCTGTATTGCGGTCCGACAAGGTGCTTCACGATGACCCAAAAATGTTTTAGTTTTACGAACCGTCTCTGCCAAATTTTCACCAGTGAATTTTAATAATTTCAATAAGTGGTTGAAGAGTGTATCGTTCCATGTTTATTAATGGCGTAGTTTCTACTTGTCAAATGTCAAAAAATGACAGCTTCAAAAGTGACAGCTACCGATATAGCGGGCTATTCAAATTTAAAAAACTCTGCTGGGTTCTCGGTCACGCGGGTATCAGGGGTAATGAAAAATCTGACGAATTGGCAAGAAAAGGCTCAGCACTCAGCCTAGAGCTCTCAGAAAATATTGTAACACCACCACTATGCGACCTCAAACTTAATATAAGGTAATATGTGAAATACTGTCAAGAGCCAACTCAAGATGGGCTACTCTAAATACCTTTGATGTGGCTAGGAAACTATGGCCGCAATATGACAAAAACAGAACAAAAGCTATAACGCAAAAAGAAAAAAAGTAAGTATCGTATTTTGGCAGCTAAATCCTAAAACCCTCCAAACAAATTGAGCAACAATTTTTTTATTGCACGACAAAAAAACGAAAATTATTTGCGTTATCCTTTTTAATTTTTGAATGGATTTGATCTTTTTTGTCGTACAAAAAGCCTTACTTGCTTACGTAAGATGACGCTCACAGTCCAGGATGGACTAACGTCCTAACCAACATGTCTCTACAGCCAACTTTGTTTCCAGCTTACCTCTTCCAATTTCTCACCGCAAGTTGGCTAAGGTCGTTTTCCACTTGTGTGCGCCATCTTTTGGTCTTCTAATCCCGCGTACACCATCAGGAATGTACTCGAAGACTCGTCGGGCTAGTTCTTTGGTGTCCATACGCTCCACGTGACCCAGCCATTTCAGCCGCTGTATTTTCAGCGTCCAGGTTAATATCGCTGTATAGCCCATATAGCTCGTCATTGAATCTTCTTCTCCATACTTCTTCCATGCATAGAGGACCAAAAATCACTCGAAGAATCTTTCTCTCAAAGCACCCAAGTAACTTCTCATCCGAGTCTTTTACCGCCCCATGCAGCAGGTGTTCTTACCGACTTTGACAGAGCAACGAGATTTCTCCATCGTCATTCTGCAGGGATGGCAGGGATGCCGGGATACGACATGGCCCTGTAAAATTCGTTTCAATCCACGCTATCATACGCGACTTTAAAATCGATAAAGAGGTGATGTGTATCGATCTGGAATTCCTGTTTTTTTTTTTCCAAAATCTGTCGGAGTGTGAACATTTGATCGACGGTTGACTTGCATGGCCTAAATCCACACTGATAGGGACCAATCAGTTTGTTTGCGAGGGGTTTTAAGCGATCGCAAAGGATAGCCAACATTATTTTATAAGCGAATGCCAGTTCGGAATAGAAGCAAACACTTCGACTATTGACCAGTGCACAGAATCATCGATGTCATTGAGAAAGCTCATGAAGAAAACAATTTTTTCTACTCAAGCAATTCGCCCACTTGAGCAACGCTACACAACTCACAAGCTTATCCAACTTTCATACAACGATTCGATGTGAGCTACGTTACGTTGCTGAAGTGGATGAAGAACGTATAACTTGCAGGGAGCGCTTCAGTCGGGAAATAATTTGCCCTCAACCTTCCCTATATTTTATTAGACAAGGCTCGCTCCATCCATCACTATGAGATCTCTTGCTATCTCAGCCTTAAAGAGTCAGTAACGAATTTCTTATGATTGGCTAATGAGAGTATGCTAATATGCTTTATGTTTCGGTGAGGGTTGATAACTGGCATAAAATAAGGCGTCCAATAAAGATCCATTGAACAAAAGTTTGGCTTAAATAGTTTTAAATGGATCAGTGTTGCTGGTTGTAAGCAGAATAAACAAACTTCTTATCGACTATTGTAAAGAGCTCGAGAATAATTCGAACTGCAAAAGATGAGGATTGAAATCCGTATAAAGACTTGCTATGCTAAAGGTAAAAAGTTTTCTTAAGATTAATTTGTCACATTTAAAATCTCATATCCAATGTTTTGCTCTGGAGTGTGGCTGAAAAGAAATCATTGGTTGACGCTAGGAATTGCTAGAATGACATCATCAATGCGAATCAGGTTTCCTCCGGACCAAATGAAATTTTAAGTATGCGAAAAATAATATTATCAGCACATAAATCTGTTTTGAGGTCTTCCTATAATGATTAGTTATACATGCTTTTTGAATGATACTGCTTTTAATGATGTGGTAATAAAAAAAAATAAAAATGTTGAGTAAGGAAAAACCTAAGATTCTTGCCGCCAATTTAGAATGTGGCTTAATCATATTCATCTGGGTTCTCACCATCAGTTAATCTTGTTAACAAAAAAAAAATCACAGGAGATATAAAGTTTTTTTTTTAAATGCTTTTTTTTTCTTTTAATTTTGCTTAGACTAGTTAACAATTTTATCATCGGTTAATCCCTCATTTTGACTGAGAGAGAAGGCAACAATAAATAGGCGAAGATATACAAAGGGAAGTTTGAGGGGAATTCTATTTAATCAATTAAACTTCTGGGGCAACTGGCAAATGAGCACCGCTGGGTTGGAAACCATTCTTGTCGGCGATGTAGCTGACAGAGTAAGTGACACCATCATCACCAACATAGCTAAATTGACCCTTGACTACAATAGCTTCATCTTCTGATCCAACGTTCTCCAAATGACCATCTTCACTGGCAGACTTTCCATCACTGGTTTCAACACTGTTTTGAAAAAAAATTCAAATATTAATAAAGGTTAAAACAAAAATAAAAAATTCTTAAACTTACGCGTATGAGTAGCTTTCAGGTCCAACTTCAGATTCTGAGCGGAGGACGGTAGCTTCCTGGGCAGATTGTGGTGGAGCGGCCAAAGCCAAACCGAAAAGGGCGACGAAAACAATGACGAATTTCATGTTGAGATTGTTGGTTTGTTTGGTGCTTGTGGTTAACCGAAGATAACTTGAAACTGAATGACTTACAACTTGCGACACAGCATCAATTTATACTCAAATGGCAAACTTCTATGATGGTCAAATTTACTATAGTGTAAGAGAATAGGCCGAAATCGGAAATTTATTACCACCAATTAACAATGCAAATTAGGAATTTTATCGAACCGGTATGCACGCATTTTTTTTTTTTTTTTTTTATTAGATAAAAATGTGTATGTTTCACGCACACGCGTGACATTATGTTAATTTTTTTTTTGTGTAAATTTATCTGTTAAATATATAAATTATATTAGTTAGATTCTAATATCATGGCTTTTTTTAACAAACTCGAACACAAATCTTTCAAATTACTAAGTTTATAGTGTAAAAGGTTGATGTTGTTATTTTCGATTTTTGAAACTACATTTTTGCGAGAAAATATGTGATTTTTGTCGAAAAATAAATTTGCATATAAATTTTATTACCAAACAGAAGAGATGATGATGACAGGCTTGATAAATAATCTTCTAAAAAAGATTGAGCTCTCGACCTTTGTCATATGACATCGAATTGCGAAAATCAGGTTTAATTTGTCCGAAGTAATCGCAGTATAGATGAACTCAATATATAGCTCGGCTTCTGAATTCATTCAGATTTACTATTTCTGATAAATTTCTTTAACCCGATTTAATCCTAAAGAATGACTAGTTCATATTAATGGCCTTATTTCGTTGAATTCCTCGCACCTCGTTGCTGTTTTCGATGTTTGATCTTTTTAACTTTTCTTCCCGAACAATCCTATTTCAAAATTTTGGATTTTCATGAAGACATCTACTCGAAATGTAATAAGTGGTGGATTCCCTCTTTTCTTTTCCCGCTTTCTTTTGGCCTATCAACTTTTAGGCCTATCAACTAACGTATTCAGTTTATATAAATTTAAACTAAACGCTTCTAGTTTCACATCTCAAGTGTTGTTAGATGTTTTTGTGCTTGAGGTCTGCCACCTCTTCTATGGCCTTCGTTTCCGGCGAAATCCCACAAGGATAGTTTCAAAGATCTAACGCACTGGAGCATTGTTATCTATTCGCAGTATATCGACCCAATCATTAGAGTGGAGTTATTGAACCCAACCCAACCATTGTAAAGATCGTCCTTGAACCTTATTTCCACACTTACTGGAACGAATAACAATCATGGATTTTTTACTCAAAACGATCAAGTACTTTATCGTTCAATCTCTCCAATTTCCACGTCTCGGCACCATATAGGGCTGGACTTAGGTTGACTACATCAGTGACTATTTGGTATTTCGTGTAAAAGCTTTGTTATTCAATTAATATCTTAGCCCAAAGTTACAGCAGTTACTTGTATCGACCTTAGAGGGAAGTTGCCTTATAAATTTTCACCCAAAACTTAAACGATGCCTTTCAAAATGTTCTTGAACTGCTGCATGACAAAATTTCTCTTGTCTAAGTTTTTAAGGTTCTGTAGAAATCATGTCTAGAAATGGTGTCATAAGTCTTGAAGACGATAAAGAGGAGCTCTGTCGATTTGATGTTCTTGTCTGTCGTTATGCGGATATTTGCTAGATGATAAATTTGTCTGATCTAAAGCTACTCTAGGTTAGGTTAGGTTTGCGGGTTGCTGTAGGAGAGCCAATAGCTCAGCCCCAGCGCACTTAGGTCAATGTAGACCCATTGTGATGCCCATTTGAGGGTTTACCAATTACCATACTCATATTCCATATTTAGTTCCTTAGTATCATCCCGGGGTGTTCAACCATCCGTTTCCTCTTGCGAATCTATATATGTAGATTTGATATTGGGCACTCTGATAGTTCCTTGATGCTTTCGAAGAAGTATTTCCCCAGAGTTTTATTTCTTAGATGGCAGAGACTGGGGCAGTGACAGAGGTAGTGGGTTATATCCTCATGTTCTTCCTCGTCACTGCAACCTCTACATAGATCGTTTTCAGTTAGACCGTAGTTTTTTGGAGTGATATCTTAGCATGTTATGGCCAGTTAAAACACCTACCAACGTCGATACTGACTTCCTGTCTTTTTGAAAGATTGCATTCGTTCTATTTTTGTCGTACTGCGGCCACAGTTTCCTAGCTACCTCACAAGTGTTTAAGTTTGCCCATCTCGAGTTGGCTTTTGCCAGGATTTCACACATTATATTAAGTTTGAGGTTGCATAACGGTGGTTTTACGCTCCTTCCTGAGAGTTCTAGGCTAATTGCTGAGCCTTTTCTTGCCAATTTATCGGCTTTTTCATTTCCCTTGATGCCCGCGTGACCGGGGACCCAGCAGAGTGTTATATTATGCTGTGTGGCAAGAACTTTAAGCTCTTCGCGACAGCTTTTCACAAGCTTGGACTTTATTTCAACAGAAGAAATTGCTTTTATCGCTGCCTGGCTATCGATGAGAATGGTAATATCCTCTCGGGGTAGTGCCATCATTGATGCCACTTTGGCAGCTTTCGTTACTGCTAGAACCTCTGCTTGGAATACACTGCTGTTATTGGGAAGTCTGATTGAGCCTTCTATATTCAAAGCTTCTGAGAAGAAGCCAGCCCCAGTACCTATATCCATTTTTGAGCCGTCTGTAAAGATGGATTTGGTTGTAGGTTGTAAGACATCATTATTAATCCACTTCTCTCTACTTGGGAACAAGCATTGGAATGGCCTTTCAAAATCTGTAAAGGGAACTATTTAGTCAGACTCTACGTTTGTTCCTGTGTGGATGTTCAAAATTTCAGAGTGTCCAGTTAAACTGGATCTCCATAGATTAGATTGGCTAATCCTGAGAGCGCTTTTTGCTGCAGTTTCCTGCATATAAAGGTCAAGTGGCAGAAGGTTAAGTATGGTTTCTAAGCCCTCCGTGGGTGTCGTGCGCAAGGCACTGGTTGATCCAATGCATGCAAGTCTCTGGATGTTAGTCAATGCCTTAAGGTTTGTAGCTTTGTGAGCGGCTTTCCACGAAACTAAGCATCCATACGTCAATATCGGTCTCACTATCGCAGTGTACATCCATAGAATTACCTTGGGTTTTGGGCCCCAGTTTTTCCCAAAAATTCTAAAGCTACTCTAGGTACCTATCAGGTTTTATCCATGAATGGTTTATAGACTCACACAAAACGGGAAATAGAATCTAGATGCGATATTCAGAAGATTGATTCGGTTGGTGTCATTCCAACTAGGGGACTAACTTTTTTATTGAATGGACACATCGTGTGTTACTAAAGTTACTAAATCCTCCCTATAAAAAATCGTCTGCTGTTAAGTGGAGCTATCAGATTAAGTTGGTCGAGCAGCTCTATTGCTTTTTAGGCCTTTAATTTTTCATTGATGTGCCCATCGTTATAGGCTTTTCTAAAAAGCTTATAATTACGTCGAACGCTGTGTTAAAATCAGCAGCAAGCAATAACGTTTTGAATAACTGCATAAACTTTTCTAGGTTTGTTTCGTCCCATAAACACCATTCTCGAGCTGTCCCTTCGTGTTATTTGCCGTGTTAACAATATGGTCACAGACTGTCATTATTGACACGGGCGGTGTTTGTTTTCTAGGAATCAATTTAATACTAACATCGCACTTCTTAAATCATACTTAATTCATTCTTTTATTGGTATGCCAATTAATGACTTCTTTATTCACTCTTTATTTGTTCTTTACTAGGTATGTTGTTCTTTAAGAACTTAAAATCGTATGTTTATTTCTACTTAAAGCCTTCTTGAATGCTTCTTTTACTTGCATTTCTTAAATCGGTTTCATTTTGTTTCTTTAATAGCGCCATCTGATGCGAACAATTCTTTCCTATCTTGTGCCTTACAAACACTGCGTTAAGAAACATATTTACATCGCACTTGTGGTCTTTTAGCGCACAGGAACGTCATGCAAAAGGACTTCAATTCGAGACCCCGTGAATGGCACAGTTAAATTAAAAAAAAAGGAAATTTTGATCAAAACAAATAAATAAAACAAAATATCATACTTCCTAAAGAAGGAGTTAAGAAGCATTAAAGAATTAAAATGCTATTTCTATGTAAGTATATTTAAAGAATGAATTTATAACTTCTCAATTCCTTCTGTCGACAAGAACTTAAATCCTTCTTAAAGATGAATGTATGTAAAGCTTAAGATTTCTTAAATACTTCTTTAAGACATTTTGTGCTACTTGTGCTGGGAAAATATGTTTCACGGTGGCTCTGGCGACTTCTTACCAAGTAGCAAGTTTCTCACATCGATTGTGATTTGGTCAATCTGCTTGAAGATTGATTGATCAGATGGAATCTATATTTTTTGGATGAACAACATGTCATATAAGTTTCTTTGCTATTGTCAATATTTTCTTCTATGAAAGCGTGTGCGCAAATTAGCATGATGCTCGCAAATTTAGCCATGAAGCGGATTGTCGTGTCAAACGTCTTCTCGTGTTAGTGTTCCAATGAAAAAGCCATAACCCCACAAATGCGCTGCCTCTGCTCCTTGCAACTTTTGGTTTATATATAATCTATGCCTTCTAAACAATGGAGATCATATCGAGAATTTTTTATAAGTACTTCCAATAAAAAACATAGTAAAAATAAAAGGAATAAAAAAAACTAAAAAAACTAAGATTAATGCTTCTTAAATTGCTTCGTTACAATAAAAATAAATGTTTTTCTTAGAAAAAGGTGGTTTTGGTTTATTTTTAATTTCTTGAGAACGACATAAAATTTTTGCATCCGGTTTTCTTATTTAGACTTAAAATTAATAACAGCATTGAATTTTGAAATTAAAATTAGCACTTAATTACGTAAAATTTTGAAAAAAATGAATTTGAAATTTTTTTTCAATTTTTTTTTTTTCAAAATTTTGACTTTGAAAATTAATATTTCAAAAACTATTTCTTAGAATAGATTTATTTAAACACAGAATGCAAGGAAAAGTTATTGGCTTTTCAAAAACGTATCGCACAGCATTGTGAATGAAGCCGTTGATTTTAAATAATTTTTTTCCCATTTTAAGTCAGTTTTTTCGAAAATTGCCCTCCCGGCTAAACGGAGGGGAATAGACCCCCCCTCCCATACGATTTTTTTCTTGTCTCAACGCAACCTACACGCCCTAGCATTTTGTCGCATTGCTCATGACTCACCCTGTATATAAGAAAATTTTCTAGACAGTCGAGGATCGTTCGAGCGTACTGGTTCGCTCTCTAAGTTTCTCTGTGAGAAATGTATTTGTTGAGAGAATATTTTTTTTATAGAATAATAAACTGAACTCTCTTGAATTGGGTATTGTGTGGCTCAAGATTCTCGTAAAATTGCTATTCAAATGTTGTATAATTTGAGATCTTAAGATTATCTAATCTGTAGAGAATCTTAAGGGAAGTAAATTGATACTTTGATGAGCACGTTTAGCTTTCTTCTGATCTACCTTTAAAAATTTCATCCTTAAAAGTTTAAAATCGTTCCAGAGACAAAATAAAAAAAAGGGTATTAATAAAAATGTTTTATATTTCCTTAGAATAGTTAACAACTTTATCATCGGTTTTTACTCATTTTGACTGAGAACGAACCACAACAAATAAACAGAGGTAGGCAGGATAAACAAGTCAAAAGGATTCAATAGCTTATGCAACTGGGGCAACTGGCAAATGAGCAGCACTGGGTTGGAAACCATTCCTGTCGGCGATGTAGCTGACGGAGTAAGTGACACCATCATCACCAATGTAGCTGAATTGTCCCTTGACTGCGAGAGCTTCATCATCGGTTCCAATGTTCTCCAAATGACCATCTTCGCTGGCAGATTTTCCATCGCTAGTTTCAACACTATTTTGTAAAAAAAAAATATTTAGTAAATGCTAAAAAAACAAGAAAGCATTCTTAAACTTACGCGTAAGCGTAGCTTTCAGGTCCAACTTCAGATTCAGAGCGGAGGACGGTAGCTTCCTGGGCAGATTGTGGTGGAGCGGCCAAAGCCAAACCGAAAAGGGCTACGAAAACAATGACGAATTTCATGTTGAATTTGGTTGGTTGGTTGGTTGTTGTTAGCTGAAGAAAACTAAAGACTTGAGTGACTTACAATCAGCGGCACAGCATCAATTTATAATCGGCAACAATGGAAAAAAAAAACATCAAATTCGGAATATCTAATGAGAAAGAAATAATTTGGGAAATCAATCGAACCGGTATATTCACGCATTATTGTCAAATAACATAAAGGAACGTCTTTTTTTCTTCAGTGACAAATTATGCGTGAAGCATTAATTATACCTATGTTATTGATTGAAATTTATTTTTAGATTTTGACGCCTTCTCTTTGCCAAATCAGGTAGCAGATTTTTTTGTGCGTTTTTGGTTTGTCAAAAAATGTTTCTTTAGGTATTAATAAATTGAATATCTTGTTTATTCAAAGTATTAGGCCGGGAGGTCATAATCTGTTTCTGTCTAATGTTTTATTTTAAGTGCAAACTTGTATGCAGATAGAGGTCTCTTTGAAAATGCTTTAAATAAATCTTTCTAGTCTCAAAGTGCTAATACGTTTTCAGATATAAATTCATATTAAATGCTTTATTTTTGGAACGAAGTTCTTATACGCGGCTTACACACTGAGTGAATTAAAAGTTTTCGTAAAGAAAAAGCGTTAAATTGTTACATGGATTGTTAGTAGCACGTCAACATACCTAACCACTAGCAGTGAAACCATGTTACTTTAAATAATCATTACCATACCATAGGGGATAGGAGGCTGTACGTGTGGCGCTGCAGTAGTCGAGTTTGCACTGAAGAGCAAAGATAACTTCCTGCTTATTTTGACAACCTGTAGCGCATTTTAACTTTACCATTTACGTGTGGCGCTGCAGTAGTCAACTTTGTACCAAAGAGCAAAGATATCTTAGTACTAATTTTGACTACCCGTTGCGCATTTCAACTTTACCAATCCTCAATGTAATAAGGGGATCGGAGGGTATACGTGTGGCGCTGTAGTTGTCAAGTTTGTACTAAAGAGCAAAGATAACTTATTGCTAATTTTGACTACCCGTTGCGCATTTCAACTTTACCAATCCTCAATGAAAAACCAATTGAAGATTGCTAAAGTCGAAATGCGCTACGGGTAGTCAAAATTAGCATTAAGTTATCTTTTCTCTTTAGTTAAAACATAACTACTGCAGCGCCAACGTACATGGTAAAATGTAAATGCGCAACGGGTTGTCAAAATTAGTACTAAGTTAACTTTAATCCGCAAAAAAAGTAAACTTTTAATTCGACATGAAACGATTGAACGATCGTCGTTTTAACCATATGCTCTCTTTATCTTTCCATTAAGATATGATTGGAACAGCATCTGTAAAACGATGATCTTTCGATCGTTTTTATTTTACGTGGTAGTGCCCTGTGATGTTCATCAAAGAAATAGTCAGAAAAGTTCAGGTCAGAGCAGCGCAGGGCAAACGTAAGGAACTTCGTTCCTGACGGGGATCCCGCTCTCTCTTTTTTTAATATTTTAGTACAAATAGGCAGCAATAAACCATTGCATGCGATAAAAGGAATCTATATCTATACTATATGTTATATGAGGTAAGTTATGTATTCATTCAAGACAAAAAATTGAGATCAAAATCAAATATGACATAACTATGATAGAAGGGTTCTTGGAATTGGAATTTCCGGTCTTAAAATAACGGTATAGACCTGCCATATAAATTTTATGAAAAATCTAGTTTTTTTCTCGAAAACAGCTTCAAATTTAAAATATTCAAAATATTATCTACTCACTTTCAGTTTTGGTATAGGTACATATGTGCTCTTAAAAGGCTTTTAAGGCTTTTATGGGCTTCTGTTTACTGTTGACATGGATATGGTTCTCTGTGAGCCTTTTTTTTATTTGATCTCATAAATGCTTGATGAGATTAAGGTCTATGGCTCTTTGCTGGCTATGGTAAATTTTTAATAATGGCGTTAAAATAGCTTCTTGTTCAATATTGGCCATCATATGAGAGCATTGTCTTGCAAAAGAAAAAAACCCATCACCAACACTCAAAGAAAATGGGACCACAAAAGGTAATTTCAACGTATCTGACCAGGATTGTAAGCTCCAAGAAACTTATTCTACCTCATGTCATAACTATTGGGTCCCTAAATCGGTCACTTCCGTGAATGCACGATCTATAAAATGTTCAACTTGTTTTCTCCACATGCATACTCGTTCGTCATCAATAGGAAACTTGAATTTGAATTGGTCTGCAAGAAAAAGACCTTTAGTTGTCTATAATCGAATCTGAATGCTCATGCCTTGGGCGTATACATTAAGATCGTTGCCCGATGGTCAGCTGTCAGTTTCGGCCAAATACCATGCATTCTGGAGAGTTGGCCATTTAACTGGCGTCGATTACGTACGTATATATGGTTTGATCACCGATTTGAGTGCCAGTTGACTTTCGTAGTTGAATTTGTAAGGCCCGTGTGGTTATAATTATGATTTGCTCCCGGCGCAGGGACATAACTCTTCGAGACATAAGTCAAAAATTCTTTTTTCTTTCACTTATGCCCCACTTTAGTGGGGCATAAGTCTTTGTGTCTTATTATTTTTAAATTAAATATTTTTCATGCCTGCTTTAGAATTATTGTAGTCAATTACGTGATAAAATTTGTTAAAATCCCTATACTCATAACATTTAAGATTTAATTTAAACCATAATTGTTTTTTTTTTTTTTTTTTTTTTTTAAATTCAATTTTTATTTTCAATTTAACTTATAACTACTTAAATGCTAGACAAAAACCTTAAAAACTAGCTTACAGAATAACTTAACTAACTTACTGGCCCCATGCGGGCGCTCTAAATTATACTATAACTTTATTAAAAAAATGCCTTTCGGCGTAAAGACTAACTTATATTAAAATTCAATATTATTTAAAACTAAACGAGAAATTCTTTAAAACTCGTTTTCCTTTGACATTTTTATATAAAACTTAAAACTACCCTTTACCTAAATAAAACTAACCTAAATAAAACGAAAGTATACGTAATGAATATACGTAAATAACTTAAAACTACTTAAAAATACTTAAAATAACTTAAAACTAGAACAGCCACCAGCAGCATTTTTTTTTCCGCAGCAGCTTATGCAAATGCACACACACCTATACATATGCATATATGAATATATATACATATGTATTAGGGCAAAATGCACATATCCACAAGAGCAATGCAGTTTTTTGTTTTTATAATTTTTTTGGTGCCACCACTGTCCTACTTAAATATACCTATTGATACCTAAAAATACGTTGGTCGGCCTAGGCAACAACTTTGGTCAACCATCAATATCAAACTCAAAGTGGTCCCCCAACCACCAGAATTGTTTTACTTGCTTAACCAAGTCCTTTCTGTCCCGAAGGGGCACAGCTCTACTGAACCGCAGACGCTCTGCTCCGTTCCCAGAGCCGACGTCTCGATCATACAAGAGTCGCCGATCCACAGTTCTACGGCCGACGTGGTAGATTAGCGGAACCGCCAATCTATCATGTATCAGCCCCCGACTGTCTAAATAGAGGAATGTCTCGGGCGGGATGAAACCGTTAAGACGAACGCTCTCACTTTATTCTTCATTGGGGTAATAAGCCCCGAAAATAAGTCCATTGGCTGAGTTCATCGATCTTGCAATGTGACCCCGAATCAGCTTAATTAAAAAGTTATCTATCCTGTTTATATTGGCCCCGTTGTATAAGACCTCGTTGGCATAATAATGTTTGTACTCCGACTCTGGTGTTCTGTGTAATCCAAGACAGGTCCTTAGACACTGCCTCTCAAACACCCGAATCTTTTCCATTTGAGATGGGGCAACGTTAAACCACACAGGGCACCTATAGGCAATCATCGGCCGGATGAGGGCCATGTAGCAAATCACCTTTACCCTGTTTTCAAGGCGGCTGCTATAGAACAACCGTCTTGTCAGAGCAAACGCTCCCCTGGCTCTGGCCAGAGCAGCATCTATATGTCGATTGAAATATAGATACTGATCTAGCCAGATACCAAGGTACTTTACTACATCTTTACTCGCCAGTGGATGTCCACTTGGTCCAACGATCACTAGATTTCTCCAGTTCTTTCTTGTATCCCTAGAAGCCTTAGACAAAAGGGTTCTAAACAGGATAGTTTCTGATTTCTGAAAATTAATTTTTAACTTCCCGTCATCACAATATCGCTGAATCTGGTCGAAGTCACGCTGCAAGAGATTTTTGATTGCATACGCAATCGCATGAGTGAGACTACCTATCAGATCGCTGGTGTAAATACTAAAAAGAATCGGCGAGTTCACAGCTCCTTGCTGTAGACCGTTTTTAATATCAACAGTTGTGGCGGAAGTTACATTGCCACTTTTGACAACAAACTTTGAGCATGTCATGAAGCATATATAATAGTGGTTTACTTATGCCAAATCTAGTTAACTTCAGATAAAGACCCTCTAACCATACGGTGTCGAAGGCCTTCTCTAAATCAACCAGAACGGCACCCGTGCATTGATTTTTCGCTTTGTTCCATTGAACATCAGAAACTAACTTAGACGCGGCATGAATAGTGTCATGTCCCGCCTTAAAGCCAAACTAATTGTCTGGAATAATATTCTTGTCCTCAGCCCACTTGAACAGAGCTCTATTAAAAATCTTTTCGAATACCTTACTGATACTTGGAAGAAGACTTATCGACCGAAGATTTGCCGGATATGAGCTGTCCTTTCCCTTTTTGGGGAGAGGATGGACCACAGCTGTCTTCCAACTCGCTGGATAATATGCATTATTCAATGCGTTGTTGAACAGTGTGGTATAAATGTCTATGGCTTTCTCAGGGAGATGTCGTAACACAATGTTGGGTATACCATCGACCCCCGCAGATTTCTTTTTCTTTAATGTTTGAAAAGTTATCTGAATAGGAATTGCCGACTGATACCATAATTGGTTCTTGAGGAGAATGTGTACAAAAAGTTAGGATTTCTAGTTGATCTTGGACGGGTATTTATGTCGAGTTGACATAGAATATGCCAATTAAGGAATTTCTTGACAAATTCAAAATAAATCCCTTATTTTGTTTTGAGTAGTTTATATACAAAATTTAAAAAAAATTCTCATTTTTATAAAGTTTGAAAAACAAAATAACTGAAAGTTGAGTTCAGAAGCACAATTTTTATATTTCATTAAAATTATTAGATTCATTTCGATAAATTATTTGTCATCGTCAGCAAACCGAGTAAGAACAAAAATACAAAAAAAAAAAAAAAACAACAAAGGGTAGTTAAAATTACAACAACGGATGATCCGTTATTTATATTTATTTATTTTTCTTTCTCTTCATATTAATTTTTAATGTTGACCCAAAATTATAGATACTAATTTAGTGGTATTACAAATGTTATTTACCGTGAACTAGGGTGACTAGCAGTTTTTCATTTTATTTTATTTTATGAATGACTTCTGCAATCATTTGTTTTAGAAGATTTCCACCTACTTACCTACTTGACTCATTTCTATAAGTGTAATAAATCTTAAGCTAAAAAATTGAGTGTTGCTATTTTTTGAAATTTTAAAATTAAAAATATTTTCTATATAATATTTTTATTTGTTCCACAATAAATATTTGTTTTAAAAAGTGAATTAAAACAAAAATTAGACTTTTTCATTTTTGATCCAAAATTGTAGTTACATATAGTTTTGAAATTATATAAAATTAAATTATGCTTTTTAGTGAGTTATTACACCATGATTCTGGAGTCATGACTCTTTTTCAACGTTAAAGAGGAAAAGATGGTCTTTCGTGTTTTGAAAAAGAGTTATGACTCTTGAATCATGGTGTTTAGTACACTTACTTACGAGAAATTAAATTGCGTATAAAAATGCATTACAGCTTTTTATTCAGTTCTTTAGACGTTTTTTTTTAATGCTAACCATGCGGCAACCCTCGTTGCAGCCATTGTTCAACACTTAGGCCATTTTTGACTCGTTAAATTCAGATGTAAATTTAAATCCAAAAATAAATTATTCACTTAACTTAGCATTTATCAGCCAAGTTTAATATTGTTTGTTCACGAAAAAAAATGATATTTAAAAGAAGCAACAATTAGATAAGTCGGATTATATGGAAATAAACGAGAACAAAGAATGAATTGCATCTCGATTGAAGCCTTAAACTACTGAATAATATGGCCGTAAGAGGCGGGAACTTTCAAATAATCCTTTCAACTAGCGT
Organism: Baccha elongata; assembly: GCA_951217065.1. Lineage (NCBI taxonomy): Eukaryota > Metazoa > Arthropoda > Insecta > Diptera > Syrphidae > Baccha > Baccha elongata. Next base: position 174,640,650 of record OX578272.1, read on the forward strand.
GATACAACTCTGCAAAATTATGTTCCTTTTGACAGATTTTAACATAAAATTTAATTTTTATAATGCCACTAAATTGAAATTTTTTTTTGAAATTTTTGCTACAAGAGCAAGTTTGTACAACCCAGTCGTGCACTATATTTTTTTAAACCAATAATTGTTTTAATACAATTTCTTAATATATTTATAGAACTTGAAAAAAATATATAAAATGTCGCTAAAGCCGAGTACGCAGCTGAAGTGAGACGAAATTTTCCGTCATCTCCAAAAGACGAAATGTTAACGAAACGGTATCAGACAAATTTTCATGTAGAGTTTTTTTTTACACTATATGATCCTGTTCATAAGGAGCTTAGAGCAAGCTTCAGCTTATGAACAAAGATTTGCCAACACATTATATGTGTTCCACTGGCTCATCACTTATTGCTGGTGTTAGTTGTTAGCAATGTAAAACAAATCACTACAATAACACAAGCACTATAACACAATAAAACATTTAATTTAACAATACAAAATACATAAAACGTGAACTAAAGGCGTGGAGCACTGGTTTTAAGTACATTCTTAAGATTTATTTTATTGTCATTAAAATCAATCACTTGAGAATTTACTTTGAAAAAGTCATAGTTTGACATTTCGCTGGGTTAAGGTTTAATCCGTTCTTGCTGCACCAAGTACAAAAGCTATCAATTTCGGCTTGCAGATTCACACGATCACCGCTTGAGCATATAGATTTAAAAATCTTCATATCGTCAGCAAAAACCAGAGTTTCACAATTGCGAATACATGATGTTACATCATTAATAGCAAGTATAAAAAGAATGGAACCCAAATGACTTCCTTGCGGTACTCCAGAGTTGGCAGTAAAAGGGTTTGAAAATGTTTTTCTGAATTTCATCTTGTAGGATCTATTTTGAAGATAAGAATATATCCAATCAATAAATCCAGCAGAAAATTCAAAGACCTGAAGTTTAAAAATTATAATGTCGTGTGAAAGTTGGTCAAAAGCTTTTGAAAAGTCGGTATAAATGCAATCTAGTTCCTGTCCGTTTTCCAAAGCATTGGAGCACTTGTGTAAAAACGTTAGAAGGTTCGTAACCGTTGACCGCCTCTGCATAAATCCATGTTGTTGATTACAAATAATATTTTTGCAGAAAAACGTCATACTATTACAAACCACTTGCTCAAATAGCTTTGGAATGCAAGAGAGTTTGGCAATCGGTCTTTAGTTTTTTATGTCAGACTCACTACCCTTTTTAAAAACGGGTGTAATAAATGATTTTTTCCATACACTGGGAAATTTCTCCGACTTAAGGAATAGCTCAAAAGGAAGTTGAAGAGCAAAATCTATAATGGAGCTACATTTTTTCAGTATAATTGGAGGAATGCCATCTGGGCCTGGAGAATTGTGTGCGAAAAGAATATAGAGAGTAGTGGAGACTTGAACCGTTTGTTTACCGTTTCACTGTGGAGCTGCGGAGGTACCACAAAACGGAAAAAAAAGGACGGAAAAAATCGTTTATGATTTCACTGTGTCATTTTTGTATGGGATTTTTCGTTTCACTTGAGCTGCATACTAGGCTTTTAAATAAGAAACAATTTGAGTCAAAATTGAGAAAAATCAGTGAAAGTTTATTTTATTTTTAATTTTCTAAAACCATTTTTTTATGAACAATTAAGGAAATTTATCGAAAAACTTTTTTGAATTTTACATACAATTTTAATAAGCGTAATTGGAGCACTTTCGCAAGAATGTGTTGTAATTTTTTTTTTTGTAATTAAAAAAAATGTTTTTTTTTTTAAACATTTCGTTGACATTCATTGACTCAAATATTAATCAATTAGATCTGCTCAGTTACAAAAAAAAAAAACTTTTTCAAAATTTATTAATATTTTCAGTGTATAGCTTTAAGTCAAAAATTTGAAAACTATAGTCAAACAAAAAGGTGTTTCGTAAAATAATAATTTTGTTTTCCTTGCCAATAATAATTGACAATAGCAAAACCACCCTCATGCATGATTTAACTTAAGCTAATTAGATACAATATCTTAAGATAACACTTAAGTGCCAATTAATCTCAACTTTATTTCATAATCGTTTGCTCTGCTAAAGTGTGAAAAGCACAATATTTTTGCTGCTTTAATACCGCAGCTAATAAACATTGATTTAAACAGCTGATATTTTTCTATAAGTATACCGTATTCGAAATGAGGTGCGTCAGCATCAATGATTCCATGAAAACCATCAAGATGAATCTGCATGTAAGATTAAAACTGAATTAAAAGCCACATAATGTTAACTGGTTGCAATTCCAACGAAAACACCACCAGACTGACAAATGAAGATGGGCAAAAACGTCATTGGCATCCATTTACCACTTCGCAAGACTTGTTTATCGACTAAGGTCGTCAGCACGCGTGATGCTTTTGCTTCTGCTTCACTGACATGATAATATTTTAATAATAATCCGAAGCATTTTGTCTGCGTCGTCGTCGTTGTCGTGCTGTGCTGGGATCGTGAAAACGCCTAAGGCTTGCACTTGTGCTAGTTAGTTTCTTGGGATGTGAGTATATGGAATCTTCAAAAATTGATTTTTGGAGGTTAAATCGCCCATCAACCTTACCAATATCATTTTTTAATCCCCAAAAAAAAAAAGAAAAAAAAAAAACAACGAAGTATTTTAAGCTGATGCTGCATGTTAAGATGCGTGTTGTAATATGTATGTATAATTTTAAGTCTGACTCTGTGAGAGAGAAGTCTGCGCAAGTTTTGTTTGCATCTTCTTCGTCTATTTTTCTGGAGGCAATTTGGATTATCTTTCTCCGAGTATAAAAGCTATCAGCAATTGCTGACTGATACGCACAATCCCGACATCAGTCCTACAGTTAACATTGCACTTAATTGCTTTAACAAAAATTATCTCAAAATGAAATTCGCTGTAGTTTTCGCTGCTCTTTTCGCCGTTGCTTTAGCTGCTCCTCTTGATGATTCAAAGAACGCCCAAATCTTGAGATACGAGAGCGATAATATTGGTATTGATGGATACAACTTTGCGTATGTTATATACCAACCTGGAAAAGGATAACTTTTTTTTTCAACAAAATCTAACGATTAACGTTCTTTTGTAGCTATGAGACCAGTGATGGAGTATCACGAAAAGAAAGTGCTCAATTAAAGAACCCAGGAACAGAAAATGAGGCAATTTCAGTTCGTGGTACCGTATCTTGGGTTGCTGATGACGGTCAAACTTACACTTTGAACTATTTGGCTGATGAAAATGGTTTCCAACCTGAAGGTGCTCATTTGCCAGTTGCAGCTTAACTTAATAAATTGTTTGTATGCTTGAAGAATGACTCTTGTTAATTAGTTTTTATAAAACTAAATCCACTTGACTGTATTAATAAATTTAGAAAACAAAACATTTAATAAAAATTAAGAAAAAACTATTTTTCAGTCTTTTGATCAGTTTTATTTTTGAGAAAAACAAACTTACACGAAAAATGCTTACAAAAATATCAAACTATTGCAGGCGAATTTCCAACAAAAGGAACTTTGAGACCATCCGCGGAAAGTGCTTGCAAGCAAGCGTTTCAAATATTAACTTGTAAGCTGTCTAAGCTAAAATTTTTAATTCAAAATTAAAGCATTAAGCGGCTTATAAAGTTCAAGAAAAATCGCGTTTCGCCTGGGTGCTAACTTGTGGGCTCGTCAGATGACGTCCAGCAAAAAATGTGTAAATGTGATTTAATATTTAAGTTATTTAAAGTAAAGTGGATATTTTTGGGACTAAAGGCAGCTTAACATTTTAATTTTGAATAATAATTCATAAAAGTCCACTTAACTTAAAATAAAATGATGCTAAGTCTTTAACTTGATTGAATATTGTTCAATTAATTTTCGTATTAGTATACCTATAGATTTTGTATCATTATATATTGTATTTCTTTGTTATACTGAAAACTTTTATACACCTTCATATTGGCTTGGCATTCTTAAAGATATCTGCCAAGTTCCATAAAAACTCGTGTCTGCAACGTAAGTTATTTAATGTCAAAGATCACAAAAATTGCTTTTTTGTGTCTTTCACGATTACCTCGGTTTTATAGCTTCAATGAAGTTAACATCATTTAAAAATATTGTACAGCATACAATATTGTAGAAGACACAATTTACGACCAGATTCGCCACCAGCAGCAAATACAGAGGACTACAGATCTACAGAGATGTCAACAAGCCATCAGAAATGCTGATTCTGATGTGCTGGGTTCCACCAGGCGTCCACAACGAAATTCCTGGTTTGATGAAGAATGCAGGTTGTCGCACGCAGCGAAGAACGAGGCCTACCAGGCAATGCTGCAGGCTTATAATTCGCACCAGAGCTACTGAGAGAGCATCCAGTCCGGGAGTTCTACGGGCAAAAAAGAAGGAAAGAACGCCGACTTCTCAGAAAGAAAAAGAGAGAGCACGAGAAGCGAGCGGCCGAGTTTATCGAAGGAGTGATGTTAGAAATTTCTACCAAAAGTTTAAAAGATCTACCCAAGGCTTCTAAGACCAGAACGGAAGCCTGCCGAGATGAGAGGGGGAATATGTTAGTAGATATAGACAGTCAGTGCTGAGGATTGGAAAGAACAGTTTTCTAGACTGCTAATTTGCCCCTATCAGTGTGGTTTTTGGCCAGGCAAGTCAACCATCGATCAAATGTTTACACTCAAACAGATTTTGGGAAAAACGATTTTAAGTTAGCGTGGATAGAGAGGAATGTTGTATCTCGGCATCCTTGCCAAACTCGTCTGTTTCTGCAAGATGACGATGGAGAAATCTCGCTGCTCTATTAATGTCGGCAAGAACAAAACCGAACTGTTTGATGTTGAGTAAGGTCTAAGGCAAGGCGAAGCGTTATCATGCAACCAATTTAACATCGTTCTTGAAGCAATTGTACGAAAATCCCAAGTCAACACCACTGGTAAAATTTACCAAAAGTTGGATCAACTACTCGCTTATGCAGATAACATTGAAATAATCGGCCGAAACAAGCGAGCTGTGGCCGGTGCCAGTATTGAATTGGAGGGGACAAAAGTGGGATCGGCTGTTAACGACAAAACGAAATATATGGTACGATGGATAGATATAACTTCGAAGTAGTCAAGGACTTTGTCCACTATTACAACGCAAAATGACAACAGTGCAGAGATCAAATGAAACATCACTCGTACCAATCGCTCTCTCATAGAACCAAGAAGACGACATATAAGATCTTGATCAACCCAGTCCTGCTGTAAGGGCGGACTCGGATGAGAAGTTATATTTGGGTGATTTGAGAGAAAGATTCTTTTAGTAATTTTTTGTCCTGTGTGTATCGAAGGAGTATGGAGAAGAAAATTCAATGACGAGCTATACGGGCTGAAAATACAGTGGCTGAAAAGGCTGGTTCACATGGAGCGTATGGACACCAACGACGACGGATGTCCAGTCCAATCCGGATGGTGTACGCAGCATTTTGGACGACCCCCAATAGATGCCGCACAAAAATAAAAAACGACCTCAACCAACTTGCGGTGCAAAAATGAAAGCGGCTAGCTAGGAACAGAGACCAATCAATGGTCAAATCTCTTCAATGATGTCATAACAAATTCTACAAATTCTGAATGGAAATCTTTACATACCTACAGAAACTTGCACGAAACTCATCGAAAGACACTGATTAAAACACACAAACAGAGCAATTCAATCACGTTACCTCTTGTTCTTAATCTTATTGTTAACGATTTTTAAATGGTAATGAACTAATGACTGTAATGAATAATAAACTATCTATCTATCTAATAAACTAATGACTGATGAAAGATTCCCATTGTTCATTTTAAAGGAACAATACCAAATTTTCTTCAACCTAAAATTTCTTTGAATTAATGACGTGCTGGTCTGTTGAGCATCAGAGCTGTAAAAGATTGCAGTATTTTGGTATATTGCACAACTTGAAGTCGCATTATTTTAATTTTTTTTTTCGTAATGCGTTTTCATTCTTGATACCAGTACTTTGACTAATCCTTGTTAAATTTCTATCCTTATGACTTGCAGTGTACCTACCTAATTGAAATCGAAACGTAAAATTAAACTTTTAAATATCAAATTGGTGTTCATACCAAAAGCTGATAAAAAATTTAAAATACACTCCTCGTCAACTGAATACGCACAAACATTTTTTAATATATTTTATCCATTTTTTCCAAACAGTGATGGTTATTATGCCATCTGTTGATGGTAAAAATTTTCGTAACATATAAATAACAGAATTTCAAAGTTTTATCCAAAAACAACCGTGAGTTTTTCCTTCAACCACTTCCGAAGTGAAACTTATGCAAAGTAGAAGTTTTTTTTTGAGTCAACTGAATAGGTACAATAATTAAAATTCATATTGGAATGGAATGAAACAAGTGTTGTTTAAGTTTAGTAGTGGGTACTTCCACCTTTATTTTTAATTACTTCGTAAATTCGATCCGGCATGGAATCGTATAGCTTTTTAATGTAATTTAACGAAATTTCGCTCCACGCTAATTTGATTGCAGAAATTAAGGTTTCTTTGTCTTCGAACTGACGACCACCCTCATAAACTTTGCGTACTAACCATCCCCAGACATTTTCTATGATGTTTAGATCAGGTGAGTACGGCGGCCATTGAAGCAACTGCACTTGTTGCTCCTCTATCCATGTTTTTATTATGTGCGCTGAGTGAATAGGCGCATTATCATGTTGGTAGGTCCAGTTTATGGGTCCAAAGATGTTAGAAAATTTAGGAAAATTTCTTTCCAAAATTAATTTATACCCAGCTGCTGTCATTTTTGATGTTACAACCTCGAGCTCAACTGTTCCATAATAACTGACTGTTCCCCATATCATGACACCTCCTTCACGACCATGATGGCGCTTTAAAAATCTTTTTTCTTTTCTTAAGTCGTGAAAATAGAAGTTGAACCCATCAGGGCCATCGAAATTAAACTTTTTTTCATCTGAAAAAACCACGTGATACCATTCTTTTTTCCAACTCATGTGAAGTCTTGAAAAATCTAATCGCAACATTTTCCGTCTCTCGTCAAGTGGTGGTTTTTTCTTAAGTTTCATTCGTTTAAGATGGCTTGAGTTGTTGATTACTCTTAAAACTGTTGAGCAACTTGCGTTTACGCCGACTTTTTGTTTTATTTTTGCCACAGAATCAGAAGAATTTGATGCACATCTTAAAATTCTTCGTCTCTCAGCTGCTGTTGTTGCTGTTTTCTTACCTCCCTTCATGTTTTTGCCGTACGCATCTTTATTTTTCAAGTAAGAATAAACTACATTAAAACTTCGGCCAACTTTATCAGCTATTGCACGTCCAGTTAGGCCTTGGTCTCTAAGTAAATCGATTTTAGCTTTTTCAACACTGTTAAGACACGTAGATCTACCCATTTTTCTTAAAATTTGAAATCAAGAATTAAATTTTACTGAAAACACTAAAATCGTTAATTTAAACTGTCAAGCACTCCAAAAAACTTAAAAACAACGAAGAAAATGGCGTTGTACCTATTCAGTTGACTAAAAAAAAACTCCTACTTTGCATATAAAACACTTTGCAAGTGGTTGAAGAAAAACTCACGGTTGTTTTTGGATAATTTTTTCGGAATTATCTGCTTAACATCTTAAGGGAATAGTTAGCATCAACAGATGGCATAATAACCATCACTGTTTGGAAAAATTGGATAAAGTATATTAAAAAATGTTTGTGCGTATTCAGTTGACGAGGAGTGTACATCAAAGTATTTCAAACCTGTTGATCTAATATCATTTCTGGTATTATTTTTTGAAGTATTAATCGATATTGATTAACAATTTAATTTATTTTTTAATTATCTCATTAAGCTCATTAAGTCTTACTTTTTACTTAACTTAAAATGTAAAATTTCTGGAGTCTGGAACTATCTCTGAACTGCATTGTCCGGAACGCTTCATAGATTCCATGGCAGTTTATAACTTTCCCTTATATGGGAGGCTCTACCCGGTCTGAAGGTGAATGATTTACTTTATGGATTTAAATGCTTGTTATCAGTGTTATTGGCTCAATATTGCATAAAATAGAACATCTGTGAAAAGATCTATTGTTAGAGGATCTTAAGGGCCAGCATAATCATTCGCTGGCCTTAAAACTGCAAAACAAAGATACATATGTCCAATATATTGGAATCTTTGTTTTGCTGTCTTAAGATCTTCTGGGAATGCCTTTCTGGCCTAAGAGTAAGTAAGAACTCCCTTCATTTGTATGTGGTGTATGACATTTAATTGTTCTTCGCCTTCGCCAATTTGTTTGTTTTTTCGTTAATTCTTCTTTAACAGATTTATTGTTCGAATATGGTGTACAGCACTTGATGAAGTTGTAGCGCCAGTTGAAGTGTTGTTTTTCGATCAATTCTAGTTTTTTTGTTTTTGATGTCAATCAAAAACTCAATTAAAAAAATGACAGGAAATCGGATTCAATGATGGACTGGGTGACCAAGGCGGTGACAAAGTTTACTTCATCGATTTTATGCGACATTTCTGTCAAAATTTCGGCGGTGAGTTGATGTACATGTAAGTAAATTTATCATTCTGGATAAGTATGTGTTATTGTCTCAACATATTTCAAATTTCACATTTATTCACGTATTAGTAATGAAAACGAGCTTGCTATTTTTATGAGCTACATTTTGACATTAGCTTTTGCTACCAGCAACAGGCCGCTACACCATTCTGTTCAGCTAGTTATTCAACGCAAAAGAAAAACAAAGTCTGAAGCATAACAATTTTATATTAACATAACTATTGTAACAAATTCCTGCGGGTACATCAAAAAATAAATAAATATGCATTTAATGTGGCAAATGAGATCCTTGAGGTTGGAAACCATTTTCATCAGCAATATATTGCAGATTATATTGCACACCATCGGGAGCAGTCCATGTGACAGATCCACGGACAGAAATGGCCTCGTTATTCAATTTGGCACTCTCTTCTCGTGTAACTCCATCACTTGTTTCATAACTAAATTGAAGAAGTAACAAATTTAAAAATAAAGTTATAGATTACAATATTCTTGTGAAACTTACGCAAAATTGTATCCATCAACACCAATGTTGTCATTATCATATCTCACAATAACAACATCCTTATCAAGGGGTGCGCCCAAAGCAACAGCAACGATGAGTGCAGCAAGGACAATAAAGAATTTCATTTTGAGTGTTGTTCTGTGAATTAATCAACTGAAACTGATAACTTCAAGCAGCAAATTCTATCGCTTTTATACAAAAGGACCTTAAAGTAGAAGACTGTATTTCCAGCAAGTAGATTAACTTGGGAATTTATTATAATTTAAATTTGTTTAAAATTTTAAAATCTAATTTGACGCTGACTGAATAAAGATAACAAGTTATATTAAATGTTTAAATAACAGAAAACTTATTTCAAACATCAATTTATCGAATTCTAATCGTCTTATTGCTCTTATGAATCAGTTTTATTGCCTTACTCAACATGATCTTTATTTTTTGTAATGCAACAAGTTTTTTTTTCGATGAAGATACATCTGTGATTGGAATCTCCAATTAAATCAAAAAACAATTTAACTTTATTAAAAAATTAATTTAATGCATAAACATGTATGCATAGCTTAATTGAATTCGAAACGCAATTATCTTTTATCATTTTTTTTAGTAACTCTATAGTGATATATCGGTATCTGATTCTAGGGCCATCTGCCTCGGCCGCTATGTTGTGCGGCTGACAAAAAGTCAGCAGATAGATCATTCAGCAATTCAACACTCATGTTTGTTGTCAGCTGAAGTTTCTGAAGAGTTTATTTCATCGACAGGAGTCTATTTTCGAATGACTGGCAGTGTGTTTGACGGAAATCACCAGACAGTAAAATTATTGCTCTTCCAAAACATATCGAGTCATTTCGCAGATCTCTCAATATTCGGTCAAGTGCTTCCAATTCCAATGCCATTCATGGTAGTTTGAAGATTTAACGGCAATTTCAACTCCGCATGAGCCGCTTAATTGCTTCATTTACTTTAAAATCTCGTGGTTGCATTCCTAACCTGACCATACAAACTGCCAGGCATTGAGATACATATACACGATTTCTTGCCATCTGATTTCAACCAAACTAATCTCAAACCCTATTACTGGTGACATAGCGCCCAATACCAATAAAATAAATGTGATTTCTATCTATCTGATTTTAATCAAATCACCTTAAAATATGTATATTACAGTAATGTATCGCAAAACTCACAAAAGTTTCATAACAATCGGATGAATGGTTCATGAATGTTGAAAAATGCATTATCTGACATTTAAATAGTAATTCTGCTAATCGGGACGAAGACGAATCCAACAATTAAGAGATCATTAAAATTGGTGCAGTCATTCTTGAGTTATGAATGTTGTTTTATGTTTTATGTATAATATGTATATATAATATAATAATATAAAAATATATAGAATAAATATTCAGAGTAAAATATTAATTCTAATTTTTCAACAATATCTACTTTTATTTTTCAGACATTGCAAGGTGAAATTTTTTACTCATCGGTAAGTTTTATTTTTAATTTAAATCGAATTTTTACCAATCATGGGTCTCAATGTTTTCAGTTCTTGTTTTAATTGAACTTTGTAAGAATGTAAATTCGCAAATTTCCCATACTTAACTCTTAAGTTTCCGTCAACGTTATTTGCTCATAACCATAATACCACAACCATACTACTTTGTACAAACCTTTCGGTATGCAGCTAGATATTTCAACCGTGATCACATTTTACTCTGGAATTCAACTTCTCTTAGGAACAGTTGCACCAAAATACACTTAAAAGCGTTTTAGTTAATAGAGTAATAAAATTTATTGGCATTTTGACTTTAAATGGGTTCTACCAACATTGGAAGGTGAATTTTCAAAATGAGGAAACTAAGTGCCATACCCGGATTTTTATTCACCACTCTTCGGTCTCTTTCATTAGAAAAGTTTCAACGTTCTCTCTGTTTTGCATTTTTAAGACGCCATTAAAATGTATTTGGAACATAATGGGACTTTCGTTTATTGGCCTTTTTAAAACTGAAAGTTGTTGGTGCAATTGAAAAAAGTAATTTTAAGATTTATTAACTCAATAAATATTTAAAAGTTTATAAACTCGATCAAATGCCTTTTCACGGCTCTCCAAATAAATCCATAAGAAATTTCGCCAAAAAGTGTTTTGATAAAAGAGCTCAAATTTTGAAAAGTAAAATGCGACAGATTTCGTGGAAATTACGCCAAATTTTTTGGAAAAAAGAGCCAAAATAAAAATTCAAATTATGTCCAAAAAAGATATGTAAAGCATACATTTGCATTTGGACTTATTTCCAAATTTAGTTTGGAAAAAAGACTGGCTTTTTTTCATTTCAATTTTTTGACGAAATTTCCTATGGTGTAATTTCAGAGAGACCTTTCCTAGATATAATTATAAACGGTGTCTTATACTCAGCTTATTGCTCGAGAGCGTTGTTCAATGTTTTAATATAGTTAACGCATGATCGCCTACTGCAAAACCCGGTTTGATTGATGCCTTTTAAGTTAGCTTCGATTCTATTTATTTATTTATTTATTTATTGATTTATTGAATTTTGCTAAAAACATTCTAGTAACGTAACATGCGACTTGCTTCCGATATAAACCTGGCGCCTTGAGTTTTAGTCCTATTAGCGCATGAGTAAATACACCCTTGTCTACACCCTATATGCTTCGTACAGTCAATAGGTAATTATCTGAAAACAGTTTTAAATGCAGTTCTTTAGGGGGGTTGATTCTGAGTTTAAAACTGAGTTTGCGAATAATTCGGTCTTGTTCAGCAGCCGCCATCTTGAACTTAAAGTTTTTCGTAGTTTTGCTGTTTTCTACGCTTTTGCGCGTTTTTATAAAACAAATTATTAAATACTTTTTTGTTGCAATTTATATTATCTACAAATTGGCATAATTTTTGTATTTGTAGTGGAAGTATTTTAGAAGTAATATCGAAAGTATTTTATAAGTAATATCGAAAGTAAAAATAGAATTGATCACATTAATTTTCGAATTGCTCGCTAAATTTTAGATTTTCGAAAAGCTAATCTTTTTATAAAAAAAAAAAAATATGCATCTTTTGTAAACTTTAGTTTATTTTTGACCTCACTACGAATAACAGAATACATCTATTTTACTTGCAAATTTTCAGGGTGATTAGCATAAGAAATTTTAAACCTTAAATGTTTGTCTTTGTGTTTATGTTCCATTCAAGTATCTATCAAAACTAGAAAAAAATTAAATTCAAGATGGCGGCTGCTGCACAAGACCGAATTTCCCCCAAACTCAATTTTATACTCAGAATCAACCCCTTGCAAAACTGCATTCAATAAGATGGGGTCATATTCTATTTAAATTTAAACTACAGTTTCGCTTAGACTGGGTTTAAGGAATGTAATTTAAATAGGATAAACTCGAGTTTTTCTTAAAAACAGTTTAGACAGTGTCTATGAATATGCCCCATGGCCTTTATTTTACTCCCCATTTACTTTACATACTACATTTCTGATATTCTACAACTCGTTTGAAGACGCCATCCATTTTTTAATAATACTTATGTAATGATCGAAATTCTATTTTCAGTTTTTCCATTTACCTAAATATTTTAATCCGAAAAGTATGGATTTTAGTCCTTAGTTCTTTTTCCACATCCAGAAAGGCAATTCTTATTATATAACTTTGTCTAGAAATATTATGAATAAATTAAAAAAAAAATACATAAATAATTTAATCATTTAAAACAGTGAAATTTTCCTAAACGGAATTGTCTATAAAAACAGTCGCAACCATCAGATATAGTTTATTTGATAAAAACCGGCGAGCAGTTAACCCAAAAGCTTCCTCAACTATTCCATCGAAAAACAAAGACAAAAAAAAACTCCACGATTTGTTTAACAATATTTTTTTTTTATATTTTTTAAATCTATCTTCACAAAACAGCACACATTCCTAATTTTCTTTAATCAGTCGTCCAACTTTGGCAAATGGTCACCCTCTGGTTGGTAACCATTCTCATCGGCCTTATAAGTCAATTTGTAAACCTGACCATTAGCCGCAACCCAGCTTACAGATCCTTCAACTGAAATCGATTCTTCATCTGTACCGATATTCTTCAAAATGGCGGTTTCCTTTCGTGATGTTCCATCGCTGGTAACAAATCTATAATCAAATCAAATTTAAATAAAAAAACACGCATAATAATGGTCAACACTCACGAGAACTTGTATCCATCCACACCGATGTTGTCATTGTCATATTCATTGATCACAGCACTCTTTGGATCGTCAATAGGTGCTGCGATGACACTAGCTGTCAACGCTAACAAACTAACGACAATAACGAATTTCATGGCAGTGCGGTATAGTGATGGTGTGGTGGGATTGGAAGCGGGTGTGCTTTGTGGAGTAGATCTCGTCTAGAAATAAGAAACGACCTGGTCCTAGTTGTCTTAATATATAGAAACACGCGCGTTTTCTTTTGTCGTTCCACCCACCTGAATCGCTAGCCTTACTAGTTAGGCATCTACCCCAAGTATGTCTAACTAGATAGCTGGACAGTTCTGAAAAATACCTGCAATCAAATGATTTTAATCATATATTTTTTTTCCTCGTTTAAGGGGATTCCTGTTTTTTTGTTTAATATAATAAATGTTTACACGAGCAGTGTCGCCAAGTGACTTTGGGATAAAAGCCACAAACAAATTTTTCGGAGCTAAATAATTTATTTTTTATTATTGGTGCTCAAAGCCAATTTGACGACCTCTAATGGATAAGTTAAGATAACTGTAAAATAATAAATATTCAATCGGAACACGCTTTAGTTAATCGAACCAGTTCTAGGCGTTGGTATTTGAGATACGAACAAGTTATATTTATAAATTGTCTTTATCGCTCAAAACATTCTTTAGAGAGTATTGGCAATAAAAGAAATAATTTTTTATTTTGTCTGACATTGGAATTACATAAAAAAAAATTTGTATTTATAGGGGAGACATGGGCGTAGGGGAGTAGATTCGGTCTATGCGAGCAAAAGAAAACTATAATATTAGCCCGTTTTTATTATCAGAGATGGTCTATATATCTACTTCACCTTTTGAAAATAAAACACCAATTGATCACAGATTATTTTTTTGTATTGTGGTAGCATCATTGAGTGTATACATATAGAGGAATCAAGATGGTTTCAAACTCACCAAAGTAGATGTCGCTAAATGAGCATATCGAGTAATTATTATTTCCCTAGTTATCTGAACCGAACCGAACAAAATTCTTCTGCATACATTTGTATTTGTTTTTCTTTATTTCTCTTGCCTTTTAACTCAAGAATAATTGATACAAGAGTAAAAAAAAAACAAGTCGAAAGCAACGACATCCCACGAGCAAAGTTTGAAACTTACGCATGATTTCTCTATGTGTATAAACTCAATGGTAGCATTGACTTAAATTTGTTCTGTAAGTGTGCTTTTACACCATGAGTCCAGAGTGACTTTTTTTCAAAAAACGTTAGAACAAAAGAGAGAAAAAAATCAAAAGGACCATCATTTGCTCTTTTTCTCTTAAGTAATTCGAAAAAGAGTCACGACTCCAGAATCATGGTTTACCATAGCCGATTATTTCTGATTAAACTGAAACAAATAAAGAACATCCTATGCTCGATTGTATAGAGTACACTCGATTGTTTCAAGTTACGTGTTGGCACCCCTGATTTAAATCAGACTTAATCAACTGCAGATCATGAGTTATCACATCAACCATATCATTCATTAAAAAACTAACTTCTTAGTTGAAAACCCAGTTGTTCAATCGTGGTGCAGCTTGTTTCATTTTTATTGCCACTGCAAAATAAAGCATTGATTCAACAAATGAGTTGAGTTAGCTAGGAGTTAACTATGGGTCTAAAATTGTCTTAGGACCCGTTATAATCGTGGTTCAAGGTGGTTCAATTTTTTAAACCACTGATTTCCATAGCTAATCTCTCAAAATCGGTGAGTTAAAAACCGTGATGGTACAACTGGCCCTTCAAATCATTTTTCTGGCGTAAACTTGAGTTTAATCCTTAAACTCGGATAATCTCCAACTGAAAAAGTGACCCTTAAAATATAAATGAATTATTTTGTATCTACTTATAATTCATAAGGTCACTTTTCGATAAATTTAACAACATTGGATCATTAAAAATTAAGGTTTTTTAAATGCTTACAATTTCTATAAATGCTTCCAATTTCTATGATCGGTAAAAGGAGTTCGAGTCGACCATAAGTGCCAGTGACGTTAGGCTCGAATGTTATTCGAGGCTCGAGTTTCTTAATGTGGTCAATCTGGTTAATTGCTTATTGATCCCGCAAAAGAACGCTTTTTATGACGTAATTAGGACACTTGTCTTAGGTTTCCATTAGAAGCTATCTTTGTAGCGCAGGTGTCGTCATTTGCCTCTGATGAAACGTGTGCGGGCAAATCATGGATGGTGTCCGCAAATTTAGCTTTGATACGTATTATCATTATCGTAGCTAAATACATCATCTTATATTTTTCTTTCCATGACAAAGGTACACTCGAACAATGGTTATCCCAGATTCTGGTAACAAACACCGTTGATCCTATATAGTTTTTCTCTCTTTTTTAATCCGTTCTATTCCATCGCCATTTCTCAGATATGACAGTATCTAATATTGCCTGCTTTATGAGTTCATGGTTTGTGGTAATTTCTGCACGTGATTTTTTGAGAAATTGTTTTTGTACAGATATACATCATGTAGTGCCCATGAGGCCGTGGGGTAAAGTTGGTAGTGTGTCGGTCTCTCCTCATGCGAGGAAGTGACAAATCTTTCAGAGTGTTATGATAAAGTTCATTTCACTGTAGTTGTTCGGACTCGACGAAAAATTGTAAGTCTCTTCAATCCAGGGTGCAGATCGCGTAAAATTAAAACGACTGAATTATCGTCGTAGCCCTAAGGCAACGGGGAGTTCCAGAAATCTACGTGCGGATGATCATGGATATCTACGAGCATGTCAAAACAAAGGTCAGATTCCAAGAGTTACCGAAAATTTCCTGTCGAAGTTGGTGAACACCAAGGAAGCGTCTTGAGTCCTTTGCTTTATATAACAGTCCTTGACTATCTACTTGAAGATAAGTTGAGAGACCAGAAAGTGACTCAGCTGCTGACGATGGAGCCATCATAAGTGAAAATGATTCATCCTTGCAACGAGCACTTGATGTAAGGGTGGACGCTTTAGAGGGAAACGGGTATTGTATATTTTGATCCATTGTCTCCATTTTCTGATCCATTCAGCCGTTTTCCTTACATATATTTGAACAGAACAGTGCTTCCTAAGTGCGAAAAGTTTAAATATCTTAGATCTATGATCAACAATAAAGCATCCTGTGATGGCGACATCAACCATCGCCATCGCTTAAGCGTAAAGCGAATAAAGAAGCGTGATAACTCTGCCATCTTCTGTGATTGAAAAGAAAGAAAACATCTACACAGCATTAGTTTCTCCAGCGCTTACTTACGGTTCACAATGTTGGACAATGCACAAGAAATATGAAAGCAACTGAGATGAAGATTCTTCGCATGACAGCAGGAGCAACAAAGCTAGATCGAAACCGTAAAAAGCGTTCACATATGTTATGTTAAACCATCATTGATAAACTACAACACGACAAACTTGGCTGGTACTGTCACGTACTCAGGAGAAACGCTGATGAGAACCCCGTCCAAATGGCACTTTATTAAAACGTTGCGGTACAATCGCCGAAGATAGGCAGTCCCAAAAATTCCTGGAAAAAACTAATGCAGCGACACCAGCATTCAGTTGGCCTCGAGCATGGAACAATTCATAACCGACTTTTCTGAGGTCAACCCGACGAACCCCACAAGCAGGTTAGTAGGTGAAGTGGAGAAGTGGGAAAGTTGTGATCCCACTCGAGATCATAGCATCGTCGGAAAAGGCGAAGAAGAAGAAGTGATTTATGGATACTTTATATTAGAACAGCAGTTCTATCCTCACCCGCAGATGTACTTAGTACCCTACTAAGCAAATCACTGAATGATAAAATCATGGTGGATCAGCTCGCATATACCGAACAAACAATCACCCACCTCATCCTCTTTCGATCTTCACAATTTCCACGAATCCGCTGCGAACGACTGGACTGGGATTATCAGGTTTTTATTCAGTGATATTTTGGTTCTTCAAGTGAGAGATTTATTTCTAAGTCCTATAGCTGGGAAGTCTTACGTCGTCATTGGAAGTTAGAGCAGCATCCTCTTTGTAAATTAATTATTTTTAAAGCCAACAATTTACAGTGACTTCTTCATGACAGGTAGAAAAAGGACATAGTTTTATCAAGCAGCTTGTTGAATATAGCTTCTGCTTAATTCTTTTTAATTTTAATTAAAATATTTTTTTTTATAAATCTTAAGTAGATCTTTAATGTATCCCATCCCATCCCATATATGAAGTGAGCGATAGACTAAAATCACTCTTCAACCGCATGATATCAACAATGAAATCAAGAGTTTTGTTTTACATAATTTTAATCTAAACAAAAATTGTATCATAAATCCACGCACATAATTTAAATTAGCGTGTATCTACGCAAAAAAAAAATATGTTAACAATCATAAACCGAAGACTGGTTTTCACTTTTTAAATTTACATTTTTATCCATCATTCGGTTAAATTTTATTTGCTGAAGAAACAAAGAAGATCAAAATAAAATGATCTTAAAAGTGAAAAACTTGGTTCTATTGTAAATAAAGATTCATATATTTTTATTTACATATTTTAAAAGAAGTAGAAGAACAAGATTGCTTTAATTTTATAGTTCAAGTTATCAAATATACCAAAAAAACAGATAAACTAACGTGTTTAAATAGAGAATAACACTTTATTCTTTATTTAAAGTTCTATTAATGTTATGGTAGTTTTATTACGTTGGTATATTAAAAAAAACAAAATGTAAATTAAAAGATAATCTTAATCAGGTTTTGGTTTTAATATAAATTATGTACTTAATTATTATTATGTACATATTAGTATGTAAAAAAAAATGTTCCAAGGCCATCTTTTGGTCAATGACACTTCGGCTCGTTTTCAGGTTTAAAACATAAAAAAGGAATTATATCTTGTAATCATATTCCTAAAAATAATTAATCCCGATTAAGATGAATTATGGGAAAATGAATTGATCCCAATAAGGTGTTCTTAATTTAAATATTAGTGTGCATGTTAAATTAGACTAATCGTGCATTTAAATAATAATGTTTGGTACTTGTTTGATCCTTTGACAAAGTCGGGCCATGACGATACTTCTTTGTAAAGGTTTCTCTCTAGGGACGGGCAGGTATATTTTAGCAGCTAAAGATTATTTCGGGTAAAAGTGTACGTCAAGAATGAATAATCAATGGAACTTTTGCATAGTGTACTTTATCTACAGAAAAAGAGCTGCTCTGGACATGTATCAACTACAGAGGAATTAGCCTCCTAAACTTCGCTTATGAGATCATATCGGTTTGTGATCGCTTAAAATCTTTTGGGCAGGCAAGTCAAACTTCGATCAAATTTTCACAGTTCTAAAGATTTGAGAGAAAAACCAGGAATTCCGGATCGAATTCCACTGGTACAATTTATTAAAAGTTCAAATCCTTGTGCTTGATGATGACGTAGAGGTAGACAATACATATATATAATCGGCCGAAATAAGCTAGCTGTAGCTGGTGCATTTGCAAGTAAGTATTGAATCGGAGAATTGTTGGCCCCATATGTGAGGAAGGACGATTCCGGAGACGGTACAATCATGAATTGTACGCAATCTACCTTGAAGCAGATATCGTGACAAAAATTAGGCTCGGTAGACTTCGGTGGGCAGGGCACCTAGCTCGCATGAGCGAAGAGGAACCTGCTCGGAAAGTTCTTTGTGGTACATTCTATGGCAGACGACAGCGTGGTAGACCATGCTTCCGCTGGAGAGATGGCGTAGACCAGGACGCCCGGAGCCTTGGGGTGCGCAACTGGATGGCGTCGGCTCGAGACCGGGATAGGTGGAGAGACTTGTTGAAGGAGGCCAGGACCGAACCCCGGTTGTCGAGCCGATGATGATGATGATGATTGAATCGGATTGGTTGTCAGTGAAGAGAAAACGAAATATATATTATCGACATGAAACGAATCTCATCATACTTGACTCGAGTAAAACGTAACGATGGATAGATATAAATTCGACGTAGTCAAAGACTTTGTCTTACTGGGATGCACTATTACAGCGAAGAAACACATCAATGCAGTTATCAAATGAAGAATTTCTCATATTAATCGCTGTTTCTTTGTCCTCAAAAGTATTGACATTAAAAGATTTGGATGACAAGTAACTTGTTGCTTGGGATTTTTGGAATGGAGCTCTACGGTCCATTCAGCGACATTAACCTTGTTAAAAGCTGAAAATACAGTGGCTTTGATTTCTGGGATAAGTGGCTCGTTGGATCGTATGCACACCAACGAACCAGCCTCGCGAATCTTCGTATCCAAGCCTTATGGTACACGCAGCATCAGAAAACCCCCAATAAATGCAAAAATTTGGAAAGTTACTTCAGCAATATTGCTGTATGTGAACAAAGCTGTGGCTGGATAGTCATATTGGTTAACCCTGTAGTCCATTATGAGCTGTAAGCACCATCTAAATTAAAGTAAGAGTGTTAAAAAATGGAAGGACAATTTAAGCGAGTGTTCGCTTTTGAGAATAATTTAAAGCGAAGCTGATTCAAACCGGCAACGCTTTCAATACGATTCGCAAATCGCAACCCTATTCGGAATAGGCCTACTTATTTTGGAAAAGCTATCCGCAGTGAAAAGGTTTTGCCATACAACTGATTCTGCAAATTTGAATAGAATATGTTTAAAAAAATTTAATGCTGGGCCGCATTAGCGATGGAATGAAAGACAGGTTCATTTTTAATGAGACTGAGCGAGAAAGGCTGAATACATCGAAATTCCACCGAAACTCATTTTCAAAAATTAAACTCGGCGTTAGACAGAATGTTTTCTCTCTTTTCATTTCCTTTTTTGTTGACGAAAGAGTAAATACAGTTACAGTTGCTGGGTATTCAGTACGAACTCACAATAAATTTGACAGTTTAAAAGTTCGATTGATTTGTACAAATCTAATTTTGACATTTGCAGAGGATTCAGCGTCTACATATCACCAGAGGATATAAATTTGACACTTTGTATTTTGACAGATTTGTACAAATCCAATTTTTGGATCTATTATTCAGTGCTAAGGTCTTTTTGGAGTTACTGCAGTGTGCAGCAGTCATCACAAAAAAAAAAAACTGGCATACAAAGTGCCAGATTTAAATAAATCTAATTTTGACGTTATAAAGCAAACAATTTACATACTGTAGTTTTACAAATTTACAGTGCGAACTGTCATCAGATATAATAAATTTGACTTTTTGTAATCAAGCTTACTGTTTGATTTCACTGAATATGGAGCAAAAAGTAGAAAACACTTTTCTCACTTTGGCCTGAACGCAATAGCGACGGTGCTGGAACTGGAGCTGCAACTGGAATAGCTGTCAAAATATTAAATAGACGCATCTCCAACTTTTAAATTTCGTCGTACAGCACTTTTGACGTTTCAAAATAAATTAAAAAAAAAAAACAGTGCCACGACCGCGTGTTTTTTGAAGCAATATTTTATTTTAATGTGTTAAAAAGCAATTAAGTTAATTTAAGTGAATTTAATTGTGTTTCTTTTGATAATTTTCCAATAAAATTTTAATCAGCTGATACAAATGATATAAAATGTGAGAAAGCAGCACCATTTTTGACACGCAAAAATCGAGCCGTACGACACATTTTGACGTCTGTTACAGCTCCAGATACAGTTAAAGTTGCAGCATTCAATTGCGTTCAGCCAGTAAAAGATTTTTCATTAACTTAACTTTTTCTATCTTTAAATTAGAATAAAACAAACTTGGTGCCCATTTCAAATTCTTCTGTGTAAGATAACCATTGTTTGGGAATTCCTATTGTGGTATTGACTGCATGGCACGTAGCGCCGTCCTTTTGACATCAAATGTCGTCAGTGTCCATGTTGACTTAAAAGATTAACTCAATAAATGACAGCAAATTTCACAGATGGAGCTTCAAGAATATGGCCGCAATCATCAGTCAAGTACCTACAAATCCTTATTCGAAAGCTCTTAACATGAATGATGTAATAAAATTGTTACAGTTGTGAGTTGGCCCCAGCGCCCCGAAATAGAATAATGCAAACCCAGAAGACTAACCGACGACGTACGTTTTCATATAGGTCTCGCGGTAAACCCAACAGAAATCCTTAATTTGCATATCCAAAAATTCAAATAATTGATTTTTAATATACTTGATGGTCTTATAATATGGGTCCTCCTTTTTTGTCTAAAAAAATTTACAGTCTGTTCACCGAACTTTAGTCGTAACGGATAATTTGTTTGGGTGATTCCTTAGAAGAGAAATTCGAAAAGTTCCTCCTTAAGAGGTTTTTGTTCTTCCAACATTTCTCGAAAATTTTTTAATGATTTTGATAAAAACTATATTTTTTATTCTTGAAATTATCCAGTCCAGAATATACCGTTTATTTTAAAATTTTATAAAATATAAACTATTAACACAGATTTAAACCATTTTTTTATTTAATTTGATTATAAAATGAAAACGGGATCGAAATTGGAATTGGTGGATTCCTCTAGTCGGAAACGAAAACCAGATAAATATTACGTAGGTATTAAATACAAATGAACTGAATTACTGAAACACCCTATATAGTGTATTGCATCAGAAACTATTCTAGACACTTTCGCTTTCAGTTGAAAATATGGCACTGTATTTTGATTACATTTTTCATATCAACCGGCCTGACAGGCCTATGAACCATAAAATATTTCTTTATTTAAATATCAGCTCATCTATTACATCGAAAAAACCATATAGAAATACCACCTTCGGCAAGGTTACCTACTAAGATCCTACACTCACGTGTTTCCGAAAACATCACAACAACCATCAATTGTGTTTTTGTGAAGTTCAAGTTTAAACGGAAACGACCATAACCCAAACAAAGATCTTTATATACTTACCTTAATTGATGGCAAAGGTTAGTCTAACAAAAGACCTCCCCCCCCCATTAACTTTACGTCGTTCATCACAATACAGATGGGTCATTGGCGTTTTAACCAAAAATTAATTCGTAAATTAATAATTTATTAGTTCTACCATTAGTTTAGTGGAAGTCTGAAGAAAAAAAAAACGCGTCTATCGATCGATTGAATAAATTTGTCAAAATAATAGACAAAAGCTTCGCGGACTTGGTAACATACATATATTGATTATTTCTGTATGCGTATAAATAACCAAAAAGATGCGTATATTGTTATAAATTTTTTTACAAAAAATTTGCATTGTTAATTTGACAAGTTGGTATATTCCTGGTTTTGAAGGAATTCTACTGTGAATCTTGACGACATTTTTTCTACTATAAAACAGTAAGTCACCATTCAGTTAGCATCCACTAAGTTTTCAGTTTCCTTACGGTTAACAACAAACTAAAAAATTATCAACATGAAATTCGTCATTGTTCTCGTTGCCCTTTTCGGTTTGGCTTTGGCCGCTCCAGCTGCTGATGAAGCAACCATCGTCCGCTCAGTCAGTGATGTCGGTGCTGAAGGATACAATTTTGCGTAAGTTTTTCAAAACATATAATGATTCAAAACAAAACAAAAATGTAACATTTAAATTTTCAATTAAATTTAATTACAGTGTTGAGACCAGTGATGGTAAAGCTCACTCCGAAGAAGGTCATTTGGAAAACATTGGATCAGAAGATGAAGCTATCTCAGTTAAGGGAGCATACCAATATGTTGGTGATGATGGTGTCACTTACTCTGTCAGCTACATCGCCGACAAGAACGGTTTCCAACCCAGCGGTGCTCATTTGCCAGTTGCCCCCGTTGTCTAAGTTTATCTAATCCAAAAGTCAAGAATTCCATCTACCTAACTTAAATGTTAATCCTACCTACCTACCTACCTATTGTTAATATCCTATATCCCCTTCCCACAATGATAAAAGAAAAAAACCGTTGATAAAAAAATATTGTTAATTAGTTTAAGCGAAAATACAGAAAGCATTTAAAAAAACCAAATATAATGTTTTTTTTTTCGATTTTACCTTTATAAGAAACTAGATCACGCTTTAGTAGTAAGCCAGCAGTTAGTGATGCCAAAAGAGAACAATTAGTGTACGCTTTGGAAAACTATTAATTTTTTTAGCGACCTGTTAGAGGTTTTACATTGTGTCCACATGGAGCCATTGATTGTAACGCTTGTAACTATGTGTTCAAGTAGAAATATTTATTTGGCGAAAGCAATCGATCTAAAAGGTGTATGAGGACTCGGGATCGTATGAATGAATGAATGAATAAATTTAGGGGTTGTGGTGCACTGCGACCTTTAGATCTATTGTGCCCCCTTTATTAGGGCTGGATGATTGACTCATTCTACAGCTCTTCCTCCAACTTAATATCTTTAAGGTATGAGTATCTGGAGTACTTGTAGAGAGGGTAATTCGCTCTCCTCTATCTGGTAACTTCCCAGATGTTTTATTCTTTTGTGCATTATCGCCCCACTTACCTAGAAGGTGATTTGGCGTTTCTTCTTGGTCGTCGCAGAATCTGCAGGTTGCACTACTGGATATACCTAGGATTTTTAGGTGTCTTTTAAGTTTGCAGTGACCACTGAGGAAACCCGTTAAGATTCTTAGTTTGTTTCTACTCAGGTTTATACAAGCTTTATATCGTTTTTGGTTATAGTTCCCAAGAAGCATTTTGGCTTGTCTCAGTTAAGGGAGTTCTTTCCAGTTTTTGGATCTTTTTGCCTCCTCTTCCGCTTTGATTTGATTTTTTATCACATTTTCACCTATCGCGTAATAGGGTTCCGGCCCAATCATGGGTGCCACTGCCCCTGCCTTAGCCAAAACATCAGCTTCCTCATTTCCCTCAACTCCAAAATGTCCTGGGACCCAGTATAATGTTACAGTGTTGTTTTTGCATAATTTGTTTTGCAGGAATTTAGTGGTTTGAGTGCATCTTGGCTGTCTGACATTATGGCTATATTCTGGTTCCGGTAGTTCCTTTCAATGTTTATCTGCGCACATATTCTAATTGCGTTGACTTCCGCTTGGAATATGCTAGAGGACTTACCCATTGGTACAGAGCATTTAGTTCTTGGCCCAAAAATCCCTGCGCCAGTCCCTTCGGCAGTATTTGATCCATCAGTGTACCATTTGACGGCTTTAGTATTTAAAAGGTAGTTCTCATTTCCTCCTACCCATTCTTTTTTATTGCTTAACTCAGTTCGAAAAATTTTCTCGAAGTTGTATTTCTTAATCATGTTGTCTCTAGGAATGTCAAGTAGGGGTGCATATTTGGATAGTGAAGTTAATTCCTTCAATCCTATACACTTACTCCAGTTCCCTCTTTTACGGAACGCATGATTGCCCCCTTGGCAGAACTTTCAATTGCTATGTGTAATGGTGTCAGGTCAAGAATGACCTCCATTGCTCGGGATCATAGCTTTCAACACCGGAATTATTGATGCTCGATAATCATCGATGCTCAAAGTTGAAACGCTGTTTGAACATCGTTATTGCTATAAGACAAATATCGGATCATCTTTGTCATGGCGATCAATTTTAACTGGAGAATAAAGCAATTAAGTCATAAAATAATAAATATTTGTTTTATATAGTTTTCCCAACAACTAACTGAAACAGCGAACTACCACTACCACTACTATACGTTGATTTGGGCCACAAACCATATGCATGACTGACGTTTTTTGTTGATTTAAACATAAATTTATTTCCTCCCATGTATTTATAAGAGAAAACGTAATTCATTGTTTATTCTTTATTTAATTCTTCCGTATTATTTTTTATAAAATGATAAGAATTTTTCCTTTTTTTATAAATGTTTTGAAAAATATCGATTTTGGGTAACATCGATGTAACATCGGACATCGATGTTTGGATATTAAAACCCCGATCATTCCTAACCTAAATATACTAGTACTGCAGTTTCCACGAAATTAAATGACGACTACTCTTTTTGGATACAGTTGTTCCGATTATTTTAGCGGGTACACCTCCAGTAAAGACTCAGGTTAATCGAATTTGATGCGGTGCGAAACAGTGCCCCGTGACGTAGTGGTTAGTGTGTCGGACTATCACGCCGAATGTATTTTTCAGGGAACTGCCTCTTTTGAGGAAGTGAAAAATCCTCCAAGAGTATCATTGTCATGAAAAGTGCATCTCATCAGTGTTAGTCGTTCGGAATCGAGGAAAAATTGTGGGTCCTCTGCATTCCTGTTGAACTAACAACGCTCACAAAAGGATTATTTTTTTGGAGGTATCGGTGCCACTAAATAATTTTTTTTTGTGCGGTGCGAAACACTACGCATTTCCCTCATCTCAATATCCACAAGGGGACATGGTGACATCGTGATCAATCAACCACCAACCAGATTGACCACATCGCTATTGACGCAAGGCACTCCTCAAGCCTAGGGGATGTACGAGGACGACTCAATGTTGACTCGAACCATTACCTCGTTATAGCCATGGTAATGCTACGAATATTAAAAGAACAAAACTAAAACACAGAAAGACTGTGAGGAAATCGCCAGGTCCTTTTCCGATCGGGTCACTCGTAGCCTATTAAATAGTCCTATGTAAGAATCGTGAACCAGTGGAAACATTACCAAGAAGCAATCAGAGATGCCGTCTGTGATGTGTCAGGACAAGACCACCATAACAAAATCTTTGGTTTGGCGAAGAATGTAGCATATAAAGACTAGAACAGCTCACGAGCTCTACGCGCAAAAGAGAAGAGAGGAACAACGACTTAAATCGAGGAAATAGAGAGATAACATAACATGAATGAAGTTTGAAAGATTAACCTAAAATTAAAACGAACATAACAAGTTTACAAGGCCCGAAACGAAGTCAGCAAGGACAATCAGGGGAACAAAGTGGTAGAATCGCAGTCGTTGCTGAGGATATGGAAAGATCATTTCTGCAAATTATACCACGTCGATGATGAATCGAATTTCACTGCCGTTCAGATTGCACTATTCTATCTGGACGATTTCATTTACCCGATCTCGACTAATTGAAAATAGCTATATAACTCGGTCTTGTTGCCGATCTGAGCGATGAATTGGTTAGGAGTATTACACCAACTCATCTCTAAAATATGATCGGAGAAAAGTACGCCCGGTGTATGGAAGCTCAGCATTCTCTGCCCGATCCTCAAAAAACCATTCCTCAACAACCTGATAGGTCGACATCAGTGTTTTAGCTAGGAAAATCCACCATCAACAAAACATTTGCGCTACGGCAAATCTTGGAATGTGACTTCTTCAACATCATTTTTGAAAAAATATTGCAAAACTGTCTTTGAAAAGTCCGTCTAATAACTCGCTAACGCCGTATATATTGACATAATGGAAAGAACAAAGCGTGATGTCATTGGTGCTTTCTTGAGTACTGAGAAGGAAAACAAGAGAGGACACAGACACCCAACATATATTTTTAAGTATTTTTTATCATTTAAAAGAAAAAAAGTGAAATCTATAAAACAATAGTAGATATATGCTTAATTTGTACTGGAACCAGTTTAATATTAAATTCGTTATTGTCATCTAAAAATATAAAACAAGCTTACTAATACATTATTGGACCATCATCTACATTTATCTATCCACTGATGATGGGTGCGTGAATAATTATAAGAATAAAATGCGTATCACTTGAATAAATATGAATGTGTGTGTCATAAAATTGTGATTCCTGATTTATACTGAATTCTAATGCGTGATCTTGATTTCGACTATAAATGAGCTTTTCGCCATTCAGATATCATCCGCTTCGTTTCCTTCGGTTTACAAGCAAACAACCAACACTCTCAATATGAAATTCGCCATTGTTCTCGTTGCCCTTTTCGGTTTGGCTTTGGCCGCTCCACCACAAGAAGCTGCTGTTCTCCGTCAAGACAGCAATGTCCACGCTGATGGATACGATTTCGCGTAAGTTCACATAACAATTTTTCTTAAATAATCTGAAATTTAATATTATTCTTTATAACAATGCAGTGTTGAGACCAGTGATGGCAAGTCACACATCGAACAAGGAATTTTGAAGAACATTGGATCTGAAAACGAAGCTCTCTCAGTCAAGGGATCATTCACTTATTTGGGAGATGATGGAGTCACCTACACCGTCAACTACGTCGCCGATGAGAACGGTTTCCAACCCAGCGCCGCTCATTTACCAGTTGCCCCAGTTGCCTAATTCGTTGTTGAATTCTGTTAAACTATGACTGCTCCTTATTTCTAATCTGTCGTTTTCTATTTCAAGTTGTATTGTACGTTGGTAGAAAAAAATGATAAGTGTTGTTAACTAATAATAAAAATATTAAAAAACAAATTGTTAAGTCTAGTTTTTTGTTTCATAGGGTAAGTATTGGTTTCGTGTTAGAGAAGTTTAAAAACAAATTGGTTTCGTCATGCTGTCTTTCTGTACGAATGTGCTTATTTTCCCAATTTGTCTGTTCTCCAAACTGCAGCCTAAACGGTTTTGGGAATCCACTTCAAACTTCATGTTTCTTTTAGTGATTCCCTATAGAAGACGAATTAGAATTTTTCCTTTCTTCCATTTAACGTTTTCTTCAAATTTTCTCTCTGGAAGTCTGCAAACCCTCCGGTTGTGGGTGTGGCAACAATGCACTGTTTAATTTAAGAAATGTATGGGGTCATTTTTTTCGCTGCAAACTGATAATCGGATCTTGTATAGGAACAAAATACAAGCATATTTCATTATAGGAAGGGGTCTTTATCCCTTCATTTAGCCGGCTTAATGGGGAGAGATAGACCCCCCCTCCATAGTTAAATGTGATCACATTATTAAATGACAATGAAAAAAATGTCTCCATACATTTAAGGATAATAACAAATATAAAATATACAGATGTCTCATGCCCATACAAAAATATGTCCCTAGTTTTTTTTTCCCATTGGGTGCTCCTGCTCATGCTTTCCCAATGGGAAAAACTAGAGGGACATATTTTTGTATAGGCATGAGATATCCGTATATTTATTATATGAGCTTTTTTCTATTAAAAAAAAAATCGCTCAATTTGATCTTGATTCGCGTTATATTGTCACTTCTGTGACAAAAACAAAAGTGTTAATATTTCCTGCATTTAGCCCAAATAAAATTATTTAAAAAAAAAAATTCTATAATTCATTACCTTCATTTTAATACCAATTAACACCAACATTGTTGAACATTGTTGGATGATTCAGAAGTTGGTGGATATCATTATTCACACACCTCTGTATAACAAGGACTGAATATGCAGAAGCTGAATTCGGTGTTCATATGGTGGAAGGTTATAAGGATCTATCCAAGAAAGACCTTTTAAGGTAAAACGAACAAAATTATTCTGAACTGCATCTATCCTAAACCTATGAACATCATAAAATGGAGTATAAAGAAAGGGTGGCAAAAGGGTCTTGAAACTCTTTGGACCATTATTTTACAAAACCTAACATTGAGTTTGCCTTTTTAACAATAGAGTTGATGTGCTTAGTGAAATCTAGATTTGCGTTGTTGTGAAATATTGTAATCGAGCGATGATTGATACTCGTTTCGTCATAGTTTGACATTTCGCTGCATTGAGATTTAATCGATTCTTGCTGCACCAAGTATAAACACTGTCAATGTCGGCTTGCAGATTCACACGATCACCGGTAGAGTTTTTATGTCGTCAGCAAATACCAGAATTTCACTATTACGAATACATGATATTACATCATTAATAACAAGCATAAAAAGAATAGGACCTAAATGACTTCCTTGCGTTACTCCCGAATCCAAACCCTGAAAATGTATTTTTGAATTTCACTTGGTAGGATCTATTTTGAAAATAAGAATATATCCAGCAAGTTCACAAATTATAATGTCGTGTGAAAGTTGGTCAAAAGCATTTAAAAAGTCGGTTTAAATACAGTCTAGTTCCTGCCCGTTTTCCAAAGCACTCGATCACTTGTGTAAAAAGGTTAGTAGGTTCGTTACCGTTGACTCTTCTTGTTGAACTTCAATGCGTTGTGCGGTTCACTATCACTTTGTGGGGTTGACTTTAAATAAGAAAATACTATGTCAAATGTGGTAATAAAGAATATTTTAAGCGTAAAGATGATAGCAGTTATTTATACTTTACATATCAACAACACTATGTGTTCACTCATATCGAAATAACAGCTGCATTAAACGGTGCGCGTGGAAATTCTAAACAAAACCACATCGAAAAGTGAATTTGGAGAAAAATGGAAATAATTCTTCAATAATTATGTTTAAATGTACAGCCCTGTACAGGATTAAAGTTATCAAATTCAAGATGTAAAAATAAATGTTTAGCCTAAATGACATATAGAAAATTGAAACTTACATAAAACTTGATAAAACTAACTTTTCAAATATCTCGAATTTATCTTTTTCAAATAATTGTATGTCTCTCATTAAAAAGTTGTAACTTTCCAGTTTTGTTTTCACTTTAAATTTAATTTGTATCATTAATTTGTTAGATTTAAAAGACCCATGTTAAAAGTTCACCTGACATTTTTCTCCTGTGCGATCGTTGCGTCATTGTACGAGTATATAAATTTCTATAGAACTATCATGGAGCAGCGCCATCTAAAGAAACTTGCGAACCTCACATTTGGAGGTTCTTATATTTACTAAGTGTCTATTCTGTTACCCTAAAAATAGTCGTCAAAAGAACAAATTAATAATATTTAAAGTATTTTATTGGCACATAATCCACATTTCCTTGACAAGAGTCGTAAACAAAACAAAAAACCTTATATGCTTACGACTGTTGTCAGGGTAACAGAATAGGCAACTAGTATTGCACGAACCTAAAAATGTGTTGTTCAGAAGTTTCTTAAGATGGCCAGGCGGTGATTATTCAGCATGAAAATACTAAAGAAATGTATATACAATGGTTGCGTTCTGGTATAAGTTTTTCATCAAGTGAATTACCGCCACCACGTTTGCCTATTTCACTTTCAGTCTTTACATATGCATGTTGCGAGCTAGGTTCCACAGAGGATGTACTTTGGTACTCCAGAATCGTAGGTTTATAGGACCGCAAGCGAACGGTGTGAACGGCTAAGTTTGGTAGAATTTGCCGCTGCTACTTCTGCATTAATAAAGTTTACCCAACCTAGCTCGCCACTGTTGAACTATTCAGAGATATATAGGCTAAAAGCACTTATCTGAATTGTAAGTTTAAACACAGATAATATTGCTTTCAAGCTCCGCCCGTAGCAAAATATTTAAAAATAACAAACTAATTTTTAAATGTTTTTTGGTAGTTTTTTTTTTAATAATAATTAACAACACTTATCAGGATTTTCCTTCAGACAATTGAAGGGCAAACATAAAAATTAGAAATACAATTAACTGGGTTTGGCAACATTATTTAGACAACTGGAGCAACTGGCAAATGAGCGGCACTGGGTTGGAAACCGTTCTGATCGGCGATGTAGTTGACGGTGTAGGTAATTCCATCATCTCCCAAGTAAGAGAATGATCCACGGACTGCGAGTGCTTCGTTATCAGTTCCAATGTTCTGAAGTTGACCTTCTTCGAAATGTTGCTTGCCATCACTGGTCTCAACACTATTTCATAATAATAAAACGATATTTAATATAAAATAAAAAAAATAAAAACTATGATTAACTTACGCAAAGTTGTAAGATTCAGCACCGACATTGGCGTCTTGACGAAGAACGACAGCATCTTGTGGTGGAGCAGCCAAAACCAAACCGAACAAGGCGACGAAAACAATGACGAATTTCATATTGAGATTGTTGGTTTTGTTGTTTGCTTGTCAACTGAAGAAAACTAAGTGGATGACATCGGATCAGTGACACGTCAATTTATAGTCAAACAAAAATTGGAAATGACCAAATTAATGCACGCATAAAAATCTGTTACAAATCAGAAATGACCAAGAGTTAAAAAAAAAATTCAAATACTATTAATGCAAATTAGAAGTTTTATTGAACCGGTACGCATCTTAAATGTGTCTACTTTTTTACGCACACGCACTTGGCTAAGAGAGCAACACAACTTGTTATGTTAAGCTTAAGATACATATATAAATATATTTTTAATCATCATCAATATTTGATAATCTGTCTAAACTTGATATAATTTTACACAACTTTTTTTTTTTTTTTGTGATCTTGCATGACCAAAGTAGATGAAACTGTCACTAAGAGACAAGAGCTGGCTTCCTAAATACCATAGTTAAACATTTGGGGGTTTTCTTAGCGCCAGCAAGATATTTAATTCAATTAGGAAATTAGTTCATGTGTGTCCCTAAAGCTCTTGCCACTTTACCAATTAAAAATATATTATTATACATATACCTGATGAAACAGTAAATTTTTTTATAATATAAATATTGGTTCAATCAAGTACCAGTTAGTTTGTTACTTCAATTGCTTAGATGAATTCCATTTACATTTCTGACTCCTGAAACACATTCCTTATTGGGTGCTCGATTTTTGTCTTATCTCTTATTTTTCTCAAACAACATTTTAAAAATTTGAAAACTTACATCAAGAACTGAATAAGACAGCAAAACATATTCTTACGTCCTTTCTCTTTCATTTAAAAAAAAACTATTTGTTTATATTTTTAAATACGAATAGGGCTTTTTGGGTAACAACGATATATTTCTTTCTCGTTCACAGGGCAGTTTCAAAATTATTAAACCATTTAGGCACGCAAATCTCAAATTTCAAAGGAAAAAAGAGATTATTTACGAAATTCTTTTACAAGATTTTGAGTTTGACAGTTTGAAAAAAGCGCGATACATAATTTCAATATAAGTCTTCTACTTAGTTGAAATTATTTTTATTTATTATTCTATATTTATTAAATTTTTTCAATGTAGGTATATGGAATTTGTATTATAACAAAAACATTTTATACATTATTTCAATCTGTCATCAGCGCAGTGTGAGCTGTCATTTATTTTTCGACAATATGGTAAAATTCCCTATTGGATCCAAGTAGTGATTTTATGCACCACTTTCACACCTTTTTGGGCCTTAAGCGACCTTAACACGGTCAGTCATTTGACATCAGTCTGTAAAAGTGTTTGTAAAAATAAGTCTGTATGCGTGCATTTGTTTGACGACAAATGAAAACCCTTTTGATTTTGCCTGATGTTTTATTATTTGTGTAGACAAAGGTCGCTTTATAGGGTTTTCACATCGAACTCGGCAAAAAGTTTACTAAAACTGGAAAACTATTCACGTCGAACATTTCAAGTTTTCATTTTGACATTTCATTTGTTTTGCCAACAACTGCAATATTTGTTTGTCCTAAAAAACACATTTTTATGTTGGAAATGGACTCCGATTTAGTTTTAAAAGAATATAAAATTTATAAGATTGATTTAGAACTGATTTTAATGTTTTTTTTTAAACCTAAATAAATAATAAGTAAACTCAGTTTCTAATGTTGACAACTTGAAATTAAATAACAAAAGTTTTGTTCAACGAGAAATCCTGCAGTTCAGAAGAAAAGCATGCCAAAACAACAACAGATTTTTTGCACTTTCAAATATCTGCTCTAACTGGTCTGATCTCTAAAAGCAAATCGAAAATCCTTCTCAAAAAGGTTGTGAACTGCTCTGGAAATGATTATGAAGCAGCTTTCAGACTAGCAGAACATACATTTTCTCGTTTTACCTTTAAAACATGTACTATTCTGTTCCCGGTACAATGCGAAGCAGTCGTATTGAACACAGATAAAATATTTTCTTTTGACATTCCTCTTTCTCCCTCTCATTGTTCACAGTTCATTAAATGATGAATGTTTTCATCTACTAGTTTTCGACAGGTTTAATATAAAACCAGTGGTTTTATAAAACTTGTGTTTAGCAAAAATGAATGGTAAAACTTGTGGTTTTGGTGTAGGTTTGTTTTTTTTTGTTCGGGTTTTAGCTCGGTGTGAAAACCGTATTACTAATAATCCAATTTAGACGTGACTAAAATATTTCAGGGGACTGTAAATAATTACGCATACCAATAATCAATTTAGTAGTCAGCTTAACGCTATCGTCGCCTTAAATTTTATAGTAAAGAAACTCATGTTTAACTTCACAGTTAAGAGTATCCCCGCGTTTGTTATGTCGATTGTGAGTTGCCACAATGTTACAAGGGTAACAAAACTGTTACACTTTCTCTTAATTTTGTTTTTATGTTGCTATGTTACTTTTTTTCCTATTTTGTTACAATTTTTCCAACAAATGTTTTTTCTTTGTTTTGGTGGAAAAAAAAACTAGGTAATTGGTTAATGCTAAACTAATATGACATATAAGTTAATGAAAATTATTAAAATACGAATACTTTCGAATTTACGAGAAGGATGTCGGCTCTTTTTACGAATCTGTCAAAACAAGCAAATATATATTTAAGGCAACTATTAAATCTTGAGGTGGAAAAGAGGCGACTATACGAAATTATGAGAACATAGCCACCTATTTTGACAGAGAATGTAATAGATTTAGTAATAGAGCGGCTGTTAGTTAAAGACGTGTTCAACTTGGTTATTGGTAAGCAAACAAATTAACTCGTCTTTAAAATTTAAACCGCGTGTTTATAAAAACGCGTGGTTAGTGATTTGTTATTGGTAAGGGCCATTGCAGTTTTTGATCATTGTCAGATAAAATCAAAGGACTATGATTTTTTTTTTATAACTTGTTTTTGTTTCTAAATTCACTAATTATTGACACACATATGCACCGCCAGTCAGTTGAAATTTGCTGCCAAAAAGTGGGTCCAGTTAAATATATGGCAACAACTCATAGTTGTGAAATCATTTCGCCAGTAGAATTGATACATTATTACATGGACTGTAATTGACATTAGCCGCTGAATGCAGCCTATAATGGAAAACTTCATTTTTATTTTCAAAAATAGTAGATAATGATGCGAAATAGTAACGATGAAATAATTAGGTGCTTATTTAGCACCGCAATGGCGAATTAAGTGCTCCATAAATAAAATTTCTAAAAGTGAAAATTTGCCTAAAATTTAACGTACAGCAACAAAATTTCCATCATCGTAAAGAGTTTCTTGAGTGCACTGCAAACAGCTTTAAATCAATAGCTTTAATATTCAATAGTAAATAATTAATTAAAAAAATAATATCACTGCTACGCAGATTCCCTGCTAGTAGTTGATGGCGCCCCTAGTTATGTTGGAACAAGCGTGAAGTTGGCTACTGGCGGTCCATACCTAATACGTCAATGTGTCGAACGTATTGAGGCGTCAAGCTGGATCCGCCATTTTGTATTTTTGAAAATATAATTATGCATTTGCATTAGTTATGTGCGAATAAGGTGCTAATTAAGTACCGCAATGTCGAATTAAGTGCTCCATGAATAAAATTTCTACAAATACGAATTCGCCTTACATTTAACGCACGCTTATAAAATAAGCATCAAAGTAAAGATCTTTTTTAGTGCTTTGCAAAATGCTAACAAACATTTTACTACTCCAACTCTTTCCTTTTTGAAACCCCTTGTGAAATCTGTGGAAGGTATGTAGGTCGTCAAGCTGGCTCCGCCATTTTGGATTAGGAAATATAATGAAGCAAAAATATGGTGCTAATTAGGTGCTAATTAAGAACCGCATTAGCAAATAAAGTGCTTCACAATTTGACACTGAAATTTAACTGTAATTGTTGCAATTGAGTGTAGACTTTCGGAAATTAAATCTTTTCTTGAAAAAAATATGATTAATTAGCAACTATGGCCTACGTGCAATTAGCTATAGTTCAATGCGTGACTACTGACTTGTTAATGAAAATTTTCATTTTGTTGGGGAAAAGGGATGCAAAATTTGATATTTAGTGTTTAATTCTCAGTATACTTATTATCCCAATTTCATGGCTACCACGCCAATCAGTAGACTCCTTTATTAGTGTCGCTCATCTATATATAATCGCATGTTTATTCGAAAAACACGTGAATCGAAATTGATTTGTCTTAAAATATTGACTCGATTTTGAAATATTTTAAATCTGAGACTCCCAATTATTAGTCTATGTCGAGGTCTATGTTTACTAATATTTAATGAATAAAATGGTATCAACTTAACATTAGTTCAACTTTAGAACAGTTGTCAAACTTTTACTTCAAGCACAAAACACTTTTTTTTACTTCCAGTTAATAATTCCAGTTACAGCTGTTGTAAATGAATCTACGCAGTGTTTGTGTCTATAGCTACCAAAGATTATGAATACCAAGATGGGAAACAATGGCTTCCATGTTTGTTTGCCCACAAGCTGAACTGACGTTTAATTGACGAGATTGCACTAGTATTGCATACATTTTGCGTTAAAAACGCATACTAGTGCAATCTTAGTAATCCACCAACATGGGTCGACTTCACATTGATTCGCATACACGAGTTGGATTACAAAAACAACAATGTAATCAAATGGTTGTTGGAGGGTAAAACTTAAGAAGGTTTCTCATCTTAGTATTCATAATCATTGGTAGCTACATTCTATACAAAAGAGATTTTTATAGAGTGAGCCGTCATTCTCTCAGAGATTTTAAAGTGTGGTATCAAAAAGATAATGCGAGGTTGGCTGTTTTCAAAGTTACACAACTTCATTAAAACAAAAATATTGTTTAATACAAAAAACACGTTTTTAAACAAGATTCACATAAAATTGATTTTAGTTTCGAGTTATATGGACTAAAATTTTGCGTCATTGATTTTTGGTAACTTTGTTGATGTTTTTCTAAAGCGACGGATTTTTCTGCGTAATCTTAACTAAAAAACTTCGTAATCTAGCCAGAGTCATGATTTTATATGTAAATACGGCGGCGGTGGATAATAAGAATTGCAACATTTCTCATACTCTTTTTTAATTTTTTTTTTTAATATTAGACAACAACTTTCGCATAAAGATTTTCTTTCAATATCTTGACATAGAACATAACACATAATATACAGTTTTTTGCAGAATTCGTCAATAAAAATTAGGCAATTGGGCCAACTGGTAAATGAGCGGCGCTGGGTTGGAAACCGTTCTCATCAGCGATGTAGTTGACAGTGTAAGTAATTCCATCATCTCCCAAGTAAGAGAATGATCCACGAACTGAGATGGCTTCGTTTTCAGTTCCGATGTTCTTCAATTGACCTTCTTCAGAGTGTATCTTGCCATCACTGGTCTCAACACTGTTTTTTTATAATTGAAAAAGACGTATTTAATATAACTTTATAAATAATAAAAATCACGTTTAACTTACGCGAAGTTGTATCCTTCAGGTCCGACATTGCTGTCCTGACGGAGAACATTAGCCTCCTGTGCTAATTGTGGTGGAGCAGCTAAAGCCAAACCGAAAAGGGCAACGAAAACAATGACGAATTTCATATTAAGATTGTTGGTTGTTTGCTTGTTAATCGAAAGAAACTAAGTGGATGATATTTCGCTGTTCACAAACTCATTTATAGTCAAACAAATATCTTTATTTGTCAAAGTTGCACGCATTAAAAGTCATTATTAATCAGGAATGACCATTACTAGAAATATTAAAAATTGCGAAGTGAAATTTATTCAACCGGTATACGCATATTTAATATATTTATAGATACGAAACTAAAATGCTTTTCGCACGCATCTATAAGCGGATCGATGGAATGTGTATTAGATTTAAATGATTGTGCAAAATCGATAAATTTATTTCGTACATTATATTTTAGTGGAAGGCCAAAAAGCCGCATATTGCCGGCAATGACTAGTTAAGAGTTTGTTAATTTTGTGTTTGGAATAAAGTAGTCAGGAATCAAGCCTCAAAAAGAGAACTAGTTTACTTCACGAACAAAAGGAACAATCGACAATTCAAATCTACTATTGAGGCAATATTTCTTGAATTAATCTAATCGGAAATTAAGCGTCAAACGTTATAATGCACTCGCATACTTAGTTCGATGAAAAACTGCTAAAAGAGCTATAAACCCTAGAACTTTAACAAATATCCGAAGAACTACATACATGCACTGTTAACCAAAATGAGACCAATAACGACGCTGTTCTACTTTAGTATAACAGTTTCATATTATAAACACCGATCAGTTGTAATCTTTGTATTGTTCCAAAAGAAAAATTAAGGATTTAAAGTTGGTGAAGGAGACCTATTTAAACCGGCTGGCAGCTATGCGAACAAAAGCATTTCTTGGGCAATCTTGTATTTTTTAAGTTCGCCCAAAAAAATTTGGGTGATTCTTCTTTTTACTTGCGATTAAA
This sequence comes from Baccha elongata, assembly GCA_951217065.1. Classification (NCBI taxonomy): domain Eukaryota; kingdom Metazoa; phylum Arthropoda; class Insecta; order Diptera; family Syrphidae; genus Baccha; species Baccha elongata. Next base: position 174,678,198 of record OX578272.1, read on the forward strand.
ATTATTACTAGCTAATCCTATTGATCCGATATTGTGGCAGACTGCCTGGCAGACTGTCTGACAGACAAAATTTTTAAAAATGTATGTTTTGTTATAAGTGCCGTATATACTTTCATAAGCATCTTGTAAAAAGCTGTTATTTTGACATTTCAAGCAGACACTTCATTTTTATTTATGTGTACAGATAAGGCAAGTTATGCATTCATTCGTACAATAAGAAAATTGATATAGCAATCAAACATGACATTAAGATGATAGAGAAGTACAAAACAGTCGGTCCGGAAATTCTGTTTGTCTATCTATCTGTCAGTTAGTCTGGTTGTATGAGTACCTATACATATACAGCCTAAAAGGCGATTGGGTTCAAATTTGGTATGTATAGGGTTCATTAACTATTCCCTAGAGGAAAAATGAAGATTTTGTTCAAGCCTACAAAAAAAACGGTACCTGCCATATAACCGTAAACGAAAATTCAATATTTCTCGAAAAAAATCGATCAATTTTGATAAAATTTCGGATGAGTGATTTGGTGTCAAAGCTTTTCATAAAAATGTTTTCTTCCAAATACGCTTTTAAACAGTACCTCCCATAAAACAGTTTTTTATACCAACTATCTGGTACATTTATTTACCGTTTTTGATGAAATTTGATATTCAGATAGTCCTGCAAAACCTGATAAATATTCGACAAAAAAAAATCGAAAAAAAGTATTTTTTTGAAAAAAATGTTTGTATTTTCAATGACGCAAAGTTGTCGTTTCTTTACATAACTCGAAACTCAAAGCCATTTTTTGTGAAACTCGCGGTTAAAAACGTGTTTTTTTGTATTATAGACGGCATTTTTTTAATGAATGTGTCTAATTTTAAAAACAGTAAATCTCCGCGTTTTATTTTTAATGTCAAACTTTAACATATCTCAGAGAATAACAGCTCAATCTTTCGAAATCTCTTTTGTAGAATGTAGCTACATGCACAAACATTGCATTGCATCAACAACTGCTGTAAATGGAATTAATAACTGGAAGTACTTTGTGCTGAAGTAAAAGTTTGACAACTGTTCTAAATTAATTGTGGTGTCCCTTTAATTCCTTATAAATATTGGTTGACTATATTTTCCGAAATTATGAGCATTGAAATTAGTAGTGAAATTAGTTCCAACAACAAGGACAGCGTGATTCCGAAAATATCAGAGATGATTACCGCAAGCTTATGAGAAATTCCAACGACATTCTATAGATTGGAGCAACAAAAGCACTTTTTCTATTTCCTTTCTTGATCAGCAATTTTTTCGATATTTCAGAAAGACATGGAAGGACGTCCAATAACAACCGCTTAATGTCTTTCCACCCATCTGGTCTCACACATTTTTTTATTTTAATAAATTCTGTTTTTCCTTTGGCAGATGTGCTTCCATTTCTTTTCTGAGGTGATGTTGAGCTGAGTCACGAAAGAAAGTTGCTATACACTTGGGATCACCCCTACGGCATTTCTTATGCTGGGTACAGTGCAGGCTATACTAATAACTAAGTTGTTTCTGTGGCTTGCACAGGTTGTAAAAAAGGCTAAAGGCTGAATGATAGATAGGCGTGTCCAAACACCTTTATTTTTGAGTTCTTCATATTCAATCGCATTCGCATATCACATATCCTATTGGAGAGCTACCAGCCGCTTCTCTTTATTATATCTTCTCTTTGCTCACTGCTTTTTTTTCATCACAATCATAATCCAGGAGTTTCATTAATGAACTCTTCTTTGTGGTGTTAAAAAAAAAAGAAATATTTGTTTGCTTATAATTTTTTTCTTATATTTTCTTATATTAGTTAACAACACTTATTATGTTTTCCCTTTAAATAACTTGAAATTGACAAACATAACAAGTAGAAATACAAAGGCAGGCAGGTTATAGTTTTGCAGGATTTGACAATGATATTTAGACAATTGGGGCAACTGGCAAATGAGCACCGCTGGGTTGGAAACCGTTCTTGTCGGCGATGTAGCTGACAGAGTAGGTGACACCATCATCACCAATGTAGCTGAATTGTCCCTTGACTGAGAGAGCTTCATCATCGGTTCCAATGTTCTCCAAATGACCATCTTCGCTGGCAGACTTCCCATCACTAGTTTCAACACTATTTTGAGAAAAAATAAATTTTAATAAATGCTTTACAAAAAAAATAAGTTCTTAAACTTACGCGTATTGGTAGCTTGCAGGTCCAACTTCGGCAATCGATTTAAGGACAGTAGCATCCTGGGCAGATTGTGGTGGAGCGGCCAAAGCCAAACCGAAAAGGGCAACGAAAACAATGACGAATTTCATATTGAGAGTGTTGGTTGTTTGCTTGTAAACCGAAGGAAACGAAGTGAATGATATCTGGATGGTGACAAGCTCATTTATAGTCGAAGTAACGATCACGCATTAGAATTCAGCATAAATCAAGAATCACCAATTAAAGAAATACACATTCAAATTTATTCAAGAGGTACGCATTTTATTCTTATAATTATTCACGCACCCACTATCAGTTGATGATGGTCCAATAATGATTTTGTAAACTTGTTTTATTATTTTAGAAACTATTATGAGTTTGATACTTGCGAATCATCAGAGTTGAAGTTTCGTCAAAACTATACCTAACTATCGAATAGTGAAATTTAGAAGTTACACATAGTGGAAACAAAGAAATAAATTTTTTTCAAGTAAAATCTAAGCTCAAATGTACATATCAACAGAAATCGCCGATGAAGTCATTGAACTTTTTTTTAATGTTCATGCACAGTTTCTAATTTTTCCGAATCCGCAAAATTTTACCTCCCGTGAGTCGGCGTGATCTGCAGTGTATTTCATACATATTCTTATATGACCGAAACAAACATTTAATTTTTTGATTTTTTTTGGGGCACCCCCTATTTATGTTCTACTCCATAAAAATACAACATGGTATTTTTTTGGGATTTTTAAATTAAATTTTAAAGGTCGATACCATTCACCAAAGATGTAAGTTGTAAAAAAATATTATTAAAAAAAATAGCTTTTTAATAACAATAGGTTTTGAAAATTGATTTTTTAAAGTTAAGGTTACTTTTAACAAAACCCTCTAAGTACTTTGGAAAAATAACTTCGGGATCAATAGTTATTTTTTTTTAGAGGAAAACTCAATTCCTTCATTCATCATGGCAATTAACATTTTACGCTTAGTTTCGATGCTAACATTTTCATAAAAAAAGGAAAAGGCGACAATTTCTTCTGAAAACCTTTCATAGTTGACCAAGAAACTTCTTTTTAAATCTTTAAGAATCTGAAGATCGTTTGGGGGGGGAGAGGGGCGTAAGATGCTGATGGTGATTGGAACCAGTATTTTTCCTAAACGGTAACTGTGAACAGGCAAATATCTAAAATTCCTTTGACTTCTCTTCTCTGAATAAATACATCTTCGAGAAATAAATTGATTTTGCCATCCATAGAGCACGGTGAAGTCCAGCAGGCGCTCGGAAAGAGATTTCTTTGTCAGGAACACCTCATAAGAAAATTATTGTTAGATTTAAAAGCTCATAATAATCATCTGGAACTTGAAATTTGTTGATTTGATTTTGAGCGAAAGATAATGATATCAGCATCAGCTATAATTTGTTCGCATATGTTTAAGTCTTCGTTGGTAGCAATTTGAAAATCAGATTGCTGAATACGAGTCCAGGAATTTTTAAATCTTTTAAACAATAGAATGTCTGGTCCAGATGAGCAACCAATCGATTGAACGACAACAGCGTCCAACATGAATTTATTGTTGCTTGTGCTACCCCAGTTACAGAAACACGTTTTGGAACTGCAGGCAGCTGGTCAAAATTGGGAGCCGATCAACAGTTTCATGGCCAACAATGTCTTCTATCATCTTTCTATCCCAATGCTTCGTAAGGGGAACATTTGATGTAAAATCATTCTTGAGACTTTCAACTAGCTTCTGTCGAGTTAACGTACGTTGACGATGAATCGGTGACGAATTAACGTTGTATCTTAAAAGGTCAAAACCAAGGGTCTTAAAGCGACCTTTACACGGTCAGTCAGTCATTTGACATCAATCTGTAATATAATGTCTGTAAAAATAAGTCTGTTTGCGTGCATTTGTTTGACGAAAAATCATAACCCCTTTGATTTTTCCTGATGACTGATTATATGTGTAGATGACTGACGTCCTCTGACTGACCGTGTAAAGGTCGCTTAAGAGTTGTGGTAAGAACTACAGTCGTTTTCCAGTCGCTAATTTTGCCAAAAAAAAAATAAGTCACTTTCAAATTCATAATATAAATTGCTTGGGTAGCTACTTTTGTATTCTATTTATTTTTTCGAATTTACTTTGACAACTATTTTCTTTTGATTTCATCATGTGATTTCTGTCGTTTTTACTTTTGAATATATTTCATGGCAACTTGGGGAACAATTTTAAATTTTTCTTACCAAAGAAAATATTAAATATAGATTCAATGCCGAATCATGTGCATTGTGCAAGGTAAACAAAATCCCAGTGTGACTCCGAATTAAGATCTAAATTCGGTAGAGTTGGGATCCCCGAATTTTACAAGTGTTTACCAGTCAGATTTGAGAACACTCGAAAACTGGCATATGAAATTATGTGCATGTTTGGAAGTACCTTTTGGATGCGAGGAGTTATTTTCACTTATGAAGGGGAATAAGCCACCGGTAATATCCAAAATTACGGATGCACATTTCGCATCTGTTTTGATAGTATAGGTACCTAATCAGTGCCAACTAGATTTCCCTACACGTAGAAAAGACAGTAGAAGAGAGATGTCAAGTTTCAGGAAAAAAAGTGAATATTACTATAGTTCTTGCTTTTCTGTTTTTTTTTTTTTTTTTTTTGGGTAATAAATCTATTATACAAATATTCCATTTTTGTTTGTTTTTCGGCCTATACTAATATAGATTCTTCTCTATTTTGGTCGAGGGGTTTGTCACGAATGAAATATCCTGAACACTTTTACTTGCAATGATTTGAAATCTCGTTGAAATCAGGTGCAATCACTATTTCAAGTGATGAAATTAAATTAATTTTTTTTTTTCAAAGAAACATTATTTAAAAAAGTATGCGGACTTGAAGCATGTATTTTTTTTAGCAAGAAAAAAACTGAAATCACAATATAAATATAACAAAAAAGAATCATAAAGAATCATCCAGCTATGCTTCCATTCTATTAATTATTTCTCAGCATGCAACCAAAGGCATCGTCACAATCAGCCCTATCGAGGTATTTGTTCGGAAGAAAATTTTGTCCGATTCGTACAAAATCTGAGAATTTTTCATCGAGGTATCCATTCTGACACACAAATCGGAGAAACTTACGATAGAATTAAACGCAGACTATTGATGTGCGATGCAAAGCGTTGAGCAATTTATTTTTGACAGATAAACTTAAAATATTTTCCGAAGTTCTCCGACAACAAATTGCTACAGAACATTAAAAAAAAATATTATTAAAACGTTGTTGTTGATTCGATTGAAAATAAATTTGTGTTGTTATTTATTTGCTATGCTTGTTTTTTAAAGCTTCAAAATAAAAGAAACCAATCTTTTATAATTGTTTTGATTTAATTGTGTGAAGGTATGAATTAATGTGTGTACATTATTCCATTCTAACTTTATTGTTAATAATTATCAGCCATATCGAGGTAACCGTTCGGAAGAAAATTTTGTCCGATTCGTACAAAATCGGAGAATTTTTAATGGAGGCATCTGTTTTCTGACACACAAATCGGAGAAACTTACGATAGAATTAAACGCAGACTATTGATGTGCGATGCGAAGCGTTAATCATTTTATTTTTGACAGCTACACGGAAAATATTTTCAGAAGTTATCCAATAACAAATCGCTGCGGAACATTCAATAAAAAAATATTTATAAAAACTTGTTGCTGATCCGATTGAAAATAAATTGCTATTGTTAATTAGTTGCTATGCTTTTATTTTTAAGCTACAGAATAAAAAAACACAATTTTTTTTGAATTGTTTTGATTAATTGTGTGAAGGCATGAATAAGGTATCCAATTTTTAATTCATTTTTAATAATTATGTTTTTAAATTATCAGAATATTTTTAACACTGTATGTGAATGAAGCATTTATTGGAAAATATCAAATGAGTCCGTTTATATGCTTTATTTATTCTGTCCCGAAAGGGATACCTCGATTACAATTTGAGTTCCTATCTGAAATCATTTCCGATCTGAACTTCTTCCGAACGGATACCTTGATAGGGCTGTATGTTTTAAAATTATCAGAATATTTTTTAAACTGTATGTGAATTGAGCTTCTGATGGAAAAGGTCAAATGAGTGCGTTTATATAATTTATTTCTACTGTTTCGAAATGGAGACCTCGATCGCAATTTTGAGTTTGGATCTGAAATTCCGAATTTCTTCCGGACGGATACCTGATAGGGTTAAATATCTAGGACTCAACCGTAAAACATTAATCCTTCGATATTTGCACTGCTGACAAACATGACAATCCAACAATATGACGATCCTACAACAACATGACATGACGACTGAAACAATATGACTATCACCATGACGATTAAAACAACATGATGATAAGACGTCGTTAAACTATAAAAAATATAAGGGTAAGGGCATACTAAAAAAAATTAAAAGTTAAACTAGTAAAATAAGTAAAAAGTTAACTGGTTTTTTTTATTATTTGATTAAAATGGGATGGTATGTAATAAAAAATAAAAACGGGATAATTCCCTAAGTAATAATTGACCTGAACAGGTCAAATTTAGGAAAACCAAAAAAAAAAAGTGTTTTTCTTGGAAAAAAATACTTCTAGTTTTTTTAATTTCTCAAAAACTAAGATACATTTTGGCATCCGGTTTTCTGTTTTTGACTAAAAATTAATAAGAGCATTGAATTTTAAAAATAAAAAAATAGTTAATTACATAAAATTTTGAAAAAAATTAGTTTAAAATTTTTTTTTTTTAGTTTTTTTTTTTAAACTTTGAGTTTGAAAATTAATTTCTTTAAAAGTGTTCACTTAAACAACTGAATTTAAAAATTAAATAAAAGAGTAGTTTTCTGTCTTTCCAAAAAAATATAACAAGGCTTTGTATATTCACCGTTGTTTTTAAACTATTTTTTTTTATTTAAGTCAATGTTTTAGAAAATTGCTCCTCCCGCCTAAACGGGGGGAAATAGATCCCCCCCATACGATTTTTTTCTTGTCTTAACTCCACCTACACTTTCAAGCTTTTTGGTGCACCTTATACCAATCACCCGCTGTATACATAAATAGTATTCGCTAAAAACTATAAAAGTGAACATTTTTGTTTACGCTTTTTCTATCAAATTATACGTTTTTAAGGAATTTGATCAAAACCACCCTCATTTAGTATCTAAAATTCGACCTACTTTAAAATTCAACTCGGAAATGCCCATGCTCCATCTTAAGAAAAATCACATGTTCGGAAGCATAAAACCATACAAAACCTGTCAAACCATTATTCTCTTAGGCCGTTTTACTATAGGCATATTAATATGGTGATTTATTGTAACATGATTCTCTTTCCGTATAGAAACCAAATTTAAATATCATAATGGTTGTCCTCCATCAAGACCCACTTTTGATACAGACGAATTTAATTTTAAGTCTTTGAGTTCCAGCTTTTGTCTAAACTTAATGATTTAGTTACTCTTTAGTGTTAGGTATCAATCAATTATTAAAGTCTAAAAATAAAACTATACCTAAGTAAGACATAATACAACTTGGACCATCATCTTAACCGACTATTGAATTATGGGTGCGTGAATAATAAATTGTTAATAAAAACAAAAATGCGTACCGGTTGAATAAATTAAAATTTGCTCTATAGACATCTCTATTGTGTTGGGCATGGGCATTTCTGATTAACACTGAAGTCAAATGTGTGAATAGTTCAAATGTTGCAAATAAAGATATTATTGTCCGACTATAAATGAGCTTGTCACTGGCCAGATATCATTCACTTAGTTTTCTTCGGTTTACAAGCAAACAACCAACACTCTCAATATGAAATTCGTCATTGTTTTCGTTGCCCTTTTCGGTTTGGCTTTGGCTGCTCCACCACAATCAGCTCAGGATGCTGTAGTCCTCCGCTCTGACTCTGAAGTTGGACCTGAAAGCTACGCCTACGCGTAAGTTTAAGAACGATTTTTCTTTGTAACGCATTTATTAAAATCTATTTTCTCTCAAAACAGTGTTGAAACCAGTGATGGAAAGTCTGCCAGCGAAGATGGTCATTTGGAAAACATTGGAACCGATGATGAAGCTCTCGTAGTCAAGGGACAATTCAGCTACATTGGTGATGATGGTGTCACTTACTCTGTCAGCTACATCGCCGACAAGAACGGTTTCCAACCCAGTGCCGCTCATTTGCCAGTTGCCCCAGTTGCCTAATTCTTTTTTGAATTATGATAAACCATGACTGTTCCTGTATCTCTAATTTGTTGTGTTTAAGCTTTTGAAAGAAAATCATGATAAGTGTTGTTAAATAATAATAAAAATAATATAAACAAAATTTTAAGGGTTGTTCTTTTTTTTTATCTAATAAATTATCCTCCTGTCTAAAAAAACGATAACAAAAGAATGGTAATAGAGACATTACATATTTTAAATACAAGCAGTACAATGAACAAAAAAACGGACCTAGACAATGTGAGTCCCCACTACAAGTACCTGATAGAGAGAACGAAAAAGAAAAGACGATCCAGATCCCCCTATAGCACCCGCTAACTCCGAAGAGTACCTTGTTTATATTTTTTCATTTTTATAGTTTAGCCATCTTTTTTCTTATAAGTTATGTCAATAATGTAATAGCATAGTAGTGTATAAAAGTAAAGAGTAATGTTTGTTTTTGTTTTCGATTAATGTTTTAATTAAGTGCAATATATATGTGAAAAGCAATATGCATGTTAAAAGCGATATAAATGTTTAAAAAGTGCAATATTTATGTATAATTTGTTTTGTTTTGTCTAACAGACATTTTATATTTTTGTAAAGTTTAAGCATTGTGTCGCAAAAACTATGTAAGTCTATTGACATATACATACATATATATTCATATTTTTATCACAACTTTAACTTTTTTGATTTATTTTAACTTTTTTATAAAAAAAAAAAAAAATTAAAATTATTAATTTGTTATTTATTAACGTTCAATTTAAATTTATTAAGAAACGACTTTTTTCTCTTCTTTGTTGTTATAAACAGAAATAAATCTGATGATGTTCATAATCATGAACGAAACGTCATTTTAAACAACATTTTGTGTTTCATTTAAGTGGAACAAAACTGACCTACAGCCCATAAACCAACTTATAAATGGTGGGTCTGAAAGTGTAGGATGTAGTATTAAACGGTGCAGGGAACTCACTTCACATGGGAACTATCTTCATTACTAGTGGGAACTAGTTTCACTTTTTTTGGTGAAATTATTTCACACTTTGATTGGAAAATAACTTAACTTTTTGGTGGAAAATTATTTCACTTTTTCGGCTGACGTTACACTTTTCATACAAAATGCACATATTGCATACCCAAACTCGCACACACCCCAAATCCTGTAGTGGGCCAGGCAAATCCTACAGTTGGGAGCACCTGGAACTAAAGCCGACCCATATTTGCGGCTTTATATCTCCTGTAATATAAAAATAGGTAGATGGAAACTTACTTCACACAATCTTTCAGATAAAATTAGTTCTATCCTTTAGTGGAAATTCACTTCATCAAAAAAATGTTAAATTAGTTCCCACTATAGTGGTGAAGTTATTTCACATGTGAATTTAGTTTCCATGAAGTTATTTCCCGTGAAGCTAGTTCCCTGCACCGTATTAAACTATTTTGAAGCAGCATCTTGATTCTTGATAAAGACGGAATTTTTGACATGGTCAGATTAATTAACCGCTATAGTGCTGTATGGTGGAACGAGGGCAAACATTTTTAAATCCATTGGTGAACTTGAACAAACTGTTGTGTCTAAAAGTAAGGTATCAAAATATTTACATAAAATAAACACCTTAAGAGAACAATCTATATCTATAATTTGCAAATCTGAGCAAGTTTAAGAGAAGGTGAACTTTCTCAAGGCTGAATTTGTTCTCTTGTCGAGAGAATACATGCGGATATTCCCTATATAAATTCTACCAGCTAAAAATATTTCGGGTTAATTTTTGTTTTTAACAGTTGTGCGAACTTCCTCTAATTCAGAGAACCCCATATCGAGTTTTTTAAATACTCTCTCACTTTTGTCAGATATTCTCTTTGAGAACTTTCAGATAGTTATTGGCCTATCAAGCCGTGACTTCAATAAACAATAGGTTGCCATAACTATAATAAGAATTAATGTAACCAATCTATTTTGGACAATCATATATCAAATCGACTTGGTTAGAGTTAGCAATCTATTGGGTTTTTTTTTTTTAAATTAAATTTCTAGGTTAAAACCCATTGTCCCATTAATTGCAATGCCTTGAGCAGATAAAGATTACTATTCTCCGGAAAATATTTGATTGACAACTTAAATGAACTTTCAAAAGTAAATATATAAAGGAATCTCTTTCGTTGCCTCAATGCGAAAAAATGATAATTAGAACATACTATACACCTACTATCTCACCTCTTTTCTAAGCTAGCAAAATAATCAAGAGAACGATGTGACTTTTCATCGGAACCATATTTTTAGACGTGTGGGTTGGGTATGGGTAATATCAATTATGGCAACCACATCTTTCTTTAAGAATTGGGCGATCTCATGAGCGGACCGCCCTTTGCTTGGTTAGTAATTAACCTATAGTCGGGCATGAAGACTGATTCGGTTATGGACGGCCACTCTTATGACTACGAGGTATCCAATGATCTCTTGTTGCTTTAGAGGAGATGGTAAAAAAAGGAAGAACTCCCAAAGAGACACGAACCTAAAATCTCAATTTATGATCCCTAAAAAATATATAACAAACAATATCTTAGCTGATGACATCTCTCTTATAATCAATAATTCAAAAAGACTATGTGAATTTCCGTCTGAACCATATTCACAGCCGAGTATGTGGATTGTGAAAACTAAGGAACCCACATCACATCTTTCTCTAAATTTTACTATTTCATGTGCCGACCGGGCTAACCTTTGCCATCCAGCAAACCAATACCTTGTTAAGCCAAAAGCTAATGAGGGTATGGAAAGCTACATATATAAGATACAAGTATCCAAAGATAGCTTGTTTTCTTACGTAGGATCGAGGTCAAAGTTCAATTATCTTTGTTGGGTACATAAGCAAGTTTAGGCGTCCTTCTCGTGCTTTGTTTATTTTGCTATATTTTATAAGACAATTTTACAAGGATTTTTATGTTTTCTCAATAATAGAAGTTAAAACTATAAATGCTTCTGGATTAAAAGCTTCCGGAATGTAAAAAAGTGTTTCAATATCTAAAGATCTTGTGTATTTTAAAAATATGTGTGCTTTTTTAAAAACTGAAACGATCGACTTTAATTCTGAAATATCAAATCAATGAAGAAGAAACACAGGAATAGGTGTTCTGCAGAAAGAATGTGGCACTTTTATTTTAGTGTGAGTTTATCATTTTATAGGCATTTGACAATAGCGATGTGAAATAACTCGCCTCCTCCTGCTGCTTTCGCAATGACATAATGAGATTTAGCATGCGATCTTTCAATATATGCAAACATTTTGGTGCCGCACTTATGTACACATTGTACACTAAACGTGTCCACAACCCACATTCCTCTATTTCTTCTTTATTGTATATAAAATTCATAATTGTTCAAAAATAATTCAAACTTCAAACTCGCCAAACCAATTTTAAGTTCATAACTACATTGATCCACTGATCAGTGCGTGAATAATAATTACAAAAAAAAAAAATGCGTGCCGGTTGAGTAAATTTAAATTTGCATTATTATACTAGTTTTGGACATTTCTGATTAATATTGAATTCTAATGCGTGTGAATTCGTTAAACAAAAATATTTTTGTTGCCTATAAATGAGCTTGTAACTGGCTAGATATCATCCACTTCGTTTCCTTCGGTTTACAAGCAAACAACCAACACTCTCAATATGAAATTCGTCATTGTTTTCGTTGCCCTTTTCGGTTTGGCTTTGGCCGCTCCACCACAATCAGCTCAGGATGCTGTAGTCCTCCGCTCAGACTCTGAAGTTGGACCTGAAAGCTACGCCTACGCGTAAGTTTAAGAACGTTTTATCTTTCTAAAACATTTACTATAATATTTTTTTTAAAAACAGTGTTGAAACCAGTGATGGAAAGTCTGCCAGTGAAGATGGTCATTTGGAAAACATTGGAACCGATGATGAAGCTCTCGTAGTCAAGGGACAATTCAGCTACATTGGTGATGATGGTGTAACTTACTCTGTCAGCTACATCGCCGACAAGAACGGTTTCCAACCCAGTGCCGCTCATTTGCCAGTTGCCTAATTCTTTTTTGAATTCTGATAAACCATAACTGTTCCTGTATCTCTAATTTGTTGTGTTTAAGCTTTTGAAAGAAAATCATGACAAGTGTTGTTAACTAATAATAAAAATAAAACAAAATTTTAAGGGTTGTCCTTTTTTTAATTTGGTTTGGTAATCGAGTTGTTCTTTTTCTAATACTTTATCCTCCTTGTCTCAAATGGTGTTTATGAAAGTGTATATACAGCTAGGTTCCACATTTCACACATTCAATCGATATCGAACGATTGGCTGTTCTAGAATTCACCGCTATCGATTTCGATTTTATGTTTTCCGAAATCGATACAAAGTGAAATTGTTGTGTTCCACAAATTGATTTTGTCGTTTTTTTATTGATTTCAAATCAAATCTCAGCCTTCGTCTTTTTATTATTTCTTATGCATAATATTTATATTTCTTAGTCTGCATTACGGCACCAATTTATACAGCTTTTATTATAGTTAGAGACAAAATGTATTATCATGCAAAAAAAATTGCCAAAGCAAAAATTTTTTGTGCCCTATCATATCTGTTTTCAATTCCAGAACAGTGATTTTGGAATACATTCGGAGTTGCCAAAACTTTCGAAATGTGGGCAACTAAAATTAAATTCACTCGTTTTGCAATTTCGATTTCGGTTTAATTTCACTCGATTTCTAGAACCTAGCTGATAAGATTCAGTGCCAAACTGTAAGGGCCATGTTATTCACTTGTTAAATCCAGATGAAAAATTAAATCCAAATATGAATTACCATTTTCTTAGCTATCAAGTTTAATATTTGTTGATGACAGGAAATAATACAGATATAATCAACCTTATTGGGAAGTTCAACGAAAATACATTTCGCCTGGTGAAAATTTGTTCCCCCCGTATTTTAAAAGCTATTAAGGATCCCGACGGAACGAATTTTTGCTTCGAATCAATAGTGCCATTTCGAATGAACGAGGCGTGTTCATGGACTTCTTAAAAAAACCGTTTAAGTACGCTTATATTTTTTGGATTTATGTTTTCACCTTCCGCTAATTCCAAAGCATTATTGAAAATTTTGATTGCTTCACTAGGCTCTATTCTGTGCGTTCTTTCCAGAATACTGCCCTCGCTTTCACTTTCAAAACTTCGTTCGTTTCGGTTGCGTTTGGAAGCTCTTCAGTCCATTTATGGAATGAAAAACTAACCTGATGCAAACGCACAATTTGAATCAAATGAGTTAATGGATGAAAGAAGAGATTCAAACCTTTGGATTAATTGAATGAAGAAGTTCTATTGTGCGTTCTTGTTGGAAGTTAATTGGTGAACTAATCCTTTCCCTCATAATAAATAGGATTCACGAAAAATCATTAACGGGGATTCCTCGGTTAGTAAAAACGATTCGAATAACCGACAAACGCAGAACAAAAAGCAATGTTGTCTATGTTGAATGTTTTTTATATTTGTTCACGTTACAGGGCTTTCTGTGTTCACGCTGAGTGTACAAAAAAATGTGTTCACGTTAGCCGGTGTACACGTAAGGCGGTGTTTTCGTTAACGCGAATCTACTGTACATCAAGTCGCATTTTTTTTTATAAATAAGCATTTTAAAAAACCCTATTTTTTTGTAATTACATAATTTTAATATTTTTTTAAGCTTGCGAAAAAACGGTAGGTAGACATTTTTCCCTTTTTTTTACTCAACAAAGGAAAATTTTAAATTGTTAAGAGATTGGGCTATTTATTATGATGGAAAAGTCATTAACCCCTAGTTTCACATTGATCGTTTAACCTTAAACTGGTAAATTCTGTACTTACTTCAAACCAAAATTTTAGTTTAAACTATTGTTATATTTTGTGCAATATTAGGCGTATTACTTTGAAAAATATATTTTACTTTATATAAAGAAGAGTAAAATTTGCATGCACTGCAAAAACAACAATTACTTTATAGTAAATATAAAGAGTAACTCTTACTTCTCCTTTTGTCCCTAGTAATTCTTATTGGCGATAAAATATTCACAATAGTTCTGGGTTTTATCTGTGAAAGTTGGTACATACGTAGTACGTGTTAAACAAGTAGTGCCAATTTTAAAAATTAAAACCCTTTAGGCGATTTTATACTGAATCGTTTCATTGAACATTTCTTACTCTAAGAATAAAATAAAAACAATAAAAAGACTAAAAATAGTCGAATTAAAATTTATTTAGTGGAGTATTTATGAATGAAATTCAATATTAAAGGTTTTGTGGCCTTTACTCCAAAAGCATTGCGTTTCGCCCTAGTTTGATGGTGGGCTCATCAGCTAGATGACATCAAACCCAATCTAGTACGCAATAATTGTCGATGATTACCGACTGCTTTATAAAATTTACAGAGAAAACTCCCTGTGAATTATATTATTCTAAAGAACTTTGATTAAAGTTAGACATTAGAAATTATGATGTTATGCTCGTGGCCAAGCGAAGTTATAAGAATAAAATAAAAACAATAAAAAGACTAAAAATAGTCGAATTAAAATTTATTTAGTGGAGTATTTATGAATGAAATTCAATATTAAAGGTTTTGTGGCCTTTACTCCAAAAGCATTGCGTTTCGCCCTAGTTTGATGGTGGGCTCATCAGCTAGATGACATCAAACCCAATCTAGTACGCAATAATTGTCGATGATTACCGACTGCTTTATAAAATTTACAGAGAAAACTCCCTGTGAATTATATTATTCTAAAGAACTTTGATTAAAGTTAGACATTAGAAATTATGATGTTATGCTCGTGGCCAAGCGAAGTTATAAGAATAAAATAAAAACAATAAAAAGACTAAGAATAGTCTTTTTCTAACTTTAATCAAAGTTCTTTAGAATAATATAATTCACAGGGAGTTTTCTCTGTAAATTTTATAAAGCAGTCGGTAATCATCGACAATTATTGCGTACTAGATTGGGTTTGATGTCATCTAGCTGATGAGCCCACCATCAAACTAGGGCGAAACGCAATGCTTTTGGAGTAAAGGCCACAAAACCTTTAATATTGAATTTCATTCATAAATACTCCACTAAATAAATTTTAATTCGACTATTTTTAGTCTTTTTATTGTTTTTATTTTATTCTTATAACTTCGCTTGGCCACGAGCATAACATCATAATTTCTAATGTCTAACTTTAATCAAAGTTCTTTAGAATAATATAATTCACAGGGAGTTTTCTCTGTAAATTTTATAAAGCAGTCGGTAATCATCGACAATTATTGCGTACTAGATTGGGTTTGATGTCATCTAGCTGATGAGCCCACCATCAAACTAGGGCGAAACGCAATGCTTTTGGAGTAAAGGCCACAAAACCTTTAATATTGAATTTCATTCATAAATACTCCACTAAATAAATTTTAATTCGACTATTTTTAGTCTTTTTATTGTTTTTATTTTATTCTTATAACTTCGCTTGGCCACGAGCATAACATCATAATTTCTAATGTCTAACTTTAATCAAAGTTCTTTAGAATAATATAATTCACAGGGAGTTTTCTCTGTAAATTTTATAAAGCAGTCGGTAATCATCGACAATTATTGCGTACTAGATTGGGTTTGATGTCATCTAGCTGATGAGCCCACCATCAAACTAGGGCGAAACGCAATGCTTTTGGAGTAAAGGCCACAAAACCTTTAATATTGAATTTCATTCATAAATACTCCACTAAATAAATTTTAATTCGACTATTTTTAGTCTTTTTATTGTTTTTATTTTATTCTTATAACTTCGCTTGGCCACGAGCATAACATCATAATTTCTAATGTCTAACTTTAATCAAAGTTCTTTAGAATAATATAATTCACAGGGAGTTTTCTCTGTAAATTTTATAAAGCAGTCGGTAATCATCGACAATTATTGCGTACTAGATTGGGTTTGATGTCATCTAGCTGATGAGCCCACCATCAAACTAGGGCGAAACGCAATGCTTTTGGAGTAAAGGCCACAAAACCTTTAACATTTCTTACTCTACTTAGATTTTCTTATAGTAGGATTCTCAATAAAACACGCCTATTGTTATAGGTCGGTATGTTGGTAGTATAAGGCAGCCAAACAACATTATCCTGATATTCTTTTGTGTTATTTTAAAAAATTCTCAAAAGACTGCCGACTGGGTTCTTTTAATAAAATTTTCTATGGTTTTGATGAAAATTTCGGGGGAGTAAGTTTTCGAACTCTTGTAAGTACTACCGTGCGCAGAAATTGTTCAAAGAGGGAGTTTTTTCATATTTTCATGGCTATAAAATTCAGTATAAACGTCCAGAAGATAACCCATTATTTGTTTTGCTCCAAATAAATGTTATGACTCCAATTTTTGGGCAGTACCCACACGGAAATGATAATTTTATTGTATTCAATACCGTTAAAGTCTTGGATCCTCGCAGTTTATTCCAATGGGAGCTTGTAAGATATTTTCTTCTAGAGTTTACAGAGTATTGGTCTCAAATGACCGTGCACGAACTTTCTTTTGTGGTGCACCACTGGATTGCACGTACTTGTTCTTGCCACGAAAATAAAATAAAATTTAATATTTTTTTTTTGTAATATAAAGGAAAATAAAAAGCTCGATTGGGTCGCACAAACTTGCTCTTTTGGCAGGTAAGCTAGGACTTAACAGTAAATACGCATAAATGGGTTTCGTGTACTTCTTTTGCATGTTGTAGTCTCTTAATTTTTGTATATGAAATAATTTGTTTAATTCTTTTAATTAATTCAAAACGAAATAATTAAAAAAAATGCTTTAAAAAATAACTCATAACAAACCAGAGTTTTCCCAGAAAATCGTAGGATGCCAGTAATTATTAAATAATAGAATATATTTTAGAGTTTTTTTTTACGAAAATCAGTTTTTGAAAAATTCGATTTTTTTTAAATAACTTTTTATAAATATTTTTATGAAAATTTTTAAGTAGGTATGTCAATTTCAAAAAAATAATAAATTCTATTCGAAAATTAAATTAAAAAAAAATCATCAACTGGTTTTCAAAATTAAAAAAAAATTTGTTTCGATTAATATAATTTTTTAGAAAAGCTATGAAAAAATTAAGTACGCTATTATAATTCAGCTATCTAGACCTTTCTTAAAATAAAATATGGTTAAAATCCGTTGAGTCGTTAAAGGCTTTCCATACTGTATCAGTATCACTCATGTTAAATTTTATTAAAATCGTTATAGCCGTTTTCGAGAAAAACAAGCTTTTTCTTTACCGTTACATGGTGGGTATCGTTATTTTTAGGTCTAGAAAAAAAATCCAAAAACCACCTTGACACGGTTACCATAAAAAACCTATACATACCAGGTTTAAAAGATATCAGCCCAACCGTTTAGGCTGCAGGTGCGAATGACAGACAGACCGACTGACAGACAGACACACAGACAGAATTTCCAGATTTTTTTCGACTCGTAATGTCATGTTTGATTGTTATCTCAAAACTTTTTTTTTTTGCATGAATTCATAACTTGCCTTATAGTACCTATAATCGCAAGTAAAAAGTGTGGAGCAATCTTTTTTAATAATCTTGGCATTTGGTGAGACAAATACGCATCCTTCGAAATTTCAATTCGCACAGTGTTGTTCTATAACCGCATAATCTTGCAGTCCCGAAGTTATCTGTTTGTGACTGTAAAATATGTGGCGATGTCTCCAAAAAATGACGTACGTTGGCACGGGTAAATAGCCCACCATAAAGAGCTATTTCTTGATCGATTTTCTTGACGAATATGTGGGTTCTTATGCCTCAGAAGCTCTATCTTGCTTTATTTATGAGAATCGTTCAAATGAAGATGGAAATCATGATTTATTATGAATTTCCACCCAAAAAATAGTCTATTGAGAACGGCTGAACATATTTTGTTTAAATCTAGTTTTATTAATAATTTTAAATTTATTTCAAACTGAATGAAATATCTACGGTCAAACGCTTTTCGATAAAACTTGTCTGTATATCATCAGCGAAGTCGAATGATGTTAAATAGAGTACTCTAAATCAGCGTTGCGAGATTATGAATTAAAAATACACTAAGCCATAAGCTCGTTTTTAATTATGATTTAATTCACAAGCTCATATTGATTTATGAATTGAATTAGATTAAATTTACAAGCTCTTTTTGGCTTGTAAATTGAAAAATATTTAATTCACAAGCTCTCATGTTTTTTCGAACAATTACCTTTTATGAGGTTCATGTACTTTTTTTTTTTATTTGTTGTTTCTTTTTTCAAAAATGGAATGTTTGGTACGCAGTCTTTTAATTTTTGGTGAAGGGGTGGTTTAAATGAAATGTTCTCTAATTTGACAGATTAATTTGACTTACAGGTGTTGTGTACGAGAACAAAAAAATAATTAAATGGAAATGGGTGAGTATTTATTATAATTTGTTTATTTGAATGTATTAATTTATTGTTTTCTTTTTTTTGTTACAAGTCCAATATAATTTACGTATTTTTTAAATTGTCTTCTGTTTTCAGAAATAAACGTAAAAAAGTTTTTGACATGAAAACAAACAGCTGATATTTTTAATTTTATTATTCTAGTTCTGTTTCTTAATTTATTCAATTCTGGATCTATATTTTTTCTTTTCTGTCTTTTCCATTCCTTCTCCGGAAAAAATAAAGAAACACACACCCAGACAACAGTGCTCGATTAATTGCTTCCGGAATGTAAGAAAGTGCGTTTCAGTAGGTGCCGTATAATTTAAAAAAAATATGTGTTTTTTGACAACTCAAACGATCAACTTTAATTCTGAGGTATCAAAATCATAATTGTTCAAAAATGTAAACTTCAAACTTGCCAAACCAACTTGAAATTCATACCAAATACATTGATCCACTGATCAGTGCGTGAATAATAATTACGAAAAAATGCGTACCGGTTGAATAAATTTAAATTTGCATTATTATACTAGTTTTGGACATTTCTGATTAATATTGAATTCTAATGGTTGTGAATTCGTTAAACAAAAATATTTTCGTCGCCTATAAATGAGCTTGTAACTGGCTAGATATCATCCACTTCGTTTCCTTCGGTTTACAAGTAAATAACCAACACTATCAATATGAAATTCGTCATTGTTTTCGTTGCCCTTTTCGGTTTGGCTTTGGCCGCACCACCACAATCAGCTCAGGATGCTGTAGTCCTCCGCTCAGACTCTGAAGTTGGACCTGAAAGCTACGCCTACGCGTAAGTTTAGGAACATTTTATCATTCTAAAATATTTACTATAAATTTTTTTTTTAAACAGTGTTGAAACTAGCGATGGAAAGTCTGCCAGTGAAGATGGTCATTTGGAGAACATTGGAACCGATGATGAAGCTCTCTCAGTCAAGGGTCAATTCAGCTACATTGGTGATGATGGTGTCACTTACTCTGTCAGCTACATCGCCGACAAGAACGGTTTCCAACCCAGTGCCGCTCATTTGCCAGTTGCCCCAGTTGCCTAAATATCATTTTCGAATGAATACTGCAAAACTATAACCTGCCTGCCTTTGTATTTCTAATTGTTATGTATTTCGAATTCAAGTTATTGAAAGGGAAAACATAATAAGTGTTGTTAACTAATATAAGAAAATATATTTTTTTTATTCTCATAATATTTAAATATGTTTATGATATTATCGGCTTCTGAATAATGTGATATCCAACATCGGATATCCGAATATTTTCAGACAGGCAAGTACTTCTAAAATTAATAGGTACTGTTTCACAAACTCAATAACTGACCGACAACTGTCGATCATTTCTCATACTCATCGAGATGGTAGAACGGTTTGACGTAGCATATAACGGCACACAGACACATTTCAGGAAACTGAAAAGGCGACGAACCCGCTACGAATGGAACCTTATTGTTATTACTATTGTACCCATCACTTATGCTAAAGCAAGATGTCATAAAAAGAACAAATATAAGATGGACAAACAAACGCCACTACCTGTCTAGCGACCAAAATCAGGCAAAACTAGTTCTGATGTGCACCAAATG
Source organism: Baccha elongata (assembly GCA_951217065.1). NCBI lineage: Eukaryota > Metazoa > Arthropoda > Insecta > Diptera > Syrphidae > Baccha > Baccha elongata. The sequence continues at coordinate 174,698,680 of OX578272.1, forward strand.
TTCAATTAGCTCCGTAATTGGTGTCATTACTGTACACAGACTGCCTCATATGTAGACACGCCACATGACTTGGCGCTTAATATCATGATTTCTGCAGAAGCGGAAGGATTGGGTGGAAGAGGAGAATCTACCCCACAAGCTCTGCTCATGTCCTGCTCGATATATCAAAGGCGTAAATTACACTTCGATAACCCAAGTGATCTGACGAAAGTAGATGTCTAGTCGGCATGTAGTTTTAGGTGGAAAAAGGTCGGAGTTCAAAGAAACTTTCAGATGTTGTTTTGGGATGGTTTATTAACATTTTATTAAGTTTTGAACCTTGAGGACCCTGTGCCAGGAGAAAACTGCAAAATAATAGACCTTTTTCCGGTTTTTCCTCTATAACTTGTTTTTCTTACGTTGTACGTCGAAAACTTTCAGAAATGTTTTGTAGAACGTCAAATTTGCTACAATATTAATTATCCAAGCATATTTGTATGTTGTCACTTCGTTAACGAGATAATAGCGCTCCATAAAAAGGTAATTTTATAAATTATAAAATTGGTGGAGTGAATTAAGGGCAGCGGAATTAAGGTCATAATTACCACTTTGAAAGGAAACAACGCCCTCAAGCATTCATTCCCTCCCAAAATGGCAATTAAATCCGCGGGTTTTATTTCCCAACAGTTGAGATTTGAGGATTTTGGGGTGGTTGCGAGTTTGGGTGGGTGAAAGTACCACGGATCTTAATGCTTTTTTGTGAACGGTCCTATTGTCACTTTGAAAAGGAATATGCCCGTGGGTGTTATTTCCATTTATAAAGGGAATTAAAACCTACGGGCCCTGATTCCGCGGCCCTTCTTTCACTGCACCTAGAAAATCACGTAAAACGTTAGAAAAAAAAGTTATAGAGGAAAAACCGGAAAAGGTAGAAAACTTTGCAGTTCTGCCCCCAGAGGTAGTACCTCTATTCACCTGGTGGTATAACAATGGACTTATATTTTATTGTATACCTGAAAACCGCCTTAATCTAACCTAACCTATAGATAGAACCAAAACAAATATTAGCTTGATAAATCATATTCAAGCTAAATTTGCAGGGCGCCATGTCACGTGAGCCGGTTTGTTCCCTGAGTTTTGTCTTGGGTCTTTGTTTTTAACCCATATAGCGAATTCAAAAAACACAATTGAAGTGATGTGTTGGATCGTAATGTGACTTTAAAGAGCTTTTATCACAAAATTCTTAAAATGTGTTGGAGACAATTTTGGGTCAAATGATAAAATTTGTTTTTATGGTTAACGCCAAAATGTTTGTTACCTTGGTATGTACTAAAGTTTAACGACTAGAGAAATCTGAAAAGAATGCAGTTAAAACTTTCTTTAATGAAAAATTAAAAATATATTAATAAGTCGGGCTAAAGCCAAAAAATCGAATTCGTCCTCTAACCGTTTTCCAAACCTTTAAGGCTGTAGTTTGGTGAACAGACGAACTACGAACATAAGCAGAAGCACACTCGCACTTCACAGATATCCAGCATGACGAATTTTTTTTTTTAACTTCTTTATTGTATAGTAAAACGGCGATTTTTTAAACGAAACCAACACTTACCCTATGAAACAAAAAACTAGACCTAACAATTTGTTTTATAATATTTTTATTATGAGTTAACAACACTTATCATGATTTTCTACCAACGTACAATACAACTTAAAATAGAAAACGACAGATTAGAAATAAGGAGCAGTCATAGTTTAACAGAATTCAACAACGAATTAGGCAACTGGAGCAACTGGTAAATGAGCGGCGCTGGGTTGGAAACCGTTCTCATCGGC